>OX030946.1:3697500-4930000 GCA_943735885.1 Stelis phaeoptera
AAATAACAAAATACTAAAATACCGAATTACTAAAATAACGAAATACCAAAATACCAACTTACTAAAATATTGAAATACTAAAATAGCGAAATAATAAAATACCGAATTACTAAAATACCAACTTACTAAAATATTGAAATACTAAAATAGCGAAATAATAAAATACCGAATTACTAAAATATTGAAATACTAAAATACCAACTTACTAAAATATTGAAATACTAAAATACCGAATTACTAAAATAGCGAAATACCAAAATACCAACTTACTAAAATATTGAAATACTAAAATAGCGAATTACTAAAATAGCGAAATACCAAAATACCAACTTACTAAAATATTGAAATACCAAAATACCAACTTACTAAAATAACAAAATACTAAAATACCGAATTACTAAAATACCAAATTACTAAAACAACGAAATTCGAAGAATCCCGAATTAGGATATTAAAAATACTAAAATACTGAAATACCAATATACTAAAGATACAAAAAAAAAAAACCCCACTAAAACCCTAAAACTACCGAAACACCAAAACACCTAAAATCCAACAAATATCAAAAATTCCAAAATTTCAATCAACACTTATATCTCTGAATTCCCAATCATTTATATTATCCCACAGGATTTTAATTCAGCGTTCCGTAATTCTTCCAAAAAAACAAAAATTCGGTCAACTTGCAGTCAAAACACCGTTACACACACTGGGTCACGAACGACCCCCAGCGCGCAACCGAGCGTCGAGAATAAAGAATAAAGTTAACATTCCATTGTTCTGGAAAAAGAAATTCAGCCTGGTGTAAATCGAACGGGCCGGGTTGCTCGGAGTCGATTCTTTTGTCAGCTTCGCCCTTTTCACGCGGCCATCTTTTCTCTTTTTCTCGTCCGCCGTGACAAAAGCGTCGCGATAGCGGACATAAACTGTTACGAACGTGGGCGTCCGACTAAATATACCGATGTAAATATCCTGGGCTCGAAGGGGGTTGACCGCGAAGAAAAAAAAAAAAAAAGAAATTTGCCATGAAACCTTTTTTTTCGTTCTCGAGAGGGGGGGAGGCGAACCGTAAACAGCACGCCCCCTAATTACGACCCGTGCGTTGAAACGAGAAGCAACCGTTTACAGGAATTCGTTATGCCTTTTCTGTCGTTATTTAAATAATCTTTATTCGACGAAAGATTCTCGAAGAAATATCGACCGAGTAGTAGACCTCGGATTTCTATTTTTATTACGAAAACTATGAAATGTACGACGCGACCGGGGGTCGTACAGCTTAGTGGACACCTCGATAAGTGTCTTAGAATTTTTTCCGATTTTTAGAATGCTTGGAAGCACGGGTAAACGCGGTTTCTTTCGAACGTTTACGGGGCCTCTCTCCATGGTCCGTCGTCCGAGCGCCAATGTTTTTGTGAAAAACGAACACAGTTTCGGCGAAAATGTTTCTATCGGACAAGTGATACTAACACTGAAATTCTGTCCACAATATTTCAGTTCGAAAATCGTGAAAAACATTTGGAACGTACGAAAATCCGTCATTCGCCAAAAATTAGGATTATAAAAATATTTGCCCTCGTTTCTGGCAACCCGGCGCACCGATTGTCCGATGCTGCAAAAAGGGCGGGAGATTTATAATGTTGAGCGTTCGACGGTAAAAAATGGAATTTATATAAGAAGCTGGATTCTCGAAATTGTTGGAAAAGAAAAAAAAAGAAACAAATGAAAGATTCATTCACGCGATGAATTTCACGCGACCGATTCTGGCCGGTTGGACTTGGAACAAGTTCATCGACACGGTCCGCGACAGGGCCGCTCAAAAATAGCCAATGTATAAATTATGCGTTCCCGGGGAAATGAGAACAATGTTACGGCCGGGTGTAGTTAATGCAAATTGTGGCCTGGGTAGAATTAGATGCTACTTCGGGACGCTTAAATAGTTCGCGAACCTGCCGACCGGCGGATTATCATTATTCATTCGTGGAACGCTTTTGAATTGCAGAACGAGCGTCGAACGATCAAATCTTTTGTCTAACGAGGGAACCAAAAAAAAAAAAGAAAAAAGAAAAACAATTTCCTGCCACACCGTTTTCCAACTTGGACGCTTCGGATTCAAATTTTGCCGCTATTATCGTTGGACACGGGGTACCAGGAATACAGAGGGCAGTGGTGTTCGTTACGAAATAAATAAATTTGAGGCATTCGATTTTTCAGATTTGAATGGAAACAAGTAACGTTATTTGTGTTAGATCGACGGGGAGGGGTGATCGTTTCTCTAAGTAAGATTCGGAAAATTATTTTTCGTAGCGATTCTGATGTAACGTATATAGTATATTTATTTTTTTTACAGAATAAATGATACGAGATTCGTTATTTTGGTTGTTGGAGAAACGTGAAGATATATTTTTATAAATCTTGGCACCTTCGAGCGAGGTTTCAAAGCACATCCCTGTGTATTATTAATGTTAATGGTAGCCCTCGGAATCGTAATATTGTAGAAAAATTAATCGTAAACTATATTATATTATATTATGATATAATACCGGAGAATAATTGCAATTTCAATATAACCTAACCCATATCGAAAAAGAATTAAATATATCAAAATAATTTCAATTGAAATATAACCTAAACCCTACCGCAAAATAATTTCAATTTCAATATAACCTAACCTAACCCCTCATCGCAAAATAATTTCAATTGAAATATAACCTAACCCATAACGGTAAAATAATTAAATATTCCAAAATAATTTCAAATAAAACATAACCTAACCTAACCTCCAACTGCAAAATAATTACAGTTTAAATATAACCTAACCCATAACGGCAGAATAATTAAATATTCGAAAATAATTTCAATTAAAATATAACCTAACCTAACCCCCAACGGAAAAATAATTTCAATTGAAATATAACCTAACCTAACCTAACCGCCAACCGTAAAATAATTCCACTTGAAATATAACCTAACCCATAACGGCAAACTAATTAAATATTCCAAAATAACGTTCAATTAAAACATAACCTAACCTAACCCCCAACCGCAAAATAATTCCAATAGAAACATAACCTAACCCACTAACGGCAAACCAATGAAATCGATCAAAATAACTTCAATTTTACAAATCTATCAAGAGGACCTATCTAGGCCCAAAACTGAAACGTCACAATCTCATTAACACTCGTTCAGTCCACGCCAGCACTTTGAAGAATAAAGAAAAGAATGGCTGGTTTCCGGACACGTGTACGGCTCAAGGGTCGTCCTTCAGAAATTGTGAATCTTTCGGTGGAAAACGAATAAGAGGAAGAAGGGAATAAAGAGAAATGTCGTGGATAGAGTCGCACCCTGGGCCACGGCAAGAAACCGTCCATTGTCGATGGAAAAAGGTGGGGTACGGAGCGGGGCGGGAGGGGGAGGGCGAGGGGGATCGGTTGCAGGCCAGCCCGTTGCCAGATGACGGAATTCCATAGCACGTGCGGTTAAAACGAAGTCACAAAACAAACCCAGAAGTCGTCTGGAGGCGGCCAGAGCCCGACGTTTATCGGGCCGCTACTCGACGACGGAAGGACGTCCGCGTTTCCAGTAAATATTTGAAGATCTCCGAGTCGTAACGCCGGAGATCCTCTCCTCATAAAAACCGCGGGATCGACGTGTGCGTTCCATGCCCTCCTACGAAACGCATAACCTCTCGAATCCATCTGTTACCTTCTTCGGCCCGATTCCCTCGCCACGGTCCCCGTGATTATTTCGCCGTAACAGAAAAACGTGGACCTTGTTTCTTTCGTTTCCTCGCCAATCCGATATTTGTCTGTTCGTTTCCTTAATTTCCAACCGTTTTGCAGAAGGTTGTCGTAGTCAACGGCAAGGACCACCGTTTAACACGCTCCTGACCACGCACCGACGAAAATACGAATCTGTTGTTGCAAGGTTTCGTTTTGAAGAAATAAAAGAAAACATCAAGGTTAATATCAACGAGGGGGGAAGTTATCGATAAAGGGTTTGAGAATTTGCGAATTTTCGTCGGATAGCGTGCGGCCACGGTTGAACGGAACCGTCGAAAATACTTGTAACGCAGCTGCTGACCGAGGATGGGTTTTTGTTTGACTTGGCATACTTGAAGTAGCAATGATCACGGGGACTTGAAGTTTGCTATGAAGTGTTAGGGAGTTATTCGTGGACGTGTTTATTTTTTTTACCCGGTATACACGCGTTCCGTGTAAACGGACATTCCTTTCCCTGGCCCCCGGTGTATACACGGGCTCGAATAATGAAGTTGCCACGGCGGGAAGCTCGTTTTTCGAAAGTCCAGTCGTTAAATCATCACCTTTTTGAACGAAGGCGTCCATGGAAATTCGAAAAAAGAAAGACACCCAGAATCATTCCAAGTCAAGGATCGGCTACGAAATCATCGATCATTCGATTCAAAGATTCCATTGTTCGGTCGTCGATAAACAAACGAAGAAAAAAAATAGGTAAGAGAAAGTACGTCGATGATACCCTGACAGCCGCGAGAGCTTCCGTTTCTAAGTTATGACCGATGTGGAAAATGAGGTCCCGATCCCTGGGGAACCGCGTCCCGGTAACGTATCGCCGACTTCCCGGAATCTCGCGTGGCATTATGTTATATGGGTATAAATAACCGAACAGGAGCAATAATACGTAATAATATATCAGTTGGGATTTTAGTGGTGCAGCCAGCTCGCTCGGCCCAACGGTCGTAATTCATCGCTCAACCCGGCTCGCACTGTGTGCCCGCCGCCCCGTCAGCTTTCGTACATATACGGGGATTCGAATACGTAGTATGAGAGTAAGGCTGGTGCTTGGCCGTGTTGGTGTTTCTTGACAGTTTCTCGATATGAGAATATCGAGATGTGTAGGGGATTCGTGTGTCCTAGTGTCTAGGTACGTAGATATGTAGGCATTCTAGTGACTGGGTAGTTTAGTGGCTACGTATTCAAGTGTTTAAGTTTCCAAATGACTGGGTATCTAAATTCCTAGATACTCGAACGTCTAGCTATTCAAAAGCCTAGGTATCCTAATGCCTAGGTATCCAAATGCTTAGCTATCCAAATTCCTAGGTACTCAAATACTATGCTATCTAAATTCCTAGGTACTCGAATGCTTAGTTATCCAAATTCCTAGATACTCGAATGCCTAGGTATCCAAAAGCCTAGGTATCCAAATGCTTAGCTATCCAAATTCCTAGGTACTCAAATGCTACGCTATCTAAATTCCTAGGTACTCGAATGCTTAGTTATCCAAATTCCTAGGTACTCGAATGCCTAGGTATCCAAAAGCCTAGGTATCCTAATGCCTAGGTATCCAAATGCTTAGCTATCCAAATTCCTAGGTACTCAAAGGCTACGCTATCTAAATTCCTAGGTACTCGAATACTTAGTTATCTAAATTCCTAGGTACTCGAATGCCTAGGTATCCAAAAGCCTAGGTATCCAAATGCTTAGCTATCCAAATTCCTAGGTACTCAAATGCTACGCTATCTAAATTCCTAAGTACTCGAATGCTTAGTTATCTAAATTCCTAGGTAGGTACTCGAATGCCTAGCTATCCAAAAGCTCAGGTATCCAAGTTCCTAGCTATCGAAATTCCTAAGTATCCAACTGCCTAGCTACCCAAATACCTAGACACCCAAGTATCCATTTACCCACCTACCTAGGTACCTAAGTGCCCACGTACCCCAACTACCTACTTACCCAAACAACGAAGTTGTTCAGCGGAAGGAACGTAGCAAGGGTGTGAAAGTAAAGGGGCACAATTAAGCTCGGATATCGTTGGCAATGACAAGGCTACGTGTTCCCATCGTCGACGCCGATATTAGTTTCGAACCGCGAGCACCGCCTCTAATATCCTCTCGCCCGAAGGTGGAGAAAACACGCCGATGGGGAAAGATTGTAAGGGGAAGGTTGGGGAGGTGGCGTTAGAGTGTTTGCAGAGTAACACGAAACCTCAAACGGCGGCCATCCGTTTTGCCACCGCACCCCTGATTTTTCAAGCCCTTATTGATATAATGTAATATTAATGCTCGGAACGCTAGTCTCGGCACGCTTGCGCTCTGTAAATATTGGAGCGTATCCGTGGCGAGGAAAATAGCCGTGGTTGTTGGGAAAAAAAATTGTACGCCGTTCGTCGAGAAAACCTTGCCAACCCCTCTGGAAAAGGAGCTTTTTCTTTCGTCCCTTCGGGGGAATTTTGAGTATCATTTCTTGTCATGTTTGTTGGCTCGTCGAACGACGATGCTTGATTCGGTGTTTCATCCGGGTTGATGAAATTCACGGGGGTGAATTTCACCCGGCGGCGCGGGAAAGATTGTTAAATTTCTTATGCAAAGGCGGTTATCGCGTTCGTGCCACCCCCTCCCGTATGACTTAATGAGCTGGAAAATTATTACGACGAAATCTCAGCTGGTCCAACCCTCTCGTGTAACCGAGCCGAAGTCAACCCCAAGCTGTGTTCACGACGGCATTCCAAAGGGGTTGCTCCAGATCGTCTTTCTTCCATTTCTTTTTGCGCTGCTTCTTTTACGATCCTATTTGTTAAATTAATATTAAACGGGTTACATTATCCAATAGAATACCCGAGTATTCTGATACCTAACCAATCTGATATCTGATCCTAACACTAACCTTTAACAAATCAAATTACCTGGATATTCCAATACCTAACCTCCTAAGTATCCAAGTATTCCAACACCTAACCACTAAGTTACCTAATTACCCAAGCATCCCAATACCTAACCACTGAATCACCTAATCTGATACTTAATTAAGTATCCAAATACCCCGACCTCCAAAATACCAGCTGGACACCCAGACACCCAAGCACCCGAATGCCCAGATGCTCAAACAACTACGCGAACAGGAACCTGCTCCAGTTTCCCATTTCGCCCAAGTTTCGTTCCGTCCAAAATCCTTTCAAACAGAGATCGGTTTACGACTCGTTGCCAGGTCCACGATCGTATTGTTTCACGCTCAAGCGACCGTGATCTCTGTCCGCGATTTCGCGTTATTCATCGTTCCGACACTGCATACGACTTCCGTATCAATGAATAATCCTTTGTCGCAAGGCAGCCCGTCTAAATCATTCAGGCGAGGCTAAATTGGTAACAGGAATCAACAGGTGAGAACGTGTCCTTCGGTCCGGAACAGGAAAAACTGTCCTCACCTACACGTGTCACGAGTAAAAAGCTTCTTGGTAAGGACAGGCCCGAACTATTTCATCGCAAAAACCATTCGGCCGGGATTAGAATGGAACAGGCTTCGAATTTCGATTCGAAATTCAATTCAAACGCGATCCGAACGCAAATTTTAGATCGGCTGATGGAAATGCGATTTGTCCGCGAAATACGTGACAGCGGCGCTCGTTACGCCCGCGGTCCACACATTTCCGGAGGAGTCGGAGGATTTTTCGAATTTTTTCGAGCCGTCTCGTTAAGCTATTTATAAAAGTGCATTTTCGAACGAGGCGCACAATAGCGGGCCGCGTTCGATGGCGCGGGGCGGGTCGATAAATCAGGGGCGTCGCGGCGCGCGTACATCACGAACAGCCCCGTTCTTTTATTTTCATTAGCCGTGTTGAAAACGAAAATAGCGCGGTTTCCCTCCGGATTCTTGCCCCGTGCGAGCCGCGTTTCTCCCCCCGGTGTCGTGACCGATTTATTAAAAGTGCGCCCGTTACATTCGGAAGCGGAGAAACTCGGCTGCCGAACATGGTCCGTTTTTACCGACCGAGCCTTCGAGGTTAGGATCACCCGAAACCTAATTTTGATGTTCTGCAAAAACGCACAGCATTCGTAACACGGTGGAGCTGTCTAGGGAGAATCTAATTTATGATGTTTAATACGCAAAGAAATTGATCCGAAATGATTTTCCAGCAATACACGGGAACCGGTATTGTACCGATGCCGTAAAAATAGACGTTCCTTACGTTTCTCTATCCCAGGGCTCTTTCGACGGGGGCATCCCGAGTGTCGGCGACGCGTTATGGTGGGCCTCGATGCTTCCAGTCATTCCCCATGGGAAGCGTACGACGGCACGACAGAGGAGAGTTCCACGTACGAGCGGTGGCATAAAAAAAAATAAACGAAGCTGGGAAAGATGAGAACGGCTCTTTTATTTAGAGGAACGAAGTGCAAAAAAGAAAAGGAGACTTGATGGACCTAAGAGTTTCTGTCCCCCCCCTTTTTGCGTAACTTGCTGCCGACCGAATTGATCTCGACTAATTAATTGTCGCTTTCTTTGTCCCGAGATACTTGAAACTTTTGAACACCTCGTTGTAGTCGACTTTTTAGTCTGTATGTAAATAAATTAACAGTTTGGTTTATATAGAATATAACGACATTGTCCGAACGAATCTCGTGTATTTATCGCGTTGTTCAACGCTTGTATTTTTGTCTTAGGGTGATTCCCTAGTGTAAATAATCTCTAACGTCTATATTTCGTAGTGTAGTTATCTCTGGCGTCTATATTCTCTGGTCTTATTATACCTTGGATGAATAATCCCTAGTATCTATATTCCCTAGTGCAGTTTTCGCTGGTGTAAATAATCCCTAGCGTTTATATAGCCTGGTGTAATTATCCCTAGTGTAATTATTCTGAAGCGTCAATACTCCCTAGAGCAATTGTCAATAGTGTTAATACTTCCTAGTATAATTTTTGCAGGTTGTAATTTTCCCTAGTATAATTATCCCCGGCGTCTATATTCCCTAGTCTTATTATACCTTGGATGAATAATCCCTAGTATCAATATTCCCTGGTGCAGTTCTCCCTGGCGTAATTATCCCTAGTGTCAATATTCCCTAGTGTAATTGTCAGTAGTGTTAATACTTCCTAGTATAATTTTGCAGGTTGCAATTTTCCCTAGTATAAATCCCTGGCGTCTGTATTCCCTAGTCTTATTATACCTAGGATCAACAACCCCTAGTTTCAATATTCCCTAGTATAAATAATCCCCAGTGTCAATATTTCCTAGTAAAATTTCCCCCGGGTTAACAATCCCAAGTAAAAATAGTCCCTATTGTAAATATCAACTAGCGTAATAAATCCCTAGCGTAATTACCCCCAGCTCCAATAATCTCTGATATCAAATCCCCATATTTTTAATAATCCCCCTAGTAATTTTCAAATATTACTCAAACGGTACAACCTTTTCTCCCCTATATCACTATTTTCCCTAGGGAAGCCTATCATACTCGATACTATATGTCCCAATATCAGACTGTTTCAAAATGAAAATACCCATTGACCCAAACCGTCTTCTTATCAATCACATTGTAGTTGATTTTTGGCATCAATGATTTCTGGATCCTACGGCATCAAGTCCCTATAATATAAAAGATCCAATGGCATCGAGGCCCTCAGTCTTGGCGCGTCGCAAAACACCGTGGCCTCAACGTCCTACGTCAACAAGTTCCTACAGTAGGTCGAAGCTCTACAGTTAAACTCACACAACGCGTCACATTTGACGCATCCTGTTGCCTCATACTCTAGGCGTCGCCGGTGTGGGTATCAACGATGCTCAAGAACGTCCATTCACAGCTCGTTACCTAATTATTCCATTAAATCGAATTCGCAACGCCTGCCAAGGCGCGCCGGCCCGTTGGAAGCAACAGCGGGTTCGAGAAGGAACGGACGACAACTTTTCCGGGGCATCAAGTTGAGCATCGACCTTTAAACCCGAACGGCGGTGGTTGTTTTTCGTCGGCTCCGTTGGCCTCGATCGCGAACGAAAGCCAAAGCACGACGAGCCGTGGCTAATTGCCGCGTGCAACAAAAAGCTCGACCTCCTCCGGCACACGCGTGCGCTCGCCGCGCCGTCACGCTCGCGTATTTTCACCGGCACGCACGCCATCAGCGCCATCTGTTCGGTTCTCATACTATTTTACATTTCTGATCTTCCGACGTGTCTCTTGATCCTGCCTTTTGGAATTCTGAGGTCCTCGAGGCCCAATGTCCACCGAGCAGCCTTCGAGACTCTCAAACTGTATTTTAAAGTTCCCAGGCCACGGTTCACAGTTTAGTTTCGAGGCCACGTGTAATACTTCCGAGTTAATATTGTGCTCTTTCGAAATTTCGAGGTGTCCGAGGCCCATTCCCACCTCGCAGTCTTTGAATCTTTCAGACATAATCCTTCCAGGTCGAAGAGGCCCAGTTTACAACTTGCAGCGTTTGAGGCCGGGCAAAATACTTCTTCCGGGTTAACCTTGCGCTCTTTTGGAATTATGGAACTCAATTCGACATTCTGATACGTCAGAAGACCCTGCTCTGTTTAAGACATCGGAATATTACCATGCTTCTGGGTCAACCCCGCCTTATTTTACAGTTCTGAAGCCTTCACCATCTAATTTACAGTTTGTACTGTCTGAGGCTTTCGTTGTAAGCCTTCAGGCTTAACCAGGATCTTTGATGCTACAGGACGCCGACACTGTGTTATCTTAACGCTGTGTCGTTTCAAGGCATCATAGCATACCAAACGGAACAAGATTTGGATGTTTCAGACATTTTGATACTGCCTTTGTGGTGAGTCACCTAACCCCAACCTTCATATATTATTTATAGACAGATAAAAATCCACGAGGCCGACGTTCTCGGCATTTTATTTCCATATGCAGATACGAATATCCCTGAACGCGAGGCATATTCGATCCGGCAATTCAATAATTACTAAATTCCCGGAAACACTTCACCCGGTAATTGGGATAATCCCCACAAATCCTGGATTATTTAATTTTTTTTTTTTTTTTTTAATCACATTAACGCGTCGCCCGGCGCAGCGGATCGAAGATTAGTCCCCTAACTTTACCGCTTCGATTACGGCCACGATTTCCCTGCTTTTATTTCCTTAATTAACCCGTCCCCGTGTCGGCGGCCGCGTTAATGAAATATTTTCTCTCTTTTCGAGGCTTTGAATCTTCGCGAAGATTATTCAAACGGTATCATGCTACACGGGGTTCGGATTTGCACGCGTTCAACGCGACACCTGGGCGATCGCGTGCCCGGAAGTACACGCGGCCTCCCCCCTTCCCTTTCGTTTTTCGAAAATTCGACTAGCCAGATCTGCGATCGCACCGATCGATAACCATCCCCATGGCGATCGAGGTTCTTAATTATTTTGTTTCGAACGAGCCCCGAATTTGCTCGGAATTTCGTGTTTAAATCAAAGCCGGACACGAAACGAGAATTCTTGAACGAATCTGGGTCATTTTGACCCGCAAACTTGTATACGCGTTTCGGAATAACGGTCGAACGAAGAATTGGTTGCAAATCATAGAGAAAATAGTAAGGTTAGGTTCATTTGTTATTCTGAGGTTAGGGTTAGGTTCATTTGTGATTTTAAGGTTCAAGTTCGGTTAATTTGTTATTCTGAGGTTAAGGTTAGGTTCATTTGTTATTCTGAAGTTAAGGTTAGGTTCATTTGTTATTTTGAGGTTCAGGCTAGGTTCATTTGTTATTCGGAGGTTAGGGTTAGGTTCATTTGTTATTCTTAGGTTCAGGCTAGGTTCAATTGTTATTCTGGGGTTGAGGTTAGGCTCATTTGTTATTCTGGGCTCAAGGTTAGGTTTATTTGTTATTTTGAGGTTCAGGCTAGGTTGATTTGTTATTCTGAGGTCGTACGGTTAGGGTTCGTTATTCTAACGTCAAAAATTATGGTTAGGTTTGGTTATTCAAGCGTTAAGAATTTAAGTCAGGATCCTTTATTAATTTATAGACAGAGTTAGGGTTATTTGGCGTTTTATGATCAATGTTAGGTTCTGTCGTTCTTGCGTTAGGGGTGAAGGTTAGGTTCATTTGTTATTTTCTGGAAAAAGGCTAGGTTTTCCGTTCTAGCCTCAAGAATTAATGTTAGGTCTCGGTATTCAAGCGTTAAGAATTAAAGTTAGGATGTTTCATTATTTTATGGTCAGGGTTGGGTTCTATCGTTCTAGCATTAAGAACAAAGGTCAGATTTATTTCTTATGCTAGACACAAGGTTAGGTTCGTCTGTTCTATCGTTGAGAATGAAACTTGGTTTGACTAATTTTAATACAATTTCTAAAGCATAATAAATGATCCATTAATTTTCAAACTGATACCGTTACAGTATTAATTTTTGTAAATATTTCCTCCCTTAATTATCGTACGCTAAAAATTGTATCCAAATTATACTCGAGTACCTTCGAATTCCCTTTTGCAGCTAATCGAAAGAGGCAACAGTCGTTCAACCTAACCTAACCAACAATTTTACACGATTCCGTAGAATTATCGCGAACGCAATAGAGAAACGACTTCGCCGTCGAGTTCCATACGAATTCAAACGACCAACGTTTCGTACACACCCTGTAATCTCGACGATAGGTTCCGGTTGTGAAACAGATCGATATCTGTGATCGATCAGCTGATCAATTATAGGTTATGGAGCCGATCGATCGCGGAACATGTAAATCACGGGAACGGATCTGGTCCCAAGCTCGGCGACTCAATTAAACGAAATGACGCGTCGGTAAATAATCGTAACGATTATAAATTTTGCAAAAGAAAAAAAGAAAGGGAACGGGGCCTTAACGAAGCCTGCCAATCGATTTTTCTCATTACAAGATGGAAACCGCGCGACGTGAAATAATGCGTCCTGTCCCGCGAGTACACGTTTTCGTGGCCCTCCAACCGACAGACTTTCTTGTTAAACGAAGTCGCTGATCCCCGATTCTGATTGGAAATTTTTTGGTCCATTTCAATTAGAACGCCGTGCGTCGCCGACCATCCGGAGTTTTATCATAATTTTGATTTTATATTGAATCGCACTACCTCTGTTAATGGGTCAGTATGGATTTATTTTCGAAAATTTTTGATCTCGAAGATGCTGAAAGGATCGTTTCTTTGTTTCGAAATGCTCCAAAGTCCGGATTTCGTGTCGGCAAGGTGAAAGCAGGGCTCTACTTTTACGTATAAAAATGTTAGAAACTAAAAATAAATTTTACTACCAGACAGAAACAATTCTTGAAAATATCTCAAGTCCCCAAATGAAAAGATAGGCAAGACAATGCGTCACCGACGAAATTTTCCTTTCCCTAAATTGTGCAACACTCGACGACGCGTACCTGGCTCACGAAACGATCCACTTGAACCCCCGAAGCAACTTCCTACAGAACACGTCCACAATAACATAATGTCCCAACAATGGCAATCGGTCTTTCGAGAACTGGTGCGTACATATCCCCCCTCCCCCCCACCCTATAAATAAATATATCTCCTCGTTCAATAGCCGCACGCACACGGGTGTGTCCCGTTCGAAAGCGTACAAAGACAAAGGGGGCCAAAGTCCTCCCCGAAATCATCCCAAAAGCTCCTTTCATCTGCCACCCTCCCCGTCTCTCGCGTCCGCTTGCCTCGTTCGAGGACGAAAATTCGATACCCCGCGGTATATGACAGGACCAAGAACCGAGCCAGGGGCCCAGTGGATGACAATTTTTACCTCCGTTCCCCCATTCACCTTTTCACAGGCTCTCATTGTGCCCCCCCTACGGTCGTTGTTTGCCAAGGTAATCCTGTACGCGAAGAGGACCTGTCCTCCCGGGGGCCGAGGACGACGAATTTTCCGCCACAGGAAGCTCGAATGGGGTGGAAAGAAAAAAAGCGATCGTGACGTGGGGGTCCCTAAGGCAGCAACGTATTACATTTTAAAACGACAAAAAGGAGGAACCGGCTAATAATACTTGGGAGAGGGAGGAGGGATAATGCGGAGCAGGGGCTGAACGGCGCCCAATATCGGTGCATCCTGGCGAAAACCGGTGTGTAAACACAGAGTTACCGCGACATCCTGTCAATCCTGAGTCACACAGACCCCCTCTCCTTCTTTCTTTCTTCTTTATATTTCTCAGAGGGGCACCGATCGACCGCGTTATCTGATCGCCCCCCCCCCCCCCCCCCTCTACCTTCTCCGCTTTTTAATTCGCCACTCGTTACAATCGCGGACATTCGAGGCTCGTTATATGTTGCATATGAGTGGAGTAAGAAGGGGGGAGGAAGGAAAGGACTGGTTATTGTTCTGTCCGTCTTTGGGGCCCCGGGAGAAGGATCGATGGTGGGCCCGTTCCGCTTGACGGAGCCACGGTTACGCGTTGCAAATCGGATGGAAACGTTTCGTTCGTGATTAAAACTAGATCCCCGTTAATTAACGACGCGACGTCAACAGGT
This sequence comes from Stelis phaeoptera, assembly GCA_943735885.1. NCBI lineage: Eukaryota > Metazoa > Arthropoda > Insecta > Hymenoptera > Megachilidae > Stelis > Stelis phaeoptera. The sequence continues at coordinate 3,711,684 of OX030946.1, forward strand.
GACGGTACTCGCCCGGGTTAAAATGACCCAAGCACCGTCCTTGGGACGTGGCGTCGCGTCGCGTCGCGTCGGTCCGACGGCTCGATATCAAACGGCGGCCGCCGCTAGAGATCGTCGAACGCGATTTGGCTGTGATCCAAGGTCAAACGGATTCAGATATTTCCAGGCTCTCGCCCGTTGGCCCTGCTGGTTATCAGGGCACGCGATAAGCTTGCGCGTCTCCAATCAGCTATAAAATATCATAATTGTACCGGCGGTCGCGTAAAATCTTGATTGGCGACCCTGAACGCCCGGAGTCCACGCCGGCACCCTTTTTTCACTTTGTAACGCGCCGTGACTTAACAACGGGCAGCCGGGTCGCTTAACACGAACCGGCTGAATCGTCGGCGCATTTCTGGAGATAGCAGGCTCGCTTTTTCGAAGTGAAAGTTCCTCGGGTGTCGACGGAGACATCGTGCGGTGGCAATTCCTTATCTCTAAGCGGTCGGGACAACCATTTCTCTTCGTTTTTTTTCGTTTCTTTTTGTTCCGTTCCTTTTTTACTCTTCGCGCAATGTCACGTATTCCGCGCGGCTCGCTTATGGCAACAGCTGTTCGCGTTAATAGGCTCGGGCCCGAGGATCATCGGCCGTAATTACGTCTGTATCTTTACGAGTTGTTACGACAATCAGTTCCGAGTGAATAACGAGAACTTTCGGCGTAGGTTCAATTTGCCGTTTCCACGGTCCTGGAATTATGCTTGTTTACTCTTACGGTTCCATTACACCGGGACAAACGAGGCCCCCGCCATTTGCCCACCTTAACCTAACCTAACCGACGATATTTCTGTTCCCCCGACGGAATCTGCGTTTCAGGTTAGTCCACCGACGCCGAAGACACATTCCCGCCTCCGAAACCCGACTCGGAACGATCAGACCCGTGACCGTAGACCTGGAAGACGTGATCGCGGCCCGGTACGGCTTCCCGCCGCGTCGGATGCGTCCAAGGGATTGGATTTTCGGCCACCCTAACCAACTTTCAACCCCTTTCGCGCAAAGGGTTCGTTAGCATATCGTACGAGGAGTGGTTCGATCCTTCGGCCAATAACAATCCGTTATAACCGCTCGCTCCTTGTACCCCTCCCTCCGGATCCTGTATTACAATTCGCGTTTCGGGCTTCCGCTTAGCCCTGTTCATTTGTCCGTCCAATGGTCGGACAGCTCAAAGCGTTTCGACGCACGGACGCCATTTTTCCCGGCCCCCGGAGCTGACCCCGTTACTTCTCCGATTACGGAAACCTCGTGATCCGTGGGACCGGCGGGCCCTGCCAGTCCTTTATTTCCTTTCCCGATCTTCGGGATCTTTAATCGTTCCGAACGACCCTCTTTTTCTTTTAACTTTACTCGTTGCTCAGGACGTAGGAAGAACGACGGAAGGGCGGGGCGTCAGAATTTCGGGCCGTTGGTTATTAGGCAAATACGATGACAACCCTTTCGCTCGGGGCTGTACGATACCGAGGGAGGGGTGGCGTTTGATGCGACGCCAGGCGTCGAGGCTAATTTTCTCTCGCGTCATAATCGCCACTCCCTTCTCTAATTCTCCCTTCCCCCCTGTCGCCTGTTCGTTCAGGATATTGCGAAACTGTTTATCGTAATTAAATACACCCGGCTTCTTTCCATCGGATGATTCCGTCGGATGAACAACGTTGCTGATCAAGCGATGGCCGATGGGTCGAGCTGGCCTGACAATCGAGCGCAGCCTGAATCGAACGGATTCTGCATTGATACTCGGACGGATAGTCAGTGGCCGTTGTTCCATTCTCATTTTCGAAACGTGTGTATAAATACACGGTGATTCGGGTCGGGATGAAAATGCGCGGGACAATGACTGACGGATGTCGTTCTGATGATCAGGGGAAACGATGGCGTTCGATTCTGGGGAATATTCATACGTTACAGATACGTTAGAGAGCTTTTTAAGGGTATATACAGTCGTGAGGGTTGAAGAAATGAATTTTTGTTTTTAAAGAAACGTGTTTTGGTTCACAAAACTTGAATCACCAAATCATCTTTGGGTACCAAAGATTACAGCTCCGTAATTCGACTCGTTCGTCGCTTGGAGACTCAGACAATTAGTTGTCTCGTTAAATAATAAAATTCTTGCGCCGTGTTCCTCCGAACGAAATTATAAATTCGTCCCGGACGGTCGGCGACGCACTAACGAAAAATCGAGCCACGTTCCCCGCGGACAGCGTAAAAATCGCGATCGCGACCAGCTGGTACCTGTGGCGTACATTTAGTCGGGGTGCAGCGGAGAAAAAGCAGGCCGTAGAGTAGATGCTAATCTCCCGTCGTGTCGAAGGGTGGAAACTGTGTGCTAATGCGATCCCGTTTAGCCAAGTCAGCTGGAAAACGGTGCAAGGAGAGCAGACACAGACAGGCCCGTAGGTTGAATGCACAGGGTCTGGGAGGAGGATGTCCCCCTCCCCTCTGTTAGGCCTCCAGGCGTTGTCGGTGTTGCGGGGACCAGGGATCGTCATTATTTCGCGATATCCACTCGACTGGAAACATTTTCGACATATTGTGCCGATCGCGAATCCATTTTCTCTGTCTGTCATCCGACCATCATTCCCACAGACTGGTCTGATTATGAAGTCCAGGGGGACGCGTGCATTTTTTTTATTTTCGAAAAGAGGCTTACCCCTTGGCACGATTTATTTGGGTCAACGATCATTGGCCCGTAATATTCCAACGATTTCGGTGGATTATCCTGAATGTTAGCGGCGGTTCGGGCTACAGCCTTGTTATAATATTCTCGACGGGCTTAAGTATCCTCCACCAGGATTCTGAGTCATCTGATTTCGTCGCCAGCGATCGGCGACGGTTATTTACGGCGACTGCAACCGCGCCGATATTATGACGTCCCTCCCCTCCCCCTCCATCTGATGATTGGCCGTAGGCCTGAAACAAGTTGTCCCGGCGTTTTGTGTAGCGCGTTGAGAACGCTCGCTTTGGCGCTCGGCCAATTGGGCTGCTGCCCTTCACCTATGCCAGTGAACGATGTATGAAATCGGTTTCCACGTCTGTGCAATGTTCCACGGGAGATGCAAACCCCTGACCTCGGGAAAATATTGAATTTTAATGATATAAAACAAGCCCCGTGAATTTTACATTTTTCACGCGACCACGGTATCTGGTCCAAATCTAACCCATCGCTGGTTTATACGGCCATAGTGTCGCGTGTAAGTGGATACGCCTGAGACGATGGAAGCGTGGAGGCTCACCGGGGCTCTTGATCCTCCATTCTTTTTCGTTGAACGTATGCCCTCCCCCGCCGCCAACCGGTCAGATTCATCCTCATAACTTTCATTCAGAGGCCAGGCCGAAGGAATTGCGGCCTGGCAACTCCTTCTCCACAGGCATACCCCCACCATTTCGTCTTCGGCTACGTTCAGCTGCCACTGACTTCTTTGCAGGATCGAGCTCACGACGTTGCACCGCGCCACTGCCGTCTGACAATTTGCCTTCGGGATAATATCGAAGAATTTCAGGCGATTAATTAGGTGACTGTTTTATAGAAGGATTAGGGCGTCTTGTACGCGACGCCGAAGCAAATTCTGGGACTCTGAACCTTAAACTACGAGAAATTAGTGCAGTTTGAATCTTCAAAGGTCTGCGCAACAGTTTGCCCCTGTGTGTGCAAAGGTAGAAGGTGGAGGCCCTCTTTTCTTAGCTTGCCATGTGTGGTTGACGCCTTATTCTTTGCGCCAAACGAATTCTGAGGCCCTGTACGGTATGCCGTAAGAAACTAAGGCAGTTCGAACCTTAAACTACGAGAAATTATGGCAGTTTGTATCTTCAGAGGTCTGCGCAACAGTTTGCCCCTGTGGCAAAGGTAGAAGGTGGAGGCTTGCCACGTGTGATTGACGTCTTATTCTGTACGCCAAACGAATTCTGGGGCCCTGTACGGTATGCCGTAAGAAACTAAGGCAGTTCGAACCTTAAACTACAAGAAATTATGGCAGTTTGAATCTTCAGAGGTCTGCGCAACAGTTTGCCCCTGTGACGAAGGTAGAAGATGGAGGCCCACTTTTCTTAGTTTGCCATGTGTGATTCTGAATTCTGGGGCCCTGTACCTTATGCCGTATGAAACTAAGGCAGTTCGAACCTTGTACCACAAGAAATTATGGCTCCTAGAAGCTTCAGGGGTCTGTGCAACAAATACAATGTCAAAAATTGAAATCTTCCACTCCTTTCTGTCGTCACTGTCCACGGGGCAAACAGCGACGCCCTAAACCACCACAAATAATTGATCAACAATTTAATTCCACCAGCAACGAATCGATTTTAAACTTCAAACCCATCCCGACAAGCAACGCTTCGATTTAAATTCTGATTAAAAAGCTCGGTTTATTCCGTTTCAAAATCTTTTTTCTCCCCGTTTCTTTCGTGCGCGGAAAAATTGTTCGCGCTGTCGCCATTTAATAACAACCCACCGCGTTCAATGGGCGAATGGTAAATGGGTATCGGTGAAAAAATCGAGGATTTAACAGGCATTGGAAAAGGTTTTTTTCAGGACGCTTTCAAACGGTGAAAAGCTTCGCTTGTACCACGGAGAGCTTTTCATATCTGGTTGGCGAGCATATCGCTCCGATAATCATTGTACCCGGCGAATAGCAATCTGCGTTGAATGCCTGGCGAAAGAAGAACAAAATATTTCACCGTTTAACGTCGAACACGTCCTGTATATCTTTTTTTTTTCCAAACAATAATTTCAGAATCTTCAACTATCCAAGCGTCAGGGACGCAACCAGAGCAAAGGTCGGTGGGGCATATTTTGATAGAAGAAGGGGCGCGTTAGAAAGCGGACGATCCTCGTTCCGGCAGCGCGTGTCACCCGCGGCTCCGATCGACGCGGCAGATTTTCGCGAACAAATTGATCGCTGTTCGACACGGACAGTATCACGCTCGTTCCGTTCTAACAACGAGCCTGGGAAACTTTCTCACGTCCACGGAAGTCTCGAGACCCTATCTTTCTCCACATCCACAGACTATTCTCCCCCCTCTCCCCAATTCGATCTTTTCTCGCGCACACTATCGGCATTTTTATCAAACGATCAATGGGAAGCCTCCAGGGCACTCGGGGCACGGGGTTGCCCTCCGGGCACGTCTCTGAACAGGCTATCTAAAACTGGCGCCAAAGTTTATCAACAAGCCTGTTACGTATAATTACGTTAGGCTATCGCCTTTTCAACGGATTGTTACGAGCCCTGGTAAGTTGTTTGCGAAACGAGAGTCGCGTTGATTATTTATAAGGTGTCACGGCTAGCGTCGGCCTTGAACCGAACCAAACGCGGAATAACCGCGATATCGAATCGATAATCGTCGATCCGCTGACGCGATAACAATTTTTCGTCTTTTTGGAGCATGGTTCGACAAATTTTAATCAGACGCCGCGTTAAGCCAGGGAATGAAATTCTCTGTCGCCTTTTTATGTTTCTTTTTGTTGTTGCTCCATCTCGAAATTTTATTTTGTAACCTCTGCGCACTTTTCCGCACGCACCTGGTCGACGATTAACAAGTCTAATGTCCTCTGGGAACAATGACGAATAATCGGCGCATTTTTTATTCAAATACCCGGGAAATTTGTTGCACGCTCGTGCAACTAATTGTTAAAGATTTTCGTTGGAAAAATTTTCTTCTTAATTAACGATCGTAGATTATTATTCGTCTCGGGCTTCGTCGAATTCGATGGATTTTGATTGATTTTCACAATTTTTCAGCAACGGGGTGTTATTCGACGGACTCTTCGATCGCGTTGAACAATTTGTTCAACGTGTACTTGTTTATTGGAACAGCGGGCAAGTTTATCTTCTGTTTGTTGCGTGTTTTGACTCACGTCTGGCCACGTTCTGACTCAAAACAAGCGTCAAATAGGAGAAATTGATAAGAGCCTACCGCGGCAGACTCAAAAATATTGGTTCCTCATTGATAATAATTAATCAATGGCCTACGTGATCGATCGATGACAGAATTTTTCCCCAAATTTCTTTCTTCTGCCAAACTTTTTCCGTGTTCTTGCAAAATTAATTATAACGGTTCGAGAGTTTCGATTTTGTTTTTCAAGTATGTAGCAAATATTGTTTTTTTAACGTAGCGAATAGGCAGATTTCAGGGAGCTGACTGAACAATGTAAATTAGATTATTACTGTAAGTCAATTTGGAGGGCACGCTGCTAACGGCCAATTTGCAAATTAGATTAACTACTCGCCGATACGCAAAGCAGACTATTACCTTAAGCCGATTCGTAGGATGGACTACCGTGTGTTACCCGGGCTCTTGCAGCCATTTTACGTTAATATCGATACAGCCCTCGTACACGCGTTTTCTTCGAGCTATAAGCTTTAATTTGACGTGCCATAAGTGTCATTTGGTGACACTTTTATGTCATGATATCGTTATTGGAAATTTCTAATCCGAAATCTGTGGATGAACGATCCACAAATTTTAGGGTTCATTTGCACTGGGCCCAGCCGTTTTATATTGAAGATATCGATAATGCGCTGATACTGTTATTTTATTCGAACTTTAAGCTTTAATTTGACGTATCATAAGTGCCATTGCGAGATACTTTTATGTCATGGATTTAAAATTGAAAATTTCTACTTGAAATCTGTAAAGCGACACTCTACAAATTTTGGAGCTTGTTTCGACAGGGCCCAGTTGTTTCGTTTTAAACGTATCGTTAAAACGCTGATACGGTAAGTTTCTTCAAACTTTAAGCTTTAATTTGGTATATCACAAGTGCCATTTCGCGACACTTTTATGTCACGAAACCGCCACTAAAAATTCCTTACAAAAACCACAAAAAAATCACCAACCAAATGTCACTGTTCATTTAAACAAAAACCTATCCAGTTTGCGTTAACGATACCGACAAAACCCTAGCATAGCCATTTTCTTGAAACTTCAAGCTTTAAATTGAAGTGCCACAAGTGCCATTTCGCGACACTTTTATGTCATGAAACCGTCACTCAAAATTCCTTACAAAAACCACCAAAAAATCACCAACCAAACGTCACTGTTCATTTAAACAAAGACCCATCCATTCTGCGTTAACTATACCGACAAAACCCTACCATAGCCATTTTCTTGAAACTTCAAGCTTTAAATTGAAGTGCCACAAGTGTCATTTCGCGACACTTTTATGTCACGAAACCGCGTCAGTCTGCCTCCTGTACACCAGAAATCTCCAACCAATTTCATCAACCACCTCAACGTCGCGGCCAGCTCCTGCGTCCGTTTAAACCGCGAATTAATCGTCCGAAAAGATACGGAAAAATCGGCAAAGAGTATAATTCGTGATTCGTAATCGGCGGGCAAACGGAGTCCGCGGTCTAATGGCCTGTGCCGACGCGCGTAACGACGCCAGTCGTCGCTTACATCGAGGAACTGGTCGGCGAGGGTGCGGGGAGGGCTCTATTAATAATATGCAGTCAGGCAACCGATGCTAGACGGTGCTTAGCCGCTTGTCACGCGTATTACGAGCCCAGCACATCCCCTTAACGTGTTGTCAACACAATCGCCGCACTGACATCGGCTCCTTCGTTCCCGCTATTGCCGGGACGACAAAACTGTCGCCAGCTAATGATTCTCGAGAAGCCTCCCGTCCCACGATCCATCGTGGTTTTTCCGAAAATCCATACATATCTCCCATAATCCACCGAACGTTCAAGCACAACGGTGTTCATGCCAGGTCAGTTGTTAACAGTTGTGGGTGGTCAGAGACGCTGTTAAACTATAGGAAATTAGTACTTATGGGAATGATATAGCGATAGTAGCTGTAGTAGTGGTACTGGTATACTATTATAAAAGAATAGTTGCTGTAATAGAAGCATTGGGATATTATTTGTATTTTAATAAAGAAACGGTAGCTTTGAGTGATACTGGTTGCACTACTGTACTGGTGCTATGAATCAATAGTATTGGTACAGTATTGTAATAGAAAATTAGTATTTATGGGAATAGTATAGCGATAGTAGCTATAGTAGTGGTACTGGTATACTATTATAAAAGAATAGTAGCTGCAGTGGTAATAAAATATGATTACCGAAGATTTATATCAATTAACGATATTATTATATTGTAGTAACATTTCTAAGGAAGAAACAGAGAAGTTCTATAAAAAGAGCAAGATAAAGGAAAGTGATAGAAATTGTTCAAAATCCATCTTGGATATGATCGGATTATTGTGCGCGTGTGAATTCGAGGCAATTTGCCATTACATATGGCGGCGTCGGTGGGTTGGTGGTGGAGGAGCAGGAGGAGGGAGGGAAAAGGCGGGAAAGGATGCGAACCATGTCCAAGGATTAATCGAGAAACACGGACTGTTGGATGTCCGGCAATTCGTATTGCCAGGCCTCGCGATATCTCTGTTTATCGTTTAATTGACCAAAGCGAATAAATAGCCGACAACTCTTGCTTCGATCCGCGAATGCGTTCGTATTTAACCCTAGATTTGAAAGAAAGTTACTAGAGACACGAAACGTCCAAGATGTAACCAACAGATTTCTAGTAAGATGGTTGTTTTTTGTTTGTTTGTGGTTAGGGTGGTATTGGGTTGGCAATGAAATGTCCCTAGTAAATTATTTACTAGATAAATTATTTTTTATCAGTCTTTGTGATCTTTGAAAGAAACTTTGGGGAATGTAGTTGTTAATTTAATACTGTTTCTATAGATATTTTTCCCTAGATTTGAGAAAAGTTACTAGAGACACGAAACGTCCAAGATGTAACCAACAGATTTCTAGTAAGATGGTTGTTTTTTGTTTGTTTGTGGTTAGGGTGGTATTGGGTTGGCAATGAAATTTCCCTAGTAAATTATTTGCTAGATAAATTATTTTTTATCAGTCTCTGTGCTCTTTGAAAGAAACTTTGGGGAATATAGTTGTTAATTTAATACTGTTTCTATGGATATTTTTCCCTAGATTTGAGAAAACCCTAACCAACAGATTTCTAGTAAGATAGTTGTTTTTTGTTTGTTTGTGGTTAGGGTGGTATTGGGTTGGCAATGAAATGTCCCTAGCAAATTATTTACCAGATTAAAAATCTTCGTTCAAGCTAGTTATTTTTCATTCAGTGTTTGCTTTTTATGATATAATTTTTAGGGAAATATAGTTGCAAACTTATAACTGCTTCTGTGGATATTTTCCCCTAGATTCAAGACACGTTACTAGCGGCACTAGTACCCTAACCAATTGATTATTTTTTTAAGAGGTAAAATTAATAATTCGATTTCTTTTGAAATCAAATTCAGAAGAATATTTCCTCTAGATTTATTAAATATAACTAGCGACAATTAACATCCAAGTTACTATACTCAAAAAAATGGAACCAACAGGTTTCCGTTTTAGATAAAAAAATATTTATTTCTCCTTGTTTATGGCTAGGTTTACGGTTATGTTGGCAATGGAAGTTACCTAACAAATTACATACCAGATTATTATTAACAAATAACAAATTTTCCTGCAACCAACTTTATAATAAATATAATCGTCAACCCAAGAATTCGTCTATTAATATTTTCCCCTAGATTGAAAAAAAAATGTCACCAGCGAACGCTGAACATCCAAGACACCCAGCTTCAATTTCCAAAACAGTCTACAGACGCTTAATGTTTCTCACAGCCTCCGAAATATAATATTTAACAATTTTAACAACAACAAACCGAACAATACCGAAAGTATTCCATTTCTGAAACAACCTACTTAATAAAACAAAGGAATTTTGCATTTTTCTCAAAGAAATCTTTCGCAAACATTCGATATTCTTCCGAATCGTTAAAACAATAAGTCTGTTTTATAATTTCAAGAAAAATACTCCTCGAATCCAGCTGCATTTCTTTAAAAAGCAAATTGTACACTTTCTCTCTCTCTTTTTTTTCTTTTTTTTTAATTTCAGCATCGATATCGCCGATACAGTTTAGACAAACACCTTTTTTTTTTTCTTCTTTTCACGATCGTGCATTCTATGCCGATTCCGGCCGCTTCGTTACGCAAATCGAACGACACCGTGGCCGCGAAATCAGCGAACGCGTATTCCAAAGCTTATGTCACGAGCGATTTAGCATTCGACAACCTTCGAAGATTTGCAAACTAATAAACGAACGACACTTCGCATTCCATTTTCCCATTAGTTCATCCATCCGGTCGGTCTTGCTACGCCGACCGTCGATCGTTAATTGAAAATACAGATCGTTTCAAAAGTCGAATCAATTCCGTCAAATTCTTATAAACAAACCAATCGTTATCGTCGTTTCAATATGTACGAAATCAAATTTCTGACCCACGCAGAGTATCTTCTTTTTTTCTTTTTCTTTTTAGGAGACAGAGGTTAGGTTAAGATAAGAGTTTTCCAAGAAAATCGATGCACTATGCACGCCGATACCACTCTTATCGTACGAACAACTAATAACCGACAAATGTTTGCGGAAACTTTGCTCGAAAACAGGCTTGCTTTTTCCGTGTGACTCACTGTTCCCTGTTCCGTTCACTGAAGACGTGCCTGTTTCCAGCTGGATCTCGTATAAGGATTCGAGGGAAACTAGGAGAGCGAATACGCCCGCCGGGCGGCCCGTTTCAGGGCACCTCCGGGGCGACCGAGGATCGACACCTTTTCCCGAACCCATCGGTCCGCCTTTCGGACCGATCCCTGATGGAAACTCGATTTTCCATCAGGGATTCCTAAATTTCTCGCGAATCGATATCGTGCGATCGCGTTCCGGCATTTTCCGCGATCCTCCTAGCCCGACGCCTCGATTTTCGTTGCCCCCGGCTCGACGGCAACGTCCGAACGCACCGTCGAGGTCCGAACTCGAGGCTTGGGATAACGGATTCCTTTGGAAATGGGAATTTTGAACCAGGGATGTCGCTTGAAATTAGCCCTTCTGTTGGAATATTCAATTTGGAGCGAGATCAAGGTCTGGGCTCGACCTTGCACGGTTAATTCGACGCAGACGGGGCCGGGGGACGAGGGGAAAAAATGCCAGGATATCGTGAGGCCTATCACTAGCGTTCACCAGGGTACGCTTGTTATCTTTTCGTTTCTTTGGGAACCTCGTGCCGCTGAAGATTCACGAGGGTTCCGTAAAAATTTCACGCGGTCGAATGCCTCTCTTTTTCTCCCCCCTCCTTTATTTGGGTACTGTTCCCGATCTCAAAGGAGTCCCGATTCGGCCGGGCTAATCGATTAGCCGGCGAACTTTATCGAAAAATTCTTGAAATAAAAAAAGAGAGTTGGTTCCCGTCGGTTCGACCGCCATCGGGGCTTTGCGATTTCTCGATTTCCCTTTCCGGCCACGGAGGGACGCGACGGACACGACTTTCGTCGTTCCGAGATTTCCGTTTCGTTAGGAATTCCGTGACGAAGTTCTTTCGCGACGAAGAGTTGAGATTTCGTCTGCTTTTCTTTTGGGAGCGAGAAACGAACGCGACGGTAAAAGCGTTGGAGATTCCTGGAACTTTCGAACGACGATGGCCGGCTTTTGTTTACCGACGCCATTTGTTTATCGGGACGGTATTTATTAGAGCGCGCTTGGACGTCCGCCGATCACGAGAAAGAATCGCCGCAATTAAGTTTCATAAAGAAGAGAAACTTCGGGGGGGAAAGGAGTTCGGACAGGTGCAGCGGGCTACACGGATAATTCGGTTGTAAAGAGTTGTTTTTAATGAATGATCTTGGAAATAGAGTCCTAATAGTTGTAATAACGCTCGACGGGAGCGTTGACGATCGTTTGTTGCTGTGAAACAGTCGGTTTAGGGAGAATCGAACCGAACCGACTGAACGAGGCTTCGGAAATCGAGGAAATTGAATTTAATGAAGAATTGAGATGGTTGTGGGAGAATAGTTGTGATAAATAGTGGACTGAAAGGTTGGCAAGCTTAGTTTTTTAAGAAATAAATGCAATAATCGTGGAATTGGTCGAACCGACTGAACCAGGCCTCTAAAACTGAGAAAAATGAATATGGAGGATTGGAGAACTGAATTTTGGAAGAACTGAGGGAATTATAATAGAATAGTAATAATAAATAGTGGACTGAAAGGTTGGAAATCTTGGAATTGGTCGAATCGACCGAACCAGGCCTCTAAAACTGAGAAAATTAAATATGGAGGATTGGAGAAATGAATTTTGGAAAAATTGAGGGAATTATAGTAGAATAGTAATAATAAATAGTGGACTGAAAGGTTGGCAATCTTGGAATTGGTAGAATCGACTGAACCAGGCTTCTAAAACTGAGAAAAATGAATATGGAGGATTGGAGAACTGAATTTTGGAAGAACTGAGGGAATTATAATAGAATAGTAATAATAAATAGTGGACTGAAAGGTTGGAAATCTTGGAATTGGTCGAATCGACTGAACCAGGCTTCTAAAACTGAGAAAATTGAATATGGACGCTTGGAGAAATGAATTTTGGAAAAATTGAGGGAATTATAATAGAATAGTAATAATAAATAGTGGACTGAAAGGTTGGAAATCTTGGAATTGGTCGAATCGACTGAACCAGGCCTCTAAAACCGAGAAAATTGAATATGGACGCTTGGAGAACTGAATTTTGGAAAAATTGAGGGAATTATAACAGAATAGTAACAATAAACAGTGGACTGAAAGGTTGGCAATCTTGCTTTTCGAAGAAATAAATGCAATAATCGTGGAATTGGTCGAACCGACTGAACCAGGCCTCTAAAACCGAGAAAATTGAATATGGACGCTTGGAGAACTGAATTTTGGAAAAATTGAGGGAATTACAATAGAACAGTAACAATAAACAGTGGACTGAAAGGTTGGCAATCTTGCTTTTCGAAGAAATAAATAGAATAATCGTGGAATTGGTCGAACCGACTGAACCAGGCTTCGAAAATCGAGAAAACTGAACATAATGTTTCGGAAAATTGAATTCTTGAAAAATTAAGAGAACTATATTAAAAAAAGCTACAATAAACACTTGATTTAAGAGCTGTAGATCATAAATTAATGTCTTACTCCTAGCAATAAGTATCTATGGCTAATAGTGCTTCTGTATAAAACATACACTATTAATATATAGCAGCTTTAATATATCCCTACTGGCAATAAATATCTACCGCTGCTAATGCTATATAATACTTAATAGTATTTATATTTCACTATTAATATACAGCAGCTTTAATGTATTACTCCTAGCAATAAATATCCATCACTATTAATATATAGCAGCTTTGATACATTACTCCTAGCAACAAGTATTTATGGCTAATAGTACTTTTGTATGAAATATGTAATATTATTTATATTTCACTATTGATATATAGCAGCTCTGATACATTACTCCTATCACTATTAATAAACAGCAACTTGAACACACATACATTTATTACCAATACCAACAAATATATGACTATTAATATCGAATAGTCTGGTTCTATTTCCACACTATCGTAACTCAAATACATCACTACTAACAAATATCCATCCCAAACCATATCCACCGATATTTCATCCACTCGACCTCTAAAAACCATCGTAATATACCAAAATTTCCCTACCGTTTAAACTGAAACTGCCACTAACATAAATTGCAAGAAATTTCAATCACCCTCTTACCATTTACCTGTACTCGAAGTCTTTGAACGTCAGAAAGTATAAAATCAAGTATTAATATCTTTTTCTTTTCCTTCAACTATTCCCCTATCAATTCGCAGCCCATAACTGAAATATATAGCCGTTCGAAAGCACGATATTAACACGCTCGATCGGGATTAACGATCGACGAAACAAATCCTTCGGGTATAGAATTTCAATGAAATTAATCGGCCGTGCCGTTTTATCGTACAAATCAAAATAAAATTGCGTTCGAGATATTCGATTCGTTTTAAGCCATTCGATGGTTCATAACGATCGATCATACCGATTTTAAATATTATAAAAAAAAAAGAGGTTCGTACGAGCGTCTTTCGTTGGTGAATACACCTCGGAGAGATAAAGCGAACGAATTTATGGATGTATTTTGATTCCAAAGTCCGATCGTTAGAATAGAAATGTTTCGATTAAGGTTAATTAATGGCCATTTACAGGAACGATGTTTTAACCATATTCCTCGTCAAATTTGGATAATTATTTTTCATAAATTTAACAAATATAGATTCCTTTTTTTTGGGGGGGGGGGAGGTCCTTTTTCAGATTTAATTTATTTATGATAGTTTATATTTGCTAATTTTTGTCACTAATAATATTGCTAATTGGTTTGCTGTGAATTCAAGAAATTTATTTTTATTCTGATTCTTTTTAAAATTTAATTTATTTATAGTAGTTTATATTTGCTAATTTTTGTCACTAATAATATTGCTAATTGGTTTGCTGTGAATTCAAGAAATTTATTTTTATTCTGATTCTTTTTAAAATTTAATTTATTTATAGTAGTTTATATTTGCTAATTTTTGTCACTAATAATATTGCTAATTGGTTTGCTGTAAATTTAAGAAATTTATTTTTATTCTGATTCTTTTTAAAATTTAATTTATTTATAATAGTTTATATTTGCTAATTCTTGTCACTAATAATATTGCTAATTGGTTTGCTGTGAATTTAGTTTTATTCTTTGGGGAATCTGGTTCTTTTTCAAATTTAATTCATTTAGTTTATATCTGCTAATTTTACCAACACTGTCGATTATAATTTTTACAAATTTAATTCTTCTTAAATATAACAACCGTAACTATTTCGTCGATTAAATTTTATTCCTCTTCAATGTCATTAAATTCAATCCAGCAGTTTTCCACCAGATCTAATTATTCCACTCCAGCAATAATACCATCAATCATAACATTCTTCAAACCCAACACCCAACAAATTCATCCAAAAAATCTACAATTTTAACCTCGTCAGATTCCCAGCCGTCGCAGCCAGACATCTCAATTTTTTTAAATTCAAAACTTCCTACGTCAATCTCCTTTACCAACATCCTACCACTAATAAATTTTCAACGAACACAATCCCCGCCAAAAAATTTTCCCCTCTTTCTCATTCAGCAAAAAACAATCTACCGAAGGAAACACAGTTTGACGACCGAAGATGCACCCATTCCCATCTGGACTTTGTCGTCGTCGATACTCGCGACTGGAAAATTATAAACGAAGACGCCCGCCGGGCGGCCCGTTTCAGGGCACCTCCGAGGCGATCGAGGATCGGCACCTTTTCCCTAACTCTTTTTCCCGAATTCTGCCGCGACGAAAACGTCGATCCATCGATCCATCGGTCCGTTTTCGGGATCGAAACTCGATTTTCCATCAGGGATTCCTAAAAACGAACACTCGCGAGCCGAGTTTCTCGGCGAATCGATATCGTGCGATCCTAGCCTGATTTTCCTTGCCTCCGGCTCGACGGCAACGTCCGGACGCACGTCGAGGTCCGAATTCGGGGCTTGGGATAACGGATACCTTCGGAAGCGACTCGAGGTTCGATGGTTCGTCGTCGACGGTTAAGAAAAATGGAGAAGAAGCAACGAATATCGACGATTCCCAACGAACTCGTTGTCAATGTTTAAACAATTCGGTTGGAACTGTTGGAAGTAGCAGCGACAACGTAACTTATCGTTGCGTATGAAAGTCAAATTGGCGTAGTTTGACTGATTAACGTCGGTCAGGACAGATTACTGTATTTACAATGTATCATTTGGGAACAAGGTTCTTGTTGTAACATTCAAATAACTTATCGTCCGATCACTGTTCTCCGTTTACAAATTGCAGTTTATCTGGCACTGTTTTGATAAAAAAAAATTACACCAACTTGTAAATTTATGCGTCGACGGAATATCTTAGCGGTGGAAGTATTTTTTTTTGTTTTTTTGTTTTTGAGAATCTGTAGGGATACGAGTTAGGCGAGGCGTCGAGTCCCGACGGCGAGTTCTGGTGACACTCGCGTGTGACGCGCCGTCGGTTGGAGTCGTAACGCTCGGATCAGTATTTTTCAAGACACTTATTTATCGATGCAAACCATGGCAGGGCCGTGTTCGACCCTGTCGTACCTGAACCAGGAATTGTTCGTTTTCAGAGAAGATTCATTGAAAAATTGAAGCAGCGATTTTTGGTCGGTCGTTTTCGAGAAACGAGAAATTGATCTTAAAGTAGACGAAAGGGGGTATGTTGTAGCGAAGACGATTTTAGAAATATCAATTTTTCACAGAACAACGGCCACTTGAACACAGGTGTTGAATTTTTCACTAAAAAATTGTTGTTTTTGTTAATAAAAAACGAACCGAGGGGTCTGGAGACGAAACTCCTGGACCGAAACGCGGGGAATCTCGCCAGAAATACCTGTGCCAAAGCACGTAGACATAAGTCCAGTGGTTCTCGAGAAAACGAATTTTGAGTAAAAGGCTCTAACACGTACCGATCTACAACTTCCTTCCTACACGAAAATCCTGACCGAAACTTCGACAAAGTATACTTCGAAATTCCCCCTATCAGACGAGAAGGTCCTTTCGATCGTCCTATGCAGTTAACCCGAGCCCTGACACTGCGTGTGCACACTTTGCACTTCGAGGGCTGATCACGGAAGGCCGCTCCACTTGAAAAACCAACTCACAGAACCCTGAACCAAAGCATTTCTCTTCCAGAGCCTACCGATCGAGATTATCACTGTCGAATTCCTTAACGGAGACCGGAGCCTTGCCGGCACTGTCACAGTTTCCGCGAAATCGGCTCGATTTAACGACACCACGCTAATCTGTCACTTACGGGTCTCGTTCAAGCTTCCCACGGCGTTGATCAGCAGAGGTCCCTGCTGGACAAGATCGTCCTCGAGGTGGGCACGGCTTGGTCGGGCTTGCTTTCTCCGAGACATCCCTTCTGTTGCCTGTTGATTCGTGTCGGCTCGTCTCGATCCCCTGGGATCGGCTGTCTTCCCCCGGGTCAAGCTCCGCAAGGATCTCGGCTCAAACCAACGTACACGTCATCTCGTTAACTCCTGGCGAACCGATTCACTGCTGTACTTCACCATCGACACTGTCGGTCAGGGAGCCGCACCTCCCCGCGCCCGTTAATCCACTTCCTGAACATGCGGACAACATTCGTGCGGACACACTCGATCCATCTCGCGCACTTCTCCAGTTTCCTCGCACGTGGCTCCTTTTTTTTTTATTTTCCTCTCTCTCTCTCTCTCTTTTTTACTCTGCTTCCTCACACACCGAACAACCTTCTTTATTTCTTCTACCTCTGCTTCTTCTTCTTCCTTTAAGCGTCACACATTACACACCGGAGACGCGATCACGGAGAGACACCCACCGGGTTTGGAGCACGTGGACTCTATCTGTGCGTCCGTCCACTACGAGGGGACTAACCGCGTGCGAGGGTCCTCGATGACTGGCTGGCCTGCGTGCTGCACCGTACAACGTGCGTGTAAATATACATATATATATATATTAATATATATATATATATACATATATATATACGTATGTGTATAGACGTGGCCAGTGTGTTTATGCTTCTAGATTTGTCGCGCGAAATACGCGGTTCTGGTGCCTCGAGTCGGCCGGACGACGGACGGACCAGCTCTGGGCCTGACACGTCGGGACGCCCCTCTCCAGCGCTGACCGTCGTACTTGGAGTGGGGCGAGCCGAGGGGAGGCGGCTGCGCGCGCACACGCAGTCCCCCACCGCCAAGGATATAGCTTCCCACCGTGAGGTAACATCCCCACCGGGCGATGTGCTGCGCTACCAGTAGCAGAGGGGCGCCTCCGCCAGGGGTGGGATCAAGTTCAATGTGTACTCATGAATCTGAATCAATTCGATAGGTACTGTTGGAGAGAAAAGAAAAAAAGTATATCCCGAAGCGCTCGACTTCCGCCGCTATTCACCATACGCGATGCTAAATTAATCGATCCTCGAGCGCCGGACGTGGGAACCTTTCATTTTTTTCGTCTTGACGGAAATATTGTCTCGCGGATATTCAGGGTGTTTCGGGACGTCGGGAAATTTGGCGCGATTTTTGAACCGCGACGGTGCTTCGAACCGACCGCCATGTATACGGGGAATATTATTGTTTCGGTTGGAACTTGGCGACTTTGTTCTAATTATTCGGATGTTTGGTGAATATTTTGAAATATGCTGTTACCTTTGAGTTTCTGTCCTTTTTTGAACGGTCCTGTCCGAAGGAAAACAAATAACAGATTTGTGTTATTTTTTGATTTTTGTTTAAACTTTCTTCGTCAGAAGCCGAAGAAAATTGGAAAAATCGCAGGTTTTGACAATATTCATTAAGATTCTTGATATTCAACAGATGTAACATTCAATATTCATTAAAGATTCTTTAATATTCAACAGATGAAAAAACGAGGAACAGAATTTTCGCGAAATCGGCGAATTTTCAAATTCGTACAAAATTCCAAATTCCCAAAATCTCGAATTTCTCCCTCAATCCGATAAATCGATCGACGATACCAAAAATGATCGAAGATTCCATAAAATACCAAAACACAAGGTGCGAAAATTTCAATCATATTCATTAATCTTCGGAAAATCTTAGTTGTACCAAAAAATGGCAACGTGTATTAAAAGCAAAAAATGGCGATGTTTATCGTCAGGGAAAATCTCGCTTTCCCGTGTGACAGTCTCGAATGATTTTCTGCCTCGGCGTCGCCTCCCCTCGTCGCTCTGTCCCCTCCCCCTGTTTACCCCTTCCGCAACTCCCACCAGTTGGCCAGGTTCGCGCTGGGCGTGGCCTGCGTCGCGGCTGAGTCCCCGCCCCCTTATGCATTATTATACCGAGTCACTCGTGTCTCTATGATTTTATATGCCGCGTGAATATTCTATCGCTCCCCACTCCGCTCGACCACGCTCGAGCGTACGATTGTATTCTGGTCGTCGAGCTGACGCGGTTTTTATACCAGCCGGAGAGTTTCGAGCAGAATCGAGCTTTTCCTTCGTTATCGCGAGCTGCTCGAAACGTCAGCGTTCCTTCTGGTGTATTTTCATGCTTTCTTTTTTCTTTTCCCAGAGGGGTTGGTAGGCTTGGATGTTGACCGATTTGCATAGCTTTCATATTTTGTGTCGAATTCGAGCTTCCTGGCAACGTGCCCCCAAAATCTACGCCCCTGGACGAGTGTTTATTAGAAATTTGAGGTTATGCTTGTACCTCGACGTGGGATTAAGTTTCTGGACCAGGGAAGGGGTGTTATTTAAATATTAGGTTCCGTGGTTGATTTAGAGGTGAGAACAGGGCCGTGGCTGGAGCTTCTTGGGCCCTGGGCGTATAAATGAGAATTAAGGAGGAAAGTGATGTTTTGTTTAAACTACCAGGATTCTTGAAGTTTTGATTGATTTATGGTATTGTTGTTTAGGGATAAACAAATTTCGTGTTTCAATTTTCAGCATATTCTGATTTTATTCAAAATTGGACAATTTGTAATTTTAATAATCATATTTAAAAAAAAAGATTCTGTGAAAGAAAAATATTATATTATAGTAAAAATAAGATTTCCGATGGTTTATAATTCATTTCGATTTTATTTTTCAAACACTCAATTACAAATTCCACCTCAATAAAATGAACACAAATATTTCCTGCACTTTGTGTCAAGGAAAAGTATAAAATAGAATAAAAATTTTCTCTCTTTTATGAAAACGTGTGTAACGTTGTAAAATTTAATTCAACCCTTCGGTGACATTGTTCGTTAAAAAAAAAAAACTGTTGCTCCCGGAACTTTCGATTTCTTTCGACCTCGAAAGGAAGAAAACAGGGAAACGCACCCTGTATTTGCATGCGTATCGTGAAACACGCTAAACGAACGGCAAACACACCCCTGCGTGCCCCCCCGCCGGTGGCCGGAAACACCGTCGCAACATTAACACCGGAGGCTTCTCCTTTTGTCTCCTCGAATCCGTTTACGGGGCGTAATTTTTGCGCAACGTTTCTGGCCAGGTAAAAGGAGAGCCACGGCAGGGACAGGAGGCGCCGGCGCCAGGTTTTTGACACCTGCGGCGCTGAATTTTCACCCTCGCCTACCTGTTTCACGCTTCCTACGCAAACAGTCGTTTCAGCCCTTGGAAACGCGGCACTCGACCCCGTGTCGATTCGTGGCAATAAATTATTTTCGAAACCCTGTCTTCTTCTTTCAGAGAAAACTTGTGTCGCGAGGAATTCTTCAAAATATAATAATATCTCCTGTTTTGGAAAGGAAATTTTCTTCGAGCATAGAATTGCAAATGTTTCGTCCGAAATGTACACAATTTTTTAAGAATAATTTCAGCTCGGAATGGACGTCGAAAGCAATCGAGCGATAAAGTGGTTTTAATTTAAAGAACAAAAAAAAAAGAAATAATACAAAAGGATTTGGTACATTCAATGCTAACAGGAGAGACGCGTCGTCCTGTTTCTTTAAAAACGAGATAAATTACCCTGCTACCCTATTCCATCGGCTCCGAGGACAATCAGGTGCGGCGGTCGGTCCCCGAGCACAATCGGAACCGCGAACAGCACTAAATTTCGAACTAAATTCACCCTTGTTTTTCGATTTCTCCAGGAACACAGGTTCTGTTAATTCAAACCCTTCTTTCGCCGGGCAAACACCTTCCGTGCCGAAAAACACAACCCAACCTGATATCAACGTTGATTCACGGTTCGAGGAAATATAAAAACATGAAACTCCGGAGTAATTTTAATAACAAAAAAAAAACAACAAAAAACAAAGGACGTCAGGTCCTTGGAATAAATTATACCCGGTAGCCAGGGTGCCGTCGAAAGATCGCGACGCCGATGGGGTTACAGCAGGTCGAAGTTTCACGGCCGGGTCCTCGAATACCGAATTGGGGAGTTTATAGTGGCCCCCGGGTACCGGGCAAAAGAATAGATATGACGTATTCATGAGGATGGCGCGGGTTTGTCAAGCAGATGGCGCAGCGATAGCGGCACGGACCCTCCCGCTCCCCCTATTGGCAAGAAAAACATGAAATAGTTGCGGCTCGCTCGAGGCGAGACCAGACCTGTTTTCTATCACCTTTCTTTCGGCCGTCCGAACACCCTCCCCCCACCCTCGGCCACTCTATCGCAATAAAATCCGATTTGACGTCAATTTATCTACGGATATTTCAGCGACCGTGGCGGCCCCTCTTTTCTTTCTTCCTCCTCCTCCTCCTCCTTCTGTTCTTCTTCTTTCAGCGGGAGCGTCGCGCATGAATTTCGCTCGCAACCGGCTCCCTCGACAGAGCAGGCCCCTAACCCGGGCCCCTTTCTTTTTGCCCCGGGGACTCGCGTCGCTAATAAGATCGTGCAGTTACCGATCTGGATCGTTAGCAGATCGAGATATTGTGAAGCGGATTTATTGAAGGGTCAAGGGATTCCTTTCGCAGACGCGAGCGTCTGGATCATTCTTCGTCGAAGAATATTATATCTGCCACAGGATATTTTCAAACGTTGGCTAGTAGAAGAATTGCAAGGCGAACTGTGGGCCAAAGAATAATGTTTGATTGAAATTTCCCTAGATATGAAATTTTCAAGGATTTTTCATTAATGTAGTGATACGTTAGGCTGGGCAGAGGGATAAAGCACTGAATCTTGGGACTATTTAGTTAGTTGTACTCGTAACCTAACCTTAAACCTTGAATTCTTTAAAGCGAGTATACTTTTGGAAGGATGGCTAGGGTAGTGACCTAATCCGAAGTTCTAAATTCTTTAAGATACATCCCTAACCTAAATTTAGGCCACAGATTTCTTAAGGCACACTCTTAACCTAACCTGAAGCTCCAAATTCCTTAAGGAACGCTCCTAACCTAACTTGAGACACTAAATTCTTGAATAACATATCCTTAACCTAACTTGAAGCTTTAAATTTCTTAAGGCACACACCTAACCTTAACCTGAAGCTCTAAAATCCTTAACACACATCCTTAACCTAACTGGAGGCTCTATATTCCTTAAGGCACACTCCTAACCAAATCTGAAGCTCTGAATTCCTGAAGATATATCCCCAACCTAACTTAAAACTCTAAATTCCATAGGACACATCCCTTAACCTATCCCGGAGCTCTAAATTCTTTAAGGAACGTCACTAACCTAACTCGAGACTCTAAATTCTTGAAGACACATCCTTAACCTAACCTGAAGCCTTTGGCCCCTCAAACTGACTATAGTTCCACAGCTAGGGTACTCTTTCGATGACCATACTCCTAAATCTTAGAATGACCAGGCCACTAAAACCATACAGTCCTCGCCTATAGTCCTAAAGTTTGTTGCTTCTTACCACGACTACACCCAACACCTAACTTAAACCATCAGGCTCCCGCGCATGATCATAATCCTTCTGTTAGGTCACCCTTTAAACGACTATTATTCCTAATCGTTGAACCCTGTTTCGAGAGGAATCCTTCGCAACGAATTTTCTCTATCCGTCGATATAATTTTCCATCACTCGTGTTTCTTGAACGAGGCACTGGTAATCCCGCAACAATTAACAGCGTAACATCGATAAATCTACGTGTACTTTCGACGGGGATAGTCGGGGATCGGACAGGTATCAATATTAATAGCCATGTCATGGAGACTAGTCCCATTGCTAGTCTCTGTTTTGCTGGATATGACGAGCACGAACGGCCTGGTTCCACCGGTCTCCCCATATACGTTGCGCGGCTAACCTCCATATACATATACGAGTACAGGTGTAAAGGTGGACACAACCGTCCTCGTGGACATCTCGTATGCTGACGGGGATCAAAAGCCTGTAGACCGAACAAATACGGTCGTAAAGCAGAGAATTCCCTGTATGAGGGACTTTGTCTTCCATTGACCGAACTTGGCCGGAACGTTCGTCGCAAAAACGTGCCTTTCCATCCAATTTAACCAGAACCGTAGCCAATTTCGAGTGTTCTTCGATCTTTTACATTTCCCAACCATCCAAGACGTTAGAGTCCGTCGAAACGGCAAGGTGCGCCGTGAAACCGACGCTACGAGACATCAGCGGTGCTCAACGATTAGAAAGATATCACGTTTTTGCGACACCACGGGAATAAAGATGTCGGTTTGCGAGCAAATCGATCGACGAATACTTATCAGAAGATTATCGGTGATGTAACACATCTGGCGCAAGTGTTTCTTAGGCGTTATCTCGTCGTTATCAGTGGCAGGTTAGCTTTTTCTTTTTCCTGAATGGGCGCTTCGAGGAATGTTCGCGGGTTCGACGACAATAAAAAGAAAAAAAAAAGGCGACCACGATTCACAAGTACAAATAAATTTGGTAACAAATACGAAAGTTGTTGAAAGCCGGAGTTAGAATCGAGACGGTTTCGTCTGTGAAACAGAAGAGCTGGTCACTGTCGTGAGCAAGCTCGAGCGGAGGGAAAAAAGGAACAGTTGTACCCGAAGAAGGGCAAAGAAGAAGGGAAGGAAGGACGGGAAGAAGAAACGCGACAAGAAGCAGTCAACCGTCGCATTTTCATTTCACTTTGTCATTCCATCACGAGCAACCAGTTTCTGTCGATCCTCTTCCAACCATATCGGACGCTTTATCGATAAAAATATCCAATTATCAATAAATTCAATATCCACGAACAAAATCTGGCCCGTCGGGTCTGTATTTTTATTGAAAAAAAAAAAAAAGAAAAAAAAACACCCGAGCGGAGAAGCTGAAGAAGCCAAAAGAAAACCACGGGTCAAAGTTACCGCGACTCAAGGTGTCAAGGTCGACTCTGAAGACTCACCAACAACCTTAGCCGCCGGTGCCAAGAGATTGCCCCCATAATCGAGTGCCCTCTTCTTGCCACTCGAGCATCGAGTGTACCTCTTCAGCGTCCCCTCGCGATTTCAACGTTTCCCGGACATTCGTCCCCCGGTGCAATAACAATAATAATGCTTGTTGGGACTGGGAACGACGAGGACGGCGACGGTGGTGGCGAGGGAGGGGCAGGGACGTGGCCCAAGGCCGGGCAGAAAGGAGCCCGGGTCGGCTGATCGCGGATCTCGGTCGCATAAATTTGTTTTAATTGCCAGTGACGTTACATTTTGCTTTAATTATGCCGCATTATCTGGGAGGTAAATTAGGTAGGCCCGGCTCTCGGTCCATCTTCCCCCCACCCCTCCCTCGTCCTTGCCCTACCCTGGCCGGGGAACCGGTGGCTCGCACCGTCCCCCGATCCGAGGACCAGCTCCCCTAGCGATGGGCATTCTTCCTGTCGATAGTTCCCGTGCAAATCTATTCCGTGCTCGCCTTTGGACCCTGACGAGGACCAACAGCCTAGGATCTGCCTTTGCTATTTACAACAGCTTTCCTTCGTCATAAGCGGATGTCGGTAAAATTCATCAGTCCTCATAACGAAGGAGTTAGGGGGTTACGATGGAATCGAAGGTTCGAGGTAATTAGAGGTGGCCGGACAATTGCGTTTCAATCAGAGCTGGTTCGCGAAGAGTTGGCGAAGGTAGCCAGGCGGGGTCCATTATCGTGGATCCAATCAGCGTTATTTATAAGGAACGTTGGCCCGGGAGCCTGTGTCCAAGTGACTGGAAGCGTCTTGAGCTCATCACTAGCCCCTTTCTGGCCGGGATAGGATCTTTCTCCACCCGCTGCTCTTTCTTCGGGACCGATCAGGGGCCCTCTCCAGGTACCGCCACCCTCCCCAATTCCCTGTTCCTTCAGAACGGAGAGAGCGTGTGACAATTTACTCGGCCGATCTCTCCGGGCCCCTGGTCCCGGCCTCCCCTCCCTCCCTCCTTTCACCCTTTCTTCTCTCGTTCTTATAGCCGCGTTATTTATGCGGGGTCCGGCTAATAAACATATGAACGCCCGTGGCCCTCTCTCGTGAGACCAGGCCAGCCGCACACACAGACGCGCACGGGGCCGTCGTACGTGCACGCGCACACAGCCACACCGGGACCCAGCATTGTCTCATCTTATTAACAGCCGGCCAGACGATATATCTCGCATGTCCCTGCAACCTGGCCCTCGGGGAACATCCACCGACACCTTCGGGAAAGGACAGGGTGTCATAGAGGAGCGGGACAACCCGTACGCCCACGGTTGCCTCGGGGCACATTTTTCCAGACGACCCGTTCCACTTTTCTTCTACGTGAATCTGGGCTAATTTTCTTACTCGATATCATTCGTTCGCTTTCGTGAGAACCGGCCGACTTCAGGGAGCTTCGTTTAACGGCCTAGTCTAACATTGCGACGTCATGTTTCATTTTTATGTTATTTTTAATTTTCCAGGCACCTAAAACTGTAACGTTTTGAGGATCTTAACTGTTTCTCTTTGTTCCAGATTCTCGGATTTTAAATTTACACGTTCGCCCGTTCGGAAGCATCTCGAAGTGGAGGGAGGGTTGGGGGGGGGGGGGGGGGAGAAGCGGGAATCGAACAGTTCCTTTTGGACGAGCGCAGAGGGCCAGTTTGTAGAAGCGACGCGACCGTGATGTCAACGAATATTTATTTAATTGGCTGGGCGGCGGCGCGACGTCGAACGTAGCCGCTGTGTTATGCGGGGGCGATCTCCATCCTCCTTCCCCTTCATCCCGAGGGAGACGGTACCACGGATATTATTTCTCGAGCGCGTCCCAGCACTCCGGTCCGTCCTTCGGTTCGTTTTCTCGAACACCGTGGCAGGGTCAAGTTGACCCAACGGGCGGTCGTCGATCGTAAATGCACGACTCACCACGTTGACGGATTTTCCAGAGGATCGATAGTCCTTTGGCGCTGCGAGCCGAGGTTATGGCAGCCGTGGTTCGCGTCAAACTCAAAAAACCTGACATTCCCTGGCGCGTCCCCGCATCCGCGGCCCACGCATTCCACGGCGGCGCGGTTAAGTGTCCTCCGATAAGCGAAACGAGGCTACCGGACGTAACTTATTGGCAAGTTGCTCAGGAGCGCGCCGCAAATGGAATAAACCCGCGACATCTACCGAGCGCGACGAAGGGGGACGGACGTCAGGGGGCAGGGAAGCAGTGAACACAGCCAGCGGAATATCCGCCGCGAAGGAGGGTAGGGGGAAAGGGGGGCAGGAGCCCCCGAACGGAAGGAGTGCACCGTGCGGTCGAGTGATTTGTGAAGACGCTCCCGCGGTCGTAATCACGTGGGATCTCTGGCTCCCGAGGGAGCGAGAGGCTCGCATTGGGCCCAGTGCCGCGCGGAACGGGACCGACAGATTCTTATTGTTATTATGGGGAGTGACGTCCCACGATCCTGGCATGTTTATGCGTCCAGATTCGAGGCGGCCTTGGACGAACCGCGGCTGAAGCCGAATCAAAGAGCCTCCAGTCAGTCTTCGTGGCTACCGACCCCTTCTCTCGTTCTCTTCTTTTTAGTTCTGTTTCCCTCGATCGTTCCCTCGGGAAACGATGGACCACTGCGGTCCACGACGAAGACGTTTCTGATGGCCGCACGTGGTGTTTGATTGCTAGAGATGGAGGTGTCTGTCCCGGAGCGATCGTCCCTTGACAGATTTCAGGGTTGAGTAGTTGAAAATGAAGGTACACCCAAGGCAGCCTCCCCCTCCACCATAAATGACTCGTTCTTGGCGAACTCGATGATTTTTTAACAAACTCCCACAGTTATTGATATCCTAGGCTGCCCAGACCTGGTCAGCGTCAAAGTAACCTTACGCCCATCTTTCCTCATTTTTGACATTCATAATTCGACGGATTATGGGATTACGGCACCTCAGGCCCGACCAGAAGGCCAGAGACCTGGAACCCGAGGGAGCCGATCGGCTTCCTGGACAGAATCTGTCGGAACAAGAGGGTGTGTTTATGACGGGCTCGTTCCAGGGCCCCGATGTCATAAAGAAGCAGCGGCACGAGCCGACGTGGCTGCAGAACGTGCTTCTGGGCGTGGTGGGGCCCCCAGGGCGCCTCCGACGGGAATAAATTATCTCGCGGGCACGAGCCACCAGCCACACCCCGGTTATTATTGCCTAATAGGGGGCCAAACAAACGATCCCCCTCCTACCCTCGATCACGGCGTGATTAAATTGTTGTTAAGGTCGGCGCCGGCTTTCGGGAACCGGTTGAAACGAGCCTCTCCACGGTGTGAACGTTGCCATTCCTCTCTCGAGCTAACACCTAGTCTGTTATTGTTATATTATCATTGTTGATTATACGATGCAAACATTGCGGGATGGTTTAATAAAATTTGGTAATTTTCCCAAAACTTTTAATCAATCATTCGCACAGAATGCGATGACAATTTTTATATGGGATTATTATTTCAAGGCTAATTAAGGCCTGGGTACTATTGATAACAAAGATATGCTGAAAGTGATGTCTGGTCGATACTACTGATATTCATGATATGTTAAACTTGACGTCGTGGGTCATTACAGTCACTTCTGAAGCAGTTATGAAATTATTCACCCTTAAGAAATATCGTTCCAAGTCGAATTAAACTTTGAATACTATTGATATTCGTGATATGTTAAACTTGACGTGACTCGGGAGCTACCTTTAACCGTAGCAGAGTGGTTATTAAATTATTTATCTTTCAAAAATATCATCCCAAGTAGAATTAAACTCTAAATACTACTGATATGCTACAATCGACGCGACTCGACAGCATATCGTACTTTAACGACGTAATACAGTCACCACTAATCATATTAAAAGAATTATCGGATACCATATTATTCGTTAAAACTACTTACACCTAAAAACTATCATTCCGTGTCGAATGAAACATTGAATATCGCTAATATGCAAGATATGCTAAGAGCACGTGATAGGTTAACGACCCAGTACGATGAGTATTTGGCCAGAGGCATCTCCCTAGCGAAACGTTTAAACAGGTTTTATGAGCGTGCGATAAAAATGCAAGTTTCTTACCTGCTTTTTCCTTTCTTTTTATTCTTTTTTTTTTTTTTTAACGGGAAGTAGGTGGATGGTCGGCAAAGGACGAAGACAGTCGATCGCAAAGGAGGCAAGGACGTTGTTGCAGCGCCTCTAGCGGTGTTTCACTTTCTTTTCGTTCTCCGTTCACTCTCTCCTCCTCTTTCCTCGCTTCGTCACGGTTCCTCGTCTCTCTTCGACCACCGAGCGCCTCCTCTCTCTGTCGTCACGGGCATCAAAGCAATGTCTCGTTTACACGGCTGTCGCCCGATACTTTATGCTTTAATGTCGACACACGTTGTCGCCTGTATGCCCGGCCGGCCGTGCTCGGGGACCACGTGAATTTTATTCGCCCGTGTCCGCCAACAAACCCGTTCGTAACGCGCATCCGGCTGGAAGTGTGGGTTTCGTGGGACGGCCGAAGGAAATTTGATGGTGCCTTCTTCATCGATCCACGATTTATAACTCCACTTCCTCCTTTATCGTCTGGAACCTCAAGTGTTTCCTCGGACACGTTCCTTTTGTTTCTGTTCGCTATAATCAATATAATATTCATATCAACAAGAGCTGTATCTATGGGAGTTACGCCAGTATGGGTTTATAAACTAACCTAACCCATAACGCTTCGATTGTAGGACTAAGGTTAGGGTTAATCTTACTTGCGGGCTTAAGTTACACTAACCTTGGTTACAAGTTAAAGTTAGGTTTAACTTTATCTGAAACACACCCGGTATCCTAGTAAATAAATGAACAATTAATTCCCGAAGCCGTCGAGGACAAATTGATCCGCACCGTCAAACACAACAGCCAGTTATCCCTTTAAAACCTCCCCCGAAAAGCGAGGGTTGGCGTCGCGAATAATTTTTCGACCGAATTTGAGACGCGGGCGTCGTAAATCACGGATAGGCGTGCCACGGATTACCATAGACAAGCCGCGCGTTGATTATAAACATAATTAAAAACAACAACGGCCACACGGTCGACGTTCTTTTTAACGTATGCAATCGGCTCGATGCCGGTGGTCCTGGCGTTGGTGCTGCGAGCCAGGAAGCTTCGATCGTGTCTCGACCGCGTCGCTATCGATCCCCATCGATCCCGAGAGTCGATACGGCTACCGTCCCGCTCTCCCTTCTGTCGGCCTGGCCTCCTGTCCGCTCTATTCGACCGACCGGCGGCAAGAAAATGGAAAAATTCAAACGGACCAGCGTCCGCGTGGACGACTTTTTCGCGGAACCGGACGGGATCACGAATAAGGAGCCAGTCGGTCAGCTCGGCAAGGATTCTGCAAATCGGGACGAAATACCGGCTGGTAATCGCTTCTTGGCAACCGGTAGCTGGTCGCCGGGTTAACTGGGTCATTCGTGATCGAAAATTGACACGGCTAGGCTGCCCTTAGGACGAACCGTCAGTGATCTAGGACCATTGCAACGCTCCTTAACCCTGAATCTTATGGGCCAAGGGTACATCGGTTGCCTGGCGACATTGTGTTTGCGCAGAAGTACTGTCTTCACCTGGGTCCGAAGTCACAAACTTCAAACACCTTCGACCGAAGCAACCATGATAACTAACACCAGGTCCAGGTCATCGTCTCATCGAAACGTAGGCTACCGTGACCTGGAAGAATAGCTGATCTAAGCCTGCAGCAATTATCTGGTGGCTGGGATAAGTTTCAAATACTTTCAACGTCAATCTTAATGCCGGGTTCACATTGAAATCAACGTTTCCGTAAGGTGTGGCCTTCAGCTTCGCTCGTACACCCGTCCACGTTTCAATTCCACTTTTGCCGAATTACGCCTGGTCGATTCGAGCCAGTTACGACGAGGGACAAGCGTGCGGTCCGCGTAAATTGGACGTCACGAGCCAGCTCTGGTGAAAAAAATGAATCATGCCGTTTTGAAGGGACGGTAGAGGGACAGAGGAAGGGAAACAGAAACAGAAGGGAGGTGAGATTCGCTAAAGGGCCCCGGTCATGCGAGGTTACACACGTGTACCCCGCCAGCAACGACAGCGACGCCCGCTAATGACGCCCGGAGATACCAGCGATACCTCTAATTAATTCTTCCTATCTTCTCGATATACAAATGCCCACTGTTCATGCCGATTGCCAGCCCAGTGTCGATGGAAGAGATTTATCGAGGTTCCGTGACCAGGAGGGTTGTCGAGGGTAGCTTGAATTCCCGTTGAATATCCGTTTGAATTTTTTATTTTTTGCCATCGACTTACCAGAACCGTTCGAACGAAACGAGCCAACCTAACCCTGCGACAACGTGAATTCGGTGGTTATATAGAACCGGGGATCGGTTGATACGTTCAGGTATCTACTTTGTAGATCAAGACTAACCTGAAGTATAACAGAAACGTTAGGCATCACTTACGATATCAGCCAAACCTAACCTAAGATGGATAACAAATTTAACGTGAGATACGAATCAAATGCAAGCTGAAATATAGGTGTAACCTAACCTAAAGTGTGATAATATATACCAGACCTAACCCAGAATATAGGCCAAACCTAACCTGAAATATAAAGCAAACCTATCGCAAAATGTAGGCCAAACCTAATCCTAAACACAGAGCAAACCTAACCTAAAATATGGACCCATCTCTTTGCAAACGTTAGGGCTCGGGATGTAGACCTAACCTATCCCAAATATTCACGCTAAAAAATACTTTTGCAAGGAAAGATACAAAACCAAGGAAAATAGTTAACCATTATTCACTTAATTTTCCAATTGTTTCTGGAATCTGAGCCAGCGCAATTGCTACGTGGCTCGGTCGAGTCCCTGGGATCCGGCATTCTTCCCGCTGGCGTTCGTTAATTCCCTCAGAAAGTGATTTCAACAATTGCAAGCCACAAATAGCGGTAAACGTGTCCGAGCAAGCAAGCAGCCAGCAAGGAATCACGACCTAAGATGGTGAGGAGGATGGTCAGAAGGGTTGGGAGGGGAGGCGGAGGGCAGCGACGATTCCAACAAATTTGCACCTCTAATCGCACCTCGCGATACGAGTATAATGAGAGCATGACGCCAGTCCGAGGGCTAAGGATGAAGGAACTGAGCGAGCAAGCCGATTGGATCTCTGTGCCCGGCCAATGCGAAAGGCCGGGTCTCACCTTTGACCCCCGCCCTCCTCTTTACTCCCCCACGGTTCGTTCACGTTTTCCTTTTTGTATCCTTCCTTTACCCTTCGGTCAGGTTCGTTTCTTTCGGTTCGATCTCTCCGGTAGCCTCGGGCTCCTTGCCTGCTTCCTCCCGCTCTCATATTCACCTCATTCTTATTCCATCGATTTCACGCTGCTCCACCAAAGGGAATATCTAGGGACTTCTTGCACGGTCCAAATTAATTTCGAGCCCTGATTTAACCTGGCAACCCCAACACCAGATCCTTTGAACCCTTTAACTCAACACAGCCGAGTACTTTTTATTTTTTCAAATCGACAGCTTTGGCTCGTTTTGCTTATCGGGGCAGAAATTGTTAGGTTACCTTATCCCTAGAACAGAAATTGTTAAGTTATCCCTAGAATATAAATTATTCGGTTAAGTTATCCCTAGAACCGAAATTGTTAAGTTAAGTTATTGTTCAGTTGAAATTGTTAAGTTATCCCTAGAACAGAAATTGTTAAGTTAGGTTATCCCTAGAACCTAAATTGTTAGGTTACCTTATCCCTAGAACCTAAATTGTTAAGTTATTTTATCCCTAGAACCTAAATTGTTAAGTTATGTTATCCCTAGAACCTAAATTGTTAGGTTACCTTATCCCTAGAACCGAAATTGTTAGATGACCTTATCCCTAGATCCGTAATTATTTGGTTACCTTATCCCTAGAACCGAAATTGTTAGATGACCTTATCCCTAGACTAGAAATTGTTAAGTTAGGTTATCCCTAGATCCATAATTGTTAGGTTACCTTATCCCTAGAACCGAAATTGTTAGGTGACCTTATCCCTAGACTAGAAATTGTTAGGTTAGATAATCCCTAGAACAGAAATTGTTAGGTTACACTAACTAAATCTTAACTCGATTCCTAGCAGCCAAACGTAAGCAAGAAAAAAATCGTCCCAAATCTTTCTCCAAACAATAAAGTCCCATTCCTCACTTTTGATAATCACCAAGAGTAACAATTAATTAATTCCTGAAATAATAATAAATGATCGTAACAACGACGCAGCTCGAGAATCGACGAAATCGTCCCAGGTGTCGTTGACGAAACGACGTTCGGGTCCAGTTGTTTAATCGACGACAAATACGACAAGAAAAATGTCGGTGAACATAGTGGAAACGAAGGCTCGATTGCCAGTGTTGCCATTAAATCAACGGCACCGAGTTTACCTCTAGCTTGGATATAATACAGCCACGTATAATAAACTCCCTGCGGCGTGTCCGGCACATTTTCCTTTTCTCCTTTTATCATCATCGCTTTATTATTACCGCGGTTCACTTTTACGGCCGTATTAAGCCACGACGCAGCATCACGCGCTTATTCATCCCCGACGATCGTTTACCGGCCCGCGCGATCCGAGTCTTTACCACTCTATCAATTATGGCGCGCCCGATGGCAACAATTTTCACGATGCTCGCGGCTGGGCAACAGACGGTTGCCATTTTTGTTCACAGCCGTTGGATAAAAATGACTTTCCTGACCCACCCGTTCGTCCAGCAACGAAATTTCCAAATTTAATTCGAAAAAGGGGAAGCAAACGGATAGGTGACGAGGCGAACAGGGGTGGTCCTCGTAAGGAATCCCCCTCTGGCTCGTAATTCATCGGCGGACATCGTCTTACGGGCAGATTTTAATTTTAACGGCCGAGTTTTCGGGCCCGTTTATGGTCGCCGATGTATAATTTTATCGTGCCTGCCGATCTGACCGGGGGCCCACCAGGCCAAATATTGTCCCCTGGTTTCTTTGGTGACGAAGGGGAGGGGGATCGGTCGAAGATACTTTTACTTTCGACAGGGCCCCGGCCGTCTTCGAACGGAAACCAGACCCTGCGGATGTTTCACGTTATTGCCGCAGTAAAAATGACAAAATACAATCCTCGTGGCCTGAAATCGTCCGATGAAATTATTACATTTATTATTCGTTTGAGAAGCGAACGGGATCGAAAACGGGGATAATTCGATTCTGTCCAGTGCTTATCGAAGAGGCGGGACGCATTAAGCGGCCTGGGACAACAGGGGCCCCATGAGAGAAAAGAAATCTATACCCGTGGACGAGGTATAGGGCTCGTTTATAGATTTGTAGAAAGTTGTAAATCAAACGTTAATGGGAGCCCGCTGTCAGACATAAAGAGCTTGAAACAACGACGCATAACGATAAAGATAAAGGTCGAAAGAGGGGACCCTGCGGCCACCGCTTCCCCACCCCGCCCCTCGGCCCCGGTCGCCTCGCGCCATATTGGCTTTTATGGGCCTTACACCCGGTGAACCAGTTTGTAAGCACGAAACATTTAAAAAGCTTCGAATAGCCGTCATCAAAGTTTTGAGGGATTTCCGCGTATCTGATGGAAGACGGCCGTAAATTTGCGCTCCTTGATATTATCTGATCCCCGGGCCCACGGGACAATACGGGCTATGCCTCCTAACGACGCGTACGCCATTTCTTTCTCTCGGCCTGTCGTAACTGGCCACCTTCTGGATTAACCATAAACGCGATCAATTTTTCTTTTTAAACACTTCGAAGTATGATTCTATTTTTGTACGCAAGGATTCGAGGGACGTGTACATCACGTTCGCGAATGATTCATCAACGGGGAGGGGTTTTGGGGGGTTTTTCAGGGCGCCAGAAATGCAATATTGTCTGATATTATGATGAATTTTTATTATTGTATTTTTGGAACTGTTATGTGGGATTTTGTATTTAGAAGATTTTGGTTGGATAATTAATATAATAGTTATTAAAAATTAGCAATGTTTCTATATTTCAAAATTTTTAGTTGCTATATTTTTAGAAAATATTCCACTGGATATTAATACAATAACTATTTAGTATAAATTTATTATTTCTATTATTTCTATATTTCAACATTTTTAATAGCCATATTTTCAGAAAATCTTGCACTGTACACTAATACAATATTACTATAAATTTAAATTACTATATTCTTAAAAACCACAAATATTTCTATATTTCAAAATTTTGAATCTCCATATTCTCAGAAAATATCCCGCTGGTTATTAATACAATATTATTATATTTAAAAAAAACACGAATATCTCAATATCTCTATATTTTCCCAAAACTTCCATTTACATCATATTATTTCTGCTGACGCACCGAAACACCGATACGTTTAATAAAAAAACTGCGAGCCCGATTAAATTCGCAACGCTTCTAACCGCGTACGCACGGTTTCGATCTCATTCACCAGATTTCCTCGAACGTATATCCGCGAGACGTGATCTGGCGCGGCGCGTTTATTATCTTACGTTTCGTACAAATCAACGAACGATGATGGAGGATCGTTTACCAGGGAAGTTAATGAATA
This sequence comes from Stelis phaeoptera, assembly GCA_943735885.1. Lineage (NCBI taxonomy): Eukaryota > Metazoa > Arthropoda > Insecta > Hymenoptera > Megachilidae > Stelis > Stelis phaeoptera. Next base: position 3,745,980 of record OX030946.1, read on the forward strand.
ATCTGCGGTTCAGGATTCTCGAAACGGGGCCATTAATCTTTTAATATCGCCGAGCAAAGTTAACAATGGCCAGAGCCAATTTCTGACCGTAAATCAAACGATTTATCTCAAACAATTCCCCTCAAAAAAAGAAAAGAAAAGAATTTATCATACCCTTTGCAAACAAACAATTTCACACTAAACAAAATTATTACATCCATTCGCGAAAAATTGGAAAAAAAGAAAAATTAAGAAAAATTATCATTTAAGGGGGTAGACACGGCACGTGAGTACCGCAGCTTTTTCCTCTACAGAAATGGTAATACCGTATCCACTCGTATCCCCTGCATGAACTAAATTTGTTACGTGACTTGTTCTGTAATATCAGCAATATGACAAAACTCGTCTGTGGGAATGTATTCGGGATTTTTCATTTTTTGTCCATATACGATCGAATTTTGGGCCGGGTGAGCATTCATTCGAAAGAGGAAGGTGCAATGGTTGGCGCTCGATTCATTGTTTCAGTCACACGACTCTTTTAGCGAACTTACAATACTCGGATTCTGCGGGTGTTTTAGTCGATTTGGACACTCTACTTTGGACACTCATATTGTTAGATGCTAACATTATCTCGTTGAATCATTAATCCAGCGCTAAGCGTTGCACCTTCCTCTTTCGAACGAGTCCTCACCCAGCCCAAAATTTGCTCATATAAGGACATGAAAGGAAAAACGCCAAACCCATGTTTCACTGCATATATAAATTAAAGAAATAACCTAACCCAAGCCTAACCGTATCTCCATTACCGTCCGTTACCTTTCTCAGCCAAGATGGAGGCAACATTCCCTCATGGCCGGGTCAGATCGCCTCATTACTCATTAAAACACGTCGCTATTCTAATAACATAAATTCTATGTCCACCCTGGACTCGTCCTGTCCGGATAAGGGGTTTGCCCCGCGCCGTTGGCACCGAGAGAGTGTGCGGGGACCGGGGAGGAAGCTGTACCAGGTGCAATTTGCCCGTAAATAGATTTGCCCGGAGGGCTGCACGCGTTACCAGCCGCGAGAAATGATTTCTAGCCGAGCCCGATGCGCTGTTCGCGGGTTTATATCAACGACACTATGCTCTTGCGTAACATCCGTCATCTGCCGTTACCGATTCCCCTCCGAAATTCATACCGATGCATCGTTAATTATTTCTTTTCGTTTCCAGCGTATGATTTCCAGGTACGAGCTGGTAAATTGGCGCAAAGCCCAGGAATTAAGCAGAGAAGCTAAAACGTTCGGCACTACTGGTGATTAACTATTACGAGGTGTGCGCTGTATATGGCGCGAACCTACTCGAATCGAATTATCCGCAAGAAAACTGGTTACCATTCTGCTCCGTACCGATACCCGTTTCGTTCGAATCTCCGTCGAAGCCAGGGAGGAAAATACACCGTCGTAGAAAAAGATCCCGAATACACACCGGGATATCTTAATGCGCGTAATTGGACTGAACGCAGATGCGTTCGTTTGTGCCAGAAATAAATTAACTTTTCGCACTCGCGGCCCGCATTATCGATGACAGAACACGAACGGAAACCGTTCATATCTTGGCACCGAGCATGCTTTATCGCGAACGTTGAAGAGCGTAAGGGCGAGCAACTGGCGAACAATGAAATTGTCGATGAATTATGTATACGAGTCTCCTGTTCTCAACGACTTCTTGAATATTTCGATGCCCGGGCCCCCATTAGGACACGGCCATTAACAATTCAAATGGGGAATATTCGAAACAGGCAGAGCCCGAAGGTTTCCCGAAACTCGCCAAATAATTTTCCGTCAGTCGACTAATTATAATTCCGGGGTTGGGGGCAGTGATAGCCCTCTATGGTAATATTTGGGGCCAACGTGTGTTTCGCCACGAGATGGAAAAAGCGAAACAGGAGACGTGGGGTTAACGAGGAGCGACACCACGAGGTGGTTCGAGGAAGCCCATGCGGCCGCGATTTATTCTTCCACGAACGGAGCCGCGCACGTGTCCCCCGGACCATGATGCTTCCTTCCCTAGGCAGAAAAATCCTTTCGATGGAAACGCGAGCGAAGAAACCGGGGAATGTTCTGCCCTATGGGGTCCGCGGGCCTGTCCCCTCCTCCTCCTCCTCCCTTTTTCCGTCGAACAAGGTGAGACCGGGCAAAAAAGTCGTCGTGTCGCTTATGCGAAACGTCTGCGTCCTTTTCGCGACGTTCGGCTTCCATTCAGCGAGGATTTTTCAGCGGACGAACGAACGCCGTTTAGGGAATCTTGAAGAAACGGGTCGGGATGCCAGTCGCTCGCGCCGCTCTGTGTGCAGTCGTGTATAATTAGAGTGCAACGCAATTTGTCCGCTCGCGAGATACGCCTCGACTCCAAAGCTGTTTGTTGATTGATCGTCGTGCGGTGGGATTTTTCCATTTTTCATCTGTCCCCGCGGTTATTCCGGGTGTAAATGTGCCTTTGTCTTCGCGGTTATGGGTATTGTAAGAGGAATTTTGATGGTCGGATGTGATATGTACGCGGAGAACGCTCGTATCTACTGAAATTTGATGATATGCATGGTTTATCTTTCGTTTTGGGCATTTATAGGGGTACTGAGGTTCATTAAACCACAAATATAATTTCTTCTTCATGGTTATGAGTGTTATGGAATGAATTTTGATGGTCAGAAGTGATATGTCCAAGGGGGACACTCGTACCTACTGAAATTTGATGATATGCATGGTTTATCTTTCGTTTTGGGTATTTATAGGGGTACTGAGGTTCATTCAACTACAAATATAATTTCTTCTTCATGGTTATGTGTGTTATGGAAGTAATTTTGATGGTCAAAAGTGATACGTCCAAGGGGGACACTCGTACATACTGAAATTTGATGATATGCACGATTTATCACACATTTTGGGCATTTTAAGCGTCACAAAGTTTTCAAATATCATTTTTCTTTAACAGTTATAGATGTTAGGGGATGGAATTTGATGGTCGTTCGTATACACTGAAATTTGCTGATATTCATGGTTTATTCATTCATTTTGAACATTTCTAAGTGGAACAGATGTTCGTTCAAGTACAAATATAATTTCTCCTTCATAGTTACGGGAATTATGGAACAAATTTTGAGGAGAACGCCGATACCTATCGAAACCTGCTGATATTCATAGTTTAATCATCCATTCTTCAACAGGTTCACCTTGTCTAACGCCAAATATCCACGAAAACTACCTGAAACAACATTCATCAACCAATAACATCCAAAAATCTCGATTCAGAGTCCTGCAAACGACCGAACCGACTGAACCGACTGAACCAAGTCGATCATTCGACAAAAACCGTTTGTCCGTCCGATTTTTAATAATTCAACGCAACGTTTGTTATTCGTTTACAGTTTCTCCGCGACTGTGTTTGGAGTAAACGCGGTTAGGTTAAGATTCCCGTTTCGCTGTCCAAACAGAGGAAGGCGTCGCGACGCGTCGCTGGCGTGTTCGAGGCGTCATAATATTTGGAATTGTCCGAGGTCTGGTTGAACGGGATCGGTCTGCGCGTTCACAATCGACCGTTGTTCCGCCGCAAATGCGTCCACGTTGCTTATTAATGCGGCTGCGGTCCGCCATTTTCATCCAGTAAACAATTTACGCCGGTCGGATAGGAATTATCGAAATTCCCTGTTCATTCGTAAAAATACTTAACCGCGTAGTGGTTTTATTCGTTTCTGATTTTCCTACGAAACGAGGGAAAATAAAAGACGTGTTTCTTAACATCCCCATTCACGAAGACTCCCTTCAATCTTCCGATGCTCCATCTTGCGGAAACCTCGGCCCGACCACAAGCCCCCGGTATCATCGTCTGGCGGCAAAGCAACCGAAGAAACGGTCCACGACTCGAGAAAGGATGAATGGAAGAGGATCCTCGTTTCGCCAGGATTTGGCCGCGCCACCCTGATCATCCCTCGGCGACAGATTATTTCGGAAAAATATCGAGCCCGTTTGTTGCGCGCCAGCTGCGACCGACGACAATTATACACGCCACGACGAGTCTTCAGGAAACGTGAATTTTTGTCGCCCAAAAGGGGCCAGGGGTGTTTAGAAATGTTTCTTAGATAATTTTTCAAAAGCTTTGTACTCGACTGGCGACCCCCTCTAGGCGGTATAATTAATTTTCTGGAAATTGGAGATTTTATTTGTATCGAAGATTGCGTATGCTTATCGAGACGGTTAATTTTGTAGCTTGATATTCGGCCCTGCAACAAGTTGGCCAACGACGGGCCGCCCGTCGCCGCGTGACGTCTTACGGGGTGGCTCGCGCCCCCGCAAGAACCGACGCCCTGTAAATAAACCGTTTACTCACGGATCGATGAACCGCTCAAAATATTTGCCGCGTTCCGCCCAGACCTTTGTAACGAGGCTGAAAAGCACGGGGCAAATCCGGTCGCAGGGATCATCTTCCGGGGACAGTTTCGGGGATTAGCGACAAGTGGCGAGGGACGAAAGGAGCTCTTTTAATTTCCTTCTTATGCTTCGAAAAATTTCGTTTATTTGGTATTTAGGGGTTGGGGATTTTTGTTACGTTGTTGGACACAATAGGTCGAGAAGTATACCGAGGCTAACCTGAATGACATAACGTCAAACTTTGTCGTTTGTACGACACTGGACAGTACTTTGTTGCTAAAAATACGTCCACTGTTGGTTAAGTTAGGGCTCCAGTGGGCTGATAAATGTTGAAGCACATGGAGATTCGTAGAAAGAGGTTAATAAAAAAAACAGGGTAGGGTTGCAAAGGGGTATCGGTAGCCGGTAGCGGTTGTAAACAATTATAAACACCGGCTCATTATCGCGTATAAAACGTTCTGGTGTAAGTGAATTTACATACGGCCGTGGCGATTCGGTCGTACCGGGTTCGGCTCGATTATGCGTAAAATCGTGGTGCCGGCGCAAATTTGTACCCATAATTCTTTCCTCGTCGAATCTGCGAACAGCCGACGGCCTCGCCAGAGCATTTAAGCCCGGCCACTGCACCCGCAGACACGCGGGACCAGTCCTCTTGCACACCGACACACGCCGTCAGCTCATACCAATTGCAACGACATGCCGCATCATTACGCCCCGCTAATTAATTGTGATTTATCGACTTCAAAATCCCCGATCGGACCATGCCTCGAGGAAATACAATGGCCCGGCTACCTGGCCAAGCTGCTATAACACGATCACGCTTTCGACCGACTGCCCCGAACCAATGACGAATAATCATTCGTTTTCTTTCATTGCGCAATCGTAAAATTATAAATAAATCCTAACCACGTACACTCCAATTTGACTTAAAACTAACGTTAATCTAAAATTTCATACAACCTCAAATCCAAAGTTAGGTTTGCTTCAAATCCAAAGTTACTTAAACCTAACCCAAATTCTATCTTTGGACTTGAAGCAAACCATAATCCAAATCCTAGCATTGGATTTGAAGCAAACCTAATCCAAATCCTAGCATTGGATTTGAAGCAAACCTAACTCAAAACCTAACTTTGGATTTGAAGCAAACCTAACTCAAAACCTAACTTTGGATTTGAAGGAAACCTAACCCAAATTCTATCTTTGGACTTGAAGCAAACCTAATCCAAATCCTAGCATTGGATTTGAAGCAAACCTAACTCAAAACCTAACTTTGGATTTGAAGCAAACCTAACTCAAAACCTAACTTTGGATTTGAAGCAAACCTAACTCAAAACCTAACTTTGGATTTGAAGGAAACCTAACCCAAATCCTAGCTTTGGACTGGAAGCGAACCTAATCCAAATCCTAGCTTTGGACTTGAAGCAAACCTAATCCAAAACCTAACTTTGGATTTGAAGCAAACCTAACTCAAAACCTAACTTTGGATTTGAAGGAAACCTAATCCAAAACCTAACTTTGGATTTGAAGCAAACCTAACTCAAAACCTAACTTTGGACTGGAAGCAAACCTAATTCAAATTCTAACATTGGACTTGAAGCAAACCTAACCTCAAAATTCACCCTAACCAAACCCAAATCCTAATTTTAAACTGAAAGCAATCCTAATCCAAATATGAAACAAACTTAAATCCAAAAATAGGTTAGGATTAGATTACAGTCCCACAATTGTTAAGTCGATAGTTACGTTTACACTATTTCATAAAATAAGTTTAGAGTTAGCTTACACCTTTCGACGCTTATTTTTAAAAAATACAAAATAAATAAATTTCGTATTAAATGCGTTAACCTCTCAATTTTCCGTGTATCCAGTAACCGTCCTGTCTAGCCCGAGGCAACATTTTCCGCTGCGCCAAGGGACCGGTCACGAGTCGCGCAGAAAACACGAGGCTCTCCTTTTGTCCGGCTGTCCGGCCGAAAATAATGGTTTAACTATTCGAGCAGCCAGGAAGGGAACGCCGGCAGTAGGAGGATGAGGTAGGAGGGAGGGGTTGTGGATGGCGACGGTACAGGGAGGGTAGGTGTTGGAGGTGTTAATACAGAGGTCGATCTCCCGACTCCGGGTACCAGTTTCATGCAATATGCGCATGTTTAACTGACCAAAGAGCTCTGTATCGTGGGTCTGTAGAATAGAGTGTGCAGAACGCTCGGTGCAGCAAAGGGGACCGGTTAGAAAAGGCAGCACGGAACTCTCCAGCTTTATTTATACACCGCACTCGAATCCGCCGGCCAACCGGCTGCGAAATGTTGCCGTGTAAACACAACCGACTCTGCCCAAACTTCGCTCTCCTTTGGACCTGGCCCTGTCTTTGAGTTACCGGAGTCTCCCGCTGATGATTTTCCTCCGTCCAACTGACCAACCACCGACTCGACCTTTAACCTAACCCTTGATCACCATTTTATCCAAATATAGTACCCTGGGCATAGCTGGAATGTTTCGTTCTGTTCTGAATTCAAGACCTTAACACTAACTTAAAGTAGCTTCGCTACCAAATTAGCAAAGATTACTAAAAAGAGTGGCTCCTCGATTCAAAATCCTAAAGAACCTAAATACCTGCACCTGTAAAGGGTGTAGAAATGTTTCCGATAAAAGGGTATTGAAAAACTGCAGGTACAACGAAAGGCCAATTCGTATACCTTAACCGTGTGTACCTTAACCCTACAGAGCGAGCGCCGGGGGTAGAATGGACGAGGGAACAGGGGGTTGGAACCCGGAGTAGCGTCCGGCCGGGTCAACTTTGTTTGCATTGGCCGTGCATGTCCTGTCGGGCCAATGGGGGTGGCGCCGCTTCTTGATGCAAACTGGCCATTTGCAACTACAATCATCTCGGCGTCGAACCGCACGGCTCCTGGCCTCGATTGGCGTGGAACGCGCGCGCGGTGTATAAACCGACCGCACTCCGGTGCAACGGTGCTTCAGTCGCTGCATAACAGAGTGAAAACAACAGCTGGCAACCCGGTGAACCAAAGGCCGTGCCAACAGAGAGAACGAACGATCGTGTTCATCAGTCGCCCGTCTATCCTCCTCTTTGACCGCCCCTGGACAGGTATCCGACCTTTTCCGTCCCGGGTCACTCAACCCTTCGCCGTCGTCGCTCGGACACTGATCATTTTCATCTCCGGGTCGAAGTGGGACGGTGCTTATATTTCTGACGCTTCAAGCTAACGTCGTGCGCCATTTTCTGATCGTGTTAGTCGAAGAATATAACATTGAAGTATAACAGTTGACTGAGAACGTACCGTGGGTAGGAGTTAGGATATGGTTATATCGTTGCTGTCGCGGTCGATACGCGCTCGGTTCGAAGAGAGTTTCGGCGCGATTAAAATATACTGGTCGAGCGTGGCGAGTTGACGGTCGTTAATATTCCGCTCGACGCACGTCCCACTTTTCTAGCGACGGAAAACGCTGGTTAAGAAGCACGTTGCACGCATGACAATTTGAAAATTCGATGGAAATAGGGGTCCCTCGGTTGCCGGCTGTTCTCCAGATATTTACTAATTCTGGAACAGAGGCGAACGCGATCGATGCAGCACGCTTTCCCTTTTTTTTGTATTCTTCCGTTTGAAATTGCCGTGAGAACTTCATCGCCCGATAGTCGGACCGATACGAGTCGTTTTATTAAACGATTTATACGTATTCTTCTGTTAGGGTTAGGTTAGCTTGGAGTTCTCAGTTTGTTTATCTTATCGTGTTGGATTTTCAGGAATTTGTTTCTCCAGAGGTTGAGAATATTTTATAAGAAACTCTCGAGAGTACTAGTAGGGCCAAAATGTTCATAGACAGTAGTAATAAAGGAGGCCTAATATTAAGTAGAAGTAATTCTGTTCCTTGTCAAATTGTCGTAATCTGTGTAATTAAATATTGATTGGTACAAGAGCTAGCTTAATGCTAACTCAGTATCCCAAATAAACTTTATTATTTGGGCCCTATTATCAACAATTATATAAATAATATGAATCATAGAACGTATGGACAGGGGTCCAGCTCCAGAGGAACGAACTTCCTAACCAACCTTCAACCAGTGACGTCAATCCTTATTATATCTCGAATGTTAGCAAAGTCGAAATAAACAAACGCCTGTTTCTTCTTGGTGCGTATCCCCCTCTTAACTTTTTAGGGTTAGGTGTGTTTCGCTTACCTTTTCGTGCACGGTGGGATATTATTTCGACCCACCTCCAAGAGTTGATCTTACTCATTTCGAGTAATGTTTTATGTTAAATTGTTCTTCAACTCTATCGCAGAGTTAAAGGCGATCCAATTTCCCCGAGCTACCGAAAACTTGGAGGATCGTAGCCAGCAGCCTGGCGAAACATGGTCCCAGCAGCCAATATGTCATCCCTCCGTTGGTCGAATCCTGTGGGCGCGGGCCGCAGAAGAAAAGGCATCGGGACGAAGGGGGACGCTGAGGGGAGGAGCAAACTGGGCTGTCGCCGGATCGGTGGATACAAATGGACAAAACACTGCTCTGTACGGATGCCGCGGGGCCCGGTTGCAGGTGGCGTGGCCGCCGATAAATATGTCAGCCGGCAACACCATGCCGCGGCATACCACGCCGCTCTCGCACCCTCGATCTCCGTCCGGTTCCTCCTGCCCTCCTCCCACCCGCGGAATATCTCTGTTCCCCGGCCCGTTTCTCGCCTCTGTTTCACCCTCGCCGCGCATTTGAATATTATGGAAATGTCGGACGCGACCATCGCCAGCCTGCGCTCCGTTCCCTTCCCACCGCGAGCGTATCCGTCATACGCTCTAATGAGCAGTCCGACGGGTTCACCAGCGCACCCACGGCAAGCTGTACAGGGACATTTACTATTTTTTATTCATCCGTAGGCGGTCAGGATCGTTGGCGAGCAAGCAAAATTTTTGGAAGCTCGTCAGTGCTACTTGTTTCTAATTTACCTTCGAGGTAGAATCGAAATTCCTTTCTTCGACGGACCTTGCGCGTACAACTGCCCCGGGGGGGATTTCATAATCGTAGTATCTGTTCATCGTGCGACACAGAAGCCGCTGTTTCAATGACCACACGGTCGAAGGTTAATCCTCTCACCCGGTGAAGATGATGCATAGTCGTGGCAAAAACGCAACCGGTTGCACGCGATCACCGTAAATCCAGCTTCCCTCTGTCCCCTCCCTCCACCTCCTCCTTGTCCTCGTGGACGTTCTCCTTTTCCTGCTGGCCCCCCTCCCGCCCCGCCGTCCATTCGCGTGGAATCGGCGCACCGATGATATATCTTCGGTTGCCGGTTAAACGGTCCATTGTTTGCCGACGGTTGCTGACGAATTTGTATATGTTTATAATAGCCACGCCCGCTGGCTACCTATGAGGCATAATAGTGACAAGGGGGGAGATTGTTTCGTAAGTGGCAATTGCCCCGTGTTGGGGACCGTTTCTTTCCATGCCTCGTGTGCGACTGATTTCTATTGAAATTTTCTCTGCCAGGCAGGTTACCTGAATATTCATTTAAATTATTGGAATTTGTGGTTTGGAACGGGGATATTTCTGCGAATTATTATCGTAGGGGTATTAACCGTTAATATTGTTACCGTCGTGTATCGGTTAATCCATGGCTGAAATAGTTGGTGCTCCTGTAGGACAGGCCACGTGGTCGCTTGGCAGAAAGCCATAGTGGGTGATAACGTACTGAGCACAATGTGAAATTCTAACGCCGCGTCTGCCACGTCCATTGGATTCCGTTCTCCTTCCCCGAACGATGCAATTTGCCAGCGAACGATCGCGTTAAATTAAGTGTTAACTTTTCTGCCGTGATTAACAGGCTACGCGACTCTTCGCGGTTCGTTCAGTCAAACTTAACTTTGAATCAAAATCAACCGATTTGCGATTTAATTCAGACCCAGACCTGACCTAGATCAAATTCAAATATAACCTTGACCTAACATTGATTTCGCCAGATTCAGTCCTGCAAACCTCGTCAAATCTAAAAAAACAAAGTCGAAATAAAGAAAAATACAGGAGAGCAAGAAAGTATTTAATCCACAGGGCACCGAGGGTTAATGAGGAAGGTATCGGGGTATACACGGAGCGTGGTGCCCTGTCCGTTCTCCCGTGGGAGAGTCATGTGGTACCGGGCACCTTGAACAACGGTAGTAGGGCCCCGGGTATATTGGTTGAATTGAGGAAGGCGGTGTTACAAAGCGCCCCGTAAATCCGTGCCAGCTTCGACACCCGACATTCCCTCCGTTTTATTTCGTCCCCGCCGCGCCGCGAACGCGGGATACATCGGGGCATTAAAAATAATAGCTGCGGCCCGGGGCTGGGATTCCGCGAGGACCAGGTTCCCAAGAGGAATGCTTCTGGCCCGAATTTCGTATCCCGGCTACGGTTGCCCGTCGAATCGACGAAAATCATTATTGGAAACTATCGAATTCATTTTTACGATACATCCAATCATAGTTGGACACTTTTTGGACCTTGATGACGTTAGGCGTGCTTTTCTTGGGGATCCTGCAAAATTCGGGCCAGTATCCTTGCGGTTCGAGGGGATTCTTCGAGTTTCAGGGGCGAATGTTGACCACTGCAGGTTTTTTAAAAATACTATATTAGATATGGTGGTATTGTATTACTGTACTAGTAGAAGCCCAGGTATAGTAGTGTGCTATAGTGGTAGCCTACGCTATAGTAGCAGTATCGTACTATACTACTATACTAGGTATGGCAATAGTATATAGTACCGTGTCATAGTGGTATCCTACGCTATGGTAGTAGCAGCGTACTATACTACTATACTAGGTATGGCAATACTATATAGTACCGTGTCATAGTGGTATCCTACGCTATGATAGTAGCACCATACTATACTAGGTATGGCAATAGTATATAGTACCGTGTCATAGTGGTATCCTACGCTATGGTAGCAGCAGCGTACTATACTACTATACTAAGTATGGCAATGCTATATAGTACCGTGTCATAGTGGTATCCTACGCTATGATAGTAGCACCATACTATACTAGGTATGGCAATATTATAGCAGTAGCCCAGGTATAGTACCGTGTCATAGTGGTATCCTACGCTATGGTAGTAGCATCGTACTATACTAGGTATGGCAATAGTATAGTAGTAGCCCAGGTATAGTACCGTGTCATAGTGGTATCCTACGCTATAGCTGCGTATTAGACACAGTAGCAACGTACTATACTACTATACTAAACCACAGTGATAATATAGTATAGAAGCGTACTACGGTAATACATTTATCAAGGCATACTATTATATAGTATAGAAACTACCGTACAAGAATCTCACGCCAGAGGTCATGAAACCTTTTACCGACAACTTTTATCGTTTCCGTGGCCCTCGAAATAGAGACGGTGTTCGAAATAACAGTTTATACTCGGCGCGTCCGAAAATACGAGCCAGGCGAAATCAACGACATTTTGATGGGTAATCGGTAATTAGAATCGTTCATTGGTTTAATCGCATTTTGTCCCGGTATATTTCAGAAGGTGATAGAATTGAACGATAAAACGATTTGCCAGAAGACCGATTCTATAAAGCAATTTCTTCTAAATCAAGATACTCCGAAATACGTTCGAACCACGGGTATTCGACAAAATTGTAATCGAAATAAATTCATCGAACGTTTATAAAAACAGATCGAGGGAGAAAAGGAAATTAGAACGGGGGTCTGATTTTTCGGACGATCGGACGCGAAATGGGCCCGACGGTTCCCATAACATCGCCATTATGCGCCATAACCTCGAAATGTTTCCGCGGCGAGTCGCAGGTGCGCGAGCGCGGAGATATGACGGTGTGGATTTTTCCCGTGGCGAGCGCGGTATGCGCGTTTATTGTTAGCAGAAGGGCCGCCTGGTGTCGCAAAAACCCCGGCCGGGGATTCCGTTTTCTAAGGCCCAATTACTCGTGTCATTACACTTGTGGATTCCTGGAGCGTCGAGGTAAGAGTGGTTACGACCTGGCCAGGTTTCTTTTTTTCTTTTTTTTTTTCTTCTTCTTTTCCTCTCCCCCGGCCTCGCCGCCGCGCCGGGACGCTTATGTAGAAGTAGTTTCAAATCTGGTTAGGCTCGGCCGGCAATTTTGTAATCCATAAACGTCGCTCATATGGCGCGTGCTCCAGTTCCATGTATGGTGAAAAACGAGCGCTGCCCTTGTTGCCCGATGCCTTTGGCGAACGCGTTGCCGTAACCACGTTTCACCGGGTTTCTATCATATCGTGACCGGACTTCTCGGGGGGGAGGGAGAAAAAACTGAACGCGTGGCACGAAAATCGATAGCTACGCGATTGGCCCCGGAATTTTTTCCCTCGAATCACCATTTCGCGTTGCTAATGCGTCCGGTCGACGGTAAAACGCTGGAAACTTGGTTCGAACGGCTAAGCGGGGTCAATTTGACCCGGGGCTAGAAAAATATAATACGAGATACGAAGGAAAATGGCTCAGAATGCTTAGATTCGAATCGGCGGGCACTCTTCAAAAGCCCGAAAAAAACGGCGATCTTTGGGAATTTTTTTCTCAACTATTATCCAACCGATTTGCAAAAATCTTGTTGCGTTTGATACATCGTATCTTTGGGAATATACGTGAATTTTTCTATTAGACAATATAAACAATCAACAGAGTTATCGCTATTCTTCTGGTGATACTCTGTTAACCGACGTTCTCCACTCAAAACGTGTCGAAAATGTTCAAAACCAATGAACCCAGGAACAACGATCGATTTTTGATCGTTTAGAAGGGTCGATGTAAACGCAGCCGACACGAACGCGAATCGAGAGAAAGCAGCATCCACGGGGGTCAAGTAACGCGGTCACGTTCGTTCGAAGCGGCGATAAATTAGAAAAGTTGAAGCCAGCACGTTTGGCAACATTAAACGCCGCTGCCATATTCAATAGAAAGATCTATCATGCCCGATGAGTTGGCCGTGCTAAATCATGCGAGCCTGCTCTGATCGCCCATTCATATGCAAACTTTCGATATTAACGTTCTCAAGCTACTTTACGGGTCACAATGGCCGACCGATTCGAGAAAAACACGAATCTCTAAAGTTGCCTGGACCCACGCGGATTCGGGCCTGGGAAACACGGAAACTGTTCGTTTCTGTACGAAAAATAGGACGTGGCGTATCCTCGTTACCGACGGATAGTGAGGGGGGCGGCTCATCGAAATCCATAAATCCGTCGTATTTTCTCATAAATTATGGAAATGTCAGCGGGGCCACATCGGCGATAAATCAACTCGATCGGACGCGTTAAAAAGGAAAAAAAGTCACAATGCGCGGGAACGCGTCGCGTTACACCTGTAAATCAAAGCCCGCGTTGTCTGTTTATGCAATCGATCCTGCCGGCACAATCGAATCGATCGCGGTCTTTAAGGTCACGCCAAGCCGGCTTTATGAGTTTCATAATAGCCGGCTACTTCGATCAGGGGAATGATTGAAATTCCTGATAAATATTCATAATAAACTGACTTCGTTCGGCGAGTTAACGAACGTGTTACGGTTCCCGTTCTTGTCATCGAATCGCAACGCTGGATTCTTGGTTACGGTTAGCACAAACTTAACCCTAACCTAGAAAATAATTATCCCTGTGTTGTGGTAAGTTACAGAGCCGTAAGTGTATAAATTGACCTTCAAAGTAGGTAATGTCTGTGAGTGTTGGTTGTGCAGACTGGAGTCGTAACCCATGGTGTTCCAAGTATATTTTATAATAATAATGTTAGTTTATTAGAACGTAACTCTGACCTAACTTAAGAATTGTGTATACATATCTTTTGGTGTCGGTTATGGAGGTGTTTGAAGGTTAGGTGGAACTTAACAACACTAACCTAACAGGCCATAGTTTGTGAGTTTGATCATTTTCAAGGTACGTGTAATAAAGGGAGCAAAGAGGAAAGTTCCTAGGTAGCACTAGATATGACTGTAGAGATTATTGGCCGCTTAACCTAAACTAGGAATTTATATTCCATGTGTTTCTTAAATTATATTGTTGGTAACATACTCTAACCTAACTTCCAAGGCATGTGTAATGAATAGACCGAAGAAAAAAGTCCCTAGAAAGCTGTAGAATTCATAATGCGTGTATTCCCTAACTAATATTGCTGGTAACCTATTTTCTAAGGCATGTGTAATGAAAAGACTAACGAAAAAAGTCCCTAGGAAGCTGTAGAATTTATAATCCATGTATTCCCTAACTAATATTGCTGGTAACCTAACTTCCAAGGAATGTGTAATGAAAAGAGTAAAGAAAAAAGTCCCTAGGAAGCTGTAGAATTTATAGTCCATGTATTCCCTAAATTATATATCCTGTAACGTATCATAACCTAACCTTCGAGACATGTGAAATGGAAAGACCAAAGACAAAAGTCCCTAGGAAGCTGTAGAATTTATAGTCCGTGTATTTCCTAACTAATATTGCTGGTAACCTAACTTCCAAGGAATGTGTAATGAAAAGACTAAAGAAAAAAGTCCCTAGGAAGCTATAGAATTTATAGTCCGTGTATTCCCTAACTAATATTGCTGGTCACCTAACTTCCAAGGCATGCATAATGAAAAGATCAAAGAAAAAAGTCCCTAGAAAGCTTCCCTAACTTATATGTCCTGTAACGTATTGTAACCTAACGTTCGAGGCGTGTAGTGCAAAGTGTCCAGATGGAAAAGGATCTTCAGATTTAATCGAAGTTTCCTAACGTCTACAGAATCAACGATGCAATATGGTGCAATCGCGACAGTAGCTTTCCGAGTGCATTTTGTCATATCCGGCGACGGGTACGGCCAGATGCTTAAAAATGCACTTAAGACCTCTGGGTTTGCAGGCTGACGGTGCAGTCTGGACGAGGGCGTTGTAAGAGGGAAGTTAGTCCTTAATTTATTCGTCCACTCCGGTGGACTAGCCGGTGGGCTTGAATTGCAAGGGCGATGCAATTATTATTAGCTTTATTATTATATAATTGGCGGACTGCAGTTAATGAGGCCTCTTGAGACAGCTCAGCTGATTCTGAACTGAAGAATCATCCGTTTATTCGACCATGCATTAATTGAAACACGCACCGGGATCGTTGAGCAATCGACCCAATCCAAACTCCATTCGTCATGATCCTACGTTAAATGGTAGACACGTTTACTTTTTTAGATGAATCTTTCAGTTAGTTAAGTTACTATTCGTAATAGCAGTTCAATTTATATAGAATAATGGTGGTACTACGATATACCATACTTGACTATGCTAGGATAGGCTATGCTATACTACGCTATGCTATGCTACAGTAGTCTATGCTATGCTATGCTATGCTGTGCTACAGTAGGCTATGATATGCTACAGCAGTCTATGCTATGCTATACTAGGCTAGGTTATGCTGTACTAGGCTATGCTATACTAGCCTCTGCTTTGCTACAGTAGGTTATGCTATGTTACACGGAGCTATACTTTGCTATGCAATACTAGGCTAGACTATGTTGTGATAGGCTATGCTATAACAGACTATGCTATACTAGGCTAGGTTATGGCTATACTAGGCTAGACTATGCTGTGATAGGCTATGCTATGTTACACGGGGCCATGCTATGCTATGCTATGTTACACGAGGCTATGCTATGCTATGCTATGCTATGCTATGTTACACGGGGCTATGCTATGCTATGCTATACTGGGCTCTGCTATGCTACAGTAGGCTATGCTGTGTTACACGGGGCCATGCTATGCTATGTTATGCTGTGCTATGCTATGCTATGTTACACGGGGCTATGCTATGCTATGCTATACTAGGCTCTGCTATGCTATGCTATGTTACACGGGGCTATGCTATGCTATACTAGGCTCTGCTATGCTATGCTATGTTACGCGGGGCCATGCTATGCTATGTTACACGGGGCTATGCTATGCTATGCCATGCTATACTACTATACTACTATGCTATACCATACCACGCTGCAATACTACTATGCTTTGTCACGCAACACTACTACACTACTATGCCATACCATACTATTACACTACGCTGCTATACTGCTATACCTTGTCATACGACACAACTACACTACCATTGTAGTACGCTCACAAATACTTCTATACCATACCACACTACACCACTATCCAACACCGTATAACATATACCAACTAACTAAAAGTGTTTCTTCCAATACTACCACTATATACGTTACACCGTCGTGATAATAAACGCAAGCCTGGATCGCCATCTTCCCACTTGTAGCCCAGCCGAGGAACAATGAAGAATGGAATCGAAGGAAATAAGACGTTCGCGGTGGCATCGTACCCAGGCAGGCTTTCTTAAACGAGCCGCTTGCGAAACCGACACGACGACGATGCGATGATAAATGTGTTTTCCGTCATAGTTTATGAAGCCGATAAACGCGTCCGATGCCGCATGAATTGCTAATGGAAAACGCTATTGACAAACGCGGCTGCGTAAATCACCGGGGTCGTAGCTGGCATCCGCGATGTGGGCTGCGGCCACGAAGAAACTTTCCTTCTCTCTTCGTAGCCTGGCGTCGTGGACGCGGAGGCGTCGATCCGCCAATTATTATTGGAAATCTTTGGCCAGGCACGCGAACCGTTCCGTTCCGACTCGTAATCGACCGTTTCTGGTCCGAACGTTAGGTTAGGTCGTTCTTTTCTTCCATCGTCGACCAAATAACCACCGAGTTAACCAAATCCGCGTATCACCGTGCGTCGCGTGGCCTAACGGTCGAACGAGGCGTACGATACGCGCAAGGAGTCTGTATTTTACGGCGATAGCTCCGTTTATAACTAACCGTGGGCTACTTTGTTGAGACGACGTTGCAGTTAAACGCAGTGATATATTCGGTAATAAATGGCCGGGGTGGAAATTATGTTCCCGTCGAATTGTTTTTCACCCGAACGACCAGCGTCGGGTTTTTTAATCGTCGTTTATGAATCGGGGAATAAATTATCGAATAGCAAACTGTTCTTTGTCTTCTTCTCTCGCTCTTGCTCCCCCTCGAGCAACGTTCCTGAAAGAAATATGATATTTTCTGTTTCCTCGTTTTATTGTTTGTATCGATGGTCGAACCTCTTATGGCGAGGTAAATTAATTGGTGTGTGCCGATGGGAGCGGTTGAATTCGTTTCTGGATTGTTTAATTGGTAGTCGTGGAATTGATGTTATTATTATTAGTTGTCAAAACGCTGTTTTGTATAATAAAGTTATGTAGTAGTTTATAGTAATATATTTAGTGAATTTGTATAGGGAATTGTGGTGAATTTATATAGTGAAATATAGGAAATTTATATAGGGAATTGTGGTGAATTTATATAGTGAAATGTAGGGAATTATGGTAAATTTATATAGTGAAATATAGGAAATTTGTATAGGGAATTGTGGTGAATTTATATAGTGAAATATAGGGAATTATGGTAAATTTATATAGTGAAATATAGGAAATTTGTATAGGGAATTGAGGTGAATTTATATAGTGAAATATAGGAAATTTATATAGGGAATTGTGGTGAATTTATATAGTGAAATGTAGGGAATTATGGTAAATTTACATAGTGAAATATAGGGAATTATGGTAAATTTATATAGTGAAATATGGGAAATTTATAAAGTGAAACATAGGAAATTTGTATAGGGAATTATAGTGAATTATAGTATTTTATATACTAAATCACAGTAACTTCTATAGTAAATTATAGTAATTTTTAAAGTTCTTCGAATTTTTACCTATTCACCCCAAATTTCTATTCAATTAATAAACCAATATTATTCTGTTATCTTAATTTATTTTTTTTTTTTTTCAAACACTATTAAATTACACCGTCGAACCGTTTCACCGAACGGAATCGATTTTCGCGAACGCCACGCGAATAAAATCGTTTCGCAAGTGTCGAGCGTTCCAGACTGGCCATTATCGGTTGTATCAATCGAGGTGAAAGCAACGAGCGTAAGTCATACGTTTCAAGCGATCATAAATCGTCGATATATTAACGTTGATACACGGGAGTCGGCATAATCACGAGCTAGGAAAAAAAAAAACCAATCTTTTCATTTGATATATCATTTTCTTGAATCGATTCGAGGCTACAGCTTCGCGCAGCCTGGTCGTACAGGCTTGCCAACAGTGGCGCACTCGCAAGCCTATGGGGGGCTCTAGTATCCCCCCAAAAGAAAAAAGGAAAAAAAAATCGATACAAAATTATCCACGAATCTTTTTTTAATTAAAATTAATTTTCTGATTCGAGAGCTGCGTAAAAATGAAACGAAAACTATGGATTTTTATTGTTTCTAATAAATATTTGCAATCACCTAACGAGCTTTGTTTAATTTTCGATGAAAAATATTTTTATTTGTTTAACCGAACCACCCAAGAATAAATTCCGAGCGCGCCACTCTGGCTGCCAGCAAATTAATCGTTTCCGTTTACGATACCCGGCAGCCGGGGCTTTTAAAGGAGGACTCGCAACAAGCGGGCCGGCCTGTTTTTTTCTCGTTAGAAAACTAATCGTACATTACTGATCTACTTTTTTTTTTTTGTTTTCGTCGATGGAAACCATCCGATTCTCTGGTTATTGTGAATTGAAGATTTTTCTTTTAATTAGGTGAACATTGAGAATGGCTTGGTTTGTTGGGTAAATTGATGGAGAACTGTGGTTTGGTACGGAAGTATATTTCGCTGATGAGTTATTGGGTGAATTAGGGTAAAGTATCATAACCTCACTATATCAAATTATTATAGTACATTGGTAAATAAATTCATTATTGATGTTGCTATAAATTCATTATCGTAAATTACTATACTTCACTGTAAACACTATGATTTATTATACAATTTACCAGAAATTACTATATAAATTTACTAAAAAGTCACTAAAAATCTACTATACAAATGACTAAACTTTGCTATATAAATTACTAAAACTATACAAAATTACCATAAGTCTACTACACTAGTTACTATAACCATACAAAATCCCTATATAAATTTACTAAATCCATCACTATAATTTACTAAAAAATCACTAAAAATCTACTATACAAATTACTAAACCTCGCTGTATAAATTACTAAAACTATACAAAATTACCAAATTCATTACTGATAAAAATTACCATAAATCTACTACACTAGTTACTATAACCATACAAAATCCCTATATAAATGTACTAAATCCATCACTATAATTTACTAAAAAATCACTAAAAATCTACTATACAAATTACTAAACTTCACTGTATAAATGACTAAAACTGTACAATATTACCATAAGTCTACTACACTAGTTACTATAACCATACAAAATCCCTATATAAATTTACTAAATCCATCACTATAATTTACTAAAAAATCACTAAAAATCTACTATACAAATTACTAACCTTCGCTGTACAAATTACTAAAACTATACAAAATTACCAAATTAATTACTAATAATAAAAATTACCATAAATCTACTACACTAGTTACTATAACCATACAAAATCCCTATATAAATTTACTAAATCCATCACTATAATTTACTAAAAAATCACTAAAAATCTACTATACAAATGACTAAACTTCACTATATAAATTACTAAAACTATACAAAATTACCAAATTAATTACTAATAAAAATTACCATAAATCTACTACACCAGTTACTATAACCATACAAAATCCCTATATAAATATACTAAATCCATTACTATAATTTACCCCCAAAAAACCCCACCACACAAACTACCATACCTCACTACATAACAATATTACCATAACCATATCAAACTACAATAAAAATCACTATACAATTCCCTGTACAAATCAGGGAACGATAAACACAAAATCGACCGTCCAAATATTACTCGAAAGAATAAATAAAATTGTTGCTCGAAGCGAATAGAAAAATTCCAACGAACCGTGGCGCCGCCAGCCCGGGAGGTTGTTGCGCGGGGCGGATAATGGCCGGAAAGGGGTAGCCCGCTTATTTTTTAGCATTCTGCAGCTTTGCCTGAGACGGCCGGGCCGAAACTTTTCCAATTTAAAGTTTCCTTCCGGGCCGACTTTCGCGTTACAGCCACCCAGGAAGCAGCAGGGGGGGCGAGTGTCTTTATTGCGCCCTAGCTGCGGCCACTCGACGGGTGGGTTGCAACAATCCCACCCTCCCTCCCTCCCTCGTTCCTCTTCTACCCCCCCCCCCCCCCCTCCTCCTCTCGCCTGGCTGCTTGGAATTTCAGCTTTCGTAAACACACGTTCTATCGGCGTTTTTCTTTCCCTGCCTTTTTCCACCGCCGGACGTCGTTACTGTCAACAGGTAAACCCCGTTCGCACCCCCTGGGTATTAATTAACTTTCGTGGAAACTTGGCGACCCCTAGGTGGGGAGGGGGCGTCGCAAAACGTTGTCTCGCGTTGTCGACGGCTTTTCGAAAGCTTCTTCTGTTTGCTCGCGTCGAGCGTGCTTCTTTGAAAGACCGGGGAACGGGGGAATTTCGAAAACTCGTTTGGATTTCCGGACGGAAGGCAGGTATCGTCTTCGTTTCTTTTTTTTGCGGGTGGTTAGGGTAACTTGAGCATTTTTTTGTTTGTTCGTTAGGGTTAGGGTTGGGGTTGAAAGTGAACTGGGGATTTTTTTTGTCGAGTTTTTTGAATTTTTAATGGGATTTTATGAGTTTAATGTTTGTTCGATTATTTTAATATTGTGTTCTTTTGGAGGGAATTATTTTGCGGAAAATTCGATAGGGTTGAATGATGGAACGATGACAATTCACCTAATAATAATTTAAATATTGATTTTTGCCAACGCACAAAATTAATTGGAAATTCGAGTAGAATTGAAGCGACACCGTTAAGTACACTTTAAGTAAAGTAAGTAAACGAAGAAGCATAGTATTCGATGGAAATCCGTGGACGGTAACCTGGATCTAACAGGTTTCATAATTTTTCGCAGCTATTTCTATTCCTTCCTTGCTGTTAAGAAGAAAAACGAGGCTAACGCGGAGCCGTAGTTTTCATTAAGCCTAATAAGGTGGCTGCAACAAGCCTACGTTCTCATTTTCCACGGAACGCGTCTTCCTCTTTACTTTTGTTGCGTATCAACCATGACCTTATTTAACCATTATGGTCCCTTAACTTTTTACTCAGGCATCTTCTTTCCCGTTCCGTTGATAATCCATTTTTTCTTTTTAATTATTATTTCCTCCGTTAACTGGGTGTAAAAATTAATAATATTTATTACCATTATTTGGAAATTTTCAGGCATTTTATGTGGAACGTATTAAGAATGGTTACTATTAATGGTAGCAGAATTCAATATAATCGTCCGCCATCGAAACTAGTATGGTGTATAGTAGCTGCTATTGTTACGGGGTATAGTAGTCACTATTACTATAGCAATAGTAGCAGAATTTAAAATAACAGTATGCCACCAGAACTAGTTTACTGTATAGTAGTCGCTATTAATACAGCAATAGTCGCAGAATTTAAAATTATAGTATGCCCTCGCAACTAGTTTACTGTATAGTAGTCACTATTAATATAGCAATAGCAAGTAGCAGAATTTAAAATAATAGTATGCCCTCGTAACTATTTTACTGCATAGTAGTCACTATTACTATAGTAATAGTAGCGGTGTTGTTGATAGTAGCAGAATTTAAAATAATAGTGCGCCATCACAACAAATATAGCGCACAGTAGCTACTATCGTTATGGTAATAGTAGAGGTACTATTAGTAGTAGCAGAATTTAAAATAACAGTGCGCCATCCTAGAAAATATAACGTATAATAGTCACTATTACTATAGTAATAATAGCAGTGTTATCGATAGTAGCAGAACTTAAAATAATAACGTGCCATCGCAACAAATATAGTTACTATTATCATAGTAATAGTAGAGGTATTATTGAAAGTAGCGGAATTCAAAATAATAGTATGCCATCTCAACTAGTTTACTGCATAGTAGGTCCACTGTCTTTACAATAATAGTGCTATTTAAATAATAGTATCAAAGTAAGTTTATAGCGGCCACTATTTCCAGAATAACAATAACAGTAACAGCACTACAGCGACGAAACTGAGAAACACCAGCGGTACAATAAAACTTCAATATTCTACCTAACCCCATTCCATTTTCCAAAATACAAAATACGCGATTGAAAAATCCAACCACCTAGTCTCGTTCAAAATTGACCCGTCAACCCCCCTCCGATCCGAGGGACGCAATAATCACCAGCCACCCCTGAAAACGGCCACTTCTTTATGCCCCGTCGAACAATCCCCATGGAGAGAAAGAGAGAAAAAGAAAAATCATCATCATCATCATCATCATCAGAAAATAGCAGGTTCGAGACGTCGAAGATGTCCAGAAAGAGGGGGTGGCACGCACCCTTTTGTCCCTGGCTATTGTTACCGCCCTACCGGGCGCTGATACTAACCTGACCCCGCGCGCCGATTCAGACGAGATTGACAGTTTAAAATATGTATAATGGATCCGGCAGGAGGGTGTGCCGGGGATTAAATTGGACGCCGTGAATTAATCGGCTTCTGTTTGAGTGAAATTGGGCAAGCGCTGTTAGGAAACGTGAGCATCGACATGGCCCATTGTGTGTCCCCGGCCGCGGCCCCCTTTTAAATCATACACGACGCCACCCCTGGCCAACCTGCTGGCCCTATTAATCGGCCAGTAATCGCGCATTCACGTCAATGGACCCGGGGACGAGCGGAACGAACCAAGAAAGTATTGTATCCCTGTCCCGTGCGCTTCTTTGTGCCTCCACTCCTCCCTCCCCACCGCCCCTACGCCCTCGGCACAACAGGACAGTCTATCGTTTCGAAACTCTTCGAGGAGTCGCGAGGGTGTGCGAAGATGACGGATCGGAAGGAATTTGTTCGTAGGATCGGATGTTATTACCCAACCCGGACACGTACAATCTTCTTCCACGAACTGGTTAAAACGCGACCCTCCTGTCCAAGAGTTTTCCATCCATTTGAACGCCATTATCGTGGGCATCGGGCGCGGCGTAAGCAAGGGAAAAAAAAGGTACGGGCTTCGTTATGCCCATAATTCCGACCCGCTCGACACGTAGAAGCACCCATTCGACGTTTCCCCCCCTCCCACGATTTCAGGAACGTGGGTGTGCGCCACCGTCTTACGGAGAGCCTCGCTGATCGAAGATACATCCCTAATGTTTATGCAATGGCGGTGAATTTTTCACGTGCGACGACGTACGCCGGCCAATAACGCATAACTCCGACAGATCGGATCTGGCCGCCGAGCTGGCTCCTGGCATGTCGTTTATTTTTTTTCCTCGTATTTATGACATCGATATCATAAGTCGTCGAACGGAGTCGAAGTTCGGCTTCAGGCTAGGTGCTTCGACGCTATCTAACCTCAACGGTGACTACCAAACTCCAGATTTTATAATATTCCAAGTAAAATTAAATGTTAGGCTCTCAGATACTTTGGCGCTACCTAACCCAAAGCAGGTTAAGTTTGCCAGATTTACACACACTTTTAGGTTAGGTCCTGCAGAATTATTACTATTTTCAAGGCTTGGGTAATGTTACATCCTAAAACCTTAATTGTAATTCGCAAAATTTGTAAAATGTTAGGTTGTCAGCTGTTCTGACGCTACCTAACCTAAAGGAGGTCAGGTTTGCTAGCCCTGCATACACTTTTGGGATAGGTCCTGCAGAATTATTACTATTTTCAAAGCTTGGGTCGTGTGACATCCTAAAACCTCGACTGTAATTCGCAAAATTTGCAAAATCTTAGGTTCTCAGGTACTTCGCCATTGCCTAACTCCAAACAGATCAGGTTTACCAGTCTCGTACATTATATCTAGATCATGTGCTGCGAAGTTACTACTGTTTTGAAATCCCAGGACTCGAAATGGCGGCACTTGTCAAGGCTAGGGATCAATTGGCCGTCTCCAGGGGCAGATTTTCGAAGAAAACTGACCCGTCCGTGTTCCCATTGTGAACAGGGCTTAACAGCCTGGTGGTTAAGCTTTTCCGGTAATTAAGTGGGGCTTATGTCTGCGCGACGAGGGTGGCTGCGGTAACCTTAGAGGTTAATAACTCAGGGGAGGCTCGAATATGATATTGTTATAGGGTCGACTGGTGCGAGGGATGGGGTGGGAGAGGGTTGCGATGTGCCAGGCACCCGTGAACCCTACACCGGCTGATTAGCCTCGTGCTAGACGTTATTAATCCGCTAACTCACCCTCCGCCCCCCTCCCACACCCGTTCCTCTCTACCTGACCCTTAACGAGCCGAGTCGGGGTACGTGACGCGCCCGCACGTGGCACCCGGTTTCACGTGACCTGCCCAACTCACACCTTCCCAGAACGACCGTCAAATTTTCACCTAATCCAACCGAATTGTAAACTGACGTTATCCCTAACCCTAACCTAATTTTTAACTAATGTCCAATTTCTATTCAGATGCTTTAACTTTAACCGGAACCCTAACCTAATTTTCATCTGATGTCTAATTTTTTTATCCAAGCCCTAACCTAATTTTGAACAGAAAATTTTTATACAAAATGTAACTTTACTCCTAACCCTAACCTAATTTTCATCTGATGTCTAATTTTTTTATCCAAACCCTAACCTAATTTTGAACAGAAAATTTTTATACAAAATCTAACTTTACTCCTAACCCTAACCTAATTTCCATCTGATGTCTAATTTTTCTATCCAAACCCTAACCTAATTTTGAACAGAAAATTTTTATACAAAATCTAACTTTACTCCTAACCCTAACCTAATTTCCATCTGATGTCTAATTTTTCTATCCAAACCCTAACCTAATTTTGAACAGAAAATTTTTATACAAAATCTAACTTTACTCCTAACCCTAACCTAATTTCCATCTGATGTCTAATTTTTCTATCCAAACCCTAACCTAATTTTGAACAGAAAATTTTTATACAAAATCTAACTTTACTCCTAACCCTAACCTAATTTCCATCTGATGTCTAATTTTTCGATCCAAACCATGACCTAATTTTGAACAGAATTTTTATACAAATGCTACTAACTGTAACCCTAACTCAGTTTTAAATTAACATCAAATTATTATTCAGATGTTTAACCCTAACCAAATTTTAAATTAACATAAAATTGATATTCAGATGCTTCTAAATTTAATCTAACCTAGCCTAATTTTAAATTAACATCAAATTTTTATTCGAATGTTTCCAAACATCAGCTGTAGAGCCAACGATTGGGATAGAATGAAACGCAATAAAAATAATTTTTGTATCAAATTCTGACGGTAAAGATTGAATTGATTTCTAAAATAATGAAATCACCTTCGTATTTGGTTTCGAATCTTTCGTTTGGAGTTGAAATTTTGAAACGCGGATGCACAGGTTTATTAATAAACAATAGGAAATGTGAATGGGGACCCAGCCACATCGGCGTACGGTTAACGTGCAACCGATGAGGACAATAGTTATCATAAACGATCTCATAGACATTCATCACCGTGGTTAAAGTCGCAATTCATTCGATGCGATTGGAATGTGAATCACTGTGACACGATATTTCATTTTGCATTGCACATCGAGATTTCTGCTTTCGGTATCAAGGAAAAATACCTGTTACGCAATTCCACCGATAATAATCAAATTGCTATGAAATAAGAATTCCTTGTTATATGCGATTAAATATGATACGTTTTTCGTTATGTAATACCTTTACTTCGTCATTATCATTCGTTGCAAGATTTATCGTATCTTGGATTATAATTGATGACTGTTTGCTAATCAAATGTTGACTATCTGCTATTAAATATCAAGCATCCAATGCCAACTATAAAGTATCGAGTATCAGGTACCAAGTATCAGCGATCAGGTATCAGATAACAACTATTATTTATCGAGTATCAGGCATCAGGTAGCAAGTTTCAAGTATCAGCTATCAAATCGTCAACTATCGAATATTAGGTATCAGGCACCAACTGTAAACTACCCACCACGAGGTATCAAGTA
The DNA here is from genome assembly GCA_943735885.1 of Stelis phaeoptera. Classification (NCBI taxonomy): domain Eukaryota; kingdom Metazoa; phylum Arthropoda; class Insecta; order Hymenoptera; family Megachilidae; genus Stelis; species Stelis phaeoptera. Next base: position 3,772,340 of record OX030946.1, read on the forward strand.
TCAAGCTCCAGTTATCAACTATTACGTATCAAATATCAAATATCGAGCATCAACCATCATCTACAAAGTACTAAGCAAAATGTAAAAAATTTCCAACCATTAACTATTAGCATGAGCCATCAACTATCCGGTATTAAGTATCAAGTCTGAATTCTCAACTATCAACTATTACATATTAAGTATCAAGCATCGACTGTCAACTATTACATATCAAACATCGAGCACCAACTATCAAGCTGGTTAAGTATCCAAGCATCAACTATCAACTATTACACACCAAGCATCAATATTATCAAGCATCGATCGCCAACTGTCAGCTATCAAGTATCCATTATCAACCATTAAACGATAATCCTCAACTATAAATCATCAAGTATCAATAACAACTATAAACAATCCGTTCCATCAGCGGACGAGCATCGATCTCAGCGAAACGAACGATTTCAAGTTGCCGGTATCGAAATCGTGCGCCGTCCGATGGCGCGCTGCTTTATGGGGTGTGTAATGACACCGTATGGGGCTGGCAAAGCCCAGAGGAAACGTAAAAACGGTAGACGAAGAATAGGAAAGAATACGCAACGACACAGGGAGTAACCAAGGGGGGGAGGGGGGCGGTTTGTCTGGTTATTGGATGAACAGCAATCATAAACTCTACCCCCTCTCGGCTGTCAACCCCTCTCGATGTCGGCGAGCTGCAAATTTCAGCGTGTAACAACATATGCACGGTATTCTTGATATTTACGACAGGGTAGCGAGGGTTGTAAACCGTTCTGCAAAGTAGACGTGCTGTCAGCAGTTTCCATAAGATTGGCCGCGATGCCTTTGCCTGGGGTAAACACCCCCACCGGGTTCCCCCCAACGACCTCGTGAATATTCCTCGGTTATTCCTGTCAGAGGGTCCTGAAATCTGTCCTGCAGCACCGCGACAGAGATGATACCTTCTTTCCTCCTGTCTGTTTATCGAAAATGGGAAACCATCGAGGTCGAAGTCGAGGAAGGGTAGGGAATTATGACGTTAAGGGTTGTTCTCTGGGGTTAGGAAGGAGGATACGAGACACCGATGGCTGGGCTTAGGGTATCGATTGGTATATTGTTATTTGTAATGGTGAATGGTAATTAAATATCGATTGGTAAGTAGGGTTTATATTTCTGCTCGGGTGTTCGATGTTTGGTAATAGTAGTGGTGGTAATGGTATCTGGTAACTATATGGAGCTTGCTAGTGTTAGGTTTCACTATGATTTTTGGTAATTTTATTATTCTTGGTAGTGTTAGGTTTCACTATGATTTTTGGTAATTTTATGGATCTTGGTAATGTTAGGTTTCACTATGGTTCTTGGTAATTTTATGGATCTTGGTAATGTTAGGTTTCACTATGGTTCTTGGTAATTTTATTAGTCTTGGTAGTGTTAGGTTTCATTATGATTTTTGGTAATTTTATTATTCTTGGTAGTGTTAGGATTCGCTATGATTTTTGGTAATTTTATTAGTCTTGGTAGTGTTAGGTTTCACTATGATTTTTGGTTATTTTATGGGTCTTGGTAATGTTAGGTTTCACTATGGTTCTTGGTAATTTTATGGGCTTTGGTAGTGTTAGGTTTCACTATGGTTTTTGGTAGTACAACACTACTTGGTACTATTAACCTACAGAGCAGTGCTTGATAAGTTTAATAGTACTTGGTAACATTAAGTTTCACTATGCTATATTATATTATACTTTTTAGTAACTTAATATCACTAGGAAATATCCGGTTCCACTATAATCCTCGGTAACTTAATATTACTAGAAAGTATCAGATCCTTGGTAACTTAATATTACTAGAAAGTATCAGATCCTTAGTAACTTAATATTACTGGAAAGTATCAGATCCTTAGTAACTTAATATTACTAGAAAGTATCAGATCCTTAGTAACTTAATATTACTAGGAAGTATCAGATCCTTAGTAACTTAATATTACTAGGAAGTATCAGATCCTTAGTAACTTAATATTACTAGAAAGTATCAGACTCCACTATAATCCTTGGTAACTTAATGTTACCAGAAAGTACCAAGTTCCACCATATCTCCTGGTAACTCTAACCATCCACCATAATCTCTACCAATCGAACGCCCCTCGACAACAAACTATACAACCATTTCCAACACCTAACCGTTTCGATTGAACAAACCATCCGACAAAAGACATCCCACAAAATTAATTACTATCTCCGATCGATGAAAACCGATGAGCAGGATATAATTAATCGAGCATTACAATCCATAAATTATTTTAATGCGATCTCTTTTTTTCTCTCTCTCTCTCTTGCTCTCTCGCTCGTCTTTCTGCGAGTTTCAACGTTATCTCGACGCTTCCAAACAAACACGAGCCGAGGAAAAATATTGTCGTCGGCCGGCGATCAACGATGCAAAATTATGCTGATCAATATTCATAATTTCTGTTTGGTCACGAGCAAGAAACACGGGCCTGATAAATCTGTCAACCGTCGCCGGACATAACGAGTCCTAGAATTATCCCCGGAGCTCGCGGAAAAATATGTCAAGAGCTGAATACATTTGTTTCAAATACGGTCAAGCGTCATTCCCATCGATATCCAAGTTGCGTCAACGCGACACGATGTTTGCGATTAATATTTATATAATAATTATCAGCCGAGTCCAGTTTTCAGTCCCAACGTTTCATAGAATTTATATTAAAAACGTTTGATTGATTTACTGCAACTATTATTTATAACATATTTTATCAGACAAATCAAGTTACAATAAAGTTAAAATATATTTCCTAGAAATCGATCAAAATAACAATTGTTTGCCTTGGAGACCATTTGGTGCCCCTCTGCGAGAGTGGCGCACTTTGCCCCCCTCCCCCCTCGTTACGCCACTGGGTTTTGATGAAAAATCTCGGAATTTCGTCTCATTTGTATAATGGAAACTTTACCTTCCCGTTACGAAACGGCTATCGTCCTTGCGAGCTAGAAATTTTCAAAATTTTGTTATTTTTGAAAAACTGAAGCGTTTCAATATTTCCACAGAAGGCACGTCAGTTTTTGGTTAATCGTAGGGAGATCTGAAAGCAATAATTATTAATTTTGATGGGGTAATTTCAGTTGGGAACCCAGGAACTTTAAATCTTTGAACGTAGAAATCTAAAAATAGGAACCTAGGGATTTTGAGGTAGGAATCTCACTTGGAAATTTAAAAAAATTTGTAAAATAAAAATTTCTTATCCGTAACACACACGATTTTGAAATGATGTCAATCTCGGCAAAATATTGAAACAGTTTACAACAACGATCTCTTTTATTCCTCTCGCGCTCGTTATTAATCACAAGATTAACTCCGCCATTAACGACGACGGCGACCTTCGACGAAACGAAGCCATCAGCAAAGATATGATTGATAAAAAACGCGCGCATTAAATCGGCTGTCGATCGGTTATTAATTTACGACCGCAGCGGTTCTTCAATTAACAGAAGAGAATAATCGACGTCAATTAACGTAAAAAATGTGCCATTACATGTCACGTTTATATACAGACGAGTTAAGTTCTATGTTCGCCGGCCGCAAGATTTACTGCCTCCAGAAAAATACGCGATTATTATTCAACATCGATGCAACGATTGTCTAACGAAAGAATATTATTTCTAAATACAATATTTCAGCTACGCGTGTGCAACACATTCTATACATTCATTAATAATCAGATCAGATTTAAGGCTAACATTCCCAGGACCCGAGTTTCCCTAAATACCGGATGATTAGGTATCGACGCAGTTAATTTCCATGAACGGGCAGCAACGGCAAAGCCGATCAATCTTCAGCGGTCCACAGCTGTTCGGCAAAAGAAAGAAGCGTCATCTTCGCGTGCAAAAAGGTGATTTATAAAACACAATTAGCCAAAAGGGTGGCCAGGCGCAGGAATTCCTGATCGAAGTGTCCTGGGGGCACGACGCCGGGCGTCGTCGGGCACCCGTTCCGTTGACGGATCCGGCCGGCAGCCACTCGAGGGTCATTAATAATTCATCCGTCATCGGTCCTGGCAGCGGTAATGGCAGCGGGCGACCGCCGCGTCCAAGCCAGCATTCATATCTGCGCCATCGATCCCTAAACTCCTGGCCAGGCTGCGCGGTCAGCCTTCAGCGGTAGCCTTCTGATTTGCATATAAAGGCATTCCTTCGCCGTGGCCGGGTAACTGTAAGTCCTCGTTGACAGGATCTGCCAACAATCTGGCCCGCATGATTTGCTGGACGAGTCGGCCTCGAACGTGGTTGGCGTATTACGAACCGAGAGCCTTCACCACCTGTACACCCCCTGCACCGTTCCCCGTGTTCCGAGCGTACGTTCGCCCCGATCGGCGGATGGAAAATGGACGGGGAGCGGATATTACTGACGACTGTGATACGCTTGGAACGGATTGGAAGCGGAAGACCCTGACGGAGCGGACGGAAAGTGGACAGAAGCGCCCGAAGGACGCGAAGGGAAAACGTGCGGAGCGTGACTGCACGCGCCCGGAAGCCTGCGTCCTAATCCTACCCAAGATCCTTGAAGATTTGCATCGTGTTTTATAAATATTAAAAATAAAGATTCATTTCTTCTTTATTCAGAATGGCACCGATATCCAGCCAGAGGCAGACACCGGGATTACTGACTCCACTCCTTTCATCGATACGACAGCCGGTAATCATCGATGCTTATCTTGTCATTGACGCGTCGCCCGTAAACGCGTTAAGCGTAATAGCCGTCGTATACCGGGTTTAACGTACCGTGAGCGCAATCTGATTTAATTGGTACATTTATGAGGCTCATATTTATGCTCCGACGAGCGCGCGCGCGGCTCAACGATAACCGAGTATCTTTCTCTTTTTTTACGCATGCAAATTTTATTGCACCGTGCAATTAAAAGCTGATCGAGGTCGTATAAACTTCGGAAAGAACGAAACTGTATTTCCGTGTCAAAACCACCGGAGTCAACCACGTCTTTTTCTAGCCACAGGGTAGATCCTACTTTATTAATTTCCTGCTCGCCGACGTCCTGGTAACCGGTTTCCCGACCGAGCCTCGCCGCATTGTAATCCAAAGCCACTCTTTCGGTGGCACGGGGCACCTGTCACCACCTCTTCAAGGTGTTTAACCTCCGTCCGACTACTGCCACACCTTCCAACAACCAGATTTGTTTATATTTCATCGGGTACGAAGGATTTAGGTGAAAATTCTGTCTAAACCGTACGAGATCGACAGAGCCTATAGAAATCGGAACGGATCGAACCACGGTTTACGTAATTACGTGGGCCAGGGGAGGGGGGTCGGGACGGGTTGGGGCCCCGTCAATATGAGTCGGATGCCATTAACATTCTCCGACCGGTTGGGTTAAGTCAGGTTAGTTACCGGGTTAACCTCACAAAACTGTCGGGTCAGTGTTGGAGGAGGCTGCGGGCCCAGGGGGGTTCAGAGGGGGGGGGGGGGGGGAGGGGGGCCCGGGGCGTAGAAGCCGCCCATGAATTTCAGCTAATGAGAACATTTCGAGATACGTCAGTTCCAGTATGCTAATGGCCATACAGATGCCGATACAATTTCGAGATGAATCTCTCTCGCCGCCACCCCACCCCTTCCCTCCCTCATCTGGGTCTCCTTTGCGTCCACAGTCCGTCGTATATTACAGGCTGTCCGCCATATCTCGGCTTAACTATGCACTCCGTAGAGGCCCCGTTGCGCGCGTTTTATGCAAATACACTGTATTTTGTTTAATTAAACCGGGGGGAGGGGGCCCGTCGAGAGGTTACGTTTTGGGACTGGACGGCTCGTCGCCGCTTCCGGTTCTTCGAATCGAGCGAAACTTCGCAGGCTTTGTTCCTTGGGTATTTTCGTTCGGTTCGAAAATCGAGGAACGACAGGATTGTGCTCAGGGGTGTATCTAGAGACGGGCGCTTTCGATTCTTTGAATATTTCGACGCTTCCGTAGATCCAGGCCGGTCTCCGTTGAATATTAATTTTAGCTGAGAAATTATTGGCAGGGAGTCTTTTGGTCCCGGAGAAAGTGTACCGGACGGTGGCCTTGAAAGTCAAGATTTAAGGTTCTTTTGGTGGTAAAATATTATGAAAAACTTGGGGAAAAAAAGAGACGTGTACTGAAAAGCGGGTTGTAAATTACTCGTTCAATTTCGCATCGTAAAACCGGATGCCACGGCCTACTTCCTTCGGAGGCGCAGTTTTAGGGCGGCAATAAATTTTCACTTCGAGTTTTCCTTCGCTTTGCTGGTACGGGCTGTTGTGAAATTATGACTTCGACGAAGCTGGACGATTTATGACCGTCGAGGATGCAGCCAGCTTTCGAGGGACTAATTTATTTCATATAAACGATCGTTCATTGACATTGGCAGTATCTTCATATCCGGCGGACCGGAACTCCGGGCTGCCACTCGCGAAGCATCGATTTTCAACCACGTCCGCCTTTTATCGCGACTTGTAAAGCCGGCCGGTACCAAAGGAGGATTTATCGAACAAGAGCAAATCGAAGGGCTCGTAAAGTTTTGCCGATCGCCGAAGCCGGGCCTGGTTCGGAAGTGACGTAATCCGGCGGGTCGTAAAAAGGGCTTGTTCGTTTACCGATTGAAAAATTAACAATCCGGCTGCGAACTCGAGGAAATAACCTTTTGGCCAAGTTATTTTGTTCATTTGGTTAGGTTTCGTTGGTTCAGGGTTAAGTTAAATTAGAATTACGTTAAGGTCAGGTTATACACGAAAGTTGTTCGGGATAAAGTTTCCAGTAGGCAGTAAACGTCTTCGGGGCCTTAATCCTGTAAAGCTGATCAGGCCACCTGTTCGCCGTCTGACCTGTCGAACCATAAAGTCCCTAATTTTTCCCGACAGGCTTCGTGTTCGTTGCTGGTGGCCGTCATCGAGGGTCATTAGCGTCAACGAAGGGGTTATGAGGTCCTATCAGTTATACAAGGAATTAGACGTGTCAACACGTGAGCGTGGGGGCTAATTGATTATTGTGACACGACAAGGGGCTAAGCGGTTGGCCGGGCCGCGGCCCATCAGTCATCACGGCAAAAAGACGAGCGTCGGAGCATCGGGAACTTCTTCGAGGCGGCTAGATAACGGTTGCCAAGCACGTGTCCGGGTAGATTATATACCCTTCAGTTCAGGCTGTTCATCATTTATCTTACGGCCCTGCCGACGCACCGACACACGACCCGTGTTACGCGCACCAGATATGACTCTATGAACGCTTCAGCTATTCGTGCCTGCGAAGTGATGAAGCGTGTTTTCGAATTGTTACGCCGCGGACACGAGCTTCCCTTGTCTTCTTCGGGGTTAGGACCGACGACGCGTGTGCTAAGGTCTCATTTTATGAACACTGTTCATTCTTATTATATATTCTTTTTCAGGTTTTCTTTTGGGTAAGTTATACCCTGTTCGAGATTTTCTTCAGGGTACTCTTCAGGGTCAGATTTTTATTTTATCCAGATTTTTATATTTTGCTTTCGTCTTTGGTTAGGTTGTACTCTCTTCAGGGTAGTCTTCAGGGTCAGATTTTTATTTTATCCAGATTTTTATATTTTGCTTTCGTCTTTGGTTAGATTATGTCCTCTTCAAGGTCTTCTTCAGGGTCCTCTTCAGGGTGTTATTACATTTTTATTTTATCAATATTTCAATATTCTTCGTTTGATATACATTTTGCTTCCGTCTTTGGTCAGGTTGTACTCTCTTCAGGGTACTCTTCAGGGTACTCTTCAGGGTCCGATTTTTATTTTATCCATATTTTTATATTTTGCTTTCGTCTTTGGTTCGATTATGTCCTCTTCAAGGTCTTCTTCAGGGTCCTCTTCAGGGTGTTATCACATTTTTATTTTATCAATATTTCGATATTCTTCCTTTGATATACATTTTGCTTTCGTTTTTAATCAGGTTGTACTCTCTTCAGGGTGTTTTTATATTTCTATTTTATTGCAAATGTAATAAATAGATAAATGGTGTAGGGAATTCTTCGTGGGTTGAACGAGGGTTAATCGAACATCCAAAAGTACTTGGGACGACGTTGCTGAAGAAAACTCCCCACATAAGAGGGAGGGCGAACTAGTAACACGTTCGTAAGCGAAATGTATCTACGACTGCCTCGGGAGGTTATAAATGACCGACAGGAGTCGACAAATCAAGAAACTATCGACATAAATAAATTGTAGCACACCGAGGGGGGGAGTTTCGCGGTTGTAACTATATGAGGAAAATGGCAGGCCCTAAGTCAGCAATTACCCACATTTCCAGATACCCCTACCTATTATTACCTGCCCTTCTACTCTGTGTTTCTTCTTCCATTTCAAGTTTACTACAATGCCTTTCATATCGCATTGTTTTCTCAAATTTATATCGATTTTTTTTTAATTGGTGTTGAATATGTACTAGTGAAGTTTATGTAGCAATTTAATTACGAAGGTTAGGGGGAGGGTTAGGGTTAGGGTACGACGTGCGGTCGATTTAGTAATTTTCAAATTTTGAAAATTCTAAATTTCCAAATGTTACGTTTCGAAATTATAAAATATTCCTAGATACAGTGTCCAGTAACTTTCGAGTGATGTTTAATAATAAGTGCTGAGTGTTATGTAACTTTCTAAATTATAAGATGAGAGTTTCAAATTTCTGAAATTACTAAATTCCAAATGTTCAGATTTCCAAATTTTTAATTTCTAAATTCCCGAACTCCACATTTCGAAATTCCAAATTTCCAAATTCCATATTGCCAAATTTCTGAATTCCAGATATACAAATTTCCAAATTACCGAATTGCAAATATTCAAATTTCCAAATTCCATATTGCCAAATTTCCGAATTCCAAATATCCAAGGTTCAAATTTCCAAAGTCCATATTGCCAAATTTCCGAATTCCAGATATCCAAATTTCCAAATTTCCGAATTCCAGTTATCCAAATTTCCAAATTTCCGAATTGCAAATATTCAAATTCCAAATTTTGGAGATCTAAATTTCCAAATTCCAAATATTCAAATTCCAAATATCCAAAGTTCAAATTTTCAAATTCCATATTGCCAAATTTTCGAATATCCAAATATCCAAATTCCAAATTTCCATATTTAAGATTCTAAAATATCGTACATGGGTCCCAATCCTAGTAACTTTTGTTGAGATGAAACTTCATTTCCCCTAGACAACCATTTTCCTAACACCTTATCCACGATACCCCGAACAAAAGTCCCTAGAAGAAAAACCATCCCCGAAGATGTCCCATCAATTATATATACCGTCCGTTATGAATTTTCCGAGGCGAGCCAGATTCGATCCAAATCTCAATTTTGGACGGTCCTATACACATCCACGGTTCGGCTCCTTTCAATCCCTCTCGCTGCTCCCACCCCCTCGATCACCCTGCCAACGTTCATCCAGTGAATTACTTCGTTAGTGGCTACCTTCAGAGGGCTGTTAATTCCTGCAGGGCAGATTATACAGATAGGTTTATTGCACTCGTGTCCCAATCTAATGTCCGTAATGCTCCTCCGCCCCCGCTACACACGCTCACCCTTCGAACCAACCCCCCTCCCTCCCCCCTACGAAGTTTCCTGGGTCATTCTACACCCACGCGGTTTTCGTTAGGATTTCGGATACTCTCGTTGCTTTACGGGCTATGGAAAGTGAACTGTGCCACGTGCCATTTTGTTTCACTCCTTACATCGGTCATTTTGTCAGTCAACAGTGACGGACTTTTCGTATAAAAGGGATTCTATTTAAAATTATCATCAACCTAACCTAAGTATGCATGCTACGAGTGATGACAGGGTCGGCTTAAGACTCCAAAGGACCCAGGTCTGTTCCAAAGTTGGCCCTTTCGAACTCCAGCAAGAATTCAAGCCACAAATTAACAATCTATCTATCACGGGGTCCCCTCAAGCCTTGAATACGCTCCCGACGCAAGATGGACACCCAAAGACCCAGCAACAACCCAAAGGACGGAACCAGTGTCGTACCTAGAAGAGCACCAATGCCCCCCACCCCCGCTGATTAATTGAAAAAAGGAAAATTAAATTTTGTTCAAATTCGTATTAGGTTTCCGTGAAGAGTGGACACGACTGGTCCGGATTCGGTACGTTCTAATTACGAATGGTGGTTTATTAATTATTCCTGAAAATTATTCGGCCCGCGTCAGCGAGCCCAAGTCCGGCAAACGACGTTATTTCGTGGCGGTGGACAGACGCGCCTGGTCCCGGACTTAAATGGGCTTGGACAATCGGCGGCCCATTAACTCGCAGTCCGCGCCATTAAAATCAGACACCCTACTGCTGAACTCGTTACCAAAATTTTCGGAGCTGACGTGCCCAACCGGCCGTGAACAGGGGACCCGGCTACGTTAGCTGTCAGACAAAGGACAAATTTGGTCGTCTTTCTTGGTCCTCGATAAACAGGATATTCTAGAAAATTTCGGACAATTTTGGGGACAATTTCGGGATTTTATTCGTCCGGATTAGGTGGACAAACGTGTATAAATGTATTGTTAATTTTTATATTAATTTCATAAATTTTAAGAATTTTTCTCGATCTTCTATGATTTTTTATAATTTCATACGATTTTCCATGATTTCATATATTTTTCCACGTTTTCACAATTTTCCATGATTTCATACATTTTCCCACGTTTTCACAATTTTCCATGACTTTTCGTAATTGGCACCGAAATTTTCCTGAATTTTTCATGATTTTCTTTAACTTCGATTTAATCTTTCAGACATTTTCTTTGATTTTCTCTAATTTTCCACAACTTGCCTCGATTTTCTTTTACTTTCACTACGATTTCCATCAATTTTCTTTATTTTTCCACCATGCTCATCAAGTTTCTTCAATTTTACATAATTTTCATCGATTTCCCATGATTTCCTACAATATTCCTCGATTTCCATGATTTTCTTCGACTTCTCTTAAGTTTTCTTTCATTTTCCCCAATTTTCCTCCATTTCCCATCATTTTTCTTCAACTTCCCCGATTCTGTTTAACTTCCCTTTAATTTCCCACAATCTTCTTCGATCCCCATTGGTTTTCTTTAATTTTCCACAATTTTCTTCAATTTCCCACCATTTTCCCCGATTCTGTTTAATTTTTCTTCAATTTCCCCGAAATCTTCTTCGATCCCCATTGCTTTTCTGCAATTTTCTTCAATTTCCCCTAATTTTCCGTCCATTTTCTTCGATTCTCCTCGACCTTTCTTTAACTTCCCACAATTTTCTTCAGTTTCCTTCAATTTTACACAATTCTTCCTGCCTTTCCTCTTTCCCTATCATTCCCCATGAAATCGTCGTCCAAAAAAATCACCAAAAACGCTCGACGAGAAACACACGCCGCCGCAATGAAATTAATGCAGCAGTCGAGGAAAGCGTTTCGAAAGTTTCGAAAACGATGCCACCCTCGAACAAAGACGTTGCTGCTCGTTCCCCGCCACCCCCTTCCGCCCCTAATCAGAAGGGTAGAGGGGCAGGGGGAGGAGGAAGGTCGGTGGCGAGGAAACGGGGCGTTCTTCCACTCATCCGCCGAAATAAATGTTTAAATTCACGTGAAGTTAATTAAAACTAAGCGTAATTATAGCGCCGCTGCTGTATAAACCGAGCCGAGACGGTGGCAAGCGGGCCGGGGGGCGGATCGTGGAAAATTACCTACCCTTCCACGGAGATGAGAAGCTATTTGGCCGTGCGCTTGGATATCGTGTCCTTGTGAAAGGCTGTACTGTAATAACGGGCCGAGGGTAGGGGGGAGATAAAAAAAAAAGAAAAAAAGAAAGGAGAGAAAGATTTTCGAACGGAAGGCGGTTGGCTGCTTCTTGAAAAATCCAACGTCCTTCGTTCCCCTCGCTAAGGGTCGTTTCTCAGCCCACCGCGGACAGTTTTTTTACATTCGGATTAAGTCACGGTGTTTTCCTTTTTTTTTTTTATAACCTGCGTCCGATTCGTCGAAGCGACGCTTTTTTTGGACTTCGAATATTGAACGAAACGATTGATAGTTTTTAAGCTTTTAAGTAATTTTTAATGATTATCACTGAGGTTGTTTGATATCTGTTCTGAAATAATGTTATCTAGCTTTCCTTAGTTTCCCATAATTTGTAATATTTCCCCCTAACTTCTCACAATTTTCCCTAGTTTCAATTAGCTTCCACAAATTTTTAATAATTTCCCCTATATTTTCCCGAGTTTTTCTTAACTTCTAACAGATGTTCCCTAGCTTTCCCTAAATCTTTAATACTTTCCCCTAACCTCCTACAATTTTCCCTAGTTTCCCTACATTCTTAAAATAATTTTTCTAGCTTTCTTTAATTTCTAATAATTTTCCCTAGTTTCCCAATCTCTCCATAATTGTCCCTAGCACTCCGTAACTTCCCCCAATTTTTAATAATTTCCCCTATTTTTTCCCTAGTCTTCCTTAATTTCTAACAACGTTCCCTAGCTTTCCCTAAATTTGTAATATTTTCCCCTAACCTCCCACAATTTTCCCTAGCTTTTCCTAGTTTCCACACATTTTTTAAATAATTCTCCCTATTTTTTACCTAGCTTTCCTTAATTACTAATCTACTTTCCCTAGCTTCTCCTAACTTCCCCCAATTTTTAATTCTACTTTCCCCTGAATTTTCAATAATTTCCCCTAGATCCCTGGTCACATTTTCCTAAATCCCCAATAATTCCCCCTCAAATTTCCCTAATTTCCTATAACCTCCTTCACGTCTCCTCAACGTTCCCCGCTCTCCCGACGAACGTTTCACCGAAACACGATCTCGAACCCATTGCGAACCACTGTCTCTGGCGAGGCAGCGGCTAGGTGGCGAGGGGAGCAGCAGAGGGGGGTGGGTGGAAGGGATACAAAGAAGCGACAGAATTCTTGTTTCCGTTCTGATCAATAATGCCGCGACAAAAAGGAACCGTGTAAATAATTCGCGGACCGATTTACAAGATACAACGAGCGAAGCGTGGTAACAGGCTAGCTCGATGATTCTTTGATCTTCGTTATGACAGCATCGAAGCATAACGCGAGGAAATGACAAGGCGCATTCCCTCTGCCGGCAACTTTCATTATCACCGTAAATTTATAATTAATTTTTGTAACGGTGGTAAATCATTTCAGGGTCGTCCGGTTGTCTTAAAATCGTTCCACTTAAACGACCATCGACTTTTTCTCGCTGGTTCCGAGGCGAAAACAGAGAAGAAAAAAAAACGCCGACCCTGAACATACAGGAATGCTTCGTCGAAAGGAAACGTGGAACCAAGAGCGATATTACTTTTTTTCCTTTTTTTTTATTAATTATTATTAATTCTTATATTTGCCGCGATGTTGAAATTTCTGTTCTTTTCATTTTTTTTCGAACCATCTCTCGTTCTGTCAGTGATTTCCTTTTGTCAGAAACGGAACATTTATTATTTCAGAATTGGGAATCAGATATTTATTATTCAAGGGCTGTTAAAGATCAGAGTCGGGTTAATTCTATTTTCTATTTTTAATTATCTTTTTGATTGCGGTTAGGTTAGGATGAGCCCTGTTAAGTAGTGGTGATTGGAGATTGACAGTACTCATCCCTACTGTCAATTTTTTCTTAAATTCAGAATTTCTTTGGGTTAGAGTTAGGTTAGGCCGAGTGCTGTCAATTAGTGGTGATTAAAGGTTGACAGCACTCACTCCTACTGTCAATTTTTTATTTAATCATGGTATCCCTAAATTTAGTTTCTCGTTACGTTAGGGCCAGGCTAGGTTGAGTACTGTTATTCTTTAATTAGTGGTAATTAAACCAGTACTGTCAATTTTTCTTAAATTTAGAATTTCTTTAGGTTAGAGTTAGTACTCACTCCTACTGTCAATTTTTTATCTAATCATGGTATCCCTAAATTTAGTTTCTCGTTACGTTAGGGCCAGGCTAGGTTGAGCGCTGTTATTCTTTAATTAGTGGTTATTAAACCAGTACTGTCCTTAAATTTAGCCTTTTCTTAAGTTAGGCTTCGGTTAATTAAAAATCAGCAGCACTCGCCTTTACTCTCAATTTTCATTTTTTAATTACAACACCCCTAAATTTCGTATTTCCTTAAGTTAGGCTTAGGTTAAATCAGCAGCACTCGCTTCTACTCTCAATTTTCATTTTTTAATTACGACTTCCCTTTTCATACTTCCTTAAGTTAGGCTTAGGTTAATTAAAAATCAGCAGCACCTGCCTCTACTCCCAATTTTCAATTTTTAATCACGACGCTCCTAAACTTAGACTCTGGTTATGCTAATTAAAAATCAACCTAATTAAAAATCCCCCTTACTCTTCATTTTACTCTTCAATCCTACCATTCTTAAATTCACGCTCTCGTCAGTTCATAATTAATCCACGCCCAAAGTCCCATTCAAAAATGAAACCAAACAATAATACCAAAAAACAAAAAAGAGATATGAATATATATTTATGAACAATTCCCTCGAATTTCCTCGTGGAAGCAGAATTACTTCAGGATATTGACACGTATAATGCAATTAGCCGGCCACGATCTCGAACACAGCAACGAGGGTTAAGGAGGGGGAGGGGTATGGTGTTTGAACGCGAATCGAGGGGTAGGAACAGGATCGATCGTATCCTTGCCGGCCAATAATTGTAATTAGTAATCAACACCATTATGCGCCTCCGGCCATCAGTTTCCTTCCCTCCCTCCTCCTCCCTTCTCCCACTCTCTCTCTCCCTTCGCCGTCTGCCATTAAGACGATTGTACGATTTCCTTAGAACCTTCCTCGTTCGCATATTTCTTTTTCCAGCCTTTAATTGCGAGCCGAGGGAAAAAATTCTTTGACGACCGCCTGGTCCCTCCTCGACAGATTCAACCGGGGGGGGGGGGGGGGGGTGTACCAGCAAAGGGGTGGGACGGATTTGGTTCGCAGGGGGGTTGGCACGGTGTTTTATTAAGGGAATAAACGGGCTCTTGTATAGAAACGTCCACGGTGACTACGTGATTATGGTCGAGGCTTTTTTTACACGAAAAAAGAACACAAAGTCCTGAATTCTTGGATTCCTTAATCCCTAAATCCCCAAACCCTCGAATTTCATTACCTCCAAAATCTGATTTCTTGAATTCCTGCGTTCTGAATTCCCGAATTCCTGCATCCCCAAACCCTTGAATTCTTGAGTTCTAGAATTTCCTTACCTCCAAAGCCTGACTTCTTGAATTCCTGAATTCCCCAATTCTTCCATTCCCAACTTTCGAAATTCCCGAATTCTTCGATTCCTAAATTCTTGAATCCCTAATTCTAAACATCTGAACTCACGAACGTCTTCCTAAATCCCTCAACAATTCCCTCGTTTCAATATTCCCGAATTCCCGGATTCTCAAATAATAATCAGGAAAATCCACTCGATCCCGGCTCCGTCCTCTTCCACGACCGTTTCGAACACTTAAAAATCGTCTATCCTAGATCGGCCACTCGAAAGTGAAGAAACGCGCGGGAACGGTCTGTCGTTGCGGTCGTGCCGAGCCGGGCCGAGCCGTGCCGAGCGGAGAGGATCGGAACGAGTCGAAGCGGCCGGGCCGGTCGGCGAAGAATCGAAAAGGCAGTCGGCGCGAGAAGGACGCGACGCGTTACATGCAGGCCTTATTTATGCGCGCCGGACGCCGACCTCGGATAAGAGTTTAACACCGCGGCATTATTTATTCGGGTTCGCGCGGTCGCGCGTCCACCAGGCCCGCTAGCGCACATTTCTTTCCCCCCTTTTTTCCTCAAAAAGTTCCCGTGAAAATGATACCTCCGCGATGAATATAAAACGCACGCCCACGCGGACGGGACATGCCCGACACCGGCTCGGATATTATACGAGGCCCTGTTCACACGCGCGATCGACGTTAACACCTACACGTACATCCGTGAGGGCGCTACACGTACGAGGAGGGGGGAAGGTGGTGGTGCATGGGTGTCGCAGGTGTACAGGGACCCTAACATCCCCTTCGAAATCGGAGATATTCTTGCTAGGAACGAGGTGATAGGCGGCTCGGTTTAATGTTTCGCTTTTGGCACGCTCCGTGTATCCGCCATCTTCTTTTCTTTCTTCTTCTTTCGAATTTATCGATGCTGCACCAATTATTAAACCTTTGCCAACGAAAAATAAATCTGTTTGGTTAAAAATTCCTTTTTTTAACGTATTAGTTTTGGCTCTCGGGTGACGGACCATGGAGAGAGCCTGGATGACTAAATTCAATTCTATTGGAATTTCCGATGCTGCATCGATTATTAATCCATTGGCTAATTGTTAAAAATCTCTTTTTTAACGTATTAGTTTTGGCTCTCGGATGACGGACCATGGAGAGAGCCTAGTTCTGGAATGGAGCTGAAGGTGGATTAATAATAATTGGAAAGATGGCGGGAGGATTGTCGTCGGTATTCGTCGGTTGAGTCCGGTGAAAAAATAACTCGAAAATTAATGGATCGGCATAACAGTTTTATCGCGGGCCCTTCTTTTCGCCGGGCCAAAAGCAGAAAATGTAAAAATTTCGGCCCGGACATAATGGTCGGCCGTGCACAGGAATCGGGCAGATCGTTAAGTTATGGGGCCCCGTGGACGCGGACGTTTTCCTTTTGTCTATCGTGTTGCAACGGAGAAATGCAGCCGGAGAGATAAGGTTCGTTAGTGGGCGAAAGGTTAAAAATAAGCCGGCATGGAGGGCAGCCCGTCATAAATCTGGCAATCCCTGGTGAAAAGCCGACTTGCACCCTAAAAACAAGGATACATCAGACGGGGATCGTCCCTCTCTAAGGATCTTCTTCGTCTTCTTTTTAAAAAAAGAAAAAGAAATTCTATTTCTTTTTTTTTTTGTGACAATTCAGTTCAAATTCGAATCTCACAGGTTTCATGGTTTCTGGTAGGTTTTAGAATGATTATAGAACCGCTGTAGCGTTATACTATTTAGTGTTACTATAATTTCAATGCTTTCAGGAATTTTAAGACCTTCAAGAATTTCAGAATCTTAAAAACTTTCATTGTTTTTAGAACTTTCAAGGCTTTTAAGATTTTCAAGACTTTCGGTACCTTCATAATCTTCAATATGTTTTTTGGCCTTTCAAGACTTTCAAGACTTTCAAAACCTTCAAAGGCTTTCAAGATTTTCAATAATCATACGAATTTCAAAATTTTCAAAACCTTCAAACCTTTTAAGACTTTCAATACTTCTACAGATTTCAGAGGTTTTCGAAACTTTTAATACTTTCACGGATCTCAGAGGTTTTCAAGGCTTTCAAAACCTTCAAAACTTTCAGGATTTTCAAAACCTTCAAAACCATTCAAAGGCTTCCAAGACTTTCAATAATCATACGAATTTCAGGACTTTCAAAACTTTCAAGGCTTTCACGATTTTCAAAACCTTCAAACCTTTCAAGACTTTCAATACTTCTACGGATTTCAGAGGTTTTCGAAACTTTTAATACTTTCACGGATCTCAGAGGTTTTCAAGGCTTTCAAAACCTTCAAAACTTTCAGGATTTTCAAAACCTTCGAAACCATTCAAAGGCTTCCAAGACTTTCAATAATCATACGAATTTCAGGACTTTCAAAACTTTCGAGGCTTTCACGATTTTCAAAACCTTCAAACCTTTCAAGGCTTTCGATGAGCATAGGAATTTCAAGGCTTTCAAAACTTTCAGCACTTTTATGGATTTCAAGGCTTTCAAAACTTTCAAGATTTTCAAAACCTTCAAAACCTTCAAGGATTTCAAGAATATCATCGTAAGAATCTCAACGCTTTCAAGGGTTTCACGATTGCCAATAGTTTCAGTGCCATCCGAGACTTTCAAACCATTCGAAATGGGTTTTACTAAAATCCTGAATATTCCAGTTCTGAAACCCGACATACTCGAGAGTCAAAGCACGGCAACAGAAAACTTTATTCCACATTTACGATTCACAATTTATTTTCTCCCCATCCCCTTCCTTATTTTTTTTTTACAACGAACCACCCTATATCTCGCATGCAACGACGGTGTTACTTTGTTTCTCGTTCGAACCGCTTTCAGTGCCTTATATTTCTACATATCGTTACCTCCGCATCATCGTCCGCTTCTCACGTTACCTCTCCTCCCTACCCCCCCTCCCACCCATTTTCCTTCAATGCATCTGCATCCAGCTACCTTTCTCCCGCGTATCCCTCTCGCAATTACCTCCCCATTTTCATTCCCATCCGGCTTCACAGACATATTTCTGCTCCACTTTTTCATTCATTCACGTTCCTCTCCGTTGATTTTAACCGGACGTTCCTTCTATTCACCGTTTCGCCGTCGGTTGCTCCTCGGGCGCTCGCAGAATCCCTCGACTTTTATTTTCCAAATTACACTACCCGCCGGAGAAAGAACCGTGCGTTCCTTGATATTTTTTTAACGGGGGCGGGGGTAGGGGGTGGGGGGTTGGACAGCACAGGAAACGAAGGGTTGAACTCGGCGTCGAATTCCATCTGTTTCGCGGAAATAAACTTTCCCCCGATCTTCTTTTTTCCGGTAACAATTTTCTGAGACACCGTGCCACACCACCCCGTTTGTTGCTTCCGTGATTATCGCGTTATGGGGTTGAAAACGGGACTCGAGAGGGGGGGGTGGAAGCGTGTTAAGTGTGCGGTCTCGCCGCAAGTTTGGATAAGGCACGGAACACCGTTCAGCCGCACGCGACCCGTGAGTTTGCACACCTTAAACAGTCGACCCTAATTCGAGTCGATGTCTCTATCGAGCTTTCGGATTGATAGATAAGTCAGGGGGTTTGGTTTGGTTTTATAGATCTTTGGTTGGTCATGGTTTTATAGATCTTATCGACGGGGGATTTATGATGTTATTTCGGTGGCGGTGATTGAATGATTTTGCAACGTGAAAATTCAAAGTTTCTGTGGTTAGGTTGGTTTCGTATAATTTCCTAGGGTTAAGGTGATGTTATGATTGTTTAGGAATAGATTAGGGTTGGTTTAGTGTTTTATCGTTTCTAAGGTTAAGCTCAGTAGCTGTCATTTTTATCCCTTAGAGTTAAGTTTGGTTGGTGTGTTATTTTATCTAGGGTTAGGTTGAGTTACTGTTGGATTTTTCAATAGGGTTAGGTTAACGGTATATATTCCCTAGGATTATTTTAAGTTGGTGTAATGTTTCCCCTAGGCTTGATATTCCCTAGGGTTATGTTAATTTGGTGGAATATTTATCCTGGGACTTTTATAGTTAGGTTACTGTCTTATATTCCCTAGGATTATTTTACGTTGGTGTAATATCTTTTACTCGTATTCACTCATATTCCCTAGGATTATTTTAAGCTAGTGTAATATTTCCCCTAGGCTTAGGTTATGTGGATGCTTAATATTCCCCAGGATTATGTTAATTTGGTGCAATATTATTTTACGTTGGTATAATATTTTTTCACTAGGGCTAAGTTAGGTTAACTCCCTTATATTCCCTAGGAGTATTTGAAGTATGTGTAATATTTCCCCTAGGGTCATTTTCACGCCTTTTATTCCCTGGGATGATATTAATTTGCTGACACGTTTCCCCTAGGATTCGTTACATTACTGACACATATCCCCTAGGATTCTATTCAATCATCCCGATATTTTCCACTAGGATTATATCAATTTGCTGTCATATTTTCCCTAGGATTCGTTACATTACTGGCACGTATTCCCTACGATTATATTATGCCCCTACCATATATTCCCCAGGGATAGGTTAACACCATTCCCTAGAATTGTCCTAGTATCATATATTCCCTAAGGTTAAGCTAACACAATCCCTAGGGTGTCGTACGGAACACAAAATATCCCTAAATGAACAGAATATCAATAACAATAATTCTGTGTCAACCAAAAAACCGTGGAAGGTGTATCCTGCACGCCTTAAGATCGAAATAAAATTAATCACCGGTCCAATTGGACTAACAAGGGTTAGGAAACAAAAAAAAAAGAAAAAGAATGCGCACCATAGCCGCGAGGAACCATAAAACGATCGTAGTCGGACGAAGCACAACCGTGTAGGTGTTCACACTGCATCAGCGTCCCGATCTTCATGACGCGACGTCGCGCAGCCATGCTTGTTTTTTCGCCCGGCCGGCTCGAGGCTCGCCATAATACGATTATAATATGACAACGCGCTTTTAATTCCCGGCATGCCTCTCCCCATCCGGTGCTATTCATACCGGGGCCGCGATACGTTTATAGTCCGGTTGGCGGAGGCTCCGTGGCCGCCTTGGCTCGGTTAGCCCGCTCCACCGCTAACAGGTGTCTCCGATATGGCATGTTGTTCCTCGTGCCAACCCCAGCACCCCGCGTCGCGTAGCGGCTTGGCCATAACGAGCGCCCAACACCGGGGACCACTTTTACGTACCCGCTCCAGGTAACCGAGGTTCATGGAAACAGATCGTACCCCTGTCTTCGACCAACCCCTGTGTCGAGTCGGTACCGTCGCCGGTTGGGACTCGTAGAGAATCGGCAATGTACGTTGAAATGGGGACACCCGGTATAGCTGGCCCTCCCTCGTCGGTCCTCTTGGATAAGGAAAGAAACGGTGGGTAAGCTAACGATCCAGCGTCGCGGATGATCCAAGTAGGCTGGGCAAGAGCGGAGGATACTACGGGTGACACCCATCACAGGATTTCAGCGACGTGGAATCAACCATGCAGCCCGGAGGAATAGGCTCGCCAGGAAGACAGCTCGGAGTGACTTCTCGTTGTCGCAGCATCGGGGATCGGCCTTCGAAACGAAACGAAACATGCGCCACATAAATTGTCTCGCTGTCTGGGCCGGGTGAAAGCTGGATTTGTTACACTTTGCACTCCGGACCGGGAACGTCTTCTAGGGCCTCCGTCGGCTGATGCTCGTGGGTTAGGAATCCATCCGCGCGATCGTGTTCCCTTTTCTCTCATCCCGCCAGATCCCCCTCCGCCTTGTCAGCCTCATTATCTATCTGGAGCCCTCCGACTGTCATCCGTCCTCCCGATATGCGTCTTTCTCCTCCCGGATACCAGGGCTGTCTCCCTCGCCGGTTTCCCACCTGTCCTTCGCCCAACGCATCCAGATATTTCTCGGTCATGGAATCCGGCTGAACCGCCTGCTTGTATTGACGAGTCCACCCGACAATGAGCCGAATCGATCCAACTCTTTCGGGACCGTTCACCGAAACACCGACGCGGCTCTAGGCCGGCTTCAAGGCGACGATTCGTTTCTTTCGACTGTTTAAATTGCTGCTGGATGGGTTGATGTAACAATTTTTTGATTGAAATCAGGAAGTTGATTTTTGGGGATTATTTCTTTAAGATTGTTGCGTATTCTTCAGAATTGGGGTAGGATTAACGGAGTATGTTCCCAAGGGTTGGGTTAACACCTTTATTGCCTAGAAGTAGGAATGATGGAACTAGGGTTAGGTTCAAGTATTATTATTCCATAGGATTATTTTAATTTAGTGTCATATTTCCTCTGTGGTTAGGTTTCAGCTGGCGTCATATATTCCCTAGGGTCATGTTAAATTATATTCCTCGGGATTCCCCTAGTTCTATATTATACTAATCCCTTATATTCCCTAGGATTATTAATTAAACTTGGTGTCATATGTTCTCTAGGGTTAAGTTAAATTATATTCCGTAGGATTATTCTAACTTAGTGTCATGTTTCCCCTATGGTTATATCAATAACACAAATTCCCTAGGATTATATTAAGCACCCCGGTGTGCTTTAGTATCATGTATCATTGTAACGTATTATCAATCCTTATCATTTCGATAAAAATGAAAAATCACCGAATTATACAACGAAACAAATATTCAGGCTGAATGCAGAGGTTCGTGGATAAACGGTTGTCGGGTTAGGGTCTTAATTAGATTCCCCCGCGGTCCTCTCGTCATCCCGTCCCGAATATAACGTCAACGGCACACTAATTCAATCCAGAAAGACAGCGACCCGCGTCAAAGCTGCGACGCCGTAGTAGAAACCGGCCGTTTGTCAACAGGGCGCAGCACCGTGGAGAACAGGTTTCCACGGGTCCGTAATGGCGTCCTCGCCCTGTTAATTGGTATTTATTATAATTGGTGCTCATACTTGGTCACGGCGACGAGATAAGCCGAGGGATGGACGGCGACGAAGCCATCGGTTCCCTTTTTTCTCCTTTTCCTTTCTTTTTTTTCCCTTCCTTCTTCAAGGGACACCAAGCCTCGGGACCAATGATAATTCCATAACGAGAGGCCCCCCCATTAACATGGTAAATGCGTGGCCCACGAAAGTGACGCCAGTCTCGTGGGAATTCTTCTGGAGGAGGAGGAGGAGGAGGAGGAGGGAGGGTCCAGGAATGAGTCCTCACCACGATCCCTCAGCGTTTCAGGTAGGTGCCAACCGTGGGGGGTGGCACCTTTTGCGTCCGAACGGGGCGTGATTTGACGTCCCGGCGCACGCTGCCATAATTCACCCGCTTGGCCACCTGGAAGACCGGATGTGAGACGCTTACGACCACCACTTTCGCTCTTCTCCGCTCTTATCTCCGAGGCAATATTCAGTTGGGAAATGTGGCGGCAGTTTTAAGCGAAGTGCTTTCGTTTGTCCTCCGTGATATAGCGCCCGTAGTGTTAGTACAGTGCGCACAGTATGGTATGGTGGTAGTATAGCGCTGCATAGTGGCCTGTAGTAACATTCTAGCGCTGTATAGAGCCCATAGCAGTATTATAGCGTCGTCTGGTAACGCATAGTAACCCATAGCAATGGTATAGCGCTGCATAGCAGCCCTTGGTACTGTTATAACGCTGTACAGCAGGCCATAGTAGTGGTATAGCGTTGTATAGCAGCCCTTAGTAATATTATAGCGCTGTATAGTAGTCCACAGCAGTATTATAGCACTGTATAGAGCCCATAGCAGTATTATAGCGTCGTCTGGTAGCTTATAGTAGCATTATAACGCCGCATAGTAACCCATAGCAATGGTATAGCGCTGCATAGCAGCCCTTGGTACTGTTATAACGCTGTATAGCAGGCCATAGTAGTAGTATAGCGCTGTATAGTAGCCTATGGCAGTATTATAGCGCCGTGTAGTAGCTTATAGTAGTATTATAGCGCGGTATAGTAGCCCTTAGTAATATTAAAGCGCTGTACAGCAGCCCACTGTAGTACAACGCAGTATAGTAGCCTTCTGTAATATTCCAGCGCTGTATAGAGCCCATAGCAGTATTATAGCCCCGTATAGTAGCGTATAGTAGTGGTATAGCGCTGCATAGTAGCCCATAGCAGTATTATAGCACTGGATAGAGACCATAGTAGTAGTATAGCGCCGTATAGTGGCCCATGGCGGTATTATAGCGCCGTGTAATAACCTATAGTAGTATTATAGCGCGGTATAGTAGCCCTTAGTAATATTAAAGCGCTGTACAGCAGCCCACTGTAGTACAACGCAGTATAGTAGCCTTCTGTAATATTCCAGCGCTGTATAGAGCCCATAGCAGTATTATAGCCCCGTATAGTAGCGTATAGTAGTGGTATAGCGCTGCATAGTAGCCCATAGCAGTATTATAGCACTGGATAGAGACCATAGTAGTAGTATAGCGCCGTATAGTGGCCCATGGCGGTATTATAGCGCCGTGTAATAACCTATAGTAGTATTATAGCGCGGTATAGTAGCCCTTAGTAATATTAAAGCGCTGTACAGCAGCCCACTGTAGTATAACGCAGTACAGTAGCCTTCTGTAATATTCCAGCGCTGTATAGAGCCCATAGCAGTATTATAGCCCCGTATAGTAGCGTATAGTAGTGGCATAGCGCTGCATAGTAGCCCGTAGCAGTATTATAGCACTGTATAGAGACCATAGTAGTAGTATAGCGCCGTATAGTGGCCCATGGCGGTATTATAGCGCCGTGTAGTAGCTTATAGTAGTATTATAGCGCGGTATAGTAGCCCTTAGTAATATTATAGCGCTGTACAACAGCCTACTGTAATATAACGCGGTATAGTAGCCTTCTGTAATATTCCAGCGCTGTATAGAGCCCATAGCAGTATTATAGCCCCGTATAGTAGCCTAAAATAGTGGTATAGCGCTGCATAGTAGCCCATAGAAATATTATAGCGCTGTATTGCAGCCCGTAGTGGTAGTGCAGAGCTGTATAGTAGCCCATGGTAGTATTATAGCGCCGTGTAGTAGCCTATAGCAATATTATAGCGCGATATAGTAGTCCTTAGTAATAATATAGTACCCACTCTATAATATAACACTAGTAAGGTTTCGTAGTGCCACAGGCTTACTGATTATTTTCAATTTTAAGATTAATCTAACCACGACCTAACCTCCAACGCTTAATGACGGTGTGATTTGTTCGTCGGATACCGACACCGAAGTGGAACAGGCAAATAAACACTATGACCGTCCATAAACGAACAGAAAAAGAAGGAGCACCGTTCGCGGAGCAGCTGGCCATTGGGAACGATTGAAAAAGCGGAGGATTGGAAGCATCACGGTCCGCATTTTCCAGTCTATCGCTTCTTCATTCATCAGACCGCAAGTTCCAGGTCTGCCACGTGAGCTGGAGTCGCTTACCAACGTGTCCCTAGCTTATACCGTTTCCCTCCCCATAAAGGAACACCACGGCCAGTGACGCAGCCAGGATTTAATCTTAGGGGGCGTCACATTTTTAAATATATCAATTAGGTAGGATAATTCATCTTGGCGCTGCTAGGTATTTTTGTTGTTGTCGTTTGAAAATTTTCTTTGTTCGTTTTTCGATTACAGGAATATTTGATAGTAGTTTATAGTAATATTTTACGGTCAATTATAATGGTATTTTGTGTGACGGCAATAGCAATACAGTCGACGTTACAGTCGAAATATAGCACTGCTATAATAGCATCATAGTAGTTGAATTTTATATTCAACGGTGCTAGTATTTTGCAGCAGACTACAGTGCCACCTTATAGTAACATAGTAGTGCCGTAGCCGTGGCTATAATCGAAATATAGTACCCCCACAGCCATAAAATCGAGCCGGCAACATATTTTCCCCGAAAAATTGCTACCATTCTTGTTCCCATCTCGTTCTGAAACGCGTTCAGGGCCCCCTGGCCCCCCCTCAATTCCTGGATGCGTCAGTGGCTTGGACCATAAGAGCACCAGCCAGGAAGAATTAGCTCCCCATTCAAGTTTCCTTCTTCCAGGTATGGTGTTACGAGCATATACGCGTACGGTGGTATGTCACGATTATGAACACCTTCCGCCTGGATACCGTTGCTTTTTCTTTTATCCAAGAAGCTCGTCGGCCGGTGCAGGTGCGCATTGCTCATAAAATAACGCCTTAGTTGGCCGGGGCGACTAATGCACTCGCGTAATAAAGATACGCCTCGATACGTAATATTCAGACCGACTTGTTCCACGCATCCGTTCTCTTTGCTTATTCCGTTCTTTCTTTCTTTCTTTCTTTTCTTTTTCTCCTCTCTGCTCGTCGTTTGCTGGCTGCTCACTTGGTATCCTCCGACCCACGGTCTTCGTCTTCTTCCCTTCTTAATTGGGTTATTAATATTCGCCCGCGTATCGGATCGGACGCTCTTCGTCGCCAGATTTCGTCGCTAAAGCATTACAGCAACCGGACGGACGCTGATTTCTGCTAATGACTGGGTGTCATCTCTTGATACGTTCGGTTAATCCAACCTCCTACGAAGACGGATCTCGGGAGGATTTCGTGATTTGTGATCGAAGATTAATACGTTCGGGAGATTTGTGTTGTTTAGTAATATAGGGGATTATTATTGTTAATTAGTGGTAATTTGTATGTAGTAATATAGAGGATTGTTAATTAGTTGTTGGTAATATAGAGGATTATTAACTAGTTATCACTGGTAATTTACAGGTAGTAATATATGGGATTATTAATTATTGATTACTGCTAATTGACATTTAGGTAATTACTCGTTATTAATAATTGATAATTGATTGTTGGTAATATAGGGGATTATTAACTAGTTATCACTGGTAATTTACAGGTAGTAATATATGGGATTATTAATTACTGATTACTGCTAATTGACATTTAGTTATATTGCTAATTACTCATTATTAATAATTGATAATTGGTTGTTGGTAATATAGGGGATTATTAACTAGTTATCACTGGTAATTTACAGGTAGTAATATATGGGATTATTAATTATTGATTACTGCTAATTGACATTTAGGTAATTACTCGTTATTAATAATTGATAATTGGTTGTTGGTAATATAGGGGATTATTAATTAGTTATTACTGGTAATTTACAGGTAGTAATATATGGGATTATTAATTACTGATTACTGCTAATTGACATTTAGTTATATTGGTAATTACTCATTATTAATAATTGGTAATTAGTATAATATAGGGGATTATTAATTAGTTATTACTGGTAATTTGCAGGTAGTAATATATGGGATTATTAATTACTGATTACTGCTAATTGACATTTAGTTATATTGGTAATTACTCATTATTAATAATTGGTAATTAGTATAATATAAGGGATTATTAATTGTTAATGACTGATCATTGGTGATTAGAAATATAGGGGATTATTAATGGCTAATTATTAATTATTAATAATTGGTAATTGGTAAAGTAGTAACATTTGTAATTCCCTCTTACTAATATTGCTGATTGATCATTAGTAATTACTGGTAATTGGGAGCTAACAAAGAAATAATTATGAATATTAATTGCTAGTAATTAATAACTAATTCTTAATCATTGGTAATTCTCAGTTTACCTATATCCGTAATTAATAATAATTAGCAACTGCTGGTTACCGATTACTAAAATTAGCAATTAAAAACATTATAATCACTGCCAAATTACCAATCAATATTAATCGCCCGCTAATTACTAATTAACAAAACAAACTAACCACCCACAGTAACCACCATCAAAAATCAAAAATATATCAATTGAAAAACTGTCTATAACAATTCTTCTGCCGTTGTGAAATTTAAATACCACCATTCGCAGACAATATCGACAAATAATTGTCAAAAGGTCCAACCCAATATCAATCATGATTGTCCAACTACCGGGAACCTTAACATATTCGAAAGCCGAGCGGTGGTCCTCGGAAATTTATGAATGCAAATTCTGGGAAGGTAGCTAATTATCAATTGAAAGGCTCGAATTCCGGCCCATTGTCGAAGACAGTTGAAACTTCATCAAATAAAACAGAAGCACCCATTTACAAAATTCACGATGTTTCTTTTTATTCAAACGAGCAATTTCACAGTTAGCACACCGTTTGTTATTCCAAAAATAAGCCTGCCCGAGGAACGGTGAACGTTTCGCTCTGGCGTATTGTCCTGGGTCTCATTGAAATGCCAAAAATGCAAAAAAAAGAAGAAAAAGAAGGGAGCAGCCACTGCGTAACCCTAACCCGACTCCGGATCCCTCAAATTCACTCGGTTTATCGATATCCTCGCGCCAATTTGACCCCTCGACCTCGGCCGACTCGCACGCGATCGCCTTTCAAAAGCTTGAAGAGGGTAAAAAAGAAAAAAAAAAGAAAAAAGTGGAACAGAGAGGCTCGAAGGGCAGATGCAGCTAGGGGCGCGTGGGTGCCGGACCTTCTTGATCGAGAAAGGGCGCAGAAAACCGGGGGGCAGGGGAAAGGGGAAGGGGCAGACGCTCGTGCCCGGAGCACAGGTGGAAACGTTTTACGAGGCCAGACCCCTGGCTTGAAAGGCTAATGAAAATATAAGTTTCGCTCGATAGATTTGAAATAAAAGACGGCGGCCGAGCTTTGAGGCGAGACCGGCCCTCTTGAATTAAGTATAACTAATATCGGAGCAACGGACCATTCAGTCGAAAGTTTTTGCCCTCTCCGGGTTGAAAGCCAGATACGAACGCGAGGGCCACGGACGTCTAGACTGCTGATGATCGTTTAGACGATCGAATGGTGGTGGAATTTGGGGATTCGAAATTTGGAGGTTAGGGGAATTTTTGTTTGAAATTCAAATGGTGGGGGAATTTATGGATTCGACATTTGGAGGTTGGGGGAATTTTTCTTTGACATTCAAAAGGTGGTGGAATTTGGGGATTCGAAATTTGGAGGTTAGGGAAATTTTTGTTTGAAATTCAAATGGTGGGGGAATTTATGGATTCGACATTTGGAGGTTGGGGGAATTTTTCTTTGACATTCAAAAGGTGGTGGAATTTGGGGATTCGAAATTTGGAGGTTAGGGAAATTTTTGTTTGAAATTCAATTGGTGGGGGAATTTTTCTTTGAAATTCAAAAAGTGGTGGAATTTGGGGATTCGAAATTTGAAGGTTGGGGGAATTTTTGTTTGAAATTCAAATGGTGGGGGAATTTGGGGATTCGAAATTTGGAGGTTGGGGGAATTTTTGTTTGAAATTCAAATATCGGTGGAATTTATGGATTCGAAATTTGGAGGTTAGGGGAATTTTTGTTTGAAATTCAAATGGTGGTGGAATTTGGGGATTCGAAATTTGGAGGTTAGGGGAATTTTTGTTTGAAATTTAAATGGTGGTGGAATTTGGGGATTCGAAATTTGGAGGTTGGGGAAATTTTTCTTTGAAATTCAAATGGTGGTGGTTCTAGCAACTCGAATTATCGAATAATACAAATGCTAGCTAAATACTGACTATGATTCTATCGAATTGTCGAATCTCAACCCCGAGGCATCATTTCCCGAACATCCCTCGACGAATAACGATCGAACGATTAAAAGCACAATCGACCCCAACCATAAAAAAAAAGAAAAGAAAAGAAAGATTAAATCGTTCGGTAAATTGTTCGCGAAACACTGGAACGCGAACACGAAGAAACTTGGAATGCACTTGCTTGGCATAAAGCTGGTGCTATGCACGTGTACCTAACCGTACACACCGTGTCGCCCGCGCCATAAACTAATACCGAAGTTAAATGAATTCGAAATGATCGATAAACTTTATCATTGATCAATTAAACTTTGTGCCGTGTGAGTGACGGGCCTCTGAGACGGACGGGAGAGGGTGGATGCGAAGGGGCGGTTTATTTAATGAACGCTAAATGCGGTGCCAGAGATGTCGACGACAAGGGTGACACCAGGGGGTGTGTCTCCATTTTTTTTCTTTCTTTTTTTCCCACCCCCTTCGTTCCGCTTCGCGAGCACGAGTTTAAATTGCCGCCGGGCGAACGATTTTCCCGCGCATTTTTCGTCCCTTCGAGAAAGATGGAAAAGTGCGGATCGTTTTGGTATTTTTGCAAATTGTCGAGGCATCGCAAATTCGTAGAAATATGATAAATAATTTAGATTGGGGTTAGGTAACGTGGTAATTCCCTAGCGTGGCAACGTGACAACTCCCTAGCGTGGCAACTCCCTAGTATTACAACGTGGTAATTCCCTAGCGTGGCAACGTGGTAATTCCCTAGACTGGCAACGTGGTAATTCCCTGGCGTGGCAACTTGATAATTCCCTAGCATTACAACGCGGTAATTCCCTAGGTTGGCAACTTGATAATTCCCTAGCATTACAACGCGGTAATTCCCTAGCTTGGCAACGTGATAATTCCCTGGCATTGCAACGTGGTAACTACCTAGCATAGCAACTTGGTAATTCCCTAGCATTACAACGCGGTAATTCCCTAGGTTGGCAACGTAATAATTCCCTAGCTTGGCAACGTGATAATTCTCTAGCATTGCAACGTGGTGACTACCTAGCGTGGCAACGTGATAATTCCCTAGTATTTCAACGTGATCATTCCCCAGCATTACAACGTGGTAATTACCTAATACTACAACGTGGTAATTCCCTAGCCTGATAACGTGATAATTCCCTAGCGTGACAACGTGATAATTCCCTAGCATTGCAACGTGATAATTTCCTAGCGTGACAACGTGATAATTCCTTAGCGTGGTATAGTGGCAACTCCCCAGCATTACAACATGATAATTCCCTGGGGATTTTGCTGATGATTAAGGGAGAAATCTGGTTGGTAAGGTAGGTATGATATGACAGCCCGAAGGATTGGAGAAAGGAAGGCGTCACGGAGAGAGTAACAGGTCTTATGCCACGTGTCGAAGACACCGCACAATCATTGGACCATAAAATGCGGGAACACGGCCACTGTATGGAAATAGAGGTAGCTGACAACCGGTACGGGACGTGTACAGAACGAATCTGGTGTTCGACGATACTTAAGGGCTTCGATGAAGATGTACCACTCCCTTTTGGTTAACGTGTTCCGTACACCGTGTCCCTGTTTCGAAATTCTTTCGAATTTTTAACTTTACACAAACATTCCATCCACTTAATTGAACCCCAAGCTTAGGATAAACTGACGTTTGAAATATTAAAGCAGGAAATTTGGACAAATAAATGAAGGGAATTGAATTTGTTTGTCGCCGAAGGGTTCATTTATTCGTTCAAAATTGATTCACGAATAGTTTTGGTATTTTTTCTAGGAAATTAGACCAAATTTCTCTTTGAGTTGTTAGCTGAGTTAAGGATAGGATTGGGTTGGGTTAAAAATTAGCTAGACTGATCAGTCTAGGTTAGGCCCCACTAACTACGAGAAATCCACTAGTTAGCCTTATGTTGGGGTCACCAGTTAGGCTACTCTGAGATCACTAGCTCCATCAATTTGAAATAACTAAAAACCTGAAAGAAAAGAACAATATCTCAAATAATATCAATATTACCTCAATTCCACGAGGTACCAGGTGAACCTTGATGTACCCATCGCCGACCTTGATCCCATTCAATATCCTAAAAACGCTGTTTTATTATTTGTATTGTTTTCTAAAGGGGCACCGTATCGCGAAATTCCCAATGATTGGGCTAAAACGTGACGATAGCCTTGAAAAACACCATAGGGGAAAAAAAAGGGATCTACAGCACCCAATTCATTCCGCAAACATTTCGAAATCCGATCAGAGGCAATCCGCGTGACACAGAAGAAAAAGATTGGAAGCAGTCTGCGACACCGGTGCAACACGGGTAATATCCTTTGTCGCCGACCGGTAGCCGCGCGTTTATTCCACAGAGCGTTTCGATTTAATGCACAAATGGCTCTCTCTCTCTCTCTCCCACTCTCTGTACGGCCACGATGCAGCGAACAAGGCCGGGGATCCGGTATCCCCCGGTCCTTTGATATCCATCGATGAAACGATTTATCTCTGTCCGTGTGCACTTTCAATCCAGACCGGGGAACACCTCTCCATCGGGACACCCAGGACGCGGCACCGGGTTCGACCATCCCGATGTTTTCTGTATTTTTGCTCTCACGATGCGCCCGAGCCGAAATCTGATCTTGCCTAGGGAAATTGGCGATGAAGGGAGAGGGAATAGTATCATTTGGCGTACACTGGAGAGTTAATAGGGATTTATAGCGGGGCAGGACGATTAATTCAATATAGACTTACGGTGTAACGTGGCGGCATGGTAAGTTTATAGGGTTAAGTGGTGGTTACATTTACAGCGCGGCGACGTGGGAACTTCCTAGCGCGGCAACGTGGTAACTTTCTACTGTGGCAATCTGGTAACTTCCTAACGTGGTGACGTGGCTACGTGGTAACTCCCTAGCATGGCAACGTAGCAACGTAAAAGGTCCCTAGCGTGGTAACTTCCAAGCGTGGAGAGTCCCTAGCGTGGCAACTTCCTAACTTGGCAAATCCCAAGCGTGGAATGTCCCTAGCGTGACAACGTGAAAAGTCCCTAGCGTACCAACATGGTAACGCCCTAGCGTGGCAACGTCCAATGTCCCTAGCGTGGCAAGTCCCAAGCGTGGAAAGTCCCTAGCGCGACAACGTGAAAAGTCCCTAGCGTGGCAACGTCGAATGTCCCTAGCGTGTCTAGTTCCTAACCCACCAAGTTCCAAGCGTGGAAACGTGGTAACGCCCAAGCGTGACAACGTGAAAAGTCCCTAGCGTGGTAACATTCAAGCGTGGAAAGTCCCTAGCGTGACAACGCGAAAAGTCCCCAGCGTGGAAAGTTTCTAGCGTGGCAACTCCCAAACGTGGAAAGTCCCTAGCGTGGCAACGTGAAAAGTCCCAAGCGTAGAAAGTCCCTAGCCTGGCAACGTGCAAACTCCCTAGCATGGTAACGAGGATAGTTGTTGGCGTGGCAACATGTCAATCTTCAAGCGTAACGATATACTAACCTTCTTCGGTACCCCTTCCCACAACTCCATTTTCCCTAGGTAAGCCTGTATCACGTCTGGACAGCGTACGTCCACGGTCTGGATACAGGGCCGAAGGACGCGAGGGGCCCTTTGTCGGGGCCCCGTAGTTATGTCGTCGCGGTGGCATAACGATATGACGGCCGGTTTATTTTATGGCCGCCGCGCCGTTTGCGGCCACAGGGGGATCCCGCGCGATGTAAATCAGCGCCGGTACCCGGTGATGACATCTGATGACGCAAGGACTTCAAGGGGGCCCCCGTAGACTTTTGCCTGGCCCGCGCGGTCGCATTATTATATACAAGAATTGTGGTTGGGCGACGGGCCACCGCATACCGTCCTAATATGCCCGGCCTACCGTACGGCCTTTGTCGTTGAGTAAAAGCCGACTGACTGTATATTACGTCGGAATGCCACTTCTTGTCGCCGCGTCGCGTCGCGCGATTCGTCGACAATCGAGCGGGAAATTTGAATCACGAGTCCCCTTTACAACTTCCATCGGTAATTATTATATCGGGCGCAGAGTTTTGTTCGTTGAATCGAAAAATTATGAACGTTTCAATGGCAACGAGTCTGTTCGAGCTATCAAAATGGCGGCGTGCATATCGAAATTGGATCTGCAACAAAGAGGAAAAACGATAAAAAACGTTGTAGATGGGTGACAACGATGAAAACGACCGAACGGTGACATCTGTGTCAATAAGGTGAATTCTCCCGGGGGTTGAAACGAAAGGGAGGGGTCCGACGAACACGATTATCCTCATTCAATCATCGATTTTATTTGGTTAATAAAACGATTATCCCGGTTCTCGCACTCGCTGAGAGCATCCACTCCTACACCCCCCCTCCTGTTCCTCCGCGGTACCAGGTTGAAACTGTTGTACAATCCACCCTCTCCCGAGGGCGTTCGACCAAAAATGTAATTTACATCCCTTTATGTCGCGAGATTGAAATATTTGCGAATTAATCCGCGCGACAGGATTATCGTCGGCCATTATACGCAGCCGACCTTCCCTTTCACCACCCTCTGGCAAGCTTCGAGGCAACTTCCTTCTAATGATTTCCCAACCCTCCTTCCCACCTCCTTCCTTCGTCCGATTCGAAAATATCGTCGTTTATCCCTCCCGTTTCACGCTAGATTGGATTCAGTTATCCCCCGTCGGATGAATAATCTCGATTGCGAAACTCGCGGACCCTTTTCGAATTTTACCTAATTATGTATTCGATATACTGGATGTTATAATAGTCTGGGATACTTTGGATTTGTGTATTTCAGTATTCGGGTATTCAGATGTTCAAGTATTCGAGTAATACCGGAGTACTTTGGGTTTGGTATTTCAGTAGTCGAGTGTATTTAATGTTGGAATCGTTGGATATTGGTATTCGAGTATTGGTGTCGTAATACTGGGATACTTTGGGTTTGGATGTTTCAGTGCTCGAGTATTCGAGTACTGGATGCCGCGCCGTAATATTGGGATATTTCAGTATTCCAGTGCTGGGTGCCGTAATATTACGGTATTTTTAAGTATTTGAGTATTAAAGTATACCGGATGCCGTAATATTGGAATATTCCAGTATTTGAGTATTGGGTGCCGTAATATTAGGGTATTTTTAAGTATTTGAGTATTAAAGTATACCGGATGCCGTAATATTGGGATATTTCAGTATTTGAGTATTGGGTGCCGTAACATTAGGGTATTTTTAAGTATTTGAGGATTCAAGTATACCGGATGCCGTAATATTGGAATATTCCAGTATTTGAGTATTGGGTGCCGTAATATTAGGGTATTTTTAAGTATTTGAGTATTAAAGTATACCGGATGCCGTAATATTGGAATATTCCAGTATTTCAGTATTGGGTGCCGTAATATTAGAGTATTTTTAAGTATTTGAGTATTTGGGTATCCGAGTACTGGATGCCGTAATATTGGGATATTTCAGTATTTGAGTACTCGAGTACTGGATACCGTAACATTGGGGTATTTTTGAGTATTTGGGTATCCGAGTACTGGATGCCGTAATATTGGGATATTTCAGTATTTGAGTACTCGAGTACTGGATGCCGTAATATTGGGATATTTTTGAGTATTTGGGTATCCGAGTACTGGATGCCGTAATATTGGGATATTTCAGTATTTGAGTACTCGAGTACTGGATGCCGTAATATTGCGGTACTTTTGAGTATTCGGGTATACTGGTATTTAAGCACTGGCTGCCGTGACATTGAGGTGTTTCAGTATTCGGATAATCGGATATTTGATATTTTAGTATTTGAATATTCTAGTATTGAAATGTTCTTGAACTTGAGTAATCCAGTATTGGAATATTCAAAATACTTGGTCGCAATTTGAAACAATTCCAGTAAGTACCTTAAATAATGCAAAATACTAATTGTAAGTGGAATCTTTTACGAACAGAACGCAGCATTTTATTGATTTGCGACCACAAGCATTACCAGCCACCCTGTTATTAACATTTTACCGGTGTAAGGTTGCATCTAACGATTATTACAGTGTCGTGTTACGGAGTCTAATTACCTGCCCTCATCGAGCAAGGCCTTATAGGTGTTGTTATATAAGCCTTGGCAAACCTTTATCTCCTGTTCCGCGAACTCATCGTGAAATTTATATTCCCTGCTTGCAGATAATGATCGGACGAAAAGAAAAACGGCGGAAGAACAGATAAGTTAATAGATAAAGTTGATTTTATTGTTCGTATTAAATAATTAAATTAATGATGTCTGGGGGACAGTTTAGTTTCAACTTGATTCAGGTTCGAATCTAAAGGGAAATCTGTATCGGATCTTGAATTGTGAATCTACGGGAAATTAAATTCAAACTTAATTCAAATTCTAATCTAGGGAAATCTGGACCGGATTTCAAATCGAAACCTAGGGAAAATTAATTTCAAACCTAATTCAAATTTGAATCTAGGGGAAATCTTGACCGGATTTCAAATCGAAAACTAGGGAAAATTAATTTCAAACTTAATTCAAACTCGAATCTAGGGAAAATCTGCAGCAGATCTCAAATTGGAATCTAGGGAAAATTTTATACGAACCTAATTCAAATTCAGTTCTAGGGAATATCTGCAACAGATCTCAAATTGAAATCTAGGGAAAATTTTATGCGATCCTAATTCAAATTTGGATCTAGAGGAAATCTGGACCGGATTTCAAATCGAAATCTAGGGAAAATTAATTTCACACTTAATTCAAATTTGAATCTAGGGGAAATCTGGACTGGATTTCAAATCGAAATCTAGGGAAAATTAATTTCAAACTTAACTCAAATTCTAATCTAGGGAAAATTGGACCGGATTTCAAATCGAAATCTAGGGAAAATTAATTTCAAACTTAATTCAAACTCGAATCTAGGGAATATCTGTAGCAGATCTTAAATTGAAATCTAGAGAAAATTTTATGCGAACCAAATCCAAATTCAAATTTAGGAAAAATCTGGACCGGATTTCAAATCGAAATCTAGGGAAAATTAATTTCAAACTTAATTCAAACTCGAATCTAGGGAATATCTGGAGCAGATTTCAAATCGAAATCTAGGGAAAATTAATTTCAAACTTAATTCAAACTCGAATCTAGGGAATATCTGCAACAGATCTCAAATTGAGATCTAGGGAAAATTTTATGCGAACCAAATTCAAATTCAAATCTAGGGAAAATCTGCAATAGATCTCAAATTGAGATCTGGGGAAAATTTGATGCGAACCAAATCCAAATTCAAATCTAGGAAAAATCTGTACCAGATCTCAGATCGAGCTCTAGGGAAAATGTAATGCAAACATAATTCAAATTCAAATCTAGGGAAAATCTGGACCCGATTCCAAATCGAAATCTAGGAAAAATCTGGACCAGATTTGAAATAGAAATCTATGGAAAATTTGATCCCGAACCTAAGTCAAATTCGTATCTAGAGGAAATCTATTCGAAACCTGCTCGAACCTATGAATATAAATCAATACCGACGCGACGTGAAACTAACCTATAATAAAATACATCGAAACCAATGTATCGCATACCTTTCAAACTTGTATGTATGTATGTATCGTCGGGTCCCAGTCTCTTCGAGTTATCGAAAGACGTAAAACGAGGGATTCGATAATATTTGATGGGAGCGAAGTAGGGTTTAGCCGTTCCGTGAAATCGACGTTGTCGCCGGTCGTTGTAAATAAAATTCCCGTCGGCCGTGTAAATATTAATTTCACGAGGCTGTCTCGTTATAAATAAGGATAAATTGGGTCCGCGCGTGTATGTACAAGTTGGCTACGTAATAAACGTCGGCTACGTAGCGCACAATGTGTAAAGTGGCGGGGTGTAAAGTTAAGCCGGGGGGATACCCGAGCGTCCATCGGTTGCCGTGGCACGGTGCAAGTCTCGGGAGGTTATAACGCCGCCATAACCGTATACATTCCGCGACAATAATCGTTTTATGGTGGTCGGCAATATCGGCGGGTTTCTACTGCCACGAGAATTGATATCCTCCACCTACGAACGGGCCGGTTAACTTATGGCAAGTGTGCCCCGGCCAAGATCCCAGCAGCGGCGCCGATGCGATGGAACGTCCAGCCCGGCAACCGGACGATCCGGGGACATCGAAATTTGGCTACAATATTTTCCATAGGTTCGAAATTTGAATTAGATTGATTAGTTTGAATTCAATTTCCCTAGATTCCAATTCGAAATCTGGTCCTAATTTCCCTAGATTGGAATTTGAATTCAGTTTCCCTAGATTTAAATGTGAAATTTGGCCCAAATTTCCCTAGACTTCAATTTTAAATCTGGTCCAAATTTCCCTAGACTTCAATTTTAAATCTGGTCCAAATTTCCCTGGATTAGAATTTGAATTAAGTTTGAAATTAATTTTCCCTGGATTTCAATTTGAAATCTGGTCCAAATTTCCCTAGATTGGAATTTGAATTCAGTTTCCCCAGATTTAAATGTGAAATCTGGCCCAAATTTCCCTAGACTTCAATTTTAAATCTGGTCCAAATTTCCCTAGATTGGAATTTGAAAGTTTGAATTCAGTTTCCCTAGATTTAAATGTGAAATCTGGTCCAAATTTCCCTAGACTTCAATTTTAAATCTTGTCCAAATTTCCCCAGAGTGGAATTTGAATTAAGTTTGAATTCAATTTCCCTAGATTTCAATTTGAAATCTCGTCCAAATTTCCCTAGATTGGAATTTGAATTAAGTTTGAATTCAATTTCCCTAGATTTCAATTTGAAATCTCGTCCAAATTTCCCTAGATTGGAATTTGAATTAAGTTTGAATTCAATTTCCCTAGATTTCAATTCGAGATCTGCTCGAGATTTTCCCTAGTTTCAAATTGCTTTGATTTCGCGCCAAATTTCCCCTAGACTTCAATTTGAAATCTCGTCCAAATTTCCCTAGATTGGAATTTGCATTAATTTCAAACTAAATTTCCCCCAAATTTCATTGTAACTTTGCTTTATATTTCCTCTAGATTAAAATTCTAATTAAGTTCGAACAAAATTTCCCCTAGATTTCGGTTAAAAATAACCTTCAACAGAGTGACAATCACTCCCTAACCTCGATACTGTCACAATTCCCAACTAACCTCGCTGAAATCCTCAAATATTCTTTTTCGATTCCTGAAACGGGGTTACATTTCGTTCGATCGGGAAGAATGAAATTCGTTGCTCCGATTGATCGGCGAGCATATGATTCGAAGAAGCGTTACAGGCAATCTCGTTAATGGCCGCCATATTTTCCACCGCGCCGCACCGGTTCCGATCTTCCGCCCGCTCGATACGCGTGTATATCCGCGGGTACTCGTTTGATTTTATTAAATCTAATAAATTGCCGTGACTAGAAATTCCGATACATTTCACTTTGGCCGATCAATAACGCTATCGGTGAGCTCCGATTTACGACCGCCAAAGAAAACGAGAAACGGGATAACCTGTTCACTTCGCGGTGCTTCTAGTCGTCCACCATTATCAGCTACCTTGTTTGCTAATTGGTATTTCAATTGGTAGATAACGGACATCGAGAATTATTTTTTATTCTACGCGAATTCTTTGAATATTGTTTCTACTTGAATTTCTTTACTTCACTTGTAATATCTTTCACGCGAATGGGAGTCTAATTATTTCGAATATTTCCTTCCATACATTAGAATTTTTATTTTTATAAGATTCGTATTGTTTTCCCACGAATAGAAATTCTGATATCTTTAATCCAACTTTAATATTTTTCCCACAACCTCAAATTTTATCGTTTTCGATATTTTTCCCGCAAATGGAAATTTATGGAATTTTTCTTACAATTTTCAGTCCTGATACTTTCAATATTTTTAGTATTTTCCCACAAACTGAAGTTTTAATATTTTTCCCACAATTTAGAATCCTGCTATTTTCAATATTCTTAGTATTTTCCCACAATAATTTAGAATCCTGCTATTTCCAATATTCCTAGTATTTTCCCACAAATCGAAGTTCAAATATTTTTCCCACAATTTAGAATCCTACTATTTTCAATACTCTTAGTATTTTCCCACAATAATTTAGAATCCTGCTATTTCCAATACACTCACTATTATCCCACAAATTGAAGTTTCAATATTTTTCCCACAATTTAGAATCCTACTATTTTCAATATTCTTAGTATTTTCCCACAATAATTTAGAATCCTGCTATTTCCAATATTCCTAGTATTTTCCCACAAATCAAAGTTCTAACATTTTTCCCATAAATCACAATCCTAATATTTCTCCCACAATTTACAATCCTTAGTATTTCCCCACAAACGGAGCTTCTCCTATTTTTCTCACCAGCAAATACAATACTTTCACAATACTCCCAACATCAAACCCCGACTTGGAATATTTCCCGCTCCGGGCGATTCCATCGACTGACTAATATTTCGCGAAAATCTCGAATCTCATCAATCGTCCAACGATTACGAAACGGTGCGGCGCGCCGCGTCGAGTCGACCTTCGAAAAAAAAAAAAGGATCGTGCAGAACAAATCTGATAGTTCGTCATCGGGGGCGAGGAGAGTTTGGTGGCGCGGGGCTGGTCGCGAGATCGTAGTCGATCGCAATCATTGAAACCGAGCCGACCCCTTCCGCCCCGTCGTTCTTCGGTGGCCGTAATTATTATTCCGCCCCTATATTGCGCGAGGAGATGCACGGCCGAGCAAACGTAACGTAACGTACCGAAACGGGAACGAGGCGAAACGAAACGAAACGGAACGAAACGAGCGACAGCACAGCTCGTACCTATCCTCTCTCTCTCTCTCTCTCGTCCCCTCTCCCCCTCGAATATACCGAAACGGGCAGCATCCCCCTCGAAAAGCCAGCACATCCCCGGACGTCCCCCCCTCTTGTCCCGTGCCCTTTCGAATGGCAATCAATAACTTTGAAACGGCAGCGACGTTTCGGGGAAAAAACAAATTCAGCAGGTTGCTTGATTGGAAAAAAC
The DNA here is from genome assembly GCA_943735885.1 of Stelis phaeoptera. Taxonomy (NCBI): domain Eukaryota; kingdom Metazoa; phylum Arthropoda; class Insecta; order Hymenoptera; family Megachilidae; genus Stelis; species Stelis phaeoptera. The sequence goes on from OX030946.1 coordinate 3,811,899, forward strand.
CAACCCCCCCTCCCGCCCCCCTTCTCGCGTCGACACACCGACCGAACCCCCTCTCTCTCTCTCACCTTCGACTCTGGAAAAAAAAATCCACTCCGATCGTTTCTGCTTCCAAATTGCAGACGATGCGGATAACCTCGCGTTTTTTATCCGGACGTTAAGGGGGTGAGGATCGACGGGGTTCGATACGGAGAAGGATAAAGGAATTTTGGTTGATGGTAATCTGGATCAGAAATGAGAATTTCAAGAATTCGTGGCAAGTGAAAACATTTTGTGTATAAAATATATCTACTGTGCCGGTGTAGCCACGTTATATTACTGTTTTTACGGTTTGTACAGCTTGAGGAGGTGTATTGGGGGTTTGGGTAAAATAATCTATTATACTATACTGCTACTATACTGCTGAGTCTACTATACCGCGGTATTCTAGAGCGCCAGTATGCTACGCTACATTTGCGACACAAGACTGCTTTGGTACCGCATCTACTGCACTGCTATATTTAGTATGCTACTGTGTCTGCTATGCCGCTGCGTCCACTGTAGCACTATAGCTACTATATCACTGTGTCTGCTATGTCGCTATAATTACTATATTACTGTGTTTACTATGCCGCTGGGACCACTATAGCTACCATATCACTATGTCTGCTACGCTGCTGCGTCCACTGTAGCACTATAGCTACTATATCACTATGTCTGCTATACCACTATAATTACTATATTACTGTACCTGCTATGCCGCTACGTCCACTGTAGCACTATAGCTACCATATCACTACGTCTGCTATGCCGCTGCGTCCACTGTAGCACTATAGCTACTATATCACTATGTCTGCTATACCACCATAATTACTATATTACTGTACCTGCTACGCCGCTACGTCCACTGTAGCACTATAGCTACTATATTACTGTACCTGCTATGCCGCTGAGACCACTATAGCTACCATATCACCACGTCTGCCATGCCGCTGCGTACACTGTAGCACTATAGCTACTATATCACTGTGTCTGCTATACCGCTATAGCTACTATATTACTGTACCTGCTACGCCATTGGGACTACTATAGCTACCATATCACCACGTCTGCCATGCCGCTGCGTACACTGTAGCACTATAGCTACTATATCACTGTGTCTGCTATACCGCTATAGCTACTATATTACTGTACCTGCTACGCCATTGGGACTACTATAGCACTATAGCTACTATATTACTATGTTTGCTATGCCGCTGCGTCCACTGTAGCACTATAGCTACTATATTACTGTGTCTGCTATACCGCTGGGACTACTATAGTATTATAGCTACTATATCACTATGTCTGCTACGTCGCTATATTTACTATATTACTGTACCTGCTATGCCGCTACGTCCACTGTAGCACTATAGCTACTATATCACTGTGCCTGCTATACCGCTATAGCTACTATATTACTGTACCTGCTACGCCATTGGGACTACTATAGCACTATAGCTACAATATTACTGTATCTGCTATGCCGCTGGGACTACTATACCTACTGTATTACTGTGTCTGCTATGCTACCGTATGTGCCATACTACTGAGTCTGCTATGCTACTATATATCCTACTGCTAGTACAGTTTGAGTATTGTAGAGTGCTACCACGCTACGCTACATTTCCCATCGAAGTATACTAAGCTTGCGTCACACGACTACAATACTGTATAGTATTACAGTAATTCATAGTAGTGCGTACTGGAAAAGAGTAGTATGACCACATGATACCATACCCATTACTACCAGTATGTTACCTTCGGCACCCCTGATATCGCTATGTAGCATTACAATGTTAAAGAACAGTATCAGCAAATAACGTGTACAGCATATCGGCATCGGGTTTGATGGCGTTCGGTGGCCGACGGTGATACGGTTTTTCTGCGAAAGTCTGCGGCAAGGAAACAATTGAAAATTACAAGTCGGTTCGTTTGCATCCGTAATGAGAACGGGTAGCCTCATAAGGAGGCGGTCGTTAACGACCCCCGGACCCGTATGAGGTAGACCGAAGCGGCTCGGGTCTATAAATTTATTGGCCGCTCCGCTATTTTTGTCAGCGTCATTTATACCGGGCCTCGTAACGAGACTCGCCTTTTTAACTCGTTAAAGCCCGGCCAAGCGACGACAATTCTATCGCAAAACGATTCCCTTCTTCTTTCCTCCCTTCCTTCCTTCCTTCCTTGCCTTCTTTCGTAGCTACTTGTCCGCGCCGATTCCGAAACAGTTCGATCCGCTCCAAATAAAACGGTACGTGGCACGACTGATCGAATGGCCGAGGCAATTTGTTCGCGGCCCTTTCTGTCGTTGAAGAACGTACGCGGCCAACGCGACACGTCTGCCCTCTACGGTAGCTGGTAACTTTACTTGGAACCGATCGACGCGACTCAAGCCTTCGTTATGTTTCCGGTTGTACGGTGTCGGTCGTTCTTAGCCTACCCTGGGATAAATAGCATGCGGAGGAGTTAGATTTAGGTTAGGTTTTACTAGGAAAGTTACTAAGGCGTTACGGATAGGGAATTTAAGTTAGTCCTTCCATTGTTAAGTTGGTAATTATATAAAAGTAAAATAATACTAGGACGGGCATGATCGGCTTTTCTAGGGAAAATGGTGACATAGGGGAAGGGAGAATTTACTGTTTCAAGGTTACGTTCTGATTAAGCTGAACACGATGGATATTTATAATAGTAATTTAATATTTTGTTAATTTGGTAATTTAGTGATTTAATAACGTAATAATTTATCGATCTAGTGTATAATTATCTAGTAACTTGGCAACCAAGTTATCTAACAATCTGATAATCTAGTTACTTAGGAACATGGTAACCTAGGGATCTGGTAAAGCTAGTGACTTTGTAAACTAGGCGATTTAGTAAAGTAGTAGTTTAGTCGTCTGGGTATTCTGGCAGTCTAGTAACTTAGAGATCTAGTAACCTGGTGATTTGCTAAGCTAGTAATTTAGTAGGTTGGTGCTCTGCTAGTCTAGTGAATTAGCAGCCTAGTAACCTAGGAATCTGGAAATCTGGTGGAAATCTAATAATCTGGTGATCTAACGGTCCAGCAATCTAGTTACTTAGTATTTAGTATAATTACGTTTAATAATCTAGTAATTATTTGTAACCAGCAATCCCTCGGTATTAAATATTTCGCTAAATTACTAAATTACAAAAATAAATTGCATTCAACTCACCTTGAAATACCCAGACACAACGCTGGTAACTTTCTAGCATCACACAACTTTTCCTACGGCGCCAGTTTTCCCTAGCGAAGGTTACGCGTGCACTTTCCTTGAATTGATACGCGAATAATGATTTACGACTTCGTTTTCGTGCCCGGAGGAAATAATTAGTTTCATACACCTCGACGCCATTAACGTCGTCCGCCTGGCTCGATTAGCACCTCGTAAATTAATTCCTGTCAATTAAAAGACCATCAACGGTCCGTCGACCGAGGAAGGATCTTCAGAAATACGTTTCTTAATATTCCTCGTCTTATCTCATCAATTTTATCTTATAAATTATCCAATTCGAATTCCCAACAGCTCTATTAGCTACGAAATAAACATTCCAATAACTAACTAGAAATAATTATTAAACTTTCTAGTTAAAGCTTGAAAGGTTAGGCTATGATCGTTAGGGCGTCGTTAACTTTTACGTTTCCCGATTCCTAACCTCGAAATTCAGAATTTCCAAATCTCAAGCTAAATATCAAAATGAAATGGTAATTTTCAGATCGATCTGATTGCAATTGATCAGCATTGCTAGGGTTAGGGTTAACTTTCTAGTTACAGCTTGAAAGGTTAGGCGCGTTACGGAAACGCTTTACGTTTCCCAATTCTAAATCTTCAAATTAAATGTTCATAAAATTGATTGATAATTTTGGATCGATTCAATGAGCGTGCAAATGTCCCTAGCAATCCACCCTAAGTGAAAGTTGCGACGCAACTTCAAGGACAATTATCAATCCCCCGTCATCCGTTGCCCACGTGGCGTCGCGATAAATCTTTTCGGAAGTCGCTGTTTCCGTGAACAGACCGGAAGCTTCGTGTCGACGCGCCGTCAAAACACGAGCGGCGATGGGGTGGGGGTGGTAGGTGGGGTCGATAGGTCACGTGCCGTTTCTCCACCCATATTCGCGCCCCCTTTTCTATACTCATAACTTGCACCCCTGATATTCTACTTTTGTACATACTGTCGCACGTGACTGGCAAATAACGCCTTTATTGTCCTGCTGTTCGGTGATGTTCCTTCGGGGCTAGTTTTCCTTTCGATATTACCGTTTAATTGATCACCGAAGAATTCGTTCGAAAGAAAATAAATTCAGATACGAAATATTTCACCTTCGGCGAAATTCGAATAAAATAGAAATTTAAAGAAATAATAAAAAATTAGGCTAGGGTTACGTTTATTGTCTGGTAAATAAAAGAATAATTAGGTTAGGTGTATGCCTCCAAAGTTTGAAAGGGTTAGGTATCGGTCAGGTGCATATTTTTCCAAAATGACAAAAGGTTAGGTCACCTGTATGCTTCTTCAAAAGTGTAAATCCTTAGGATAGGGCTAAGTACAAAATCTTTCAAAATGACATCTGTTAGGTTAGGTACACAGCTTCCAAACTCTTAGGATAGCTTGGGGTTAAAATCCTCAAAGTATAAAGCGTTAGGTGAGGTATGTATCTTTGCCAAGTACAGTGGATTAGGTTAACTGTATATTTATTCAGAAATGTGAACTGTTAGATCAGCCATATCCTTCTGCAACAGTTCAATAACGAGTTAGGTTGACTGTATTATCATCCAAAGGCACAAAGGGTTAGGTTAACTACACAGGGCGTTAGGGTTAGGTATATATTTTCCCCAGGTGCAGTGGATTGGGTTAACTATACAGAGCGCTAGGGTTAGGTATTTATTTTCCCCAGGTGCAGTGGATTGGGTTAACTACACAGGGCGTTAGGGTGAGGTATATATTTTCCCCAGATACAGTGGGTTAGTTTAACTATAGAGAGTGTTAGGGTTAGGTATTTATTTTCTCCAAGTACAGTGGGTTAGGTTAACTATTCATAGCTCTAGGGCTAGGTATATATTTTCCCCAAATACATTGGGTTAGTTTAACTATACTGATCGTTAGGGTTAGGTATTTATTTTCTCCAAGTACAGTGGGGTAAGTTAACTATACAGAGCGTTGGGGTTAGGTATATATTTTCCCCAGGTACAGTGGGTTAGGTGAACTATACATAGCTCTAGGGCTAGGTATATATTTTCCCCAAATACAGTGGGGTAGGTTAACTATACAGAGCGTTAGGATTAGGTATATATCTTCCCCAAGTACAGTGGATCAGATTAACTATACATTTATTCATAAATATCAACTGTTAGATCAGCCAGATCCTTCACCAACAGTTCAAAAACGACTTATCTTGACTGTATTATCATCCGAATGTTCAAAGGGTTAGGTTAACTGTGCATCTCTCGAGGGATCCAAAGAGTTCGGTTAAGGTTCATGAACCGACCGCCTCCAGTTCTAAAACCGGAGCACATTCATCGCGTCGAGGGCGTATGGAGGAAGTTCTTGATCCGTGTAAAGCTTTTCGGAAAAGTGAAAATCTAAGGGGTCGTTTCGGTCGGTCCGGCCCGACGACGCGTGCACGTCATAGATCAATAAGTCTCGTTCTCATTGTCGGCTTGGTCTGCGGACTGGGGCTTTACGGGTCCCTCTCTCTCTCTCTTTCTCTTTCAGGAAACGTTAACGACATCCGTGAAAGACGTATCGATCGTTAGGTAGGAAGATATCGTAAATCACGCGACGGCAACGTTAACGTACGTTTCCATACGCAACGAAGGAATCGGGCTTGGGTTACACGGGTACGGCCACGGATATTTTACCCTCCGCGGAATCGGGACAATAAACGTCCCGCCGAATGTCCATTCGTTGTTCTATGTGTTCGATATTGTCGAAAAAGGGGCTGTTTCTGCAAGCAAAATATCGCAAGAACGTAAGTGTCTTTAGTTTCGGACTGTGACCTAACCTAAACACAGGCTTTGTTCCATTGATCGAGAAAATTAATTCTATATTTTTTAGCAAAATTATCAGATCGTTGAGAAATGCAGCGTACAGTTCGGGTTAGGCTAGGTTTGGCTGTGGTGGCAGAATCGTGAAAAAGAATAATCGAGCTTAGGGTTAGGTTTAATTTCAGTGCGCGAATCGTGAAATTAACGTTGCTTACCTAGGGTCGGTTAGGGTTAGGTTTAGCTGTCGTGGAAGAATTGTTAATTAAAAATTAGGAAACCTAACGTTACTTATTGAGGTTAGGGTTAGGTTTAGCTGTCTTGGATGAACTGTGCAATAAAAATGAAGAAACCTAACATTGCTTAGCTAGGTTAGGATTAGTCGGCGAATCGCCGAGTAAAAATGGATGAACCTAACATTTTTTAATAACGTCAGGTTAGTTTAAGCTCCACTAGTTGAATCACCAAATTAACATTTATTTATTAAGGTTAGGTACCTCCGACAATCTTGTCTAAAAATCCACCACGTTATTAAAAGAGCAACGCGGCCTTCGGAAAAGGGGTTCGAAATCGCAATAAAGAGCCCATGAAATATCCCATCTCGCCCACGTCAATGTTAATTTTAATCCACCAATTAGACGAGGCGATAGGCATCCGTCGGGGCAACGTTTCAATGAAAGGGAAGCGAAGGGGTTGTTGCGCGAGACGTTTGCGTCAAATCCTCGACTCGTTAAAGGAGCATACGATAATCTGGCCTCCGCCAATCCCGTCGCCGGCGTTCAATTAATTCCCCGGGCAAAATTTGTCGCTCGTATTAAATCTCGTAGGATTAAAGGCAATCCAGCTTCCGTCTTGCCGACCCTCTTACGCCGGAACACCAACCCCCTCCCCCACCGCGACGAAACGCGTTCCTGGTTTCGATGAAGTAGTCGCGACGATTAATCCCCACGAACGATCTCATCTTTTCTGTCATTCTTTCGAAAAATTAACCATCTTAAAATCAACCCCGAACCGGACCACCGACAGATTTTTGAATATTTTAAATGCTCGAAGAGGAAATTTCGTTGGAGGGGTACTTTTCAACCCCCGGGACAAAGGCGTCGAATTATGAGATACTTCGTGGCGCGAAGGGGTTGAGAAGCGGCACGGAATGCGGGGCGAGGGTGAAAGCCAAGTGACATGGCCGCGCGCGACAAGGGCGAGCGGGGACAACGATACGGGTGAGTGTAAATAAGGTAACCCCCCCGGGCTCGAACGCGTCAGGGTTGCGAGCCTGGGTTAGCGGGGTGACTGGTGGCGAGGGTGGAAACACCCGTTCGACTTCTTGGCATCGAGCTGAACCGAAACTTTTGCAGAATCGTATGAATAAAGATCAGTATTTTTAGCTGGTGGAAACTTGAGAGAAAGTTCGGCTGTTAATTTCACTGGCATTAGTCTGTTTGGAAGACTCTTTTACATTTAAAATTCACGGTTCTCGATTGCGAACCACCTTAAAGCGGGACGAGGGCTAGAGACCGCGAGGCCAACGCAATTTCGACTATTCAACCATGCTGCTTGTCAAGTTACCACGATGCAAAACCCGGACCGCAACGAATCACGGTCGGCGTCGTGTCACCGGTGTGTTCCTGCGAGGCAGCACCCTAACGAAGTGGCAGTTGTGCGGGTGTGACAAGGCCGCAACGGTGTTTCGTAACCAGGCAAAACTGTGGCCGTCGGAATTTTAGCGGTAGGACGCTTTTTCTGACCCGTCGGAGGCGGGAAAGTTAAATTCGATTGGAATTGGAAAATTGAACTTGAAATTTCAGAATTTACGATTTTAGATGTTAAGTCGTTTGAAACACCCTGTATATAGGTTTCCTGTACAACTATTTGTTCACTCTTTGGAGAATTAGTCGAAACACCCTGTACTGTTACTTATTTTATAAACACCCTGTATAGGCACCCGTTTGAAAGCTTTAACAAGCAGCGGTATTATTACACACCCTGTGTAATAATCCGTTAACGTCTTATTTTGAAACAGCCTGTATATAGGAGCCACTGTTCTCACCCTCTTAAAATTAACTTGGCACCTGTATATAATTATCTGAAACACCCTGTACAGTAGCTTGTTTCAGAAACACTCGTGTTTTGAAACACCCTGTACAGTGTATTCGTATCGGTCCTCCCACCTCTTCCCTGAAACGGAATGAACCCTAACCCTAACCTACCCCCGCATGGTTATTTGAAACACCCTGTACAGTTATTTGTTTCGTCGTTACGGTTCCAAAACAACCCCGGAACTGTATTAAAACGGGAATAACGCGTGACAGGAGCGAGGATGATGTCACCCTCTGCCGACCATATGCGACTTTCCAAAAATAAGTAATACTAATAGCAATTGATGGCCGCGTTAGTTGTTGCCGTTTCCTAATTCGTGTCGTCTAGCGAGATATACGGTGTCCGATGGAAACGGGCGCCCACCCGAACAGCTGTCGCCGTTTCGGCCCGAACATTGAGTTACAATAGACATCTGGTCGGGTTTCAAGACGCACCGGAAGAACACGCGACGGGCATGTTCCACCGCGTGTACCAGGTCTGTTCAGGGTTGGATTTGACGAGAATACGGCGAATAAGATTTCATATATTTTCCGTGGGCACCATTTTCAGCTCGGTAGAAAAAAGAAACAAAAAAAGAAATCGAGAAATTCGCATCTGTCTGCCCGGAATCTCGCTGGAGATACCCTGGGCCATCTTACAACACTGAACTTGGGTTCGTGTTACGTGGAGACCGTCTTGTGATGGTGAGTCGAATGTAACGACGTTTAGTTACTTTTAAATGTGGATGGAGGGATTGGTAATGTCACTAGGGAATAAAGGAGAATTTTTTGGATGTCGTGACATCTAGGTACTTTTAATTGTGGCTTCGAGTTACGGTAGGTGGTGGGATAATGTCACTAGGAAACTAAAGTTTCTAGTATTTGCGACGGTAGTGTCGTGACAGTGAATGAAATGTCATGACATCTAGTTACTTTTAATCGTGGTATTGACGATAATCAGTAGAGAGTTAAGGTTGCTTTGATTTCGTGACGGTAATGTCGCGACATTTCATTCACTGTCACGACATCTAGTTACTTTTAATCGTGGCCACTGAATGAACTACAAGTAATCGAAGAGTGTCGTTAGAAAAGCGACAAAAAATAAAAAAATTTCCTAGTAACAATGCCGCGACAGTGAATAAAATGTCACGACATCTAGTTACTTTTAACCCTGGCATTGAATTAGAATAAGTACTGGTACAAAATCGTTAGAAAATTAAATTTACTTTGATTTCGTGACAGTAATGTCGCGACAGCGAATAAAATGTCACGACATCTGGTAACTTTCAACCGTGACACCAGGTAAAACATAACAATCGGACAATGTCGCTAGAAAATCATCCCGAGCATAAAATAATCCTCCGACAATGAATCGAATGTCGCGACATCTGCCATGACATTTAAAAATCGGTCCAATTAAAATTTCTTAACGTTCCATAACAGTCGACAGAGTGCTTACTGGCAACTGATGTTTCAGGAAGTTTACGGTTGTGCCAGGACGTTTAAACCGGACGTAAAAAGCATTCCTATTGATTACAACGTGGCACGCATGAAATCGAGACGGCAGGGGGGTAGGGGAGGGTGGGGGGCTGGTTTAGTGAACGCGAACCGGAGATATTTTAATGATCCGCGTAATGATTATAGTGCGCCCGATAGACACTGACTGCATTGTTATAATGCAAATGCCGTTGTTTGTCGTGGGTCGAATAGGGGGTGGTAGAAGAGGAAGGGGAATGGGATAAAAGTTGTAACCGGTGTTTTTGGGATTTGTTTGCTGGTAACTGGCCTTGTTGATGTTCTCGTGAACGTTGTTGCAAATAATGTTATTCCGGGTCGCGTTAAACCTTCGTTTTATTTAATTGGACGTTCGTTAAATATCCTATTATCCTCGGTCACTTTTGCTGTAATTCGACGATCGTACGAACCGTGAATTATATCCGACGTCAAATGGAAAATCAAGGTTAAATTTGACGTCTTGGTTAGGCGTCGATCTAACCCTAACGTCAGGTTCTGATAATCAAAATTAAAGATACTATTGAATTATAAAATTATGGTGACATTGATCTAGGTACTTTGTTTCAGCTTGGTGGGAACCTGCGAACCAGTAATCTGGGGACTTTCTTAAACCAACATAACCTTAGGGAATAATAATCTAAAATCAAGGTACCGATGAATTATTACAATTTAAGTTCTATTAATCTAGGGACTTTTCTTTAACGGTGCATTTAATAATATCAACGACAATTCCCTAACAACGAAATCAGTAATCTGGGTACAGATTTTGTACTAACACGAAAGTCACCAGACGTCTTAGTTAGACCTTTTCATAACAGTCTAGTTTTATTTTTACATATATCCTAGTAACAACACCACCAACAACCCCCTAGTAACGAAACCAGTAACACAGGCTTTTATCAAAAGTCACTAGATGCCTTAGTTATTTTTCATGACAATCTAGTGTTATTGCGCCGTACATCCTGGTACTATCATCAACAGTAATCCCCTAGTAACGAAAAGAGTGAAATTTCTAGTAACTTTCACCAGCAACCATAATACACATTCAAATAACATCGCCCCCAACATAAATCAAAAGTTACTAGCTACGTTATTAATCAAAAATATTCTTGAATATAAATTTATTTATTTATTTTGTTTTGTAATTTTAATCGAGGCCTAACCTGACAAGATCCGTCAATTTCTCTCCCAGGGTTCCCGACATTCCAGCCAACGGGATCGTGGTTCAAGTTTGGAGGGCAACGGTCGAAAGGAAAAATCTGACCGCCATATTCGGCCATCTATATTTATAAGATCCGTATCAGCCGGGCTTATCAAGATCCAACGTTGAACCGGTGGACGCTCTTTCGACCCAGGGAATTTATAATACATCTGGTGGAAAACAAAAAGTTGTGTGCCCTTCTGAAATCTAACCTCTTTAATTTCGTCGTTTGCATAATTCAGAGGGCGCCAGGGATGCCTGCGTCCTTCCTGAGACCAAACTAATTAAACAAACATCCGACTGCCATCATAATCGATTCCAAGGAATCAAATTTGTCCAACAAACAGTACGATTGTTTATAAAAAAAAAAATTATTAATAAATAAAATAATTTTCCATTTGGACCAAATTCGAGTGGATAAATAATATTCTTACTCGAATCGTGGACGACGACGCGGGCAGCCATTTTTCTTGAACTTCCTTCGTTTCGATGTATTTCGAAAGTTTTTCCCGCCAACGCAACGCGTCGGGTTCTGAAAGTTTCTCCCGGCGCAGTTGCAAGATGTGAAAGAGAAATCTAATTTACAAAGTGTTTCCGCACGAAACCTGGACACTTCCGGTTCGTTAATGCGCTTCGAATGTCCCGGAGACTTCTAAAAATGGAGTTAATCACGATCGATTGAATGAAATTACGTTTTCCTGTATGCTGATTCATTTAATCGCGCCGAATCTAGGGGAAATCATACATGAATTATCTAGTAACATTTTGATTTTATTGGAATGAGAATTTGAAACTGTGAAATCGACGATGTTTCGTTGTTTCGGTAGGGATTTTACACTGGCGAGCTCTATAGCCTTTTCTAGGGGAAATGGTGCCCTAGGGGAAGTTACCAGGACTGTGTGATACAACACTAGAAAGTTAGGGTTAGGTTTGGATTCCAACCTAGATTAGCCTTGAATTCTAACCTAGTTTAGGTTCGAATTCTAACCTTCAGGTCAGGGTTAGGTTCTAGCTTTTTAACGCAAATTAAGTTTAAATCATACAGTTAGGTTAACTTTGAATTCTAATTCTAAGTTAGGTGCAGATTCTACCGTGGGTTATGGTTAGATTCTATCTTAGGTTAGTTTTAGGTTTCAACGTGGATTAGCCTTGAATTTTAACCTAGTTTAGGTCTAACTTCTAACCTAGGCTAGGTTCGAATTCTAACCTTCAGGCCAGGGTTAGGTTCTACCTTTTTAACGCAAATTAAGTTTAAATCATACAGTTAGGTTAACTTTAAATTTTAATTCTAAGTTAGGTTCAGATTCTACCGTGGGTTAGGGTTAGATTCTATCTTAGGTTAGTTTTAGATCTCAACCTTGATTAGGCTTTGACTCCAACCTAAATTATGGTAAGTTTCTAACGTAGATTAAGGTTACAGTTCAATCATAAAATCTGAAGATTCACCTAAGTTAAGTCCAAACTTTGGTTAGGGCAAGTCTGGTGCCTAACCTTCCGTATCGACGAAAAATTGAAATACCACAAAATCATAATCAGTCACGAACCAATTATAAAAATAAAGTGCGTAATGCCGTCTCACTGGTCGTAATAAAAATCTACGTAACCTTAAAAAACTGAGGATCGAGAAATGGTTACGAAGTCTGATGAAAGATTCCAGGACTATTTAAATTGCGCGACAACGAAAGGTCGCAGCTCGATGCAAAATTGTTTCCAACGTTCAGCTCTAACCTTCCGGAGGACGATCGAGTTTGCAAAATTTCGATAACCTTGGTTGCAAATCTATAGCTGTTTCAATGAAACAAGATGCCTGCGTTCACCGATATTATGACGAAACAACGCATGATACTTCATGCTTTCCTTTTCCTCTACTCACCCGATCTGGCTCCTGCGGACCTTTTATATTCCATTGTAATTTACCGCTATCTTCTTATCTGAATGAGTAGTTAAAGTGGAATATTGCGTGACCAACATCCGACCATCCGACATTTCATATTCGCACGATTGACGGAATACAAGACAAATCACCGATGGAACCAAAACAGTATTTCAGAAGCGGCGTTTCTCCGATGCTTCCAGTAATGGAAACGTTGTACTTTGGAAGGGGACAAATGTTGAATAACTTGTACGAATTTTCAATAAATTAACCATTTGCACTCGAGTGGGTGCCTCCCAGTCACCATATTTAATTTATCAGACTATTCTGAAATGCGAAATTTCAGTGAAATTAAAGAAGGGAATAAAAATCAACAGATTCTCAAATATTTCGAACACACTTCTTCCGACATAGTGCGTTTGGTTTCTGGAAGCATAGTTGCAAAAATGCTTCGATTGCAAAGGGTTAATAGAAAATAAGTCCAGCAATTTTGTTGATCAGACCTCGTATTCGCGTGGGGGAAGGATAACGGCATCCACGAAATACCAGGGGCCCGTGGCGTCTGCCGTCGCGTCGGAATTAGCTTTGCTAATGGAAATGTAACATAACCTCTTCCACGGTTTCGCGCCTCGGGCCGGTTGCCTTGGCCAGGCGCCGCTCGGTAGGCCCGGTATGAAAGTTATGTCGCGTAAAAATCGATTTATCCACGTCGGATCTCGCGCATTGTTCTCCGAGCGTGGAACAGGGAGGGGGTGAAGGGGCCGGTCGAGTAAAAGAGGAGGAAGGAAACGGGGCAGAAATGGAATCGGCCCGGTGAAAAATTTCAAACGTGTGTATTATCCTCCCGGGCCCTGCTAACGTTGCCGAGCTAATTTGCACACAGACAAAACCGCTCGGGCAATCTTGCTCGCTGCCAGACGCTAATTGCCCCGATTTTTATTTCCATAAAGCGTGATCCTTGCGAAACAATAACTATACAGAGTGTTCCTCGAGAGAAATGTCCTCAAAGCGTCTCCGTTCGGGGCTGTCCCGACTTAACCTCTTAATTCCCCCCCTCCCCTTTGGCCAGATCCATCGAAACGATTGAAAAATCCCTCGTCGGGGCCGGGGAACCGGTCGAATCGATTTACCACGCCTTTACGCAATCGTTGAAACCATTCAGAGCGACGGAACGATTTTCTGAATAGCGTTCGAAGTGTTCCTCTTCTTCTTCTTTTTTTTTTTCCCTCTATTTCGTGGGTCGTCCAAGGCACGCTCGAGGCCGTGCGAAGCCACGGGACGCGTTCCTCGTGCACGGCCCGTCCACGTGTGCGTGAAAACGTGTGTACGTGTTGGGCTGTGGTCGAGGCTCTCGGACTGGTTTACAAGTATAATGAGTCTTGCGCGCCGCATAACATTACATCGCTGCTTGCTCGGGATTTAGATTAACTGTTTACACGAACAGTCGACGAACGGAGGGAGCCGGACGATTGCCATTGCACCGGATAGAGCGTACACCGGGCTACTCTGCGTTTTCGACCGATTTCGCTCGGTCCCGATCGATCCTCCGACAGCCTTGCTGCTCTAGAAACGGATTTCCAGGTTACACGGTTGTTCGCAACCTGTCCGATGACGGACGCCATTTTGGACACTCCTAACAAAGGATTCGCAGTGCTTGCGTTTATTGAAAATTCATTTTGGGGGAAACGTTCGTGTTTCGGTATTCCCTGGGTCCTGTGGGATCACTGGGCTCTCTAGAAAGAGACTTCGAAGTTATAGCGTTCGTTGTTAACCACAGTGGTCCCAAATAACCAAAAATGGGGAAGAAACGTCGTAACTTCTAAACTCTTTGAGATACGACGTTCAAACTTGGCATGGATGCGATTCTTATTATAATCGAGAGTTATTTCATCGGCGAACAAAATCAGTTGGCATGGAAAATCGAAGTTTCTATTTAAAAAATCGAGAAACGTAGAAATAGGATTTTCTTACTAAAGTTTGATGTGACGCATGAAAATTATAATTACGATTGTTGCGCATCATCACGGCAACAGTGTAAACAAGAGTGGCAGGTTATCCCATTCTTTACATAGGATTCTGATAAGTATGATCCAAGTCACTTTTCAAAATCTGACTATTTCAACCCTTTCGCTACTACTACATCTTACTCCGCAAGCAGCCTTCCAAACAGAGTACAATCGTTAACAAACGTGCTATCAGCGAACTGCAAACAAAATGGTCGTTGCCCCGAAGAACGGAGGCACCCGGTAGATGGTCCGTATTGAAACGTTTCGCATTGAAACATACTGCACCGCTCGCCCAACTCGGGCGAGAGGAGGAGTGAGGTGGAGTTCATATCCACACGGTACATATGTTCCCTAAGAGGGTGGGAGGAGGGCTGGAACGGTATCACAATAGTTTCTCGGACGATTCTGAATCCGAGAGCCTCGTCAGCCCCCGAGTTACAAAGCCTAACATTTCCCGAAGCCCTGGCGGCTCGTTTCAATTTCACAAAAATATTCGTAGGATTTCAGTTCTCGAGTGTGACGATTGCCCGTCTCGTAATCGGAGCCGTGGCGAATGTCCACCTTGCGCTCGACTCTGTGCCCGAGGGGCGCCGCGACCAACCCCTTGTCGAACACGTGGCCCCCGCTAACCCTGGTCCCGGGGATCGGTAAGGGGTGGGATCCTACGGCCAGGACCCGTCGCACGTGGACATTCTCAGCTTACCGAGACAAATCCGCGATCCTGCATGCATAAAGTATTAAGCCCGTTCGATATTTATGAAAATGCATGTCATTTTTCGCGCCACCGCCACGTGGACCCTGTTTAAATCCTGTCGCAGCAATTTTTTCTTATAGGGATTCGATGGTTCGTGTCCGTTGGATTAATGGACGATGATGGTGGATCGAGCGGGGACGATATTGGGGAACTAGCTAACGGGTCTGAATGACTTGTACCAGATTCCATATTCTGTATTGGAAAATTGATTGAAAACGCTTTTATCGAAACACAGGTTGCCACCCACCAAAAAAAAGGAAAGAGAACAGCTACTTCCTCTCCTATTACGATGACTTTTTGATTAAAAATCTTTCCATCGCCTGATACAAGAAATTTCAGTATCAGTGTTTGTGAACACTGGCAATTTTTGCACTACGCCATACAAAATTTGATCCGCTTTACTCGGCACCCCCCCAAGATTAAATCCTGAGCGCGTCACTTTAATTTTAAAATAAGAATCGTTGGAGTCTGCACGCTTGATTTTCATCAAAGCTCGAAAAGCATCCGTCGAAATAAACGAAACTTATTAACCTTTAAAAATCAAAACTCAGCTCCTCGGCGCACAATCGAAGGGCAGCAAAGTCAAGAGCGTCATGGAAGAAACAAGGAACGATCATTACGCGATAAGTTTGTTTGGCGTAGGTTTCGAGAGCATATTTCATCAGTCCGGACCACCCTACTGTTGAAACAGCGGCACGGATCTTGACTGGGTTAGGTTAGGGTTAGTTCCCGGGGGAGGTGCACGGACGCGTTTATATTCACGCTTCACCCTGGGCCGCGTGAAGAAAAAAGGGTGCCGATATCAATACGAGGCCGCTTATCAAAATAACGATTACATCTTCATAAATATTTGGCCCCCGTCGAACGCTGCAGCCGGGGTCACGCGACGGGCGTGAAATCGGTATGGAGATGAGGGTGCCCCGTGGGCTGCCCGGATTCCCCGCACGATTGGGAGACTGGGTCTTTGAGGGGGATCGCGTCTTTTTAACCCTTTCGTCGGGCGTTGTTTGTGATACGTAGGGTTTGGTAGGGTTTGGGGTTTGGTACCAGAAGTTGTTATTAACTTTTGGTATCTGGTGCTTGATACTGTCTAGTCATTTGATATCGGTTGTATTCTGGAAAGTTGTAGCAGCCAGGTTATAATTTGGATTTTCTTGAGTCTAAGTTAGGTTCAAGTTACACTGTTCCAAGCCACCTATTGCTTTCTCTCAGTTTTGAGGTAGCTAAGTTTATAATTCATCATTCCGGTATCGTCTAATTGTGAGATAGGTTGGATTGTAACTTGCAACCTTTTCTGAGGAGTCTAAATAAGATTAGGTTATAATTGACAGTTTCTTCTTGTATTTAAGTTAGATCAGGTTATCATTTGTAGCTTGTTCTTGGATCTAAGCTAGGTTGAGTTGTAATTTGCAACTTTTTCTCGAGTCTAAATTAGATTACGTTATAACTGACAATTTTTTCTTGGGTTTGAGTTACGTTAGGTTATCATTCCCAACTTTCTCGTCGATCCAAATACCAAAAATACCACGTGCAATATTTCAAAAACCAACTATCGGATGCTAAACGCGAAACACTATGTATCGAATACCAAATACCAAGTAGCAGGTATCTAGCGCAGCTGCCGAAGAAGACTGGCATTAAAATTTATTCGAATCTCATCAACTTTCCAATAACCTCCTCATCACTGTGCTAATATTAAAGACGAACCTTAAGTTTCTTTCTTAATAACTAAAAAATGGTCGTAACAATCTTGATTTTCTTCTGACCGAGCCTGTTAACCTTCGACCCCCGAAGGGCAAGTTTCTTCGGTTTGGCGGCTCAGCGAGCATCGTGGGCGCCGGCTGCGTTTCGCGGCCGTGTAAACATTCCGAATTAGTATTCGGATGGGCAGCTGTTGACCGCTCTGACGGCTCGGTATCGAGGGCTTCCGTGGCTTCGTTTAATTGTAAGGAGCCAGATGCCCTTTTGCCAACGCCCCCCCACCTACGTCGTGGTCCAATTCACCCTTGCGATCGAGCATCGCGTGTATGGTTTCTTCTGCAACGGATCTCCGTGCTTGTGTATCGCCTGGCAGACGTCGGTTCTGTTTCAACCCCCCCTCCATGCCCTGACAAACCGGCATCGCGTTACCCCGCGAACCCATCCCCCTTTAATTGGCAATTGGCCCGACGCTTTCGTGGTGTTTGGTGAAATTGAGAAATTCCGACCGATTCCGCAGGATCGTTGATTACGTTTGTTCGATGAATATCGAACCGTGAACGAGGGTTACCGGATCACTTCAGATATTACGTCTGGTTTCTAACATTTATGAAATTTCAGTGATTTTTAGGGAATTTGAATTATTTGGATTAATTTGTGGCTTGGAGTTCACCTAATCTGCTACAGGATTGATGATAGTGTTTCACCTGGGGCTGAACCTAACTGAGTGGATTTAAGGAAAAGCTACGAATGATAACCTAACCTAACTTAAATATAAGAAGAAGTTGTCGATTATGAGCGAGTGTTTCACCTGGGGCTGAACCTAACTGAGTGGATTTAAGGAAAAGTTACGAATGATAACATAACCTAACTTAAATACAAGAAGAAGTTGTCGATTATAACCGAATCTAACTCAAAACCGAGAAAATGTGACAAATGATGGCCTAATCTAAATTAAACCCAAGAAAAAATTATAAATTATAACCTAATTTAATTCAAACCCAAGGAAAGATTGTAAGTTATTACCTAACCTGACTCAAAACCGAGAAAAAGTGACAAATGATGGCCTAACCTAACTTAAACCCAAAAAAAATTAGGAAATTACAACCTAACCTAATTCAAACCCAAGGAAAGTTTGTAAATAATAACCTAACCTGACTCAAAACCGAGAAAAAGTGACAAATGATGGCCTAACCTAACTTAAACCCAAGAAAAATTAGGAAATTACAACCTAACCTAATTCAAACCCAAGGAAAGTTTGTAAATAATAACCTAACCTGACTCAAAACCGAGAAAAAGTGACAAATGATGGCCTAACCTAACTTAAACCCAAGAAAAAATTGTAAATTATAACCTAACCTAATTTAAATCCAAGGAAAGGTTGTAAGTTGTAACCTAACCTGACTCAAAACCGAGAAAAAGTGACAAATGATGGCCTAACCTAACTTAAACCCAAGAAAAATTAGGAAATTACAACCTAACCTAATTCAAACCCAAGGAAAGTTTGTAAATAATAACCTAACCTGACTCAAAACCGAGAAAAAGTGACAAATGGTTTTCTAATAGACTAATCTTAATCCTAAGCTTGTGGACGTAAACATAACCCAACATAACCTAACCTTTTCTGTTAAGTTTAATAAATATTCCCTTCACTTGTATGGAGCATCGTGGTTAGGATCAGGTTCGAGATTCGAGATGCACCGTGTATATAGAATGCAAGACGAGCCGAAAAAAAAGTGAGAACCTGAAGTCTACGGTCGGCTAGATAATTGGTGCAATTAATGGAAAGGCTGTCGAGTGTTTGGGAATCGAGTGACAGCGTAATATTAACATTACCTCTGGCAGCCTCAGTTGTAGAAATCTGGGAAACGACCCCGGCAACCGATCATTATTATATTTCCGACGAAGAGAGGTACAAGAACGAACCGATCGTGATCGTTTGAAAACGATCCCCGTCAAATCATAACCGGTGGTTAAATCGAATTTAACCCTTCAATGTCTGACTTTCTGATCACTGGTTACTTTCTTCATAAAAAGATCCAATCTGAAGCGCAGGAAGTGGTCGTGCGCAGTCGGGCAACTGAAAATTACAATTTTTCAAAGTGTTTTGAAATTTTCAATCGTCGAAGCTGTACCGTGCCATGATTGGCTCTATTTTTTATAACAATTTCGTTCCTATGGGTGAACAGGGGCTACCTGGAACACCACGACTAAGGGGTTACCTAGTTTGACCTAATCAATGTTATTGTTCAAAATTTCAAAATTTAAATATTTAAAAATTTTCAAATTTCAAAATTCTAATTAATAATTGTTCAAAATTGCAAAATTTCGTCATTAAAAGATTTCCAAAATCCCGAGTTCCCTAATTTTATTATACCTATTGCAACCATTAACAAAAATTCCAGAATTGCTGCTTCCACGAGGAAGCCGAGGGTGCCGGTATCGTTAAATCTCGCGTCCAGAGTGTTTTCCACGATAGTTAGTTGTCCGACGATGAATGAAAAGCGGCTGTCCGGCAAGAGCAGCCAATAAACTGGGCAAAAGAGTGGAGGTGGAACGAAGAGGCTTGTAAATTGAAGCAAACACAGCTAGGGAACACGCCTCCGAGCTTGGGTCGCTTATGATTACCCCCAGATTACGCGGGTACGCGCCGCGGCAAGACGAGGCGTTTCCAAAGCGAATTTCGCCTACCGTTTGCCCCCGTTTCGCTCTCTCTCTCTTTCTCTATCCTTCCACGTCCATCTTGGCGAACGATACGATCGCCGGAAGATCATAGATCAAACACGTGAAACGAAACGGGTGGTGGGCTTGTGACGCTGCTTATTATACATTCGTGCCACGATAAGAAGGCAGCGTGATGCCCACCGCCGCGAGGGAACGGGCTAGATAAAGCTTGGCTGTTATAAATGTCGGTATTATGCGGAGCATCTCCAGGAAATCTCGCATGAGACCCACTGCGATATACCTGTCCCGGTGTGCACCGCTCACGTGACCCCGCGCAAATGGCGGGATTCAAGCGTGCCCACCCTCCAGTTCATTTATCAAACCAACAGTCTCCTGATATCGGAAGGGCACAAGACCTAACTTAGGCTCAGGCTCGACTGATCCGTCAAGGAATTAAGTGACCAGCGATCCATGATTAGGTTATGGCAGTCTTATGTCTCCGACCTAACTCGAAGGCCTGCAGTTAGGATAGATGAGGGCCAAAGGGCCAATAACTTTGGAGACCCACGACTTAGGTCCTCCGTTTAATAGGGCACTCTGTCGCCCAACGTTCCCAGAAGATGGGAACCCGACCTAGATTGGAAGACTTGCGACAAGGAGTCTTGCACGTTGAATTTTTGAAACGCAACGTTCAACGGCGGTCTGGAGTGTTGGGTTTCTCAACGGGGCTAATTTGGTCGTGGGCAGGAGGGGGGCGACAGGGCTGTCTAATCGGTACGGAACGGAAGAGGAAGCCACGGGTGGCAAAGGCCGATAGCATCGAAACCGATCCTCTCATCTAGCCTCTCGAGTTAGGTAGTTCTCACTGCAGCTAATGCATGCGGATACCCCTCCTCCAATCGCCCCCTTCTCTTCAGGGAACAACTCTATGGCGTTAAACCGGCCCTCTGTTATTGTTCCAGGTGCCATTAGCGCAGGCTGCGTTGCGAAAAGTGAAAGCCGGCCTACGTTTCGACGCCTTTCCCGGGATCTTGTGATCCTGGACACCTTGGCAGCCCTTCGGTTTTCTTCGGGGAACATGTGAATGAAAATCGATGGCTCGAGTTATTAGAACGACGCTGCGATCAGCTGGCTATACTTCCTTCATTTTTATTTACATATTTTATTAAGAATAATCTGATTTGTCCGCTATCGAACGAGTTGTCACTGAAAATTGGACGACGGACCATGGAGAGAGCCCGCCAGTCGGTTTTGGGAATTTTTTTTTCGAGTAATTACTGGGTGAAGTATTTTAATCTTTTTGGAGAATGTGTGTACAACTTTCAGCTTTATTCTAGAATTTTTGGAATCGGATATTGTGCAAGATGGCGGAGTGATTCGTTATCTTCTAAACCTTGAAACGATCGAACGAATAAATATCATCGAACGACGAAGAATTAACCGCGGTTGGTCGACGGTTTCCGTCATCGTCGGAAGCGGCGGGTATAATAAAATCGCGACACGTATCGTGCGTGCCTGCAAAAACATATTTTTCATCCCGTTCCAGGAAGTTTGCTTATTAAGAAGGATTTCACCGTCCGCGCGATCATCGGACACCTCCAGGCGTGAAACGTGCGACGAATCGCCGTCCTAACAAATGAGGCGATCAATTCCCGTAAATGTGACCGAAACTTCTTCCATCACGAAACTTTTACCTTCGTGGAGCGTTCCACTTCGAAATTCTCCATCGACGAAACAAAATTTAACAATGTATTTAAAAAAGTACGCGTCCTAGGAGTTTTCGTTCAGTCGGTTCGGTGGCAAAAATAATAACATTTGCTTATTTCAAGCACGGGACAATTTCAAGTACTGGTAGAAGATTGTAGTAACGGGAAGGGAGGAAATTTAAAAAAATTGGAATCTCGTTCAGTCGGTTCGGCGAACACCCATCGAAAACTACGAGTTTGGACACTTTGAAATCTTCCCCGACGTACGATAAATAATCGACGACAAAAATGATGACGAAACAACGCGTCCGCGATCGGTCGTCGAAAGGTTTGAGGGCCAGGTCCACTCGTAAAATCGATGGACGGTAAAATGAGCGTCCGCGGCACGAAAAACCGGCCGTATTTAGATATTACACCGTGCACGGGAAACGATTTACGCGCTGCAAAAGCGTTCTCTTTTCATGGCGCACACGGGAGCGGCGATGGTGTGTAATGAACGGAACGACCGATTTTCCTGCTAACGATGGGAAGTTATGTTCGTAGACTCGGAATGAACGCTGCCAGCCGTTCGCGTCAACTGCAATCGATTGTTATACGTTCGGGCCGTTAGAATCATTTACGCTTCGCCCACCAGAGTCTTAACTTAACTTTCGATCCTTCTTGCTTGACCCGGGTTGGACAGCTGCTTCCAGATACTTGTTCGCTCGATTCGGTCACGTGTTCTTGATATTATATTGGCGGGATCGAGGTCAGGCCAAGCGTTTCGTTAAAAGAGACGAAATCGTTCGCTTCCGGCCGACGCGGGGCGACAGGTCAGCGGATGAGGTGGGGCCCCTGGCCATTTATGAACCTGCTGCACCTTAACAAATCCGCTCGGCGTGCACGCGCACCTGACGGCTCGATTTTTATATCGAACGACACGCTTTTTTTTTTACGATCACGCCCTGGCCGGGTATGGGTTGGAAATTTACGGGTCGCTAGAAACCCCCCGTTTTTTTTTCGACTGTTTTTTGAGGGGTTGTTCTGGTGATGGAAGGCTTTTATTGCCGCGCGAAATTGCCCCGCTTTTGAGGTTATGAATAACCTTCCCCGGTTATAACAATTATTTACCTAATCCTAACCTAGCGATCTCGAGTTGGAAGAAAAATAGAAACGTAGAGCAACGTATAACGATAAAAATTAACACGCATTTCAATTGTAATTCAAAATAAAAGCTTTGATAGGTTTAACGTTAATTTTTAGTTTAAATGAAATAATCGAAATTTTGAGAAACAGGGCATACGTTCCGTGTTATGGGGGGGATGCAAATTGAATTTCGTCGATGGGGTCAATGGTTGGCGCTGTTCGTCGTAATTGACATTATTTATCGAACGGACCGGTTCCTTTTTACGTTCTCGAAGGTTGTATTGTAAAAAAGAAAGGAAGAGGTACCGCCCAGGTTCCTTGGCGTGAATTAAAATTCTACTTCCGGCGGGCCAGCTCGGTATCCGCGGCGATAAAATGGTCGGGCGTTGGTGTCGGCCGAGCTTTCGACTAAGCAGCTGTGCCCCGTGGCGCGATAAAACTCTCGCCGCTGCTCGCACGTGCTCGCCCGCGAATTCGAGCTCTCTAATTCATATTCGTGCACCTGACCCGGGCCCTTATTCTTCCACGGCATCTCATTTAACACCCCCGCGGGCCGAGGCGTCACCTGCGACCTGAGCAAGCCTGCCCGCGCCCTGTTTGCCCGCTAATTCCCACCTTTGAATATTATTAAATACCGGTGCACATCCGTGGCGGGGATGCAGCTGGCGCGTGGCCTGGTCTGTCGCCCTGCGGGATTCCTCCGTCGTCGACATTTTTTTTTCCCTTAGCCCAACGGTAAGACGCCTCATAATTGTGCTCGCGGAACAATTAGCGCCGTTTTTCGCCCGGCTAATTGCCGACACGCTTTCGTTCACCGCCGACTTATCTGATGCGTCGTCGAATATTCCTGTCGTCGTAATGCGAATTATGACGGCGCGGATCGATGGTCACGAGCGAATTTTTGCGGTTCGAAGTTTGGAAATCGGTTACTTATATGGGCGTGGGTGAAAGAAAAAGTCTTCTTCTGGGCAGTGGAGAAGTTCAGAGAAAGTTTCTAGGGATAATACTCTAGGGATAATTTTCTGGCCAGAGGGCGTTATATTCCCTAGGGAAAATTTATGGCGCCTTTTGCCCTAGGCGAAGCTACGTGTTTTTTGCCTAGGGAAACTAATGACAATAATTTTCCCTGGATTTTTTCCCGTAGGGAATATTATGGTACTATTTTGCCATTAATTGATCCCTAGGGAAACCTATGACACTATTTTTTTCCCCAGGGAAAGAAATAACACTATTTTTCCCTAGAGAAACATATGGATTCTTTCCCCTAGGGAAGATTATGGTACTATTTTCCCCTATGATAATTTAGGGATTAATTTTTCCATAGTAAAACTAAGGACACTATTTTTCCCCTAGAGAAGTCTATTGCACTATTTTTCCCTAGGGAATCCCATGGCGTCATTCCCTAGGGAACACTATGACTTAATTTGAGGAAAATCCACAGCGCAATTTTTCCTAGGGAATACTGCGACGTTATTTTCCCTAGGGAAACGTATAACCCCCGACAGTATTCCCTAGATTTTCCTAACCTAACCTTTCTCTAGGGAGAACGACAACGTTGCTGACACAATCATATTAAAAAATTACCAATTTGATTTCATATAATTACCTTGGCCTAAGTATAATACTAGTAACTTTCCAATCCCGAGCTTCCCCTGTAAAATAAACGTTACTTCCGGTTAAACAACCATCTGTAAAATCATTCTCCTTAAAATATCTAAGAAAGATTCTTGAACATCAACGTTTCTTTCAAACATCGCCGACTCGGCGCAGGAAATACGGATACAGACAACAATTTACATATATTTCTCGTCGAATTTCAATTCCGAACAGTATTTTTCGAAACGTCGCGTCGCGCCATCGTTCCGCGAATAAAAAAAAAAAGAAAAAAGAAAATATCCGCGCGGCGCAAAAGGGCCAATTATCATAATAATCCCTCCGCTATCAGATTTAGCAACAACAAAGCAAACTGCGCCCCACCATATCGACCGTTTCCTCCTGTTCCTTCTGCATTTATACATCCGCCGTTCTAACCTCACAAATTTGCCCGCCACAGTCATGCTAATTTCTATACGCACACGGACGTCCGTTACGTAAAACGAAAATGACTTCCTGCACCTGTTATCTTCGGTACAACCTTTTTTGTCTTTCTCTCTGGCCGCGAGTTTCTAAAGAGACATCGGTCAAACGTAGGCGGACGAGCACACGGCCAAAGTAAATATCGTTGTTCTAGCCAGTCGGCCTGATTATTAATCAGCCAGCCTTTTCACAACGTATTTCGAGAGTCGCAAGCGTGAAATGCGCCGCATCCGGAAGGGGGAAAGGGATCCGTTCGGTTCACGTGTGTCAACCATTCAGGTGCTGACCCGGTCTCGTCCTTTCGTCAAATTGCTGGCTTTATTGGCGCTACGAGTACGAACAATCTGACGAACGGTTCCGAGAAAAATTATAGGAGGTCTGATAGGGGACATGCTCGATAAATGCTCCCTGACGCCAACGGAAGAATATTTGTTACCACTGTTCGGGCAATTTTTTGGAAATTTTTTTCTGGGTTATTACGAAGCGAAACGATTCGATCTTTTTAGATTATTTATATCTAGGATTGTTCTTTGTTCTCGAATTTTTCGAAGTAGAAATACTTGAAAATGGCGGAGTTATTCGTTATCTTTTAAGTAGCGTGTTTTGGAACACCGTTTCACGGCCGCCATTGTTGTTAACGACTGGAATGTCCGAAATCAAAAATTCCTTTTGATTTATCAATAATAATCTTTCGTCTACGATATGGCGCAGGATTTTTAAAGAAATCTCGGTAATTGTAGAAACGGCAACGCTTTGAACGTGAAACACCTATTTTCACGAAGAGCCATCAACTTCCAACGGTCGTAAAAAAGTTAAA
Source organism: Stelis phaeoptera (assembly GCA_943735885.1). Taxonomy (NCBI): domain Eukaryota; kingdom Metazoa; phylum Arthropoda; class Insecta; order Hymenoptera; family Megachilidae; genus Stelis; species Stelis phaeoptera. Next base: position 3,837,423 of record OX030946.1, read on the forward strand.
CAATCAGGATATTGGACAAATCCTATACTGTATTGCAGACGAAGGATTTTTATTTATAAATCAGAAGGAATTGTTGATATTGATCGTCCCAGTCCTTTGTAACAATGGCGCAAAGAGCTCCACGTACGAGGTTCGATGGCTAACGCATAACTCCGCCATTTTGAAGCGAATTTCGTTCGAAAAATTCGAGAACAGAGCAGAAGGTTAGACATAAAACCTCTAAAAAGATTGAAACATTTCGCTCGGAAATTACCCAGAAAAAAATTCCTAAAACCGTCCGACGCTACTTCCTTGAACCGTCGGTCTCTCTTCATGGTCCGTCGTTCAATTTTTAGCGATAACTCGTTTCGGATCGTTTTTTTATGAACTGTTCGGGGTTAATTGCGAGTAAATTAACGAAGGCGAGTGATTTCTGCATCGTCCTGTAGAACGATCGAAAAGAACGCAAGGTTCGGCGGAAATAGGCGTACAATTAACGGGGTCAAGTGGTCGAAGCAAAGCCCACTATGACTGGTACACGGTTTCTGCATTAGATCGACTCGTTCCTCGTTAACAACAATAAAGATACGTCCAGGAAGCGACACTTCCTTCGACTAGTGTCAGAATCCGGTGCCTCTTCTTCGGACGTGTGATTATTTTCCTTTGTTCGAGCACCGGCTGAATATTGCGCGCCTCGGAACCAAGATTTTCGAACAAACCTTGAAAAATACAATTTTTCCCCCGAGTCCCAAGGGTGTCTACGTGTCAATTTTCTTCGCCCCGAAGAGTACTCTAACCTAACCTGATTACCTTCCAATCTACGGTTCGCAGTTCGACAAACGATAATAGTTTGAAAGACACTTTTGACAGTTCGGGTGATTTTCTGCCTTTTCATGGAAATAACCGGTCACTTTGAGGGGGATTAGGATAAGTGAGGCGTTGCTTGACGCAACCGGGAGATATTAATAGATTGGAATGTTTTAATCATAAGACTCGAAATGTGGTAAGCGAAGTGTTGAGAGGAATCTGAGAGGAACAAAATGGCATATGACTTTAAAGGTAGCAGATATGTGGGTTTTAGAATTGTAAATTGGCCACGGGATAAGAGGAAGGTTTTCAAGGTCCGTTTCCGGGGAATCGATCAAAGAATCTATCGTTCGACGTCAGAGAAATCTCGGCCGAGATGTTCGAGCTTCGATTCTGAAGAATTTTCAAGCTGATAATAACGTTTGTTGCATTAGTGATCAGTGCCATTCACATTCAGCTTCGTATTCAATTATTTTCCAAACTACGGCTCGTATCGAAAAAAGTGTCGAACAAAACTTGTAGCTTGAAACTTCCTCTGAAACTTTCGTTTGAAGTGTTTTTCGAAACGAGTTACAGATTGGTAAATAATCGGGCGCGAATAAAACAGTTACGAAGCGCGAGAAACAGCTAATTATTTCCGAAACTACAGCTCGTTTCAAAAAAAGTGTCCAACAAAACTTGTAGCTCGAAACTTCCTCTGAAACTTTCGTTCGAAACTTTTTTCGAAACGAGTTACAGATTGGTAAATGATCGGGCGCGAATAGAACAGTTACGAAGCGCGAGAAACAGCTAATTATTTCCCAAACTACAGCTCGTTTCAAAAAACGTGTCCAACAAAACTTGTAGCTCGAAACTTCCTCTGAAACTTTCGTTTCAAGTGTTTTTCGAAACGAGTTACAGATCGATAGATAATCGGGGGCGAACGAATGGGTCACCCTGTGTACTACCAAGGTTCGATAAAAATGAGTTTCTTTTTAACAAAAGGATTTCGTGAGACGAATCGTCGATATCAGAGAGATAATTCAGGCGGACGATTTTATAGATATGGAAGGAAATTGATAAAGTGTTTCATAGGTATCATTCGGTTATTGGCGAAGCGGAAGGAAGGAAGGAATCTCGGTGCAAAAGGAACGGCCAACAATCTTGATATAAGTAATGTATTTCTTTTATATCTCCGCCAGATAAAGAATAATGGATGGGGCTTGGTGACGTCGCGCGGAAGATATGATACCTTCCTCTTTTGCCGGGATCCAACGGGATGACCGATAATAATAATTCTAGCAAGGAACGTCTGACCAGTGAGAAATCTATTGCCTTCGTGGAATTAGAAAATTGAACGATCCTTATCCAGCCGCCATATGTAATATATATATCCACTGGTCCTGTCACGAATCTTTATTGGATTCGAACTGATTGCACCTAACCCTAACCTGAAAAACCTACAGAAGAAATTTTATTACAAGAAGTTTCGTTCAAAGTTGGAATTTTTTATCAAACCTTTGGATTCGGTCAAAATAGGTAAGATTTATGGTAGGTTAGGGTTAGGGCAGGATTACTGTTAGGTGTGTTCGTTCGAAGACGGAGTTTGAAAGGAATTACACCTAACCTAAGTCGAAAATCCTGAAGAAGAAATTTGATTAAAAGAATTTTCCTTCGAAGCTGGAATCCTTTATTTACTTTCTTCTATTCGCTTAAAGGGGATGGAGTTTGTGATAGCTCAAGTTTAGGTTAGGAATATTACTAAGCGTACCTAACCCAACCTAAAATACCCAGAACTGAAACTTTTCACTACCCATATTTCTATCCCTTTTCAAGTAAAAGTAATTTCCAAAAGAAACGAAACTTACTTATAAATTTCACTTCACATGCACCAACAAAAAAAAAAAAACAGAAAAGAATACAAAGAAAAAAGAAAGGTAAAGAAGACCCCGTTTAAATTCCCCGTGCGATGGTCGCCGATAAGAGGCCAGTTAAACGCGATGATTCATCGAGGGCATAGAAGAAATGAGGCACAGGTGTGACAGAAAAATATTATCGTCGTTTTAGCCATACAAATGGAATCTTTATATCCCCGCCGCGGAGAGCTCGAAGATATCACGTTGAGATTAGTCGGTGTGAACTGGTGGCTCCTCTTTCGCCGCATAATTATCCCGAGCGAGCTGCGTCCACGAATTATCTCGCGATCGGTATCGTTCACGCCGGGCAGATGCGAAGAAGATCAAATTAGGCGCTCGTTAGAAACTTCGTGTTATGCGCTGGCGGAATAAGGGCCCAGGTTGGTAACACGAGGCGTGCGCTAACTTCACACCGAAGCAGGATGCCTTTTGCTTCTGACACCTACGATCGAGACTTCGATACGCCACACCTGACTACGGGGGACGTTCCAAGTGTTTAGAATCTTCCACGCAATTGCTAATTTCGTTTGGAAACGGAGATCCGTGGTTATAACATAACCTCACTTTGATCCAGTTCGTACGAGAGGAGAAGATCTGACATACTTGACTCGTCGTGGCAAGTATGGCTTCGAATGGTACTTTCAGGAAAGGGGAATCTTTGTTTTGTAATGTTTGGAATCCAACCCTAACCTAACTTTCACCCAATTCCCCTAGGATATGGGACAAGGGCGAAGGCTCTGACTCGTCAGGAGTAAATTTAAGTAATTGTATTTCTTGAGAAGGGGAATTTTTATTTTGTAATATTTTTAAACTTACGAGAGGATAAGGTTGACGCCTCTTAATCGTCAGGAGTGAGGTTAAGCTTTGGTATCAAAGGTGTGGTTTCGAATGATATTTCTAGGAAAGGGGAATCTTTATTTTGTAATATTTCTAATCCAGCCGCAGCCTGATTGTGACTCTGATTCGTCAGGAGTAAATTTAAGTAATTGCCCGCCACCGAATGTTGTTTCCTGAGAAGGGGAGTTTTTAAATTAACCATAACCTAACTTTCACCCAATTCCTACCAAAGAATACCCTTTATTCCGTAATATTTCTATCCTACCCCTAACCTAACTATAAATCAACCGTTAATTTCACTTCTGGACCGAATTATTTTCAATAAACCAGCAACTGAAAAAGTCTGAAATATAAATTCCACCCTTTAAGAAACACCCAACCCTCCCCGAGGCTACAGCCCGTCCAATTCGCTGAAAGAGTCAACGTTAACCTACCAGAGTAGGAGATCGGCAATAATTCAAAGGGGTTATGGCGCACGTGCTTCCTCGAAAGCGTCGCATACAGGATCGTGGGTAAGAACGTGATCGTTCCTGGCGAAAATATTTGATCGACCGTCCTCGAAGCTCGCGCGTCCCGCTTGATACGGATCAGCTCGTGGCCTGGGACGTGATTCGTCGGCGTGTACGTGACGACGCTGGGCTTCGCGCGGAACATCGGATCCCGGAGTTTATGCGCGCCACTTCTTCCGACAGCCTCGCGAATAACGATTTCCGTGCGCCCTTGGGACATACATAACCCGTGCCGTATCGGCAAAATTACAATAAGCAAGAATAATAAATCTCTGTCGATCGAATTCGTTTTTTTTTTTTTATATTTTAAGATATACTTGTAACTTTAGGTTGTTCGAAAAGTATCTTCACCTGGCAGTGTTAACGTAGCTTCCGGAGAGATGGAAGAAGGTTATAAGATAATAGGCCATAGCTAATCGCACGTAACTGAATAACATGAAGGACAGTGTCCGTGTACAGAGTACGAGACGTGTTAAGATGAATAACTCGATAATATTAGGGCAATTGATGCGTGCAATAAGAACCTTATTAACAAAAGCGGTATCAAAGATATTTGCCCGAATCGTAAGCGTACGAGTGACATACGAGGCCGGCTCCGAGCCAAAATCACCTCCAGCTTGATGGAGTGGCGGGCGATCTCCCTTTTTCCCGCTCCCTGACCAACGTCCGACGTGTTTGTTCGCCCCTGAATAAAGCGGCTTTCCTCTGCCCCTGGAAACGCTTCTTATCGAGGAAAATATCATTTTATTTCATTTATGGTCATAACGTCCGAAAGGGGGGATCCTGCTGACCGTTGCCTTCACTTTTATTGGTCTTCTTCCACTCTTCTATACAGGGTGGGTCAATATCGATCGTCGTTCCCTGAAATAAGTTTCCTTGCATCATTGGAGAGATGTTGATACCCCGGCTGTCTGATACCTGGTTGGTGTCTCATGCCTATACAGGCCTGGTAGCTAAGTTTCTTTCTCTTGTCAGTACGTAGGTGCCCAGTACCCAGTATTCATATACCTAGACATCTACTGACCTATATTAATATTTCCAAAGCTACTATGTCACCTTGGCGCCTAGTATTCAGATACCTAGGTACCTACATTAATATTTCTAAAGCTATTGTGGCACCTTGGTGCCTAGTATTTGGATACCTAGGTAACTATATTAATATTTCCAAAGCTACTATGACACCTTGGTGCCTAGGTACCTATATTAATATTTCTAAAGCTACTATGGCACCTTGGTGCCTAGTATTCAGATACCTAGGTACCTATATTAATATTTCTACGGCTACTATGGCACCTTGGCGCCTAGTATTTGGATACCTAGGTAACTATATTAATATTTACAAAGCTACTATGACACCTTGGTGCCTAGGTACCTATATTAATATTTCTAAAGCTACTCTGTGGCACCTTGGCGCTTATTATTTAGATACCCAGTGCCTAAAATTTAGATACCTAGAAACCTGTATTAATACTCGTATTTCTAAAGCTACCGTGGCGCCTAGTATTTAACCGTCAAATATTGAGATACCCAGGTACCCAAACATCTACTATCCACTGACCAACGTTAATATTCTCAGCGTAGCCGTGACGACGCAACGCAAGGTGCCAAAGCAAGGTCGTCGGAGAAAATTTCCATCCCGAAGACGACGTAGCACGGTCGCGGTGACCCGGATTCGTGAGAAATATAGACCAACGCAGCGGTGGAATTTCACGAGCGTTCCGTTCGCTCTCGCTCAAATCGGCCCAGCAACGTCGCGTCGCGTTCATCTTCCAAGTGGTTGTTTCTACTCCTCTCCGTTACTCTCGTTCAACGCGGGGAAAAATCCGCGTCGTTCGGCCAGGAAACTTCCCGACGCCTGGATAAGAAAAATTCCTGCCTCGTTTCGCGACCGGGAAACTTATGATTAAAGTTCGGTGGATTTCTTTCGAGGATCGCCGAAGGAACCGTGCCTCGTGGCCGATGACCAGACGTCATATGGTGGTGCGTGGCGCGTACAGGGCGGTAAGGGTGTTCTTTCAAGGGTCTGGCTACGAAGCAGGGGGGAAGGTGACGTGTCTTCTTGTAATAGGACCACGACGAACCTCTTGACACTTATCCCAGAACAGTTCGAGCGAACCGATACATTTTTGTCTAACATACACACGATCGAGGAACATACGCAAGCGGGAAGGGCAGGACTGCCGCCGGAGCGGATATGCGGGCTTCGCCCATGGGTGTATTACGGATTCAAGGTGAGTAGAGGTTCCACGACGTAACCCGAGACATCAGCGTGGTAATATTTCCATATTCTGATATCGAATAAATGGACCGTTGGCGGGCGTGCGACGCGGGCATAAATCCTACGGGTACCCGTCATGCATCACCGGCCAGCCGAGGAAAAGACTCGAGCGCCGGGACGGGGGCGGCGGGTGGTTTCCTTCTTGAATTCGTTACGGATATACTCCGTCGATTTTTTTTTTTTTTTTATCCCGTCCGGTGATCGTTGCTATTCGTTTCTCCTCGATAATTTTTCCACGCCGACAGTCAAATTCACGGTTTTGATACTCAGAATCGCGACAGAGTACCGAGATTATTATTCGCAGTCGTCGTACGTTGAATCTATCGACACTGTGAAAACGTTTTTAGGAGATAATGAGAATCGGGTTAGGATCAGGTTAGATCGAATATACCAATGTGTTGTATTCCGCTGGAGTTGTTTGATTATTGTATTTAATAAGGTACAACGTCGAGCGAAATGAAGTATAACAAAGTGTATTCGCCATTCCGACTGTTCTGTTCTGATGCTTCAAAGGAACTAGTGGTTTTATAGATTTGGAAGATAAAGAGGTAGGGGTTATGTTGGTTTCAGTGGTCAGTAAGGGTGACAAGGTCGAGGTTCGGAGTTCGGAGACGACTAGTAAGGATGAAATCATCGGCTATCGAAGGAAGGATTTTCGGATGTTCGAAGGAGGATAAGAAGGCAGCGTTGTCTTAACTAAAAATAACATGAAAGAAGTGAACGCGAAACGGAAGTTTATTCATGAATACGTCCACGTCGAGCGACAATGGTTTTACCGTTCAAGTTTTGGACCGATGCGGTTGTACTGTTACCGATCGATGAATGAAAAGAACGAACGGTATCAGAAATTCACGATGGCTTTTTCAAAATCATCGTATTAACCTGTCGGATGTCTCATTCGATCGACGTGAACACCGTTGAAAGATAATTGAATGATCAAAGATCTGAACAGCATCGAACATGATAGTTTATTCTATAAGGAAAACGGAAATACGTGTATCATCGAATACGGTTCAATTTTCTAGGGAAAAACTTCCGATGCAGGAGAAGTTTCGTATTTCGTTTTATATTCAAAAGTTACTAGACTTGAGAGTTAAACCAGCCTATCGTCCATCATAAAATTATGTAAGTTACTATAATAGATTATTAAGTTACCGGATTACAAAATTACTAAACTTTCCATCTGAAAAGTTACTAAATTGATTATTAGATGACTAGACTAAGTTACCAGATTATAAAATTACTAAACTCTTCATTTGAATAGTTACTAAATTATTAAATTAAGTTATCGCTAGATTATTAAATTACTAAATTGAAAGTTACCAAATTACCAATTTAAAAAGTTACTAAACTGCCAAATTACTATATTATTAAATGACCGGATTAGTTAGTTACTATAATATTAAATTACTAAATTACTAAATTACTAAATTATTAAATTGCCAGACGATTAAATTACTATACTGTCAGATTATCAGATAACTAAGTTACTAGATTAGTAAGCAAGTTGGAGTACCAAATTACCAGATTACTAAGTTACTAGGACATTAAATTACTAAATTATTAAATTGCCAGACGATTAAATTACTCTACTGTCAGATTATCAGATAACTAAGTTACTAGATTAGTAAGCAAGTTGGAGTACCAAATTACCAGATTAATAAGTTACTAGGACATTAAATTACTAAATTATTAAATTGCCAGACGATTAAATTACTATACTGTCAGATTATCAGACAACCAAGTTACTAGAATATTAAGTTACAAAATTATTATATTGCCAGACGATTAAATTACTACACTGTCATATTATTAGACAACTAAGTTACTAGGATATTAAATTATTAAATAATTAAATTACTAAATTATTAATATCATGAAATCACCTAACCCGAAACTGAACTAACTAAATCAATAATCCGATAACGAACGATCGGCCCTCTCGGCATCGACTCTCTAATATCCGCTAGAAAATTCCTCCGTATCAAACGAACACTACCGTTCCCTTCCACTGAATCGCGATTTTCTTCAAGTAAACCCACCGATACTCCGTGCATGGCCGCGAAAAGGCTCGACAAGAAAAGAGCATAGGGATCGTTGCCAAAGCCAGCCCCCGAACCGTTCCCTCGTAAACTAAACCGACTTGTAAATTCAACTCTGGCGTTTTAATGGTCTGCCACGCGCGTGTATTACTTTCGGCCGCATTAATAACACCGCGGCGAAAGGCTATCGTCGATTAATTAGTCACTTAGCGGCCAGCCCCTACCCCTCGGCTCCACTCTCGGACGACGCGACGCGAACACGCCGCGTCAGGATTTGTCGGCGGCAAACAAAAACGGCGGTGAAACGCGTGGGAATAAGGGTAGCTCACCCTGAAACTTCTTTAGTTTAGGCGGCCGTGAACAGAGGGGAGGGGGGGTCAAGATCGATGACCGAGAAAAGCGAGCGTGGTACGGTTTTGGATTTAGAACGAACCCACTCCTGGTCCTCTCGCTTTCCGCTTTCGCTTCCAACTTCCTTGTACCAATATTCTTTCGGCGTGTCGATTGTCAGCCATACGATTCGCCCGGGCCTCGCCCACGGATCACGATCAAGCTTCGATTTAATGGAAAACGGGCCGGATAGGATGGCGTTCGAAAATGAATACTCGGATTATCGTGGAACGGTGGGTAGGGGGAACGAAACCATCCCGTCTTCCTTCGCAACTTATAATTCAAGCTCGCGGGACTGGAACCGAGTAGCGAGCCGAACTACGCCAACTTGCGCAACGGTAATTATACACTTTCGGGGCCCCGGGTTGGTTGCCGCTACCTGGTCGTCTGGCTGGTTGCCTTGTGCGCCCCTTAAATTTCGCTTTATTTATGTCCTGGCTGACGGCTTCGCCCCACCTCGTCGCGGCTACTCGGATGAATCTTCCCTCGAACCGGGCAAACTGGTCGGTTTCCGTTCTAACTTGGATTATCCATTCGCGACCTAACCTACCTTAACGCGACGAGGACGGGCTTGGCCGTGTCCCTAGGGAGACTGGTTAAGTAGTCGCAATCTATGTAGTTTTGGATTAACTTCGTTTCTGTGTATTCGGTTAAACGGATGATTATTGTTGGTATAATTGTGGATAGTTTGAGGGATTGTTAGGCGTTGATAAGTTTGGTTAGGTTTGGATTCGAGATATGAACATGGTGTGAATTTAATGATCCGGCGATTGAATGATCTAGCGACAATTTCATTTAATAGTTGAGTAATTTGGTAATTTGGTAATTTAGCAGTTCTTTAAGTTGGGAGTTTGGTAATTTAATAATCTAGGAAATTAACGATCTAGTGATTTTAACCTCTCGGCGTTTGGTAATTTAGTAATCTAGTGATTTAATAATCTAGCGATTTAGTAATTTAGTAATTCGGTAATTTGGTAATTCAGCAGTTTTTTGTAAATTGGGAGTCTGGTAATTTAATAATCTAGGAAATTAATGATCTAGTGATTTAATAATTTAGTAATTTGGTAACTTAGCAGTTTAGTAATTTTTTAACTTCTCGAATCTGGCGTTTGGTAATTTAGTAATCTAGTGATTTAATAATCTAGCGATTTAGTAATTTAGTAACCTTTTAAATTGAGAGTTTGGTAATTTAATAATCTAGGAAATTAATGACCTAGTGATTTAATAATTTAGTAATTTGGCAACTTAGCAGTTTAGTAATGTAGCAATCCAGTGATTTAATAATCTAGCTATTTAGTAATTTAGTAATTTAGTAACTTTTCAAATTGAGAATTTGGTAATTTAATAACCTAGTGATTCAAGAATCTGGTTAAATACTACTCTAGGAACTGAGCAACCCGGTAATTTAATAATCTAATAATTTAGTATTCTAGTAACCTAGTAACTTTCAAGCATGAGGCTTTCCCTGGGTTCCTAAAATTCCCAATAGTGTCCCTGTCACTCGCCTAACCTGAAAATTGACTTTCCCCACCTTGGATCATGCTTCAAACAGACCTAACCCTAACCTATCTTATCTCCACGTGCCAGAAATCAGGTTCTTCTATTTTATAGATAATTATCTGAACCTAACTTGACCTAACCTAAGAAGCTGAATGCCATGTTCGCGATCTTTTCCTTTCTTTGATATTTAAATCCGGCAAAAGTCAATGTCAAGCTCGAACGGATTTGGAACAACGAAGAAAATTTCTGAAGAATAAGGAATTGCTCGCAGATATTTCTTCACGGTGGTTCGAGACGAGCCGAGGTGATGCAATTATAATGGGGAATGGAAGAATCCGCGACACAGAGGGAAGCCGGAATAAGAAGTAACCCGGGAAAGATTTAAGAGGCAGAACCCGGGCCCGGTAATTCTTATAACAGCATTAAAACAGAGCACTTTAATTTACCGCGCTGTAGCTTTCGTTCCTGGCTCCCGAACAGTCCTTCGTCCACCACCGTTTCCTTCGCCTTCCACACAGGATCCTAACGGAATGCTGCCGCGTTACGACCGACGGAAACCATTAACGAAAACGCCGCCATCAAAATTTTCAACCGCTACCGATAAAACGCACTGAATTATAATTTTGGAATTAAAAGAAAGCCGCCAACGAACCCACGTCTCACGATCGAGGTTAGGTCTGGGTTAATATTTAGGTATTGCTAGTATTTTTAATTTGATTGATTTAAACATTTGTAAAGACACCAATGTGTGCAGGTCTGATGGTGGAGGTTAGGGTACTAGGTCTGGGGAAAATGTGAGGAGAATTCAGAGAATTCCTAGGGACATTTAAGGACAGCTTAAGGGCGTATATAAGAAATAGGGAAATATGGAAGTTGCAGGGGAATCCTAGGGAATATGTGAGGAGAATTTAAAGAATTTCTAGGGATATTATAGAGACAGTTCATAGATGTCCTAGGGAGAAATGGGAGCTTGTCTAAGCAGAAATAGGGAAACTTTGAATCCTAGGGGAAACCCAGGAGAAATCTAAAGGAATCCTGGGGATACCAGTGGACAAATCAGAGAGTCTCTAGGGATATTATAGCGAGAGCGCATAAAAATCCTAGGGAAAACTTGGGGTGTGCTTAACAGAAATAGGGAAATATAGAAATTTCAGGAAATCCCAGGAAAATTCTAGAGAACTCCTAGGGAATATCTGAGAAGATTTCAAGAAATGCCTAGGGACAACCTAAGAGAAAACCTTGGCGAAATCTATGAATAATCTAAGGAAATCCTAGGGATTTACTAGTATTTTACTAACCTATATGATCTTAAATCCAAGCCTCGTGGTTTTGGCGTTAGGTTCTAGTAACATTTAGGTATTCACCGAGACAGACGATTTATTCGAAAGTATCGGATAATGTTTACGACAGCTGGTGATTTCCGTCAAAATTCGCGGCACACGTTTCAAAGTGTTTACAGGGAAAATCGTCTGCACGGATAAGTGACGCGATATGGCAGCTTGATCAGGTCGGTTCGCATCGCGCATACTCATCGGCCCACGTCTTTCTAATGAAGCTGGAATACCCAGCAACGACGACGGCGACGAACAAGAGGAGGGGGAGAGGTTGGGGGAGATTTCTATCGAGCGATAGGATTGATGTCGCAGTGAGAATATCAGATGAATAACCTTGCATTGTGACGGCACAATGACACCAGGATCGTTTGCCAGCGAGGACTTACCGTTATGCTGCTCCGCCGCGTCTCGCATGGCAATTTCCTCTTCTTCTTCTTCTTCTTCTTCTTCTTCTTTTGCTACTGCTGCTGCCTCGAACCTTTCCCTTCCCTTCCACGATTTTATTCGAATAACCTTTCCTGCAGAAGCTCAACGGACGATGGACGTAGGGCGTGACGTTGGACCTAGAGACAAATGTGACTAGGGACGATGTTAAATTTCGGAAATTTAAGTGACACGTACGAGGCAACTATGAAGATTTCCTAGGATAGCCTCAGGCTTAACATTGGCTCGATTCATACTGTTCCTAGGGATTTTACAGACTTTTCACTTTCCCCTAGATATTCCGCAAAATCCATGAAACCTCCCTAGGTGGGATATAAAATTTTGTTAAGTGTTCGTTAAAAAGCCTCTAGGAACTTTTTAGATTTTCTGTAAGTAGAATGAAATTTCCCTAGACACGGCATAAAGTTCGCTACTCGTTTCCCGAAAGTTTCTTAGAAATTTTCTTGATATTTCCTAGATTTTCTATAAACACCATGAAATTTCCCTAGACGCTGCATGAAATTTCGCTAAAAAAAAGTCCCTAGGAATGATCTATCTTTTCTATAAACATACTGAAATTTCTCTAGGTACTGCATAAAATTTCCCTAGACGTTCTCTGAAAATTCCTAGGCTTTCCCTAGATCTTTCCTATACACGTATACTTGTTATTCAGTTATTTCTTCAGAAAGCAATCTTTACAATCCCAAGCTCCTGAAACATCCTGTATATCTCTACCGTATCCACTAGAAACGGTCCTGCGTTGATGAAACCAGTACCACCTTAGAGATTATTATTTCAGCAGCAGTCTGTGCGAATTCAGGAACGTTCCGTCTCCATTGTTGCCATCCCGGGGCAATCACCGCGACAGACTAATTAGGAATTATTTACCGTCGACGACGTATTTGCGAGCATCGGCGGCTGCTCGCACGTACAACCGGCTCGGTTCGCGTTTTAATTTGAACACGAAGGGCGTGTGGACTGGAATGAAAAGCGGAAGGAGCATCTCCGACGTATTATCCCCGGCGTATGCCGGCAACGACCCCGTTCGATCACGTAGTTATCGGCCGGTTCCATGGTGCCCATCGTAAATATAACACCGGCGCCAGATATACGCGGTGGGGCGCGCGACGCTGGCCTAGGGGAAAATCTCTCCCCGCCGCGCTGGGCAATCTTAAAAAGTTATCACGCGTTGCCCCTAGGCGTGATGGCGTAATTACTAAATTATTCATTTCTAAATTATTATATTACAAAATTACTAAGTTACTAAGTTACTAAGTTACTAAGTTACTAAGTTACTAAGTTACTAAGTTACTAAATTACTAAGTTACTAAATTACTAAATTACTAAGTTACTAAATTACTAAATTACTAAATTACTAAATTCCTAAGTTACTAAATTACTAAGTTACTAAATTACTAAGTTACTAAATTACTAAATTACTAAGTTACTAAGTTACTAAATTACTAAATTACTAAATTACTAAGTTACTAAGTTACTAAGTTACTAAATTACTAAGATACTAAATTACTAAATTACTAAGTTACTAAGTTACTAAATTTCTAAATTACTAAATTACTAAATTACTAAATTACTAAAATACTAAATTACTAAATTACTAAATTACTAAATTACTAAATTACTAAATTACTAAATTGCTAAGTTACCAAATTACTAAATTACTGATTTACTAATTTAGTGAGGATTTCCTCAATATCCAAGTTTTTCCCTAGGACAAACGTCGAATCCAAACGAGGAAAAATTTGACCGTCAACACTTCAAAGTAAAAAATAGTATTTTATTATCTCAGCAAGGAACTAACTCTAAAGTCTACAACTCTTACTCTCATATTCCCGTAATGAACTTTAACCTAACCCAACTTAACCTGATCGAAGGTTAGGCTGAGCCGTCGTCTCTGGACAAGGGCAGGTTCGACCCCTGGGGTGGAACAACAACCAAAAAAAAAAAAAATAGAACCATTAACGTCGACTTTCTATATTTCTTCGCGCAATCAAGACATTTCTGGGTAATTTGTGGCCGCGTAAGGTGGATACCTTGCTCCATCTAATATACCCGGCTCGTAATCATTAATCACCCCCGAGAAATTCACCCTGATGGATGGTTAGCGTTCCTTCTCCTTCCTGCCTCTTCTTCTGGCCATCGCTCTGAATCATTTATACCGAACGGATCCGGATGAAAATTATCCGAAACAAGGCCTGCAAAACGATTTCGTTCAAACCGGCGGCAAAATATTCCGCCAGCCTAACCGGTCCAACCATGGCCGACTTTAATGACCGTCGTACAAGGGACGAGATGGACGAACGGGTGATTTTCGCGGGGGGACATTTATAAATGACGTAGCAACGGGACGACGCGATATAAACCGACTTGACTGGCGCACCAGGAAGCAGGAGGGTGGCGCGCGGATCTGAATCGGCCAGGGAAACTCTGAGGATAACGGTTTTAGATACACACCCTTACCACCCCCGGGTGATCCCAGCGCCGTGCACATTCGGAGCCTGCTTGGTAATGGCTTCGGTTTATTAATGACCGGTCAGCCGAGTTAGCAAACGGCGTGTATTCCACGCGAACCACCCCTAACGCACCCGTTAGTTTCGCTCTTGGAGCAATTAGATAATTCTACTTCCAAGGACCGACTGCGACTAAGGCTGCGTTCAGATTACACCAATAGTTGACGGCTCGAATCTTTGGGAAAACAAGAAAATTTGGGAATAGTCTGATCGCAGCCTAACGCTAGGTTAACACCTACCAAGTATACCCGGCCGAGTCACTCGGTAGGTGTATTCGGCTAATTCCGATGCTTCTGAATCGATTCGAAAACGTAATTCGCTCGTTTACGCGGCTCGAGGCGTCGCCCGTGCTCGGCTAACGAGACACGTATCGTTCCTGGTGTGTTTACAGCGAGAAAAGGGAGGAAAACGCTAACCCGTCATTACGATTCTTCTCCGATCGAGGAATCGAGGAATCGCGATGACCCCGTCGGGATTTCTAATCCCAGTCGATGCACGACGCAATTGTTGCATATGCTCACATGCCGTCATGCGTGTTTCCAGGTAACCGATGGACGCGATAGGGTTAAGTGAATTCTTAATTATCACGGTATTTATATTCGATCATTGGCTGGCGACTCGACGCGTCGTTGAACGTTTTCAAAATTGTATCGAAACAATTCTTCGAGCGTTTCTTCGCCGCTGTCACTCGATCGGCGAACGAACGGGCTCGGTAGGAACGTTACAAACGATCGAGGCGAGCAGGCCGATAATTCAAATCGTCCAGTTTCAGTTCATGTAAATGCCTCTCGACACACGAGATAGAGAGAGAGAGAGTGGCCTTCAGGGAAACGTCAGATTCGCTGCGACGTCTCTAGTATCACGTCAGACGTCTAATATATTGACGTTAAAGCTCGTCTGGTGGCGGGCAGAGAATGGTGGTGGTACAGGAGGGGAAACGTATACGTGAAAGGATCGGAATGCGAGCAAAGGAGACGCGGTCCTTGTTCGTACGTTGTCCGACGAAGATTTGAGGGAAAAATAACGCGATGACACGCGAGCCATTGTGCCCGGATCACGGACGATGACTGGCGCTGGCCGTTGTGGGAATTTCGTTGGCTCTCTGTTCACGTGCCGCCTATTAGGTTGCACTATGAAGGAACGGTTTGAATACGGGAGGTTATGTTACCCGATCGGTCAACAGTTTCGACGCGTATACAGTCCTCCCCACAACCGGCTGTCCCCGTAATACAGGATGCTCCTAAAAAAGAAAAAAAGAAAAGAAAAAGCGAGTAATTTTCATGAAACGAGTCCCCCGTTCGATAAGCATCGCCTTTTTCATCGAACAATTAGCATTCCCGAGCACGAGAATTTCTTTCGTCGAAATTTATTCATCTCCGGGAATGCGTTTCCGGATACGTTTCATTTCGCATGATCGATAAACTGTGGCCGGAGATCGCGTGGCTCGGAAACATCCTGAGTAGAAAAACTTGTTTCTTGTCAACGGCCCGGCCTACCCGACACCTGTTAGCCCGCGAAATTTGATCGATCGGCTACGACAACGGCGTCGATACCACGTCTATAAGTCTCCGCGGAGAGGAGTCTGGCGGGTAAGGAGAGCACGTTTGACAAACAGTTATGGTATCGTTCCATATACGGGGAATGTATGATAGACTCGTGGGATACATGGTTTCCCTCTCTCAGAATTGACGGGACTTTGATGTCTTCTCCCACGGCCGTTCCTTATCGACGCTACTGCGGGCCGTGGAATTCTAGCGAGCACAATTTTAATTATTCTCTGTTCGCGTTAAGAATAACCACGTTTGGCGAGTGGGATGGGTCGGAGGAGGTCCTGGAACGTCTGAACATCCATCCAACCGTGTATGGTTGTCATCTAACACTGTTTCCTATTCTGACGCTTTTGTTTTACGCAGCGACAATTAACTCCTGTTTGGGCTGTACCGGTATTCGGTAGGTGGTCGGTTAGGATAGCGCGGGAGTAATCATACGCGTCAGGTTAGTATCAAAAACTGGTCGAAGCGTGAGGTTACTCTTAACGCGAACAGAGTATAGAGCTCTGGTCGTTCGGGAACCAGCAGATCGCGAATGGGGGCCCGGGACGGTGTACAAAGTGGGGCACGCAGCTATTTCCGGATATGCGTTTAACGCCCGAGCGTGTCGAGTTCGAATTAGGGCAATTTGGAAGCCATCGGCGCACGCGACGAGTAGGGACGAAGGTAGGCCCCTAGCGCAACTGTAGGTGCCTACATTAGGCATACAGTTTTGAACCAATTCATATATGTTTATTGTCCAAGTGCGTTGAAGTCAGTTCAGGGCAGCTTGGGAGCCCTGGCGTGTCGCGAACAGAGTCTGAGTTTTAGCACATTCTTTTGTTTTCTCAACGTGTTCAAAGCACCTAACCATATACAGGCCGTGTCTATGAGTATACATGGTCGAAGGTAACAGCCATGTATTGGTTAGGGTTACGATAGTGTCGGTAACATAGAGAATTACGCTCACTGGCTAGAAGTCGATTTTTCTGGACGAAAATATTTGCTCCCCCAAGGAAAACTTTACACGCTCATAACTTTTGAACCACTGTATCTCTTGGATGCTACACATCATAAGTAAGTCCCCCAAAGTAAAGTTCAGCCTAAAGTTATATTTCTGAATAGAAACATTCAATTTTACCAACCCAATAGAACCACGACCAAAGTTCCCTGTCCAAACCATGTCCTACCCTAACCTTGACCACAGCCTCGGCACAGGTCCCGGTGTAAAATCTGGGCCGCAGTTCTGTGCCAGGATACTTGTTGTTAGTAAACGAAGTTGGAGTTGGGGCAATTTGGAAGGCCCCCTAACCGGCCGGGTCCGTGATGGTCTCACGACGTTAAACGATGCAAATGTCGCGTATTGCGTAGGCTGGGCACGCGTGAACACGGCGCGGCGATCGTCGGGATATTGAATTCGAAATTCTCCTCCTCCCTCCCTGATTATCGGTGCTCTATTTGTTCTACTATCTGGCAGCGAGGCACGTAGCCGGCGATCGGTTTCCAGCCGCTGAAATATGTCGTTCGCGGTGACGTGAAGGTACGCGACGAGTGCGTCGCATATGTAATTCCTACTTAGAGTCGACATTACGGTAATATACGACGCCATTAACCAAGTTTCTGACTTCGACTCGCTCGGTCGCCCTTTCTCCCCGTCGACGATTCTTCAGAATCCAAGATATTATTTTTCTTCAATAACGCTGTAACGTGGTACGATGTTGTAAAGATGAAATCATTAAGTTTCGAGTGAAATGAAAATCAAATTCAGTTTTTATGATTTTTAAATCTGTATTTAAACATTGATTGGTTAATTTTAACCAACACGTCCGAGGTATTCCGACGTTACGATTTAACACGTTGACTGCCACGGGGGTCACCGGTGACCGGCACTCGAAATTTTTTACAATCGAATAATTAATCAAAGAAATGACGAAACAAACCACGGATAGCGTTATCGTTAAGCTAATAATGCTAGCTATCGATTTGAAAGGTTAAATTTGAAAATTAGTTGATTATATTCTTAATAATTAGGATTTCAACGTGTCTGACTACACACGTCCCTTTTCACTGTGGCAGTCAACGTGTTAATATTTCATGTTATATACAGGGTGTTCCATTTAAGTCGACGTTGTAAGAAACAAAAAAACTAACAAGTTTTGTTCACGCCAAACTTTACCAACGCACTCCACGAGCCAAAATAAGCCGATAATGTCATATAAGCATGGGCTCTTAAATGCTATCTATAACGATACGGATGTCTGCCATCGCCGTTCAGGGTTCTTGACGTTCGTGATTAGACATACAATAGATTGTATTTCCCGTAGATGTCATTTTTCATTATGAAATGGAATTATAAGTGGTTTCGACACCAGGTAATTATTTCATATTTTTCGTTATAACTTTCTAACGAAGCATTTAAAAGCCTATGTCCATACGACATTTTTGTCTTACTAAATAGGAACACCATCTATACAGGGTGTCCCAGCTAACTCTGGCATCTCAAATATCTCTCTTGTTTTTCATGGTAGAAAAAAAAGTCATTGTATCCGATCGGGCACATATTCTGATTGGTGAAGAATTTTGCTCAAGGTCATCGGTGTTTTTTTAAATGGAACTCAAAGTCATTTGAAGGTCGTAGCGTTATAGGTCAATGAACTCGCCTTGCCCTCGGCTATCATCGTACGATAACAAAAATATATGGTTCCACAAACGGTTGAATATATGGTTCCACAAACTTTGAAATAATGCTAAAATAATAATTTTGCCCACTGTGGTTCACGCGCGGCTTCCCACCGGACACGTATCCCTGTAAACTGAAAAGAAAAAAAAAGAAAAAACAACGTTCACTGTCCGGTGTCCGACACGCGCCGGCCACGTCGAATTCCGCTTCCTGGCTGCGAGATGTTCCCACGACGTCCAACGCCGAGAACTTGAAAATCGTTTCCGTCTATACGTGTATCGAGTAACCGGTCGTCTTTCGCCACGCTTTCGAATTTATTTCCCTCGAATTGTCGTCGGAATCGCGTCGCGTTTCAAATTTCCCGCCCGTTACGTATGAATCTTTTAACAGACGGCCCACCGGGGTTCAACGAACGACCGCGACCGATCGATTCCCTGGCTGCCGAGAAATGATTGGCGAGCTTTAAATTGTCCCATAAATATAACCGATCCGTCAATAATGCAAGCCGGCTATCAATATATGGACGGGAGAGAAGCGAGGTTATGTATCAGAGTAATGGCGGGTACGGGGCCTCCATATTGCGGCCGGGTATGTTTCATTCAATATTTAAGCGGCACCGTGCCTGCTATCAGATTCGCTTCAAAATTCATGTCGATTGCCGGCGCCATCGCCGCCGATTGAAAACCATCCCGGCCATTCTGGGTAAATCAGTACCGATATACCAGAGATGGGGAACCTTTTTACCGTCAGAGGCCACATTCAAATTAGGCAGTAACAAAGGGGGCCTCACTCACTCACTCGCTCAATTGTTTTCTTTGACAAGGTAGGCCCCCTGTCAAAGATGGCGTTTTGGGGACAGCCGTCCCCTTTGCCCAACGAACGTTTGCTACTTTCCTGGCGTCGCTACTTCGCCGCCGGCTTCTTTAACATTACAATTTACCCTTTTTTTAGTTTCTTTCTTGGCTTACTACTTTTACATCGTTTGCACTTATCGTGCCTGCGCTTATACTTTTACTGTCGTTCCCCTTTTAGTCGCCGCTTACGACGAGCAGGGGCTACTGTGGGTGTATTCTGCTCCCCTCCCCACAGGGAGACACAAAGGGGGCCGTTATAATTTTTTATATTTCACTGTTGGTACTTTTATTTGTTTAAGCATATTTTAATAAACGCATTCTCGGGAGCCTACCGTTCCTCACAACCGTAGGCAATTAGAAGGTGAAAAAGGCAACTATCAAAACTTATATAATACTGTTATAACTGGAATGCAATATCACGAGGGCGTAGTTACACACTGAACGAGCGCCAGTCCCAAAACGGGCAGCTACGGAAAGTACAGGCGCCCGATATATCACGTTGGCGGCCAGCAAAAGGTTAAACACCACTTGGAATAAAAATGATATTAGTAGAAGTATTTCGTTTTAAAGAAATACGTTAGAAAAATAATAATATCAAGATACAAACAACTAACGTAGCAATAATACGTAAAATAATTGTAAAATTAATACGTTCCCCACCTATGCTTTTCAAAAAACACGTATCCTCGCCTACACGTCCATTTTTATTATCAGCTGACGATTTTCTGGTAAGAACGTTTCGTAGGTTAGGTTTTGGTTAGCAATCTTAGGTTTGTTAGGTTACAGCAGGTTTATTTTGATCACATTGTAAAATTTACAATGTAAGTAAATCATACTAAATAATAATCAGATGTTTTATTACCTAGCTAACCTATTATCCTAAAAACTTACAATAAGTGACACGCATAGGTAATTAACAATAATGAAATTAAACATTATTAATTATGATCAATGAGATTTATGTATGTAGCTGTAACGAAAATTTTTGTTTCATTTTTTTGTTTTAGAAAAGTTATAGTATATTGGTACAGCCCGACTTTGTGAAATAGTCGGTGTGGCCCTTGGCTTAAAAAGTTTGGAGACCCCTGGGTTATAGGATTAATCAGTTTGCAAACTGATCGAAGATGGCGTGTATCGGTGCTATTTGTATAGCCGTGAAAGAGAAGTCTGTTATTGTTTAATATTTCATGGATGTCGATGGACGCGTTCGCGTGCGGGGACGAATATCGGGATCCCCCTATGGCGTGTCGGGACAAAGTTGATTTTTATGTTCGAATATCGAGAGAGCCTCAGACGAGACTTGTCAGATGTGCAGGGCCGAAGGGACATGTATGAAAAGGGTGCGAGAATATAGGGATTGGAAGCGAGCTTGTAGCCAACGGAAACGTTCTCAGGAGGCTTAGAATAAATCCGTAGACAAATAATCGCGATATTAATTAACACGTTTCGAGGCTGTGAACTTTTCTTGGGGAGCTGGATGAGAATTTCAAATTTACAGAATAAGAAAAGGTCAAAGATTTTCCTTTTGACTAAGAAAAGTATCTCGTGGTTAGGTTAGGTCATTCGGATTTGACAGAATTGTCATTGCGAATGTTACTATACAGGGTGTCTCATCTAACTTGACCATCTTGAATATCTTGCTTGTTCAAATGGGCAGATGTTATGATGGTTAAGAAATTTTTCTCAAGGTCATTGAAGTTGTCGAAGGTCATGATCCAACGACCTATGGTTACATTTCAGGTAACGTATTCATTCATCTTTCTATCAGTTATTTTCGTCCATCTTCGTTCCTCACTTTGCCCATACGAATTTTTTCTATTTCAAACCCACGCGAAACTCATATTATAAATTTAAAAAAGCTTCGATGACCTTTAGAAAAACGTCTGCCCGTTCGAAGGAAATAATGTTCTCCTCAGACATTTTTCATTTAAGATGGTCAAGTTAGGTGGGATAGTCTGTCAAATACCGTTAAAATTCTTTTAAAAAGAAAGAATACCAGGGAACAACATCATCCAGGCTACAGTGTCCGAAGTAATCTCCCAAAACAGCACCTTTCCACAGTGGCAATACGGTTACGGCGCTATCTGGACAGTAGTTGCACACCCCTGACCGAACCTAACCTCCCCGCAGATTTATATTCGCCTAATCCTGGACCGCAATAGCGTCCAAGCTAACCAACACACACACACGGCTGGCTCGTACGATGAGAGGGGCTCTCTTAATTGAAGTATACCTTATCTAAAAACTGGTGATCCCGCAAGAACCGCGAGCCACGAAGACCTTTGATCCGTTAAGGTCTGCACGGCGGTGATTGCGGGCTCTTGTCTTCTCTTATAATTGATATTGGCTGCGGGCGTCCAGCTAGAAAACGACCAGTGTCTCCCAAACGCGACACGTGGCAATTAGGAAATGATTCGTCGGTTTCGTCGTCAGCCTAGGCGTCTAAATATTTTCGTAGTTGCTGCCTTAACTTCGTCGAGGACCGACAGTCTTAATTTCCGGGTCAAACTGTAGATCGTCTCGTCTGAAAGAACTGATATTGATCTTCTGGAAAAATAACGGATACGTGTTTGACAAAGATTGTTGGCTGTATTAAGATATGATACGAGTATGCCAGGATCTTCGGAATCTGGTGGGCGTTGCAGAAAAAGGTTGGGAATCACTGTCGTAATCCCGAGGATGGTCCCGTCTTCGGGAATAGTTGGTAATCCCGGTGGATAGTTGGAGATCACCGAGTTACCGGACACACTTCGAGCCGGAGGGGCGCTTTTATTGGCAGATGCTGCTAAGGTGGATGTCTGAAGAGAGAATCTCGACTTGAGGAACTCGAAGTCGTGGAACGTCGGTCCAATAGGAAACGTACAGGGCCGATCGAGCCGGAATGGCGCTTAATGTCCCAAGTCCAGATCCAAGCCGGGCTAAAGACTTACACCGGTATACTTAATGCGCGCGGTTCTAAGACGCGTCGCTCTAAGGTTCCATTAAATCTTGTAAATGGCTCAGATACACCCCTGGATTAAGTCTCTGGCGCGGATGTTTAAGAAACTTCATCCGGTTACATCGAGTGGAACGCTTCAGGGTGTTCCTTCGACCGTCGTTGATTGTTGGACGTAGGACTGCTTGCGTTTTCGAAATTTCGAGAAAGAACGAGAGGACGGGGGAAGAGAATATGATACTCGTGACAAGGAGTGCGGTCAGATTTGTCCCCCGACGGATGTTGGCCGGCACGTGTCGAGGATCAAGCAGATAATTCCTCGTCCCAGTAGGACGCAGCCAATCTTGTTACCGTTGCTCCATAATCAAACGATAACCCAGAGAACACTTCGTCCAATCCTGGACTCTATCAAACCGGAAGATCGGACAAATTGAACGGGGCGAAATTGTGTTCTCTTCGAGGTGTCGAAACGTGCGGTAAAATCGGGTGTACAGTTACGTTTGGCGAATGATATTAGTTAGATTGGGCTGTTGAAAAGAAAGTTAAGTTAGCGATGTTATGTGACTTGTGTGAGGTCATATTAACTTGGGAATTTCAGTGTTTAGGGACGTAGCTACCCAGGTTAGGTTACCTTAGGAATTTCGGTATTTAACAAGGTAGCAGCCTAGGTTAGGTTAACTTAGCAATTTCAATATTTAGTGAGGTAGCAGCCTAGGTTAGATTACCTTAGGAATTTCAATATTTAGCGAAGTAGCAGCCCAGCTTAGGTTACTTTAGGAATTTCAGTACTGAATAAAGTAGCAACCCAGCTTAGGTTACTTTAGGCATTTCAGTACTCAATAAAATAGCAACCTAGATTAGGCTACCTTACAAATTTCAATATTTAGGGAAGTAGCAGCCTAGGTTAGGCTACCTTAGGAATTTCAGTATTTAACAAAGTAGCAGCCTAGGTTAGATTACCTTAGGAATTTCAATATTTAGCGAAGTAGCAGCCCAGCTTAGGTTACTTTAGGAATTTCAGTACTGAATAAAGTAGCAACTCAGCTTAGGTTACTTTAGGAATTTCAGTACTCGATAAAATAGCAACCTAGATTAGGCCACCTTACAAATCTCAATATTTAGCGAAGTAGCAGCCTAGGTTAGGCTACCTTAGGAATTTCAGTATTTAACAAAGTAGCAGCCTAGGTTAGGTTAACTTAGAACTGAATAAAATAGCAACCTAAATTAGGCTACCTCAGGAGCCTCAAGCAGTACTAAAAAAAAAAAAATATCACCCCGAGTTCGGTTAACATAAAAATCCAGTACTCTATAAAATAGCAACCCAGCTTAGTTCAACTTTGTAATTTCAGTACTGAATAAAACAGCAACCCAGGTTAGATCAACTCGATAATACCAGTACATACTCTTCAACATTCCAGAATACACTGGGCCCGAGATACGGGTCATTTGCGTCCGGGTGTGAGATTCAGACCAGATTTTAAAACGTCCGTCAAATTTATTCGAAAGGTTCCCTTAAACGGCCGGTATAAATAAATTAATGCGGTACCCGGGACAGATGAAACGTTGAATTTTTCATGGACGATAAGATCTTGCAGGCGCATCCTCATAAATGACCTCACGAATTTAGATAGGCAACACGGCAGAGGGGGGTGGGGGGCGGTGCGTGGTTTCGCACATCGATACGTCCGCGCCTTATGGCGTGTTCACAACATGTGCGATTATGCTGGTACAGGCGACAGCTATTTTTGAAATTAATTCGTCGGCTTAATTGATTAAAATTTTATGGGATGACCTGTCCAGTGAATCAACATAATTCGTGTTAAACGAAGAAATAATGTTTGTAATGCCTTTTTCGTGTTGAAATTTATAGTGCAATTCTCTCGCTAAAGCGATTTTCTTATTTATTTATAATATATTCGGCACAAACGACGTCCCACGTATTCAAGGTAAGTATTGTTACCTCGAGATCAACAATTTGTATTTTGCTATCATAAGTTTATTGGTTAGAGATCCTTCGGCCGATGTGTTAATATTCATTCATTGGTTATTTCGCACATAATAGTATTCAGAGATGCAGCTTAAGTGTTCGTTCACTGGTCACCCTAAATGAAAATTGCAATTGCTTTCGAAGGGCGGACGTTTGACAACGAACACCATAAGTCACCATAGAGAAAGTGCTCACGACGACAGTTCACGAGAAAGGGGGATCATGAAATAAAGAGTTCGACTTTTTTTCGATTCCGCGGGCCGATACCGAGCCGGTCCACCTGTATTAGTCGGCCCCAACCCCATGGATTCTCATATGCACTTACTTTTCATTGCTGACCCCAGCATCGTACGTAATATAATATGTATCGTGGTCTGTGGCTCCCAGCGGAACACTGCCCGCCCACGTTTCCTCGGCTCCTAAACCCTGCCACGCTTTCGTTCGTAAACGAAAACGAGTTTGCCCCATCCTGAATTCTCGCCACCCTGGGATTCCCCCGTCGAGCGACAAAATTTCTGTCCAAAAGAATATACCACGGTCAATATCCTTCTGCCACTCATTCCACCTCGGTGCCATTTGAAAGAATTACCCGATTCCCACCCCCGTAGACTCGGAGAGTCCTTTGACACGTCACTGGCACGAATATGGCGCCCAGTGTGAAAAATCAGATCAAGCACCGAAAGGTGGAGGCCGCAGGACCTTAAAGTGGCAGCGAGTAGGTCTCTGTAAATATTTCAAGGCTGGAGGGCGGGTGGAGGGGTGGATCTCGAGGGCGCGAGTTCTTTTTCTATTATACCGTGATTTTTTATTGACGATGTGGACACTGCGGGTCCGGAAGACATCTATTACTTTGTTGCCGTAGCCCGAACGAGGGTGGAAACTTCGAAGGAAGAACGACGGAGGGAGGGAGGGGAGGGAGAGGGAGACAGTTTTGTCCCAGGCGTGCAATACTCGGGGCCATAGATCACGCAATATCAGTTGTCAGGCCGGATCGAATGGCCAGGAGGGTGGACAACTGGACACCCGACTACCCCCGAAGTGCGAGTGATGACCCTCGAGGGAGGCCATGCAAAAACTGGTCCTCGTCCAGCCTCAGCCGTCCTTCCGCGCCTTTCACCTTTCCTGTTTATGGCGGAGGACACATAAAAAGGAATATGTAACGAGCGCGGATAATTCACGGTTCGCTCTGCTGGGACCCTGGGGCTGTCGCTTCTTCTTCGCCAACGTGGCCCGGCCTTTCCGTTTCTTTTTTTTTTTTTCCTAGATATTCCTATCCCTGCAGACCGTGAACGTGGAATTGCCGCGTCGACTCGGCCGTTGACTTATTTATGCGATGCCCTATGAAACAATGTTTGACCAACTGCTGACCAATCGGGATACCGAGTCCCCTGTCAATCGGGGAAAATGCAGTTTTCAGGGAAATGTAAATCAGCTGCCATCGTCGTTAACGACGGACATACTTTTCACAGCCTTGGGACCATACATATGTTCCATCCGTATTCACGAAGTGGTAGGAAAATTGAGCTGTCGTATGGAGGACAATATTTATAATTATACGACCCTGAAGAAATCCTTCGATTTTACTTTCCAAGCAATCGTAATCGATCGACGCGTTGTGAAGTTTTCAAATGCTAACTGTATCGTGACAGCGAGCGTTAATACAATTCACACGGTCGCGGGGACACCCTTTAGCCGAACCTCCTTTAAAAGGGGGAAACGCACCAAGAAGAAACAAATGGCCTTGCTTCAGGCATTTATTTATTTCGACTTTTCGAACAAAATTCTATCCCCTTTGTTTAAAAACTCGGGTGTCCGCTTTCTTTCGTACACGAAGAACGTACGAGATGCCGAACGGCCGAATTAATGGGGATCCTCCATAAGTGTAGCGCGTTCTACGCGACTCTATAAACGTCGAAACAATCCAGCCGTCTTCAACGAGATCGTAAATCTTGTCCTGTTCATCGACGAAGTCGTCGAGTCTCTTTTTCCTCTCCCCGCGCCCGGGGAGGTGGTAGACAGGGGGGTGAGGGGGAGATAACGTTCGGATCCACTCGATCCGCCTCGCAGAAGCTGCGGACAAAAGCGACAGTTGGGCGCCAAAATTAGCGCGGAACAATGCACGCGGTCGGATTCAGAGACGGGAAGACCGGCCCC
Organism: Stelis phaeoptera; assembly: GCA_943735885.1. NCBI lineage: Eukaryota > Metazoa > Arthropoda > Insecta > Hymenoptera > Megachilidae > Stelis > Stelis phaeoptera. The sequence continues at coordinate 3,864,084 of OX030946.1, forward strand.
TACTCCTCCCCTCCACCTCCCCCGATACCCTTTTCGCTCGTTCTCGATTTCGTTCGCGTTAACTCGCCACCTTCGTTTCTTTTCCTTTCCTCCCCATATGATCGAGACGCTGCTGGCGGAAATTGTCGCTCTGACGCATGCCGCGCTGGCAATGGCTATCTATAGAGGGGCACGCACCAGCACGCGACGATCCGCTTCTTCCCGCCTCGGGCCTATACCTTCTTTACGCTTAAACGGCTGCGATCTGCTCGACGCGCCCGACTATTATTAACGCTTTCGACTCTATAAACCTGTACATCGGTTTCCCGATAACCAAGCGCGCTGTTAAGCAGCGAACGGTCTGGATCGTGTTTAACGCTCGTTAAAATACAAGTATTACTACATTTCGGGACACAATATTGAGACACTGGGCGTGTTATTTCGAAACTGTGTATGCATCATAGGGCTGCAGGACGTATCGTTACGGCCCCCAGGTTTAACGCGTATGACGAACCAGCTGTGGCTTGGAAACGTGACTATTACTACTTTTTTGGAAAGGGTAAGGTTTTCCACAACTTTTCCAGTAGGTATTGAGAGCTTCGAGAGATCGGGCGCGTTATTGAAGGTCGAAATTGTGTATACATCATAGGGCTACAGGACGTATCATTACGACCCCCATGTTTAACGCGTATGACGAACTAGCTGCGGCTTCGAAACGCATATATCACTAGTTCTTATGAAAGGAGAAACATTATTACTGATTTTCCAATAGGTATACAGGGTTTTGGACACCGTACGTATTGTTAAGCACCGAAACTATGAATAGACCATAGGGACACAAGGCACATTAATTATCACCGGATTAATTATCGCTTAGAAAACATAAGTTCTATCATATCTTGGGACAACGTAAGTCTGTTCAAACATTAACACCTTGACTGTCATAATGGTCAGCTCTGACCGCCGCGCCAGAAGTCCTGAATAATTAATTTTCAATAATCGTCAATTCCGTTAACGTGCTTTGCCACGCGTATTCATTTTCAGTTTGACTTGTCAGCAGCGCGTCGTGATCTCTTCTAGGTACTAGCAACTTCGAAGAAGTTCATCTCGTGGCGCCGATAGCACCTGTTAACCGAGTAAACCGGTTAACTAATCCCTTAAATCGGACACCTAACGAAGATCCGTTAACTGACGCACCCCGCAGAGCACCAGAACAGGCCATACCTCGAAACGCGATTAAACTGACGGTTAAGTGGCCTTGGTACACCATGGGTCACGTGGTGTCTTCAAGTTTCGAGACTCGAACGACATATAATCAAAAGATACTCCGGTGCTGTCACTTTTTATTACTTAAACTGTACTACTTTCAAACAAAACATCCGGTTTTATACGAGCCAGGCATTTTTCAGCCGGACATAACCTAGCAGCACTCCGTCGAAGCCGGCACTTCGGCAGCGTCGTGTCCTCGCGCTTTATGTCGGATTTATGAGCGGACAAATGGAAGAAAAGCAGCGACCGGCGCGTGTTTATTGTCGCCCCGTGCTTTTCCTTCTTCGCGGTCCGTGCGACACGTACAAGCATAACGCGCGGCCACTATCCTAGAAAACGCTCGAGTGCTGGCCGCGGATGGTACACTGCGACCTCCTAGATTAGTATCGGAACCTAACCTAGGCTGCAGACGAAAACCAGAAAGCTTCGGCGCCTAATTGGAAAGTGTTTAAGCGGTTAAATTAATGCACCGAGTGACAAATGAATTATCGTGGCTAGGCATCGTTCCGTCCCCCCTCCCGAAGTCGTTCCTTCTTCAGCATACGTAACATTCCCGATGCTGACCGAAACTCGTCGCGGTAGCCGCAAGGACACGCGTGCAATACCAGCGTGCACCACGGTCGCAGCATTCTCTGTTACAAGAAAGATAGCGAGCCAGCGGAACAGAGCCCGCACCCGGATCCGGGGTTAGCAGCAACATCAGCAACAGCAACGGCCACGGCAGCACGCGGAGCATCTCAAACACGATCTTGTATTCCAGACCTGGCAGCGCCTACGAGCGAGAGAATAGTCATTAACTAAATAACGGCCTGATCCCCGGCATCCTGGCACAGTCTTTTTCCTCCGATCCCTCCACCTCCCCTTTCAGCTGACAGAGGGAGCCAGGATGGGTGAAGGGGGGGAGTGGAGGTAGCAAAAGGTAACCAGCCAGGAGGAAGCCACCCACCACTCGTTGCAACTGGATGTTATCAGTCGGTGAACGTTTTACAACCAATGCGATTCCTTTTCCAGCTCTCGAATGACTTTTTTATTGAGCTCTGAATCGATACACAACTTGGCTCCCCACCGAGGATCCGTCAGATTTCGTACGCGCCCACTCGAACCCTAAATGTTTCGCGGGGGTAATTACTCCCGGACGCTTTAAAATTTCCTTCGAACAGCGTCCGTCGCTAGCAGCCCTAGCGAACAAAATTCGTCTCGACGTATCAATTCAATTTCACGGTGAAAAATTACTGGATCGGATGTATATCCGTCGGCCACTGTACGTACGTTTGTATACCTGGGGGCACCGCGAATCCCCCGCGTCCCGACCCCCTCCTCCCGAACAGACCCAGACTACCTTGGTTGGCTCCTAATTAAACATCCAACTCGCTCGAATCCCCGAGTCGACTTGGCCGTCGATGTTCCGATATTAGTCCCTCCTTCCCTCCCCTCCCACCCCGTCCGACGGTACAGAAATCCCTGTCCGCCTTCGTGTGCACGAAGCAAGCAACGCTCTCTCCGCGTCTTATAAATAGATTTCGGGAGAGAAAAAAAAGAAACGAGGTAGGAGATCGATAGTACCCGCAGGGTGATATCGGGAGGAGGAGGACACGTTAGGCGCGGGAAGCAACTGGTGAAGCCTCGTTCTCGATATTAGAAATCCATTCTTAACAGTAATCAAAATAATCGTCAGGTTATTTAGGCAAATAAATATTTGTCGCGACGATGGAAAGAAAAGAACACCCCGTATATAAGCCGGTAGTGCACGTATGTACATAGAGAGGAAGGAGGTAGGGGATACGCCCGTTTCCTCCCACAAGCTTATCCACCTCCATCAGCTTGGAGCCGGCGGGGGCAGGAAGGGAGGGAAAGAAACCTGGACAGAAATAAAGCAGAAAGAGGGGTAGAGGGAGGGGGGGGGGGAGTTTGGGGAGGGAACAGAGGGACGCAACACGCCGAAGAATTGTCTGCGATTTTGTTTTACCTCTCGCGGCTACCTCTCGATCGCGTTCATCGATTTCTCACACTAGCGTCCCCTTCAGGGGCCGTCGTCCCCGCAGGGACACAAAACCACTGAGCGGTGTGTGTGTGTGCGCGCGCGTGTATGTAAAAGAACGCAAAGTGGCCTGAAATCCTGGTACGCGACTCCTCGCTCGGATCTGCCTGCCGTTGCTCGCACACTTGGATACAGTATACGTGTCTATCTTCGTTGGCGAAGAGGGTTGCTGCGATCCTCGCGCGTACCAGGCTTGTGGTAAATGCCTGGAATTAGTTCCACGTATCGTTGCTGACGTGGACTGGATGATTGTTTGGGTGGAAGGGGGGGGAGGGAATTCTTGCTGCATGATTGGATTTCATTAGTCGATTCGACAGCCAGATCCGTTGCGCTCGGAAAATTTCCATTTTCAAAGATTTCCTCGGTTTATCGATCCTTCTTCATACATCGTTTTACATTTCTTGCCTAGTTACTGGAACATCACCTAGGAGCTGTACGCTTCGAACGTTTCTATCACTTTCTTTCAATCTCGACGATTCTATCCAGAAAATGCTTAAACAACTTTCCTCGAAAAGTCCATATACTTTGGGAGATATTTTGAGTCTCGTGTCCGCCTCCGATGAGGCCGTTTCCGGTGTTCATATTCCGAAACGTGGAAGGATTTTTGCGTAGAAACCTGGATGGATCGAAATCGAGACGGAGTTCCGGGGAAAACGACCGGTGTTAATCCGTTTCCCGGGCTTCCGGCATAAAATGAGATTTCTGCCGGTCCGCTGTGGCTCAGAGATTTACACGGCGGCCAGCGACGTCTTGCGTACGGTGGATTTCGGGCCGCGGAGAGGGAACTTCTGTGCAGCCATTAGCCGCACGCTTGCAAAGCCCCCTAACTACACGATTCATACATTTTCCTCGGAGGACGAGAAAAAAAGCAGTCTGGACGAAGGATTTTGTATTTAATCCTCGGCGACCGGCGCCATTCTGGTATTGTTTTCGAACAAATTCGACGAAACGTTGTCGGACGAAACAACGAAGCCCTAGGAACTGTTTCGCTTCGGTTCTCCGTTTCGATGAACAGATGTCGAGCGGGAAAAGAGAAGAGCACGTTTATGCAACGGTTCCGAGCAGAGCCTCGGCTTCTCGCGAATCGCGAAGATTATCAATTATTAAAGACACGTGGCCAGTGGCCGGGCCTCTTCTGCTGCTCTCATCTTCGCCGTTCCGCGAAAAGCGTGTTCGCCGGCTCCCACGGACCCCGATCCGACGCTATCGAACCATTAACGACGATAATATTTCAGCAAAGTATTATTACTTTATTACTGTACGACCTTCTATTGATTTTGAATTAGATCGGGGTTCGAGGTAGGTTAGGATTTCGAGTTTGTTTCGTTCAGAGTGAAATCAGAATTTGAGTGAAACATTTTAGAGTCAAATTAGGATTTGACTCGAATTTGATGCCTGAACTGAGCTAGGATTTGTCTTGAATTCAAAGTTTTTAAGTTGAAACTGGAGTTAGAATGTTGATTAAAATCTGAATAAATTTTCTAATAACTTCTCATAAATCTCCTTTGAAATTCCCCTGGATTTCCCTAGACCCTAGGAATTTTCTTAGATTTCCTTTAACTCTACTTGGAATTCCCCTAGATTTTCCTAGACCCTTGGAATTTTCTTAGATTTCCTTTGATTCCCCTTGGAATTCCCCTAGACTTCCCTATAGATCCTTGGAATTTTCTTAGATTTCCTTTAACTCCCCTTGGAATTCCCCTAGATTTTCCTAGACCCTTGGAATTTTCTTAGATTTCCTTTGATTCCCCTTGGAATTCCCCTAGACTTCCCTAGATCCTTGGAATTTTCTTAGATTTCCTTTAACTCCCCTTGGAATTCCCCTGGATTTTCCTAGACCCTTGGAATTTTCTTAGATTTCCTTTGATTCCCCATGGAATTCCCCTAGATCTTCCTAGATCCTTACCAGAATTTCCATAGATTACCCTGGACGCCTGGAATGTCCCTAGATTCCTATTATAATTTTCCATAATTCTCATAAATCCCCTAGATTCTTCCGGTAATTTCCCTAGGCCCATGGAATCCCTCTAAATTTTCCCTACAGTTTCCTAAACTATCTCTAAATCCCCCTAGAAAATCCTACATTACAAAATATTCTTCAAATGTTGTCCTTTCATGTACAAAAAGTTTTAAATAAATTAATGACTGCATGTAAGCCTTTAATTCAATCTTACGACTAAAATTTCATTTAAATTTAATCAAACTTGACGCTGTGTTTAACCATCTCCCTCGAATCCTCAACAAAATTAACCTCAAACCAAAATATAAATTACATCCACCCGTAATAGTGAAAAAAAGTTTAATAAGAAAGATTCGCGAACAGGTTAAATTATTCCATAAAACGCATCGCCGGAGCGTAGAAAGTTGTCGAAAACGATGCAGTCGTTTAATTATTCGCGGCGCGTCCAATCATATTTTCCATCTGCAACGACACGATTCATTTCGTGGAACATGCCTGGCCCTCCGTTGAATGAGAATCGCGCGGTCGGTCATCCGTCCTTTTTCTCTCGTTTCGCTGGGGACTTTTGGTCGCGCGTCTCGCAATATGCCGATAATACTGCATAAAACGGCGGCCATTTTATTCGACGCACGGATCGCACAGACCCACGATAACTATCGCAAAATTGTTGAAACTCTTTATGGCCACGTGAACAACATGCTGATCGAGTAACGGTTAAACTTGCATCTTGCACGCGTGTGATGTTCCGCAAAATGGACGACCTTGATTCAGCCAGGCTCGTTGGCTGACTCTCAACGATCCCAACCTCTTTGTCTCCATCCGGTCACGCTTTTTTTTTTATTTTAATTGATAAACTATTAATGCGTCCCATTATACGAATGCACTTTTTGTCTTTGGAGATAGATATAACGTGACACTTTGTTGAGAGAGGTTAGATGACTGATTGCAATTTTAACTGTAACAATAAGGAATCAGAAAACTGTCGAGGTTAAATTAAGCCATGGTTGATGTCAGATTTTCAAAGACCAAGCCTTTAGGTTTATGGTGTTCAAGAGCCTAACCTACGCTTGAACCTTCAAACTTATAAGAGCGTAAACCTAACTCTCAGTTTTCAGAATTTAACAGCCTAACACTAACTCTCGATTTTCAGAATTCAAGAGCCTACAGTAGCCCTTAACACTTTTGAGAACCTAACCTAGTACTTTATTTTCAAAACTTGAAGGCCCAGCCTAGCCCTTTACTTTCAAACTTTTAACAGCCTAACCTAGCACTTAATTTTCAGACTTTCAAGAGCCTAACCAAGCCCTTAATTTTCAGACTTTTAAAAGCCTAACCTAGTACTTAATTTTCAGACTTTCAAGAGCCTAGCCAAACCCTTAATTTTCAGACTTTTAAGAGCCTAACGTAGCATTTAACTTTCAGACTTTTAAGAGTCTAACCTAGCACTTAATTTTCAGACTTTTAAGAGCCTAACCTAGCACTTAATTTTCAGGCTTTTAAGAGTCTAACCTAGCACTTGAGTTTCAGACTTATAAGAGCCTAACCTTAACTCTCAATTTTCAGAATTTAACAGCTTAACACTAACTCTCAATTTTCAGAATTTAAGAGCAAACTCTAATTTTCAATTTTCAGAATTTAAGAGCCTAACCCTAATTCAAAACTTTCAGAATACAATTGATTTATAAATAAACCTAATTCCCAAAATGCTTATCAAATATTCCAGTTGAAATATTATTAGACACCGTGTTTTCTGACACAAATGAAAGGCAACGAGTGGAACGATAAAAGAAAAGTATAAAACACCCCCATAAATAAATGAACAGAGGCATCAATATAGATTTCAAGACGAAAGGCATCACCGTTAACGAACGTCCATCGAACAGCTTCATTTCCCAAAGCGTATCGTTCCTATTTACCGGAAACGACCATCTGGCGATTCCCCGACACCCACGATCGCTTCGTGAAAACCACCCCGTCCGAGTCTAATGACGTATAACGTCCACTGACCATGGGCCAGTGTCCTTTCCATGCCCCCTTCCCCCCGGTCAGTGAGGGTCAAGCCAGCACACTCGTCAGCACCCCCAAGAATCGTTCGGCCCCGGCCTTAATAACGCAATTACCGTTATTGCTGAAATTTAGAGAAGCACATATGTCGTGTCGCGTCCAGTGTCCGTTCGATGGGAACCGTTAAACCATTCCCAAAAATTCACCCATGAATCTCTTAAGAAAAAAACACAGCGTCGCCCGGAAACAGAACTTCATAAATTCCGGATCTCCGGTTGGGATCTCGATTCGAAAAGGGTAAGGAATCCATAGTCGTGTCCAGAGGCCACGGGTCTGCTCTTCCCAATTACTCGGAAAGGGTGAACAAGCACACAGTGGCCACGTCCGCAGATGTTTCAACCCCCGCAGTGATCGTACATCAGGAACACAACCGTTCCCAATTCACGGGACAAGGTGATTGGCCAGCGTGGCGTTGCTTGATGAGAGCAAAAAGGGGCCACGCAGAATATCGCAGAAACGCTGATGATGATTGCCGGCCCACATGTTCGGACACACGGTGGCCCATCGTCCGGGGCTGGTGGTACGTTCCTTCGGGGCTTCGATTTTCAAGTGCCTCTCACCCCTCCTCTGTCGTTGCGAATCGATTCGCCCGTCAGTCAGCAAACACGCTTTCCTTTTCGACCGGTTTAATGCTAGGTTTACACGTACCGGAGTACTCGGCCGCCGGTCACTCGGTAGGTGTATAATATCCCAAGGGGCGGCGGCAAGGTTTCGGATGGGCTGCACGGGTCGACGGTTCCCCGGGCAGCGGCGGGCAAACGAAGAAAGGCGACACGGGCGAAACAACACGAGCCAGATAACCGGTTCCGATCGGTCCAACACGCCCGAAACATAAACGGAACAGAAAGCCCCGTCGGCCGTGTAACCGTTCGCAATCTGTATACATCAATACGTGTAATTTCGAGCTGACGGTATTCGCCAGTGTATGACGCCGTCGGTTGCTGCAGCTGCATCCCCGATGTCTGCATCCTCTATAGCCACGAATTGTACGCGATGTTCTATACGGCTCACAAGTTTCCCTGAGGGAGGGGTAGGGGAGGGAGAGAGTGAGCGACGGTTTCCCGGAACCCGTCGACTATACCAGCCTTCCTGGATGGATACAGAGACCAGGATTAGAGCTGATTGGGCCGGCCTCGTCGTGATTAGAGATGTTATCAGGCCGGTTACGCTCTCGCCCGGCGTTCACCCTCTCTCTGTATCGTGGCTACGTGTTTGTGTTCTTCCTCTGCTTCATCCCACCCCCACCCCCCCTCGCCTCCCCCATCCTGTTACTCCTTCGCTACGAACCGAAATGCACGGCTCTGTATCGTCGAATTGTTATTCTCTCCCAGCCTGTGTGTATCGTCCATTCGCGATATCGAATGGACCGTTCGAAAAAGGGCTTGTATCTCGGTTGTATCGAGTCAAAATTCTCTGTCGCTCGATGTCTCGGATCCGAGGGTGACGTTGGTAAAAAAAGAAGGGAAGGAATCGGAAGAAAGCAAACAGCAACTGAATCATTGATGAAGCTGCTTAAAACGGCGGTCGTGCTACGGCTCGGACATGCTTTTGAACACGAAGCTGCGACAGGCTGCCGGATGATCGCGCTTTCTTCGCTTTCAGATATCGGAAATCTCGTTACCGGACATCGGTCCTTGCATCTTTTATGACTCGGCTGAGACACACCGGTCCCTCGACGCCGAAGAAACGGAGTGGAGGGGAGGAGAAAACACGGAAGGATTCCTTGATGAAATCGGGCTCGGTTCTCGAACTATTTATTCAATTTTCGACGCAGGCGTAAAACAGAGTTTTTTTTTCAAAGGGGAAAAAACAGATGGAGAACGTTGTTGGATATCGGTGAGAATCTGCGATCGTTTCGAGTACCATTCTCTTTCGCGACGACACGATACGATCCGGCCGGCTGATTATCGGATCCATCGCGTTTTACAGGGCTTCGTGCGTGGATCAGTCGGCCGGGCCGGGGACCAGATAGAAAGAGCATGTGCCTTCGCCGATACTTTATCTACGGACATGAAGAGGTACTCGAGAATCGTTTTCAGAGTAATTGAAATGGCACTCGAGTCGAGCCGGCGCGGCGGTACCTCGATATGAAACGAGGGACTCATTCGTGAGTGGCTTCTATCTCGCCTGTTCATCGCCGTTTAATATGTTGACGTTTTTCACGGCTGACACGTGCCGTCTCATCCACTTTTTACATCGTCGTACCCTTCCAAGAGTTCCCCCTTGTATTTTTTGATTAAGGGGTTACGCCAGTCGAGAGCAAGACGGAATAGGTACAGTTTGAGAATTCTTTTTAGAAAAGTTTCGGTCGGAGTGGGCAACAGGTGGGCATAATTTTAGGGGGTGGTAGCTGCAGTGATTCTGAACCGCTTTTTCCTTTGCCAAAATGCTCGTTGAGGCTTTGTTTTTGAATTATTAACGAAAAACAATGACCAATCAGAGCGCGCGTACAGTACGTGCTCAGTCGTGATAGGACGTCGGACTAGAACGAATCACGGCTAAGCATACGCTATTCGGGCGCTCTAATTGGCCGGGGTTTTTCGTTAATAATTCAAAAGTGAAGCCTTAACGAGCATTTTGGCAAAGGAAAAAACGGTTCAGAATCACCCCAGCTACCACCCCCTGAAATTATGCCCACCCTGTATAAATACAGTGGCTCTTAAAAGTATTCGGACACCCTTTAAAACACGATTTCCTCTTTTCGTATTGGAACAAACGACTTGAATCTTTCTTTTGAGAAACTAGAAGAGTTAAAGTTCAAGTTCTGGACTTAAAATAGTCCAGATTTTTAAAACAATTAAATTTTTAAGCTTATTCTGTGGCCACGGAACATTTTCATCAATATCTTTTGAACCGCTTAACCAATTAAAGATCCCATTATACGTGTTCGTTCATCATTTCAGCGTCTTTCATTTGGTACGAAGAACGACCAAATCGGACACATCTAGCTCCAGATGTGGTTTTTAAAGTGAAAAGAGGTAAAAAAAATGGAAAAAATCACAATATCTTAAAAACTGTTCCATAAAAAAAAATGTTAACCTTGATTTTCGAATTCAGAGGGAGAAAATCCACAAGAAAACTTACACAATTTCATTTTGTAAACTAGTGTAACTTTTCACAATTATGAATCTTCATTGCAGCGGCCTAAGACTTTCGCATGGTACTTATATATATCTGTACGAAACGATAATAATAATTATATCGAAATCGTGGGGAACAAGGCTTCTGGCGCCGGGGTACTTGAATTTTCCCCGTTTTTCCGGGAAAACGACCAAGCAGCGAGCGTGAAAAGGTGTAAAGCAAGAGAAGGCAGACAGATCTCAGCACTTATCGGTCTACGAGATACCCATTAACGAAACTAAAAGCCTCCCCATATATCTCGCTCTTCTCTTTCTCTTTCAACCCTCTCCACCCTTCCAACCCCCTTCCGCCAGGCCACCATCCTTGAGGTAGACGCATCACCGTTCGCTGTTTGTCCGAGGCTTTTGTTTCCCTCGTTGATATATATATATATTGGGCTGATACTCCAGGCCCTCGGCAAATCGTTTGCAAAATAATTCTCCGTTGAAACAATTCCATCTTCACGGTGTTAAAACGACGGTGGATGAATATTCGTGTGTTTCTCGCGGATAGGGACAATTATTGTCTGGACATTTTTACCGGCATACCTACCGCGGCATTCGTTATCGATGCCCGACCGATCTCCATTGTACACGGGAAAATTGTTAACCGAGCCGGGCTTCGAGCGAAAGGGGAAACAAATATCGAAAACCAATAAACGATAAGCTGCTAATTGGGAGCCGAGACGGCGCCGGTACGGCCGACGTGACGTTGCCCGCCGTCCATCGATTCGAGTCTCGCCCATAAACCCCGTGTAATAATCGGCCGATCCGTGACGGGATGAGCCCCCTCCCGCCGCTCCTTACGGCTGTTGAGCGTGAAAAAAGCCACGGGAGTGATAAGTGTGTTTTCTTACGGACACCCCTGGCGTGATTGTTTACCTGTCGTTTTAGCGAACGACGCTGGCCTCCACCATCCCCCCCCCCCCCCCACCCCCTGCCTTTTGACACCCTTGACGGGGTGTTGCTTTTCGTCTTTTTCTTTTTGTTTTTATTCGGCTGTGAAACGAACGCTGCAGTGTTTAACCCTTTGCTTTACGATTCTGTCCCGACAGGTGCGTCGGTCAGGGCTGAATATTTTATTGGTCCAGCGTTGAGACGAATTAAGGTGATTGAAATATTAGACAAGGGTTGATTGTGTGAATTGTATGGAGAATTAAAGTCGTGATTCAATTGTAATCAAAGTTACGATAGTAACTATAGTAACATGGGAATCTAGTGATATAGTAATGTAGAAACTTAGTAACTCAGAAATCTAACGATATAGTAACCAAGAAATTTATTAACTTGGTCGCTAGGAACTCTAGCGGTGGACATAGTAGTCTAGTGACCCAGGAATCTAGTAACTTAGTAACCGAGTAATCTAAGAACTTTGGAAATCAAGTGATCCAGCAACCTAGAAATCTAGTAACTTAATAACTAATAAATTTAGTAATCTAGTAACTTAGTCATCTATAAATCTAGTAATCTAGTAACTTAGAATCCTAGTAATTCAGTAATCTAGTAACTTAGAAACCTAGTAATTTAGTAATCTAGTAACTTAGAAACCTAGTAATTTAGTAATTTAGTAACTTAGAAACCTAGTAATTTAGTAACCTAGTAACTTAGAAACCTAGTAATCTAGTAACCTAGTAACTTAGAAACCCAGTAACCTAGTAACTTAGAAACCTAGTAACCTAGTAACTTAGAAACCTAGTAATCTAGTAATGTAGTAATACAGTAGAGTAATCTAAGAACTTAGAAATCAAGTGATCCAGCAACCTAGAAATCTAAGAACTTAATAACTAATAAATCTAGTAATCTAGTAACATAGAAACCTAGTAATTTAATAATCTAGTCACTTAGAAACCTAGTAATTCAGTAACCTAGTAATATAGTGGAACGGATAATAACATACTAAAGTAACCAGGATTTAGTATACGCACGACGCACTGTACTAAAACATATACACCCAACTAATTACCAATTAATCCATTACTCGAGAAACACCAGGAATAAATACGTACGACGGTACGAAATGTTTGCCAGCGAAATTTACAACGGGTCCCGACCATTGCGACGCGATTCCGTCGTGTACGATGCTTTTCCCCGGGTAGCTGAAGGTACATCTTCATCCAGCGTCGCGAGGCAACGACGTTGATCACTGGAAACATTCGTCATCGCGACGGAAGCTTAAGGGCCGCGTCGGCGTAGCTCGCCGGCGCTCATTAGCGTCTGACGGCGGCCACGCGTTCCCCACCCCCTTGAGAACGAGTCATAAATATAACTTACGGCCGAGTACCTATGAAAAATTTGTCGCGGCTTACCCGCCAGACAGATTGCCCTGCCGCGTGCGCCCGGGTTCTCTTCATTTCGTGGCTGCCTCTCTAAATCTGGCGCTTATGTGTTCGGCCCTGTGTCTGCGACATTGTACCATCGCTATCTCCCCCTACCCCTCTCACCACCACCCCTCCCCCCTTCCTCCCTTCTTCTTCAGACTCTTGATTTCATCTATTTACGCACGACGACTGGTTGCGCCTCGAAGAGAATGAATTGGACGGATTTTGGAGACGCGTACCCGGGATATTTATCGTCGCGTATCGAAACTATGATTTGATAGGCACGCTGGGTATGCTAGGTTACTCGGTTTGATAAGTTACTAGAATTCTGAGTTACTAAGTTCTTAGATTTCTAGGTTGTTGGATTATTATGTTATTAGATTTCTTGGTGACCGAGTTTGTAAGTTCCTAGGTTACTAGATTATTGTATCAGTAGATTTCTAGGTTACTTGATTACTGTTTCATTGTATTACTAGGTTATTAAGTTACTAAATTTCTAGATTACTAAGTGACTGTGTCACTAGATTACTATATCAGTAGGTTTTTAGGTTACTAGGTTTTTTAGTTACTAGATTGTTAAATTTATCAGTTGGTGAGTTATTCTATTTATTAGTTGCTAAGTTACTAGATTACTAGGTTGCTGGATTATTATATTACTAGATTTCTCGGTGACCAAGTTACTAAATTTCTGGGTTATTAATTTACTATATTACTAGATTTCTTGGTTATTAAGTTACGGGAACTACACAGAAATAATACTAATATTACTAGATTTCTAGGTTATTATATTATTAGATTCCTTGGTTACTAGATTTATAATTATACTAATACATTGCTATATTCCAATTAAAAAAAAAACTAGGTATAACTCAAAACAAAAATAAACTAAAAAATTAAATATTATACAAAAAAATAAATCCTCTAATTTAAAAATAACGTAATATTTTCTGTTTAAGTCCTAACCCAGTAGTGAAAAAAAAAAAAAACATTTTTCTGCTATAGCGTGCCATGGCCAAAACGAAAAGACGGTTTTCAAGAATTTCCTTCCAGGCAATACAGCTTCCTTCCGGGACGCGTGGAAACGACAGGCATTGAAAAAATAATGCGCTTCGAGAGGAAGCTGATACAGTACGCTACGAACCGTGTCACAGTTGTTAAATTGATAGAACCCTTGGGAACGTCCTTGGATTCTAACCCTATCGTCGCTGATTCCTTCTTATTTCCTTTCGAGAATAGTCGAACGTCCGACAACAAGCTACAGTGGTTATTTCTATAATTATTTAAGTTTCACTCGTGTCAGAATCTAGAAAAGTAACGAAAGCAATGAAAGTGAATAGATTCTTAATAATTGTTTGTAACAATTTTCATCCGACACAGTGTATTCGGTTTCTGAAAGCACTATTTCACTAAAATAGTTAGTAAATCATAAAAAAATACAAGTTGGTCAAAAAAGAAAGAAAAAGAAAAAATCACGAGTTCCCAGAAAGTTTTCGACTTTCCCTCGAGAGGAATATTTTAACGCGCGGCGGAAGGGGGCGGTTTACCCTAGCGATTCGAGGGTGGAAAAGTGAAAGTCGGCCTCGGTTTATTTTAACGGTGGAAATATCTTTCGCCGACGCGAGTGATTATAGCTTCAATATTTTTCAAACGGCGAGCGAAATATAGTCCTACAGTTCTACAAATTTCCGAAAATCGCCAACACGAAAGGAAAGTATTATATTAATAAAGCATCGGGAATCGAGGGGGTAGCTGAGACGATTCTGAACAACAATTTCCTTTGCAGAAATGTCGTACGAGGCTTCGTTTTTGAATTATTCGCGAAAAACACTGACCAATCAAAGCGCGGGTTCGAGTCTACTCGCGCTCCGTCTGATTGGTCGGTGTTTTTCGTGAATAATTCAGAAACGAAGCCTCGTACGACATTTCTGCAAAGGAAATTGTTGTTCAGAATCGTCTCAGCTACCCAAAGTTACACTAATTACGGGACACCCTGTATAGCCATCATGGCGGTTACTCGCAACGTGCGTCGCGTCGTTCAAAGTGAAACTAAAGTTACTCCAGTTATTAAACCATCTACGTGTCTGCTTGTTACAACTAAAACTAACAAAATTGAGCCTAAAATAGAAAACAAAATGAATAAAAAGAGATGATACGCGTCGTACAACCGAAATTGTTGGTGTCTCCATATTTCTTTTAGCCACGAAAGGTTGTAGTTGCGATAACCGGGGGGACAAAGTTGTACAATGGTAAACCGAAGGACAAACGTCACACGGTTATCTCGCCAGCCGTGTACAACCGTGGGCGGTTTTGAGATCGATGCGCGCGAACGATCATCCGGAGGACTGATCATCGCGTTAAATCCTGATTCGTGCCCGGGGGGCACGGGGGAGTAATCAGAGCGGTGGAGCAGTTAAATAGCATCGCAACCGCGACCGAATTGTTAGCACGTGGAACATGTAAACGGCCACGTTGCTACGGGCCACGAAATCCGTTTGCAAGAGAGTCTGCCAGCCGACCTCCTCCCCTCCCCTCCCCCTCTGCCACCCTCCAGCTCTTCGCTAGGTATTACGCGCGTTTTCATGTACGTTGTCGTTTGCCCGGCCGATATTCCTCGATCGTCCTCGACGATATTCTTTTTTTTTTCCTTTCAAATTCGGTGTTGCGTCTTTTTTTTTCTAATACAACACCGATGGTAGGGCTGATGGTAGATAATAATGGTGATCGGCTAGGGGAAGGGACACTCCATCGGGCGATTCAACGTTCGAAGATTACTAAGGCGTTGGTACCAGGTTAGGTGTAGATTGGGAATTATTTCGGGGTGAGTTGGTTAATTTAGTAATTTGGTAATCTAGCAGTGTAATTTCCTAGCGATCTAGTAATCTAGGAGCTGAGTAATCTGTTTCCTAATAATCTAGTTATTTAGTAATCTATTAACATAGTGATCCAGTAACTTAGTCATCTATTTCCTAATAATCTGGTAACTTAGTAATCTGGTAACTTTGCAACCTAGTAATCCAGTAGCGTGATTATCTAGCGATCTAGTAATTTAGTAGTTTGTTTCCAAATAATCTAGTAACTTAGTAATCTATTGACCTAGTAACTTTGTAACCTAGTTATCCACTGGTGCAATTTTCTAGCGATCTGGTAATCTGGTAACTTGGTAATCGAGTAACCTAGTAATAAAATGAAATTATTAATCGAGTAACCTAGTAATATGTCACCATGGTAATCTAGTAACCTACTAATCTGGGAATCTAGCAACCTGAAAATCTAGTGACTTATTGTTAGTAACCAAGAAATCTAGTAACCCAGAAATTTAGTAATTTGGTAACTTAATAATTATCATATCGACGTATAACCCCCAGTAACTTTAAGGTTAAACCATTTTCCCTAGGGACATCTACAATGCCCGACAGTGTGCTGTACCGTACTTTCCCTAGTGACTTTTATCGATAATAAACATGGTCCAAAGCATATCGTGTTCGGGCTCGTTTTAATCAGAAAAATGTCACGAATGCCGATATCCTAACAAAACGAAGATCGACAAAGTTTCGATCGCTTTTGTCGGCCCGTTCATCCGTGAACAACCGATCGGGTTCGGTTTCTTCGGGGATTCTGAGGGCCGACGATCTATCGGCCGGCACGGAACAAAGCCGTTGATTTAATTACAACCGGGAAAACGCTCGATTCCACGAAACGTTGCACACGCGAGAGAATAATCAGACGCAATCAGCCAAGTCGGCCTGGCCGTCGAATAACGTCAACAATTGGAAATCTAATCAGAATCGGTTGCTACAATTTGACGGTACCGATTGATCGGCCGGGCTATCGTTTACAAAGCTTGCAAACCGTGTGCTTTGCCTGCCCTCGCCTCACCCCCCACCTCTCCCTTCGCCATCCCTGTTCGTTTCTGTGCTGCGTTAAACCGTTATCAACGGCAGCCCCCTCCTCCCCTCCCCCAGAACACATCTGCACGGTGGCAAACAACAGGGTTGCCTGTATTTTGGAATGCGCTCTGTACACCGCCAATAAAAATAGTTGTTAATGCGCCGACTGATGTGTACCGTTCTTGTTTGAGCCTAAAGGTACAGGAAACGATTTTCATAGGTCGCCGTTGCGTTACAAAACGTAATCGATAAATAATTTTGAGAATGGCGCCGTATTTGATCAATTTTGTTGATTCGTCGGTGAAAGTAATAGTTTTTATTGACCGTACGGATGTGCCTCGTATATATTACCGCTGACCCGTGTTAATTAGCCGCGGGTACGAACCGATTTTGAAGAGGAACTGTGAATGACCAGATAAAAATAATGCGGATCCACTGTGCGTCTGCCAGGAAGGTATATGGATCGAAGGTATTTGGCACGATGGCCGGAGCCATAAGACTTGGCAGACGCCAAGATGAAATACGCCCGTAAGAAAGTAGAAATTCGATCGGTTGCCCCATACACTTCCTGCTTTCTTAATAAGAATCGTATCACGCATACTTATCCGTCTCGATCTCGTTCCTCTTTTTTCTTCTCTCTTTTTCTATTCTTTTCTTCTTTTTGTCACGTGCCGTGAATACTAGGGCATAGTGGCTAGTGTACTGGTTATCGTAGCGCAGCAGCTATTACTATATACCTGTTATGGAACAGTGGTTACTATTGTTACGGTATTAACTACGATGGTGCACTGGTTACTATAATATAAGAGATATTAGAGCATGGTAAGTATTACTATAACGTAGCTACTATGGTATATTAACTATGACGGTGCGCTGGTTCCTATAGTATTGTATATATTAGGGCATAGTGGCTACTATGGTATACTAGCTCTTATGGAATAGTAGTTACTATGACAGTGGTCGCTATTACTATAGTAGTTACTATGGAATACTAGCTATGACGGTGCGCTGGTTGCTATGGTGTAGTGTATAGTTAGGGAATAGTGTTACTATACAGTGGTCACTATTACTATAGTAGTTACTATGGAATACTAGCTATGACGGTGTACTGGTTGCTATGGTACAGTATATATTAGGGCATAGTGGCTACTATGGTATACTAGCTCTTATGGAATAGTAGTTACTATGACAGTGGTCACTATTACTATAGTAGTTACTATGGAATACTAGCTATGACGGTGCGCTGGTTGCTATGGTATAGTGTATATTAGGGCATAGTATTACTATACGGTGGTCACTATTGTTATAGTAATCGCTATGGAATACTGGCTATGACGGTGTACTGGTTGCTATGGTATAGTATAGTATTACTATTGCTATACAGTGGCTACTATGATTTATTAGTTCTAATGGAATAGTAGTCACTTTGGAATACTAGCTATGACGGTGCCACTGGTTGCTATAGTATAGTATATATCAGATCATAGTATTACTATGCGGTGACTACTATGATATACTAGCTCTTATGGAGTAGTAATTACTACGGGAAACCAGCTGTGGTTACTATAGTATAGAAGCTATCACAAAACAGTGGCTACTATAATATACTAGCTCTTATAGCATAGTAATGATCACAGTTATTATAAAGCACCCACATGATTACCACAGTATAACATCCATTACGATATAGTGTCTACTATGATATTATATTCGTCATTACAGCATGGCAACTATTAAGGCACAGACTACTATGATAAACTAGTCATAATACTACACGACAGAATCTACATTTCAAAGAATCGAAGGCACACAGACAGTGGGCATCTTCAGGGTCTCTCAAAGGTTTTTGAATTCTGCCCGGCGGGATGGTGGAATAAAATTCGAATCGGAGAGGGTTAAAAAGTCAAACACAGTTGATTGGACGTACGTCCGAGCCGACGTAGCCAGGTACACTATTTTCGGCCCGTGTGCTTGTAAACAGAAAGCTTTATTGCACGGCTAAACGGGATTTGATGGATCCCGTGAAACATTCCGTGCCGCTTGACGATCGATTCTGCGCCGCGCCGATGAAAAATGAAGTCCGACATCGTCGAACAATAACCAGTCCACCAAAACCGAGTGGCCAGCTGCCCCCTCGGGCTACTATTATTGGACCTGATTTATCGTCTATTTGCACAGACAGAATTTCATAGTTTCCTAGGATCGGGAGCGCCGCGTTTCGAAAATATCGACGCCAAACAACAAAAAGCAAGAGTTACGATTGAAATTGCAACGAGGTTAAGAAACAATCGAAGATTGTTATATACAAGAAAATATATCCTAAGGCCGTCGTTCGGATGTTAACCGGAGGATGATGCCACTCGTTAAAAGTAAGACTCTTCCAACCTAGCCTTTATTTCTCTGCGATCGTCGCCATCTTCGAGGGTTAAAAGTGACCCAGTATCGAGGATGTTGCAGCGATCCTTGAGGAATACCAGGGGACGGGGTCGAGGGGGGTCAGCTAGGTTTTTTTCCCGCCGGCCGACAGAAAAGGGCGACGAAAGAAAAGAGGCGGATGGGGCCGAGGTGACTTTTGAACGAATTCCACTCAGTCGGTTCGCGGCTGCTACGCATATTGTTCTATTTATGTAACCATTGTTCATCCATCGTTTAGGATAAATTTAGATGGCGGGACAGAGACGATCGGATCTCTGCTTCTCTCGCTCTCGGAATGCCGGGTCGACTTCTTAAACGTTTCTTCTCCCGGCTTCGATTCCTCACTCTTTCTAGCCCCCTGCCCGCCTCGCGCACTCGCGTGCTATTAATGATACCCGATTAATTTAGAACTATTGGGTTTCCCAATTAGCCAATCGGAGGACGCGATATGCGGCTGGCCTGCCGTTTCGCGAGCTTTCTTCTGCCCCCCGGGACTCCCCCCGGCCCAAACATGGGCACGATTTTCGTCAAATTCGTTAGCTAACCTCCTTGGCAGATTAGAAATTTTATTCTTGGGTATAATTATTGAACGGGGTGGAGGAATCTTTTTTTTTCTTTTTGTGGGAATGTTAGACAGTGTCCGAGCTTTATTTTGACGTGTATATTTGGTTCGTTGAGGTTACAAAATGGCGGAGTCAGGCGATATTGTTTATCATTATGTTTGTTATTTGGCTGGCGCCAAAAGCGTCTGTAGTATGAAAAATAAAAGAAACTGTTTATATCAATTTAAACGGGAATAAATTCTCTTCGATATGACGCACGAGCTTTTCGATACTTTTCAGAAGTAACAAAATGGTGGTCCAAAGAAGCCATACCATCCTTACCTGTGAACACTCGACTTTGAAAATTTACAAAAATTCACTAGATCGATGTACCGAAACTAACCATACTTCAAATTGTAGCTAATTGCACGACGAATAACGTATAAAAATCTCGATCTAAAAAAACAAGCGGTTTCGAAGTTACACCGCCTGTAACGGCTGACAACGTTTCGTCCGGACATGGTCGTAATCGATACACCGTAGCTCCGCCATTTTTCAACCAAAATAAGTTAAACGCGTATCAAATTAAAGCTGACACTCTGCCCAACATCCTCCGCTAAAGATCGAAGCTGTCCGTTCAACGATCGGTCGGGAGGAGCGATTTTAAT
Source organism: Stelis phaeoptera (assembly GCA_943735885.1). NCBI lineage: Eukaryota > Metazoa > Arthropoda > Insecta > Hymenoptera > Megachilidae > Stelis > Stelis phaeoptera. The sequence continues at coordinate 3,884,343 of OX030946.1, forward strand.
CTCGTTGAGTGTAGCGTGCTTCGACGAAATGTCGCGGGGTAGCGCGGCGATGATCGCATAAATCGGCGCGAAAGGCGAGCGTGCGAGCGAAGAAGATAAAGGACGTATAAATACGTAGCCGGGGCGTGTTGTGATATTAATACAATGACGGATCAGTGGCGGGTTCGGGCGGCACGGCCGTGCGCAGACACTAGATTATCTGAATCGGGGTGAACGACTTTATATAGCGTAGCGGCCGAGTGTCTTCTTCTCGCTTTGTTGTCGGGATTCGAGGTTTCTTTTCAGACAGTGAATCAAAGGGTCGCGAAACAGGCCTCGGAATGGAATGGAACGCCTCGAAAGTATCCCGACTCCCTTTTCGCTTTCACGCTTTTAATTTCTTCGCAGACTTTTTCTTCTTTATTTTTGCCAACCGACAAGATTTACTGGCCGCTGCCCGGACTTTTTCCAAATCGGACACCGTCTATTTAGCTGCCCGACCAGACCGCTTCCGTGCAATTTTATCGAAACGATGATGATAGAATCTGGAGATTTTCCCACGCAGGATTGTTTGTTGCGATTTAACAAGGTGATCGAATAATTATCGAAAGAAACGACGAAATGAAACACTGACACCGGTAGGATTGAGATAATAATGCTAGCCATCGAATTGAAAGGTTACATTTGAGAATTAATTCAGGTTTCGGCGTTTTTTGTTAAGCAAGAGTGTAAATATAAATTTTGTAATCTTTGCTAAATATGCGACGAGATATTTGAAGAGTTAGGTTAGATTCTTTAGCCTCGAACGATTGGGCTAGGTAGTCCTCCTAACACCCCCAGAAGATTGTATCAAATACCCTTAAGAAGTTAGGTTAAGTGCACTCACAAAATAGATTTCGATTTTCTCAGGAGGGTAAATATGCACCCTCAGGAAGTTAGGTTAACTGCCCTCAGAATAGTAAAAGAAACATCCTTAAGAGTTTAGTTTGGATAGCCTGAGAATGTTCTTACCTTAACCCTAGCCCTAGCCTTAACACCTTCGAATTTTGAATTGCCTCATGAGGTTAGGGTTAGGTTATATGTCCTCAGAATATCAGAACAAACATCCTCGAAAGATTAAGTTAAAATTCCCCAAGAGTTTAGTTTACATAGCCCTAGCATGTTAGGATCTTGGAAAGATTCCTCTAACCCTAACCCCCTAAAAAAGTAACTCTAGATTGCCTCATGAGGTTAGGGTTAGGTTAAATGTCCTCAGAATATCAGAACAAACACCCTCAAAAGATTAAGTTAAAATTCCCCAAGAGTTTAGTTTACATAGCCCTAGCAGGTTAGGATAAATGTCTTGGAAAGATTCCTCTAACCCTAACCCCCTCAAAAAGTAACTTCAGATTGCCTCATGAGGTTAGAGTTAGGGTTAAGTGGCATCCTTAAACGGTTAGGTAAAAAATTTCCCAAGAGTTCAGTTTAGATAGCCTCAGAATGTTTGCCGTGTCTCCCTAACCCTGAAACCTTCAAAAAGTAACTTTAAATCGTCTCATGAGATAAGGATTAGGTTAAGTTAGGTTATTCTTCAAAGTCAACCTAAATTGTTAGGACAGACACCCTGAAGAGCCTGGAACTTCCAGTACGCAGGAAATATCAAATCATTGAAAACCTATCGACCCGGATGCGAACATCCCCCTAAACGACCGCGCGATTTCATTTCGAACGAGCAATTTTATGAGAACGTATATCGAGCGGGAATTGAAAATGCAACGTCAATCATTCCGCAAGGAAAGAGGAAACCCACACGGTTCGTTCCTCTTCCTTTTTTTTTTCCTTTTTATTCCTTCCTGCCAGTACTTGACCTCGCGTCAGTCAGCTTAGCGTGAACAATGCGGACGATTAACGAATCAACGGAAGAGACGTAGCCGCGGAGTGTTCTAGTGCGCTTCGTGGAGCGGAAGTGATCTCTCCCTCTACCTCGACCGAGTTGCAAGTATCGAGTTCTCTGCTACCCCACCACCCCCCCCGGCCCCCGTGCAACGGTCCCCCACGGCAATCGGCTATCCGATCAACTGGAACCTCTCGAATTCAACCGAGCCAACCCACGAGGATCCGCGCCGAAGACGGCATCCACTGCCAATCATGCGTTTACTCGGACGAGCCTAATCCCTCGAGGACTCTTCTTGGCCATCCACGGCCACCATCGCCGGGGAAATGTTCCGACGGAGACGATTCTCGTACAGTTACGCGAAGCTTGAACGAACAGTGTTGGCTTTTCTTTCGAGAAGAGACCAGAAATCGACGTGCGATCCGTTCTACGACCCGATAGAGTCTGCGGCTACGTGACGAGTGGACGGATGGATTAAGTTTCATTTCATTACACCGCCGAGTTTCATGTAAATAACTTCACTTCATGCAAACTGTATACATAAATTGCGAAAATTTGTTATATCGTAATGGACTTATGACGAGTCACTCGAGTGCAAAGCGTTAGCTGACCGACTGACCAACCTCCCGCGAGCCTCAAGTTCCCCCAAATTGAGATATTTCAGCTTCGATGACGGTTCCAGGGGACGGTGGAGTGATTTTGAGAATCAAAAGCGTCGCGTTCGATAATCAACACGTTGACTGGCACAGTGAATACGGACGTGGGTAGTCGGACACGCTGAAATCCTAATTATTAACGATACGATTCGATAGCTAGCATTGTTAGCTTAACGTTAACGCTATCCGTGGTTTATTTGATCATTTCTGTTGGTAATTATTTGATTGTAACAAATTTCGTGAGCCGATCACCGGTGACCCCTGTGGCAGCCAACGCGTTAAAGGTGGTACACGATGCTTGTCGCATTAACATCAGAATGCCACCGACTTCACGGTTAACGGTTGTTAATATAAAATAGTATCGTAGTAGGAATGGGGTGTCCAGGCATCGGAAGCGGCGGTGTCACGGCGCGACAGGCTTCGTCGCACTCATTCAATACCAAAGAGATTCGATAACAGCGGATTATTCATGGCGGTAACTCGAGCGACATTGTTCGTTCAAAGCGAACGACGATGGGAGAGGCGAGACCAGGTTCGCATGTCAACCGATACACGTTATTGTACCTGAAATTGGCGGGACGCGTGTGAACCCTCGGCATATGCGCGCCTCCACTTCCTTATGTTGAAAGAAAAAACGTATAAAACGTCTAGCCTAACTTCCGGGCAGCACAAATGTATAATCTACGTCTTACCTCGTCCCCAAGAGAAACCCAAATAAATAACCTTTGCCCTGCACCGGGTTTAACAGTGCTCTAACCTAACTAGGGACTTCAACAAAATAAGTACTTAACGCCGATCTAACCTTAAGCTTCGTACCCAAGGAAAATCCAAATGAACAGCTATCCAGCACCGTGTTTAATGCTGCCCTAACCTTAAAATATTTGACAAAGTTTGGGACTTGAACGAAATAAATATTTAACGCCGAGCTAACCTTAAAATTAACTAATCTAACTTGGGACTTGAACGAAATAAATATTTAACGCCGACCTAACCTTAAAATACCTAGCCTAACGTTCAGCTCCACCCCCTAAGGAAAATTCAAATAAACGTGTTTAACACTACCCTAACCTAACTTGGGACTTGAACAAAATACATATCTAACGCCGAACTAACCTTAAAATACTTAATCTAACTTGGGACTTGAACAAAATAAATAACCTTTGGCCTGCGGTCTGTTTAACCGATCCCAGTAGTTAATTACTTGTTTGAAAAGAAACACACACAAAGTAAGTATAATGAATATTGAAAGGGACCTTGAACGGAAGAAAGGTAAGGGCTGAAGACGAGGAGCAAGATTGATCGGTTCTCGATCTCCGATCAACAGAAGAAACGATCGTTTCATAAATATCCCTTCACCTTTCATCAAAGATGAGATTCGTGACTGGCTTCTGGTCGATTCAAGGGGGGATGAAAAAAAAAAAATGTATAAAAGGGTTGCTGTTTTGACAGGAATATGGGCTTCTTTCGCGAGTTCGATCCGCTCGTTACGAGACTGGGATCATCCGTAACCGACACCTGGACGAATGACTCCTTTTCCAAGAGGTTAGACCCCGATCAAGGATATAAGCACAGTCATCGTCGATTCCTCGCCAGCCCTTTGATTCCCCCTTCTTCCTGTTCCTTTTTTTTTTTTTTTGATTCATTTCTGTCCGGTTGTTCGTTGGTTGAAAACCGATTGGACACACGGCGTTTCTCATTCATTCGACTATGTCGATTTATCGAAAATCATTCGGCTGGATTGGTCCGGTACGGTCGGTGGAAACGGTGGAGCCCGACGATACAGTCTCGAAAGAATATTGAAATTTTAGTTGGAATTCGTGGTGGAGGGGTCTGGGTTTGGGAAATGGGAAATTTGGGATTTTCAGGGGGGGGAAATTTGGGAAACTTGAGATTTTGAGGCAGAACAATTTGGGATTTTGGGGTGGAAAATTTTTAATGTGGGAATATTGAAAATTTGAGATTAGAAATCTGTAGTATGGGAAAATGGAGAATTTGAGGTGGGAAAATATTTAATATGGGAAAATGGAACATTGGAGATTTTGGGATGGAAAAATTTCAGTATGGGAATATTGAAAATTTGACATTAGAAATCTCTAATATGGGAAAATGGAAAATTTGGGATTTTGGGGTGGGAAAATATTTAATATGGGAAAATGGAAAATTCAGATCTTGGGGTGGAAAAATTTTAATATGGGAATATTGAAAATCTGAGATTAGAAATCTCTAATATGGGAAAATGGAAAATTTGGGATTGGAAAATCTTTAATATGGGAAAATGGAACATTGGAGATTTTGGGATGGAAAAATTTTAATATGGGAATATTGAAAATTTGACATTAGAAATCTCTAATATGGGAAAATGGAAAATTAGGGATTTTGAGATAGGAAAATCTTTAAGATAGGAAAATGGAAATGAGACTCTTTAATATGAAAAAATGGAAAATTCTTCATTTCGAAATTATAACGATGAAATATTAAGGATTGAAAATTAATAATTTTGAACCACCCGATAAAAATATTCTTTTAATTTGAATGCAAAAGGGATGATTTCGAGTTGTCCCAGGTTGTATCGTGTTCCCAAGAATGAGATCACCGTTCACACTATCGATGTCCAAATCTCATCATTTTCACTCCCCCAATAAGTCACGGTACATTTAACATTCTATTCTTTGCCCCTGGAATTTCAACACCTACGGCCGGTGCACGTGGTGGTGGTGGTGTTCGCGTCTTTGCCAGAACCTCTTCGTCATTCGACCAGGATTTCATTCACTAGGAACGCTTGCCGACTGCTTCTGACCTCAGCGGCTCTCATTTTTCGATATCACGAAAACCGACGACCTTCGAACAAGACGGTTACAATCACAATTTTTCCCATAAAAAGGGAAGAAATTTTACAGTAACCATTGTATTGGAACTTTTTGTATACAAAAGGTGGAATATGTTAGTTTCTTGTTGAAATTATTATTTCCTTCGGGAAAATACGGGAACCGATGGAAGAAGGTGTAGAAAACTTTGAGAAATTATGGGAAGTATGGAAAAGCTATGGTAAGGTACGAGGTATGACGGAGAATCGTGAAAGGTGATGGAAAAGGACGGGAAATTATGGGAAACCGAGGAAAATTATTGATAGCGAGTGAAGATTATGAAAAAAACTATGAAAAACTACAGAAAACGATGGGGATTGAGAAATCGTGGAAACACCCATAGAAAACTATGGAAATCAGCAAACTAATTTAACTATTATTCATCGATTTCCAAGAAATCCAATTAACAACCATAGAGTCTCATTATCAAAGAGATTCTATGAAACTTTTGTGCGAGTCACAGACTCGTGGGTGACGTCAGTGAAAGAAAAGGATTTTTTAAATAAACGAAAACGAGAAAATTCATTTGGAATAAATAATATTTTGGTGAGGAGTCGTGCGAGAGAATCCGGAAGACGCGAGCTGAGGGAAGACGGGCGCAGGTACCACGGAAACTCTTCGTGTCCGAACGATAGGATCGGTGTTAAATCGTGGTCATCCGTTTCGGTCGACGTGTCCGGCGTGTATCTCATAAATCGTTCGGTCAACGAATGTAATTTGACGTGACAAATGGCAGATGTATCGATAGCGACGGGCTTGAAAACACGCGGTACCTTGATCCTCGAGTTTTCGGCTCTGTTCTGATCACCTTCACGATTCGTGTCGTCGTCGGACCGAACCTTGCTTCGCGAGATAAAAAAGGAAGGGAAAAAAAAAGAAATTATGAGACAGGGTAGAAAATTGTGGGAAAATATGGAAAGCTGGGGGAAATATGAAAAACTAGGGGATATTCTGAGGAAGTGTGGAAAAGTAGGGAAAATGTGAAAGAAAAGCTGAGGAAAATTGTGGGAAAATATGAAAAGCTGGGGGATATTGTGGGGAAATATGGAAAGCTGGGGAAAATGGTGGGAAAATATGGAAAGCTGGGGAATATTGTGGGGGAATATGGAAAGCTGGGGGATATTGTGGGGAAATATGGAAAGCTGGGGGAAGTTACGGGGAAATGTGAAGAACTGGGGGATATGGCGAAGAAACGTGGGGGAAAAACTAAGGAAAATTGTGGGAAAATATGAAAAGCTGGGGGATATTGTGGGGAAATGTGAAAAGCTCGGGAAAATTGTGGGAAAATATGAAAATCTGGGGGATATTGTGGGGAAATGTGGAAAAGTGGGGAAAATCATGGGGAAATATGAAAAACTAGGGAAAACTACGGAGAGCTGTTGAAAATTATGGGGGAATCTTTAGAACTAGGGAAAAATCATAGGAAGGTAAGATGGGACTATGAAAGAATTATGGAAAAGCGTGGATAATTGTAAGGAGTTACGGAAAATTGTGGGAGAATGAGAGAGAATTATGGAAAACAAATGGAAAAGCTATGGAAAACTGTGGAAACTTTAGAAAACCATGGAAAATTATAGGAAACTGCGATAAAACTATGAAAAACTGTGGAGAACGATGAAAATCTATGAAAACGCTGGAAAATATGAAAATTAAAACTTCATGAATCAGTATTTCAACAATTTTTTTAATTTTCTTCACTTTTCAAAATGCAACCGCGAATAAAAAAAAATAAATTCTTAAATAAATTTCCTAAAAACATGAAAGTAGAATTCGTGTGCCACCATTAATGCCGTCCAGTCGCTGATTTATTTCGCGACAACGTGAGCAGAAGATTTTCCAGTAAATAAATCCCTATTTTCTTGATCCTCGAGACGAAAGAAAACAAAAGTGAGGTTATGAATTGATAATATGGCGGTTCGCGTAACGCCAGCGACGTCTGGCGACGAATTTACGGCGCCCGAAGAGGAAAGAATGGCTTCCAATAAATTATAAGTTGCGGGACGCGAGTCGTTTGGAAATTTATTTTTATTTCGACGGTGTACATCAGGCCGGCGTTTTCGTGCGCGCGCGTGTGTGTGTGTGTGTGTATCATTTCGGCCGGGACAGTTTTTAAAGTGTCAGTTTCTCGGGTGTAATGATATACGCGCGGACACGTTCCCGGCTAATATTAGAACGTCATTTGTAAAGTTTCTCTCGTGATCAATTAGGGGCTGTTTCTTATCGGTCTTCTGCTTTTAGCCGGCGAACGAACGCTTGGCCGACTTCATTTTCCAATTCGCTTAATTGTAAATGACGGCCGCCATTGTGATACAAAAATAATTGCTCGATCTCGCGGAAATATTTATCGACGCCTAGCAGAAGTAATGCTCGGGCCGGGCGTCGAATGGAAATTTACTCGTTCATATATGTATATCGGTATTTTGTTGAAACTTTTTATTCAACTATACAGTACGTCCTCGAGCATGTTAACCCTCCCTAGGGACACTGCCAGTCACAATTGTCCCGCCATATTAAAAAAATTACTAGACATTATACACACTAATCAAAATTAACCTAACCATCGTCCAATATTAAATTACTAAATTAATAATCAATCAATTACTGATTGGTAGATGGCTAGTTTCCTCCGCCGAAAGTTTCCCTAGGAAAGGCTAGTTTCCTCCGCTGAAAAGTTCCCTAGGTAAAGCTAGTTCCCTCGGCCGAAAATTTCCCTAGGAAAGGCTTCCCTCCGCTGTTAATTTTCCCTAGAAAAGGCTAGTTCCCTCGGCCGAAAATTTCCCTAGGAAAGGCTAGTTCCCTCCGCCAAAAGTTTTCCTGGGAAAGGCTGGTTTCCTCCGCTGCCAATTTCCCTAGGAAAGGCTAGTTTCCTCCGCCAAAAGTTTCCCTAGAAAAAGCTAGTTTCCTAGGAATTTCCAGATATCCGTTCCAAAATGAAAAATAACACCGTCGCAAATGAAATTTGCCCGACAAAATTATTTCGTTGCTATTTATATATTAAATTACAAAAATGCAAAATGCCAAAAGATTCGAAATGCCTGCGTGACTCAAGAAGAGGACTCGTCCGCTTGAACAATGATGAAAATTGAAATTTCAAATTGTCAGATTTCCAAGTTGCGCTCCGTTTTCCGTGAAATGAATAGAGGCGGCCAGAACCGGGGCCCATCAATAATAGCCACTCGGTTAATTTGCATCGCTGGATGGTCGCTTGTGTACGCGATGGAACAAAGCTATAATTATTAGCGGCGGTCGTCTCTGCGCGTTCACCGTGGCCGTTTATTAAGGGGCGCCCGGCTCCCCTCCCTACGCCACTGCGACCGTCTATGACACCTCTCACGGGGCTACCGGACGAGATTATGAACTGGCGGCGAAGATGAAATTCCTTTGTTCCGATCCGCGTACGCCTTGCTCGTCGATTTGTCTGGCGAGCAGGTGCGTATATATAGAAACAGGCCGGACCCGGACGATTCGACAACGACCCACAGGACTTAGGATCATTGTCAGTGCCGTACGAATACATGGGGGTACCTCACGATTAACGAGGACCATCGCGTCGAGCAGAGAAGATCGAGATACACTATGGAAATATTTGGTAAATTTGAAATAGTACCAGGCACGCTTATGATGGCCATTCATCAATTTTTGCGATTTTAATAACGGGATATTTATCTTAATTGTCGTTCTGGGTGGTTAATTAATTGGTTATTTTGACCTAGCAGCTAGGGATATTTTGGACTAGTATCTAAGGATATTTTGGTCTGGTATCTAGGGATATTTTGATTTAGTATGTAGGGGATATTTTGACCTAGCAGCTAGGGATATTTTGTACTAGTATCTAAGGATATTTTGGACTGGTATCTGGGGATACTTTAATTTAGTATGTAGAGGATATTTTGTCCCAGTATATAGGAATATTTTGATCTAGTATTTAGGGATATTTTTGACCTCGTATCTTGGGAAATTTTAGCCAAATATCTAGGAATATTTTGACCTAATATCTAAGGATGCTTTGGCCTAATGTCTTAGGGATATTTTAATCTAGTATCTAGGGATATTCTGATTCAGTATCTTAGTGATATTTTTATCTGGTTCTAGGAATATTTTTACCTAATATCTAAAGATACTTTGACCTAATGTCCTAGTGATATTTTTGCCTAGTATCTAGGGATATTCTAATCCAGCATGTGGGGATATTTTGACCTAGTATCTAGGGCCAATACGACGTAGGCTCCATTTCTTACGGTCAACCCTTATTTTGACCAAGCTTTCAGGGATTTTTTGACCCAAATTCTAGTGACATTTGAACCTAGTAACTTCAAGTAACATTTGAACCTAACTTCCACTGTCATTTTGATGTATTTTCCAGTGTTATTTTAACCTAACTTTCCAGAGCCATTTTGATCCAGCTTCAGGGTCATTACGATCCAGTTTCATTCTATCATCCATGGTCATTTTAACCTATCCAATCTACATACACATGACTGAACTTCAAACTATCGTTACAGTAATCAATTCTGACAAAAATAAATAAATTCATTTCTTCATTTTTCCAAAAGTATCATCTTCTCTAACATTTCTCCAAAAATATTGTCGAATGTCACACTAGCGCCAGTTCGAGCCAGGGTCAGGTTGAAATAACACTCCTTACGGCCTTAATAGATTCGACCCTGAAGAGGTCAGCACTCCGTCTGACCTCCTTTTTTTGCGGAAGTCTCGAAAGACGGTTAGTACCCGCCATCTGTCGGCGGGGCAGCGGACTGCCAGCGCGTTTTTATTCCTTTCCCGTAAAAACGAAAGAAAAAAGGCGGGTTTCGCCCGACCTTAGCCCTCGTCGCGTTACGGACGGCTCGTGCCAAAATTTCCACTAACCCTAACCTTACCTTCGTCTCTCAAACAATCCTACGACTATTTATATTTAACAAATCCCGTCCACTGCCTTGACAACACGATTCCATAATCCAGGAGATCCCCCTACAACACGGCACGTTTATGTAACACGGCTCGGGAAGCAAAACAAGAAATTTTGTTGGAATAAACCAAGAAGGAAACGAAGCAACGTTAGTTCCCCGTTTCGTAGCCGGAAGACTCGTGGATTTAACTTCGAAAGGGACAAATTTTTGTTAAATATTCGATGTTAAAAGAAGGTTGAAGCAAAGGACAAAGTTCGAAACCGGCTGCCTGGACGAGAAGGGTAACGAGTGTCCGGCGATCTTCCGAAGTCCTGGAACCGAGGCCCCAGGGGCTGGCGGTGTCCTGGGTAGACCAGATTTATGTGCAAAACTCGGAGACGTCCCCTTCGTCCAGGCTGACGGGGATGCAAGAAACGATCCCCGAGGAGTCGGGGATAAACTTGGCTTTAACGATCCCTGGATCTGCATGGCGCGTCAGCTCTGGGGAATTTTTCGGCTACGAATTTTCTCGAACCTTCTCGAAGCTATTAACAGTCGCATTGAGATCCTTTAGAAGTTGCTTACAAATTCGAAGAACGTGTAGGGTCAAAATAATTTTGATGCCTTGTATGTTAACACGTTTGGAATTCGTGAAAATCTGTAGCAGAGCCGTCTGAACAACAGCGACGGCCCTGGGCAAAGAAATGCCCTGGAGCCCTTTGTGTGCCCCGGGCAAACAAACGCCCTGAAACCCTTTGTATGCCCTGAGTAAAAATGCTCTAAAATCCTTTGTTTGCCCTGGGCAAAGAAATGCCCTGGAGCCCTTTATATGCCCTGAAATCCTTTGTGTGTCCTGGGCTAAAAAATGCCTTGAAATTCTTCGTTTGCCCTGAATAAAAAAAAATGCCCTGGAGCCCTTTATATGCCCTGAAATCCTTTGTGTGTCCTGGGCTAAAAAATGCCTTGAAATTCTTCGTTTGCCCTGAATAAAAAAAAATGCCCTGGAGCCCTTTATATGCCCTGAAATCCTTGGTGTGTCCTGGGCAAAGAAATGCCATGAGATTCTTCGTTTGCCCTGAATAAAGAAAAAATGCCCTGGAGCCCTTTGTGTGCCCCGGGCACCCACGAAACCAAAAATGAAATCGTATGAACGACTATTTGTTAAAAATCCATGGGTTGAATTATATTAAAAGTAGAGAAACGAATCAAGTCTAACGTTATTTTATTGCAAGATTGGATGAATTAAAGCAGAGAAGAAAATTGTCGAAGCCTTGAAGAAGTTCGTGATTCCTGGCTGAATTGTTTGTACATTTTCAATCTGTTCGAAGGATTTAGGGAAGATTCCGGTGTTGTAGAGGATTATAGTATCACGAAGATCAAGTTGAGGCAGGTTGTCCACCAACACGGGGAAACAAGAATGTTCAGCTTAAGATTCCACGCGTTCCGGCTGTCTTCCGAACATAAGTAATTAGTTAATCTCGGAATTAAACCGTGCAGATAAAATCCTAGGATATTCATCGGACGAATTGTTCTGGCCGACGTTTTTATCGTGAAAATTCTTTCCGTCGAATGTTTACACTCCTAATTATTTTCCGACAGAACCATCGAACCAATTCTTTTCGATCCTTTTGCATATCGAAATACGTATTTTAAAGAAATCTTACGATTTTCTGTAAAATCTAGTAAAATAGAGGGATAAAACTAAGGCCTGTACACGGAACTGCCCGCGGGAAGGGTCACGGGCAAATGTTGCCCGCTGGGCAGAATATCGAAGCATAAAAATTTTATCGTTACCTGATTATATAAAATATTTTCCCAGGGGAAAATACGCCTCGCCGTCTTACTCGAAAGTAACTAGCCAAAGAGCCATATTTGAATTGCTATTGGAAATGGGTGAAACGTTCCTATGTTAAATTTCCACTTTATTAAGTGGAGACGTGAAAATTCTAGCGTCCACTTAACCCGTTAGCTGTGTTCGACGATTACATCCGTCATCAACCCAACAGTTGTTAACAAAATATAAAATTTCAGATAAGAAAGAAGCCGGTTTCACCAAGAAGGCGTCCGATTAAATGTGGGTGCCCGTCGCGGCCCGTCTAATTGTAATTTCCCCGTGACGCGTGATGCATTAGAATATGATCACGTATGTGCGCGACACGTCAGCCAATGGCGTCCTGCGTGGGAAACGTCCAGGTCACGCGTCCAGCGGGCGCGGACGGAATGGCCAAGTGAGGCCCACTGGGCCCAGAAGACATCGCCTGGTCGGGGCATCATCTGTTGACTTCGTTCTTCCCGCTGCACTCGAATCGTCACGTCGCCGTCGTAACAGACTAAACAGGCGACCTACGCCTGTTTGTCGACAGGTTCAAAGTTACAGACCCTGTCTCCCTGCGAACCGCGCACAAAAACCGTCCATGACGATTTCCACCACGACATTACGTGGGAATAGAGTTCTAAATGAATAAACTATGATTGCAACGACATCCACGGAACAGTACCTAAAAAGGTTAATAACTGCGGGGGACTGAAGCGGGTTAGCTTATGGCCCAAGTTCCCGCCATTTTATGACACGGATACTGCGCACCTGTTGACAAACGGCTGCCGATTGATCGGGACCTACGCGACGAGAGGAATACGGAAGCGTCGCGACGCCGCGTAATAATAGAGCGGCGCGTGTTTTGACACGAGTATTACCGGCCATCTTCGTTATTTCTGACCCGGGCCGGGACACCTGCCGCGCCTTCTCATCGGGCGACTACGCAGTTTCGGAAACGCACGACTCCTTTGGAAGCAATTTTTGAAAATCGACACCGAAACGGTTTCTTATTCGTTTTTTCTTTCTTTTTTTTTTTAATGCGTGCTGGTGTCGGGACATTGAATACATTCGGAAATGTTGGAGAAGATTTTTGAATAAAACTCGGTAAATAATATTCAAAATGGTATTAACCGAATCTAGTAACTTTTCAGTACGAAGTGTGTTGGTTGATTAAATAATATAATCCCTAGTAACATTCAAGTATAAATCAGTACAGCGAGACACTAGATGACGCGGATATAGTGAAATCTAGGGAATTTGTAGTGATGTTATAGTGAAAATTGTATCAGTACAGATCTATTTTATCGTAGAGAATTATTTATGAATAGAAGAGGAAGAAAGTTTGAAATGGATCGGATACTGCACAACAAAATCCCTATAAATCCCTAGACAGCACGTACGCAGCGAAATCTAGGGAATATTCTAGTGATATCTATGAATTCTTAGAAAAATATTATTAAAATTTTAATAAAATCTTCAAAAGGATGTTTCCAAAATTTCTTCTGATTTTTCCGACAGAATTTTTCATTCAAAATTTTTATAATACAGATTTATTTTTTCTGTTTCTAGACAATTATTTATGAACGAAGGGAAACAGATGGAGTATCAGATTCTTTTTCCCTCCTTCTTCTTTTTCTCGACTGAGTTACACGGCGATTTAAATTTTCGGTCACCTCGGATGGATAAAAATGCAAGTTTTACCAGGTGAATGACGGGAATACTGATTCCCGATAACAAATACGAGGCTGAGCCTCGGTCGGATATGGTTGAGACACATTTGGAACTTGACGTTTTCGATTTTCGACTCATTCAAAGTCGCGGCGACACTCGGATATCAGGAAACTGCCAGGTGAATGAATAAAACAAAGAAATAACAGTATATCCAGGCCGGTCGACATTATTCGTGATTTTACGATCGAGGAAAAATAAACCATGGCGAAATCATTGATACATCTTATCGTTTCGATCGTCCTTCGTAACGGCAAACCATAGATAATCATTTCTTTATCACTGGTGTCTCCCTATTTTGTTTTCTGCATAACTTCAAAATACTTTGTTAAATAATTATAAAAAAAGAAATTCGATATAACTTTTTAATTTCTCATTAACTCTGATAAACCTTTTCTTTCGCACCCTCTGCACTCGAAGCATATTTGGACGCAATCTGATGTAATCTAATTTTCTAGCTATGTTTCCGGAAAGCAAACGCACTATGTCGGAATATTTGAGAGTCTGTTGATTTTGAAACTGAAATTTCGCGTTTTAGAATATATTTAATAATCCTCGCAAGTAAAACAATCCAGCGGCTCGGGAGGTCTGGCGATCACGGGGTACCGAACCATAGCTTGGGCAAACAGATCAGATAATAAATATTCCCAATCTATTCTTACGCTGTTTCGAATTTTTCTTATAATTGTTTGACAAAGCTTGTCGTAACAATGACAGAAAGAAACTAAGTCCACCCTGTATAATATTTATTTGAGAATTATTTAAGAAAGTAGCTGCTGCAACGATGCTCGGCTACGAAGACGGGCCGAAATTTTCGGATGGTTTCGTTACGGATTACGGATCGATGCGGCTCGTACGGATCGAAACACACGTGAATCATAATCATATACGATTGGAATAACAAAACGCGACGGTAGGAACGGATCGCGAAGAAGTATTGTTATGCGGCAACATGACGGGCCGCTGGCATTCCGTCATGCTCGCGTTTCCCAGATCGAAATAATGCTATGCGGCAACATTATAATCGTAAATATGGGGGAGACCCCCCGGCCCCGTTAGGAATCCGCCGAGTGGCACCCACTTATTTCAAAAGAGAATCATAATTTATTATTACACCGGCCGCGAGGGGAATAACAATCGGTCCGGTCGGACTCTTCCAAGAACCAGGTCGAGTTTCGATCGATCTTTGAATACTTACGCGGCTTGAACCCCCCCTCGCATCCTCCTACTTTTCTTATCATTTACGAAAGATTCGATAGGTTGCGCGAGGTTCGTTTTGACGGCTGGCATCGTGTGGGGGGTTACCGCTGGCCCGAGACACCTTTTTCTTGATATCGAACGTTCTATTGGTGCGATTTTCGATTTTCTTTGGTACACTCGTTCGTTGCGATGGATTTGTTTGCGGGTCGGTTGCGGATTTTTTTTTTTTTTAGGGAAATAGTGGAGAAAGTTTCTGGATGAAACGAAGTTTGATGACGGATTTTTTTCAGTCCAGGGACATTTCAGGCGGATGCGCTGGAGAAAAGTTTGGAAAGTTCGAGAGGAAGGTAAGAGGAATCTAGGGAGATTCGATGGGGAATGATATGAGGGGCTGGTGGTGATCTGGGGAGATTTTAGTGGGAATCTGAGGAGATTATAGAAGAATCGAGGGGAATCTGGGGGATTTATGAGAATTCTAGAAAATTATAATAGACGTCTAGGGATATTCCGGGCGTCCAGGGAAATCTAAAGATATCCCCGGAAGAATGTAGGAAAATCTAGGGGAATTCCAAAGGGGATTTATGAGAATTCTAGAAAATTATAATACGAATCTAGGGATATTCCTGGAGTCCAGGGAAATCTAAGGATATTCCCGTAAGAATCTAGGGAAGTCTAGGGGAATTCCAAAGAGGAATTATGAGAATTTTAGACAATTATAATAGAAATCTAGGGAAACACCAAGGATCTGGGGAAATCTAAATGAATCCCAGGATTGACCCAAAGAAATCTAGAAAAATCCTTAGAGATTCGAACAAATATCTATAAAAAAACTAGTGAGATTCCATGGGGAATTTAGAACAATCCTAGATAAAAGTCTACGGAATTCCTCCTAAGAAAAAACCAAAACACCTTCAAAGGTCTTTTAAAAAATCTAGAGAAATCCCTGGCAGAGCCTAAGAACCTAACCTAGAACTTGCCGAGGTTGGGAGAATAAATCTAACCTAACCTATGCAAAAATATAAAGGAAATCATTCCATGAAGCACGACCTGTGCACTTTCGGGTCAGAGGTGTATTTCTGTCCCGGAAACGATTGTTCGACGATCGAATTTTTCTCAAGCGACCGGTTGACTCGTTGATTCCGATCGCGGGCCTTATGGCCAGTTATAGGGGGCGTCCGATAAATCGAAGGGGAACACAGCCACGGAATACCAATCTATCGTGTGGCCTCCAGTGGACGTGGCGCGACATTGAAAGGAATGTAAATGCGTTATGAACACCGGCCCAGTTCTACACGGTGTCACAGCTCGCCCGTCGCTTACAGATTGCCCCATAAAAGAAGCCTCGACCGATCGAAAACCCACGGACCGTACGCTGTCTCTACGTGATGAATGCCTGGGCGTTTTTATTTAAAAAAAGAAATTTGCTGCGTTAATTTAATTAATCTCCTGATTATGGTATCGAGGCTTGAAAATTGGGTCAGTATCGGGCCTTAAGTTTCAAATTCTAACAAAAACGATTCAACGATCGACGTTCCATAGGAAATGAGAATAATAATCGTTAACTATTAGAAAAGGCGCTGGGTCAATTTTGGGTCCAATATGTTCAGGGCCTTAAATTGCAAATTTTAATAAATTAACGTTTCATACAAGATAAGAAAATATTACAAAGAAGTTTGGTCAATTTGGGCCCTGCCACGTTTTGGGCCTTATATTTCAAATTCTAAAAGAGAAAACTTCGAAACTCTCACGATTCAAATAGGATACGAGAATAATAATCATTAACTATTAAAAAAGGTACTGAGTCAATTTTGGGTCCAACATGTCCTGGGCCTTACAATTGAAATTTGCAAAAATACCTTGCCATACGAAATAAGAATAATAATTATTAAATATTGAAAAGCACGCTGGGTCAATCTGGGCCCTGTCACATCCTGGGCCTTACATTTCAAATTTCAAAAAACAAAAATTCAAAATTCTTACGATCGTAGAATCCGCGCATCGTTGAGGGCATTTGGACCACCAAGATCGGCGAACGAGCATCTCGGTGTCAATTAATGAGCCGGAGGGGTCCGTGGGGGGGCAGGGGGCCCGGTACGTGGAACGAGGAGCCAGCAAAAGACGAGCTCCCCTGGTTTTGTCGCTCGGTTCCCGGTAGGCAGCCATAATAAATACATAATATACACATAAAGGCGAGCCGGCGCGATCGAAATGATCAAGAGAAATCCTCCTCGATCGCCGTGGGTGGCGCCAGCTACCGAACCACGGCTTCGAATGAAAATCTCCACGCTTTCTGGCGTGCCTCCGGTGATTGCCCAACCCAGCACCGTAACCAGAGGTCTCCCGTAAAGGGGGCCCACAATATTTCTCGTGCCTTATCGGTAAACCGTGGATCTTAGTACGAATGCACGTTGAATGAAAATGATAAGTGAAAGAATCTACAATTTTATAAGTTATTCTTGTAATTTACGACTCAAGGCAGGAATGGCCTAGGACCCCCGTTATTATCAGCACTGTGACAATATTATAATCTTCTGTTTACCATTCTTAGAACAATTGAAAGCAGTCTCGGGCGACGCGTGACCAGTCAAGAGGGAAATATTCAATTTGGCGGGCATATTCATAGGATTTCGTGAGCCGGGTCTTTTTGCCCGGGCGCGGGACCACCTCGGAGATGAAGCTGTCCACCCTTGCCGCGCCTAACCTCGACTGACCCGTGGAACGTTCGGAGGATGTTTCGCACAATTCTCACGCGGTCGATCGTCAGAAATCGGGGAACATCGCAGAAAGAAACCCGCCGTCGAATCCGAGCCGGGAACGGATCGTTGGAATCGCAATAAAATGAACATGTGGGGGTAGGGGCCCTGAAATTAGAGGGCGACAAAAACGCTGACGGCTTGTGTGCTTCCAGGTCCGTAGTTTCGCCGGGTTAGGGCGCATGTAAATGAACAAGGGCCGAACACGTGTCCGCGCAGAGTTTGAACTTGCAACTGGGCAGATACTAATACACGTTGTTTCAACCTAAGACTCCAATGTCGAAGCACAAAGGGAAATATACAGAAGGAACAGGGAAAGCCCGGCGGGCATTTGGGTGGTCCGTGAGGACCCCTCGCCGAGCAGCCTCGTGTAATAACCGATCGGACAACAAGTTGGCGGCTGGCAGGAGGAGGGGGGACGGGGACAAGAAGCAGGGCGCTCTTGAAAAGTAACAAATTTCCGACAAACGCGAAAGCTGCGACGCGGCGAGTTTTTTGCCCGAGCGCAAATGCCAGTTGTGCAGCCTTGAGTCTCCTTATCGTCGTCGCGTATCTGGGAGGGGGCAGGGAGCGTTCTTACCCGACCGATATAAATAACGAGTGCATACGACGACGGTTGGCGTAGACTTATTTAATAATTTATATTATGCGAGGGCCACATAAATCGACATGGGGCAACGAAGAAGGCCATGATGTATGGGATAATTTGACGTATAGCGGAGGCCAGCGATCGTACCGGCCATGTACGGCCGAATGACCGACTGTAAATTACTGGCACGTCGCGTAAAAACAACGGGGCTGGCTGTCCCTTGACTTCCCTTGACCGACGTCCACGTCCATCGGCGTCGATTCCTCATCGACACTCGAATCCCCATTAACTGGCTGCCCGACGCGGCCAAGATGCTCGATTCAACGAGACCCCGTTGACCTTTGTCTTCTTTCTACCCGAGAAAAACACTGTCTGAACGATTGTGCTCCTCCGTGGTGGCTGCTTTCCATTCAACCTCCATTCTGACGACGCTTTTTCGATCCTTCGTCCTCCTTTTGCATTTCGATTCATGGATAATTGTCAGTATAATGCAACTTTTGGATCAGGTTACGCCTAGATTAGGACCATCGTGTGCCCTGTGTGCTTTTCATTGAGTTTCGTTCTTGAAACGGGTTTTAGAATACTTCGTCTCCATTTTGGATCTCGATTTACAGATAATAGCCCGCGTGGTGTAATTTTTAGGTTAGATTGGATGTTACCTAGGAAAGTTACTAGGGATTTTATCGTGGGATGATAAATTCCTTAGCCCGTCGTTCATTTGCCTTCGTTATTAAGTCAACCAATTCCCTTTGAACCGAATATTTACCTAAAGTCGAATGTTGTGATATTTTTCCCCTAGGGCGCCATTTTCCCCACGGTGCCCGATGCCGTACATATCAAAAACTTAAAAAATCCCCAAATTAACAGAACTCCTGGAATTTTCACGAAACGATCGAGTATGATCGAGGAATCCAATCAGCGTTCAGCCAATAAAACCGTCGAATCCCTAGGAACAGTTTCAGCTCTGTCGTATTGACGCGAATTATCAGGAGGCAAAAGGGATGGAAGGGGGGGGGGGGGAGGTGGATGGTGTCTACCCCGAAGAAACAGGAAAAGAAACGAGGTTGGTAGGGGTTACGGGAGCAGAGATGGGATGGGGGCTTGTCTCATTTTACTTTACAAGAGGGATTTAAAAACGAGGCACCGTTTGACAGCTATTGCCGGTCGCTCGCGTCCCTCCCTCCTCTCCCCCTACCGGGGACGCTTCGAATTAAATTTAAAATATACAATAAACAGGGGAAAACAATCAATAATCGTGTCTTCCCAGTCGTGTCGTTTGATACGTCGGTAATTAAAAGTCGTTCCTTCCGTGTGAACCAGAGAGCCGTGGGAGGGGGGGGGGGGGGGTGTTGGGAGGGGATTTACTTTAAATTGTGAATAATGACGGCGTCTTATTGGCCGGTGCCTTTAAAATCGTTACCAAGAGATCCCCCGTCTACCCGACGTGAATACCTTACCAACCGATGCTCCTTTTGTTTCCTCGGCTCGTTTCGTGCTCTGCTTTCGAAATTATTTTTTTTAACACCCTCCCTCCCGGTAATGCGATTCCTCGCCACCGACGACGGCCAGAAAACGTCTACCACGAGTTATAGGTTAACGAGGTTAGGTAGCAGCCAGGCTAGGACCTAGGTGAGGTTAGGTTCGATCATGGCGCTTGAAAGATTTGCAGTTTTGAAGGTTAGGCTTGTAGGTAGGCTCGAAGGAGTTTTTTGGTATTTTGGAGAACGACGACTGTGGGGAAAATGGCTCGATAGGGGAATATTTTCTACTGCGGTTAGTAAAGTTGAAGATTAATTTAAATAACTTTTAAATAATCAACAAGGTAACGGTATTTCCTTCAAAGAAACAATTTACACCACCTCGTCGATAATTTCAACGACATTTTCCCCCAGGGCGCCATTTTCCCTAGGAAAATCACGATGGTCAATATCGTACGTGTCAGAAACTTAAAAAATCCCAAAATTTACAGAAATTCCTTCAAAGGAACAATTTACACCACCTCGTCAATAAAAAATAACGAAATCCTGGAATTTCAACGACATTTTCCCCCAGGGCGCCATTTTCCCTAGGAAAACTCACTATGGCCAATACCGTACGTGTCAGAAACTTAAAAAATCCCAAAATTTACAGAAATTCCTTCAAAGGAACAATTTACACCACCTCGTCGATAAAAAATAACGAAATCCTGGAATTTCAACGACATTTTCCCCCAGGGCGCCATTTTCCCTAGGAAAAGCCAAGATGCCCGATGCCGTTCATGTCAGAAACTTAAACAAATCCCAGATTAACTGTATTTCCTACAAGAAATCAATTTACACCACCGCTTTAATTAAAAAATTATTATAATTTATAAATGATTTGAATATTCGAATTTTGAACAGGTTCCCGAAATTAAATCTTTTCCATAATTTCTGAAGAAGGTTAGGGTTAGGCCCAGAGCCTGCCCCTTTCCTATATCCCTATCTTGTTTATACAAACTAACGGATAAGAAACAACAGTGTTTATTTCGTTCACGAAAAAAATAAAACGAACAGAACGCGTCGAGTTTCCGGTCCGGTCGTGATTCCTCATCCGTGGCAACCGAGCTAGTTCTTCCGGTGATTAAGCGGGGACAGGGAACGTGGTGGGGAAGGGGGCACGGTGTGTAATTTGCAGAGACATTATACGGGCTTGATTAAAATAATAATGGCGGGTCGCCACAGTCGACGAGCGACAGGCCTGTGTCCGAAACGAAAACGGCTTATGAATATTGATCCCCATCCGGTTGTTCGGTAATAAACATATCGTGGTCGGATCGTTTTTTTTTTTTTATCTCTCCGTCCGTCCTTTTATTTCTACCTCATTAGCATCACAATGAAGTCGAGCGCAGGCGTAATGTCACCGGATTATTGTAATCGAATTATTTCACGTCCGCCTTGTTCAATCTTTTTTCCCCGATCGAATATTCATCGTTGCCATAAGTCTGCGACTAATTGCGCGAGCGTCGAGATTGCTCCTCGCGGCTGATGTTACTTCGGGAACCCCAGGGGCAGTCGTGTGCCCACGGGGCAGTTACAGGTGCACCTTCGATTAATATCTGTTGATAATTTCTAGAAAATCAGTGCCGTATGAAAATGAAAAAAATGATTCGTTCGATTTCTAAAATTTGATCAAGATCGTTACAGTAGTTTCTGATTTATTTCACGCACGGACCCGACAAGTGTACCTTTGAGAAAAACGCGATGAAAGCTTTGGGTGTCAATAAAAGTAAGAAGAAATTCTTTTGTTTAACAGAAAAATTGAATTTTGTCGACCGCGTGACTGCGTGTAAGCCTGTTAAAGGGTCGAAGGATTAGAATACGGTAGCAGCGATGAAAGGTTAAAGGTGTCGACTGAAATGAAGACAAAATGGCTAAAAGTCGAGGATGGAAGGACCAGGGGTCCATGTAAGATCGCAGGGGACCTTTGAATAAACGACAGCAGCCTTACTACTGTTGGGTAGCGGAACCCCTGCTGATATTCGGGGCCCCCCCATCGACACCTGACAACCTGCTCGCTCCTACCTACAAATTACTTTGTACCCTGACCTCTGCCAACTCCCATAATCCCCCCCATACACGTCCCATGGCTGTTATTAACATTCCAATTCGAAAGATTGAAATCTATTATACTCGACAGTTTCGAAATCGTTAAAAATATCTGATTATTTAACAATATCTTTCAACTATTTTCCTGTTTTAAGTTCAATTCCATAGCAAAGTAATTGGAGAATGTATCTTTTGATAGTCGACGAGTATTTCGATGGAACCCGAAAGAAATAAGATGAACGATGGTCGAAGTATATAAATCCAGGAGCGAATACCACAACGGTGGGCCCCCACACTGTTAATTACCGGACCACACATCTCGTCACGTTGTCCTTTCAACGTGTAAATTCCAGGTATAACATTCTATGACGAATCGCTGCAAGAAAGGGGCCCCTTCTGTCCTCCGGAACGACTTGCGCCTTCTTTTATCCCTAAACGAGTCCAATGACGGATCAAATATTAAGAATTTCCGACGAGCCAATTAGCAATCAAATCCCCCCAGCCCCCCTTCTCGGTTCCCTCTTTTATTTCTATGATTGAATTGTCAAAATTGTAAAATACGATTACTCTCCTTAGTAATACAATTTTTGCAAAATTCCTTTCGCAGCCGTTTCGTTAAAAATATTTTAGAAATAATTAAAAAATCGACGATCTAACTAAGAACAGGAACGACGACAGAATCCACTCGAAAAATATTTCATCCCCAAACGAAGCAGTCACTGAAAAAAAAGAAGAAGAAGAATCTGCCCCGCTTGCACCCCTGTCAACCGGGGAGGGGGGTGTGGAACCAAGCCAGGGCCAACGATAATCCCCGTCAGGGCCGGCCACGTAACTCGACAATTTCCCGGTGCATTAAGGGGGACTTACATATTTTATGGGGATTTTTGCATATAATTTTACGCCGCGTTAGAAGGCGACATTTAAATGCAGCCCAGCTGGATAAACAGAAGCGGCACGGACCCGAGGAAGACGTGAGATGACGAAGGGTCGTCGATACGATTTTGACCCGTGCTCGGGGACGCGGCCGGAACCCCCATGGGAGAACCATGGGTGCTTTTATACGGTCGGACGGGATGGGGTGGTGTTTGCACAGCATGCGATACATGTGTCCTGTTCACCCTGCTCCCCCCACTCGAATCCGACAGAAGGGGGTGGCAGAAACGATTTGACGATTCACTTAAGGGACACCTTATCAGCGATCGGAGCCGCTGATAATCACTGCACTTTCACGGCAATCTTTTTCGCCTCGAAATGCAATCATATCGAGATTGGACCGGTTCGTATGGGGCGGAAAATTGGGGTGGCAAGGCTTTTTAGGTGCTTGAATAATTCGGCTCGAACGAACTTCCACGTCGCGCAAATGGGATTATTCGATCTGTCCGGTAGTTATCGATGCTTTTTCGTATGGTTACTGTCTTTTTGACACTGTCTGGGATCGTCTCTGTTCGTTAAAGACATATATTTTTTTAGGAAGATAATGATGTTTTTATGGATTTGTGTCTAGGAACATTTCTTTGATAAAATGGCAATTGTAATTAATTTTAAGGAATTATTTTTGTGTTAAAAATGTTGAAAAATGTAAATAGTTATTTTTATTAGCGCCATTTGGTCAATTGTCCGGGGACTTTTTCAATTATTTCAGGGGATGGTAATGAGTCTAGGGATATTTCTTTCAGAAAATTGCAATTATAGTTAATTTTAGGGAATTATTTTTGTATTAAAATTGTTTAAAAATGTAAATAGTTTTTTTTTATTAGTATCCTTTGGTCAATCGTCTGGGGATTTTTTTCCATTATTTCATATAGGGGAAGGTGATGAGTCTAGGGATATTTCTTTATAAAAATTGCAATTAAAGTTAATTTCAGGGAATTATTTTTGTATTAAAATTGTATAAAAATATAAATAGTTTTTTTTTAATTAGTGCCCTTTGATAAAATATCCAGCCCCGCCCTTCGGTTAACCACGAGACTTCCCGAAATCCTGCCACAATTCAAAATACCATCGCAAGATCGCTCGAGCAAACCCAAAAATCCATTTCTTCGTCGATGCAACAAGTCTTTTATAGCAAAAACATCCGAACCGACTGAACGAGACGTTGAAACCGAGGTTAGGCCGTCGGAAAGAAGCGGAACCGGCACTTGACGCCGCTTTAATTAAGTTCGCTGATTTCCGGATTCGATTCCGCCGTTCCTGGACAAGCTTCAGGGGCGTGAAGAGGGAAGGACGGTAGGGGTAGGCGGTTGCAGAGTTCGCGTAATGAAATATGCGTGACGAGAGGTCCCACGAGTCCTCGACTCGCACCACCATTACTCAGTTCGGCTCGGTTCGATGCGGTTCCAGTTTCTGCTCCAGGAAGGGTGGCCCACGCGTTATATTATTCAATTATGTCATTCCGCTTGTACGGCCGAGACTAAGGAACTTTTTGGAAGGTGGAGGGAGGCATAGTAAAGGGACGATCCCCTTCAGCAGCATCGAGACTCCCGGGTAGCCATTATGAAATTGTAGTTACTCGATTAATTTCAACTCGAACCCTCCCCCTCGTAGCTTGGAATTATCATAAGATAATGGGCACGCTTTAATTCGCCGGCGACGGGGTGCGGGCCGAGCTCAGCCATGTGTTTTATCGCTGATTACTGCCACCCTTCCTCTGCCCAGATGCTTTGGTTCCTGTTAATTCGGAATTGTTGGACATTTTTCTTCTTTTGGAAGTCAACCGGGGAAATTGGGAAATAAATCGACATGAAAAAAACAATCCTAATAATACCTAGGAATTATATTTAATTCTGGGGTCAGGTTATAAAAATGGCGGATTATATTTTAATTTTAGAAGGTTATATGCAATCATGATTTTTCTAGATTTCTTTGGGTCAGTCCTGGGTTTCCCTTGAATTTCCTTAGACTCTTGGAATTTTCTTAGATTTCCTTCAATTCCCCTTGGAATTTCCCTAGATTTTCCTGGACGCCTGGATTGTCCCTAGATCCCTATTATAATTTTCTAAAACTCTTATAAATCCCCTTTGGAATTCCCCTAGACTTCCCCACACCCTTGGAATTTTCTTAGATTTCCTTCAATTCCTCTAGATTTTCCTAGATACTTACCAGAATTTCCTTAGATTTCCCGGGACGCCTGGAATTTCCCTATTATAATTTCCCAGAATTCTTATAATTCCCCTAGAATTTCCTAGATTCTTCCGGGAATTACCCTAGGTCCATGGAATCTCTCTAAATTTCCCCTACAGTTTCCTAAACCATCTCTAAATCCCCCTAGAAAACCCTACATCACAAAATATTCATGAAACCTTACTCTGTTATACATATAAAAAAAAAGTTTTAAATAAATCAATGAATTAGATGCTTTAATAAGAAAAAGATTCCCAACAGATCCCTTTTCCTGGACCTCGTGACTGCACGTAAGCCCTTAAATAAAATGACACTTTTCGATAGGCTTTGGACGGAGCACGTGACCGTTGGATGCTCGCTGGTTCATGGAATTCCTGGCCGAGTCAAAAGAGGACCATTGGGTTCCCCGGGGACGTCGTCCCGTGCTCGGGACGCCGATCCTTCGCTTTGATTTATGTCCTTGTAAGTGACGTCACTCGTGTGTATCCGTCCGAGGCCTGCCCCTCCCCCCCTCGCCGCTCGTCCCCCGGCGCTGCGTGCACAAAGGACCCGGCGTCATATTATCCCGGGCGTAGCGTATATAAATGACCGAAATTGGAACTTATTGTGTTTGTCATCGGTGCCGGGAAAACTCCGGCGCTGATTTATCGCCGACGCTCGCACTTTCCACCCCTCCTTTCCCCTTTCGGGGTCGACACGATAAAACGTGAAATCAGAAATCAGGCTCTGCCGCAAGCGTCTCCGCAAGACGCTCGACGCTTTGTTATTTTAATGTTATTTTAATACACGGCTCGATATTTCCCGGAATAAATGGCACGGCCTCGTTACATTCCGTAGCCTCATCTGCATGCTTCTTCCCCCCGCCCCCCTCTCCTGGCCAAGCTTTATCGGCGGTATGCTAATTCGCGAGCGGAAAGATGCAGCGATCGCGCGAATAAGATATACCGTGAAGATATCCTACGGTATAATCCGTGGTATTAGTAAGCGTCCCCGTGACGCTAGCATATTCCGGCCGGGCCACTCCATTTGCACCCGGACCCCTATCTCCAACGTCCTTTCCAGTTCGATATAATACCCCACGAGTAATTCCCCGTCCCGGGGTGGCCGGGTTAACGATTCCCCGGGACGAAGAAGAAACCCCCCCTTTCGTCCCTCTGGCACGGATTCAACCCCCCCTGTTAAATAACAGGGACTGATACGTTTTTGACAATTCTATTACGATTACTTCGATCCTGCCAGCTAGACAGCTGCTCCACACCGGTAGGCCCTCTGGCGACAGGTAGCCCCTCGCTGTTTTATCGACCAACGGAATGGTGGCTCGACTGGATCGACCAAGTACGATTTTTAATCGGTCCCTTTCGGATGCTGCGTTGAAAACTCAGAGAATTCTTTTGATTATCATTTGTTGGGAGGTTGGGATGTAATTTGATAGAATCAGGTTGACATTCCTGGGGATTTTAAGTTTCCAGGGGCAAACACTTCTTTTATTACAGTGTCGATCGATGGTCGGCAAATCTCTGGGAACGGTCGCGGAAGAGGTTAGAATCGTGCAAGTGAACGAAACAGCATCGAAAGGTAAGCAAAACGGGGAAAGGGAAAAAAGGAAAAGGAACAGTTGATCCCCGACGATAAATTGAAGCGATTCTCGTTACACGCGCGAGCTGCGTTAACGGGAAAATTATTCACGGAACCGCAATAATTTCCTGCATCAAATTCCCCTGTTCCGCGATATTTCCAAAGAGTGGTACATTTAAGGTGGTGCGGGCAAAAGGCGCGAAGAGAAAATTCATTCATTAATATTAACCACGCGGGAGCCCATCGCATTTGCATTTACTGTTCTTGGCTTGGCTGACCAGGAAACTCGAATATCCACGTAATTCGTGGCAGTGGGTAGGAAACGTAGCTACGTTTTCGTCGTTGTGCAAGCTGCATTATAATGCGCAATACCCAGGCCAGTTAGTGCTCTGGAATAGATGCTGGGTGATATCGAACCGACACCAGTCATCGCCTTTACCATTTTCCCTTTCTCACCGACGACTACTCTGCACGGTAATGAACCTAACCCTAATCGTAACGACTAGTGTACACGGTAGTTTTATTATTTTGCTGACATAAGCAGCTACTACTCCCACCACCATTTTATACAGTATATTTTGATTTAGTAAAACTTCGCTATGGGTCACGAATGGTTCGTAATAACTGCGTAAATTATTTTAGAATAATTCGATTAAATGAATTCGGTGTTATTAGCGTCTGTCAATTTTAAATTAAATTACGAGATTTCCTAGGGGAAATGATGCTAATAGCAGGAAGTTACTAGATATACAAGGCACGGGTTAATTATCGGTTGAACTGTGACTAAACTCCCTAGGGAATATGATGACATCTTACCTACGTGGGAAGTGTATTAATTTCTAGGGAACTGGTTAACCTGATAGTTGTATAGTTGTATTAGTACCAGATTCCCTAGGGAAACGATGCCAATACAACAAAGTTACTAGAAATTATTTTTCGTAATTTACAAAAGACGATTATTCATTTCTAGAGAATTATTTAACCTGGTAGTTTTAATTTAAATTATTCCTGAATTCCCTAGGGAAACGAAGCCAATACCAAAAAGTTACCAGAAATTACGTCTAATTTCCAAAAAAAAAAGTATTCATTCCCAGAGAATTAATTAACCCAGTAAATTTCTATGGTCCGTCAAATCTGATAAGTTTCTAATCTATCAATTTTCCACTAAATCCGCCCCTCCTCCCCCTCCAAATTTTTCCTAGGAAAAACTAACGTGCCTATCTCGCCTGGTTAACCCAACCCTACCGCCATTACCCGTAATTTCCCGTATGGTATATCTCAATATAATCGAAATTCGAACAGCGACAATTTACACGTGTCGCGTAATGGACTTAGTCGTGCGCCGCAGCAGCCGACAGTTAGGGTTAGGTTAAGCGATAGAATTTCGCGAGCCGTCCGGTAGCCTAGCGTTTTCTGCTATCGGCTGGTTTGTTATTCCTGACAGCTGTAGTTGGCGCAACGGTGGAATTGGCGATATTTTATCGGTGCGCCGGTCGCGTCTCTCTCTCTCTCCTTATCCCCGTCGCCGGCCGAGAGGGCCGACAGGTGAGCCAGTTGTGCACGTGGACAAGAGAAGCAGCCATCGAATAAGGAATGCAGCTCCGGACAGCCGGAAAAGGTAGCCTGGACCAGAGGGAGAAGAACCACTGACCGGAACACATGTACACGACCGTATATGGAGTGAACATTGTGAACGCAATCGCGTGCCACACGAACGGATACATATTGCCTTCACAACCGACTGATCCATTTAGGGATGTCGCCTTTCATATCGCCTGTAGTTTCACCACTTGTCCCGATAGATGATCTTCGAGATGTTTTTCTTATCCCCAAGGCAAGTTTCCATCGTACGGACGCCGAGGAAATTTTGATTCATCCGTTCTGGCCTCGATGGACCACCCGTGGATCTTCGAACAGGCCACACTCACCACGTAAGTTATCATAATTGCTTTAAAATTCATGTAATCCTCTGCTGCTTCGTCCACCACTTTTTCAAATATTACGAAAGGATATTCCACTCTAACCGTACCCCGTTTCGTGTTAGCTTATCCGCAAAGTGTTGGGTGAAGAAATTCCTTCGGAAAATATTCGATTAAAGTAGTAAATTCACGCAGTATCCCCGGCCAAGGGCCGTGAAAAATTTCTCCCGATGGAAGATTAAACTTTTCGCATTCCTACGTTCCCGTAAACCCCCCCTCCCTACAAGCACCGTGGCCACCCCCTTCGGCCCGCACAGGGATGTTCGCGAGAAGGAACAACTGGAAGGGAGCAACGTTGAAAAAAGGGGGTGGAAAAGTTTTCGAGGGGTTGCGTACTGACCCCTGTGTTCGCTCGTTGTTAATATTTAGGGTAGTGCAGCGCCATGAACAATGGCTCTGTCCCTGAACGAGCGACGGGGTGTGTCTAACGTTAACCTGTTTCTGCTTCTGAACGCTTGCACAGTTTTACAAGGCTGACAGAAGGGGTCGCCCGTTTACCCCCGGGGTTATGATTAATAGATCTGGCGCATATTAGCGCCCACTTGCCGCACCCCCTTCGACCCATTTACATTTCCAATTTAATGATCCTCCCTCGGGGATGATTGACTTCTGCGATCTGTCAAACCGGTTTCTTGTGTTCCGATACGCGGCCACTCAACATTTCCGGATATTCGTATCGATTATAGACCCACGATTTAAAATACAGCAGAGGTAAATCTTTTACCGTTTCACTAGATTGAAATTTCATATGCAAGGGACACTATTGCACCTTGAAAATCAACGGTACGGGCAGTTGGTCGTGTTTGGATCAGACTGTAGCCCGAGGCGGGTGGGAACAATCCCCCCATCGATCGAGGACACACATTCGGACGTGATTCACCGTGTCACGGGAAAGTTTCATGGTCCTCCAGGAAAATTGAAGAGCCAGCGTATCCGTGGGTGAAATCACAATTATATCCGCCGACGACAATGGGACACTCAAGTGGGATACAATGTGCATGAAACTTTATTGTCCCCCTGAAAGCGACGGTCAGTTTGGTCCATCTGCTGACCCAGCGTCGTCATCGTTCAGAAGGATTTCTTGACCACGTAGAAAGGCTCCACGATTTAACCCCTTAAATCACTTAGAAAATTTTCATTTCACTTTCCGAACTATGACTATCGTCGCAGTGCCGTGCGTTGATTGACCACATCCTGAATATTGTAAGATCAAGACTAGCTAGCGATCAAAGCCTCGCTGTCACGGTATAGGATGGTAGATCGGTATAGCTCGAGGCTCGCGATGCGATCGACAATTCTTACACGTGTTTCTAAAACACTTTAATCAGCGATATGTCCGAACCGTGTGCGTGAAATTACGCAATTTTCGGCCGATTCACGAGGTAGGAAGTGTGGAGGGACGGGGGGAGCGTGTACAGCAGGCGGCCGGCGTAAAAATGAAACTAATCAGCGCGGATCAAACAGGTGCATCGGGGTTCCACGGTCCGATGGACTTCGAATTTCGTTCGGCTTCCTTCGGCCGTGTCTTCCTGCGCGATAAACATCGCGGCCCGTGTCGAAACTCTTCTTCCTTCGGTGACCACGATGCTCACACTTTGAATCACTCGTTGCGTCCATCACTGTTAAGGGGCAAATGCCCACAACTTCTAAGGTGACATAACCTAAAAATCTGCCTTGGGCGCTGGAGAAAAGGGTGTATGGTGTTTGGGTGCAGTGACAAAGGACTTAAAAACGCAATATTAGTCCTGCCAGCCCAGCAGAAGTCATCCAGGTTATCGATCGTCATGCTCCGCCGAGTTGCCCCAAGTTTAGGTCAACAGTCGGCCAACAACGTGTAACATCGGATCGAGGGAAGATTTTTCCAGATCCCGGAGCATCAGGATCAAACGAAAGGCTGCTCGATGACCTCTGGTCCCCCCGTCCAGGGCCGGCCTGTACGCAAATCGAAATAATTAGGGGCAACGAGGCCCGATGTCCATCTGGCCTGGCTCGATCTCGCGCCACGGGCATCGATCTATCGCACGCGATCCAAGCGCAAGAGGAAACGGAGGACGGGGCCTAATGATCGAGCATCGACGTAGCTGGCGTGCGCAACCGATCCCTGGCCGGGACACGCAAACGCTTCGGGGCCCACGGAAAACAGCGTGGCCGTCGTGTGTCAGTCGGCTGATTGACAAGCAGAAAGATTTAGCCGCGATTATTATGATCGGACGGTTGCTGAAATTGGCCTTGGGTCGCGGCCGGGTCAGCGTTAATTATAGTGCTGCCCGGCCGGATATCTATCGGTTTATCGGATCACACAGTCGCCCTGAAGTGAGTTCCGTTTGTTCGATCTGTGGGAACAAAGAATAACCCTTTCGTTCGCAGCTCGGTTTCAAACGTTGCAAAGAATTTATAACGTAAATACGGAACTTGTACGACTTAGCTTCGGTTGTATCTTCGTTCCCAAACGTTCGCCTCAGCTTCCGTTATCCCTAACGTCCCTTTATCTCCAGTCGGTGTACTGCAGTGTTGTTCCCCCCCTGGCTCGAGGGCATCCGCTATCTGAACCAGCATTTCGTACAATAGGCCAGGAAGAATTGTGATAGGTGGGCTTTTCGCGGGATTAAAGGATCCTCGGGTTTATTACTCAACGTCAAAAAATCAAAGCCCAGGGAGCCGGCCACGGATTAAGACGCTTACCTGACGTGCGGATTATGCTCGCCGCTGTTTGGCGCGTGGCTGAAGCTTGCGGGACGCTTTGTGTGGCGTCGGTGCGGTCGCTTTTGGAACGGGAATCGTAGGCCGGCGCCACAAGTTAACTCAACTCAACCTAGCCTGATTCTATACATTCAAACGCAATATTTAAAGAAGTAGCGTGAAATCAGGTTATTATACAAGGTGTCTCACCTAACATGACCATCTTGGATATCTTGCTTATTTTGTTCAAATGGGCAGATGTTATGATGATTAAGAAATTTTTCTCAAGGTCATTGAAGCTGTTGTACCTTCATTTGATCACTTGTTACAATCAAATTTCCGCCGTTACTCTTTCTATCAGTTATTTTCGTCCATCTTCCTTCATCAGTTTGTCATCAGTTTTTACACGAACCATAAATGAGCCGTCTGCAACGTCGATCGTCCAAGAGCGTCTAAAAAGAAGCCTAACCTAACCTACAACGCGCATCGGAGCCGTATAACCTCTCCACAACGTTTGAATCTTTTCCCACGGGACCAGATACGCATGTTAATGCCAACACCAGGCTCGTTATAATAATCTGCGAGCAGAATGCACGTAGCCCCGTCGCAGGTTGTCGTTGGCGGCGCTATCTGGTGCACGGGATCAGCTCCGATGGGGGTGCTAGCTGTTTCGTAAGCCGGTTATCTAAATACCGTAAATAACAACAAGCGCCCCCTGCCCTCTCGCGCCTTCCAGGCTGCCCTGGCTAAAGCTCACCCCTTTCTGCGTCCCCCAGGATGCTTATAACGCGCCACTTTCGCGTGCCCGAACGACTTTAACCATTCCTACGCGACGAACACGCCGGAATTACTATAATCTTTCGATCATTTTACTTCGCCCCTCGGCCAGGAACGTTCTTGAATACTCTGGGTCCCTTTTGACTTCGATTTGAATCTGAAGATTCCAGTTTTGTTCAGACACGTTTCTGGGACTTGATACGATTTCTATAAATCATGCTTCCAATTGGCGACGTCGACTGGGTACACGGTCTGGCCGAAAGGGGTGGCGGCGATTAATATTACCGATCCGTGTCGTGTTTCCAAACTGTTCGAGCCGGCTTCTTGTCCGGACACCAACTGGCAGACAAATGAACGCACGGTGACGCGCAGCTTTCGTGGAAAACGTCTACGGACGCCGCCCTCTTTCGACCGAAAACCGAATCGTCATAAATCTCATAATGTATGTTTAATCTGCGACCGTGTCCCCCTTTCACGGATGCAGATTCTTATCGGTGGATTATTTTCTGGATAAATGGATCTGTCTCCGGGCCCGTGCCACGATCCTATCGCCGCCATCTTGGATTAAGGGACGTTTCAAGGGTGCGCTCGTGTCCGTATGTTCACGAGGGATTTTATTAAAACTATGACCGTGCTGGAAGCAACTTGAAGTTTTGAAAAAATACCTTAACCTAACTTTCTGCTGGTGGAAATCGGATTGTTAGTATTTCAAAGAACAATGATCGAACCCTAAGCCTGATTAACCTAACCTACCCAAGGAGGAAGTGTCTGAAGCCTAACCCTGACACACGATGTATACGAAACTAACCTAGAAAGTGTAAGCATAACCTTAGTCTACCTTATAAACCTAACCTAAATAGAAATATATGTTAACTTTTTAAGTGTTTCCTTCGGGCGTTCTGGGGTAAGTGCCAAGAAGAAAAGAAAGGCAATCAAAGACCCAAAAACATAATTAACCTAATCCTAACCTAACCTACGGTAGTTAAGAATCGTCAGGCTCGAAACGCAGTCTATAGAAAAAGACAGGCTCTCGTCTGCAGGGGGTTAATAACGGATGGGAGCTTATAACACCCCCGGTTTTTTTTGCATTCCAACACGATTCAGAATGACAGGGGGGGGCGGATGGTTGGGCGGTGGAGAAACATCCCTTCGAACGAGGCGTCGCTGGAAAACGTTGCGCGATATTAGGCACGCTTGGTAAACGCGATAAATCTGGAGAGACGTAGTTAGACGAGTGTCAGCTTGATGTATGAGAGGGTTGGGGGTGGGAAGGTGAAGCCACCCCTTATTCGCTCGCCACCCACGTGTTTCTTTCTCCCATAAAACGACACCAAGAGGGTTGCTCGCGGGCTCTTCTTCGCACGGGAACGTTTGTATCATGGATGAGGAGGGGGGTTGGGGGGAGGTGGATTTCGCGGCGGAAATCGATGCATCACGAGGGCGAAGTAGGCATCAGTTCGTTCGACAGCCGCGTTATCTGGAATAGACGAGGCATCATGACCGATGTTGCTCGAATTTGCATTGCGTGTTGAATTTTTTTGTCTTTTTTTTTTCTTTTTGCAAAATCATTATTTGTTTCTTTTAATTTTTGAGAAATCTGATTTTTGAAATGATTCTTTTCTTTCGGATTTTCGAAATTTCGAACGAAGCATTCTTCGACGTTACGAAAATTCATAAAATTGTGAAGAACGTTAATAAAATTAAATTAGGAAACTGAGGTTTGGTTAGGCTTGATTGTTTTTTACATAATTAAATATGACCGCCATATTTTCGATAGAATAGCACACATTAGTAATGTTTCTAAGTTTTAGGTTAGCATTGGACGCCATCTTTTTACAAACTGAGGTTAGGTTATCCACCTCATATCTATAAAACTTTATTATTTCTCAAATATCTAAATGTCATTAAAATTACAACAATTTGATAATTTTATTGGCCCAAAAGAACCAACTAAAATTTCTCAAACATCGCTTCCGTCTTATAAAAAAAATACTGTGCTATTACTTTAAAGAAGGATTCGATATCCGAGGAGGATTGATCAAATAGAAAACAGCCCCGAATGCTTTTAATTCTGCAGGAAATCGAGAATGGAGCCATCTTTCTCGAAGAATTACACCGGTATTTCAGTATCGCGTCGAAAATAATTTCACCGGAATAAATACGATCCCAGGCCGGATATACAAGCAGTATAGTGAGCGGCCAACAAGAAAAGGGGGATGCACAGTTTCCCTCGGAAGTAAGGGTGGTGTGTGTGTATATATAAGAGAAGGGTGAGGGGGGGCTCGTGAAAGGATAGAGAGGGGGTTTCTCGGTGGAAGTCAGCTAATATTTTTAGACACCACCAACCCCTAGCCACGGTTCTTCGAATGCTCACCTCGCCTACACCCTTGCCACCCCCCCTCCCGTACAGCACGTGTATATATAAGATCCTTTAAATGGGAAATCGAAACGTTTCGGAGATAACTCTCCTCAGGGTGAGAATGTATTCAAAATGGCTGCCACAACGGCACGGAGCGTTATGGATGGGAAGGAGATGGCGGGTTACCCCTCTATGATGATACGAAACATATTCCACCCTTAAGAAGCCGGAGCCCCCGCTTCTACCCCACGTCGGCTATAAAATAAAATTCATCGTCTTCGTCCCTTCGCGACGATTCCCGCTCGAACTTGAAGATGGCGGACCAGAAATTCGACGGAGGCGAATATCTTTTCGTCTTTGTTTAAAACAGAACGTCGACGTAAAGAGGGTGCTTTCTTTTTTTATAAATAACAAAGTTCTAATTTTCAATTTTGTAATTTCAGTTCTTCACTTAAGATACCTAAGCTAACCTATCCTTATTCTAAGATATCTTTTATCATTAGGTCAGAGTTAGGTCTACCCAAGTGACCAATCAGCTGGAGTTAGATTAACCTAAGGACACTTATAGCCTAATCAGCTTTTAGGACAACTTCTATCAAAATTTCAAGTTAGGGTTAGGTCTACCCTCGTGACCAATCAGCTGGAGTTAGGTTAACCTAAATACACTTAGCCTAAGAAAAATTCTATGAAGATTTCAGATTAGGATTAGGTCTACCTAAGTGACCGATCGCGTGAATTTAGGCTAACCTAAAGACACTGAGAACCTATATTAGGCTAACCAGATTCTAAGAAAAATTCTATGAGGATTTCAAGTCAGAGTTAGGTGTACCTAAGGCTCACCTACCTCTATACACTGAAAATCTAAGCTAACATAACTAAATTTAAAAAGAATTCCTTTGATATTCCAAGTTAGAGCTAGGTGTACCTAACTGAGCAGCCAACTATACTTAATTCCGGTAGACCTAAGCTAACATAACCAAATTTTTAAAAAATTCCTTAGATATTCCAGGTTAGAGCTAGGTGTACCTAACTGAGCAGCCAACTATACTTAATTGAACCTAACTGTATACACTGAAAGCCTACTACTTCCGGTTGGGATTAGGTTCATGTAACCCCAACCCAGCAAACCATGAAATATAAATTACATTAAAGTTGAAATTACCTTCTAACCGAAAGCGTCCAATTAAAATGAAATTTCACTTGCTTCCGAATCCATCATCCCAGAGTTGGATCCATCACGAGCGAATCATTTTCCAATCAACCCCGAAGAAGTCGTGAAAAGGAACGAAGAAAACATTAATATTCCCGACTTTTCACCGACTGCTTTCGCATTCAGTCCTCGCCGGGTGCCGAGCAATAATACCGAGGGTATCTTCTTTTCCCGTTGTTCCTGGAGGAACGATGGAGTGGGGGTTTGGCGGTGGTGGGCGTCGAGGCGCGACACGGGGGTTGCTGGTACCTACCCGGCGTATGCTTATTTTAATTGAAACGGTCGAACAGCTCCGAGCTGTCGAAAGAGAGAGAGCCCGAGGATATTGTTTCGAACGAATATGCAAATCATGAGAGAGATCTACGTGGTCCGTTGTAATTTCTATTGCCAGATCTAAAGGAAAAACGTGCAACGAATGTGCTTCCACCAATTCCCACCCCCCACCCCCCCCCCCCCTCACTCTTCTTGCTCACCACTCTGCCCGAGGGAGAAGCAATTCTACTCTTTCCAGATCGCTGTTAACGGAATCTGAACGTTTTCTGGATTATAAATGCCACTACTATATTTCCTATAATTACCACGCTGTGATTAACACCTTGTTAATCAATTTTAATTTCTAATTAAGTCATCGAAAGGATGTTAAACTACGGAAATTCAAGTGTCACCCACGTATGGCTGACGTTGGTTGTTCAATCGTTAATCGTTATTATAAAATATAAGGAGACTGGTATTCGTATTAATCGATACAACTATCACAAAATACAAACAATAATACTTACGTCAAAAAAAAAAAAAAGAAAAAAAGGACCAAACACCCAAACTCTGAAAGATCGAAGAAACTTCCGGTTACCCAGAAACCGAGTGCTGCACAGTGTACAGTTAGGATACCGTTTCGCGCCTTTCGAAACGGTCCAGTTTTCAGCGAACGTAGCATTGTTGCGGCCCTGTCGAGAAGGGTGGTCGGTGGGGTGCGTCAGACAGAAAGAGGGTCGAGGAGGAGCAGACGGCGGCTGAGGAAGGCGGCAGAAGAGGGCGAGGGATAGAATAAGAGCACGTATATACATTCGAAGGGTAAACGCGAAAGGGAAGGTGGGTTGCGGGAGGGGGGGTGGTGAGAATAGCACGCGCGCACAGAAATTCATCCCTGAGAATCGAGGCTGTGTGTCCACTAGTATGGCGGCTGGCCGCTCAATGCACCCTCCAACCACCCCTGGACGCTGACCGACGCCGGGCGTCGCGGCGGCCGGCCCCTACACGTCCGTTGCCATAGGAACGCGCTGTCATTAAAGCATCGCCTTATCATAACCGACGCGCAGCCTTTCTCCTCTCCTCCCTCCCCCTCCCCTCCCCCCACCCTGGCCGCCATCTTTACACCCTCTCGGCCCTCCCTGGACACCGGCCGGGGGGGATCCTGCCGCCGGTTACGAACCCTCCCTTCGTTCCTGCCATTGCGGGCCTTCGATGTGTGTGCTGCTTGTGGCTGGGTGGTCACGCGCGCTATGACGAACACAGTGGGGCCAAGGGCCGTAACGGGGGTGGCAGTTCTTCGTACGCGTCCTACCACCCAGCCTCCACCCGGATTAGTTGTCTTTGATGAGCTCCTTCGAGGGGAATGAGACTCGTCCTTCGATGCACCGAGGGATGGAGCCTTTTCTTTCTTTTTTTTGGTGAAGCTTTTGTGTTCTTCGACTTTGAAGCTGCCTCTCTGTGTCTCTGTTTTACGCGGAGCTTCGGCCGAATATTGGGAACTACATTTTTGTGTACACTTTCGTCCGTGATAAATGTGGTTAGGGTTGAAGGAAATTCGAAATTTCACTCCCGAGTATTGAATCTTAACCGGTGATATATTTTTCCTAGGTTTTCGTGCGGTTATGAGATCGAAAAAAAGCGATATTTTTTTTTAAAGCATGTAATCGATGAATTTATTTGAAACTTTTTTTTTTATATAAATGAGTAACGTTTCACGAACAGTTTGTAATGTAGGGTTTTCTAGGGGGATGTAGAGATGGTTTAGGGAACTGTAGGGGAGGTTTAGAAGGATTCTATTGGGCTAGGGAAATCCAGGGGATTTTTGAGGATTCTGGGAAATTATGATACGAATCAAGGGTATTCCAGGCGTCCAGGGAAATCTAAGGATATTTCCGGATGAATCTAGGAACATCTAAGGGATTTATGAGAATTTTAGAAAATTATCTAAGGAAATTCTTGTATGAATCTAGGAAGATCTAGGGGAATTCCAAAGGGGATTTATGAGAATTTTAGAAAATTAACAATAGGAATCTAGGGATATTCCAGGTGTCCGGGGAAATCTAAGAAAATTCTGGTATGGATCTAAGAAGATCTAGGGGAATTCCAAGGGGAGTTAAAGGAAATCTAAGAAAATTCCCTAGAGATTCGAACGAATATCTATGAAAATCTAGTGAGATTCCATGGGGAACTTAGAACAATCCTGGGAATATTGTCAAGTTATTCCAAAGGAAGTCTATGGAATTCCCCATAAGAAAAATTTAAAAGTAATTTTTTTATAAAAAAAATATAGTAAGATCGGGGATCCTCAACAACAGCTCCAGCATCCAAAACACCCTTCTCTAAATAAAAAAATTCATTTTTTCGACCTCATGATTGCATATAAACCCTTAAATATTAAATTAACCGTAGAAATATTTTCTCCTAGGTTTGAAGCTTCAAGAAACTAAGAAATTCTTCTTCAATTTAATTTCGAAGGTTAAATGATAGCAAACACTTTTCCGAAATATCTCTAATTCTCCAAATATAAAATAGAATTTGTCTTCCCAAGACAGTCGATCGTTTTATCAGAACTTTCGCGGTCCGTCCTACGTTCGAATCGTGAGGTCGGGTCATTTTTGAGCCGGCGTTCGTCTGAATAATAAATGAACCGAGGCGTGCTGAATCCGAGAAGCAATTTCCATCGGAAATACATAAATAAATCGCATAAGCAGTCGTCAAACACGCATTGAAACTCATCGAACCGTGCCTGCCCTCCCTCTAACCCCTCCATTCAACGCCCACAACATTCGCGGCAAAAGGGAGTTTCGGAATTGTCGGACCGGAAGTCGAGTGCGTTTCTGTGTATCTCATTAATTTTATTCCATATAATATGGGGGGACCAGGGTGGCGC
Source organism: Stelis phaeoptera (assembly GCA_943735885.1). Taxonomy (NCBI): domain Eukaryota; kingdom Metazoa; phylum Arthropoda; class Insecta; order Hymenoptera; family Megachilidae; genus Stelis; species Stelis phaeoptera. Next base: position 3,923,091 of record OX030946.1, read on the forward strand.
TGATTAATGGAATCGTCGCGCGGTTTCAAAAGTACAACCCCTGCCACGCGGGCCCAAAGGCGAGATCTTTGATTTATTTCGCGACGATTATCGGGAATAATTAATCGGCTTCCTTCTTAATAATCGGGAATGATTGATCGACGCGGGGAACGAATGAAAAGTTATTAAGGGTTGTTTTTCGACTGCGATCGAATGCTTTTAATTCGAACGGCTGTATCTAATCGTAAGTCAATCGTAAAGATTTGGCAAATCTGAAATTTGATTTTTTTATCTACGACGCAGCTTACCAAATAATCTGAAAAAAATTGAGGACATCAGTTATGCTAATACACTGATGTTGTAAAAAGGAAAAAGTGATCGTTCGAAAACTTCGATACCAAATATTTATTTTTCGGAACTTTTCCCCAGTTTTCCATTTTGCACGTTTCGGATTTTCAACGGAAAAATCTGAAAAAATTCACAAGCATAGATAACAGTGTATAACACCTTTCAGAATTTTTTCAGAATTTTCTCCCGCGGCTAACTAAGGAAAACAGGACCAAATTCGATAATCCGAACTTACCCCGTAACTTCCCTCCCGGTTGAGGTACAGGGCTGAAACTTTGCGTGTAATGTTTTCTTCCGGCAAGCTATCGAACGGTATATTGGGAGTCAAAATCGTCTCAAGGACACTTTTCACCATCTCATCCATTGATGTATAATACGTATATTTTCATTACAACACATTTAATCTATCCCAGTGGTATAACTATTTTTCATTTTCATCTTATAAGAACGAGAAACAACCCGTGAGTTTCAAAATCAAATCAAAACCGAACCGAATCGCCAAAGTAGCCGCCATCGATTATCGCGCGTAGCTTCAGAAGGTGTATATTTGTCCAGAGGATGGTCTTAGCCGGTGTCGTGAACCTACGACCCGCAGGACCGTCCCCAGCCCCTCTCGCCCTCTTAATTCTCTCCCCCGCCCTGTTAGCCGATGGGGCCGGAAAAGGCTTCGCGGCCCTCTACGAAATAACGAGTCTCATTAATCCAATTAACCAGTAAATAATGGGATAGCATTTTCGTATTTACGAGAGAATAGTCGGAACCGGCTGGTAATGGAGTTTTGAGCTGACTATCAATATATTCTTGCCGGCCGCGGGAGAACAAAGTGCGGGTCACTCGCTCACTTAGTTAACCCCCGGGCGGCCCACGGGGCTCGCAACCCCCGGGGACATCAATTTCGTTTCTCCATCTTGGCCCCGGGGTAAATCTGATTTTCCTTCGTCCCCAGCCCGATTTCCTTATTCGACGACCTTCGATACATTTCGTTTTTCTTTTTTTTCGCTTCCCACGTAAAGCTTCGAAGATTGGAAAATATTATCCGTTTGTTATTTTATCGTTGTTATTTAACCTTTAAACGATTAAGTAGTCGAAAGGAGCGACGAAACGAGTTTGTTTAAATCGATCGGAAAACGTTGGCCGAAATTCCCGGGAATCTTGGAGGGCGTTCAGCCTAACCGGATGCGGTGTCTTAATTTCAATTTGTGCGGTCCCCGGGCAACACGAAGGTGTACATAAGGATTTCCCAAGTTATTAAGCGGCTTCAGAAGTTTCCCCGGTAAGGTTCGGATTCCCACAATTAAATGAACCGTACGATCCCCCTGCGTGCGAGAAATCCTACGGCCTGCTCACCTGCCGGAATTGCTCGGGACACGGTCGCCTTTCAACGGGAACATTTTAGAGAACATCAAAGAATCTTTAATCGCTCAACTCTGAACACCCCTCCCTCCTCATCGTGCTCTGTATCTGTCGGTCTCGCGTGTCTGGTCCCCTTTGCGCCATCTCCCGGTGAATACCCGTGATAATCGAGTCGTTCTCCCTCGGGGGCTTGAAATTTCCGAGGGGGAAAACTTCGCGACACCGAAGTCGATTCGGAATATTAAAAGCCACCACTGCACCGCCGCGAATCGTTTAATAATCACTTTCATAGAGTGATGAGATAACGAACGTTTGAACTCGGGCCGATTCGTTTGGAAAAGTTTTTAATATGGATTGCGTGGTATAGTAATACTGTTATCAGTAAACAGTGTAGTAGGATTAGTGTCGTAGTAGCTCCAGTAGGGGTAGTGGAATAGTAGGCCTAGTAGTGGTATGGTAGTAATCCAAGTAGTAGTGGTATAGTTGCCATAGTAATATTCCTAGCAATGGTATTGGTGTCATGGTAATACTGCTAGTAGTGGCATAGTAGGTCTAGTAGTGGTATAGTTGCCACTGTAATATTACTAGTAGTGGTATAGTAGGCGTAATAATATTGCCAGTAGTGGTACAGTTGCCACGGTAATATTGCCAGTAGTGGTACAGTTGCCACGGTGATATTACTAGTAGTGGTATAGCTGCCACGGTAATATTACTAGTAGTGGTATAGTAGGCGTAATAATATTGCTAGTAGTGGTATAGCTGCCACGGTAATATTACTAGTAGTGGTATAGTAGGCGTAATAATATTGCTAGTAGTGGTATAGTTTACACGATAATATTTCTAGTAGTGGTACAGTTGCCACGGTAATATTACTAGTAGTGGTATAGTAGGCGTAATAATATTTCTAGTAGTGGTACAGTTGCCACGGTAATATTGCTAGTAGTGGTATAGTTGCAGCTGTAATACCGCTAGTAGTGGTATAGTAGCCAAGGTAATACTTAGCAACCTGCATCGTAGTATAATAATGCTTAGTAACTTGCATAGTGGTATTACTGCTAGTAGTAACAATACAGTAAAACATGTAACAATTACTAATAATAATAGTTCCATAGAATGCGCGGTAGTAGAATATTAGCAAAATGTGTAGCAGCATAGTATCAGTGGTACCCATTATACATCCAACCATAAATCTTCAGACACCTACTGTACTAAAACTACTACCAATACAACTACCATAACCGATTCACTCGCCAAATCTGAAAATCCACGAAAATCAGGGAAGTTGTTGAAAATTCAAAACGAAATCCCTCGACGAGCGAGAGTAGAGTCGGATGAAACAGGGTAGCAGATGATGGAATCATCGATTGGGAGTGGGTGGTATCCAGCGATCGCAGAATTTCGAAGGGGTGGCCAAGCCGATTCCTGCGGACAAACCGAGCATCAAGTATCCGGGAACACACACGGGGGCTGTTTAGGGGAACGCAAACATACCGTGTCTCTGCATTATGGATGCAACGGAGTGGACCGCCACCCATCCACCCTCCAACGTGTACACGGCGCTAGATGGTTGGCTGGGCTTTCGGTGCCGGTCGCATTTATTTATAATCAAATTCCGTGTATACCGGCGACCGATGCCCGACTGAATTTCTATCCCTCTCTCACTCCCCCCCCTCCCGACGGATACGTGTGCGCTCGCGCGCACCCACCCATAGAGACAACGTCAGACGAACAGGGGAGGCAGAGACGTACAAATACGCGTACACTTGTGTCAGAAACTTTCAGACGGATAAACAGTGGTGAACAAAGTATACTTGATGCGGCATACAGTCGCGAGCAAGGTATGGTTGGTGTATAGTCGAAGTATAATATGGTAGGTGTGTTTATAATAGACGGAGACTTTTGGCCAGGAGTTTCTTCGGTCCGAAGGTTTTTTGAGGGTAGTGTACGACGTTTCTCGATCGACGATAGATTCTACCGGCCGAACCCTACAAGAGGGTGGGTGGCGGGAGGGCGCGGATTCGCTCGGCGGTCAATTTAAAAATCAATATTGACCGAGGAACAGCCAATCCTTTATTTATCGACGCGGATTGTTGGCTGCAGAGACGCGGCAAGGAGATTGCTCACCACCCCATTCGCCACCCACCCTCGCAACCTAACCCTCTTGTGTGCACCCCTTTGCTACTGGCGTTGCCATGTTGCTCCAAACGCGTCCTGAATAATGCGGTCATTCTTGTTACCGGCGAAACGAAAGACTACCCGCTTTTGCAATAACAATCGTGACTTGGTTCTCGCCGAGTTGCCGGCTGCGCAGAGGTTAGGTTCGACCACCTTCTCCAGGGACATTTCGGGGAACGAGTGTTTGGTGGTTTTCTTTTATCATCATGCTCGAGCATTCTACTATTTTAATATAATATAATAGTATATCAATTAATAATCCTGATTAAAATTAACCGTTGTACGTGACTCGACAAACCAAAGTCGTTGCAGCAACTAATGTATCACGTGAGAATGGAACAGTGAGCAAATAGCAAACGAACCGGTTACGAAGATGGCCTCCGTTTGTCCTCGAGGATCAAGCTAACCTCGAGAAGGGGAAACCGTTAACCGATTTACTTAGGAAAGCAAACGTTCGTTCGGCGCGGAGGTGATCATCCCAAGAGGGTCTTGGCCGCGTAGGGTCCCATAATCATGGTACGGTGGTCAGCCCTCTTTGGGGTGGCTCGGGTCCATTTTTTCGATTGATTGTCCATAATAGCGGGTGTTTCTAGGGGGTGGTTGTGGCCTGATCAAAAGCGGCAACCGAGGCGGAGCCGAGAAGATGCCAGGCTCAGCAACGAGGGTTCCAACCCTCGGACGAGCGGCGTAGAACGCGATCAAGAAACACGATATCCTGGAGCTCAGAACGAGATGACTCCTTTTTATTATCCCCGCACAATGGCGGTCGACGCCTCTTCCGACGTTTATATTCGAAAATATGGCGGCCGCTCGCCGATCGATCTGCCACTTGGCGAATTGGACTTTTACATTATGGGAATCTCAATCGAGATAAGGCGAACCTGTTTTGTTGATTGCATCGGGAAACGTTTCCCTGGCGGTGTTTGGATTCGGTGAGCAATAAACGCGAAGAGAAACACCGTTTCACGGCAACCCTTTCGATCGACATATTAATATTTGCTCAACTCTTTCATACCTTCTGCTCTTGTCCGGACTACGGAAAGCAATCAGTGGCCGTAGAAATAATATTGGCTCGCCAATACCGTTCCCACGATAACACAAGAGGGCACGCTACTCAAATACTTATTAATATATTAAATAATTATTGGCGGCGTTTGGTTTTATATATCATACTCCAAAAGAAAATGGGAACATCGTGTGTCGGATTGGGATTGTGTTAGAAGTAAGGGATGAAATCGTAAAATACGATTAAGAATAATAACACGACAGAATTACATTTCCTTGGCGAGCTCCTCGGGCGAAGGATTAATTGGGTCAACGACCATTTAATGCCAGCCAGCGACTGAAAATCCAAACTCGCAGGAATTGCGTCCCCTTTCCGATCCAGTCTCCTGGAAAATGAACAGAAGCTGCACCATGAGCCGTCACCGCGACATCTGCGCTAATTTCACACCGAGCTGACTGCGTCCAGCCAGGGCCGCCCACCCTACGGGCCAAGCCAACCTGGTTGACTGGCTGCTCTTCGTGTTGCATCGTTCTGTCTCTCCTGATCCCAGATGGACTCGAAAACTTTCACTTTGATCTGGCCAATTCCTCGATACCCGTTTCACGAATAATTACCACCCTCGTACTTATTTCATTCTTTAGCGGAAAATTGAACAGGGACGTGCTATGACAGATAAAGACTAACTATTGTCTTCTTTGTTCTTGGTTAGACAGTGTATCACTTCATCTACTGATCTACTAGAGCTACTATACCCAATTAATAGTGTAGTAGTATCAGTGTACCTCGCCAGCTACCACCATATCCCACAAAGTATAAGCGCCCAGGCACCCAGACAGCTACTATAGCGTGTCGCTGGCTCTATAAATACTACCAGTTAATCTACTGATCTATTAAAGCTACTATACCCAAATAGTAGTGTAGTAGCATCAGCGTGCCTCACTATCTACCACCATATCCCACAGAATGTGAGCGCCCGGGCACCAGAGACAGCTCCTATAACGTGCCACTTGCCCTATCGGTGCTGCCACTTAATCCACCGATGTATCAGAACTACTATACCCAAATATTTGCTCTAGCACTGCACTGGCGCCGATATACCTCGCCAGTTACCGCCATACGCCTACAGTAACGCGGCCAAACACGAACGAGCCGGGCTACCAGCGTGTTTCCTTTACCAGCGAGCCGACAATGGTTGTTGGAGGTTGGTCCGGCCTCAAAATCGCATCCAATATGTCCATCTTTTAGCGCGACGTACGCGAGTCGGCCGCCGGCGCAAACAGATCAATGCTCCGCGTTCCAATATAAACAGTATTATTGAAACAAAGCGGGAGGCGGGAGGTGTACCAGCCGGACGAAGTTGGCAGTGGGGGCGCGGAGGGGCGAGGATGGTCGGTCGGAGGATGAGGGTTGATGTTTCTGCCGGGTTGCGGAGAATGAACGAGGGGAGAAGAGTTATGTTGCCGCGATATTGTACTGTGCGGCACGAGGCGAACCTCGTGCCACGGGGGTGGGCTTTCCTGTTGGTCCCCCACCCCCCCCCTCCCTCGTCCCTGCTTCCTTCCCAAACCCCTCGGTTCGATCCTTCCCCCAGACTGCCTCGCGAAAACTCGACTGTCGATGCTGCGTTATGTGTCAGGAACCAAGACTCTTTGATACACGTACGCTACCCCATGGTTTATGGCGCTTTCGATGGCTCCAAAGGGGTGGCTGGTGGCTTTGTTCCTCTCCAACCCCTACGCCGCACAAAGTATTCGGGTTATAACTCCAAACGGAACTCGTTTCTTCGGAGAATATTTAACTCCTCCTAGGAAGTGTTCAGGGTGCACAGGCTCGGTATTTCAACGGTGCCGAACGGGCCCGAGACAGCGGAAAGAGGTTTAAGCGGTAGAAAGATGTATTCAGAGGTGGGCAACACCTCTTCCATCCGCAGGGTGGTTGTGTTGTTGCCGTGCCACGGATCCAATGAATTCCACGGCTTTCCAATTCCGTTCTTAGAAATGGAGTTTGGATGGAGTTGATGAGGTTTCCTCTGGAAAATACACACTCGAGTCGCCAGTGGCGTTGGACGAAGGTACGGGGTTCGGGCGGGGTGTTCGTTCTCAAACTTTCTTTTTCTTCTTCTTCTTTCGCGGGGGCGAGGGGGGGAGTGGAGGGGGGGGGGGGGTGAATGTATCTCGGGGGCAAGAGTGGGCACGAGTCAAGGGGTTTGGTCAGCGGCAGAGATGGACCAGGCGATTCTATTGGTCAGATGTGATGCGCATGAGCGGCGGGGGTGAATGAGAAACGACGGGAACCTGCAATATAACCTGAAGAAAGACCCGATCGGAGTCAGGTCACGTAATGTTCCTCCACCTCTTCGGGGCTCTACTTTATAACTTCTATTAATCCTTTCGCATCGGGGCTTAGGTTGCCCTAATGAAAAATCCCTTCTCCGACCGTCCCCTGGCCATTTCCATTTTTCCGTGTCCACGTGCTATGGACGGGAGGAAAGGATGTTCCATTATTTCCGATATCGAACCGAACCCTTCTTAAAAAGCGTTACGCAAACCGAAAGATCTCGATGTCGATGGAACAACTTATGGCGAAGTTGATAGACTTTGAAGACACCTCTAGTGCTTAAGAAAAAAAAAAAAAAATGGTCAAACAGCGGTGGCATCAACGACAAGATCAAGCCAACTGAAAATGATTTCATGTTCAGAGGGTGGTCCTTGAGTTTTCACGAGGCATCCCGTTCCCAGGATGTTGAGGCCCCTGGTGCCGAGCGAGCAGAATACGTAATCAACAAGGATTGCATTAGTACAGTTAATTAGCCGGGCACAATGCTCTGATAATATTATAGAGGCCCGCGACAAGCAGAATTCAACTACTCGGTTATTCACGTCGCACCCCAGTCATGGCCGACACGCTCGGCTAAACAGTCGCCCCCTCCTCCCACCCGTCCTCCTCGTAGAACCTGGGCCAAGATTGGCGAATAAGGGCGAATTGTCGAGTCGTTAGCTAGTTTTCCGCTTTCCCGATGCCGTGAAAAGCTGCCTCTGTTTCTTTCCCTCGAAAACAGGGGACGAGAGACGTTCCGGTAGCACACGGCATTGTTCCTGTTTGCCGCTATTCGGCTACGCATCCCGACTCACGGATTTGCTCCCGTTTCCAGCCAACAACTTTCAACTACCAGGCGAACTTGCTTCGAATCAACGCGGTGAATTTCAATGGCTTGCCAGACACCTTTACGAATCTTTCGGTTGTCGTATGTTGTTTTTCGTATGACGTGATCTCTTCAGGGGGTTACTTCGGATGGTATCAACGATGTATCGAATTTCGACCTTCGCGAAACCCTTTGAACCGGTCCCGTTTATCGCGAGGACGGTTCCCATCCGTCCAAATATTTCCATCGATTCCAACCGCCTGTTAGCCAACAATTCGATCGAAACAAAAAAAGAGCGAGAGAGAAGGTGGAAGGGGGAATAGAAAGGAAATTCGAAAAACAGCGTAACTCAATCTCTCTCAAAACGAAACGCGTCCACGCAGCGAAACGTTCGACAAGCCCGATTTTTGCGAAAAAAATTCCCTCGGATCCGGGTCCCGGGGCTTCAATGCGTTCATCTATTTTTCATTCCGACCCGTTCGTGGACCCAGTTCGCTTGCTGACAATCGGGTGATCACAGCTTTTCAGATCGCCCACGGGGGAAAAAAAAAAATACAGGCTCGAATCAGTCCTGTCGAAGAATTGCACCGAAAATATTCAATGGACGAAATAGAAAAAAAAAAGAGAGAGAGATAGAGAGATAGATAAAAGAGGGAAGAGGAAGAGAAGAGGACCGGTGATTACACGATCGTATCATTGTTGAACGAGGTTTTTCGATCTTTTACAAATTTCATGAAACAATGGCGGGTAACCCCCCCTCCAAACGGAGACCGTGGATTTTCCACTTTGACGTTTCAGTTTTGACCAAATATTTACCGAACGAAATGGAAGTCGTATGGCCAGGGCAGCGGTGCATTGATCGATTCTTTGGTTCCGAACGTTTACCAACGTCCCCCTTTTTCAGCTTCCGGTTGGCAAGACGCGGAAGTATATCGACGATCATTGGCAGAATTTGGGAAAGATTCTTTTTCGCTTTTATTTTGGTATTTGTCGAATTGAACGTTGGTCCTGAGGATACTGGTGATTTTGATTGGAAATTGGTTCGGATAACTAGGCAACGAACTAGTGATATACTATTTCTGGCTATATACTATTTCACACCTCGATATTCCCATATCCCTATATTTCCATATAACTGCATATATCCCTATATCCACCATACCTCGATTAATAAACCAAATTGGTTACAAATGAAAATATCCCTAGATTCCCATATTTCTGTACTATTATATCTATACTTCCATAGTCTCCAGCTTTATATATTTTTTTATATGTTTCTGCAGCTCTAAATCGACATCAGAGAAGATACAGATGCAAATATCCCTAGATCTCCCTATGTCTGTCCTACCACATATATCCATATACACCGCCATTTATTCATGGTCTCCATACTTTTGTCCCTAGAATATATCGCATAAGCTACAGATACAAATATCCCTATACTTTTTCCTGTTTTCCTCAATTTTAACACGTTCAACATTTCCTTTTTCCTTTCCAGCAAAGTATCGAAAAAAAGAAAGAGGAAAAAAAAAGAAGGAACGCTACCCAACCAGCCCCCGTTTGATGAACGATACAATCGACCGTCCACGCGTAAGTTAAACGTATATTATGTAGATTAGGGGTGTCTGGGATCAGATACCCAGGGCATTTAATAATACTGTTCCTGTCAAAACATGCACCGTAACCAACTGAGGGTATAATGCAGATAAATTGCTCCATGGAGAACCGTCGCGTCGTCGACGGGGCGAGGGGCGGGGGGGTATGGTCGGATAGAAAGAGAAAGCATCTAAGATGGGGGAAGATATATATATATCGCAGGGATAACCCTCTTGTCCCGACTATTGTTTGTCACCATCAGGGGTGTTTTAATATGGAGTCGGCGGCCAGGCCAAAGATTTGCGCGTAACTGTGCAAACAGAAGGGGATCCCCCGGCCACGAAGCCGTGAAATTATCCATCGACAGATAATATCGTCGGCGACAGTTTCCAGATGGTCCGGGACTCGTACGAATTGTCTTATCGGTGGATGAAACCGCGACGCGTTAAGGTTTAAGCAAGATTATGAAAACGACCGTGTTTCCCATGGCACGATCGTCACGTTTCCCATCGAAAGTCACACCGATTTATTTCTTATCTGCGCGGTTTTATTCATCCGGGACTAAGGTGGGGGGAGGCAGCGCCACGTTCTTTATGGGGCGACAGGATGTCGTGGGCCAAATGGAAGCCGGATCATCCACAGATAACAGGGCTGACAGTGGGCATGAGAAAAATTAGCGATGTACGCCTGTAATCCCGTACAATGGCGTATCGCAGTATCGAATGCTCGGTCCACGTGACCCGGAAGCGTGTCGAGAATTATGCTACATCCCCGGCTGAACCGTGCCAATAGATCATTAAGTTGTACTACGCTCGTATTATGACAAGACACCCCGGCTAACGGAGGGGTTCGAATCGACCATGAAGAGGGGTGTAGTGTCGGAAAGAGGGAGAGGGGGCGGGCGGGGGAAGGGATCGCTCGTTTTTCCACGTCGTCACTCCTTTTCAAAGAAGCCACCTTTTTGATCGGACGACCGGGACCGTTTAGCAAAGGGCTTTCAGCATTTTGCAGACCTTTAATTTTCCGTTTTGCAGATTTTACTCCCTTCGTGTTTCTTTTCCCCGGGCTGGTTTCGTCCGAAATTGTGCCTTTAACCGCCTAACCTAACCGTGAAATCTTAGAAACGTGAGGTTAACGGTGGTAGACGCTTTTTTTTAGGGTGTGCGTGCAGTCATGGGATCGAAAACATAGTGATTTTTTGGGAATTTTTTTTTATAAGGATGTAATCGATGAATTTATTTAAAACCTTTTTGTATGTAAAAGAGTAACGTTTCATGAATATTTTGTGATGTAGGGTTTTCTAGGGGGATTTAGAGATGGTTTAGGAAACTGTAGGGAAAGCTTAGGGAGATTCCATGGGCCTAGGGAAATCCCCGGGAGAATCTAGGAGAATCTAGGGATATTCCAGGCGTCCAGGGAAATCTAAGGAAATTCTGGTAAGGATCTTGGAGAATGTAGGGGAATTCCAAGGGGAGTTAAAGGAAATCTAAGAAAATTTCAAGGATCTTGGAGAATCTAGGGGAATTCCAAAGGGGATTTATGAGAATTTTAGACAATTATAATAGGAATCTAGGGACATTCCAGGAGTACCTGGAAATCTAAGGAAATTCTGGTAAAGATTTAGGAGAATCTAGGGGAATTCCAAGGGTCTGGGGAAATCTAAGGAAAAACCCAGGATTGACCTAAAGAAATCTAGAAAAATCCCTAGAAATTCGAACGAATATCTATGAAAATCTGGTGAGATTCCATGGGGAATTTAGAACATTCCTGGGAATAATGTCAGGTTATTCCAAAGAAAGTCTAAGAAAAATGTAGAAGAATCTTTTATAAATCGACTGGTTGGTAGCACGGGCCTAAAAAATGTACTTTTAACCAAACCTTATCAAAGTTTTGGGTGTCGATAAAAGTAAGAACTTCTTTGAAAAAAAAAAAAATGAATTTTCTCTCTTTACTTTCATCCAATATTGTGTCTAACCTAACCTTAAGATCCTATAAAATGTAAGGTTAACGATGGTAGACGCTTTTGTCAAGAAGTGGTTCAAATACGAATTCTTAAAGCTATTACATATAATATAACAATTCGATCCTCGAACGAATAATGTATTTCTGTCATCGTTCGAACGCAATCAAAATTGACTTCCCAAAAAAAAAAGGAAGCAAACACGTAATTTCCCCCGGTGCCCAGAACCGTGTTCCTTTCACCAGTGCACCCCGCCCGCCTGCCCGTCCGACAAATCACTTTTTAACAAGTCTGATAACCAAACTCGTCGAGGCTCATCCTGGATGGCATCGATTCCCGATTATCGGCGCCGGTTTCAATCACGTGTCTTCGAATCGAAAACCGAAGTTCGCGTTGACTCGGTTTTTGCGTGTAATAACGAGGGGGGGGGGGGGGAGCGCGGGGCCGGCCAATAATTGCGGTACAAGTAGGTGCTCGCGCCGAGCACAGTTTAATTCCGAGCGATATTATAATTAAGTGGTTCGAGCGTAATGGCCGGCGTCACGTGAACACCCGGCTAACAAGCGTAGATAGAAGGAGGGGGCTCATCATGCTGCTTTGTTCAAACAATCAGCGACCAGATATGGTGGTCGTCACGCGAACCTTCGACCATCGGTGAAAGTGTCTACCAGTTTTCCCCGTCAACCCCTGTCGAGTATTTTCTCAGCAGTTTCATTCCAAAGATTATAATACGAAGCTGCACAGAAGTCACCGAAGATTGACACGTGAGCACAGGGTAATCCAGAAAATTGGACGAACTTTATAGTGGCAAGGGAAAGGGGGGTTGGAAAAGTAGAATCACTTTAACACGTGAAGAGCCATAATCATTTGGCCGCACGTGAAATCGCGTTTCACCTGTTCCCGCGCGATGGTTGCTCGAAGCAAATTAATATTTACCTTAGCTGCCACCCCAATCTACCTCTCGCTCACTTATTAATGGATATACCACCCTAACGGCCGGATCCAGGCCCTCCTAGTTCCGGTAGACACGCAAGCCGCAAACTTTGATAACCGAGCAGCCAATTTCCGGTTGCGGTTCGTCGACTGGTTTACTCGTACCGTTCTGCTCGTCGGCGTGTGTGTGTGTCTGTTGAATCTAATTCAGATTGACGCATGTTAATTCCTGCCGGTCGATATAGTCCCGCTGGCGAAAAAATTCGTCAGAATCTTACCCTAACCGAGCCCCGACGAATCAATCATTTTCAAAATGAAACTATCGTAAAATTCGATATTCCGTGGAAGATCGTGAATCGTCAAAGTTATTTTCCAAAAGTATCTTCAGCCTCGTGAATTAAATGTACGAAACGGTAACGGAGATATTCGATTTCTCCCCAAAGTCGGTTTCATATCCACGGCCTGCGTCAGACCGCCATAATCCCTCCAACATCCTCCCCTCCCTCTCTCTGGCTAAAAAGCAAAGAGCTCGTCGGGTAAACATAAATAGAGAATAAAGTTTGGTTTCGGGCATTGAGCCGCGTCTTCGAGCTTATAAAGTATTCGCAAAGGAGTCGGGCACGATGGGGTGGAAGCGGAAAGGGTTGAAAGGGAAGGGTTTGCCGAAGAAGGACGACGCTTCGTGGCCGCAGAACGCGAGACGAGGATCCCCGTCTACGAGGGATTTTAGTTTGTTCAAGTAAATTATATTCAGCATGGTGGATGTGTCACCCTCTTCGCATCCCTCCTCGACATCCCCCACCCCCTCCTCCTTCTCCGCGATTCTCAACCCGCCGCGTACTCTCGTCGACGCAGACGCGAATTACCAGCCACCCCACAGCTACCATTTTCCCTCCTTGCCTATCATGAATTATTAATTAATTGTTTCAACTAACGGAGTAATTTATTATTCACCTCTTGTGACGGCTGCTGTGCCCGATTTCGCGATACGATCCCGGCGGAAAATGGCTTCCGGCTCGGTGGATTTCTGTCTTGGTTTCCGCTTTTTATCCTGCGTTCGATACTTAAATACTGCTAGATGATACGAGAAACTATAATAGCTCAGTCCCCAAAATTACTAGATACTATATCACGGTGTAATAGTAATGGGTGCTCTTTTAAATACCCTAGATTCACAGTCATAAAATTACTAGATAATATATTATAGTAATTATAATACTAGATACTATATTACGCTATAATAGTAATGGATGCTGTTTTAAATACCCTAGATTCACAGTAACAAAGTTACTAGATAATATATTATAGTAATTATAATACTAGAAACCTTAATCGTTCAGCCCCTAAAGTTACTAGATACCATACTATACTATAATAGTAATGGATGGCCTTTGGTCGCAAAGTTACTAGAAACCATCCTATAATGTTAACAAACACCATTCTAAATAACCCTAGATACTACGATACTATGATGGGAAATTTTAAAAATTCCCAAATGTTACTAGACTTGCTGAATATTGTATCGAACGTTACCAGTAAGAAGAAGGTCACCGCAACCATCACAGTCGTATGATCCAGCCCACGCTAGGACAGACTCGTGCAAACCGTGGAAGGGAAAAAGATTCTATTTCTTTGACACCGGTAATAAAAAGGAGGAAGATCAATCGTCGAAACAGGCCGCTATCGAAATCCGCGTGAAAAAGCGTCTACGGCGAGGCGTCCCCTTAGGATCTGCACCCCCGCCGTGGAGGGGGAGGACAGCGTCTCGATTCGTCGTTTGCATATGAAAAAGTTGTAAGCCGTGAGCAGTAGATCACTTAACTCGGTTCGATAGTCGCCTGGTGACGGTACAGAGGCGCACCATCAGGCCAATATCCGCGCGATATTGCCGTTTTATGATAATGTTATCAGCGCCCGGCTACCGATGAGCTAGCGTGATACCAACACGGGCACACCGGCACACATAGAAACACCGAAACGACACACACGTGTGTACGCAGGCTGGTTTCATCAAACCGGGGATTTAGTAATCTGCCGAGATTTATGAACGCCCGGTTCATCCCTTCGTTCCGCCCGGCATCGTTCCTGCTGATTGTGCCAGGCATTCCCCGCCGCCACCTCCGATGCTCGTCTTCCATGGTTCCCCATGAAACGAAAGCCTCTGGCTGCGTTTCGATCCTTTTTGGATTTTTATCGCGGTCGCTCGCGAGATTGACTTCCAACCGATGGTTCATCCTGCCTCCAAGGGTGTTTTTTTTTTTCGATCTGGACGCTGAACGCTCTTCTGGGCCCTCGATTCTACGTCCCTGAAACGCTTCCGAAACGAATATTCCAAACGTCAAATATTAAATATTGAATGTCTACGCGATCGTCCCTTTTTTTAAATTATTTTCAAAAATATTGATTGTATGTAAAAATCTATCAGACAAAAGTTGTGGGCCTAGGGATAGTACATCGTTTATGTTCCATTACCTTTTTTCATAGGACAAAGGATTTCGAAGAAAATTTGGAAATACTGTTTGGACTAAGGAGTTAAGAACCATCCCCGTACCGAAGGAGGGGAGGCAGAGAGATTTCTTCATCTCACCCCCCAGAGCTGGTGTCTAATATAGCAGAAGGCCTAGATGATTAGACTTGGCCCCGCCTCGGCTCGGTTCAGCTCCAGGTATTAGATTATGAATATTCATGGCGGTGTGTCTGCGCGGTGCTTCATTACACCTAACCCTCCTCCCCCACGGGATCTCCGTTCTCCGTTTCACCCTGTTCTTCACTCGCCCAAGCTCCTCATCCTAGGCGGCGTCAATCAATATGCAACGGCACATCGAGCTTTGCTTATCTTCCGAGACTCGAGCCCAGCCACGTCCTCGCGGATCTGCACGAAGACGACGCGACGATTGTTAATTGCGCGGTTGCTTCAGGGAAAAGTGGGCCTCCTCGCGAAACACCGTTGCCATTTGCTATTCTCGGCAATTTCCAGCTTGCCGTGCGAGCTCTTTCGCGGAGTTCCTCGCTTATACATTCACGAAAGCGGTGTTTTTCGAGCCTGTGCACAAACGTTTGTTGAGTAACGAGAGCAAACGTTAGGATTCCTGAAGACGGGTACGGAAAACAGGGTCAGACGCGATTGGTTGTTGGTTCGAAATGCTCGGGTCTTCTAAATTTATAGGAATTGATTTTTACAACAATTTGCCCTTCGCATAATCCCGGTATCCTGCCGGGCCTACCAGAAGCAGCAGTCTGGGGCACACCTGTTCCATCCGCAAAGTTTTGTTCTCTCAGAATTTACGAGGAGCTGTCGACTGGACCCTTCCAAAACCGTCGAAAGACCCACGGACACCTCTGACCCAGCCAATGCAGGCGCACCTGTTCCCCTCGAAAAAGGCAGCAGCATGGTGTTTTCTCTCACCCTCGTGCATCCCTCGTAGAACAGGGTGCGGGATGCAGAAAAACGATGACCCGATTAGCGGCTGCGAGCACCGGCCGTGATTACACCCGGCGCCATATTAGTCACATGACCGGCTAGATTTGACGTCGGCGGTGTCGATGGAATTAATAAAGCGCGGCCAGGCAATCTAACAAAGTGGACGGGCGACCCCCCACAGCCACCGATCCTGCATCATTTGATTAGCCTCAGATTGACCCCCGCCACTCCCCCCCATCCTTCTTTCGCGCCTACGTCTTCTCTGCATTTTGTAGCTCGACGGGGCTCCTTTTCATACGGACCCCTCGCCCCATTAGACTTGCGCTGGCCACTTTGTGTCGGCAAATTTGCAATCTTTCCGTTTAATATACCGACGGACGTGGGGCATGCGATTCGAATGCATTATTGCCGAACGGTTCGAGGCGGAAAGAGGAGATTTTTGGATTCTCCAGCTTTCTTTATGTAATTCTGAAACCTACGGATACTTTGATATATATTATGGTGGAAAAAGTAGCGACAAGTTTTGACCCGATCTAATCCGACAACACTGTCCTTACGGTTAATTGTGACGGTAACCGACATAACCTATAAAAAGCTACGTAACTGATATAAATAATAAAGAAATTAATTAATCTAATGGGACAATCGATTCGGGATAAAAAATTCATCGAGTGACGAGGAAGCATCTCGCGAGCAAAGTTAGGGAGATGAAATCTACTTGGATGATTTGATGGCTGAACCATGGGACCCCCCGTATCTCGCCACGGTATTCTAATGGTAATGGGCATGCAGTGAATATTACTGGCAGCATTCGACACGATAGATAGGGATACGAAGGGATGCCGGGCGAAATGAATGGGAGAGTCAGGGGTTAATTTGAGACAACGCGTATAAATGTAGTTAATACTGGCTGCCAGAGGGGGCAACTGGATGACCTCCTCTCCCCCTTCTTCACGCTACGGAAATCTTGTCACCAGACGCCCTATGCTATTGAGACTCATACGACACATCTGTCCCGATACGCGTGTTGGAAGATGACTGTCATGCGTGACAATGCGAATTGTTCGTGGATCGTTTCAATCCTTCCATTTTGAACCTTTCTGTTCGGTAATTTAATTTTTTATTTGGTGCAATTTTTTTTTATTATTCTTCGTAATAGAGTATTCTCCTGAGGTATAGTTTGCAGTTGTCTACGGATGATGAAATGTTATGGTTATCTAGGGAGGTTTAGTAATTCTGAATTCTATGGTAATCGTGTCTGGGGATATTTAGTGTTATTATTTCTGGGGTATAGTAATCTTTGATAATTTTTGAGCAAACGAATAACCATAGAATCTAGGGATATTTAGAACGGGTAGTTATTATTTCTCTAAGTAGTCTCTAGTAATTTCTAAGTAACGAATAACTATGATGTCTAGTAATATCTAGGATGTTAGTTATCGTTCCGCAAATATAGTACTTTTTAGTAACTTTTAGGTAAAGAATGACTGTAATATCTAGTGACATTTGGAGCAGTAGTAATTATTCCTTGAGTATAGTAGCCTCTAGTGACTTTTCAGTAAAAAATAACCATAATATCTAGTAACACTTGGAACTATAATATCTAGTGATTATTATTTCTTAAGGATACTAGTCTCTAGTGACTCCTAAGTTAAGAATAACTATTATATCTAGTGATATTTAAAATAAAAGTCATTATTCCTCGTCTATAATAATATCTAGTAACTTTTAGGCAACCTTTAACCTAAAAATATTTCGTATTATATTATTTCGAATATACTACAGTATCTAGTAACTTTTTATAGACCCTCGGACGAAAAACAAGAATAGTACTTTCTGTTTCCCTGTAACAGCATAGCATCAATTATCGATCCGCAATTATTATTCACGATTTCTCTAACATTTGTAACCACGTGACGGAAAATTACACGTTGATGTATGAAATTGGTTTGAATCGCGTGTGTCGAACTCCCACTGCGTACAAAAGCCAGACCAGACGGCACAAGTTAGAAGATGATCTTCGTTATGGCCAACGTCCGGTTACATCGAGTTAGGGGACGATTCGGACAGGGTTGAATGCGGCTTGCTACGTGTAATTCGATTAGACGTTAACCTTGCAAGGCTGGGAAAAGTGGCGGACACAGGGACTGAACGAAGAAACTCCATGAACCTTCATTATGTTACCTCAGCCGCTCGGTCGTACGGCATTAGTGTTGGCCGTAACGGTTTCCTTCGCTAAATTAAACGAGTTAAACGGACGTAAGATGACCGGACGACAAACCCTCATCCCTCCACCCCCCAACCTAACCTGATTATATCGCCAGGTCGTGATTCCTATCTGTCTCAAGCTGACAAACATCCTCCGTTCAGATCAAATCACCTCCCTTGATATTTTCACAGCCAAAGAAATTGGTTTCCATAATAACGAAGCGCTAGATTAGGTACTGGGCCTTATCAATTTAAGCGGCATCCTTGAATCCTAGGTTACTTAGCCTTCACAGTTGGACCACTGACGGTTAGGCGCGCTTAGCCTCCATATTTATGACGAGGAATATTCAACTTTGAACAAAGTCCATCTACAAGAAGCAACGAACGCCAACAGAACATTTGTTCCCGGCACCGTCGTTGAAAGAAGCCGTGCACACCGTAAGTCTGTTAAATAATCCAGCGTCCGGTTTAACGACTGCTAAGTTCCGGTAATGGCGGTCGGCTGGGGCGCAGGGTATCGGTGAAAAATGGAGACGTTCGCGAGGGAAGATACACTGGTCGGTTCGCGTCATGTATCGTCCAGGAAGGAGGGCGAAAAGACCCGTTCGGTTCCTGGCTGCAAGATGGCTGTCGCTCGCTGGAAGAGGGCGCTCGAGCACAGAGCGTCAACCGATGGCGCAAGATTTGTTGCCATAAAGAAGATTGCTCGGTGCTAATGAAGAAACATTACCGGGACAATATTGCGCCTCCAGCCACCCCCGAGCCCCTCTTTTCCCGCGCCTTCTTCTGTATTTATGGATGAGCAGATAAAGGGGATCGATACTCGGCCGTGGAACGATGAAGTTTTCAAGAAAGTTCGCTGAAGACTCGATGTTTTTCGATCAGAGGTCAGCTTCCTTTGCAAAATTGACTGAAGTATTTTCATTTTTCTACAAACTTTCATTTGTTCGACGGACCATGGAGAGAGCCAGAGAAAGGAGTGCTTTCTTTGAACGACTGCCACTTTCTTATTCCTCGACATGATTAAAAAAGTCATAAAGAAGATGGATTCTTGTTTAAATTAATGCAGGAGACTTTTTATTTTTTATGTTCCAGACGCTGTCGGCGCTGGGTACAAACCAACGAAGTGCCGCCGGGGATGGTGATAAACAACGTCGCACAACTCCGCCATTTTGTAACCTTAGTAAATAAAAAACATCCCCTAAAAGCATTCGAGAATAAAGATATAAACTATGCCAACCCCTTTTCAGCTCTCATAAACTTAAAAGTTTCCTCTCTTTTTCTTAAAAATCTTTAATAATTTCGAAGACATTCCAGATTACCCGTGATAAGAAAAAAAGACCACCAATCGGTTAAAAATACCGGTCCTTAGCTCGTGAAGTTCCAAGTTCTCGAAGAACCCTAAGCCACATACAGCCTCCTCCGTCTATTTATCATCCCCGTGATTAATGCCGGAAGTCCGTTGGCGCGTTACGGCAAAAAGTGTTCTCCCATTCTGGAAGAAAAAAAAAAACCTGCTAATCATCGGGGTCCCCATCTGTCCTCCTCCCCTCCCCCCCTCGGCCCCTCCCGCCAGGGCCGAAAATCCATCGCGGCCAGATCGATCGACCGGTCCGGCACTCTGACAACGAGATACATTGAGTAACACACCGATGATTTGTGATACTGTCCGGTCAGCAAGTATGCCAGAATGTGTACGAGGGGGGGAGGGAGGGAGGGTGCGCTTGCGCGCAACCCCTTTTTCCAACCCCATGTATTGACGCGGTGGTCACCCTCGCTGACCAGCACACCCCACTGTTCCGTTCGAGCGTCCACGGAGAAGGCTGTATGTCTTACGGAATGCCTATGATGCCTTCCTCTGCAGCCCTTCCAAGTTCTCCACCCTCGCCCACCCCACCATGGGGTCTTCTGCGACAGCCGCACGCTCGTGACAAGTGCGAGGCGGCCATCCAATAACCCGCACCGGCCACTGCCCACCCTGCCGCCCCACCGCCAGCCAAGTTATTGAGGACTCGAAGGAATTAGGAAACGGAGAAGTGGCCTTCCCTCCTCTTCCGCCACTTTTCCCGACCGACCCTACCCTCCACGTACGGCTGCACCACCCTCACGAGCTTGTCTCTTAGAGGGTTATGACCAGCGACCACGAGATACCCGGAATTTCCGCGTGGAACCTCTTGCGAAATTCGATCCAGGACTCGGGGCCATCTTTTCACCCGGTAATGAGGGGAAGGAGCGGAAAGGATGATACGGTATGTCGTTATTGGGAACGGATACCCTTTGAACTTCTTCAGGGATTGTTTAATAGCGCTTCGGGGAATCTTTGTTTTGACTCGCCTATCGAAACCCGACGGCAGAAACGGGGCAGGACATTCTTTTCCAGCCGTGATCTTGGGAACCTTTCCTGTAAGTGAAATAATAACTGGATCGAGGACGATATACAGCTAACTTGGCTGCTATTGAAGGCCAAAATTGTTTGGTATCGAGAGGCTGATCGTGCGATGTTACTAGGGTTTTGATAGGTGGAGGTTTTCTGTTTTTTACGGCGAATATTTCGGAAGATTTCGCATTAAGGTGTCCTCACACGTAACTCATTTGTCAGCGATTCCCCTCCCTTAATCTTTCTCCGTTCGAGCTTAGAACCTCTTCTTTGCAAGTCCCGGACCAGTAAACTTCGAAACTAATCTAATTTACGAGGAGCCAGAAGGTGGGTCAGCATTTCGCGACCAACCTTGCACGGTTGGGAATCGAAATTTCGACACCGTTCCTAAAACAAAGAGATAGTAATTATGTTCGTGGACGACGGCTGACGCCACGGTTGCGTCGGATTGCTCGTAATTCGAAAAATCATTTGGAAATAATCGGACGGTTTTCGTGTAACGATTAGCGGTTAATTCTGAGGAGGTGGCCCAGCGGTGTCGCGACAACCGTGACAATGACGCTAACATTGCCGACTGTAATCGGTTTAACCGGATGCCGGCCAACTGGACGCCGTCGCGTAATTAACAAAGGAAAAAGCAATAGCGGTTCGGTCGCGTTTGTATGCTTTCACATAAACACGGTCGTGCTTCAATCTCGATCGCGACACAGCACCGGTTACCCTGGTGCTGGTCCCAAAAACGAGATACTCGTTACATTGTAACGACAAACGGCTGTTTTTAACCATTTCGTCACGATAACGGTTTTTCGATATTTCCGGCTGCGGACGCTTTCAAACGTATTTTGCATTTAAACGTTCAACCGGCTGCCACCCCCTCTCAGCCGCCCGGCCGCGCTCTCCCTTCCTTTTTTTTTTCATTCATTTCAATTCAATTTCCTGCTCCGCCGTTCTTCGAAAGACTTAATCGGATATAAAGACAGCCAAATGCAGCTGACAGCTTTTCCAATCACAGTTTTGACACCTGGACTCTTTTTCACATTTTGGGATCTTAACGAAAATTGTGGAAACGTGATCTAACCCGAAGTTTTAATCGTCTTAAT
Organism: Stelis phaeoptera; assembly: GCA_943735885.1. NCBI lineage: Eukaryota > Metazoa > Arthropoda > Insecta > Hymenoptera > Megachilidae > Stelis > Stelis phaeoptera. Next base: position 3,944,689 of record OX030946.1, read on the forward strand.
TTAAAATCCCTTTGCACTGGAAGTGTCTTTCGATGGGATCGAGTCTGGTCTATTTTTATAATAAAATCTTTGAAAACTGAGTCATTGAGTAAATTTGTAATTTTAATTTGAGAAATCCTCAGATAAAAAGAAAAAAGAGAACCCTATCGACGAATCCCAAAAACACGAGACACAATCGTACCCTTCAGTCTCTGCCGCAAAGAGTCCCGGTTAGGTAGCAAAGTCTAATGATCCCGGCGCGTCGGAAGGCGATCGAAAGACACAGCCCCCGACACCTCAACCCTCCGCCCGGGCATCCCCATTCACGGCAGCCTTTCTCGGTTGGCGGTGAAAGCGAACGCAAGGACACCCTGTCTGAGGCAAGAACCGACAAAAGAACTCTCGAAAGACTGCGATTCCTCGCCGCTGACCGATCGAGGGGGATGTTCGTTGTGTGTGGGCGAGGGCTTTCTACCGGAGTTGGACGATTTTTTTAGCGAGGAACCGATGAAACGGCACTCGAGCCACGCGTCCAGGTTAACAAATCAGAAAACGATCGAAAATCCGTCTTGTAGCGGGGTTACCGGTGTCTGAAAAACGTGGTTCGGTTTATACAGAGCAGTAGAGCAGACAATGCACACGAGGCAGGCGACCGGTCGCTATCCGCCTATTTGATGTTAGTACAACAGCGGCACCGTGTTTGCGTTGAGGCCCATATTGATTGCCACCCCCTGTCGCCACCCCTTGCCACCGATACACCCTGCCCCAACCCCCACCCACCCCCCCTTCTCTCACTCTCTGCAACTGATGTGTGCACCGTGGAGAGGTAGCACGTTTCACGTATACGTTGCTCTCGAGGTCTAGTAGTCACGGTTTGGTAGGCAGGTATACCAGTTTCCTACTACGTCACCCGGTGATATTAACAGCGACAGCATCGTTGTCAGCCGCACCGGGATTAACATAAAGCTAACGTTGCTACGGCTGTCTGTCACGCCGACCTGAACCGAGGTCTCATCAACGGCCTAATAGCACCCAGCCTTTCAACCCTACGTCCGACCAAGTTTCGCACAAAGCGCTTTGCAAGACCTATGTTTTGCACTTGTCCGTTCAACACCAATGGCGAGCCCCGCGCCTTTGAGATTCACGAACGACCGCGACGTTTTGCAGCGTTTGCGCAAAAATTGCCGATTTGTTACACGGTGCCTTGATACGGAAATTGATACGAAAATGATTTACTTCTTGATAGGTGGTTAATAATTTGTTTATAAATTCCTAGACGGTCTTGCAAGGAAATGCTGCATTCGTTACCACGAAACTAGACAATGGACGCGTCAGTTTGAAACGTTGAACAAAAGGGGTCGTCGTTTAGGACAGGCCAGGCTCGTATCTTTTAATTATTCGGCTAAATGTCCGGAGCGTTAGGTTAGTTATAAATGCGCCCTCGTCTGCATGCCCGGGCAAGCTTTATGGCCCTAAAACAGCTAAGTTGGAAACAGCCGCGGCTGTCGTATAAACTGTAAAGGGATTTAACTTTCCTTTCACGGCTTCAACCCTGTTAACCGGGGACTCCTCGTTTCCCTCTGTCTGGACTGGGAAAATTCTGGACAACCGGCCGCTCCGTCCCTCTAATCCTCTGTGTCGCGTTGTCTCTTGTTTTTCCCCGGGCTTTCATATCCCATTAACGACATCGTTACCGTCGCGCAACTCGCAATTCTCGACGTTGAAACGCTCAAACCGTTGATTTTATTTATAAACGAAATGAAATCGTTGCTATCGGTCTGCAAATTACACAAATTAATCTAATTAACACTCCTAACACCCCAGCCAAAGAGTTAGCCTCGAATTCCGTGTTTCGACGTTTCTAAAAAGCTCGCGTTACTCGGATTCTTCGCGCCAATTTAGAATTCTTGATACCCCTAACACCCTAACCTTGAGTACCTCGCTCGGCATTCCGGGAACACCCATATATCCAAAGTTTGGCATAAGCTGGAAAGTGTGCCCGGCGCCAAAGTACACGGATCCGAAAGCCGCAGTGACCAGACGGCTTCGGTTGAACGTCCTAAGAGGTCCGTCGTCCGATCAGGTTGGCCTAACGAAGCGGGCGCCATAAGAGCTGTGATTTATTCCACCCGAGCAAAGGAAGGTGGGTGTCTTCGAGGATGTTTCCCCTCTTCAAGAAAATGACGCGTGGGTGACAAATCAGTCGATTGAGCCGCGATACCCTCAGCCGGACCGGGCAGCGGTTGAGGCTCGTCGAGGGGCAGCAGGGGAGGGGGGTCGGGGCGGCGGGGCTGGATGGGTAGCATCGGATTCTATCTTCACGTATTGATCAACGCCTCGCCACCCTCTACAAGGGGAGCGGGAGGCCAGGGGGTGGAAGCCCCGATCGCCACCGCCGCAGCTGCGACCACTGGACCGACCACTGGACTTGCTTGCGCGTGTGCGTGCCCGTATAAACTAGGGACGTGCGATTCCCATCCGAGGAATCGATTATTTTCCGAAAGGAATGATCCATAACGGTATCGATTAATTGTTCGGTTCACGGTTGCGAGGAAGCACCAACGTATGCCTTGATGTTGCATCGTGAAAATTATTAGCATTAAGGAGATTAATTTTCTCCCTGGTAACTGTAGTGTCTGTAATCCCTAGTAAGTTTCAAGGATATGTCAAATTGTTAGGGCATCTTCCCTGGGAAAGGTTAGGATGCTCGACGCTGTATGTTGAGTAATAATCCCTAGTAACTTTCAAGCATAAGTCAAATGTTGAGGCCCTATTTCCCTAGGGAAGCCTAGCATGCTCAACACTATACATTTTACAATAATCCCTATTATCCATAATCCCCCTTTTTCCCCTATATCACTATTTCCCCTAGGAAACCCTTCGACACTGTACATTGCACAATAATCCCTAGTATCCATGATCCCCAGTTTTAATCATTCCTAGTAACTTTCAAGCATAAGTCAAATGTTGAGGCCCTGTTTCCCTATACACGATCCCTAGTAAACTTTTCCCCTATGGCGTCATTTTCCCCTAGGGCAGCTCACGATGTCGAATTGCTTCATCTTTTTAATATCTATGCGATTTATTAATCCTATTTAAAATCAAAGTAAAGTTTTGACTGTACCGACAAAGGAGCCGTTGAATTTTTCACCAGAACTGTCTGCACAAGTTACACTTGACTCCCCTATCCGCAAGCTTCAGTCAATTTGAATATTGAAGTCGCATCTTTGAATATTGAAGATGGCTCTGTGAACATTCGAGGCCACGATCTTCATCTATTATGAAAGCCTCGAGCACCCTGAAGAACGGGGGATACACTTTCGATACACAGATTAAAATCGTTCCTTTGTACAACCTCTACCCCACAATATCAATCATTCCTTTCCTATCCGGTCCTTCTATTTTTCACTAACAAACAAAATTATTAAATTCATGATTTTTAATAACAGATAAACGTCATTCATCCGACGATAAAATATAAGAAATCGAAAGGGAATTACCGTTCAAATTCCTTAATTTGAATATCGAAGTCGTCTTCAGTGTCTGTTTCAGCCCCGAGCACACGTGTCCCCTGGCGATCGCTTAAAGCAAGGAAAACGTGTTAAATCTTCTCCGATCGAACGGTTTGAAAATTCATTGCAATTTCCACGCCAGCTGAGAAGGGAAACGAGTGGGGGGGGGGGGGAGGGGGGAGAGACAAAACGTCGACTCGTCGGGACATTAGAAACCGATCGCAGACGGCGAAGATCATCCTGCGAGCGTAGAATTTAGCGGAGCAGAAGTAACAGCTGGTGTGCTCGTGACAGCAACCCTCCTATCCCTCGATTGGAGAAAGCGTCTTCACCGCAACTCAGCCTCCCCCCTCCCCCCCCCCCCCTTCCGTCCCAGACATTCTACTGTACCTGACATCCGCAATTTTGCTGAACTCTTGGAAAATTATAAATCGCCAGACGATTCTTGCCACCGTTTTAAACGAAACTTTTTCTTCTTCTTCGTCGCTGTTCGTTTCGTTCGTTGCTGTTATTTATCCGCCAAAGGAAAATGGAAAATTTTGCGGGCGACCAGCTCGCGAATTTCATACTTTACGTTTAAAAGCCTGCGTTCCAGCTTCGCCGTAGGTTCTACGTGTTTATAGCTGGTCGTAAGCGTATGCTGTTTCAGTTTATCGGCGTACGACGCGGATGCCACTGTATCCTTTGTTGCGCCCTATCTTCCGTCCTCCATTTTACAGCCTTCGGTCGCCATCTCACGGACGCTTGATTGATTCGAGCGTCGGTTCGTAACGCGTTCGTGTTTCAAAATCGATGCGATGACCCGTATTTCGTATTTAACTACGAGCCTTCCTCTGGGTGGAGGAAGAAGGAAAAAACACACGAGCTGACCAAAGAATCCCCGGTTCAAAGGGTTACAAATTTCATTAAAATTCCTAGGCAAACGGTAATTTCGATTACCTGTAAGAAACTCTGGACGGGAAAGAAAAACTTCCGTACAGGGAACGGAAACAAGAGGCGGCAAGCGAATTCCTGGCCACGAATTTTCTTTGACGAATTAAACTTGCCTGAACGAAAGGGCAGAGGTAGAGGGAGGGAGGGAGGGAGGGGGAAAAAAAAAGAAAGGGAACAATAGCTGGAAATAAATTATGCAAGATTACAAAGAGAGGCAAGGTTCGAGGCGACACTTTATATTATCCGAAGAGGGATACTGGCATAATTACCATCCTCTCCCTTGTTCGAGGAGCGCCGGGTGGGCAAACGTAGCCCGACGGTCCTGTTATGAGATGCTGGCTGGTTTTCTTGGACCGTGGGCTGGTTCTTTAGTAAGATTTCCCCAACGTAAACAGTCGGGGCTGGTTCCAACACGGCCACTCGACTCGATTCCATCCCCGGCCCATCCCAGGCCCCTCGAAACGAACGAGCGCACTCCACTTTGTGTGCTCTGGGTCAACGGACACGCAAAACAGTCGAATTACCACCACACTTTGCCGCCTCTTTCGCTTGGCCGTATTCCCTCGCGAGGGACATCGTTGCTCCCACTCTGTCCCTCGTGTCGCGTGAGGCCCTTTGTCTATAGTGCGAGTTACCGTGTCGCTACACTGGAACGGACCAGGCGTCGATGATTGAGGGTAAATGGCATTTTTATGTTTTATGTACAAAAAACTCAAATCTTGAGGGATTGTTTAACCCTGTTTTTAAACAATCTCAGTTGCGAAAAGAAGGTCGAAGAATTCATGAGTACGCCATTGAAAGTTTTAAAAGATGACGGGGAAAGATGCCCTCGTGTGACGTCATAAGATAATATTTTCAGATCGTTCCAAATGGTATCAGACAATCAAGGCTGGTGTTATTTTTTAAACTGAAATAAGTTATAAGAAAATTTTAATATTTCAAAGTTACAATTTACAAAATACGTTATGACAAAATTATTAAAATTGTAAGAGTTAAAATTAGCAATTAATAAAGCAAAATATCTTTGCCCTCGTGTGACGTCGCATAGATGATTTTTATCTTTGCTTCGAAGCATTTATCCGAGGCCACGTCTATAAGTATACATGGTCGATGGTAGGGACCATAACTACAGCTCGACTTTATCAAATGCTCCAAAGTCCAGATTTCGAAAAATACATATTTTTCATTTACTTTCAAACCTCTAAAATATGAAAATAAATTTTCCAATGAGAACAAAATCCTTGAAAATATATCCAATAAATCCATACCGACCCCTAAACCAATTACAGCGTCACAGAGCAGCATCGTTTGTGGTGTAAGGCGTGAAATTAAAATCGAGCACTCCGACAGGCCAGTTTTGTTCAAACTAAAGGAACGGGACGCGGATGGAACGTTATTGGCCCGTTGGCCCGTCAGATGGAACCAACCCTTAGCGGCGAAATATCATATCTCTCCGATGATACGCCCTCGCGGTATGCTCCACCCCAAGGGACAATAATTTGAGGGCAGCTGGATTGGACGCGGCCGCCATTGCCCCCGATAAAAAAAAAAGGGGGATGAATAGAGGTTAGCGACCAACCGTTGCGATCGGTTTAGAAAATTAATCGTACTTTAATAATAACAATGTGAAAGACGTATCATAATTGAGGGAGAAGCTGAGGGAGAGGAAAATCTTGACGTCGCCGTTGGAGAAATCTTTGGAAGTCTTGGAGGCCGCCAGGAATGCCAACCCTCCAGCCTCATTAACATCTTGCGTTTCCATCAACCCTTAACCCTTTCCACCCCTCGCCTCGAGGAGACCGTCTTCATTCGTACGAACTTCCTCCTTTCTTCATATCCTCGCACCGGTGCTTTTAATTATCGTACCGCCTTTTTCCGAGAAACTACGGGATTTAATAGTAACTGTCATAAAAATAATTTCACTGGAATTCCATTATCGAAGGATCCTTAGGGTGAAAGGCACCCCTGTCCCGGAACGATGGAAAATTTAAACGCGCCATTCTCACTTCCAGTTCGCAAGGAAAAAAGAAACAGTAATACGGGGAATTAAAGCACCCCATGCGTGATGCTCAACCCCCGCGAAATATCGGCCGTTTAAAAAAGGGAAGCGCGGTTTACGCGGACGACCCAGCCCCGCGTTGGCCTATCAATTTATACGCGGCATCGGGAAATCAAGCGAAGGAGCGCCACCCCCGTTACGTGCACAAACCCTGGAAACTCTGGAGGGGGTTAGGAAAAAGGGGTGTGGGGAGCGGTTGAAGCGAACCGGCTCGAGGCTTTGTTTTATACTTACACCCGTTTCGGGATCGTGATGCATTCAAACGAGAAACTCCCCTAGATCCTGGCAAACTACCGTGGGGGGGGGGGGGGGGGGTAGACCATTGCCGATTGCCATTTTTATTTCCGCGCGGTTTTTTTCTTTCCACCTTCCCGCGTGATTTTCAGCCGGGCTGAAAGAAAAGTGAATCGAGTATTATCCGACACGTGCAACCTCTCAGTTTCAAGGGATGAAGGATATACCGTTCCAACGTCTGTCGCTGGTTGGAAAAAATTCATTTTTTTAATTTTTCAAATTAGAGGATACCCGATGTGGGCTTGGAATTTGGAATCGATGACTCCATGCAAGTTTTTAGTTTTATCGACACCCAAAAGGTTCATCATGTTTTTGTTAAAAGTACAATTTTTAGACCCGTGCTTTCGACCATTCAATTTATATTTTTTTATGAAAAAATTACTTCTGAATTTTTGTTATGGGGAATTCTATAGACTTCCTTTGGAATAACCTGACATTATTCCCAGGATTGTTCTAAATTCCCCATGGAATCTCACCAGATTTTCATAGATATTTGTTAGAATGTCTAGGGATTTTTCGAGATTTCTTTGGGTCAATCCTGGGATTCCCTTAGATTTCCCTATACCCTTGGAGTTTTCTTAGATTTCTTTTAATTCCCCTAGATTTTCCTAAATCCTTACCAGGACGCCTGGAATGTTCCTAGATTCTTATTATAATTTTCTAGAATTCTCGTAAATCCCCTTTGGAATTCCCCTAGATGTTCCTAGATCCATACCAGAATTTCCTTAGATTTCCCTGGACGCCTGGAATGTCCCTAGATTCCTATGATAATTTTCTAGAATTCTCGTAACTCCCCTTTGGAATTCCCCTAGATTTTCCTAGATCCATACCAGAATTTCCTTAGATTTCCCTGGACGCCTGGAATATCCCCTGATTCGTATTATAATTTTCTAGAATTCTCAAAAATCCCCCAGATTTCCCTAAATTCTTCCGACAATTTCTCTAGGCCAATGAAATCCTTCTAAATTTTTTCCACACTTTCCTAAACCATCTCTAAATCCCCCTAGCAAACCCTTCATTACAAAATATTCTCAAATCAATTAGATGCCTTTAAAAAAAAAATTCTGAAAACTTCCCTTCTCTTCGACCTCATGACTGCATGCAAGTAAGTCCTTAAATACCCTGTTTCTCTCCAAATTACACTTTAACCCTAACCTTCAAATTTCTACCATTCAGATGGAACGAACACTTCGCAAAAATAAATTCTACAATTCTTAACACCTTTCTCCGTAACTTCCCTTATTTTAAGGAAAATCGATTAACAACCAAAAATCGGGATTCGACAATTGCGCAAACATCCCCTGCACAAGTACGGAAACGCTCTTCAGCTTCCTCGGCAACAATTAATCTCATGGGCGCGGGTCATTCTTACGGTGCACCTCAGGAGCATCCACCCGTACAATTATACCTGTGCAGACGATCGTAGCAGCCCGCTTCTCCGTAGGTGGGCAGGCCGCGAGAATAACGGCGCGCCAGTATCGTTCGGCAAATATTTCGATAAATCAGCGCGGCGGAAAACGGGCACAGCGGTAAGGTATACAACGCACACCTTAATGTCGCATAAATCTCCCACTGGAAAATTACACCGATGCGAGACAGAGCCAGCCTCGAGATAGGGGAAAGAAAGAGAGTCGATGAGACTGTTGGGTGGGTTTCGAAGCGGGGGGGTGGTGGAGAAGCCGAGGCGCAAGGCGCAGCTTCCAAAGCTGCTGGAGGGTGGGGTGGGGGGGTGTAAAACCGTACAGTTTCGTCCCTTCTCCTTCTCGCCCCCAAAGAGAATTTCCTCTTTCTCCGAGCGCCATTGCAACCCCCCAAAAGCCAGGGGCAGCAACAGCAGCAGACGCGGCGACGCAGCAGCTTTCCCCACTTCAGAAGAAAAGCACTTTCATAAATCTGCCAGCAGATATATGTGCGCACAATTTCCGAGATCCGGCCATTAAAGAGCCGCTCCTCTGTCCTACCCAACCCCTGACTGCCTCCCCCTCCCTATCGTAGACTCGAACCCCTTCCCCATGCCGCACCCCGTGAAACAACTTCTACCAGCCTGCGAAACTGGCCTGGATCAGATCTGGACCCTGATTTATCTCTTGTCATATATTGCCGCTCGAACGGGGCTGGGAAAATTATAAAGAAATTTTACCGTTTCGATAAATGACTCGTAGAATTCGTGTATATTCAAAACGTTGGCCGGTGAGTTTCGAGTACAGTGGGGTGATGAAAGGTGCGGCGTTTAAATATTTATTATTACGGCGGTAAAAGGAATCGAGGAAATTGTAATCGGAATTAAACTTGATATATTCAATTGTGATTAAAGTTTGCAAGGGGTTAAAGATACATATTTTTATATTACGAAGCACAATACGTTCTTTACAGCTACATATTTATATTTAACCCTTTGCACTCGGGTGGTGCCTCTGGAGGGACGTGTTTAATTCACCAGTTATTCGTAGCACGATATGAAAGATTTGTAACGCTTTACCTCCAAAATAGGGAATTTAGTTTACGGAAGCTTCGGTGGAAAAGTGAATCAGATCCGAAGGCAAAGTACTAAAATAAATTCAAATACGTGAATGAGCAATATGAATCGGTGGTAACACAAATTAGTAATTTCTTATAAATATGCCTCGTTTAAGATCGAAAGGAACAGTATACCTCGCCAACAGTTCAACCCTTCATAACACCAAAAGCATAACTTATCATTTCTTTTCTTCGTATTAATTTCATCACCCACTGTAATTGTCTCGATGGTTGTATCTCGATCTCTCGCACCCCGCCGTTCAAAGCCTCGGAAAGGCTACAAAGGCTATGAAGAATAAACGGTTAAGCGATGCCGGTGAACCAACTCACCCCCTCGATACCTACCCCATCCTTTTTACCTCGACGAAAACTCAACACGTTTAGATAACGCCTCACCCCCTTAACCAGCCGAAACGGCCACGTGGAGGTTCACCCTTCCATCCCCATCCGTCCCAAACCCCTCTACCTCGTCCCCGTTCGCTGAAAGACGGCCAACCCCGCGGACCGGGAAACACGCTGTAAACAGTTTACTTCTAAACCAGGAGAGAGTTACCTATGTATTTTCAGATAGGGGGTGAATTATGCCCGCCAACGCCCTCGGTGAACGTGGACCGTTTTTAAAGATTTATCCCGGCCCTTGTCACGGCGAAGCTGCTTGATAAATAAGCGAGATACGACGATTCTCGGGGACGGTGTTTCGTACAACCGGGATCAGTTCGACCGAGATTCTTTTGATTTTTCGTCGACGGAATGGCATTTTGTTAACGGGCGACGAATACACGCGATTCGTTGCGGTCATCGATAACGGGGATGATTTATAATATTATTTCTTTCGTAGGAGGTTGAGGTCTGGAGGGTGGGGGGTTATTAAGATGGGATGACTTTTAAAGTAAGGGATGAAAATTTGGATAATGAGAATTTTTCGTGGAAGAACATTCGAGGGTAGTTTTGTTAATATAATTATTAACCGCTTAAGATCCATATTTAAAAGCATGAAACGGGTAAAAGGAATCTTAAAAAAATATTCAAAGATATTAAAAGTTACTAAATACCAAATTACTAAATTACCAAATGACTAAATTACCAAATGACTAAGTTACCAAATTACTAAGTTACCAAATTACCAAATTACTAAGTTACTAAATTACCAAATTACTAAGCCGCCAAATTCCTAAGTTACTAATTACTGAAATACTAAATTACCAAATTACCAAATTATTAAATTACCAAATTACCAAATGATTAAGTTACCAAATTACCAAATTACCAAATGACTAAGTTACCAAATTACTAAATTACCAAACTACCAACTCAAAAATTACTAAATTACCAAATTACTAATTTACAAAATTACCAAATTACCAAATTACCTTACATATATATTATATATTAAATAATTTAAAGTGTCCAAAATTAATTCCACTAACAGGATTCCCGGCGTGCCTTTTTTCCTTTACCATCACTTTTCTTCGTTAACCATACTATCTACCATTTTATACGTACTAAAAGATAACAAATATTCACCGAAAGAAACCACAATATAAACCCTTAAACATTACGAACGTGATTCCCTTTTTCCTTTCTTTTCACTAAAATTGGTCCACGTAATATCACCTATCTGGACGTTAAATGGTTAACCTACAAAATGCCAACAGTTTTCTCCCCGGCGTCGAAAGGAAACAAATCAACCCTTAAAACTAGCCCTTCCCGGCCCAGAATCACCCGAAAGGAACATCCATTCTTCCCAACCCCAGAATTCCACGACTCATCTTCCTCATCATCCCTTAATTACTCCCCTTTCCCGAGCCAGCTATCGAACGATATCGTTCTCAGACGTTCGCAGCCCGTGTATCGTTCCAGCTACCAGTTAAAGGGGTGGGCAGAAGTTTAAGGGATGCTCGCCAGAGTAGGAAAGAGGGATGGAAACAGATGACCGACTTAACTGCGGCATATTATACGAATTAATTACCTCCCTCTCGTGACTGGGACGGACATATTATTTATCTCTCCGACGTTTCACCCCCCTGGCTTCAGGAAACATCCCACCCCCTCTCCTTGTTGGCCGGCTACCCTCATCGCCGGACGAGCCGGCATCGTTTGTCTATCTTTCTATATCCACGCTCGAGTAACTCACAATTCCACCTTCAAACAGGGACAAAGGGCAGGTCCAAGTTTGCTCGAAGCATCCCTCCCTTCAGATAAGGGGAAACTTCTTTCCGGAGCAGGGGGGCTTTTTAATCGGCCAGGGTTTTCGCCTCAAGATTTCGGCCGTTGAAATCGATCCTACGTTACTTCCGTCTGTGTTTCTTTTTTTTTTTCTTTTGATAAAACGTCGGATTGTCCTCGAGAGCTCGTAATGTCTCCCAACGGGGATGAAGGTTCATGTTTCTTTTTATAATAAATTAGTGTTCGTAGTTTATTTGAAGTTTGGTATCCTGGTTTTCGAAAGAGGCGCATATTATACAGGTTGTCCCGTAACTAGTGTTACATAGAGAAACGGGGAGGTAGCTGAGACGATTCTGAACAATAATTTCCTTTGCAAAAATATCGTACGAGGCTTAGTTTTTGAGTTATTCACGAAAAACATTGACCAATCGGAGCGCGCGTAGAACGGCACTGATTGGTCAGTGTTTTTCGTTAATAACTCAGAAACTAAGCCTCGTACGACATTTTTGCAAAGGAAAGTATTGTTCAGAATCGTCTCAGCTACCTCCCCATTTCTCGATATAACACTAGTTACGGGACACCCTGTATACAGGGTGGTTCAAAACAAGCGTCGAGATTCTTAAAAATCTTCATCTAACGGTTGAAAATTTCTATCTTCTTGTCGTAAAGTTCGTGTGTTGTACGACACAAGTTTTTTTATATCGGTTCGAAAAGAAATTGGATGAAATTCTTGGGAAAAAGTTTAGCCGCTCGTTGGTGGACAGAAAACGGAACGAACACGTTGGACGTTGTTTCGGGATAAAAATATGGGCAGAAGACAGGAACGAGGGTCGAAGAAGAAAGAGTAAAGCGTGGAACGATAGAAAATAAACGAGCAGAGGGAGGGAAAATCGATATGGAGTGGCCATCAGGGTTCCAGCAACAATCAAATTCGACGAAGAAAGAGAAAGTTTCCGGATACAGCGACAGGCTCTCGCCTCTGCGAAAGTTCAACGTTCAAAAAAGAACAAGAAAAAGACAGAGGATATTGCCCTTCCACGTGTATAAGCTCGCCGAGAGATCGTTAATTCCGGATGGTGATTACGATCTGAACGAAAGGAACACGGCTCGAATAACTAGCTACAATTTTCGCCACCCTTTCAACCCTTCGCTTGAATTGTTCGAAAGCGTCCCGTCTTTCTTTTCAAACCTCAAATATTACGAATGTAAACGAAATAACAACAAATCTTCCCCAAAGTCGTTCAAGAATCAGATAAAGAAAGTAAATTGATATCAGCCCCCCCCCCAAAACCTCTAAATACGGAATGGAGAACCGGGCGAAAAGCGCAAAGTCTGTTTGCCACGTCGAGCCAGCCACGACCACGAGATGCCGGGAGTCTCGAGTCTCACCTGTGCCGGGTTGGCAAAAAAGGGGTGAGTCGGCAAGGAGGCGAAGGCGAAATACATCAGCATTGCGATCCCCACCCCAGACGGTTGCCTTTCCCCTTTCTGGTGGTCGCGCGAGAATATGGGCAGTGGGGAGGGGGGTTAGGGAAAGCCGGACGAAAGGGGGGTTGAGGTCGGTTGTGGCTGCGTTTCACAACGGGGTGTGTTGGCAGCCCCGCCCGTCATATTCCGCGAGGGCCAATCCCGCGTGTGCTTTTTATTAGATCCATAAATCCATCATATCGTCGTTTCAACCCTCTTGGCTGCGCCAGCCATTGGCCAGGCTTATGAAGCCGAACACCGTCAGCCGTGTTTATGGCTCGTGGCGCATTGCGGATCTTCCTTTGGACCCGCCTTTGTTATTAATATTGCATTTTGTTTTTTCTTTTTCCTTCTTTCGCCTCCCAACCCCTCCGAGAAGCTACGGGCTGATGTACAGGGTGTTCTTTTGAATCGACACGATGTCGCTCGACGATCGCAAAGGTTGTTTGAATGAAATTTCAAGGTCAACGGTTTGTTTATATCAGCATCGTCGATTATACGTTGATTCGTCGATGCACGGTGGATTTTATTGCAATTGGACGGTTAAGATTTCTTTTGTTTAATTAAATTTGGTGATTTTGTGATTTGTTGATATTGAAATTTAGTATATTGGTAAGTTGGCAATTTAGTTGCTTAGTAATTTGGTAAGTTGGAAATGTAATGATCTAGTAATTTAACATTTAGCGATTCGGTAATTTAATAACTTAGTAACTTAGTAATTTAGTAATTTAGTAACTTGGAAATATAGTAATCTAGTAATTTTAAATTTAGCGATTCGGTAATTTAATAACTTAGTAACTTAGCAATTCAGTAATTTAATAATCTAGTAACTTAGTAACTCAGTAACATAGTAATTTAGTTTAGTAACTAATAATTACAAAATAATTGCTGTCAATAATTACTAAACAACTAAATCCTTAAATTACAAATTAATCATCATCAGTTGGTAACCTAATCCTAACCCTAACCACGTGCTAACTTTCTAATTTCCAGTTACTAGATTCTAGTAACCAGGTTGATACCTATCTAACTTACTAGACTATAGTATATGGTGAGTGTACCTTCTCACACGACGCCATTTTCCCTAGGTAAACCAATCATGCTCGACAGTGTACCCTCAGTAACCACAACTATCACGTTCCTAACCACCAGCGCCCTATTTCTAAGAAAAACTCACCAATTTCTTTTAAATTTATTACTAAACCAAATACTCTTCAAAGTTTAACCTAACCTTGACTTAATGTCTAGTAATTTTCACCTGAGAATCCCTACGTCGTCATTTTCCCTAGAAAATCGTACAATGCTCGACAGTCCGCAACATAGGTGGCGTTAAGGTGTTAAAAAGGACCCAGGGGCGGCGCAGGCGCAACGGGTGCCCGGCCGCAGGTAGCAGCACTTACCTCACCGTCCGACCGGAAGCCACCGTTTTCCCGGTATGCCGAGCTGCGACGTTTCTTAAAACATGCATCGCGACCCGTCGAAATGATCGCGGGGGGTGGCCGACGCGAGAAAGAAGAGCCACCGGCATCCTTGACGTGCCTTGGAGATCAATAACCCCCCTCGATAGCATATACCGGGGGCCATTTCGAACGGCAATAAAACGCCATAGCTACGTGTATTGCGATTCTCTTGCCGGCCTCCTATTGGCCGTAAAACACTGGCCGGTTGAAAGGTTGAATTTTATCGTAGCAGGGCCAGGGGCGGCCGGGGGCGGAAGAAATATCGATGGGAAAAGGAGAAAACTCGGGGATACACATGCATCCAGGGGCTGTCTTTGGACCGAAGGGGGGTTGAATTGTTGCCGAGGGCTGCGTTCGTTCGACGCACACTGTATCTGATGCCAAGCAGATAAAGAGTAGAAATGTGTGTGCATGCTTTATGACCAGCGTCAAACCACTGGACCAATTTCATGTACCTGTTCCAGGGCCGTGTCGAGATTTCTTCGTACCCGGCCCTGTTCCAAACTTTAAAATTAATTAATAAGACTGTAATATGATAATAGTGTCTAGTCAGAAGACTCAGAACATCTTCGTACCAGAAACTAGACAATATACATGGTATATTAAATAAATACCTGAACAACGATGGACGCCACAGAACGCTAGTTTTTCCGAAGACCCTCAGGAAAATTGCCGCAACTTCCATGTTTATTAACCTATAGTAATGTAAAAAATTAGGTTTATTTATAAAAGTACGATGCACTAGATGCAAAAAGATTTTCGGAAAAAGGTCCAATAGTTTCTGAGAAAAAAATTCAACCTTGACGCGAATAATTGCAATTATGGTGTGTGTTAATATTCCCGACCATATTTCCTACTAGTACATCATTTTAATAGTTTCATCCCTAAGTCAGGGCTGAATATTTCGAAAAAAGGGAAAATTCTTAGGAAAGATTTGATTTAAACGCGCAACCGAGTCGCGTGACAGGGTTGTAACGTGAGATCGATTCGGATACCCAAACATCGGGGGCTGTTAGCTTTCACTCGAGGGGTGGTAGATTGGGAAGCAAATCCATAGAACCGTGCGATGTTCATTTCACCCCTGTATCTTTTTCAAAACGCTAAGAACCCTTTAACCCGATCCAAACCCCTTCGAAATCTTTTAGTTGAGTTTTAATATTTCCAATAAAAATAATACATTACACGTTTCAGTTCTATTGTAATTATTAATAAATTAATAAATGAATATTTCATCCGCCTGTTCCCTTCTTCGGCCGTGATTTGTCGGTAAGAAGCGTCAGACCGGGGAAAGGGGTGAATTTTCGTGTACGCAGAATCATACCGCGCGAATATGAATATGAAGAAAAGCCTGGGCGCAACACGATTGGACGACCCAGGCCTCCAATCGTAAAATGGCTGGATATGAGCGAACGGTATGATATGATATTATCATAACGCGACTGGGGTTATTATTGGTCGAAGTCACCCTACTCCTTCCTTTCTTCCAACCACCACCACCGACACCTAACCGCCACCTCCCCCCCACCCCCCCTCTGGACGCATACGTTTCTCGAGGGTCGAGGTGGGGCTCAGCCCCGCCAGTCGTCTCTCAACCCTCTTCAAATCCTCCCTGGCTACCCCTCCGCCGCTGACGCCCTCCAACCCCCCCGGAATTATGAGGATCAATACACGAGGAAGCTCGCAAAGGGCAGCGCCGACGCTACTCGCTCGTCGACCTCCTTCGAGCGCGGACTAACCTCCGCCTTGCTGGACCCTCTCAAAATTCTCCCACAAAGTATCCCAACGACAAGGGATGCGATTATTAATCATTGGACGACGGACCGTGGAGAGAGCCCTCGAAGTTTTGATGTCTCCCAGGATTTTAGTCAAATTTCCAAGAGATTGTATCGGTAATTTCGTTAATAACCTGAAATAACGAATACGCGGTGAAGAGAGTTTAAGGTTAGGTGATAAATCGTCGATTTGTCAGCAAGGAAAAAGATTTGCCTAGCCTGGAAAGCTGACCTCTGTCAAAATACTGAAATATGCAGACTTTCAGCCGGGAACCCCGGGGACAAAAAGATCGGACACGAGGCAAGGGGTGAGAGGGCAGGCCGAAAAACAGCCGACTGAACTTAACCTCTAAACCCCGTCGGCCAACTCGGGACGTATCAACTGGTGGGGCGCAGGGTGAATAAAACACGCGGCTGGGAAAGACTCTCTGGCTGTTGGGACACACAAATTCTCGGGCGCTCGGGTTTGTGCTTGTGGCCACGTGTGTGCGTGGCCCAGGCATTATATCGCGAGAACAATCGATACATGTCGTCAGCACCACCAAGTCGTTGTAACGGGAACTAGGGACAACTGTATGCACCTTCTTCAGGCGGCACGAACACGATTCGCTACTTCGAGATACGGTGTATCGAGTAGTTATTACATTTGGATTATTTTCTAACGAATTACGTTGGTAATCCTAAACCTAACGTTTCTAACGAGTGGACACTGCAGAGCGAGAATCACTGGCAGTTGGTTGTAGCCCTAACCAGTGGACCGATGGACTTAGCGGGCATCCATAGATTTGACGGATTCGATACACAATTATGCGGGAAAGTATAGGTCCACGAGCTCTTCGCTTGATCGCCAAAGGTGAAGAAATATTTCCAAGCATACCCTGAGGTCTGTGGGTCCAAAGGTCGCAGCGTCAGCCCTGAGGACACGGTAGGGTGCACCGCCTGCGGGCCACTCTCGACGAGACATCGGACCAAAGGTGTCGGCGTGTGTAAGTATCCCCTTTTTCCAAGAGGGGATGTCCCTGGGCACAGGGACGGGGGACGGAGGGGGAGGAGGGATGGGACACGGCCAGTGTCCGAGGATTCCCGGGCCAAAAGGAGGAAGGCGAGTGAATTTTTTATCGGTAAAAACTCCATTAGAGAGAGAAGTGGCGGTGTTTGTTATTGGTCATCCTCGAGAAGGGAAGACGGCGAGCTGGAGGGGGGTGGGCTTGTCCGGCGCAGAGATATCCATTGATCCGAGGGATGGTAGATCGCGGGAAAAAAAGGGGGTTGCATCCCCTCCGACGGCAGCGTCTACAATGTTCCTTTCATGCGGCTGCTATCAAAGAAATCAATTACCCGGTAACACGCGCTAGTTCTCTGTGCATCCTCCCTGCGTCTCGGTGACCAGCCCCCCTCCCCGAGAGGTGGAACACACCGTTGGCCGTCGCACATATTTATTTTATACCGACCACCTCCTATCCACCCCCGGAATCCCGTGGAATCCTTTATCGAGTTCCAGAGAACTCCACCTTTTTCTTTCGACCCGATCCGTGGGTGGTACCACCCTACGAAATCACTTGATCCGTTTCGAACGCGCCGATGAGGATGCCACTGCACCAATCCTACTGCGTGGACGCGCAGAATCACTAGCATGACCCTAGGAAATTATTAGTACTTACTACTGATTACTAGGGATCCTAGGGTTGCTAGTGAACCTGAGATTACTAGCCTAGGTCACTAGCATGCTTAAATAACCAGGGGACGTAGGATTATTAGGAAACATAGAGATACTAGGGAATTTAGGACCACTGGGAAGCTTAGTGTTGCCAGGAAACCTCCTAGTGTCGCTAGTAAATCGAGAGTTACTAGCGCAGCTGTGATCGATAACCTAGGAACTCTAATATGCTTAAATTACCAGGGAATTTAGGACCACTGGGAAGCTTAGTGTTACCAGAAAACCTCCTAGGGAAATTAAGTGTCACTAATAATTGAGAGTTACTAGCACAGCTGTGATCGATAACCTAGGGACTCTAGTATGCTTAAATTACCAAGGATCTTATGGCTGTTAGGGAATCTAGGGTCACTAGGGATATAATGTTCGAACAAAATAAACTACAAAGCCACGACTTCAATTATATCAGTCTAATCTTTTTAAGGAGTATTCGACATAAAAAATTCCCCAGGAATCGTGTTCTTTTTTTTTTTTTTGAGTCGTGTCACTTTCGAAACACGTGCAGGTACGTCTCCTCGAAAATCAAACGGATGCGACAGCTTGTGACAGGACCAGGATAGGTTAGAAGAGGGTGGGGATGGCCGGACAGGTGAACGAGCGAGGGTGGACTGCAGGAGACCGATAGGATACAGGGGTGGTGTAGGATCTCTTGACGCGTGCATCGATGTCCACTGGCTCCCGAGGGAAATCCACTTCATGATGGGAATCCCATTATTTCCCGAGCGATATAAAAGTAGGTAGTCCACGTGCTGTCCAGTTCAGACCGTTCCATCCCACCCATCCCCGGAACACCTTTGCGCCATTGTCTCTCGATCCATTCCCAATTCATTCCTAGATTCGACGCTGTTCGCCTCCAAGACGACACTCGAAGAACTATTTTCCCCTGACATTTATACCACGTCCGTCATTTTTATTATTTTACGTTCTGAGATTTTAAGGTTCTTAAGTTCCCTAGCTTCCCTACGTTTCGGAATAACATCAAGTTCCCTAGTAGCCCTATATTCCCTAGTGACTTTGAGCTTCATGGTAGCCATACGTTCCCTAGTAACTTTAAGTCCCCTAGTAGCCTTACGCTCCTGGTGACTCCAGTTTCTTAGGGTCCCTAGTGGTGCTGGTTCCTTAGTGACCGAAGCAAGTTACTGACTCTGCATTCCCTAATAACCCTAGACACCGTAATGGCTTCGGGCTCCTTAAAAAACCCTAGGGTCCAGAGTAATTCTTTTACTTAGGTTTGAGAATTTTTTCTGACGATGGTAAACGTTCCGCTGAAGTAATCCCTTTGACGTTCGAAAGTGAATAGTTTATTTTATTCGTTGTAAAATATTCGATACAAAATGTTCAGAAATAACGTGGGGACAGGTATTTTTGTCCAACGTCTTTCGAAGATTGTCAGACATTGTATATTGAACTGTACTATAATGAAATAAAGTAATTGAATAAGAAATTTATTGCGCTTCGATCGTTTTTATTATTCAACCCCCTTCGTCGATGTTTAAAATAATTTATTTACAAAACACCGTTGTTGCATGCACGAATTAAACTACTTTTCTCTGTTTATTATTTATCATTTCGAATTCTAGACATCCGTGTGTATAGAGATCGGTGTATTTTATATAAATAAATAAAGTTGGGGAGACAAAAATTCACCAGAACTTTTATTTTTAATTATTTTTCAATCTTTCGTGCAGCGCCGTTTGAAAACGGTACAGGTGGCGCCATCTGGCGGCGAACGTTGGAACTAAGGGATCAGAAAATCGCGTTTTTTCGAGAAACGAGCCACTTTTCGGCATTTCTGGCACGTGCATCGTGTTGTACGAACAAGATTCTATTGGAATAGTGTCATTAGTGAATCCAAAAAGCTTTAATTTGCGAATTTGAAAAAACATTCACGCACGGGCAGACGAATAGCAGCGCCATCTAGCGGCAGTGCGCCCGAACTAACGGAACTAAATTTCATATGAAGTTTCCGTAATAAATCAATTTCTCTGCGTATTAGGACTTATTAAACGCGTTGCACTCGTAACATACTGCAAACGAAACCAGTAGACATGCATTTAATCGAGTAAAAGTAAGAAAAATGAAAAAGAATAAATATTCAATATTTTGTAATGTAATGCACGCGTTACCGACATTACGCAACGTTTAGTTCGTCCTTTCGCCGCTAGGTGGCGCCACGAATACAATTTACGGTGGTCCTTTGCAAAATATAATAGTTATTTAATTAATTTCTGCCTTTTACGGAATATGCATAACTTAGAAGCTCTTTCTGCATGATCACTAGCAATGAATAAGATCGACTTTGTTCGATTTCAGAACACTAAGTTGAGGGGAGTTGTATAAAATTTAGTTGCATTAGTTCGGGGGCGCCACCGCTAGATGGCGAAGCTATTTCTGTCTCCGTGCGCGACATGTTTTTTCAATTTTGCTAATTAGCGCGTTTTGAAGTAACTAATGACGTGATCTTGATAGAATTTTGAACGTAGAACACGATGCTCGTGTCAGAAATGCCGAAAAGTGGCTCATTTAGCAAGAAATCGTGATTTTCTCTTTTCTTAGTTCCCCTTCTCGCCGCTAGATGGCGCCACTTATACCTTTTTGAGCGCGTCCAGTTTGAAATGAAAAAAGAATTGAAAATAATGCTTGCGCTGTATTAAATTGATTATTTTATAATAATATAACGTGTTCTCTTGCTACCTATTCGAGTCAGGTCACCACAAAACATTATTTAATTATATAAATTGATTTAAATCCTCTCTTATTATACTTTGAAACTTAACAGCGACAAAAGATTCAAAGATTTATCTCTTATTTTCCATAAACTTTCATTATTTTATCTAAATAGTAGAAGAATCCATAAAAGCCAAAGGTTTATAAATTAGTTCGTCAAATCATCGACCGATGGTACTGAAAAGTCTGTCAATACACTTTCGCCACCGAATCGCTTCACAAACGTAAGTTTATCCACGACAATCATTCGGTACATACCGTTGTAGTAGAAACCAACTATACGATCCGTCGTAAACGGTATTAATTTTTAATACCTCTCCAAAAACAACAAATCCACTTCCAAGGAAAGGTTTCCGATTCGGCCTTATTCGTAGTAGCGAGGACGATTTTAAAAAGCCTGTTATCGGTGTGGAATTTTTCTTACCTTCGTCGGTATCCGATATCTTTGCAACACGTTCCAATAAACATTCTTATTAGAACAGACAACAATTACGGTCTAGGAACATAACCTCCCGTTTCATTCGATATCTTTGTAACACGTAGCAATAACATTCGCAATAGAGCAGACGACGATATAACCTCCCGTTTCGTATCGAGATGTCACGATCGTCGATTTACGCAGTGCTTTTCACTAATGTGTCTTTTTACAAACAGATTAGCCTAAAAAGACGAAATTATGGAACCAGAAAACAGCACTTAAAAAAAAAAAGAGAGAAAACAATTATCGCTCGAATGTTCGGGCCGCGATAACATTAGACCCGAACCTTTTAATCGGTCCGCGCGAATTCTTCGACGAGGACGCCAACCGACGGTATCAGAAAGCAAATATCAGTAGGATATAAACTTTGAAGGCGAAAGTGAGCATCGTAAATCGTGAACGTAACTTTTTTCCACGGAAAACAAACAAGTTTCGATCGGTTGAGTGCCATACATTATAATTGTCCAATGACTGACGCTGGAAACATATGCACCAGGCATATTAATCCTTTGACTACGAAAGGCGTTGTAAGATCATCAAATAAGAATCAACTCGTCATCTTCGACTATAATTTTTCTTTCTTTGATTTTTAACACTCATCGACTGATCTGACGTTGTTCGCCGTGCATTTTGCGCACGTAACGCAGACGAACGCTTCGCTGCTCGAAGGACACAAAGAACATACAAAAATAATAATTAGACAACGCAAGACCGATCTGTCGTATAACGATTTACTTCCCCATTCGGTTGGCCAAGTGTTAAGAAAATAATTCTTCGTGACTTTCTTGCCGGAGCATGCCACGGTCGAAAGGTTAAGGTATGGATCAGAGGTGGGGAACCTTTTTACCATTAGAGGCCACATTTAAATTAAGCAGTAACAAAGGAGGCCGCTATAATTTTTGATATTTCACTGTTGGTATTTTTATATTCATCCATGCAGGCCTCGAGGCCGCACGTTCCCCACCTCTGGTATAGATTCTCAGGTGGGTCAGGCATTAGGTGTTAGCTATACCCTAAAAAGCTCTAACGCCTAGTTACCAACTATCGTTCCTGGCGACTCAATCCTTACCAAGGGCATACCAGAACGACCGAACGCGTTCAATTCTGGACCAAAATGAACGGAAGAGACTGATTGCACTTAACTCCCTTGGCGGGCCACAGAGGTTGAGCGCGCGCGCGCGCACGCCTATCGACCGGGTCCTCCCGGTCTCTCCTCGTCTCCGTTAGCACGGTGGTGCGGACGTTTCATACATTTCGTGGGAAGCCCAGGCAACGGCAACGCCTCGTCGCAGCCTGGAACGTCTTCCGGGGATCGGGGCACTGGCCGGTCCCCCACGTGGCCACTCGACAAGCAGAGGGGCTGTACGATGTCCTTGGAGGAGTCCCGGCTGCCAATTACTCCGGAAACTGACTCGTGCTTTCGATCCAGCATCCTTGACCCCAAGGAAGTCCTCCGGCCATCGATTCCAGTGTGACCGTTGGCGCTCCGAGGACTCCGGACCTCGACCGATGGGTTCTCGACGACTGTCCAGCCAGAAATCACTGCCAGGAACCCGCCAGGGGTGGATGCTCGAAGAAAATTGGACAACGGTCGATGGACAGAGGAGGATGACCCAATGTGCCTGAGGTAGTGTACGGACTGCGTCGGATTTGACCTGTTTCTCGAAGGGTGATCGTTGGACACGGGCTACAGAAGACGTCGGAGAGGATGCGATAGCTAAGGAACCTAGTGTGATCTCGTGTTTCGTTAAAATGCATCGGGACGACCAATTGGCCCCGTTCAAGTGCGCCGAATTGAAGCCTTCCTGACGCTGATAAGCGTCATTGTTCCAAAGTGTGTCAGATCGAGGGTTCCAGGCTCGAGCATGAATCTTCGATGGGCGACACTCGGTGCACGACGTCTTGACGATAATCGAGCGACCTAGAATCAGGAATCCGGACAACGAACGACGACCGGGGTTAGTTATCGATGAAGCAACCGGGACACGATAAGTTTTCCAGGTCCGGTGGTCACGTGGACGGGGTCTGAACAGCTGAGACGCGTTCTGGGGAGGACTGGTGCCCGGGGATGCCAGGATGGCGACGGAAGAACAGCCGCCTGTAAGTTGATGCTAAAATATCGAAAATAATGATTTTATGTTGCAATGGGTATCAACGGCCCCCATCTTTTACCACCGAAATTCGGATACCACTCGGTTTGAAATTTTTCAAGGTACGGCGCCTGAAGGACGCTGCATTTCGTGCTGCAGTTGGGTGGAAGAGGAACACGCGTCGCAAACGTCTTTTATCGTGACGGAGCGTCGATGATCGCGGACGATGACGGTATATCTTCGATTCTGATAAGATTCCAGGAGCGGGCAATGCAATATTCGCGGTGCCGTTCAATCGGTCGAAACTTGTTGGCAAGGAAGGTCCCTCTGGCATGTGCGATCACTCTCAGGACGAGGTAAGTCGCTCGAACCATCGACCTTCTATTATCGACCGTGTTTGGCAAATTGACCGAACAAAAGGGACCCGGGGTGATATAAAAGTGCGTGAACCGTTTCTTTCAAATTTATCAGTAAAGATGTGTACGATCTTGGCTACTTGTTGAAATGAAAATAAATTTAATTTCGAATGGCTTGGGATAACGGTGGCGCAACTTTCGTTATCGATCTTTGTACGGAAACAAGCTTTTACGGTGACTGACACCCGAAATTGTTCACGATCAAATAATTGACGAAAGGGAGTATGAAACAAACCTTGGATAGCGTTAATATTAAGCTAATAATACTGAGTTTGATAATTAATCGACTGTATCCGTGTCCGACCAACGTGTTGAACATTCTCCTGAACGTGGTATCGTTTTGTTGTTAACACTATTATTCCGAGTGACGCTTAACGATAACGAATAACAATTGTCAATCGAAATAATCGCCACTTGAATTAACAATTTCTCGCGATAATTTTTGCAACCGTCTGCGATCAAATTTGAATAATTTTAACGCAAAATCAGAACGATGAATTTGAAACAAACACAAATTCAGATATTTTAGCGACAGCATTGCAATAATAAATTTTGTAATGTAAATTAAGTTGCGTTTGAAAACGTCGAAGGGAAACCTAACGACGAAATATTTTAATCGCAGTGGGCGGACGTATTGGAAGTTTGATAATTTTTATCCTTTCGACCGCCTGTTCGGGAAACGATAAAAATAATGACTAACTGCACAGACATCAAACCCGTTCCTTATACAGGCTGCTGCACCAACCATTGCCACCTAGAATAATTACGGACAGTTTGTCGAAGCCAAAGTCGACCCATAGCTAGCGCAGAGTCGTTTCATAGATATAAAAGTCACTTTCGCTTTTTTAGATCATGGCAATCACTTTGAACACCTACTCTGAACGTAAGTTAATCTAAGTAGCTACCCAAGTGTTACGCTCACTTATTTATGAAACTTGGCCACCTTATAGAGTTCGTCCGGCTGAGTACACCGATATCACCTTTTGGGGCGTGGACGGCCAATAGTTAAAGAGATATTAACGATTAAAGTTAAACGAAAAAAAGCGGACCCCTCACCGTCCGACTATCCTCTATTTCTCCACGACGCCTCTTATGGTTTGGGTATGGAGGTTCCGATCACACAGTTAGGACTGACCATTTGTATATGCGAGTGCGTTATAATACAGAATTGAAGGACTAACTAACTTTAATCAATAATGTCTCTTAGGCCGTCTACACCCAAAAGGGTGTGTCGGAATACTCAACCGGACGAACTGTATAAGGTGGCAAAGTTTCATGAATAAGTAACCGTAACACTTGGGTAGCTCGCCTTGTTAGTAGGAAGCCTATCTAGAAAATCAAGGGTCATATGCTCTGAAGCGACTTTACTTAGCAACAAAACGCTTTCATACTGCTGTCATACTTAAGGAATTATTCTAAGGGGCGATGGTTAGTGCCTCAGCCTGTTGAAGCTGATAAAACTGAAACAACGATCGCGGTTGTCACGGACGGTCTAAGGATTAAATTCCTAAAGGATCAAATGTTAATTTGATTTCGTGAATACATAGGTAGTGATTTGTGGCGGCAAAAAGGCGCCGGACGACAAGCGGAGGATTTTCAATTTCGAGCTCGACAGCAAGGTATACAGGAGTCGATTGCGTCTACGAAGATGGCTGATAGGTCTTCTGATCTTCCTGTTCGTCTCCTTGGTCGTCATAAACACGTACAACACGGACCAGT
Source organism: Stelis phaeoptera (assembly GCA_943735885.1). Lineage (NCBI taxonomy): Eukaryota > Metazoa > Arthropoda > Insecta > Hymenoptera > Megachilidae > Stelis > Stelis phaeoptera. The sequence continues at coordinate 3,969,992 of OX030946.1, forward strand.
TTCGAGCCATGCGATACGGAACCATCTTCAACGACACTCTTCAAGGTATCCGGGACAATGCTGAAACGTTTAACTTATTTTAAAAGGATTGCTTTCAGCGATCTAACCTAAGACGCTTTTCGCCTGTAGCAGAAAAGTTGGATAACTCTGGCTTCTTGGTGCGCAACAAAGGCTGTCGAATCCCGGCGATGGATCCGTACGATTCCGCGATCACACGGTTCATCCACAAGGAAAAGCCCATCGTTTGCGATCACGGGGACTACCTGCCGTTGGTGGATTCGAACGACACCGCGTTGTACGTGAATCCTGCGGCGATCAGCCACTTTTACAACAAGTCCGAGGAGGTTGATTGCTGTTGGCGCCCATTTTGGCGAACCAAGGACGAGGATAATGCCGTTACGTCAGTAAGATTTTCATACTTCCCGTTCGTCGTTTTGATCTTTCCAACTGCGAATCTCTCTGCTTGACCATAAAAGCCACGTCTAGTTTTTACTCAGTCTAGTAACGTTCTTCACTCGGGTTTTCGCCTCCGTGCTTTTGTATTTAAACTTTCTGAACAACCAGTTTTCTTTTGCTCTGCATCGACTGAGTCTATCTTTATTCGTAAACTTAGATACTCGATAAGATTAAAAACGATCCATCGACGGATTGCAGGTACGACAACGAGTGCTTCAAGTTCCGCAACTCCGCCACCGTGAACACAGAGTTCGTCAAGGTCGAGTGTTCCCGCAACAACGAGCTGGTGTACAAGGATTACCACATGTTCGTGCCCCGTCTGGCCGAGCTAGAAAAGAAATGCAAGAAAGCGAGAGCTTCCAACCCGCAGCAGGAGCTGCTTAGTCTTCTGATAATCGGTATCGACGCGGTCTCCAGGCTAAACTTACACAGATCGATGCCGAGGACCGTGCAAGCGTTGCAGCAGCTGGGCGCGGTGGAGATGCTTGGTTACACCAAGGTGGCGGACAACACGTACCCTAACCTGGTGCCTGTGTTGACCGGCTGGACCGAGGCTGAGCTGCGCGACCACTGCTGGCAGACCAAGGACAAGACGTTCGACGAGTGTCCCTTCGTCTGGAAGAATTACAGCGCGGCTGGTTACAGAACGATATTCGGCGAGGACGCGTGCAGTATAACAACGTTCAATTACCTGAAGCCGGGCTTTCGTGCACCGCCGACCGACTACTATCTGAGGCCCTTCTGCATCGCTTCCGAGAGGGACATAGGCAACACGCACAAGCTGAACGCGAACCTGTGCGTGGGCACCAGGAAGACGTACGACAATCTGCTGCGCTACGCCAGGAAGGCTGCCACCCAGTTCCCCAGCGACCCGTACTTCGCGATGATCTGGCAGTCCAGCTTGACCCACGACTTCTTCAACTATCCGCAACTGGGGGACACGTCCTACTACAACCTAATCACCCATCTGTCCAACCAGCAACTGTTGAACAAAACGGCACTGATAGTGATGAGCGACCACGGGATGAGATGGGGAGACTTCCGGGAGACTTACCAAGGCAGGATGGAGGACAGCCTCCCGTTCGTGTTCATCGTTCTGCCAGCCTGGTGGCGTCAGAGGTACCAAGTGGCCTGGGCTAACCTGAGGAGGAACGCCAGGAGCCTGACGACACCCTTCGACCTGCACGAGACCCTGCTGGATCTGCTGTACTCCGAGAAACTGGAGGAATCACGCCTGAAGGTCCGTTTCCAAGCGATGCCCAAAGGGAACGAGCTGGCCCGCGGGATAAGCTGGTTCCTGCCCGTTCCTGATTACCGAACGTGCAGCATGGCGGGCGTAGCCAGTCACTGGTGCATGTGTCACGACAGCAAGGACGTAGCTCTGGACGAGGACAGCCTGGTGGACAAGGCCGCGTTCCTGGTCGCGGAGCTGAACGGGATGCTGAAGAAGTTCACCCAGTGCGCCGTGTTGAAGCTGAAGGAGATCAAAGCTGCGAAAGAGTGGAGGAACAAGGGCAACGGATCGGAGCTAATCGATTATACCGTTACCCTGCAGACGGAGCCTGGTAACGCGATCTTCGAAGGCACGGTGCGCTACAGGAGCAGCGACAAGAGCAATAAACTGGTCGGTTCTGTCAGTAGGTTAAACGCGTACGGGAAACAGAGCGTTTGTGTCGACGAGTTCAATATGAGACTTTACTGTTACTGCCTCTAGGACTTAGGATCTTCCAAATGTTTTCTAAAATGGCCTCAGTCTTGATGGCCTCGTAATGGAATTGCCGACACGTGAGAAGGATCACACTGTGATAAGGTTCTTGCTTTAATCGTCTCATGCTTAACGAATACGGCGTCCGATATACTGAAATGACATTATATATTTAATGATGTGAGCGTGTATGCATGTATGTACGTATGTATATGTTTAGTCCACTGTGAGATATGTGCTTCTTCTTCTTTTCGTTCCGCCATTTCAGAAACTTCAGGTACTTGCTTTTTAAGTGGAACCTTCTGAACGTTGAATTCGGCACGCCCGATCACCTTGACCTTGACATAATGTTATCTAGGTCACCTCTCCCTCTGTGTAACATTTAGATGGTTAAAGTCGCCGAAGCTTGAATCAGGGTTAGGATTAGGGTTAGGGTCAGGCTGTGCCCCTTCCTAAAACAAATAATTAATGTGAACACTATACCCATGGCAAAATTCAGATTTATTTCTTAATAACTTTTTAATAAACAATAGTCGGCGACTTTAACCTTATAAATGTTCCTCAGGGAGGCTGACCTTGATAACGTGTGTCGAGGTCGAGGTGATCGGGTGTAGGGCCTTTCCGGAAGTTTATCCTCGAATTAATATTTGAGATATTCATTTTCCCGAATATCTCGTTGAAAGTATACAATCTTACATATGCTACGGTACGATACTGTATTCCAATTTCCCCAGAATCGATTCTTTCGTGTAGGAATCAAAGATCGATTTGTTTGCCCTCTAGGGAATTAATTCTCATTAAATCAAGTTTTTATATCGACTTTGTGGTTTCGATTTTTTAGAGGAATCGAACATCCCTAGCATACACATACATTGTTACGGCGCTACCGCATCGCACGAAATTTTAATCATTTTCCAATTGTTACGGAGAACATAGCGGTTCCATTTAAAAATGACAAAATAGTCTAAGATGAATGCCTACACATTTTGTAGTTGAATTTGTAATTTATACTTGAAACTTATTTTTCCACTCGTGTAGAAAACGATATAATTTCTCTTGAAAAGATTTTTTATAACGAAAACAATAAACTCGAAATGTTTCTAACAAAACCGTTTAATCTTCTATTTCCTGTTCACTACAACCTACGCTCGAGTCTCGAGATTTTTCACAATGGACTAAACGCAAAAATGAAAGTTCATATACCAGCTTAAATGTTGGATAAACGGAGCTAATGACGGTACGTGAAACTAAGTTTGCAAAACTTTTTTTATTAATAATTTGTTTGGTACGGTTTTATCGTGGGTCAATGGCATACTCGGTACATACATGAACAAGGTCGGCAGGTATAAGTATATTGGGACTATGATAAAAAAAAAATACAAAAATTATTATTTATTTCTGACCTTGCTTTTACGAATCGGTAAACGATTAAGTATTACAACACTTCGTGTTGTACTCGACAAAATTGTACCTTATTTTTTCTAAGCACGATAGATGCAAAGATAACGAACAAATCTTTGCAAAGTATGAAACGATGTATATAATTCAATGTAAAACTTTTACATTTTGCTGTAATATTGATAGAAAAGTTGTACCACCAACACACCCTGCTAATTGTATTCGATTTTGGACACAGTTTCCAATACTCGAAAACAGTCAACCGAGTTGTTTCTTTTTTGTTTCTTTCATCGAGTAAATGCAAGACTTCCGCTCGTGTAAAACACTCGTAACATCACCCACGCGTATTGAACGCGAAAATAACTTATGCCGTTAAATAAAGTGGTCAATCGTTGCACGACATTCATACAAATAGTTGGCAATAATGTATATATGTATAACCAGTCTCTTATAAAATCAAAGAGGAAGTTTATGTACCTGTAACGGTTACTATGTTTATACTACACTTATCCATTCCAACTGACCTAATCCAACTGGCTACCAATCCCGTTGGTATCCACGTTTTTTTTTTTTTTAAGGAAGCGAAAACACCACTTACGGAAACGCACAGAGTCAACAAATGCACACTTTGTAGCGTCACTTTGTACATATATTGCACTTAAAGAGTTCTTAATTTCCTCTAATTCCGTTGTAAATTCGATTCACCGACTCTTGTTGGAACAAATTCATAATTTCTGAAACACAAAACAACTCGTTAAGACACCACGAAAGGAGCTACGTATACGTTAAAGCGACTTACCCTCTTTTTGCGTACTCGTGAACTGTGTCTCCGGGAACGCAACATCGAACGTGATGTATAAAATGCCATGGAGGTTATTATTTTCGTAATTAGGCATTCCTTCGCCCTTTTTCCGGATCCGTGCGCCCGGCTTGGTCACCTTGTCCCTCTGAATGGTTACTTTGTGACCATCCAAGTGCTCTATGTCCATTTTGAAGCCTACCAGAGCATCCTGCAGGGATATGGTGATGTTCGTGTATAGGTCATCACCGATTCTTTCGAACACAGGATGAGGCAACGTCCGTATTCTCAGAATCAAGTCTCCAGGCTCTCCGTCCAAATGTGGTTCACCCTCTGCCGTGAAGTTAGTCTCCTGACCGTCTACCATGCCAGGTTCTACCTCAACCTCGAGCACTCGTTCTTCGGTAACGAATTTCACATTCGGACACTCTGAACAGACGGACTGCTGAGTCATATGAAACCTTCCGTTTCCTAAATTACGAGTGACTAATTCTTTTCTACAATTACATTTCCTAGTCCCCTTTGCTGCCTTCATAACCGGTTTATTCCTCGTTAGCTGGGAACAGAATCGAATCGTTTATACCTATTCGCAATTTCTCTTTCGCCAAAATGCTCACCTCTATGAAATTTCCACTATATAATTCTTCTAGAGTAACTACCAGATCCATTTCTATATTGGAACCTTTAGGGATTTCGTTTTGCTGTTGAGTTTCCCCGCCGAAATGAAAACCAAAATCCCCGAAGAAACTCGCGAAAGGATCGTTGTTATACATCATCCCATCCTTTTTCAGACATTCTTCCCCGCATCTATCGTACATTTCTCTTTTCTCGGTATCCGAAAGAACCTCGTAAGCCGCGCTTAGATCTTGGAACTTTTGTGAGGCATTCGGATCGTCTTTGTTCTTATCAGGATGCAATTCCTTCGCTAACTTCCTGTAGGCTTTCTTTATCGCATGCTGACTCGCCGTCGATGGTACGCCTAAAATGGCATAGAAATCTCTCCTGCGACAAGTAAAAATTTCATCCATGTTTACAATCCACTGCAAGTCTTAAATAATTCAGTACGAAGCAGTATCGTTTCTTGCCAATTTATAAGAACACCGAGGGAGCATTTTAAAAAGAAAAATGAAATTTAATTGATAAAAGTGTTCGAATGCTTGTTAGTTACTGAGCTTTATAATCTATTGGTATGCATTTCACAGTGATGGGTTGGCAAACGGTTTATAGAACAGGAGGTTATAAAAATGTATGGTGTTCCTATTTATGAACAAGTTTTACGAAAGAGAAATGATCGTTCACTCACCCTGCTACAGTTAATATCACGCATATTGTTAAATTTATGAATAAAGACCAAATTAACTTTATCGCTGCCATCCTAGCAGACGTTACAACAAACATTGGAGCTTAGATCGTGGGTGCTCCGGATTGGTGCGCCCCATTCAATTCGTCCGATTTTGATCGACGATAACCGAGCACTTAGGCGCATTTACATGTCGCGAATCAAAGGCTCTTTGCCTTCGAGTAGGTATAATAAAGGGCGACACTCCGGGCGGAACCTTTGAAGTCGATCGATGACTTTTGTACAGACAAGCGGGAAATTTAAATCAACTATCTTTGTTTACCGAATGGGCATTTAAATTCATTTCTCTCTCAGAGTGTCGCCTCTTGGTATACCTACTCTTTGACCAAAGGTACCATTGGAAACCGCATTTTACAATAAAATCCCCCTCCTTTGAATCTAGTCGAACAATCATATGATAACTGATATCATATATTACAGCCTCACGATAGCTGACGAAAGGGCAGCGAAGGCTGTAATAAGGAAATTGTTAGTTTAATCATGTCAGTATGTAAATTCGCTCGAGTACTGTTGCAGGAAAGTTCAGTGAAAGAAATTCAATCGAGGATCACATGACAAATACACTGTTGATCAAAAGTATTATTGTAAAAAAACTAAAGTACTCGTAGGTTATGCACACCACTTTATCTGTCAAACGTCCCACAAAATGGAGAAACATATGCACTTATGGAGAGGTGTTGACAAATTGTCCTACACTTTTGAGGACAAACCGAATGGCACCGTCTGTAGGCTGGTTATGATCAAAGATCACATTTTTGTAGCGACCACCACTAACAATTTGTACTACGGTGAGGTGTCGCTTTTGGAAAACAGTCCTCCAACATTGGTATTCAAGAGAGCTCGGTTCGAGGTGGTTGACATAGCATCCAATTCGGATTATTTATTCATCGTAGATAATAATGGACACGTTTTGAAAGTAAATCCCCAGGATATGAGCGTAGTAGATACAATAATTCTAAGGGAAGAAGTTAAATGTTGCAGACATGGGTAAGTTTCGTTTGACTCCTTGATCTTTCTTCGTTCAATGGCTTAACGCAAATCCTACCATTACAGATACAAACAAGAAAATGATATTGTTAAAGTAAAATCGATAGCTGTTAGCGATCAAGCGGCGCTCTATGTAACAGAAAGCGGACAACTTTGGGCTAGTGGAAATCAATCGCACATAGACATCGATAGCAGCGAGCCTAGAAGGGTGAAATTTTTTGAAGGCAGAACCGTGTCCGCCGTTGCCTGCGGTTCTAATTTTAACGTAGTCGCGGTTAGAAAAACGGCAAAGGCTATAAAGGACGACACAGACAGTGAGAACGAGTTGGAGGAAGAGGTGTTTGTAAATTCTTGCCCTCAATGTCTGAACACCATGTTATTAAGTCCTTCGAGTTTAACGTCGTCGGATACTTGTCCAACCGGGCTTCACGCGCAACAATTCAGCGAAGATCGGTCAACCAATTCCATCAGCACTCTATCGATCGCCAGTAAGGAGCACGATGTCGTTTCGTCGACAGAAGGTGTTAATAAAAAGGAACAGGACTCTGTGATAATCGAAAACGGAGAGTTGTGTTCCGCTAATCCTGCGGATCCAGAAAAAGAGGAGAAAAAGAATGTTATTTTCATAAACACCGAAGCTGCGAGACAGTTTTTAACCAGACAATTATCCTGGGTTTCATCTTACGGGAGCATAAAGGAAGACATACCGCTGGAGAATGTCGAGAAACCGAGCAGATTGATTAAACAGAACGTATCCAGCGTAGCTAATTTAGTGTACGAAGGGGTAAAAAATGTAAGCGGCAAAGTCGTTACGTTGTCAAGACACATGAGCGGAAGTTCGGACATGAACGAATACAAAGACGACGTTAGCGAGCATTTAGAGGAACATGGAGACGAATATTCCAAACCTACCGGCACTAGTTTAGCACTGAGTTTACGATGCGAAGAGTTTCCCTGGTCATCGAGCACCGGTTCCTCGGAACACGAATTATCACAGCAAGGTCTCAACGAAAGGATCAACACGCTGACTCGTACCGGAAACAATATTCTATCTACCGAACTCTGGACGTGGGGCGACGTACAGTACGGTCAATTGGGAACCGGAGACAGCGTTAAACGCTCGCAACCAGTAACGGTGGCAAAACTCGGTAACACTGGACTGAGAAAAATCGCGTGCGGTGCGTTTCATATACTCGCCTTGACCCTGGACGGAAGAGTCTTTGCCTGGGGAAGGAATAATCACAAACAGGTGACGTTAGAACCAAGCGCGTACCAAAGTGCGCCTCAGTTGTTCACCACAAAGGTGTCTGAAAACGAGAGAGCCAGAGACATGGCAGCCGGTAGTTTTCATAGTTTAATCATGATGCATCATGGTCTGTACTTTATCGGACAGTCTAGGTAAATAATTTCATACAAATAATACAAGCTAATGTCTACTCACTAAAGTTGCTACTATCGTTTCAGTAAGACTGGAGAAATGTTTCAGCTGGACATTGAAACGAACGACGAACGCAGCCCTAGACAGATCTTTAGTTCCGGAGAGTATAGTTGTTGTTCTATGATAAACGAACCTGAGATAAATGTTTCTGAGGATTTAATAAACGATCAGATCTTCCTGGAAGAGATACTGATCGTGCATCAGAATTTAATCAAACCGTTCCAAAAAAGAACGGGTGTTACCCAAGAATCGAACGTCTACGAAACGTTGTGCCGATGTTACGCGGAACTGTTAAGTTTCAGTGCCCTGAACGTTACCAGTTTATGGGATTACTATAATCATATCGGCGAGGCGTATGAAGTAACAGCCGTTGCCAATGTCGAGGAATACGTTACCGTGTACAAATATTACCTGAACGCGGTGTGCGATGTCATTTCTTTGAGCGGGTTCGCGCACATAGCAAAAATTTGCGGCGAACTGCCACAAGCGGTAACTAATTTATTTATGGAAAAGTTGAAAGGTAACGAGGTTAAAAAGATGACCAGCGAAATTGTTATCGTGACGGCATTTCAGCATCCGTTGCATAAACTGAATAGGTAAATATTCATCAAGATCGGTACGTGTATCGTTGAGTTACCAGATTCTTACGTGTCAATTTTGTGTGCAGATATAAAAACATGATTTTGAATTTGATTAAGTGCAATGGTACGCGAATGGGCGTGGAAAGATTGCAAGAAGCTTTAATAAAATGGGAACAGATATGCGACGAACAAGAGAAACGTCAGAAGGAGGCGGAAGCCACGAAAGTATTTTGGGAGAATTCTGGTAAATTGGGGGAATTGTTGAGGTCCCCGGACAGAAGGCTCGTCAGAGAATCAAGAACTCATCCTCTGTCCATACTTCATTGTGGAAGATTCTCTACGCATTGGTTTGTTCTGTTGACTGACACGTTTATTCATGTTACCGGTACTTCTCACACGGCGCACCCGCTTCGAACACTGTGGGTGGAGCCTTTACCCGATTCTGAAACAGTGCAAGTAGGTTGAACGAAGTTGTTATAAACAGAGGCGGCTCGTGCATAGGTATTACGGAACTGTAGCACTCTCAATTTTTCTCGATACATAAATATCTTTATTAACACGTTAAGCGCGATGTTAGTCACTGGGGAATGACGATGATTTTTCCGTTCAGCCGGCGTCAGTCCCGAGGGACTGACAGTGGACTGTTCGTTTGGAAATTTCCAAATATCAAATTTCCAAAGTTCAAACTTTCCGTATGGGCGACGTCGGTGCGTGGGACCAGCAGTCCCAGACCAGCAAAAAATAAATGTAATATAATAAATATAATATAATTGAGCGCTCGCCGTCAAGTGGTCGCTCGCTGCCGGCTGAACGGAAAGGACAGCAAAATCGGCGCCGCACTCAACGTGTTAACAGATTTATATCTGCTATTATTATTTAGTTTTGTAGAAAATATAATAAAAAGCCATCTTCTTTATTTCGAAACTTGTAGCACCTTTACAATTTCGAGTCACGGGGCCGCCATTGACTATAAAAATTGAAGAAATGCTCATCGATGTCTGTCAATTTTTGTACCTGTATTTTTCAGAACGCTATATCGATAATAACACCGGAGGACACATTTGTCTTATACACTCCGACACCTTCTGAACGTAACGAATGGCTGTACGCTTTGCAAAATGCTATAAAATATAGTCTGCAAAGGGTTGTTGGACATGTACCTCCAATAGTACGTTCTAGCTCATTTTTTTTCACAAAGCACAGTGTTTTCAAAGATGCAAAGTATACTGGTTCGTAAGTCGTTGATAACAATTATTGTACATTCGAAATTTTATGTTATTTTTTCACGTTTCGAAGTAATTGAAAAAATACTTTGGTACCACTGTAATCGTAATCAGTTTTCGATCGGTAAAAATCGTGAAATATTCGACGCAAAAGCAGAAGTTGTACAAAATCTACTTTGCAGGACGATGGTTGAATGGTAAACCACATGGTTCTGGAAAGTTAGAATGGCCTGATGGACGTACTTACGTAGGACAATTTCATAAAGGAATTATTCATGGTACTGGAAAAATGGAAATTCCATCGCAGGGTGTGTACGAGGGACAATGGAAAGATGGTCAACAGAATGGATACGGAACGATGAAGTCAGTTTTCTACGTGGCTGTTGATAGTTTTAAATCTTATTTCACATACATGATCACAAAATAGTATCTAAACAATTCTAGATACAATAATGGAGATTTTTACGAAGGATATTTCAAAGATGGATTACCGCATGGGCATGGTGTTAAAAAGGAAGGCCATTTCATGGCGTCCGTAGCATCTGTGTACATTGGAGAGTGGGCTGCGGGTGTTAAACAGGGTTACGGCATCATGGATGACATCATGACAGGTATAACTTTGAAAGTTAACTCAAATTTGTATCATAACGAAAAGAAAACTTTCCAGGTGAAAAATATTTGGGCTCGTGGAGCAACGGTATGAAACATGGTTGTGGTTTGATCGTAACTTTGGATGGCATCTATTATGAAGGTGTTTTCATGCAAGACGTGCTAACGGTAGATAATTAAATATCTTCTCAATCTTAACGAATACAAGTTTTAAAAGTAAAAAATCTTTCCAAACGAAGGGTCATGGAGTTATGGTGTTCGAGGATGGCACTCATTACGAGGGTGAATTTAAGTCGGCTGGTATTTTTTATGGGAAAGGTACGTTAACGTTCAGAAGTGGCGAACGATTGGAGGGTAACATGAACGGTGCGTGGAACGAAGGAGTAAAGGTTATCGCAACATTGCACATGAACAAAGCTAGCGGAAATGTACAAACTAATTCTAAACCAATGTAAGTAATTCATCCATCGATCGCTGTTCGCGTTTTGATACAAAAATTCGATTCCTTTCGGTGCAGATCGTTCGGTAAATTGTGCGTGTCACCGGATCAGAAATGGAAAGCTATATTTAGACAATGTTATCAACAACTTGGTGTACCTGAACCCGGCTCGAAGGCTGCTGGCAACGATAAATCGTTGGAAACGCAACGCGTGTGGCAAAACGTGGCCAGCATAATAACCAAATCGCGTCAAAAATCTGTACAACGAAAGAAACTTTTGACAGTCGCCTCGATTAGTAAAGAAACAAATAACGAAGCAATCGATGAACTGGATAAGATTCCCTGCTTTGGAAGAGATAAACTCACCGTTCAGACTTACAACGAAGTTCACAAGTATCTGGTGAAAGCTTTCGAAAGCCCGCATCACCCGTTAGGTGCTCTCTTAACAGAGGTTGCTGCCGTGTACACGGCTACTTACGGCGGTGTCAGGGTTCATCCCTTGTTGCTGAGTCACGCCGTGTCTGAACTACACAGTATTACCTCAAGAATCTACGAAATAGTTACTTTATTGTTTCCGGCACTACCACGAGGTGGAAACGAGTACGTGTTAGAGACAGGAAATGATAAAGAAGGGTATGTCTTTGATTTTGATCGACCATTATAAGATTCGTCGATTTATTTACCACCTGTACCATAGTTCGGTTCATTTTCTTAGCCAAGTTATCAGCGCTGCTGCGATACTGCATCCGATATTGTTACCCCGAGTGCATTCAGCACTTTTTGTACTGTACGCTTTACACAACAAAAAGGAGGATGATGCCTATTGGGAGAGATTAATGAAGTGGAATAAGCAACCGGATATAACGTTAATGGCTTTTCTGGACATCGATCAGTTAGTACTATCGTTAATATACGGAAATTGTTAATTTCGTTTACGATCGTTCGATGAAATTTCAGGAAATTTTGGAAGAATGTTAACGTAATTAATTTGAACGAAAATGGATTGCCATATCAAAGTGAGCCATATTTCAGCGAGGCGATAGAAACATTGCAACAGTTGAAAACCACGTTCTCGCCGCTAGAAAAATTGTTAGTCGTTAGAAATACGTTTGAACAAATGACTCAAGTAAGTTAACAGTTTATTACGTTATCTTCTTGTCTATTGACTGCTTTGTTACGTTGCAGGCGGTTCAGAAACAATTGGGTCTTTCGTATTTATGGACGATGGACGAATTGTTTCCAGTCTTTTGCTTCGTTGTTGTACGCGCCAGTGTACTGCAATTGGGCAGCGAAATACATTTTATAGAAGATTTCATGGAGCCATATTTACAGAATGGAGAATTAGGAATTATGTTTACTACTCTCAAGGTTAGACATCGTATCTTCTAAACTTAATTAAAATCGAAAAGAATTGAAAGAAATAATGTATTCCAGGCATGTTACTATCAAATACTGCAAGAAAAAATTAACGCGGGCGACTGAATGTACAGAAATACAATACGTTTCCATGAACAAGTATTAATTCTTACTACAAGGAACTGTGAAAATATACAAACATGCACAAAGCGACAGGAAGGTACCTCAGAATCTAAAACTTAATCAAAGTGCTATAAAATAATAAAATATTACACATTATGAAACGAACGATTCGTATATTATGACTATTTAAAGTAATTTAAGATATTAATTATAATTACGTAAGTTTAAACTATAAGTATATGAAATTATATATACAATATAAGGTCATAATATTATAAGTAGCAAAAGTACATATCAAACTGTTCTACAAAAATGTTAGCAGTGTATAATGTGTATGTTTAAGGTAATAGAATATTAACTTATTTCATCATTTTGATATTACTACGATGTACTATCAATATGATTTTCAGACCGAAAACGTAATTGTTTATTTATTTATGTAGAATGTGCATTTACATTCTATTGCTATTTTAAATATCACTTGTTTCATCTGTACTAATTGTTTTCAAACGGTAGATGATATAATCAACAATTGCATTTAATAAACATTAATCAAAGAATGTGTAATAACATGTAATATTGTTACCTTATAGCAACAATATTGTGATATTGAGTGCAATATCATGAATTTAAATGCCATATGAATAATCATTATTAAACTTGCATTACGTTGCTTGTTTGTGTACATTTCGAGCATTTCATGACAGTTTTATGTAAAATTGTACATGATGAAATAGTGAATATATTATATGTAATATTAAGCATTGTATGTATGTTTAACACGTTGAGTGGCACAGTGAAAACGGACGTACAGAGTCAGACACGATAAAATCCTAATTATTAAGGATGCAGTCGAATAATTTTCAAATGTAACCTTTCAATTCGATAGGCAGCATTATTAGCTTAATATTAACGCTATCCACACTTTATTTCATAGTTCTTTTTGTCAATTATTATTGGATTGTACAAAATTTCGGGTGTCAGTTTTGGCTCTAAATGTTAGTATATAAAAATGTTCCCCCAAAATTTAAGAAATAATAAAAATAACGGTTAGAAAGACACCTCTATAAAAGATACAAATATTGCCTCCTTCGTCATTTAATATATTGTAAAAGTGTAAATATATGAAATACATTAAAAATTATTTACCGTTTGCACTTTATTTGCCGCCTGAAAATAAAAATCTCTGCATAACTTTTAACTGTGTCGTATGAAACGTCGTATACACAAAATGACGTTACCAAAAGTTGGATCAGATTGGTCAAACGGAATATCAGATGAGATCGTAATGTTGTGTACCGAATGTTGGTTATAAAACCAAATATACTCAAAATTTGGAAACAATTAAAAAATTCCGTTCGTGTTTGTTCGTACGTATATGATTAATTCGTGATATATTTCAGTGAAGAGACAGTTCGTGATGCGCAGGTTTTAAGCAGCAGCATGATCACGAAGCGAGGTAGCGATTGTATCGTTACGCTTCCTTCATCGAAAACCGTACGTTTGAAAGAAGTGTTTTGTAATTACGTTTGAATTTGATTGTTATAGATATGGAAGTAGTTAGAAGTATATGGAAAATGCCTCTTTTGGCGTACAAAGTCGGATCACGGGTGTCTTTTAGAAATAGGTATACGACGAGTACCATGATATAACCTAAACCTTATTCTATATTTCTATAGTCGTACTTTGTAACTAGGATTAATATTAGAATACGATATATCTGCTTCATAGTAATACTCCTTTAGCAGATTTCCAGATGTATATATTTTTTTTTTCTCTTAGCACCCCAAAAATAATTAACGATATTTCAAGTCATACTAATGTCACTAAACGTTAATTTACCGGTATTTTATTTTATTTGCTGCACAAAGAATCGCAATTTTTATGAAAAAATTACTCGCTTCTTTATAATCTATCTTCAGCATATAATTTTATGCGTGAAACCTCAATTTCTTTGTGCTAATAAAATTATTAATCGAATCGATAAGTTATTTTTATATACGTATGTTCATTGTGTTTTATAGCGGTAGCAGTTCAGCATCGAATATAACAAAAAAAGAAGATGTTTCTATTAAAGAGGATGACTTACAGATATCGAACACGAACGTAGATATAAATTTACCAAGCGATGCAACATTTAATGCTCTTGTTTCTACCGAAGAATTGCTGGCACAGATAGGACTGGCACGAGAATTTGCAACCGACAGCAAGGTCGAACACCCTTACGTGGACAAGTTGAAAAGGGTACAGATGATCTTATTCGATCTGAGCCACGCTATATCAAAGTCGATACCTGGAAAGAGTAAATCGTTCGAAAGCAAACACATTAATGATTTGGAAGAATGGATAGCAGAGTATGCCAACCAATTGCCCCCTCAAGAAACTTATATTATTCCGGTAAAAACAAACTATATCTACCTTTTCTTCTTTGTATCAAACATGTTTTGCCTGTATTTGATTTCATATATTTACATTAGGGCGGTGGTAAAGCTTGTTCTACGCTACATTCGGCTAAAGCGATATGTAAACGAGTAGAGAGAAACGTTGCATCTTTAGTTCAAGATGGTTTATTGAACAAAGAAGCACAAATATATTTAAATAAATTACAAAATTTTCTGTTAACAACATCACGTATTGCGGCCAAATGCGACCAGCGTACGGAAAATATATATATTCCTAGAGCAGAGATTGAAAAAAACGAACAGAAATAAATCCAAAGCCATACCAGAAGAATCCATAGAATGCCATCTATTAACATCTGTGTTAGAGATAATATTTGATGCAGAAACTCTATACTAACGTTAATGTATATTATTATACTTTGAAAATGCAAATATGTTGTAAATATTTTTTAATGAAGTTATGTATCGATTACCGATTATGCTGTATTATTTGTATTAAAAATGTATATAGTAATTAGACGACGTACGAAGTATTTGAAAGTTTCGAATGAAATCTAGTAATAAGATGCAATCTTAAAATAATCATAATTAATAAAACGTTAAGTTATTCCCGGTAAATAATTATACATAATTTTATTAAACTGCATTCTTTGGTTTATCCAACAACATATCTAAACAGGTTTTCAAAATAATTTATGCTGTTTATGCACACAATAACAATTTATTAAATAGAAAATTGTCATTTTGTACCGATTTTTGTTCCTACATATATATACGATAGAAAAATGTAAATAAATGTATAACTTTGAGTATAGAAATAAAACTCGTAACAAGTTAATGCTGCGTTAAATTGTATTAAAGGTTGTAACATCATGACAATTAAAAACATTCAGCTGAATTCATTGTTTATTCTAATGCTTCCTCTCCTTCGACGATCTCCTTTAAATTAAGTAGCTCCACTAACCCAGAACCTTTAGTTTCAGACCTAACTAAATCGCTGATTGCTCTGTATTGGCCAGGATCAATGAGACAAACCAAGTCTAACGTTCCATTATTCCATTCTTCCGTTTCTACCTTTGTTATCAACTTAATTATTTTATCTCTCAACTTTCTAGCCTCCTTACCGGAGACCAAGACTCTGAGTCTCATCTGAGCTCTCTCTAACGGCATTACTGCTTTTAATTGCGGAATAACATCTAAAGCTTGCTGTTTCGCATTTCGATTCGGTTTTACAGAATAATGCACATCTTTCATAGCTTTCTCTATCATAGTTACTGGATACGGACGTTTGGTTTCTGGATTGATACATTTGTCAGCAACAGTTGTGGCAATGTCTTTGAACATGGAATCTAACGCAGAATGCCTTTCTTTGTCGGAAACTTGGAGCTCCCCCTTCGTAAGGATCTCTTTGCAAATTTCTGTCTGATTATCTGTACCGAACGCCTTTACGAGATCTTCTTTCTTTGCTACCTGACCTTTAGAAACATTTATAAATACTGTGTGCGTCTGTAAAACTTCGTCGATATCTTTTTCTCTGAAATGTAACGCCGTTATCATAATTATTAATGAAATCCAGAAAAAGTGTTGTAGGTACGCGTGAAAGAGCAAAAGTTCGATTTATAGGTTATGTCTCAAAACGTAATAACAGAATGATAGAAGTCTTCGGGCTGTCAAAGACTTACAGTTTATTCCTCCATGAAACAACCTTGTTTCTATAACACGCTATTTCAAATCGTTTTCCTGTTTTTTTCATACGAACTACCGCAACGTTGGTTAACCTTATCTGATTCGTTGGCGTGAAAATCTTCGACATTTTTAACAGCAAACGTGGATATAACACTAACTTCTATTTTCTGAGAAAATATGTGGTACACTTTGGAGAATTATGATTCACACAAGTTGGGTAAAAAATCTTTTACGTTTTACATTGTTTTGAAATCGGAAGTCTTGCCAATAATATCGAACTTTCGATTCATACTCGAATCGCTGACGCAACCAACTTCAGCCATGCTATCGATAAATTTTAAATATTTTCTGAATCAATGATTACTCGTGCTTGCGAACGACTGAATATTTAAAGATAAATAATTTTTAATTCAACTGTAATAACAACAAAAAGTATTGCAGTCATTTGAAATTACACAATTATAAAACAACAATTTCAAATAAAATCTGTACGATTTCTCATAATACGACGAGGTTGTATACAATAAATGTATGACAAAATAACTGAAAAATTGTTAGTAATTTTTTTTTAATAACGTTTCGTTAATTTGAAAAATTAAGGCGGGAAGTTGTAATACTGACGTCATCGTACGATAAGAAGAATCGCGGGATGCGCGCGTCATGTTCGTGCGCATGCGCAGACTGGCCGCTACGTTAGACTGTATCGAACATGGCGGCGGGGAGCGTGATGCCGTTAGAAGCGCGTGAAAAATGATCGTTTTCTCGTGGTTGAAACGATCCGATTGTTTTTACGTGTGTGCATAGTGACAGTGAGTGTTACCTTCGACACTTTAACAACGCGGGAGATCCTTATCATGGCATTGGTCACCGTACAACGGTCTCCGAGTGTGTCCAATTCCCCGCAGAGTTCGGTGAGTTTTCCTGCTTTGTGTCGCTTTTGTCGATACCTGCTGTCACTTTCGATCAGAACCGCGTTATTTTACGATTCAGTCTTGACACCCTATAAACCAGCATAGTCTCGACACGTCGTGAACAACTGTATGTATATACATTGTTCACAGAGTCGATTCTTATTTGGTTGTATTGACAGTCGATCGAGTGAAAGGGAATCGTGAATATTCAAAATTCTCTGTACCGTGCGACAGTGAATGAAGGTAGCTCGTGGCCGCGAATTTTTCATGCCCGTAGTAAACAAAGGCTCCTGTTGACGTTTCCTCGTCGCGATGCTGCACGAGTTTTAGGTTAATCATTATCTAAATCCATTTAGATGTATTTTCCACATCATCTTTTATCTCTTATATGTAGAAAGATAGCGCTTAGATAACTTTATTACATACGCATTAGCTGCTACCGCGGTTAGTATCTTTGTGCATACTTTGCAAACTATATATTACATACCGAATTAAGGAAAACGGAAATTCTCACGGGGAAACCCCAGAAGTTTGACAGAATTTGCCCGTTCTCGCTCGAGCGTCCCGATGGTGGTAGCGATTGTTTGTGCACACGTCGCGACGCAGTTCGACCACGGTCGTTTCGCGCTGTCCGACCCAAAGAGGAGAGTTGAAAAAGAGAGCGAAAGGAGCACGTGGTTTCCAACGCGAACGAGCGCCGTGACTAGCGCATTTATTGAAAACCCGTTGCGATAGGGGCCAAGATCGTAGGAAAAAACTCTCGACCCTAACCCCAAAACGACGAGCTTCCGAGCGATCAATGTTTTCCCCGTACCTTATTCCTCCGATTAAAAAGAAGACTGCCAGTGGTGTTTCTTGCACGTCACAAGCCAAGCTCGTCCAGATATGGTGTTCATCCGCGCCCTAACATTCTCCACATGGCAAAGAAGCAACGCGCCAAGCCTTCTTTGCTTACAAACTTGATCAACCGAAACGAGCGTCGACCTTGGAAATGATCGGTCTTTCTTTCCCTCCTGTGGCCTTTTACTCCAGTAATCGATACGATTCGTCGTCAGATAAAAGCTCGGCTTCCAACGTTCGAATTCTTTGAAATCTCCTCGATGATTGTTACGGCCTAAAGTGACTAAAGTGTATAAAATTTAAAAATATGCTAAATCCGGCGTGCCTTTCGTATGATATAACGTTCGATACTGAATCATTCGGTACTTGCGTGCGTTATCGTTTTCTGTTACTCGTAACTTTATTTGAGACGCATTCGGTGCGTCGTAATAGTATATCACGTACCAAGGGCGCGAAACGGGTGATCGGTCACCTTCTGAGAGAGTCACCTTGCGCCCCTGTTACGTAGGCTATTTTTTGAACCAGAGGGCGCAAAAATCGGGCTTTCAATGCCTATTTGGCGAACGCAGTGTCCGATTCTTGTCCTAGGGCGCAAAGTATTTTACTTCTCGCCTTGAGGGCCCTACAAATATTTTACTTACGCCCTCTGGTTCGCCAAATAATACAGGATGTACTCGAAAGGCGGCCAATAAACGTGAACAGTTTGAGGTTAAAACGGACAATGAGTAATCCACGTGTTGTAACGACGAAGGGAAACACGATATACAAGAAATGCCAACTCCGGTGGATCATCGCGTAACGAGACCCTTGGCCTCGAATCGGTTAGAGAGCACGTGGCGAGTACGATTCGCCTTGAACGTCGCGATGAAAAAAGCCACGGTGGCCACGGAGCTCATCCTTTATCCAACGGACGAAAGCTTCTATTTTAAGGTCTCTGCGCGCATCAGCCGGGAATGGAAAATTGCGCCGCAGCGTTTAATAGGCGGGCTGGCTGTTTCATGTCCGTGCACGGTGTACTCCCTCGGGAAATTCGAGAACGGCCGTTAGATAAACGTGGGACTGTTTCGAATAGCAACCGAGGGTTTCCGTAAATGGATTGTTTCACGATTCTTGAACCGTTTCGCTGTTTTACGCAATTGACGGAGCACGGTTTGTGCCAGGTATTTAAAACAGAGCCACGGCACCGTGATTACTGCTGGTAACAGTTGTTCGACGGGAGTGGACAAGCCGATAACCGGGAGGGCGTCTGTAATGGATTAGTATTTGCATAAGATAATGCGTCCGCCCCCCTGCCACCACTCTGACCAATCCTTTCTGCGTTATTTGCAATTCAACGTCGACGAAGGGTTTCCCTTTCTTGATTCACTATCGGTTCTCCTGCCATCTTCTGCTCGCATACACCCCCAACGTACCCTAGCGCGTACGTCCCTTTCGAAACGTGCCTTGTATCGGTCGTGATGCATGGGACTCTGTGGGACGACTTCAGCAACGTGCCAACATCCGATATACCCGTTTCGAGAGGACCGACGCAGTGTCACGCGATACGCGATGCGACGAGAGGATGACTAACCCCCCCTCGAGCGAGGGAACCCGCGTTTCCCAGCCCTGGTACTTTGCATATGCCCACGAAGTGCACTCACCGTCCGAAAGGGTAGTTGCATTTTTCTAACGCGTTCAGAGGGGTTTGGATTGGACTGCGGGGCACGCGGGGCTATCGATTTTAAGGGCTCGTTTTCTGCCTCGTGTACCCGATGCTGCTGCGGCATTCTTGCCTGTTTAAGCAATTTTTCTTTTCGAATTATTCTCGCCCAGTCGTCGGCAATCTTTTTTGGCTGCCGGTTAAAATCAGCTACAATATGATTATTAAGAAGACGGTTCGGGTCAATGGGTATTTTCATTTTGAAACGGTCCGTTAATGATTAATAAGATAAATTATGTTGAGAAAACTGTTACAATATGTTGAAAAGGTTTTACCGTTTGAGTAATGTTTGAAAATTACTAGGGATTATGAGAAATTTGGGGTATTTGATATCAGGGATTATTGGAACTAGGGGTAATTATGCTAGAAAATAATTTACCCTAGGGATAATTACGATAAAAGATGTTTACAATAGAGATTATTTTCACTAGGGAATATTGAAACTAGGGATTGTTGACCCTAGGTATAATAATACTAGGGAAAATTACAACCAGCAAAATTATACTAGGGAATATTAACACTACGGACAAATACACTAGGCAGTGTTGACGCTTCTGATAACTACACTAGGGAATAATTACACATAGGGAGTATTGCAACTAAGGATTACTCGTCCAAGGGTAGATGCTAGGGATAACTACACTAGGGAATATAGTCGTTAGGTATTATTTACACAAGGGGAAATTGTACCGTGGAAAATTACACTATCACAAAGTGTTTGTTTCGTGTTTATGTTTTTATAATTTATTTGTAATATATATTATACTTTATTTGCGGAGCTCAAGTGGGTGACCCGTGGGCCATGGATTGCCGACGCCTGCTCTCGCCAGTTCGCTAATTATCGTGGCAACGCGTTAAATCGTTTAACAAAGATGGCTTTAACAGGTGTTCCGTCATTTTCCTTTTTTCTTTTTTTTTTTTTTCTTTTTCTTTGCCTCGGTACGCAACACTCGCGAACGTGCATTCGACACGTGTGTGTGTGTGTGCACGTGTAGCTTCATTCAGCCACGTCACTGTCCGCTTTGTTGATAAAACAAGCCACGTTTCATAATTAACATTCTTTCGTACACGCGAACGATTTTATTTATGTAACTGCGCGTTCGCGGTTAATTTGTAAGACAAACGTCGGGGTATCCATCCTCGTCGGCTTCGTTACGTCAATTACGATTAAGAAACACGGGTCAAATCGAATTCGAAAGTCGCGTCGATAAAAGCGAAGAGTCGGCGATTCGTGAAATCATCGATTGCGTTAACTAATTAACGCTTTTTCTTGCAGGATTCGGGCGCTGGCGCGCCGGCAGACGATGACGAAGCGGCGAGGAGCTGTAAAAGGTGAGTTTTTTTTTTTCGTAAATGTTATTCATCGATCCTGGGATTAATAAAAAATTTTCTTTTACGATAATTGTGATTTTTATTATGGAAATCTTCGAAGACGATTTGACGCACGAGTCAATTTCCGTCGTTCTCAGGAATGGTTACTTAACCGAGCAGTCTCGTCCCGGCAATAATTTAATTGAAACAGCTTCGCGGGCTCGAGGAAAGTCCCGTGCGAAACTTCCTCGGCGCCTCGTCGCTACGTAAACATTCGCTAATTTTACAGGAAGCTGGTTGTCGTCTCGTTTTTTCCTCGCCTTTTTTAATCGTTCGACTTTCTACTTGCGTAATCCGAGGAAAATCCTCTGTCCGCCAGTCGGGAAAAATACACCGGAAATTAACGCGACTCGCCAACACGGTTTTCACATACGCGCCAATTTGTTTCGTTTCTTCTGGAATTAGTACCTGAACTATAATTACGCTAGAGTGGATATTTACGATAGGGATTATTTTCACTAAGGATTCTTGACCCCGGAGAAAATTGTACTAGGGTAGTGTTTACCATAGGTGTAATAAGAATAGGGAATATAGACGCTAGGGATAATTATACTAGGGAGTATTAATACCACGGACAATTATACTAGGGAATATTGACGCTTCGAATAACTACACCAGGGAATATTGGCACTAGGGATAATTACACCAGAGTATATAGACGCTAGGGACTATTTACAGCAGGGAAAACCGCACTAGGGAGTATTCATCCAAGGTATAATAATACTAGGGAATATAGACACTAGGGATAACTGCACTAGGAATTATAGACCACTGTGGAAAATTACGCTAGGTAGTCACCGTAAGACAAATACAATCGTTGAACAACGCGATAAATACACGAGATTCGTTCGGACAGTGTCGCTGTATTCCGCCTATGCTCGTTTCTGCAACTTTCCAATCAAACCAAAATTGTTAATCGATTATTTGCATTATCTGAAAATGTTTGTTTCGTGTTTATGTTTTTGAGGAACTCAAGCGGGTCATAGGTTGCCGACGCATGATTTATTATTTATTCGGTCTCCGAGCGACGCAACCGGTGCGTCATAAACGACGAATCCATCCGTTCGCCTGAAAATGATCTGTTCATCGTTGGCGCGTGACGCCTGACGCATAGAAAGTCAAAGTCTCGGCTTTTAGTTTCAAATTTTACGAGTTACACCGCGACCAGAGCTATTGTAATGCGTTTCGTGGAGAGAAATAAAATTTCACTTGGAATCGAGCACGATGCCACGACAACAAGGATTTGCGGTGCACTTTCACGTTCCGTTTGACCTGTCGCCGATTCAATACCCGGCCGCAAACTTTTCTTGGCGTCCGTTTATGCCAAAAATCATCGAGCCCGTTGTTCGGTGAATATCTTTATTTCCAATAAATTTCATTCGTTAATTCGAAATAATAAAAGAGATTGAGTTTTTAGAGATTCTCGGTGTCGTTGTCGTATTACCGACACGGTGTCGAACCTGTTGAGAATTATTTAAGAAGTTCGACGACGAGGAATTCCAGCGAAGCCGATATCCAAGGTAGTCCACCTTGAACGGAATTCTCGGTCGTTCGTAAATTTCACTAACAAAGAGCCTGCGACTACGCGTAGAATAATGACCGGACGTTGCATGTCTTTTCCTTCGTTAACGATGCTGCTCGGACAATACCGATGCCATTTTGCACGAGTAAACAGCATAAACTCGGAACGTTCCTAGGGAATATTAAACCCTTTAAACATTCCAATTAACTTTATTATTTAATCCCATTCCTAAACATACAACAACGATGCTGTACTTAAGAAAATATTATCAGACTTTTGTTTCTGGAACACATTTGAAGTTATTACATTTCTTATCAGTTTCTTATAAAGTTTTTGTTTTTTTACCCTGGCACTCGAAAAGGGGGTGAAAATTGAATTTATCCGCGCTTCCAAATCAGCGTCGTCGAGCAGACGGCTAACGCGTGAAACAATCGTGCACGATGCAATTAATATTTCATTAGCCGGCCGAAGGGACAGAAAAAAGTATAGCGGCTTTATTTGTTAACCGTAGCACGTCGACGTTCCAACGCGACTAGTCAGCTCCGGTTGGTAATTCAATTTACTTTTTGCTCTTCCTAACTGTTTTATCCTCAGCATTAATTAATCATTCAAGATCGTTTAGAATTTATTTCAATTTTCATCATTATCGCCGTTGTTTCGCAAGCGTTGTTCATATTTGGCGCGAGTTCTGGGCCGTTGACCGCGCATGCGCGGTCCCCTTACGAAGTCTATATAAACGAGTGGCGGGCGCAATTACGACAGTACGGAATTAAACGGCGTACGGGGTGGTATGCGTGTGTTTCAGGTTAATCTTTTCAGATATTAAGGCGATAGTTAAAATAAATAAATAACACTATTTTTCATAGTTCATACCTCAAAGTTTTTCAACTATGAAACTTCTGACAGTAATTTTCCCCAAAATTCGCTTTCGAATCGTTACTGGTCTAATTATTGGACGCCACGGTTACCAGGAACGAGGTCTCGTGCTTATTGTTGTATACGAGCGCGTTTACGTAATCCGTGGCTGCAAATGCCGTCGCACTTTCTGCAATTTCTTCTTTATTTTTTTTGTCACGCTCCTGAGACTCGGACGTCGACGAAAGCGACAGTTAACTCTAACAGTATGGTTGTTTCATCAGGGGCGGGTAATTTTTGTGAAGAATTGACAAAATCTTGTTCTGATAGTTTAGCAGCCGTCGATAAACAGGCAAGCTCTGCGCGTTCGTCGATCCTTTTTCATCTTTTTCGTTTTTTTTTTAGTTTGTAGCTCTCTTTAGAGTTCGTTCACCTTCGACTCGTTGCGGTCGCAGCTGCCGCTTGGATTCTTCTCTGTGCTCTCTGTTTATCGCCCACTTGTCAATGGGCTCGGTAACGAGACGCACAAAACACTGCGCGATTTATGTTTCTATCGCAGACGCGAATTTTTCTCGCTGACCGGTTCGAAAGGTCGCTCGCGTTTCCTGTCTAAGTATCACTGATATTACTCGGGCGCAGAGTGCCGTTGACTCGTAACAATGCAATCGATCGAATGAATTATAATTGAGAAAAAGAGATTTGTAAATGTTTATAACGTGGAAAGTCTGAGGCAATTTCATGACAGAAAAGTGTTTCTAAATGGCACTTACCGCATGTCGGTTTAGAGCTTGAATCTTAACGAAAAAGATGGTATAAAGTTATTTGGGTTTTGATTACTTTCGGGGATTATTGCCCGTGTTTTATTACCAACCCATTTCTTGTGTACCGAATTCAATAAATGACTTCTGCCACAATTTCATGACAGAAAAGTATCTCAAAACAGCGCTCACGCCACATCAACTCGAAGCTTAAAGTCTAACAAATCTAACCACGTAAGGTCTTCCCTCACATTCTCAGTACAAAATTAATGGTTACCATTTATATCAAACAATGACCGATTTCGAAACCCTCTAATAGTACCTGTCCCTTTTCGGACACTGTTCCCGACTTTTGCCCATTATCGCAGGTAATCCGTGTGCCTGCGAAACTTGCGACCGAACGGCTTAGAAGCTTCTTATTGTCTGTTAATAATATTGAAAAGGGAAAACAGGTTCGGTGTCGGATAAATCGTATTACAACCGGGGAGGATTTTCTTTAACACCATTACTCGTTACGAGACGTAATTGTATTCTTTGTTGACGAAACACGAGCAGTCGTCAGTCGGTTCCCGGACAATTGATACCACTTTCCAAGGATTTCGGTATCCATTGCACGACGATCCGTAGAATCTGCCGGCGTAAGAACACACCTGGCTGGAAGGTTGTGGTTCTCGTCGTTTCCGATAATGATTCATCCGTCCAATAAAACAACCGCCAATCGAACGTCCAAGCTCGAGAACAGTCGAATTAATCAACAAAGTTTGGCAAACACGTTTGACAAACGATCATCGATTGGTCGGTGCGTGGAAAGAGCAAAGGGTTGAACGATGAAGAGGGAAAGGTGGGGGTTTAGAAAAGAGGGAAACACGGCAGACGATGTCCCTCGGTTGAGTGGATTAGTGATCGGATTAACGATCAGACGAACTCGTTCTTTGTCTACGTTTAACGGCTGTTAAACATTGCCGACCGTCTGGCGAAAAAAGAAAATAAAAGAAGAAAAAAGTCGCCCGTTTTACGCCTTCGCAAACGCACGCTTTTATGAACACCGTGTATCTGTAATCTCGGCAACTGATTCTTGAGGGTGAAACGCATGGTAGAAAATCCTCAAGGTCTTCCTTTGTATTTGTACGGACGGATCAATGTCCTCCGCATTTTTAGCACGGGCTTCTGTTTTTTTGGCAACGTTCCGTCGCGTGGGAAAAATTTGTTCGATTTTCGGAACGGTGAAAATTGTTAACGTTGCAAAAGTTTCTTGTATTGTTTTGTACGTTACGAATAAGCGTCGGAAGCATTTAATTCATGCACGTCAACTATAAAGCCACGATAGAGCAGTTCCTTAATATCGATCCTAAGAATGGCAAAATTTTAAATATTAATGTACCTGATATACATCGAAATAAGCTGATTGTGAGAAATATCTGTGAAGTTACCATTCAAACAAATAATTCTCCAAAACTGTACAAGTCCCATGCGGCAGTATTCACGTTTCCCTGTGCTCATATTGCAAATGATCGTCACCTTCACAGTGGCAGTGTACTATGAATAATCTAGTCCGGAAATATAAATAACAGCTTTGAAGAAAATAATTTCTCATAACTTTTCGTCGAAACATGCCGCAGTCAACATTGATAACAGTCCCGTATCGTACCGTATAGAATTATTTTTCCTACGATAATCAAGTTTTCCCTCATCCTCAATAAAAAGAAAAACCAACCCCAAAACCGTAGCAAAAGTAACCACGATAATTCTCCCCCGGTCACCTATCGCAATAAACAAGTCCACGGGAATCGTTCTCCCCTTCGCGAAACCCATTTTCTTATCTACATTTCGTAAAGCTTATCCTCGTCGTCCCTCCCGTTCTCCTGGATTCATCCTGAATCACGATAACGAACAAATGACCGAATGATAAGAGGACAAAGGTATCGTGAGCGCGCATGCGCGGAAATGCGAGCGCGTACACGGGCCAACACGCGTAAACAGAGGGCGGAAATGTGTTATGGTGCCATGGAACGCCCCCCTTCGTTTTTCCATATTTCCCCGCTTTCCACGATCGACCGACTCGCATTTCGGTCGGATAGGTTAGGTTAGGGTCGGTACGGTTTGTCGGGCGCGGTTTGTTGCGCGGAGCGCAGGGAAGGCAGCGGGACAACCCCCCTCCTCCTCCACCCGTTCCGCGATCCGCTTCGCACTTCAGTCGCCTCGCGTACGTCGAACCGTGAACGTCTCGTCTCGGTGCTCCCAGTCGTTCGACGCGTCGCGTGCGATTATCCTTAGTGCGTTACACCGTCGACGACGACCCTTTCTATCGAGCACGAATCGTATAACGGCGAAGTAATCCACGCGAGTGACGCCCAAGCGTTTCCCACGATGGTGAAAAGATGTTTTGTGAACCAGTGAGGGCCAGTGTTAGCGGTGTTTTCGGATTCGAGCCATCGAGCCCCATGACGCGAGCAACAATTTCACGATCGTTCGCCCGTGGCGTGCGTTGACTTGATGGTTTTCGAAGGCGTCGTGATGCGGAACCCGGGGTTCCTTCTCGAAGACGCCAGACACGGATACATACAGTACATCAGGTACGATTTTCCTCCCTCACGACGCGATGCGGATAGAATAACGTGTCGTGAAAGCGCGATTTCATCGAATCGTTTTCATCGAGCTTGTTACTTCGAAACCTTCGTAACCGATCACGTGGTCGCGTGATTTTTCAAACGGTACGAATCCTTCTCGATATTTTGTTGATAACGTTTCGTGCTAACAATTATTCTTACTATTTTTGTAACGGACGATACATTACGTGTGCCCAGACGTTCCTGAAAGCGGTGCGGCGTGAACGTAGCGAATAAACAAAAAAGTTAGGTTAGGTTGGTTCGTGCGACGGATGGGATAAAAAAAGAAAGTTGTAACATTGAATTTCGTAGCGAACCGGATTTTTGGGGATTTATATTTGAAGATTACCGTGCGTGAATATGTACACGTACGATTTTCGTTTTTCTCTCGGTGTAGGGGGGGTTTTATTTTTGGAAATGGCATGAAAATTGCTGAGCTCGGCTCGAGTGATCCTCGCCGGGGGCCTTTGCTTCTCGTTTCCACATTATGCGGTTTAAGAAACAACTCACGCGCGCATTCGCGAAATCTATTTTCTTTTATAAGCTATTTTCGAGTTCAAACAAACCGACGACGCGACGGGGAACGTGTAACGCAAACGTAATGGCTCGTTTTCAGAAATACTTTGTTGGCCGCGTGGATTTGAAACGATGCAGAACTTCTGAATAATAAGTAACGACGAAAGAATGATTTGTTCATAACAAGATGAATCATCGTCTGTAATTTTGAACGGTAATATACCATTTTGGGGACTTTTGGGGACGTTGTTGCTTCGTGAGAATTGAAGAAATTCATTGGAAATAACCAAATACGTATTCTGGCGGGAATTTTAAATATAATATCCATCGTTATCTCTAGGGGCTACTTTGGCGGGAATTTCAAACGTTAATTTTCAAATACTGATTTCTTTTGCAAGTATATTTAATAATTATTAACATTTTTAAGTTTTTAAGTTTTGCTGTTGCTCTGAAAATCCAATTATCAAATTTTCCAGCCATTATGTTGAAATTATAAATCCCAGGGATATTAATTTAAAGAAAGAGAGTGCCAGTTGAAATTTTGCTACATTCAGAAGAAAGATAAACGTTGGCGGGCATAATGTACAGGGTGTTTCGTGTTGTAACGGTGGTGTTTACCAGCAAGGTGGTTACTTTTCACGTCAGCTGACTGGGAGCAGCAGCTGCAAAGCTTTTGTATCATCGGCTGACTGAAAGGGGACCCTCGAAAGCAATTATTTTTCAAAGAAGAGAGCTGTTCGAGGCGGTTACCTTTTTGTGCAAGCTTTCAATTTCTCACGGTGGCTGCTTTAAATCTCTTTTCCTCCTAGAATTCTAATCCGTCATAGTTTGATAATCGAATGATCAACTGTTTCCAATTATTTCAGAATGTTCGTTTTTGGATAAAAGTATAGGTGCAAGTTTTGCAATTTCGAAACGGCTTTGGAACGTCGGCAAACGGTTATTATTTTTGATAGATAGTAGAAATCAGGATGGATTGGTTAATCGTCCGAAATACTTGCACAATATAACGTTCATTACTCACTACTGGTTGTTATTACCTTCGAAAGTTTAATTCCTTGTTAAACTCTCCTCGAGTATATTCACTTAGAGGTTTCACTGGTTTCAACATCGTTCTCAGTGCAAAGTCGATCATCGTTACCGACGAATTGTACAGCAATGCGGGGTTGCCTGGATACAGAAATCACAACAGAGAACACACTGCCCGATCGATTATTCCAAATTTCCTATTATCATTTATCTTCATTCGTTAGTCGATTTTGCAACGTAGTCTGTTTGAATTTCATGACTGAAAAGTATCTGAAAATGGCACTTACGGCACATCAATTTATCGCTCAAAACTGGTAGAAAAATACCGTATAAAG
This sequence comes from Stelis phaeoptera, assembly GCA_943735885.1. Classification (NCBI taxonomy): domain Eukaryota; kingdom Metazoa; phylum Arthropoda; class Insecta; order Hymenoptera; family Megachilidae; genus Stelis; species Stelis phaeoptera. The sequence continues at coordinate 3,998,996 of OX030946.1, forward strand.
GTTTTTTGAACCTCGATTACCTGCAACGAGAATTTCACCATTTTCTATCACTACCTCGTTTCTTACATAATAAAAATCGTAGAAAATCAAACGCTTATCTAATTCCCCGAATCTCCTCGAAAGTTCCAATTGTTACCGTAACGCGGAAGGAGTGAATCGTAATTTATTCATTTATGTTATTTCGTTTGCTCGATTTAGTCGTTTCGGACACAGTTGCGATAGGATTTAATTACGGAGGAAGTTAATAAATCGTCGAACGTTCGAAAACATATAAAAACAAACGTGTTCCATGTGTATAATCACGTTTTGTTACGCTGTGATTACGATTTTTCGCGTAAGAGATTGTGTAACAAGTAATTTCCCGCCATTAACGATACTGGCTATACTGATAAATATAATCTGTCCAACGCTCTCGCGTATATTTCCCAGTGTTTGTCGCGTCGTTCACAAAAATAACAGTAGCCACAGCCGATGGTTAAATAATTCAATGAACGATTTCTCGCGGAAAATCAATGTCTTTACGCGGTCGCCGTATCCACGAGAAGGTTAAAAAAAGAAACAAAAGTCGGAATGGCAGTGGTAGCGTGTTGTAACATGGTCGTCGGGCCGCTTCCTGGTTAGACAGACTGGCGCCGTACTCGGTCGATACTGTCATCAGTCTGGAATTCATTTTGGATGTCATTATATACTTCCCCTTCGTTCGTCGAACGGCGTACAAGAATCGAAGAATATTTTTAATCTTCAAATTTGCTTGGTCAAAAATCGAACGCTTCAAGATCGAATCGTTTTGCACCAAAGAATTTATTCACCCTCTCGAGACCATGTGTCAGCTTCCAAGCACCAAGGTAGCTGGGGTCTCGCGATTTAAAATTGGGAGCCCCACGAGCAGGTAGAAAGAACCTGGCCCCTAACATCTGTCGGGTCTCGGTTTCGTGAAACGGGGAACCGGTTCGTACTTCGGTCGATTTCCATGGGACACGAAAGTCCGGACGTTTGCAGCCTCTCCGCTCTGTGGATGGCTTGTGGCAAAAGGGGAAGACTCTATCTGATAGCTCGTCTTTTAGGGGTTTACTTGTGACGATGCGAATTTCAGGGTTTCTGGCGATGCCTGTACCAGGTATATCGTCTGAGAAAGAAAACAACCATTTTATCTCTCGGATGATAGCCCTGGTATAGGCATAGGCCGTCACAGGCAAGGCTACTTGCGCCAACTATTGGCATAGGTCTGAACGCAGCCTTACAGTCCTCCGAATCTTTCATACCCCAGTCGTCGTTTCGCTTCAAATTTCCTTAACGCACCCTGAAAATTCCTTCCAATTGTTGATTTGCTCACGAGCAAACTTCCCCTCCCGAGGAATCCTCATTCCCAACCGAAACAGGAACACCGTCTCGGTCGGAGTGGGAAAGTTTGCTCGTGAGCCCAAAGTTTCCACGGCTCTGGGCTAAACGGACCCTTATCGCGGACCGTGCGAGGGGAAATGGTGGGCCGGAAGCGGCCTGCCGACAAAGACGAAGTCGGCTACACGTGTCGCCCTTAGGTCGAGTCGGAGGCTGAAGCCTCTTTCCTTGATCCAGGTGTTGCCCTGATAAAACCAATTGACGACTTAAAGATGTTTCAACGAACAAGGTGTGTTCTAGACCTGATCTAACCAGAAACGTAACCGGCGCATTTCGATTGTTGATGCAGCGCATCTGGTGCAGCATTTTTCCTCGTGGAATCGAAAGGCAGCGCCGCAATCATCGTCCCCGTCGTGTCTGTGCCGCGTTCACCGTTTCCGCTCTAGTTGGCCGGCTTCCAGAGCCTCCGACGCGTTCTTTCTTTCATCCTTCGAGCGGGACTCTTCATTTTCGCCGGGGCAAACGTCGCTTTTCCTGTTCATCGCTCGCGTTACGTCACCACGGGTGAAAGCGATCGCTCGGAGACGGCTAAAAGACTTCTCCGGTGCGAAATAGGACCTATAACGCGGAGTATGTATAATCGTAACTGGGAGAGCAGGTAACAGTTTAATCGCTGTGTTCAGATGGGCTAGTAAGTCAGCGTTAATTTTGAAACTTGCTTGCCTGGATTTGATAACCGAAAATTTCCTGTCGGGGAATTCCTACGGTTGGAAAGCGACGACGAGCGCGAGAGACAACCACGATCTCCTCTCAGGGTCTAATAATACAGCTTGGCTGCGTCGAAAACGCGCCCACGCGTCGCAGACTCGCGGTTCTCGAGTCTCGAGATGATTTTAGTATCTTATCGTAGCCCGGGCTAATCGCGTGCCACTTCCTAATTTCAATTTTCAAAGATCCTTTCGAAACGAAGAAAATTCCTCGTATCTTTGTGATCGCGGGTGATTTTTGTCCGGTGGGTTAAAGATCGGTTGTTGGAAGGGCGCATCATTACGGAGCCGCCTGAAAAAGACACCCCTGCGGCCACCGGTGCAGGGGTACCAACCATTTGTGTGAACGGCTACGTCGATAGGTAGATGATTCAAATTTTTTTTGAAATTATATGCTTCCCATTCTGTGGCCTCGGAATTATCGAGCGAAGCCTGGTATTCGATGTTTCAAACTGTTTCCATGGATGGCGAGTACAGCAATACCTCGAATGATTCAGTTTCGATTAGTACGGTTTGAAAATTTTCACCAAAGAATTTTTCTTCATCGCCTAGAAACACAAATGTGAAATTTTTTGGAACCAATTATCGTTTTTTTGTGTGTACCTAGCTCCTCGATTAGTCCGGTTTCAAATAGTACGGCTAATTTGGTGGAACCGAGGTATTTCTGTATATTGGTTAAACGTCCGGCATCCACGTCGCAGAAATCGGAAGGGTTCAGGGTCGGGAGTACGGGACTTAGAAAAATGAACGGTAGAAATCGTGTCTCGTTCCAGTTTCGTCGAAGTTAATTGTCCACCGTCACGGTTGCCGACCCCTTATCGTGCGAAAGTGTTCGTCACAGCTGTTGATAACGAAGATTACGAACGTAGCCAGCTGCCAAAGATAGATTTTCAAGTTTCTCTTTTCTCCGGTTACACGCGTGTAATCGCAACCCTCGCGAAAGAGAAACTTCCTATTGTGTCCCGGCTAAACCGGAAGCTTGGCCGCATGCCGTGGCTCGATATTCAACTGCAGTTAGATAAACTGATACGGTATCGATGTCTTCCGAGTTCCCTGACGACACGAAGCGTTCGTCATTTCATTTTGCAACCAGGTTTAATCCACGAGTACAACGTACATTCGCTTAAGGATCCTTTGTAACGTTGCGGTCATTCGACGGAGGCATTTTTAATTGTTAAGCCTTCGTATAATTGGACGGACGAATATTCGTAAGGAAGCTTCAAGATTCTTTTTTAATCAGCTTTCTGAGGATTAATAACAGGAATCGTATAGTGTCGGGTACGTAAGCTTCCTTCGGGAAAATGGCGCCAATGCTGGGTAATAGCCTAGTAATTTTCGAGTACGAGACGTATCTTCCCTAGGGAAAATGGCGCCAGTACCCCAATTACTGTGTTACTAAAAAGGTACCATGCTCTGTGGCATGTTTACGTCTGAATGGCTTAAACCTGGCAAGCTTAGTAATTATTTCAAAGCTAGTTAGCTAGCCTAGTAACTTTCGAGTATGAAACGAACGACAGGATTTTCCCTAGGGAAACTCAACTTCTCCCATAAGTCTTAATAACTTTTAGGTATCATTGTTTACTTTGTTTTAAGGTTTGTTTCTCTGTTTGTTGCAGCTTGAGCGAATGTTACTTCGCCGGCAAGGGTGCGGCCCTGGTTCTACCCCCGAACGAAAGGGCCAGGCCCTCGAGAAGGGTCTCCGCGGCAGGATGCGACATCCAACAACACTTGCAGTCCATGTTCTACCTGCTCAGACCGGAAGAGACCCTCAAAATGGTGAGTGATGATAACATTTCTCGAATTTCCTGCAACCACCCCTCTTGATTTAAACTCTTCCATTCGCCAGTCTCTGAAATCTAAAATATCTTGCGAGGAGACTTTTACCATCAGAGCAAAGACTTTGATCTTTCCTATTTTCATATATACTGGTACTGTTTGATCTCCTGTGTAATCTGACTTTTCAACTATCGACCGCTTTTTTTTTGTCGTTTCGCAGAAATTAGCGATGAAAAATAAGCCATTTTTACGGTTTCGTTATTAAAAAAGACAACGCGTGTTTAATGTAATACAATCGCGCGCAATCGATCGAAAAGACGTCCATGACATTTCGCACGGTGCATAGTTCAAGGATGGAATCTATTTTATACTCGAATCGATACTTCGTGACCGGGAATCGCTTGCCAATTCCGGATTCTCTAAAATGCCAACTGTTTATCATCGAACCGTTCGCTTTTCGTGTATTTTCATCATTGACGTTGATTGCTTTATTTAGATCTGTCGAGTGTAGAATTTTCGAAAAATTAATTCGCACGTGCCACTTAATTATTTCTATGATTATCAAGATTTTTACATCGATGAGTTTTCGGGATTTTTGGGGGGGACGCACCCGGTGTGTCATATGTAAATTAGTACGAGACGCATCCGGTGCGTCATATCTAAAATAGTGCGAGACGCACCCAGTGCGTCATGCGAGTAGAGTTCATATAATAAGGTGGAATGATTTAAATTTAGAGATTGAAAATCTTGGATAGCTAATTTTTAACGTAAGAAGCATCCTAATTTTATATTTCATATTTTAGAATAAAGTAACTCATAATTTAAGTTTGGAATAATGTATTGAAAATTTGGAAGAGGAAAAAGAAGCGGTTTGAATATTTTGTCGGGATTGTATTAAAAATAAGGAACAACTGCGAAAGACAACTGCGAATTTATAACGAAAAGCTTCTCGTTGCCCGTGGAAATTGGCAGCGTTTGCCCCTGTCTAAAATTACAATGTTTTATTATGTGGTTCACGTCGCCAGCGCAGAAAGTCCGAAACCTGCGTAAACAACCAGACAACCGTCATGTGACGTCGAGTAATCCTAACGGGAGCGAACTGGAAACGACCACAGATTGCGAAATCCCTTTCTACGAGTAGGATCAAAAGTGGTTACCGTTTTTATTCGAAACTGTGTAAAATCATCAGCCTCGAGCATCATTCGCGACACTGTTTTGCCTCCAAAACGATCATAACGCTTGAAATAAAACAATATACTTTCGAACGTATAGGGTGAAAAGTGCGATTGATGGGTCAGGGAACAAATTTGCTACTCGTAGGTCTCTTAAAACTTCCTGGTACGCGGAGAAGTCTTGAAACAACGACGCGGTTGCGAAGGTACGGAGGAAAAAGTGTGACTGCCGGGTCAAATTGACCCGGAACGATAAAAAAAAAAAAGAAGGAAAACTGGTACACGGTTAAACCTTTTTGAAGCATCAAACGCGCGTGTCTCGAGTCGTCTAGCGGAAGCGCTCGTTTCTCATCGACCGCGACCTCAATGCGTCGCGTTCGTCGCCGACCCGCGCATGTGGGTCGCCTTTAGCCCACTTCGCGATCGTTCCAGCGACACCGGTGCCTCTCGGGGGGCCGATCCCACGTGGAATTTTCCAGGTCGTGCGCGTGTCGCGTGCTGGACTCGGCCCGATGTGACAGTCATTTTTTTTTCCGAATCGGAGCAGGCCAATCTCGGAGAAAGGTGATTCATTGTGATTCGGGCAGAGGAACGCACGCCTGTGACGTAAGGGCAGATTACTCTATGCCCTGGTCTACAAGTTCAAATATGCCCGGGCATCGGGGCAAATCGTAACTCTTTACCCCTTGCCCTATGATTTTCCCGACAGGTGCGTCAGTCAGAGCTAAATTTTTATCACCTGAAATATTATTGAAAACTGTAATCAGAATTAAACTTGAAACTCAATTGCGATCAGAGTTCGAAGGACAGAAGTCACATCTGAACTGTAAAGTGTGTCACGAGTGTGACACGATATTGTAGGTCAAAGGGTTAATAGACAAGAATGATCCATTGTGAATCTTTATTGCTTCGTTTGCGGTCCATATTGTCATATAAACTCTGGAATGTGTAGATGAAGGGTTTGATCGATAAACAAAGGATCCAGGACCAGGAGCCCTCTCGTAAGGGCAATCCAGAGGGCGCTGTGCGAAGTGGCGCCCTCTAAGACGTCCATTATCCGATCCGGCGGGACCAATAATTCCATGGACAGCACTCTATTTTTCATAGTGTCGTAGATGGCGCACATCGTCAACTCCGAGGCTCAACCCTGTGTCTCCATAACCTAGAACAACGAATCCGAAGGATCGTTTGAAAGTGGCGCCCTCTAATTCGAATAATCCCAGAGGGAGCAAACGGCGCTCGCCCCCCGGGCGAAATATATTATAATTCCGGGCATGACACGCGTTTAAAGATGTCGAGATTCCGCGGCGAAGCCGGTCGACGAGAAACTGGTCCCTACAAGGACAACGAGGTAAGGGGGACGGTGCGATTCGCCACAGGTCGTTTCGTCGACTGCTTTTCAGCAGGGCCCCGTTACTTTTTACGCTCACGCATGCAACTCGCCCTCGAGGCCGTGCCTTTTATGCGGAAAGTGTCAGTGAACCGGCCGACCATTAACCCGATCGTTTGTTGCCCACTTCCGGTGCTTTCTGCAACGATACGGGCCTTTCGTCGACTATCGACACTATTTCTTCCCATTTTCATTCGGTCGATTAACCGTCGCTCGACGAATCGAACGCTGGTTTCATGCGTTACGGTTCTCTTCTGGGTGTCCCAGCTTGACAAGGTTTGATGAAGGATAATTAGCGAACGTTCGATGGAGGATACACCATGGTTTGGCTTATTCGTTATTTATCGTGATTTTGATATGAAAATTTGGTCATTTGCAAAAGTTCCAAGCTCTTCTAGTAATTTTTAATAAATTCGATAGGGGTAATTTTTTCAAAGTCTTCTTTATATTACCATTGGAAATGGGTGGGGATAAAATAGAACTTTTATAGAACGAGACTGACTTGAACACCCAAAAGAAAATAGCAGGGGTCCTTCTTTCTTTTCGAAACCCAGACACACCTGGTTATCCCTCTATTGCCTTTGCTTGGAAACTGTTTCTATGAACGTTGGACATTTTTCAGTCCTAATCTTATTAATAATTCTTCAAGTCTGGTGGTCCCAAGGGCAAAGAGGTTCGGTTTTATTGAATTTGATTACCGTATCACGGTAGCGGCGAACGAGTTTATGCCTCCGCCAGCTATAGATCTGTTCCGCTCGCTGGACGGAACTGTCGCGATAAATTATGTTCGCCCACGAGACCGTTGCTTTTCCGGGGTTTCGTAAGGTCGTCCGATAAAGCGTCGATATCGACGATCGTCTCGAAAACGAATGTTTGATCCATCCAAAATCGAAATTACGTCTCCTACGCTCGTTCGCAATGTTTCAGGACGAATCACGGTAATTCCGAGGAATGTTGTGGGCTGAGAAATTCTTTTGTGACTCATGAAAGTTAGCCGGAAGCAACTTGAGTGATCAGTTATTTTCAGAATATAAGATCTGCTTGGAATTGACCCATCGTTTCGGGATTAGATCTTTGATTTATTTTGTTCGAACAACGCTCGACGATTCTCCCTTGACGCCATGACAGACTGATTCGTCGGATTAATCGAATAATTAACGCAAAAGTATCTCGAGGCTTCGGATACGTCGCATCGATTCAGAGCCGAAGGTTTAAGGGGAATCTTGTCTTTATTTTTGCCACGAGCTTCGCGAAAGTCGGTACACCTCGGTCGAGATCCATTGAACTGCTGCCAATGAGTCTAATTTCAATATTGAAACGGTCTACGAGCAAAACTGGGCTATCTCGGCTCTCGAGCAGCTAAAACGGGTTTTACGACCGGCTTCTGGCCACCACGACCTTCGATCTCTCCCTTTTTGCTTCTTCTTCGATTCCTCGCGCCGCGCCCGTCTCGGTTTCAAACCACTGTCTCCTGGAAATCGGCTTTTCTCCTCTTTTTTTGAAATCCTAAAAGATACGATCTTCGAATGACTTTCAATCCCATAGCCTAATTTGTCCTTCGATAAATGCTCACCTCGTTCGTCAATGTAGCTGTATTGAAATGTTCCCCTAAGGAAGGTTACATCCTTCGATATCACACCCAGAAGTGTCCAGTCAACGATTTTGAAGCTGCCGTCAGAACACCATCTTACCAAAGGCACAAAGATTAACCATAGATCCAGACACCATCGATGGTATAGTCAAAATACCAGGCAGAACAACAGGATAGCTTGTTTGTTTCTAGCCGAGGCTACAATCGTCGAGATGTACCAGGCGACACGTCGATGATCGCGACCGGTATTTTCATCGGCTCGGCGATTGTCTGGAGTGGCCCATTGTGGTTCAGTCACGACACACTTTCGTCACGAGGAAAGCACGTGAGGAGTCGCGGACTGGCGGCCCGGCGGGCACGTGACACAGTCGGATAAAAGGTGGACCCAGAGAGGGAGAAAGAGAGATCCGGGATCGTTTGTCGGTTGGTGTAACAGGGCGCAAAAGAAATTAATGAAAATTTCACGGGAACCCGTGATTACGTAAGACGATCGTATCGCAGGGGCGTTCGTCATGGTCCGCGGCGAAGCAACTGGTCCGCGCGAGCTAGTCTTTGCTGACAAAAGAGCACGATTTTGCAACCGAGCCGTGTCAAAATGTGCACGCGTTGCCTCTGATATAATCGTGCTTGCTTAACGTGAGAGAAAAAAAAAGGGAAAAAAAAATACGCCGACGATTGCGCAACACCGATCCACGCCGCGATTTCGATGCAGAAGGCTGCTTGGGTAATCGCGAAGAGAATAGGTCCCGAAGGTTGCCCGCCCTGGACCGGGCTTATGCTTCGGAACGTTTTTACGATCGGTATTGTTCAACTACAAGATACATCACGAGGAACGCTGGTTGCGCAACGCGTCCTGCTCGAAAGTTCAATCAATATTTGAAGATTTCCGCGGGAATTTGCATTCGCAAACACGAAGAGACTTCGGCCGATAGGAATCATTCGGGTATCTAGAAACGTTCGTTTCCGTGGCCGTCGTTGACCGATAATTATTTAGCTTTTTATGCAACAAGGAATCCCAGCGCGCACCTGTGCAACCGGACTGAACATTCTCGACCGTCTGGATCGCATCTCGCAGGACTGGCATCGTTTCACCGATCCGCTTATTAGCTTGATAAAAACTTGTTAGTCGGGTCGTGGCCAGGCTCGAGATAGGATTCTGCTTCGAAACAGGTTGAGAACAACGCCCATCTGGCTCTCGGGTCTGTGTTCCTTTCTGGGTTCCTCCAGGGGAAATCTTCGGGAGCTTGTAGTCAGTTGTTTCATTGGTCTCTGGGTCTTCGGGATAGTCTTGGGAGCTGAGGTGTAGGCTGTGGGCTTCTGTGTACTTTGGGAGTATGGGGTGGGTCTAGATTATGTCATGTGGGGTCCCTAGGGTAGATGGCACAGGTTGCTATACACCTAGGGTCTTTAATATGGCATAAGCTTAGTATATCCCTAGGTTAATACACTGTATTGCACCCTTAAAGTATATGGCAGCTTTATCCCTAGGTAGCAACTGTCTAGGCTTTATAATATAGCATGATGCACCCCTATATCCCTAGGACACGTGGCATACTTTAGCATGCCTAGACTGTATGGTCTAGGTTTCTATATCTTTAGGGCCTAAGTCCCTAGTCCCTTATCCCACTTAGGCTCTATAATATAGCATATCTCCTTAGGCCGTGTGATTAAGGGTATCACACACCTAGACTCCCAGGACACTTCCCATGGACCCTCGAAGCAATCTTCGCCAGCAAAATGAAACCTCGTTAACAGCATCAGGGTTAAACTAATACGTCGAGGTGTTAACAATGTAGCGTATCGTAAACTGTTAAACCTCGGGGAATAGAATTAATTTGTGAAGATACTATCGACATTTAGACCGTTAAAACACAAACTATTTGATGGTAACAGACTTGGATCGTATTTCGTGGGATAATTAACGAAGTTAAAGATAGAAAAAAAGATATGAAATTTGAAGGTTTGTCTAATTACTTTCGAAACAGCTTGATCAGACGAGATGAAACAACGTGAAAAGTGAATCTTTCTTTGCTGTTAATCACTTTTTCCGAAAAAGTGGAACGCCGGTCATAAATAAACGCACACGCGTTAAAGCGTTTGTCCTTTTTTATATTCTGCAAGAAGTGAAAGGACTTTCTCGTCGACGTCACGCGATAAAAGTATTCTCAAAACACGAAATTTTGTATTGTCACAAAACTGCATACCTATAATTATTGGGGGGGGGGGGGGGGGGGTTCGATGGCGTAAAATTACGCTACCAGTTCAAAGCAACAAAGACAGGAACCTTAAGTTAAAAAATAGATGGACATCTGAAGTTTCAAATTAGTCGTAAGTTTCGTCTTCCGTCGTTAATCCACGAGTGGTATCGGGTCAGTCGCGGCCCGGTCTTTGACCACCTAACCACTTAAGGACGTATAAACTAGTCGATACCGCGTTAAAAAAAAATATACCAACGATGTCTGAGAAAGAAAACTGTCCACTTTCTCTACAGTCGGTTAATTATATTTACTTAGCCTGTACGTGGCGACCTACTGAATGGAACACGGCGAAAACCAGGAGCTGGACATTCGTTGTCCATTGTTGTTTGGCCCGTAAAAGGTGTCGGGTTAACTCGTGCCGAACCAGTTTCACGCCGTGTAGAAAATGTCGTCGTGCGTTGGCCCTTTCGAAAGTGGAGCAAGTTTATCGGATGTCTTGGCGGTAGCCACGGTGTGTTGCGACCGGCTGTCGTTGAACTTAATTACGTTAAATTCGTTTTCTAGCGAACGAACGCTTTTGTCCTAACGATACTTTATTGCTGACGATTTTATGGATCTTTTTCTTCTGTCGTCAATTAACAGAGACTGTGTCTTTGATGGCGGGTATTTTAATTGGTACGTTGTTTCGATTGAAAAAGATAATATTTTAATGCGCGTTGAAGGGTTTTGCGGTTGTATTATGTAATTAATAATTGTAGTAGGTTGGTTTTTTAGGGTATTAGGTCAGCGGTCACCTGGAGTAGTCGTGCGAAATATTCGACTCAATTCGGCTCAGCTTGGCTCTACACGATTCTAGTTAGCTATACTCGGCCCCAGTTTGCTCTACCTAGGCCTTATTCGACTCTACTCGGCCCTATTCGACTCTACTCGCCTCTAGTGTGCTCTACTAGGCCCTATTCGACTTTACTCGGCTCTATTCGGCTCTACTCAGCTCGACTCGGTTCTACTCGACTCTACTCAGCTCTATTCGGTTCTACTCGGTTCTAGTCGACTCGTGTAGATCTATTGCCTGGATTTAGAAAATGTTTCTCCCGCTTCGTCTATTTCTCTCGTCACATCGTCTATCACCAACGATTATTGCTGTTACAAGCAAGACTTTCGAATCGATTCTTGACTTTTTTCGATCGAAAACGGACGGATGTCTGCGGTTAACCAATACCTGCCTCTTCTTGTCTTCAGTAATTGGATATTCCTGAGAAAGTTCACTGACTCTTGTCCCGTCGGTTTTTTATACTAATAAACATTTAAATTTCCTCATTTTTCGAACCTGTTTAACCTGAATATCAGCAGTTGTTGGTAAATTTCTATTGAATAAAAATTCGAAATTTGTAATCCAAGGAATGACTCACAGTTGTACGTCCTACGCGTGCGAACCTCTCGAAGCGACCGTGTGAATTTATCTCTCATCGATCCGGGTAGATCTTGACGAACCTTTTGGTTCCCCTTCTGTCGACGATTCGCTTTCGTTTCACGACGACCGAGACACGCGCGAGCCCAGCCATCGTTGATCGCGAAACACTTTCACGGTGGCCTTTCGAGATCCTCCGTGGGATCCTTACGGATCTCCTCGTCGAACGATCTCGAATAGGCTTCGTTCGATTGCGAAGGGATCGCTTCAGACGACGAAGAGTTGGAAACGAAGCGATCTGCACGTTGCATCCTGTTACATAGCGTTGAACTTTGAACGTTCTGGGTCAAAAATCCATCCAGTAATTTTTTTCTTTTTATTTTAGCTATAAATATGCATTATAAGACGCACACCGTGCGTCGTACCATATTTTCTTATATGACGCATACGGTACGTCGTGATATCTTCTTTTATGACGCATAGGGTGCGTTGCAATATTTTCCTATACGACGCATAAGGTGCGTCGTATCAAATTTCCTATATGACGCATAAGGTGCGTCGTATCAAATTTCCTATATGACGCATAGGTTGCGTCACGACCTTTTCATATATGACGCATAGGGTGCGTCGCGACCTTTTCATATATGACGCATATGGTGCGTCACAATATTTTCCTATATGGCGCATATGGTGCATCGACCTTTTCCTATCCGACGCATAAGGTGCGTCGCAATATTTTCCCATATGACGCATAAGGTGGGTCGCGGCCTTTTCATATATGACGCATAGGGTGCGTCGCGAGCTTTTCCTATATGACGCATAGGGTGCGTCGCGAGCTTTTCCTATATGACGCATAGGGTGCGTCGCGACCTTTTCATATATGACGCATAGGGTGCGTCACAATATTTTCCTATATGGCGCATATGGTGCATCGCGACCTTTTCCTATATGACGCATAGGGTGCGTCGCGAGCTTTTTCTATATGACGCATACGGTGCGTCGCGGCATTTTCCTATACGACGCATAAGGTGCGTCGTATCAAATTTCCTATATGGCGCATAAGGTGCATCGCAGCCTATATTCGAACATTTCTATAACTTGCTCGATCAGTCGTTCGCAGGAGATTAAACAACACATTGTCCTTGTTCGTTCGAGTCACAATCGTATAATATTCCTCGGCAAGATCGGCCCGATGCCCGTCCCTGTTGTATCCCCGTCGGGCCGAGAAGGATCGCGAAGTGGGTCGTTGTGTGTCATATGATTATGCGCGCAATGCTCGGATAAAACACGAGGAGAAACGCAATCGTGTAACTGGTTCGAGATATCGATCGCGAAACCGGCGCGAGGTAACTCAAAGTCGATCTCTCGGCTCGATTCGTGCCTGTTTCGAGTTTCTGCTTCCAGCTACCGATTCTTGTTAACCCTTTGCGGCCCGTAACCTGCCCCTCCGGGCACAGGTGCCACGAACGAGCCTGGTATAATTTCAAACAGACATTCTTATTTGTATTTCATTAATAAATAACGTACGTGACAAACAACGAGTTGGAGGGTTTGCTGAACAGTCAGAGGAATCAGTAATAATTTTGAAGTATCTAATTATTCGTAGTTTAAATAAACCGAATGATGTTGCAAGATGGGATGTGTTGTAAGAGTTAATTAGTATATTATAACGCGGAAGGAAACGGATGCAATTCATGATTTATCCCATAAGGAGACGTGGGTTACCTAATTAACCGCGTAATAAGGTTAAGTGTTGATAATTACCGGGCCCGGAAGTGCAATGTCCCAACAGAGTCGTGGCCACACCGTCGTATCCAGCGAACTCGTGAGAATAATATTTCGTCAAACTTTGATAAACTTATCCTTTATTTAGATAAAAAGTGAACGTGGTATGATTTCTATTCATAACCGAGTTATAATTATTCGGATCTTAATTTGTAAAATTAAAAAAATCCATTAATTTATTATTCCGAGCTTTTTGACGAAAACAATTGAAAACAGTCGTGGCTGCAAAGTCTGTTTTGTCCTTTCGCGCCTTTCTACAGGAATGACAGATAATTTGTGGAAATTCAGATAACGAGCGCTCGATGGCGAAGAAAGTTGCCAATCGGACGTTTTGCGAGAGCGAGGCTGAATATCGATATCGATGAGAAAGCAGGAAACAGAACCGTGAAACGGAAACGACGCGAACGTTACGGTTGTGCAACCACAGTAGTTGTCGGCGAGAGTGTCGTTAACCCCGGCCAACTTTTGTTTCGCGTTTTAAGATGACTTCACGATAGCGATCTCCGGTCAAGTGTATGAGATCGAATCAGAAGAAGAAGAAGACGAAGAAGAAGGAGAAACACGACGGCGACGTCTTTATTGCCACTTTCTTCCTGTTTCCTCGTTACCGTTCATTGAGCCTAAATGTTTGCATCTTGAGCAGCTTACGACTCCGACTAAATTCTTCTCTTATCTCTTCTTTGCGTATTAACACGTTCTTCAACAACGTCATAACGACGTTCCAACGACATGCCTCCGATTTTATAATTCGTGCCGCGTTATTATTCAATAGTATATTACGTATCAAGGTCCCGTGTCACGTACAACTATTTTTTGAACCAAAGGGGCGCAAAGTATTTTATTGCTCAGCGTAAGGCAAGAATCGGGCACTACGCTCGCCAAACGGGCATCGAAAGGTTCAAGAAGATTATTTAACGCGGTTCTGGATTAATTTAGATATCGCCAAAGTTACCAAATCTAGGGAATCGAGGGACAGAACCAGCGACGGACGGAAGGCCGCATTTTATATATTAATTGATCTTTTGGTCTGATTTCAGGCAGTGAAACTGGAGTCGGTTCATCCAGGAAGGACAAGGTACCTGGTCGTGGTATCCTGCACCGGAAGGCAGGATGCCGAAGAGAGCTGCCTCCTCGGTATCGATTGTCACGCTAGGGCAACCGTGGGTCTTGTACTTCGGGTTCTAGCCGACACCGCCATCACCCTGGACGGCGACGGGTATGTTGCTTGTTTTCAAATTACCTTTTTAACCCTTTCGGTCCTACCGCCTCCTAAAGTCTATGGACTATGATCACCGCCTATGAATGCCCACTGTAAGAGGCGCTGCTTGGAACGAAAGCATTATGCTGTGTTTGCAGCGAAACATATTTTACACCGCAACCCCTCTCGTGGAAAACTTTCTCGTACAGCAAATGTATAACCACGGTCAGCTATTCCGTACCGAAAGGGTTAATACCTAGTCTAAACTTCACGTTGGACCTCCTCGTCTATCCTCACCCAGTTCTTCGGCATTTAAACGTATCTTGCCAAAGATGTTCGTTTTCTTATAAAATTAGACCGGTGATCAAAGCTTCAGTCCCGTCCGATCGGTTCAGCCTCTCGATTCCCCGATCGATCCTTCCTGTTCGTTTGGAGGGAAAGTGACCAGATTTTACAGGTTATCAGATTTTTACCGTGGTAGAATGGTTATGCACTTTCTCTCCGCTAGAGATAACTATCCTCTGTTCCGTGTCGAATAAAAAACGACGGCGGACATATCTGTCCCATGGTTCAGCCTTTCCCTGCAGGCTCAAACTTCTTTTTGCGAGATTTTATCTAACGGACCAACATCTGTGTGGTTGGTTCGGTCGCTTGTATCGAAATATCCATCTGTTTGGTTAGATTTGGGCTGCCGCGGTCAGTGTTCTGATATGGGTGATCCAGGTTAGCTTTAGGGAGACTCCGATGGACCTAAAGACGCTTAAATCTTCAACTTACAGGTCTACACCTAACCATATAAGCAGGATCGTCGCATACAGTTAACTTAGGTTTTGCCTGTGCTTGTTACGAAACTACATAGTCGCAGGCTGTAAAGTTCGTGTCTGGCACGAGCAACCGGTCAGGGGGTTAACATTCCCCGTGGTCGTATTTCGGTCGTAAAAATCCGGGGCCTCAAAAGCTGCTCCTATCTCTCGGCGGTGAGTCATTAGCGTGGCACGCGGCAATTAGGCGAATAAAACGCGGACTGGAAACGGTACATCGGGCGCAGATCGAGAAACGCATTGCGCCGCGGAAAGGTGAACGCTGCGAAGGTCAGCAGCGCCGCTCTCTTTCGGGCCGCGAGAGCACACGGCCGTAGGGAAATGGAGCGAGTTACCGTAAGCCATGCGTTCGAGAGCAAGGTGCTTGACAGGTGAGCACCAAGGTCACGAGGGAAGGTCGTGCCGCCACTCGAAGTTTCATTTTTTATCGTGCCCATCTCCGATTGGGCGAAAGAATCTTTCGTCAGATTTGGTACGATCATGCCTTGACAAGTGACCACTGTTGGTCCCCTAACTGCGTCCAGTCTTCGGGGCGTCGAAACCAAAGGAATGACTTAAAATCAAAGGAACACAAATTATCGTCAAAACTATAGCGACAGTTAAGTCGCTAACCTAGAAAAGAAATAATTCTTTACCGGGCTCGAGTTTTTTGAGGGTTCGAATAATCGAGCTCGATCCGCGAAACAGTATTTGACACCTGTTACCAAAAATGGAACGCTTCGATAGCCGAACGAACTGGGTGAAAATCTAGCGGGCTAAGCGCGCTCGAAAATAGCACCAGCCGAAGAAGAACGCGTAACCCGAGGGGGGGGTCCGTTTCGGCTGCCAATAAAATAAGCCTGGTCGATACGATCGGTTGGCCGCCATGTACAAGGTGAACGATACACGATGACCCCTCGAAGGTTCTCTCGTTCTCAATCTTCTTTTTCTCGATTTTCTGTTACAGAGGCTTCAGCGTCAGCGTTTGCGGTCGCCAGCACATCTTCAAGCCGGTGTCCGTCCAGGCTATGTGGTAAGTTAGATTTCTTAAGTGTTTTGTATTTTGAATATTTTACTGGGGGGGGGGGGGGCTAGCCAAATCCTGCAAGCTTCAATTTAATTTTGAAATAATTCGAAGGAGATGAAAGATGTTAGAAGGCAAGTAGAGTCGGTGGAAAGTTATGTGGGCACAATTGATCGAAAAGAAGAATCGGGCGAGATGATATCGACGCGGAAGAGAGAAGGAGAAGAATAAAAAATGAAGCGTGGGCCGTGGCTTTAATTGCCGCTCGTCGCGATTGTCTTATGCACGGCTGGCCGATGAGGAACTTTCTTGCACGCCCAACCTCTTCCGTTCGCCGACTTTTTTCAACGTCCCGATCTTCCCACACGGATTCGATCCTTCCCTTCCGTTTCCTCTCGATACGTTAGCTTGCCAAGGAAAAAAGTATTCAGATATTATCCACTGGTCCCCCGAGTTAAAAATTCACGAAGTACCACTTTCAATTTTTCAACAAAGAAGCTTCAGATTTACTTTTAAGGCCAGAGATCTTTTTGGAAAATCGGTAATAAGGTTTCGACGATGTATTAACGCGAAACGTACGTTGAAAGTTCGTCACAGCGTCGAGCAACTCCGTCGCTCTGTCGTCGTTGACGTTGTCGTGGTCCTATTTTTGGAGAAGCCTCGTCGGAGGCGATCATCCACGTGGTGGGGTTGCGACCATGGACCATCGGCCGCGCCATTTATGGGCGCGCCGCGTCGCGTGGTCACTTTGACTGAAATTTCTTCCCTAATCTACCCTCAACCCTCCCATAATACGTTGTTGTATATAAAACCGTATTAAATCATACGAACATAGGTTCGTGTCAAGTAAAATCTTGGTTTCGCCAATTTTTTCACCGGTGTTGTATCAGGACTCGTGTCCTCGGAGCGGCGTGTTGTAGAAGGCTTGAGTGCATTAGTCTACAAATGGATCAGAAGTGTTTTTTTCTACCGTTTCTCTGCAAAGGCCTCGAGTAGAAGTACCTGGGGGGCGTGTCACTTTGAATAAATAATCATCACACCTAGGTACGCCATTTGCGTGGTTAATTAACGATCGTCACTTTCACCTTGTCGCCTGCTCGCTAATTAACCGGTCTTGAAGTTATAAGGAGCATTTTGGGTCCAAACTGGTCCTCGACCCAGTGTTCTTCATCGCGAGTCGCCTCCGATTCCTCCTCTTTCATATCCAACGAGATTACCAAACCCTTGGGTTACTCAGCTGGCTCCAAAGACGGTGATCATCAGTTCCATAGAAACGGAACGAGAGCAATCACGAGGCTAATGACTTCTGATTAAATCGTGCGCCGAGGGGCTGGCACGGCGTTAAAAATCACCTAATCGGAGCAGGAAGTGATCTCGGATTAGCCGGCAATCGATGAACCGTCGAGCCGAACCGGTTCTCCGACCGGACGAGAACGTGTCTGCACAAAATGACACCTGGTTCGACGATGAAGCCGGTGATACTCGATGCGAAAGCAAGCTGATGTTTTCTGATCTTTCTGACCTTTCTGACCTTTTCCCCAGCCTGTTACCAAACCTGTGCCATTTTGCGATCGTTAGAAATCGGTCCCGGTGCGCTTTGGACGCTTCAGGTCTTCTGTTGCTTGATTTGTGGGATAAGTAGCCTGTCGTGGCAAGTAGATTCTACGCGGCGTGAATAATCTCGCGGTATCAACGCAAATTCTCCTTTTTTTCACGGCCAAGCGATAAGCTCGGCATCCAGCGGAGCGGATTGTTTCTTTTATCGAAGCCCGGTCGATGGGCGTGAACCGACAAACAGCTTTCCAAACTAGTTCCGCCTATCGAACCGGCGGACGTAGACGGATAACAACAGGTTGCCGGCTTCGCGTTATCGGAATAATATTCAGGCGAGGCCCGTGATAATGGCAGTCGATCGACCATGATTCTTCGCACTCCGGACACCACGAAAGCGTCGATGGAGTCTCTATCGGAGATTTCAAGGTTAACGCGTGCAATAATCTTTCGTAAAGTGCCAGTGCACGAAGGCATGTCGAAGAAACTTTTGTCGTTGGCTATAAACTCCGTTTCGCAAGCGGTTCAGGGTCACCGAAACCCTAGATAAATGTATTTCACGGCCTATACACGTTTCTTCTGTCCGCCAATAGGTTAAACCGAGGTTACTAGCGTATGACTAGTTAACAGTCCGCCATTAGTTGCGCCACTGGCGCCCTCTACGATCGAAGATCGCCGGGTCGTCGTGATTCAGGGTCGCCAAATCCCATTCGAACGCAGAAGAAGCGAAAACTGCTGTTATTTTTCGACGTCCGCCAGATCGTTATCGACGGTCGCTAACGCGACGAACGATCGTTCCCTTAGCGCTCCCCTTTGTGCGTGTCACGCCGTAATCGCTTCCATTCCTTTCACCGTTCTGACCACGACGTAGAACAGGTTAGATACACGGAATCCTACACGTAGATCGTACGGCTCGCTCGAATAACCACGCTCCAAGACGCTCCGTCACGATCCAGATCCATTAATGATCCATCACGGATCATTACGCCCGGACGATCCACGAGAATCGAGTGAAACCGTTCGTGGAATCCGCGTCTTTGTGACACGCGTTTCACCAGCGTTTTATATAACTCGCGTGCAACCGATTATGAACACCCGAGTATTTACTTTCCCTGGGAAGTAAACACTGACAGTGAGTCAGAGACTCGCTTTTGCAAGTTCCCACCGAAAGCACGGCGTCCATTAACACCCTGAGCTTTCTTTTGATTCCCTTGAAGCACCCTGAGGATCGGACGATGTATATTTTGACCGGGTAACTTTAATCTCAGCTGACAAACGATCACTCTCGATGCCTGCCTGCGAGTTTCTCTTCCAACTGGACACGATCCTTAAGAAACGATCCTCTGGGACTGGTAGAAAGGTCGCAGACCTTTACGGGCGTGTCCGAAAAGTGGAACGATCCCGACAGAAATAAAATCTCGCCGCGAGTGGGACAACCGTGAAAGTTGCCCGCGATTCTCCATTTTCCACCGGCCGAGGATGCTCAACCACGACGAAATTCGGTTGTCCGTTGTACTGTCGAGAGTGAAAGTCACAACTTTGAACCATCGACGTACCGTTTTCTTTTTTTTCCATCTTTTAGAACTGGGTCGCAATCGTTGCCGAAAAACGAAGGAAGTTGTATAAGAGTCGTTCAAGGTCCCGTTGACGTTTCACCGAGGAACAATCGGCCTGTGTAGGAATCGTAGACAATTAGCGGACTTCTTTTTTTTTTTTTACCTTTTCTTTTCGGCGAAAGATTAGAGATCTGGAATTGCGCAAGATCCGCCGTCCATTGTTTGAGTTTCTCCAAACGATCTGTCGAGAAGGCGAGCCAAGGTTAAGTCGGAATCAACACCTGGCTTATCGTTTTTCTATCGTCGATTGGAATTTTCACTTCGGCTATGTTGATTTTATTTATTTTCTACGAAGGGTCGACTGTCGTTATAAAACTTCTTCGCCTAGGTCAAGATCATCCATGTTTCCGGTCCCGTGGACGGGCACTGGTTCCCCGCTAAAAAAGAAACCGGACGCGTCTCCGAGCTAAATATGGCCGGGTTAGGTCGTTTGTCATCGCCTCCCACCACCGACCGCTCCTCCGTTTTCTGTCCTACGCGTACTACACGACAACTTGGCCAGATCCTGTCTGCCAACAACAGATGGAACGTGGCCGTGCTAAGAAAAACTTGTTCGTCGAAATTTTGGCCGAGACAGCCGGATGTTTGGGGCCGTTTCCACCGAGCCACGCAGCCTCTGGCTTGTCTGCGAACGGATATTTTTGGGGTTCAAGGAACTTTCGGGCCTCTGTTGTTGTGCCGAAATCTGATTGACAAGGTTTCTGACTGCCTTGGAAGGTTTTTAGCGAACGAGGACGTCTGTGAAGTTCGGTTTTACGGGATTGTGAAAACGTCGGAGGAAATTTGAACGGTTTTGGTGGATTGTGTTTGACGTGCGTGCTTCTTTGGTTCGAAGTGTGACGTTCTGGAGAGTATATTCGTTAGAAGAGGGCAGAGATAAGTGTCTGCAGAGTTGAGGAGTTCAGTTTCAGTGAATTCACGTAGTATTTTCGATAAAAAGTTCTATTTCTGGAGGAACCTTGGAGTCCCACAGTCGGATAGCCAGTGCAGACACGAGTTAGCCAAGTGCCTGGGTCGTAGAACGAGTGAAAAAAAGAAAAGATATTTTCTACAAGAAGAATAAAAGAAAATCGAGGCTTCTAAAACCTTAGAGCAGGTCTGAAAAGGGGGAAGAGCACGTCTTTAGCCGGGGCAAGTCCGATGACCTTGACAAGAATAACTCCCAAGGCCGGACATCAGCCTCGAAAGAAACATGGAGACTCGTGGTTCCGTTTACTTGACGATCGTCCTTGTTTTGCCAGTGATCCTGTGGCTGTTCGGGAATCTTAGTAGACGCAAGATCCTCGCAGGTGTCGCTAAAGCTGCTAGGTAAGATCTGGAATTCTGAAAGATTTAAGGTCCCTTCGTATTGCCTAGCAAAAGATCCTACCCTAGTAAAGTGCTAGAGTCCAAGACTCCGCAGAACACTCCAAATACCACTTTAATTTTGTAATTGGGAGGCACTAGTGGCTGATCTGACAGCACTATAGCAGTGGATTGCTTAGAATCGCTGGGCACAAGGCTCACTGATCGTTTTTGAGGCATACTTTATATAAAACGCTTTCTGTGTTTCACACCGTGGCGATAGGGTTATTTTTTAGCGATCTGGTTATAAGTTTCCATTGGGCTACGACCGGTGTACGAATTCTGCGGAATGCCCCAAACAAAATGCGTTCTACGTATACCACTGTGGCCATAGGGTTATTTTCAGTGGTTTGGGTTTAATTTTGAAATTTAGTAACGCTTGCGACCCTCTAGGACCAGTGGTCTACGACCGACATACGAATTCTGCAGAACTAGGTATCCCATTGTGACTATAAGGTTATGTTTCACTGCCTTGGGTTTAATTTTGAAATTTAGTAACGCTTGCGTCCTCCTAGGAGTAGCCATAGGCACAAATCGGCTATCGTAGAAATTGCTTTGTTCTTCTTAACCACACGTGACCCGTGCGACGAGACACATCAGATCAGCTCGTAGTTGCTTGCCTCAGCAGCCGTTCCATTTAGGATCAGGCCGATGACGCGACTCATTATAATTACGATGCTGCGCCTCGAGCCTCAGTCTCTCTCGTGCTGTTGTCCTCGTCCGTTGCGCAAGTCATCGGAACATCGACTCGGTTAATTGTTCTCCGCTCGATTCGTTTCTCTTTCTACGTCGACAGTGTCCCAACGCCCGATTAGAAATGAAATGGAGAGGTGACGTTTGCTGATCCACGAGTCCTTTCATCTTCTCCTCGAGACAGCTAACCCGTAACCTAGCCTCTGTAATCGCGACGAAAGAGTTCATTTTCTTGCAAGCATTTCGTCGGATTTTCGAAGTGGAAAGAGTTTTGTTCTACATTTTTGAATCGTTTTCGAATCGTTAAGCTTCTTCGAGAAGGCGCTAATTATCCCACGGTTTGCGCTATCGAGGAATAAAAGATACAAAGAATTATAAATATAGCCACCACGTGGAAAGGGAGTATAAGATCGGGTTCTATTTTAATCGTTATCTCGAAAGTAGCGAACGACGCTCTTCAGAATCTAGCAACGCTTCTCTCGTTGCCTTCCACTTTGCATCACCGATTAGATAAAGCGATTTCCGGTGTCTTTCTCGTCCGAGGGGAAACGTCCTCCTTCGGTCTGATGGTGTGTCGAATCGATCAGAAGTGTTTCTGTAACGGATTTGCGTAACTAACAATCACGTGTTTTATAATTAAACGTTATTTACGTAACGACGTTTCGTGTCCCGGCACCGATTCTCTCGGTTACGCATCGATTGCTGGCTAAAGTTTCGTTTATTTTCCTGCAAAATTTCATGCCATTCGATCCTTTGTCCCACGATTTTTACTTCCTTCCTTGATAAGGATTGAAACCACGGTTCAGGAAACGGAAGCGGTTTCTGTTCCCGATAAAAGGATAGTCCTTGTTTGTTCCTTGCTCCGTTCGAGAGAAATAATATTGACCGAATTCCTGTACAGGTCCGCTTTGCAGACGTTGCACAAGGTGTCGAGCAAGGCACGGGAGCAGAATTACTTCCTGGGTGGGCTGTCGCACGACTGGGTCAGTTACTATGAGCAACGAATCGAGAGCGATCGCTCGTGTCTCAACGAGTGGCACGCTATGGACAGCCTGGAATCACGTAGACCACCGTCGCCAGACAGTGTGCGCACCAAGTAAGTTTATGGCTGCCAAGCGAGCTTCAGTTCTTAAGGCTGCGTTCAGACTATGCCAGTAGTTGGCACCAATGACCAAGGTGTCTGTACCAGGTCTCTCATCCGAAAGAGAAAAGACTTGGTACAGACTACTTGCGCCCCAATTATTGGCATAGTCTGAACGTAAGCCTTACAGTCCTCCGAATCTTTCATACATCCCAGTCGTCGTTTCGTTTGGGGTTTCATCTTGAAAATTGCTTCCAATTGTTGATAGCCGAGCGGCATCGGTCAGTTTTTGACCAACCGACCGCCCCAGATCTCAACAACCCTTTCGTCTAGGGCTGCCAGTGCCCTATGACACCTTAAGCCTTCAAATTCATCAAGTTGTCGCATCGTCAAGTGTTTTTCTTTTTAGGAATTGAAGTAAACGTTGTTCGTTTGAACGTTGCAGACCTAGGGAGAGGGACGAGACTGAGCGCGTGATCCGATCCACGTTGAAGGAGATCATGATGTCGGTGGACCTCGACGAGGTAACCTCGAAGTATATTCGAGGTCGTCTCGAGGAAGATCTCGACATGGATCTCGGTGAGTTCAAGCCGTTCATCGATCAGGAGATGCTCACCATTCTGGGTCAGATGGACGCGCCGACGGAAATATTCGACCATGTTTACTTGGGAAGCGAATGGAACGCGAGCAACTTGGAGGAGCTTCAGAAGAATGGGTTAGTTTTCCTGGCATCACCTTTCCTGTAAGCAAACCTCGTTCGAACAGAATCATTGAAATTTGGTATCTTTCCCAGGGTCAGGCATATCCTGAACGTGACTCGGGAGATCGACAACTTCTTCCCGGGGATGTTCACTTACCTGAACGTTCGTGTGTACGACGACGAGAAGACGGACCTGCTGAAACACTGGGACGACACGTACAAGTACATCACGAAGGCGAGGAAAGAAGGCTCGAAGGTGTTGGTCCACTGCAAAATGGGTGTGTCGAGATCCGCTTCGGTGGTGATCGCGTACGCGATGAAAGCGTACAACTGGGACTTCTCCCAGGCCTGGAAACACGTGAAGGAGAAGCGTAACTGTATCAAGCCGAACAGCAGTTTCTTGCTGCAGTTGGAAACTTACCAGGGTATCCTGGACGCCATGAAGAACAAGGAGAAGCTTCAGAGATCGAAGTCGGATACGAACTTAAAGTCCCCGACTTCGACGAAGGATCCGGCGAAAAAGGAGGAGAAGTCTGACAGTGTGGACAACGGGCTGCAGGCTGTGTCGGGTTCCGAATTGAAGAAGACCGGTCAGAGGCCGAAGAGTTGGTCGCCGAATGTTAAGATCACCGAGACCATGTTGCCTTCTGGTATGAAACATTTTCAATCTGTCGTTAAACGATCTGAGCACCGCGAACAGTCCCGTTGATTAATCGATCTTCTTGTTGCAGTTCCCCTTTCGCAGTCCCTCGAAAGCATCGACAAAACAGGGAGCACGGAAGTGACCAGGGAGGAGCTTCTCCGGTCCAGCAGCCAGAAGCCTGGTATGGCGCAGGAGGCGCGAAACGTGTTGATGCCCTGCGGTAACGGGCAGTCGTACAGCGTTTCGCAGAATCAGATCTTTCATCTGCCGGGTCCCTCGCCGGACACGCCCAGCGTGAAGCACCGAGTCAGCAAGCTGGAGACGCAGGGCCAGAGGAGGAAGGGTTTGGTGCTGAACCTGACGAATCAATTCGAAGCGGTTAGCAGCAAACCGTCGTCGCCCAGCTCCGACTCGGACACCACCAAACCGATGCCACAGAGTCCCGTGTCGGACGTGCACGAGAACGGGCTGGCCCAACGGACGGAGACGAACCAGGACGTGTGGGATCCTGGCGAGAAGCGGACGAAGAAGACGGTGAACGGTAACGATAGTGAATGTCTAGTCTGGACTGCATCATCGTCCGATGCAACGTGTACCAATTCGTGTAGTAACGCTAAGACTAACGGGGAAGTGACCGTGGAGAGTGATTGTGTCGCGACGGTGACGATGTGCCCCGGCATCTCGACGCGAAAAGTAAAGAAAGATGGGGATCCGTTCAGCACGCAGGTCGACAGAGTGTTCGATCGGGAGGAGAGGCAAGGGGAGCCGGTCACCAGGGACTCTCCGAGTCGGCAGAGCTCGTGGAGCAGTTACGACAGTGCCGTGGTTTTAGATAATAATTCGGTGCACAGCTCGTGGGCCACGTTGCCTTCGAGGAACAGTTCCTGGGGCTCGTACGACATGCGACCGTCGGACTTGCTCGGTTCCAGCGGTTTGTTCCCGTACGACAAGGAGGAGATACCCTGGCATCCGGGCACGGTGAAGCGCACCAAGCAGAAACTCGAGGAGAACACCACCTCCGGGACCGTGAAGCGCGTATGCACGCAGAACGCCGACGCAGAGGACAAGGACAGATTGCCTGTCGAAGAGGACACCTACAATCCGGTACTCCTTCACCACACGGCGTCCCCGACACCGCGAAGAAGGGACTCCTCGCCCAGTCAGGAACACAATCTGAAGGTAGACCCGGTCAGAAACTCGCCCAGTCCAATCAGAGGGGTCGACATCTCGCCCGTGTCGATTCGTCAGATAGGAAGACTGTCCACCAGTGCCCCTGCGCCATCCTCCTTGTCCTCGGACACGGACCTTCCCTCGTCCTTGAGATCTTGCAGGTCCGAGAGCGAAACCTCGAGTCCCTGCGTGGTCAACACCACCCAGTGTCCCTCCGTGAAGCATCACAAGATGGTGCTGGAGAAGCTGAGCAACAAGTCGATGTTCAACAAGCGTTGTCTGTCCGTGGACGACTCCCCGGACGCTGAGTGCCCTCGCAGCACCTCCGGCATCGTGAAGAACCTGAAGAAGGAGTTCGAGGCGAAATCCACGAAGCTGGAAAAGAGTCCCGAGAGCAGCTTCGAGGGGGAATCGTCGATGGTCGGTCGACCGAAGAGGGACGTAAAGATCAGAAGCCTGCCCTCGTCGCCGGTGATCCCTCACAACGAATCGAAGATTCAGACCCCGTCCGAAACCAAAGACAAGGAGAAACCGAGCGATACACCGGTGTCCTCGCAGGACGGCTCGGAGGATCGATCGGTCAGGGTGCTGGTAGGCAAATACGAGGTGAAGCCGGACGTGAGGAAGTCCGCGGAAATTCAGCTGCGCGTCCACAAGGACAAGGACTGGGACACGATGGACACGCAAAACTCGACCAAGACCAAAGTCACGCCCGAGTACAGCCGAAGGTCCGCGCCCATCATGATCAACAACCACTCGTCCCCGTTGTTCCCTGAGGGACCGGAAGCTCCTGGCAGGCCGCCAGTTCCCTCGAGCGGCGTCGTGGCAGCTAGCAAGAAGCAACAACAGCACGGCAGGACGCATCCTCTTGCCAGGCTGCAGGTCAGGCCTAGGCACAGCAGTCCTGTTTACAACACCATGTAAGGGGGGACAGCAGGGGGGAACGTTGTTTTCTCCCGTTTGTCGAATCAGAGCGCGCGTACCTGAACGCATGGGTATGTTGTCGTGGCCACGATGAAACCGTGTGATCTCTATTGATGCCAACGAGTCCGAGGATCGTCCTCTTCGTGCTCGACGACCGATCGACGAGGGGACAGGATTTAAGACTTTTGCTTCCCACCATCTTTTCGATGTACAATTTTACTATTTCGCGGCAAGTCCTGTGCTACAGCCGGCCGACAGTCGGGCAGGCCACCGATACATATATATATACATATATATTGTGTCCAAATTGTTCCGAATAACGTCTTTGCTTTACTGCCTTTTTTTTTCTACACCGTGCGCGTTGTGTCCCGGTGACTTGCCTGGCTGTCCCGACGCGTTTTTATGTTCCTTCTTCGTCAGACGTGTCTTGGCCTGCCCTATTAGTTCAATTATTTTTTAAGCTGGAAATGCAACAATGTTATTCCTACGACGTGTCGTTACAGACCTATATATGAACGGAAAAAGCAACAAAAAGAAACAAAAAAAAAATGAATGGGCTTGGAATCAAACGTGCGATGTTCCGCGGAGACGTTAGCCCGGAAGTTGAAGCCAATGTTGACCTGTGTGTTCGTTGAAGAGGGGCCCGGTCAGGCTGTGAACGTGAAAGGGGTCCGTGGTCCCTCCCCCATCCCGTTGGCTTTCGACTTCCGCATTTTTGTGATCGCCTAGGCGCCAAGCGACAGATTGTATGTATAATAAAAACAAACAAAAAAAAAAATCCATCGAGATGGATAAAAATGTCAGACACCCCGGGACGACGTGTGTGTGTGCGTAACGTTTAAAGCTGTACTATTAGTATTTTAGAGCGAACGATGTGATTAGGATGTATGGTGCACGGTACGCGAGAAATAACAAAAGTAATAATGATTCAATCTATTTTGTCCCGGGTCGTTCGAACGACCCGGCCAGCCGATCGACCAATCGTTAACGATCCTTCGCAAAGTCTTTCTGTAATCGTGTAGCATTTGTCGTGATTGATTTCCCGGTTAACCGCTTTTCTTTCCTTTCCTATCGACCGGAAGGTTCTAACTGGAGAAAGTACAATGAGAAAAGCACGATCTTGAAATCGGCCGTTAATCGTTCTCAGACATATCATCGGACCCGTTCGTTCTCTGTTTGCGTTCGCAAAGCCATGTCGACCAATTTTATACTCCCCTGATAATGATGATAATGATGATGAATGCGAGGCTCGTTTTTTGATAAGATGCACCCGCGACGACTGTGTGTGTGTAGAAATATATTTTATTACTGAGATAATTTTGCAGATAATTTTCTCGTACGTTCATTCTAACCGCTGTTGTCACTCGGACGAGGTTAACTTGAAGCGACAAAGCAGATCCTGAGAGCTGGAATGCTATTAAAAAAATAAAAAATAAAAATAAAAACAAATTGTAACATACTTGAATATAGAATAAAATGAACAAAAAATGTTACATCGCCCAAAACCGTGTTGTGCTTTCGCGTTTGTTTTCTTTCGTCGAAACGAAATCAACTGGACAAAGTAAATAAAGAAAAAACACAGTTCATCGTTTATCGAGCTGCTACCTTTCTTTCTCACGCCACGAACATCGAGCTTCCTTTTTACTTATATAGAAAAACGTTTAATTCTCAAGAAATATGTACGAATAAAACAGTCATTGGAATTGTAAGAAGTTTATCCAGGCTGAGCGTCTATCTCGAAGATCTGTTTACCGGCGCAGAATGCCAGTTGCGGCACCACGAACACGGTTCTCGTCTTCTTCGAGTATTTGGGATTCACCGGGCCTACGTCGAAGCTGTACGCGCCGCTGTTCAGGTTCCTGATCATCGCCAAGGTCTGTGGAAGATTATCGTCGGATTGGAGCCGTTTCCTTAGCTTTCACTTATACGGGCAGGTGTTTAAGCCACCGCGAAGGGTCAGATTCGCGGGCTTGGAAAAACCCTTCATTCACCAGCTAATGCCAGGTTTACACCTAACGAGTGACTTGGCAGGTGTAAGCCTAGAATAAGGATCATCGGAAGGGTAGACTGCCCTATACGAGAGCGACCCTCTTAGCCGTTTGGCCCATAAACATTAGTAAGCACATATTTATACTAGTCTGGTGTGAACAGCACTCGGTAGGTATATTCGGCTCTTTACTGGCGAAACTTTGTGCACCTGTACGCATACACGTATAGAGGTCCGCGATGCCAAACCGAGAGGATCTGTTGAAGTAGCATTAGGCTCCGCTTAGACTATGCCTGTAGCAGGCGCCAGTGTTTCTGGTCATGCCTGTCGTCCGAGATAGAAAATGGTTGTTTTCTTTGGTACAGGCACAGTCAGAAACACAGAAATTCGGTCCGCCCGCTACAGGCATAGTCTAAACGGACCCTTATACGTCGGTGTGTATCGCAAGTGGCCTCAGGGGGGCATGGAACCTACCGCGTGAGATCTCAGGTCGACCACTCTGAAGAGATTGGCGTCCGTGCCACCGCAGGCGAGGAACATGTTGGTCACATACTTTCCACAGTAGAGCAGGGATGAGTAGCTGTCAGGTTCTATGGTTACCAGGTGCTTCCCGCTCCCGTAGTCCCATAACTGGATGCTGTTGTCTCTTTGCCAACCACACGACAGAATCTGACCGTGGAAATCATTTATCAAGAAAATGAAAATCGCTGAATCTTTGTATCCGGACAGTTTCTGTCTAGTAAAATGGATGAACAAGTTGGGTAAGCATTTGAGTCTCAACCTCCCTTCCGTTCTTGCTTATGTCTAACGTATCGCCGCACATGTGAACACCGGATATCCGTCTTAGGGCGTACGGTTGCCTGCAGTCCCAGAATTGTATGGTGTCGTCCCATCCACCACTGATCAATTCGTGCGCCGATTTTGGATTGAAACAGGCGCTGAAGATCCTGGACTTGTGGCCGTCCATAACTTCCAACGAGTCGCTGAAGTGGAAGAAGATTTTATAGACGTTTGTTCGTCTCCCCAGACGCTCTTGGGTCGGGCCGACGACCGCCAGGTGGCTAAGCGAGAGATAAGTACCCAGGCGTCTCTTCTGTCCTTCTGTTTCAAGTATTTTTGTACATTTTTCCTGAGCAATCGCAAACATCCTCGTCGGATAATATTTAAGGCAGCCCTCCTGGCGGACGATCAAAGAAAAAAGCGGTATCCAGGCGTCTGGGGCAGGAATCGGCTGTCCGTCACTGTCAGACTGTCTGGCAGTCGATCCCGAGACGAAGCTCCGTTTCCTACAATTTGTAGGTTAGAATTACCGACAGTCGGACTGCGATTGAAAGGAGCCCGAGCTTCGGTTTTAAACTACGGTAATTAATAAGGTGTACATTAATACAAATATTGAACAAACCTTGCGTGGAACATTCTTTCCAACTTCTTAGTCTCTACGTCGTACAAACAGAGCTTCGCATCGTCGCCCATGGTGACAAATTTTGGCAGGTGATGGTGAAAAGCCAACCCAAGGGTCTGTCTCTTTTCCCTTATCGTGTACAGACACTGGGAGCTTGGGTAGTGCCAGCATTTCACGCATCCGTTAGCATCTGCGCCAACGAATCGTAATAGTATTAATTTTTAATAAACCTGCTGGACGATGGTATGAATATATTTTTTATTTCGCTTGAAAATTGAGTTCTAATGAATACTAACAGGTCGCAATGACGTTTCGCGAGATCGGGTGAGATCTGCGAACAGGCCTGTGTTTAATGGCAGTCACTGGGCTTGGTTTTTGAACCATTTCTTCATCCCGAAGAATTATATTCTCTCCTTTCGAGTTGGTATTGTACAATTTGACCGTTCCGTCGGTTAAACCAGCCGCCAAAAAATCATGGGTCTCCGTATAACATATGCAAAGAATGTCTTGGTCGACGTCCCTGGAACAACCACCTTTTATCGATGTTAACGACCAATTTCAACGAATTCACACTCAAATGTATTATACAACTGATTTAACAAACAGTAAGTGCTTTGATCGTATGTAATTATTTTAAATTCATATAAATTCCCGCCTTTTTTTTGTATTATTGACTACTTGAGTCGACTATATTTTATAACCGAACGTCGGAAATAGATATTTGCATACAATTGTCTAACAACAGTTACATTGCCATCTGTCTGAAGACGCTCCGTTGACGAAAATTTGACGCTTGTTCGTCCGATGGAAAACCTTAGATCTTGATCCATCGTTATCGGCAGGGTTAACCTAACTTCGTGTCCAACCACGCTGTTAATGTTCACAAGAATAATGATTGACAGAATATTACGATACAAATGAAATATACGTGCCATTGCAAATCTGTGACTGTGTTGTAAGTTTAGAACTTCATATTCGATGCTTTACCCAGGGGTAAAGCAACAGATTTGAGCTTGCGATTCCCCCCCGAAAGAATTTAATTGACGATCGTGTAACTGCAGACGAATAATTGTCGGAAATTGTTTCCGTTCCAACGTTAATAACCTCAGTTTCTTTTTACCTTTATTCCACTGATCATACTTATATGTAACTGTAAATTTATGTGAATAAAGGATTATTGTTATAAAAGAATCTTTGTTTTATCCTATGAATAAACCAATTTCGCGTTATTTATCGAAATATCACAACTATTCAATGTCTAGACCATTTATAAAAGAGATTGAATCGTATAAAAGTAATTTAATGAACTAAAAATGTTATACAAGCTTCATTTTTTATGACTTTTTCAATTTTGTCTGGAGACTCCGAAACGGTACAGGTGGCGCCATCTAGCGGTGAACAGCGGAACTAAGAAAACAAAAAATCACGTTTTTCTGTTAAATGAGCCACTTTTTGGCATTTCTGGCACGTGCATCGTGTTCTACGTTCAAAATTCTATCAAGATAACGTCATTAGTGACTTCAAAACGCTCTAATTAGCAAAATTGAAAAAACATGTCGCGCACGGGGACAGAAATGGTGTCGCCATCTAGCGGCGAATCCCCCGAACTAATGCAACTAAATTTTATACAACTCCATTCAACTTAGTGTTCTGAAATCGAACAAAGTCGATCTTATTTATTGCTAATGATCGTGCAGGAAGAGCTTCTAAGTTATGCATATTCCGTAGAAGGCAGAAATTAATTAAATAACTCTTATATTTTGCAAAGGACCACCGTAAATTGTATTCGTGGCGCCATCTATCGGCGAAAGGACGAACTAAACGTTGCGTAATGTCGGTAACGCGAGCAATACATTGCAAAATATTGAATATTTATTCTTTTTCATTTTTCTTTCTTTTACTCGATTAAATGCATGTTTACTGATTTCGTTTGCAGTACGTTACGAGTGCATGGCATTTAATAAGTCCCAATCAGCAGAGAAATTGATTTATTACGGAAACTTTATATGAAATTTAGTTCCGTTAGTTCGGGTGCACTGCCGCTAGATGGCGCTGCTATTTGTCTGCCCGTGCGTGAATGTTTTTTCAATTTCGCAAATTAAAGCTTTTCAGATTCACTAATGACATTATTCCAATAGAATCTTGTTCGTACAACACGCTGCACGCACCAGAAATTCCGAAAAGTGGCTCGTTTTTCGAAAAAACGCGATTTTCTGTTTCCGTAGTTTCAACGTTCGCCGCTAGATGGCGCCACCTATACCGTTTTCAAACCGCGCTGCACGAAAGATTGAAAAATAATTAAAAATAACGCTAGCAGTGCAGTAAATTGATTGTTTTACAATAATATAATGTTTTCTCTTGCTACTATTCAAATTAGGTCACCACTAATCACAAATTTATTACATCTACATATAGGTAAAGCAGTTTATTCACAAAAACTATTAGCTACAAAGGTTATTATGATTCCACAATAATGGTATAATCCTTCTGAGGGCTGTATTAATTTCTAATATCCTCAGAAATAGCAGAGATAATTAAGGTAATCAAGAAATTCGTACAATCACCCCCTGTATTACATTGCTACGTCAATCGGGGCAGCGGGCAAGCTAGGGGGACAGCCATTTTGAATTTTAGTGGCGGCACTTTTAAAATTACGAACAGCACCAAATATTCAGCCACTTCAATTTCACACGGGTTTCAAAAGTAAAGTACCAAAAACTTCTCAAAATCTGTCAGCGTTATTCATCCACGGCAATTTGGAAAGAGGAGGTCCGTGAATCACAGGTTGAGAACCGAAAGAATAAGATCTGTCGTAACCTGTCTGACGGAGAAATACATTTCATCCAAACGACATAAATCATTCGTTTTACAATCCATAGATGGCAGAACGGCGACACGCAGGGGTAGGAGCAGTAGACCAATCATCGCGCAAGTGCGCGCGGACTTGTCTACCGACTTGTCTGTGACAGTCAGTCGGTAAAGCGGCAGGTTCGTTGTCGGGTTCGTTTGGGTGTCTCATGCGAACGATCGCGTGCGAATTCGTGTCCGTTTTGCACGTAGAAATCGTTCACGTCCGCCGAAGAGTCGCGATGACTGCGTCCAGGATCGACGTATTCGCGCCGCCCGCGTGAACGTTCGCGCGGGTCGAATATCGGGTGGTTGTGGTGTTGTTTCCCCCCCGTTGGGGAGTGTCGTTAACCTCGTTCGACTGGCGGATTCTTGTGCGATTGTAAATCGCGGCGAAGATCAACGCAACTGTCAGAACTTGGTCCAACTAGAGGGGTGCAGGTCGATGAGAATGTCGGCGTCGGCCGCGTCGTTCCCGGCGTCGCGACTGTGAGAACGACGCGTCCGTCGCGAGCGTCTCCGAGGCAGACCAGGCCCCAGGGCGGACAGCCGTGTTCTCGCGTACAAGAATTTCAGACCACCGAGGAAAATGGCGGACCTCGAGGCGGTGCTGGCCGACGTCAGCTACCTGATGGCCATGGAGAAGAGTAAATGCACACCGGCCGCCCGTGCCAGCAAGAAGATCATCCTGCCCGATCCAAGGTAGCCCAATCTACTCTCTTTTTTCTTTTCTGTCAATCGAAACCGCCTTGAGCTACTACGTACACCTCTAGCGATGGAGACGACGCGTTCGTGAACAAGCGGCAACAATAACGTTCTGACCAAATATTCTGGATAGTTGTAGATACTTCCGGTTTCGCTTAGACGCTCTTGGATTTGTTGCAGCATCGCCTGCGTGATAAGCAAATGGAATAACGTGTTGCTTACAGTATTTACTAGATCTGTTGCATTCTGTGAATGGACATTTTAAATAGGGTGAACTGTACAGTGATTGACACTTTCAGTCAAAACTAAAATGAATGTGAAAATTGATTTGGAAATTATATTATAGGAAATCAATCATTTGACACTTTTATGTGGATTGTTTTTTGTTATTATTCGTAAATCTTGATAATGGTTTCCTGAAAAGGTTAAGAATCATAGTGCCTTTGACATAGAGTTTTCATTATAAACATTATTTCTTTGCTCTTCGAGGCAATCTGCATTAGATTTTCTTATCGTTTATTGTCACCATAAATTTACACATTGAACTGAATAATATGCAAGAAACCGTACATAAACAAGCTTTGCAATTTAATATTCTAACGCATACAAGATATATTATGCAAGTAACTTAAAGAAACGGTCGCTTGTTTTCTTTTTTCTCATAGATGTTGCATGCTAAATGCGACAAGTAATGTTATGCCATAATTAGTAAAGTCTGTACATACCGCATTTCAATACATTCTTGATAATTTGGCTTAGATTGCAGCGCCTGTTTAATTATACAGATATGTAATGTATAATTGTTATTCTGATATTAAATTGTTCTTGTCGACAGACATACAGAACAATGAGTATCGCTATCTAGTTATAACAAGCTGAAATCCTGTCATGGTACTTAAAGGGGATAATCTTCTTAAAGAATTTTGCAAGGATTTGCATCGATTGTACATTTCTGCACGATAATCGAATTAGTCCCATCACTACGTCTCACCACGTTTCCTGCCCTTCCCTTCTTCTTCTCCGCGCGTTTCCTTCTCCGATCCAAGCTTTATCGGCTCGTTTCCTCTTTTTCCGCGCATACGTACGGCTGTTCGACTCTTTTGGCATTCGTACGACTCGGTAGCGCGCCATTTCAGAAAAATGTTTACAAACAGCGAACTACGCCGACCAGAAGCGACGGAAGTTAACAATTAACCACGATAGGAAAATTACTTCCGCTTTCAGTCAGGTTAATAAACTATTATTGGTTATACAATTTTGTTTAGATTTTTACGGTAATTGGTTACTCACGCGAAACAGTGGACCAGTTTTGATGAAGTTTGGTTAGGTGCGTTTTCAATTTTCGATGTAATAAAGCACGATATATTTTGACGCGTTATTATGAAACAGATATTTGCTATTTCGTTTCGGCTAATCAAACACTTAGTTTCTGCTATTAGACTATAAAATTCTATTTTAATTGTTATAATTAATGGTTACTTCAGTTACTCGTGTCAAACTGTACACTCGCGAAGTTTGGTTAGGCGTACCATAGCAAGCCGGGTACTTTCGGCGCGTAATTTGATTCAAATACTTACCATTTTATTTCTACTACTCAAATGCTATTGGATAATAGATTTGAATGTAATTAATAAATCGTTGGAGTAAAGTTTTATTCAAATTATTACCACAATTATATTATTCGTTACTAATTACCTAACTTGTGTTAAACGGTAAACGAATTACCGTGAAGTTCGATTAGCTGCACTTTCGATTTTCGATACATCAAAGCGCGGGTAATTTTGGCGCGTAATTACGAACCAAATATTCTCTCTTTCGCTTCTGCCGCTTAAATAAAGTAATTTAATACCTTTCTCGCATTGGAAAATGATTAATACTTAAATTAATTTATAATTTCGATCGAATATTAAATAAATAATTATACATAATCGTTCAACTTAATATTGTCGCGTTTCTAATCGTAAACTAAATCGGAATAACCAATATTCAGCCTAAAATTAATTTAGACAATTAACAACTACGATGGGATATAGACTTGCCGGTTAATTTTTCTGAAAACCGACGGGGCGGGGTCGAGTCGGAAAACGAACGTGGATAAAGATCGGAGGGGGGGTCAATTTCGAAGATTGACTCGTCGACGGGGTGTTTCGTAAGAGTGGTCGTTTACGAGACCGTTAGTTCCAGCAGTCGGAAGGCAATAACGTTATATCGGATTATCAAACAAACCAGAAGTTTACTGATACGTCGTGCGATGCCATTAAGAATATATCCACCGTTCTAATCGTTCCTCTTCCAACGATGGTATCTTCGCGAATCTCACGGCTGGCGGCGTTTAATTAATCATAAAAACACGTTATTTTTTCTTTTACGATGAGTTCCTCGAGGATATAAAAAATATCGTACGAATTGACACGCATGTTTGAATATGATATATTTTCGAGTGGTTGGATTCCCAGAGGACTTTGATATATCGATGCTTCTACATTTATATACCAACGATTGCGTCAATATTTATCGTCTCGATTCGATGATGCTGAACGTCGATATCTAAATATTATTAGACGCACGTAGATCGGTGCTAATAATATGACCGTATCGGCCGAAACTTTGGTTTGGTCGGGACCCGGGTCCCAGCAACCCGTTTCACGTTCCTTGACAAACAAGAAAATAATAATAATCGTTATATGGATACCTTTTTTGTTTTGAAAATAAAAGTTTATATAAAACGTTTGCAACGTTCAAGCTTCGATGGATGCCCCAGAATCCAGTTGCCCATACGATGGTTAAGGGAGCTTATTACCATTTCGGTTTAATTAATTCGAAGATTCTAAGGAACTAGGGATACATTTAGGGATAGTTTAGGAAGGATCTAAGTAACTCTCCGGGAGAATTTAGGGAGAGCCTAGGAACTTGATGAAAAGTTAGGAGGATTCTAGGGAAATCCTAAGTAGTTTCTAGGGTGATCCTAGGGGAACTTGAGAAGCTGGGGAGATTCTGGGGGAATCCTAAGAACTCGAAGAGAGGCTGAAAAGATTCTAGTAGAATTCAAGGAGACCTTAGGGAGATTTGAAGAACTTAAAGAAACCTATGAAAATTCTAGTGAAATTCTAAGAAAATTTTAAAAAGATCCTAGGAAAGCTCCAAGAATACTATAAATACCCTAGGAATTCTCTAACCTAAGATCACGAGCAAAACTCGATTAATTCTTGAAAATTTCAACAAGAATATACATTTCTAATAACTGCAAATAAAAAAGCATCCTATATTTTAGCTGAAAAAACGTTTCTTCCCCCATCCGTATCGTTAATCTTTGTTACCAACTTATAAAGCAGCTACGTTTTGTCACAATTTGCACCGCGAGCCTTATATAACGACAGCACGAGGACGTGGAGTCGTTAAATTGATGCAGGTACGTAGAAAAGTCGGGCCCCGTGGTCGGCAGTGATTCACTGGAACACGCTACGTATTTCGGTCGGGTTTTCCCCTCGTCAGGTGAGCCGTTGAAAAGACCCTCGAGTGTCGTAAGGCCAAGGATATCTTCCTTACGACTCTCGTTCAGGATCGGTACGGTTCAGAAATAGCGCGACGTTTGGTTTTAAACGCAAGCTCCGACCAGGAATTATTCGGACGGATTCGAAGCCGATAACGAGAGAGAGGAGGAGGTGGTCTTCGTGTTTCCACGTACCGTCGGGAAAGGGGTGTGTACCAACGCTTCCGGGACCGAACCCCGCTGATCGATACTCAACGTCGATTATAATGTGCCAATGTTTACGCGACCGGGTGTTATTTTCGACCCGTAAAACACGGACGTTAGCGAAGGTACGGCGCGGAAAATAAAGTCGTTCCGATAGCAGGCTTCCTTTTTCCTGGCACTTGGCCAACCGGCCAGAAGAACGTATCACGTGCTCCTAACGAAAACTTCATTAAGGCAAATTGACACGTGGAGAAACTTCGGCTATGCGAATCTGGCACTCGACTTTCAAAAGAATTCAGTTTCTTTTATGGATAATGATAGTAAAAAGATGACTGGCTTCTGCTAATCTGAAGATTTACGATAACCATGTGTACTGCCTTTGTTGTTATGGGACGCTAAAAGAACTTTCGACACGGCAATATTCTTGAAATATTATTTAACAACATTCGTACGGAATAACGCATTGAAACGAATGAAAAGGAAGCGCAACACTGCTTCTCCCTCTGCTTTTGGTTCCCAGGGCAGCGTATTAAAAATCCAAGTAAAAGTTCCTAGGGAAAATTTTCAATAGCCTTCCTAGGGAAAATGGCTGCGCGGGGGGAGTGCTGCCGGATTAAATAACCAAACGAGCCTGTTTACCTAGTAATCTACTAATAAATTACTAGATATTACTACGGCAACGTTCGAACAGGAAATTATATATTATAATAAAATATGTAACAGTTTTCAAACGTGAGAAGACGGTGTAAAATATGGTTGACGTTAACGCGAACGGAATATAGATAATGTAAATTTAGCGAGGAAAAAGAAAACTCCCTAGGAGACTATGAATTCTTAAGCAGAGGATACAGTTTTATCTACTCTTCCCCCCCATTTAATATTCAACTTCCGACGATAATGAATTTTAAGAGCGTTTCCCTCGTGTCCTCGGTCTCGTTGAAAAGAATTAAGAAATTATTATAAACAATTAACGCTCTATGACGTTACCAGTGACTCATCGTTTGTTGTTGAAAAATTCATGCAGATAACCAAAGTGATTACCACGGAGTTCTATTAAAAGCACTTCATTGACGTACGAAAAAGGTTCATTATACTTTATTTTGCTTGATAATTTTAACTTTCATGTATTTTTAGATAATTATTGTTCTTCCTGTTTCTTTTCTTTTCTCGACGCGAAGTTGGAAAAATTAATAACATCGTTGCTTGCGCCTTCGCAATTCTGTCGAATACTTTTTTCGATAATACTCGAGAAGAATTTCCGACGGAAAATAAGAAAACGTAAGAAGAACAAACCATTCTGAAAATAGAAACACCCGATTGTTTATTGTTCTTGATTATTAACCGCTTCACTTGCGGTTCAAGGAACGGTCGGATCGTTCGAGTTTTAGAAGCGGACAGAACAATTTGAAGAATCGAAAATATATTTATTGCGGTTATTTATAATAAACAAAGTTAATTGGAAGTTTTTAATGGGATTTGTGGTGTTTAAATAGGTTCGTTAGAGTTCGTGTAGCTTCGGTAGAGCTTCGCGAAGGGGGCTCCGCCCATTTCTGCGCGTGACAGGTGCGCAGAAGCAGCAGCTGGCTTTGCGGTAGGAAGAATTTTTATATTGAAATTCAAAGTTTCCAGGTTTTCTTATGTTTATTAAATAAATATGACACTGTCAAAGCTTCGAGATTCGTAAAAATATAATATTCCAAAGTTACGATAACAAAAATGAAAATTTCAGTGTTCGATTACGTGTCCGATCGATGCAGGGTCACTCTGACCCGTAAAATGATGGCCCGCAGAGAAGGTGGGATGGTATTTACAAGTTACTCGATGAATTTACGATGGGTTTCTTTTTCGTAACCGAGCCTCGAGCCGCGCTTACGAAATTGTACTATTTACGGGCGGGAAATTTAAATATTTGCCGTACGTCAGAGACGGTTCCAGCGGGTGAAACGATACTCTGGCTTCCGTTTGGCAGCGAGTTTCGATGAGAATTGTTTTGATTGTTGGCCACGAATGAACAGTCGCGTTTTACGCCTCGGTGGAACGGTTAAACGATTCCCGTTGGTTTCTCTATGACCGTTCGTACCACCTAAGCTGATCTTGGTACCTTTTTAATCACCGTTTCCAATCGGCGAATTTCACGCGTAAAAATATACTCCCGTTTTACGCTGTAACCGAAAGGAAAACCGTTCTGGATTGTTTGCTTTCGTAGACGCGTAAACTGCCGGCCACCAGTACGGAACCACCTATGAATTCAAAATGTGAAGTGCGCGATTCCTATGCTTCTTTTTTTAAATTTAGGTGTCTACAGTTCCGCCGGATGGTCGGCGACGCTGCTTTGAACGCTTTCGATTTGAAACTTGGAAAATTAGAGTATTTAAAATAAAGAAAAGAAAATTTAATATAAATTTCTCGGGTTATAAAGGATTCGTCCGGATGGCGCTTTGAACGGAAAATTAATACGTTTGGGGCAAAGGTAAAGTGATTATAAGATTGTAAATTTAGTTTTGATAAAGATTGCCTTTATAGGAATCAGGCTCGCCGATGGAAGACAAACACGCCAATCCCATGGTAGGATAGACTTCGTGAGCGAACACCATAAATCTGACGAGCTTAATATCACCACTGTCGATTGGCTGTCCCTTAAAACTTCGTCGTCGGTTGGAGGGTGGAAAGCAGGAGGGAAGAGTAAATCGCGGAGACGAGACACGGGGTCGTTCACTTCCGGGTTCAATTTCCTCGATTAATCTAGACTGTTTGGAGACTGTTCTTTTTCGCTTCTTCCAGTTATTTTTATCGCATCGCGATATTTATTCGAAAACATTTCAGAGGATTTTCCATCATTTTCCAAGTGTGAAAAAGTCTCCTCGTGAAATTTAATAACTGTTATTAATTGTTAGAATTCATGACAGAAAAGTTTCTCAAAATACTACTTATAGTATATCGGTGTAAAGCTTAGGGATTTCTGAAGAAGGCTGTATGGGATAAGTGTTGATTCATGGTATTTTTAATATCATCAAATTTCGCCAAACTTTATACATTTCAAATTGGACCATTGTTCGCTGTAAGTGTCAGCCAAGCATTTTACATCGAGAAGATTGATAAAACGTTTAAGTAGTCGTTTTTATTAAACTCTAAGCTTCAAATTGGAAATATTTTTACGTCATGAGTTTGTCTCTGATTCTCGATGTTACGAGATCGGTATATACGACAGCAAACAAAATCACACTTATCAAAATTGACAACCATTCAATCCGTACGCAGAATATCAACGAGGCGTTCGTACGATCTTATTCCTTGTATCTTAAGCTTTGAACTGATGTAGCATAAGTGGCATTCTGCGAGACTTTTATGTCATGAAATTGTCTCAGACATCGAGGTTCCGAAAGTCCATTAAAAATAGCATAAAAACACATTAATCGTGAAACGTCGTCCCGTTATCACAAAAACCCCGATAAAAATCCGTCTGTAACACCTTCTGTACACAGACCTGTCTCACAATATTTGCCGGTAAGCTCAATTTCCATTGTGTACATCGTAAAAAGCATGATATCTCGTTGTAGGAATTTAAATACCCCGTTCTCAAAAGGTTAACGATCTTGTCGGTTTGTTTATATCCGTCCACCCCTGCGAACATCGCATCCCAATCGAAAAGAAAAAACAAGTGATCGACGACCACCCCTTTCTGATCGTAACAAGGGTGCGGTTCTGTGCTATAAAGAACCTTCAAGGGAACGACGATACGAAAAAGAACACTTTGATACGTTTCTGGAGAATCTCAGTCAGTCAGGCGCGCCATTGACTGTACGACATAAGTATAATTAATAGAAAAAATGGGAATTTTCGAGTGGGTAATAAAATTGGAGAAATCATAGATTGTAGGAAAATATACTGTGACGAAAGAAGGGGTAAATGAAACGATCTTGGAAGGGTTGTGATTAATAAAGAATAAGAATGAGAATATATTTCTGATAATCAACGAGGATCATCTTTTATCATTTTCCGTTGTTGAGGAGCAGACATCGCCTACGTGGAATGCGATCGTCTATTTTCGCAGTATATCGTTGATGAATTCTTTCTCTTTCAACAAACATTCTTTCAGTGGAAATAACACAGGATGGAATGTTGAGCGTTATAAATTGACTGGAATTACAATCTAACCGGAACTCGACCTCTTTCTTATTTCTATTCAAACGTGTTCCTTCGTTATGAAAGGATAATCGAAGGAAAAATGTATGTTCGAGTAAAAATTATTGGTGTATTTAAGTAAAAAAGTAAATTTAATTTAGTATAGTATGTGTGTAGTAAGAATTTGTCCAGATGATCGGCGACGCACCGTACTTTGAACGCTTTCGATCGGAAACTTGGAAAATTAGCGTATTTAAAGTAAAAAAAAAAAGTAAATTTAATATAAATTTCTAGGGTTATAGCCTTTGGTCCGGATGGTCGGCGACGCACGGTACTTTGAACGCTTTCGATCGGAAACTTGGAAAATTAGCGTATTTAAAATAAAGAAAAGAAAATTTAATATAAATGTCTAGGGTTATAGCCTTTGGTCCGGATGGTCGGCGACGCACGGTACTTTGAGCGCTTTCGATTGACCACTTGGAAAATTCGTATAGAAAACTATTAAAATTGCTTGAGAAGTAATTTAACCATATTTTGTTTGCAACTCATATTGATCTATTTTAATCATGAGAAGGAATTTAAAATAGCAAAGGTCGAAGTTTGCGCAGAATTATTATAAAAGAAAAAAAGGAATGGCAAAGGACTCTTTTCTTTCTGTTACAGTGTACGAAGCGTAATGCACAAGTATCTGGAAAAGAAGAAAGAAGTGAACTTCGATAAAATATTCAATCAGATGTTTGGTGAGCAATTATTTTATATTTATATACGGAACCTTGACAAAAATAACTAATAAAGCATAAAATTGTGTAACTAATCAAACGTGGGAATTCAATTAAGTGTTTATATGCGGTCACGAGGAGCAAAAAGAAAGGGTGCTTTTATCGACACCCAATACTTCATTCACGTTTTTCTCAAAACTATATTTTTTTTTTAGGTCCGTGCGTAAAATTAGTCCGAAACTACCGAATCATTTTTTAATTTTTTTGTATATAATCTATTTTTCAAGTAACAATAATCCGATCTTTTGAGTGAAAATCATGACTGCTTTTTCAAAAGAATTCAAAATTCAATATTTTACCAAATCGATTCGTTCAATACCGAGAGAGATAACTCTGTGATCTTTTTTTGAAACCTTCTCCGACAATCTGCTTCCAACCATTCGATTCATAATATTATTTTATGAAAAAATTACAGAATCTTCTTGAAACGTCACTCTTTTAAACGCAAAAAGTTTTGAATAAATTAATCGATCGGACGCTTTTCAAAAAATTCGCAAAAAATCGCTTTTTCTCTACCTCACGACTGCACGTAAGCGCTTAATAGTTCCATCGCACACGATCGTCAACAGTCAAATAAAACTTATCAGACTTTTCTATCCCATTTTTCATATCGTCCAGGGTGTGTGTGGTCGATCGTTCCCCGTCGATAAAACGAAAATATACGAAGAGAAAAAGAAAGAAAAAAAAAATTGATGTCCAAGGATGGCAAATGCTGTTTTGCCTCTCGTCTATCGCCACGGATTAATTCCCGTTCCTCTAAGTATAGTTTGCGCCTGCAAATATCGCCGCTTTTTACGCGTAATTATAGACTCTTCGCAACGGCAGTCATCCGGCGTTTAAAGAGAATTGAAAATCAATTTTGCAACGCTCGTCGAACTGTACACTGATTGACCGACAAAACGCATTCGTTTCTGGGACTACGTTCAACTCGAGGACTGTTGAAAAATTCGACTCTCAAATTCGTTTCGAGAAACTTTAATTAACCCTTTGACGCCCCCACACGGATCGTCCTTACGCTAACATCCGTAAAGCGAAAAGAAATGTGTCGCTTTCTTTTTTAACAGTGGATGCCCTTTTTTCAAGTGAAAGCAGCCAGAATTTTTATAAAAGAGTCATCGAAAAGTTACCTAATTTATAAATAGCCACGGGAATTACCTGTCGGAATTTTGATTATTGTTGTAAATCAATTTTTTCGCGTTGAAGGAAAACGACACTTCTTTTCGCTCTCTATATAACTGGCTTTTATGAAGGGGTTGAAGATCTTTGTGAGATTTGATTAAAAACGAGCCAAATCACCCTGTTTAACCATTATTTATGCTGCTTCTGGTATTTATATCGTTATGTTCTGATTGCAGGTTACCTCTTGTTCAAAGACTTCTGCGAGAACGTGGCGGAGGAGCCGATTCCGCAACTTAGGTTTTACGAAGAGGTGCGTCTTATCCCGTAAAAACGAACGTGTACACCGTCGAGCACCGTGGGTCATTTTCTAGAGAAAATGACGTCATCGAATGACCTACCTTCTATACTCGAAAGTCGTTAAGGCAGTTACTTACTCATCACTCATTTTACCTAATTGTTAGCTTCGAAATAATTATCATGGAGGAGCTTTCTTTGTGCCGATATTTTCTCTAGGGAAGCCCATAGCGAGTTTGAGTTTGATATCCTTGACACTTTGGGTGTCAAGCTGCAATTTGGAATTCTACTTTCAAGTACAGAAAATTAAATAAAATAATGGATGGCTATTCCTATATTTTCCATATACTGAACAATAAATCGTTCGTTCACGCATTGCAGATTAAGGCGTACGAGAAGCTCGAATGCCCTGAAGAGAGGAGAAAGCTTGCCAGAAAGATCTACGACAATTTCATCATGAAGGAGCTGCTGGCACACTCTCATGTGAGTA
Source organism: Stelis phaeoptera (assembly GCA_943735885.1). Lineage (NCBI taxonomy): Eukaryota > Metazoa > Arthropoda > Insecta > Hymenoptera > Megachilidae > Stelis > Stelis phaeoptera. The sequence goes on from OX030946.1 coordinate 4,042,604, forward strand.
AAATCTCGATGACAACTTCTCGAAGGTTTCGAGGAAAGGAAAGAAGACGAATATCCAAGCTCCGTTAGCCCGAAGAAAGATTACAATTTAAAATATGCACACGATTTCGTACGTGTTGATTCAAGAGGGCGTTTACGAAGGAGAAAAGAGAAAGACCGCGAGAGCTTTGAAAAGGCGTGTTTCCTTTTTCTTTTTTGCCTCGTTTGCTAAGGTTCTTGAGAAACAAGGCGGCGAAAGCTCGCTTCTGAAGGATGAAAAACCGCGGGAAAGCACACGGTAGCCTCGATGCTATTGGTCGTTCCTCGTGAATGTTTAAACAAGGATCCGTGGAATATAGGTCTTGCACGTAGCCTCGGAGCCAGGGCTTCTAATCTCTGGCCCCTTCTCGTAAGAGAGGAGAAACTATTTCCGTGGGCTTTTTCACGCGACTTTTCCCCCGGTTGTTTTAGCCCCTAATTTTAGCCTCGCCTTTAACCGCCTTTCTGGCCACGATTTTTCCCTCTGGACGGTTCTCGAGAGAGCCCCTTCGTATCGCCGATAGACATTTCCTATTAACAACGGGTTTACGAGTAACACGTGTCCCGTGAAATTACAAGATTTGTGATCTTGTCTGTTGGCTAACGAGCTGTGGTATCGTGCTTTTATATTGCGCCTCGGACACGAGGAGAGAAGTCGAAGACGATTTCATGACATAAAAGTATCTCAGAGTGCTACTTATGCTGCGTCGATTTAAAGCTTAAAGCATAAGGAAAAACGCTATACGATTGCTTAATGAATCATCTTAACGCAGGATGAGTAATTGTCGATTGTAACAACCGAGTAACACAGTTCGTTGCTTCGATAGTCTGAGACAATTTCATGACATAAAAGTATCTCCAAATACCACTTGTGCTATATTAATTTAAAGCTTAGAATGGAGACTAAAGGGTTACATAAATGATTCGTGCAAAATGTCATCGGTTCTTTATAAATTTCATTCGGAACGCTATGACTTTTTTTTTTTTACTGTATCAGAGAAGTGGAGGAAACAGTGATTAATTTTGGAATGATCTTTTCTTTTGCAGGAATACTCCGCGGAAGCGGTGTCCCACGTTCACAAATACCTCGTGAAAAACGAGGTTCCCGTAAACTTATTCGAGGTTGGTCCCCCACAGTCTTGTATCGCTTAATCCTAAATAACGTTAACGCTACTTGGTCGATCACCGTTGATCCGATTAAATCGCATCGATTACCTCTTTGCAGCCGTATATCGAAGAAATTTTTAATCACTTAAGGGGGGAGCCGTTCAAGAAGTTTCTGGAGAGGTATGTTTAAGCCAACTAACGTAAGAGAAAGAATAAAAATCATGTGGGCCAGCTCCGCTTGGAAGAAAATTGCTAAGAAATGCTGTTGTATATTTTCAGCGAGAAGTACACTCGATTTTGTCAATGGAAGAACTTAGAGTTAAACATGCAGGTACGTTTACCACCATTTTCATTTCAAGCTCAATACCCTTGCTTGTTTGTATGTATTTTTATATCAATTTTAAAATTGGATGATTCAGATAAGAATTACGATAATTCATACTATGTCACATTCATTCTTCTGTTCGCTGCACAGACTGCGAACAAGTTGATACAGTATTTAGAGAAAAGTTCCAATTTCATAGAAACAATTATTACAATGGCAGTCAATGTGTTAACACTTATTACTTACCTATTATTATTACAATTCCCTGTAATTTTTATTATTCAGAATTTGGAGTACCTAAACTGACGATTTCTAATTAAGTAATTGAAAGGATATTAATAATGCAAGGAACAAATTTCTGTGGAAATTCAAGTGTCATCCACATATGGGTGACGTAGCAGTTAAACTCTTATAGAGCAATAGATTGGTATACGTAGAAACGTTTAATCTTTTTTAAGAGCAATAAAATATATTAAAAATTATCTATGACTTAAAGAAATAAGCCTACGTAAGCTGATACGTACAGATCCAATCCAATTCAGGATAAATCAGCCTCGTTTCTTAATACATACACCGTGTAAAGAACAGTTTAGTGCTCAAGTTGTTTCTTATCGTATTTCAAAGTTTCCTGGATGGAATGATTGTTTCAGTTGACGATGAACGACTTTAGCGTCCACCGGATAATTGGCAGAGGCGGTTTCGGGGAGGTGTACGGATGCCGGAAGGCGGACACCGGGAAAATGTACGCGATGAAGTGCCTCGACAAGAAGCGAATAAAAATGAAACAAGGGGAAACTTTAGCGCTCAACGAGAGGATAATGCTTTCGGCAGTCAGTACCGGAGTAAGCTTTACTCAAGGATACGATATCCTAAAAATACCGTAGACGGTAAAACTTGGGAGCTGGTAGAGGCAGATTTAAATTTACCTGACAAAAATAGTCCGATTGAAAAATTTAAGAATCATTATATTCTCGATACGCCTTTTCGGGATCTCGAATACGTTCGTATGCAGTCGGATAGTTTCGGGATCTCGACGAGTATCGTACTTTTGCGAGCCCGCCCGATCACGCCCGAATTTTCCCGACCAGATCCTAACCTCGGGAATCGCGTGAATTACAAAACAAATTGAATTGACGATATAGAACACTCTGTATAATTACGAATACGAATATAAGAATAAAAATTGAATCTTGTTCAACGATAAAAGATAGTATAACGGTAACTAATGATTCCAGGTGGATTGTCCGTTTATAGTATGCATGACGTACGCCTTCCAAACGCCGGACAAGCTCTGCTTCATCCTGGATCTGATGAACGGCGGCGATCTTCACTATCACCTCAGCCAGCATGGTGTATTCAACGAACGTGAAATGAAGTTCTATGCAGCTGAAGTGATACTAGGATTGGAACACATGCACCGTAGGTACATCGTCTACAGGGACCTGAAGCCTGCTAATATCCTGTTGGATGAGCATGGACACGTCAGGATATCAGATCTGGGACTGGCTTGTGATTTCTCGAAGAAAAAACCCCATGCAAGCGTGTAAGTACTAACTTGTAGCTTTCAGAGTTACTAAGCGTTGGATTATTATTTACAGTATCTTAACAAAAATGGATCACTGGTCTTTTCCTGCGTAAAGAAACAGTATTGGCACCATCGGGTCTAAGGGCCTTTTACTGTTTGCAGGAATAGTTATTCTTTTCTTTAAGTGGACATAGGATTTTCTTCGAAGTCCAGATGTCCTTCCTAACCAGTGTAATAAACTATAATTACCCATTTTCCAATACTAAGAATAGTAATTCCTTCGTCGTAATTGATAAAACAAGTATTCGCAAGCTTTCAGTATGTAAAATAATATTTATAGCGTAACTGGTGATTCGTTGTTCCAGAGGAACTCATGGGTACATGGCGCCGGAAGTGCTCTCGAAGGGAGTCACCTACGATTCCAGTGCAGATTGGTTCTCCTTCGGTTGCATGTTGCACAAATTGTTGAAAGGTCACAGTCCGTTCAGACAACATAAAACCAAAGACAAACACGAGATAGATCACATGACGTTAACCAAGGTCTGTATACATTATGTTAGTGATATTCTCCTGATTCTTTTCCTTACGTTAGGAAAGTTTCGAAGAAATGTTTGAAATAATTTCAGAACGTGGAACTACCAGAAACGTTTTCGCGAGAGCTCCGCTCGTTGTTGGAAGGTTTGTTGCAACGTGACATCAACAACAGGCTCGGTTGCCGTGGCAGAGGAGCCGACGAGTTGAAGGAACACCCGTTTTTCAGTGGTATTGATTGGCAACAGGTTTACCTGCAGAAGTACACACCGCCGCTGATACCGCCGCGCGGCGAGGTGAACGCCGCAGACGCGTTCGATATCGGCTCCTTCGACGAGGAGGACACGAAGGGTATCAAATTGACCGACGCCGATCAAGATCTGTACAAAAACTTCCCTTTGACCATCTCTGAGAGATGGCAAGCCGAGGTAGCCGAGACTGTGTTCGAGACAATCAATAACGAAGCAGACAAGGTAGAAATTTTGTTAAATTATCGTTGGTGATTCTCGGTCACTCTCAAGCGCAAAAAATACTCTCGATAGACGCTCCTGCGAGTTTTACTCATACATTTGGTGCTTTCTCTGTCTTGTTACAGTTGGAGAATAAGAAAAAAGCTAAGCAAAAGCAAAGGTTTGATGCCGACGAGAAAGGTAATAATTTCATAGAATTCTCTGCAATACGAAACGGTATCGTACTAGGTAGATTTTCTTATAGCATGGTTTGAGCCAATTTGCAATTTTGTTAAAAAGATATCGAAATTTCTCGTTACAGGATCAGACTGCATTTTACATGGTTACATTAAGAAGCTAGGGGGTCCTTTTGCGAGCGCTTGGCAAACGCGTTACGCGAAACTGTACCCTAACCGATTAGAGTTGCATCCCGAGTCCACGACGAAGCCTGAGCTTGTTTTTCTCGATCAGGTAATTGACGAACGCGTTAACTGACAGCGATACAAAAATTTCAGGTATAAAAGTTGTAAAATTCCAGGTCGAGGAAGTTAGCGCCGACCTCCAGCATGTCAAGGGAGAACAATGTATTATCGTCCGCACAAGAGACGCGAAAATAGTACTTACATATCCCGTAAGTATTTAAAAAATTGATGTTTAGCTAGATTCACTGTAGCCTAGGGAAAATGGCGCCGTAGGGAAAATCACCACGCATTACTGTGCCTAGGTTAGGTAAAATCTGATAAGTATTCGACTCGGTAAAGTGGTTCTTGATAAAAGAGACGACAGGATAGAATCATCGTGTCTAGGCATACGTTTCTAGTAACTTTCAAGTATACGATGAGATTTTCTTCTCTTACGACGCCATTTTCCCTAGGAAAGCCTAGAGTTGACTTTAGCGACAGTTGCGGATAAAGTAGGAAGGATAGATAAATCCTTGTTTCTCAAACGGTGCTGTGACAGAGAGGATGATACAACAATAGCAGGAGAATTGCGATTTAGTTTGTGCATTATACAACTTTTTCAACCGAAGAAGCAATATTTTCTAACGATTCTTGTTTGAAAATATTCCTTGTATCGTACACTTAAACGTACACTTTTAGTTTTTACAAAGTTTCAAAAGCAAAGTTGCAAAATCGTGCTCTGTACCTTCTATCTATCTATCACCCTCTCTGTCACAGCGCCGATGGAGAGACAAGGAAGAGAGCTTCCTACTTGTTCTGCAATTGTAGACAGAAGCGCCACTTTACCTCCTGCGCGCCCTTAAGGAAATTTTCTTAAAAATTGTTATTTCTATAGGATGAAATCAGTTTGAAAGAGTGGGCGGTGTCGCTAAGATCCGCGCACAAGTGTTCGATGGAAATGCTGGGCAACATGGCGAAGAAGGCTGGCAAGATATACGGGACTGAACGGGACGCGGTGATCCCACCGATGCAGCGCTCCACGAACGGCAACTAGCCCATTGCTAAACATCTGCACGCCCTCGTCGTACTCCAGTCCCACTGCCTCACCAGCAGGAGCAACTTTTTTTATACTGAAGAATCACAACGCGAGAGACCTAGAAGAATTTTATTCCCCAGTATGGATGGTTAACCCGTGAACGGGTGTTCTTAGATCCACGGAATCTATGGTCTCGAAAGAACAGCAGCTCCAAAGAAACTCCCCTTTAAAACGGCGGGTAGCGTCGCGCTGTATAGAGACTCTAGGAAGTAGTGTCGTACGAATCGTCACGTCGTTATATTTGTACGTTTAGCTGTATGTGCAATGTGGCGTAGGAACTAGTGATTGAACAATTTTGCCCATCGACACAAACGTAAGAAACTTCGTACAGAGGATGTGTACACTATCCAGCATCCATAGACATCCGTAGGGAAAATGGTGGTGTAGCGAAAGAAAATTCCATAGATACGATGATTAACCCAATCTATCGTCCATTAATCAAATTAGCTTTGAAATAATATTTGTCAGATTTAACCTAGGCACGAAGCATGGTAACCGTTTAGTACAGTGGATTCTTCGTTTAGTTCGGTGGATCTATTTGTTTGGTTGGACTCTGTTTTTTGAAATTTGGCTGTCCTGATTAAACGGTGGCCCGAACAAGCGAAATCTACTGTATTATAGCAAGTGGTGTACCTATCCCTACAACACCATTATCGCTAGGAAATCCTACCATGCTCGATGGTGTACACCTGTGTGCAACGGAGGCTTCTCTTGGCTTTGGAAGAACCTAACCTAGAATCCGCTGTTCTAGTTCACGATGGAGTATTTCCTTATCCAAGGGAGGTCTGCGATACACACTACTGTACATACGTACATGCATACATATACAGAAAAGAAAACACACACACACAAAAAAAAGAAAGAAAAACGCAACCGGTAGTGTATTATTGTTATATCAGTAACGAGATATGCTCTGATCCCGATTATACACCTTCTGCAACCCGTTCTATAAACGCTCGTTTACTTAATTTATTTAATAATGCAGAGAACGATTTTATATTGTCGTTACGTAATTGTAACACATACACACACACGCGCGCGCGAGAATATCATTTATTTATTGTGTTGAAAGAATCGAGAAAGAAGAACTCGTACATTGTCGGCAGCGTGGAACAAAGATCGCTGTAATAAAAATTGTGTACGCTCGAACGGATACAAGGCGAGTTCGCTCCGGCAATAAAATTGTGCGACGAACGTACATCCCCGTCTTTCTTCATTCAAATCAATCCTATATATCCAAAGTAGGGAAGTAACTCAATACGGAATATCAAATCTTACGCTGGTTATTATTTGTATAATTTTTAACGTTTGAGTGACGGCCAACGTATGTTTTATTTTTCACGAATCTCCCTTAAGAATAGGGCCAGTTTTGGATCTACGTTAACAGATCCGAGTCTTCGTTCCAAGCTTTCGAAATCGACCCTTTCGAGCCAAGTAGCTTGATCGACTTCCTTCTGAGGAAGAGGACAGAACAATCGTTCCACTGCTGCGCACAAACCGCACCAACTTCTGAAATTCAACCCTTCCTTTATATCACCTATCAAAAACCTCAGATGTGTTTCTTGCTCCTCGCTCATAGGCTTTCCAATCACTTCTCGAAGAGCTTCCGGTACATTGTCGGGCAAAATCTTCTTAACCTCCCGCGTCGTGTCGTCTTGATACTTGTTGAAAACTCTGCCAAAGATCAGCTTCCTTCCCGAGCTAACGAATACGTGCTTGCCGAGATACTCCAACACCGTTAATCCTGGACAAAATTCTATGTATCGTAGACGTTTGTTCGTCTTGCCAAACGCTCTTGATTCGGGCCGGCGAGTATACTTACCGCTCAAACTCGCGCTGTCGAGAATCTCGAAACGTGCCACCTGACGGGAAAATACTCTGGGTGCGTTTGTCAGAACAGGGTTCGAGCACGTTTGAGATCTTCTTGAACGCGAGTAACTTTCACCTTTCACTCTCAATGCTTCCTCGAACGCAATTTTCCTCTTGCAATGTCGTATTCGAGAGAAAACGTTAGGACCACAGCATAGAATGTTTATTACATTTAGCTTACTATCTTACCCTGATCGAAAATTCTGCATCCACCTTATCGCTGTCCAGTTCCCTGCACAGATGTTTCAAAATATCTGGCTCGAGGAAACTGGGAAGCATCGGTGATGTATTCGTTATCGCAGAAGCTTTCTTTGGAGTGATCGATGGATGTTCTGTGTCGCCATTAGCTGTACGAATTCTATAAAAATAGAAAAAGGATCGTGTAATTGAAAATCATCGACAACAAGAAACAATTATGAATAAATTACTAACGATGTCCTCCTGGAGCCATCTCCTATGTGTGATATTTGAGTCTCGGTTGGTTCAAACAAATCACGTACTTCAGTTTGTTGTCCATAGACTGATCCTCTTCTGCGCTTCCCTTTACGTAATCTTTTCCCTCTTCTACGAACGACTGCAGACTGTTCCTTACTCACTTCCTCTACTTGTTTTTCTTTTTCATAGACGTTCTCGTCGACCAACAAATCCGGAGCATCAGCTGGAGGATTCGACGAACGTGGCTTAGGCTTGGACACAAGAACCTCAGTCTTTCTGTAAGTCGGTGGTGGCTCCAACGTCAAAGCGTGCCAAGTAAAAGTATCGTTTTCCTAAAATCAACATTTTTATCAATATATAATCGTACAGGTAACACGAAATTATTTAAATCACCTGTTTCTGCGAGTTGGCTCTAAGGTCCAGAATTAACGTCGTACGTTCTATCGGATTACAGGTCGCTGGAAATTCTTCTTGATCGGGTCTGCTCGTCAAAACGGGACCACTGGCAATCGTGGGTGCCGGAGTCAATGGTCTAGAATCTGTTTCAGTGTATTTTCGAAATAGTTCTTCAGGGACGGTAGCCTCGTCTGTGTTCACAGCTTCTATTCCAGTATTGGAAGCCACCAAATTTGCCCTGATCATTTCCATTTCTTCCGGCAATAACAGAGCCTTGCCTTCGGTTGCCTGCATAGAATTATATAAAACTGTTATCGAGCACAGTAGTCACTGTCTAGCAGTAATTTGCTCACCCATGAATCTTTAGCTCTCCTAAGAACTTCTTTTGCTTCGCAGTCTGCTGGATGATTGCACAGTACAGAGCAGCCATATGGATAAGGATTGAAAAGAGCAGAAAAGGGTCGCAAGACGAAGGGTACCGGTTTGGTAGACCCTGAAAGTTCTACTTGCTGCAACGGATAAAAAAAATTGATGTTTGAATTTTTATTCATCACTGTTTCAGTTTTTAAAAGATTCTTTTGATAAATACCTTTGATTTGGGACGGTAAACTGGTCGAATTCGAGCTTCTAGAAGACCAGTCGCACTCGCAGCTCCCGGCATTGTTCAACACAAGACACTGTACAACGTATCGTTATCACGATATAGATAAATTGATCGCCGGTCGTCTTGGAACCCGGTTACTAACGTAAACTTGATGGGTCGATCGGTGAAGCTAGCTTTAGGTATCTATTTCATTTCATATGTACAGCAAAGTGTTTTACAAAATATTAGAATAATTATTGAATATTTACACGTTAAGCGCCACGTCAGACACCTGAAATTATTTACAATCAAATAATGGACGGCTGTATGCGTCCGTTTTCACTGTGGCGCCCGACGTGTTAAATATTAGAACATGGAAGATAAAATAATTAAAAATAATAAGGTTTATTATATATTTCATATATAATACACTTGGTGTACATATTGTGTCTTCTAATTCTTAAATCTTAAGCATATATTCCAGGTAAGGATCTTCCTGTTTATGTCCAGGATATTTCTTCTTGTACTTCAGACCGGTCACCAGGGTAGAGCTCTTTGGAAATGCTGTTTTTCCATCAAACATTGTATCCGTATCTGAAATAATTAACAAGCGAATTATTTTTTCGTCCAAGATAAATGCAGTGATATTTCATTTAAAAAAAAAAAATGTAATAACATACCAGGGTGGAATCGAACATAGTCACTGATATGCAGATTCTTTGGTAGATCCATAGAGCGCATCGCATCGAACGGAGTCACACTGCCTACCGGTGTGTTGTAATATTGTTTTAAATCACCTGCAACAACAAACGTATTTTGCATGGTAACACATAAATGAAAAGTGAAATTTTCCATTAAAGAGGCTCAAGTAACTGTGCAAACAGCACGGCCAGCGGAAGTCGTAAGAGTGAAATTAAAATAATATAAAAGCTTTCGACCCATCTTACCGATGGTTTCGATGGAATATAAGACAGAATTGGTCAACGAATGTTGAAATTCTTTCTCACAGGCTAGGAACAGATTGAAGCGTTGTAACAGATCTTCGATTTTCGTTTCGTCGCTCGTTGAGATACTTTGCTCCTCGCAGATTTTATTTATGCGATTGAATACATCTTCGGGAGGACTGTAGGACTTCCGATACCTCAGGAATCTGAAAGAATCGTAATAATTACAAAAAAAGATGAAGTGCCCCGGACAAGCGCCCCTTTTATCCGGCGTTAACGACGCTACTGCTTGTATTGTTGTTTGCATTTCTTTCGTATTTATTATTTTTTAAGAATGCACTCCAATGTTTAATTACTAACTATACTAAATCAGAAAAATTACCATCTGTATTTTTATTAACCGAAGAAATTATGTATCATAAAAATAAATATCCGAAGATTATAACATGTTTTACTCAAATATAGAAAGTCTGTGAAAAATACGGCGACTAAGCCAGACAGAATTGAACGATCGAGGTGGAAAGTTGTCTTCTTTCGTTAAACGACGCTTAATTAACGCATGATTTATTTCCTTCCCACAGAGGATGGATATTCCTTCTCCGAACAATGGATTTCATCAAATAAACGACTTATTGTTCCCATCAACATAATTCATTCTTAACGCAAATGCGGATCGATCGTGAACTACGTCGACCGACGTGTGTTGGCAAAACAGTGCGCGAAACAAATTGAAGTACCATTCATGAATACGATCCGTTTATCATCGACAGAAATACAAACGGTTCATTGGCACGTATGACCAACAGTGTCGATTAGCTTTCAATTTTTAAATAAGCTTGAGAGACGTACTAACAATGGGTACTTCTATGAAGAAAAAGATATCACCACGGATGTTCTGAATACCATCTCTGTCGATAGCCGTTGATTTCACGCTTTGAAAAATCAATATTATTTCGACACGACTCGCGCCAAACTTTTCGTAACCGTGTAAAGGGACGGGGGAGCATTTAAAAGAGAGGCGAACGTCCGGGGCGAGGAGGGGGCAAGATCGATGTCCAACGACCGTACAGTGGTGCCCCCAGTTATATTTCCTCCGAATACAGTTATGGGCAATACTGGCCAGGAACGAAAAACATCGCGGAGAAACCCCGTGGCTAAGAAAGTTTCTAATATTTTAACGATACTTTCGCTTCTTTTCTTGGAATGACTTGGAAACGTAACCAACCCGATGGTACCATTATTAATTAACGAAAATTGGTTATATATTGGATATTTTGTTTTGAATAATTTTTAGGAATTTAGTGTAAAAACGGGTGATAGATTATCAATGTTAATTACAAGGACGGAGAAACTCGATCTTCGAGAACAGGTGTTCTCAATGGAATCTGGAACGACCGGAGAACTTATTGTTATTCTATTTATCTGTGTAACTGATAGTTAAATTAACAATGAAATATTTCAGAGAATACTCGCGGTCAATGGAAAATCTGAAAGACATTTCAGGAATTTGGGATTTACTGTCGTTCAGTAAAATGGAAATTAATTTAAATTTCTGAACGGTTACATTTGTATATTTAATAATTTGATACGTTTGATTTTCAATATTTTGTTATTTAATCACTTCTCGTTTGGAACAAATATTAGCGCTCTTCGAAAATAGATAACAGTCGAAGAAACACCTTCTACCGATTGAAATATGTCTCGACAAATGATAAGAAGAACGAAGACATTCCTAATTCCATCCCCAATCATAATGTATCTATCAAAAAGAATTGGTTAGAGAAGTAAGGGCGCGAGAAATAGTTGTGTCGTCCCTGGAACCTGTCAAATACAACAGTTCATTGGTTGTTGCGCGAAGGGGAGATGGTAAACGGCAATATGGCCGCAGTGTGTCCTCTGTCAGTTGGCCAGCAACGCGACGTAACGCGAATATTTCGATCGAATTCGTGTTTAAGCTGATTATAATTACTCACCCTTTGGTAGATAAGGACACGTTATCATCTTGGAAAGTGGGGCCGACTCTTTTAGGCGGTTTGGATGATTTTTTGCTCTTAAAGCGTGTTACATCGTATCTCAAGCTCGTCTGTAAAATGACGATGGTCTCGTTAGTGTACGTTCTGTATCGGTTGAACTGTTTCACTCCCAAGGAGGAGTGCTATGTGATAACGGTGATTAAAACGTGTACGTGAATTAGTGTTAACACTGACCGTGTTCACGGCAAGAATAGTGGATGAACTTTTTAAAGGATTCGCGAGTAAACCATGCCTGATGAGCGCCGCCATCTTCTTCCTCGTCGTTGAAGGGAACTACTGCGCGAGTTGAGCAGTAGGAGGCGCCTCGGGCGGCTGCGCTTGTTGTTTCCCATCGTCCGCCATTTTACGGTCGCCATTGAGAAGTGAAAACCCTCCTAAATGTTCTCGAATAATAGCGGTCTCGCCGTGTGATTTTCGGGGCTGAGAGAGGCGCGCCGCCGCGAGAAGTGTTGCTAATGAGTGTACGGCGTACGATGGAGAAGCCATGACGCATCCGTCGCATCAAACGAACGGCGCTAGCCTGGAGGACTGCCACACGAATTTCTTCGCACTGGTGAGTGATCCAGTGAGAGCCCACTCTTCGTTTAAGAGTCGGGCCGCATATCTTTTTTTTTTTCTTTTCTTCTTCATTGTGTTTGGACCTGTACCAGAGAGAGATACCAAGCTTTGGCTTCGTAACACGGAAGCCAAGTTGTCTAGTGATTGTTTTAACGGTACCGTATAACGTTGCGAACAAGAAGTCGACCGGGTTAACCTATATATCAAGAGAATTCCCGTGGGCAGTACTCGATCGTTCGTTGTCGACGTCGGTGTTGTGTGTATCGCGGCACTCCCCCTCCCCCTCCCCCAATCTCTGCCAGTATGTATATACACACGGGTACATGCGTGTATACATACGCTTCATACTTGCATAAATACATACACGGTATATATATATACATGCGCAAAGCGTCTATATGCGCGTCACTGGGATTTGAAGTTTATACGATCCAATGTCATTCCTGATTCATGTCGTCCCTGAGTTGCTCCGATCGTCAGAGAATTAAAGGAGGTTGCAACAGGGCTAACCGGTGGCTGTTTCGCCGTCTATGTATCGCTTTTCTCAACCGAGCGCTCTGTGTTTTTCTTCGTGACTACCAACGACGACGACGCCGCCGCTTTCGTCTACTCGCTCGACAGATAATGAGATCGTCTCTCGTAACATTCCTTTCGCCTTTCAACGGAGGACAGAAAACTGTGTCAGACATTGTTCACGTCGCTCGAAAGTCGTCTGCTCGTCTTCGAAGAAACTAGGAACTTCTTTTCGTTGAACCTGTTTCTACCAACCTATCGATGTATACGGATTCTTCGTTACGCCTCCACCTGTCTACAGGATGCTTTCAAATATCAACGTTTCGGTTCTGTCACCAAATGTATACGCAACAATTTAGCATTTATACATTTTCATTATTTCATAATTATATCGTTCGAAAACACACAGTGTTTCTGTCAGTGCTTGGGAATCGTATAATTACGATTCAAAATTGCCGCGCTTTCAAACTTGACGTATCGATCTTATACATCGATGCTTTTTGAACATATGGTTCGAAAAGAGGTGCATCGAATGTTATTCTCGAGTGGCGTCGCATCGATCGACGTATTTATTCACATTATGCGTGTTTGCATTCGTCGGCAAAATTGATAAAACACGTTGCAACATAAAGAAAGTTTCGACTCGACGTTTGCGTCAACTTCGATACATCGATCGCAGGGACGGGAACATTCGTCCCGTGTTTTTCATGGAATTTTCTCTGTTCAGGTTAGGACCGCCTATTTTAGAGACGGCCTGTATGCAAGGCCTCCTATAAGCCTGTCTCCCCTTTTCTCTCTCCTTTTCGAACGTGCAGTATGCGCGCGGCTCGTGTATATACATACTTATCGCGTTGGTATAACGACGAGACAGACACATTTTTCTGTTACAACTGGCACCGCATTCCCACGGACACTTGATCAAAACAACCAGCGAATGAGCCCTGGTTACCGTTCGTGTAGTTTTCCCGATGGATGCCGTTATCGAAAAGAGACTTGCCCAACCATAATCTTTTTCGGTTCGTTATTCTCTATTGACGCGCCAACGGCACGCACGGTCACTCGTCCAGGGGTTACATGGTTAAGGTCATTGACTGTTTTTCGGAAATTTCCCGGCCGTAAACGTCGTACAGATAACGCCCCACGATTTCTGTTTTATAATTGAACAACTTCGAGTCTTGTCACTGGTGCTCCGTCGGTTTACAGGAAAAGCTAAATGTTTTCGTTTTGGCTCCTGTCGTAGCTTTCCCTCCCCCCAACGAAGTTCGTCGTCCTCCGTCGTTCCGCATGAATTCGATATTCTCGCTCGAACGATACATCGATAATTATATTTGAACAATTTGAAATATTTGATTTCGTCGTTATTTTTTTTTATTTAAATAGTTTTAGAATAGGGAGATTTGTGTAAAATTTGATATTTTTGGAAACTCGACAATCCAAATATTTACAGTTCGTTTGATGTTGCACAGACGAAGCATAATTTTTTTTAAAGGATAACGAAAACTTGGAAATATACCGAACAGAATAATTTGAAGACGGTTTTGGCGTACAGCTTTTATAGTCACTTTGTATTCACGGTTAAATTCGAGCTGCAACCAGACCAGGTAGGAGCAATGCTCGACCACAGTGGTTCTCATTCAAAACCAAGGATACAATATTTAATTAATATTTCAACTATCCTACGTCTTAAATTAAGTATACGTGTTTATTTATCTTATCATTATTTTCCTTTTCTTTTAGAAATTAGGAAAAATATGGAGACACAAGTTTGTACTAACGTTGAAAGAGAAATTAATTATCAGTTGTATGATCATTTGGTAACTTTCTTTCTTTCTAATGATTACTGATCGTCGCCTTATAATTTTTTCTTTTTTTTTGTAGAAATTATGAACAGTATGGAGTTTTGTGCGAATATTGAAAGAGTGATACGAAGATTCGTTGATACATATTGCAAGAAGGAACTGTGTTAGTGAAATAATGAAAGGATCGTGATCGTCTTCCTTCTTCGTCGACGTTGGAATGATTGAAATGCACGCAGTCACATAGCCTTGTACAATTTACTTTTTTTCTCGTCACACTGCGCAGAGATACATTTCGTTGTCGAATGTTTACAACAAATAATCATCAAATTATTGCACGTTCCACGCAATGTAATATTCCTTTCATGATTTTAAAAAAGAGAATGCTCCGAGTATATCATTTTAAACGTCCAACGTTACAACTCAGCAAATTATCTTTGTCATATTGTGACCTTGTTTTAATTTATACTTCATATTGATCTTACTTTCAAAAGAGAAGAAAAAAATAAGCTATTTCTTATGATAAGCATTGAGATAATTGAAATATCACAATCGTAATTCTTCATTCGTTGTTCCATAATTTTCAAAATCTAATTAAATATTAATTTAATTCGAAGGGGAGTAGTTTATCTTATTCAAAACAAACGCAAATGCGATACATTTTATTTATCAGTACTACATTAAGTATTGATGCAAAAAAAAAAGAAGAAATGTAAGGCGTATATTTCTTTTTTCAATGAACCGTTTGATTCTCGTGCAATCTTCAGTACAGGGCTGTAGCACGAGCGTATAACAGGTGGAGGATTAACGGTTTCTAGATCTCGATCGAGTAGATTTGTTGCAAAAAGAATTTCTACCGAACAGAGACAATTCTTTTATATAAAACGGTAATCTTCTGAGAAGAAAATTGTCATTTCTTTAGTTTATTTAATTCGGTTATTTATGTAATCTATATTAATAAAAGAACGGTATTCCGAGGTCAGGCAAAAGTGGCGAGCCAAGCCGAATGGCGTGTAAACTCTCTTGTAGTCTTAACACGTCACGTCCTCGCGGTGCAAGGCTTTCACCTAGGCTGGTCAAGCCCCTTCGACTTCTCCTGTTTCTCGCCACGGAGCACCAGTTTCAGCATAATCTAGCCAACTGACTCGCTCGACGAAGAAGCCGCGTGCCTCGCGCATCCGACTCGAAAAATCACCAGAACTCTCTAATATACATAACAGAGGATACTTAAGTGTCTCACTGATTTTCCGTTCGTAACACGTTTATAAGAGTAAAATTTTAACCGAGAAAAAATTGTGTTATATTAGGTGTATTAAGAAATAACTTAAAGTAATCCTTATTGTGTTAGGAATAATATAGTAATGAAAATTGCTATGTATTTTTCGCTGCTATGCCAACGTTACTGTTACTTTTCCAAATATATTATAATGTTCAGAAAGTACAAAGGAAACGTGAAGTATCCTCGGTTAAAATATCCGAGTCCATCTCTTTAAGCTTAGTACATCCACCTTAACCCGGTAAACTTCGTTTAATTAATCCGTTCTGTCACAGAGTGTTTCCACAATTAAAACGTTTCCATCGTCGTACCGTTATCGTATCGAGGCTAAGGAAGGAAGTTTCATCGAGCCGACAGGAAGCTTGAATTTTCTATAGAGAAAAAGAAAGACGCGGCTAAGAGAGGCGGTGCTATCTACTTTCGAGTGGCTTGTACGCAAGAGAATTCCGCTTCGTTACGCACGCGAATGTAATGTTCGTGCTGCTTTAACGGCGAGAGCCGTGTGTGTAAGGAGGGCAGTAACAGAAATGGGAATTTACAGCTGTGCCTACGTTCAGAGCGCAACGAAACGTTGCACCGCTAGAAAAATAAGATTTGTACAGTTTCCTTCTGTCCTCGACGGTAGCTCGGTCGGTATTGTTCTTCTTTCGGCTGCGCGATGCTGTTCTTCGATTATGATCAGTTGCACTGGAAAAGAATAATATATATAAGTTCGTTTTAAATTGGTTCGCAGGTGTTTCGTGTAATACGTGTTTACGAAAAGGCGGGAAAATGCGGTTTGAAAGCGCGATTATCAAATCGGAGAAAGTGCTAACAGGAAATGGAAGTGACAACATGTCGTTTTATAAATCGAGCCAACAATAAGATATAAAAAATACTGTAAGGTTAAAATCCTAAATGTAAATTAAACAAAATCATTCGACTTTAACTTGAGATTATAAGTTGAAAAGATTATTACAATGCAGATAGATAGAACCATAAGCGTGCACGGCGGGATGAAGCGGAGGGAATGTAGGGGATCCGCGAGTTGAATCCACGCGGGCGGCCTTGCACGTCGCCTTGCTTGTATTGATCAGCCAACTTGACAGTCCCGTAGCGTTACGACGCGCGCCTTTGCTCACTGATTATTTCGTCGCGTCGACACGCTAGGCGCCATCGCGCGTCCTTCCGAGATCGATTCCGCTTTTCTTTAAAAAAAAAAACACCACTCTGTACGAATGAAAATTCTTCTTAGTTACAGCAGCATCCGGTTTCTTAAACAAACAGGAAAAAGTATTAAAATATTTGAAAAAGTATTCAAGTAAAGAATATCAATGTTTTGTTTGGAAAATAAGATTGAGGTTACCTTTTTAAAATTGATCGACGAGTCATACAGGGTCTGAAAATATATTAAACATAGCATTACTTTGTTTGATTTTATGAAGATTAAACACTAAGTTTCCGCACTTATTTGAATTTGTTCCGGTTATGTCAGCTGGTAATATGACGTAAGGAAATGCGTATATTTGATTGGCTGAGAAGCGCGCGACCCGTTCGCGCATGCGCGTGCCTTTATTGCTTTGACAGACGACACATTCGTGGCGCCATACGACAGACAGAATTGTTAACGGTGGCGCCGCCGCGTGTGAAACATTTTACTAAACAACATGATAATGTTCGGTTTGTCTACCCTTTTCCATTATTATTGATATGATCAGAAAACCATGCATTTTAAATAACTAGTAAAGAATGTCGAAATGGAGTTATCGTACAAACCATGTTTCTTAAATTTTTAAATAGAAACCCGAACAAGTACGCGCTATCTAAACCTATACTTGAGATTAAAATTGAAAATAGTATTTATAATATAAATTGACTGATCGTCAAAATATCTAATAAATAATTGATTATTTTTTACGTTGACTGTAATTTATGCGCATGCGTTATCCGAACGACGCGCCGTAAACGCTCGCGATCGACAATCAACGATTCTCGAGAAATATCAATTAATCGCATGACAGTTAGAAAAAGAAAAAAACGTACGAATCAGGTGCAGTAGAGATATTGACACAAGGTGAATGGACTCTCGTTGACTGAGATAAGGCATTTTCTTTAGACGCTGACCTTGGACGTAACTGGATTGCAACTGTAGTATTTGTGTTATCGAGCAGAGAAGTTCATTGGCGTCTCAGAAGATCTGATATAAACAAACAATACAAAGTTTATACATTTGATTAAAAAAATCATATTGTAATAGTCGATTGTAGTCCAAAAGGTTTTAGTCGCCATTTTTATTTCTCAGTGAAATTTGTCAACGCATCACTATAATTCGAATGGTCGATCGATATCTTGATGCGTTAAGAAAGGATCTTATTGTTCACGGTTAAATCAACGATTTGTTACATTGCGTGACAAATGGAAATAGAATGCGGCGAAAGTTCAAGGACCGACCTTTCTCAATGGTCGACGAATGTTCGATATATGTATCTCTCCCAGTCCCTAACCTATCTTCGCTAATTTGAATACATTAATGTTGTACATCGATAAATTCATTTAATAATATTCATCTTTATCCATGTACTTGTTTAAAATTAGTTTAATCACTAATTTTCCAATCTTCCGAAGAAAATATTCTATATTTTTGATGAAATGCTGTACCGTGCACAACACGATACAGTTGAACGCGTTTCGTTATGCCTTATTATCCTTTATATTATCTGACATTTAAAGAACTGTAACTAACCTTGAATTGACCTTAACACCACCAACCACCTGTTAAACTTACGCCCACACAATTTAAAGATTTTTAACATCCCAAAAACACGTTTTTCTATTCTGTGCTTTGAACAGTCTTCAACTTGAATACATGAACAATCGCAGACAACTGGTTCGGTTTCTAATACTCGAATCGATGTATCGAACAATTTTAATTCATTTTGAATAAGTATCGATACTTTTTTTTTTACGATTCGCGTTCGCTGCCAACATCACGAAGGAGAACTATGGGTACGAAGTACGAAGATAATATTATTAATAAAAATATGAATGCTAGTAGCAATATCGTTAATATCACCGTTGATATTATTAATATTAACAGTTACGCGTGCAGCTAGCGTGTCGGAACGAACGAGTATCAAATTCTCCTATATAACCTAAAAAAAACTAGTATAACGTGAAGACGGCATGCATAGTCTGAGGTTGTATTATTTTCGAAAATAATATAGATGGAGGAATACTGGTGACAAATTCGTTGAAGGATAAATGTTTGTTAATTTCTTACTGATTAGGGTTATGTTATTCGCAGACGGACCTCTGCGGCATCAAATGGAGGAAGCTCGTATGGGGCGAAGTAGCCGGCGGTTTCGGTGGCACCCCTCTCGAGGACCCGGTGCTCTCGAGCTTCTCACGGTGCCTTGCGGGTGACATTCTCTGCGTGTGGCGTCGAGTCGCCGCCACGCCAGCCACCTCTGGCCCAGGAACCGCCTCAGCAACAGGAGCTGGTATCTTCGACCTGGGCATTGCGCCCTCGCCCGCACCGCCACCCCTATCTCTGACCGCAGCCAAGGAGCTGTGGATCTTCTGGTACGGCGAGGAACCTGATCTCTCCGGTCTCGTCTCACCAGAACTCATAGCATGCGGTAAGAAATAATGTTTTCACCCTTGTTTTGTGGGGTCTGTGTGCTGCGACTGCTTGACGCATAGAGAATAACCAGGAATCAAGCAGAACAGTTAATGCTTTAATACTTTTACTGCCACGTCACCCATATTTGGCATTATTAATATCCTTTCAGTTACTTAATTACAAATCATTGTATTAGGTATTCCAAATTCTGAATAATAGAAATTATGAAGGATTGTAATAATAATAGGTAAAATTTGATCAAAATAAATGCTTTGCCTGACCAAGTTTTCAACGCCTTTGTTAGGACTTTGACTGTCTCGCTGAAGCTGTTGAAGAATGATAAATATAGAGCCTTATCCTTTTTAATGCGGAATAAATGTTTCTATCGACTTGGAACTTTTCTGTTTCCAATTCTGACGTGTATTTATGGAAAAGTTCTCATCGAATACGCTTCATCTTATGACTATTTTCTTGGAACAGAAAAGATATTAGTTACCAAATAACCTGGGAATGACGTTATAAAAAAACAGGAAAATAATGAATCAAGCTTACCAAAATTTGTCAGACTGAGATCTTATCGTACATTTATTAGATACGCTTCCTCTAAATACTGTATCAAATTGTTCGCAGTCTGTGCAGAGATCAGAAGAATGAATGTGACATAGTATGAATGCGAAGCCAGTGAACACGAATGGAAGAAGCTGAAGAAATAGAAGAAAGTATAAACAGGATTGACAAGAGAACCATGTAGAATATTGAAATGTTTATACAAATTTATTGTAATTTTTATTTGAATCATCAACTTTTAAATTTTAAACTGCCATTGAATAAGTGCCAATTTTATTGTAATTGTATTTGTACAGATTTGTTGAAATTAGCAACGAAAATTGTGTTTCTGCCGCATGAAACGTAGCGTCGTGATTCTGGTGGACGTTGTAGGGAATCTCGTACGCTTTTGTTTCGAAGAAAGAAGGTGTGCAGTGCGAGCAAAGCGGTAACGCAAGCTAGACCGTGTTTCTCAGCACAGGGTCGCTGAACCATGGATACTTGTCTGCGACGCAAGGTTCCATGATTGTGCACCGCGAGGAATGCACCAATTGCACAGGCAACTTGGTGAACCGTTAGTTCTGTACGAGTACCGCGTTTAAACGGTCCGAAAAGAAACGGTGAACGTATTAAAATTTGCTATGCAACCAACGATACGCAGCAATTCGATCTCTAAGAGTCTCGAAAGTCTTGAAATAATTGAAATCAAGGCCACCCACGACTTCGGCCTCGTGGCAGCCGGGAAGGTGACTTCAAGACTTTCGAAACTTTTTAGATTCGAAAAAAAGAAACGTTTGCTAAGAAAAAATTAAAGCTGAACTTGTAATTTTTCTTATCGACGCATTGGAGCTGCGTTAAACGCGTTCGTTTCTTTTCATGATACTTTCGCTTTTCAAACTGCTACGATCGAGTTCACTGGTTTCCGTAAGGCAGGATTATTCATGATTATACAATTAACAACAGCTGCCCAAGCATGAGGTTTGAAAAATATTAGCTCGTTGTTCACTGTAATCGATACTCGGTCATTTTGTATTAAACATTTGTGCGACAATATTTCAATCGATGTAACATAAGCGTCAAAATTATTGAAAATGTCAGTTTCGTTTTTTCGTCAGAAACGTTAGAATATCTGAAGTTTTCTCGGTCAACGTTTCTTTTGTCGTAACATTATACTCGAATTGCGTTACTTTCACGGTGGAATCAAGCGTTTCTTTCGACCGGCTGGAAATGGGCATTGCCTCGATCCGGCGAAGAAAGTAGATCGCGGGAAAACGGCTGAAAATCTACATGCTTCGTCGTGCTTCCGCTGTTGGCAGATAAACGAATCAACCGGGAAGAATTTACGTTTAAAACTACTCGTAAAGGAACGAAGAAATTGCAGTGTTCCCGACAAACTCATAATATTCTCAGTAGGCAACAAGTTGTTGTAAAACAGTTGAACATTCTTTGTTAACGCAAATCCAGTAATAATGCATAGTATAGTTTATTAACACATGGCTATATGCAAACCACCTATAATAAATCGAGCAAACATGCTTCAAATATGTACACGTAAAGCTATTTAAAAAGAAAGATAATGTGAAACAGGGAATTCCTAGATTAGTCTGTAATGTGTTAATCTGTTAACAATTGATTAATGACGTAAACGTTCATTGTGATTACAGAAAGTGAACAAGGTTCTTGGGAAAGCGGATTATCGTACGAGTGCCGGTCACTTCTTTTCAAGGCTCTACACAACTTGATCGAACGGTGTTTACTGTCTCGCGATTTCGTTCGCTTAGGAAAGTGGTTCGTACAACCTTACGATGGATTCGAGAAACACCGTTGCAGTAGGTACGTTTTTCCATCCTTTTTTTTTGTTTGTTCTCTTTAATATTCCATGGATATTACGGTGCAGAGGTAATCAAATAGATGATAACGAATGGAAACTTTCGCATACTTCATAACAATTAAATTGCAACTTTACAATTTGAATAATATAATTATTTATTTGCAGCAGTCACTTGTCGTTCTCGTTTGCATTCTTTGTCCATGGAGAGAGCACTGTGTGCGCAAGTGTGGATGTCAGGCAGCACCCTGCTGTACGGCATCTCACAAGAACTTGCTTACAGAGCACCCAAACCTCTCAGTCTGGTGTTAAAGGTAAGCCTGCGTAAAGTAAATGAACAGAATGTTTATATAATTCAAGGAAAGTAATAATTGTTTAATGTTGTAACAGTGATTCTAGCCCCTTACGGACTAGCTGGTACATTAACTGGTCCGGTGGGACGTACCGACAGTCAACTTCTGGAAGAATGGAAGCACTTTTATCCAATTAACGGCAGTAACGTGGAGGCAGGACTTCCGCCTCTGGTTGAAGTGCTGGTTGGCGGTGTTCGGATGCGTTATCCTTCTTGTTACGTCCTGGTCACAGATATGGACGATACTCCGCCTGACACACCTCTATCTCCGCCAAGCAGCCCTGCCAGTCACGAGCATCCTCTGTTAGGTCAGCAGGAATTACGAGCGGTTACCGAATTGCCGGAACGTGTATGGGCAGAATGTACTTTGAGCTCGCCGATCTCTGCTTCCAAGACAGAATCTTCCACGGAGCTTGGAACCTGGACCTTCATCGATCCAACGCAAAAGTCTTCCTGTACCTGTTCAAAGTAAGCAGCCTGCGAGTTATTTCTACCGATCTGTTTAACTCTTACTGCACTGCGTAATAATAATAAAATGAATATAGTTATTTCGTTTACCGAATTGTGATATCTTTTATTCTAGAAGAAATTTTGGATACAAATTATTGCACTGCAGTAATGGTTCTAGTAGCAGTAACAATAATTATGTTCGCTGTTAGATTATTAAATGAAAGTAAACGTACAGAATGTACTGGTTTATCGTACTATTACCTTTGCATAATTTATTGTGTGTAGCAGTAAACAAAAATTGGTTTCTTTCGACTGCATTCTATGTTTACCCGAGAATATTTAGATTAGCAATATCCACGATTATTGTTTATTCTATCTGCATGTTTTGGCACAGTTTTATGAACCGTAGATTGTTTCAATCGTTACAGTACAGGTGGTAATTTGGCTGCATATATATGCATGTAAATTTAGTTGTTAAGGATGGCCCGAATGCAATTTTTTCTTTAAAATTAGTTTCTTTCTTTTATTATTATTATTATTATTATTATTATTATTATTATTATTATTATTATTATTATTATTATTATTATTATTATTTGTGCAACGGAACTTCCCTGTATTAACACGTTGAGTGCCACAGTGAAAACGATAAAATCCTAATTATTAAGGATACAATCGATTAATTTTCAAATGTAATCTTTCAATTCGACAGCCAGCATTCTTATCTTAATATTAACATTTTTTGTCAATTATTTGATCGTCCAAAATTTCGGATGTCTGACGTGGCGCTTAACGTGTTAAAAACTACCACAAAGAGTTAAGATTATCCACATTCTGAATAACGATGGTAAGTTGGTACCATAATAAAAATGAAAGTCGAGGCACAAAATGCTAAAATTGAAACCATTGTAACGATAACTTGTGTACGATTCGAGAATAATTACAAATCAATTAGGTACTTATTAGGTGATTTAATGATAATTGCAGATTAAAAAGCAATCGCTGCTCCAGGCGTTAGCAAATTAAACTAAGTAGAACATATGAAAAAAAACGAGATGTTAAATACGTCGGTTGCAGGTATGCGACCCCCGGGGGTTGGAAGAGCCTGACCTCCTCTCAGGTTCAGAGGGAGAGAGTAGATAAAGGTGGACGGAGGGTCGTACCGTTTCATCGACGCTCTACCACCCAGTGGGATGCTTGCCCCTCTGTCCCTGCTAATGCCCCCAGGTGGGTAATTTCTGCTCCGATATCAACAAGAGAATCCTTTTTTTTTTTTTTTTTCCTTCATCTTAATTAATCATCGCAACAAATGCTAATTTCCATATGATCGTTATGTGACATCGTAACGTTGACTTTTTAATTCACATCGCTTTTGGAAGCTCCACCATTTATAATATAGTCTCATACGAGTAACTAAAAAATCTAATTGCACATACAACGCATTAATCAAACATCATTGTACGATTATGTTTTTCTTTTTTCCTTCTTACGGAGGGAAGGGGATCAGGGAAATTAAGAATATTAACTTTGGTAAGACAAAGAGCGTACCAGCTGAATTTTATTCATTTCACACTGTTGGTCAGAGGCAACTAATACAAGTATTCTGTACATACTTTTATGAATGGGGTGTACATTACATGCGTGTGCTTACCAGTGTAAGCCGTAGTAAGTATATTTGTATCAAAATAGTTAACGATGAAGGTACCATGAAAATTACAAGTTTCTCTGCAATAGTATCGTATAAAGTTAACTGGTTTCGTACAGCTAACAATCACAGAAGATTTTTTGCCTCTGTTATTTAAATTTTGATTTTTCCATTGCTCTGTATTTCTTTTTCACAAAGAATGTGTTATGCATGCGTAATGGAAAACAGTGTCGGTTATAATTTTAACGCAACTTCTGTAGATTTTGTTTCTCTTCTTGATCCACTGATCGTAACGTTGTTTCATTCGAACACATCTACAATCTTAACAGTGTTCATGACTTTATAATATTTCATAACATTATAAAAAATAATCATCATAAATAACGGGATGGTTGTAGATAATAGTATCATATAAGGCACTCTTAATAAAGTTGTTCATGGTGGTAGTTACGCTTTCATCATTTTAATTTAGCATGAATCAGCTTATCGATACAGTTTATGTTCGTTAAAGATTGTTGATAAATTAATTAATTTACGTATGTATACGTTTTTTATTTAAACAGGTCTGTGTTGAACAGAACAGAAGCACCAAGTACACCGCCAGGAGGACCTCCTTCTTATTCGAGGGGACCACCAACAGGAGGAGATTGTCTGCCAGTTCCATCGGTTGGCTCGCCAGGTTCCCCAGCACCCTCGCCTCTTCCTACTCCACATTCCGAGCCAGCGTCGGTTCCACCGGCGGAACCGACGATGCCCACTCTCAGTCCTCAACCGCCACCCAGTCACCCGAACACTGCCCCGCCGTTAACCCCATCGCAAGGCCCAAAGTCAACCTCTTCTGCATGCAATAATCAAGTACACAGTCCAGCTCCTGGACCGACATTGAAACGACCAGTTTTAGCCTCTAGAGAATGCGAGGATATATATTTAGAGAACGAACAGTCGTTACCTTGGCTCTACGATTATTCGACGCAAGAAGCGTGGCTCAATCATCCTGTGAAACGTTTCAAGGAATCGAACAGCAGTCCGGTTAACGCGCGGAGCAACACTTTGTATCCACCAATGAATTCTCAGACTCCACAATCTCAGACTCCAAAATTAGAAATTAAGCAAGAACCAAATGTCGGTGTTGTAAGTGGACTCTTTCTTATTCTTAGAAATTGTTTGCGTCTAACTTTTGTGCTACGTCCTTTTGTTAAATGTTCGACAGGGAGATTGCATCGGAAGAAGAACGGATCCTTACGAGTTTGACGCGACGAGCGAAGAGAACGGTACAAACGTCGATGGGCTTAGACGGCAAAGGGACGATCCTACCAAGCCAAGCTCGTTGTTTACCAGCGAAGGTCTTCAGGCATCCTACAAAGACTTGGAACAAATTTTTGACAATTCCGATCCTGATACTTCTAGCGACGAAACTGTATGTTCGCCGGGTTTATTTTTTTCTTCTTTCTTTTTATTTGGTATACAGTGAAAACTCGATAAATATTATCGCGTTTAGTCTGATTTTAATCAGAATGACATTTAAACGAAGTCGACGAAGCAATAAAAATCTTTAAAGAAAGCCGCTACGTCTCCGATTACAAGGGGGATCCTCCTAGATGATCATTTACGGAACAGACGATTGTGAACATTTATCGAGTTTTCACTGTAGTTCGATATGTTACTTAAAATACACCTTTTACAGAATATAAACCAGCTTCAAGTACAAACCCCGCCCGAGTCGAACAGATCCAGCGGATTACACGAAGAGACCAGAGTAGACGCCAACAACAGACATAATAATCGAGGCGTAGGTGTGCTACGACCGGAAGAACTTTCCAAAATGTTTCCTACACCACCGTCACTGGAGCATAATCCTGTCGCATCGCCTTGTCCGTTGAGCGACTCATTGATGGACCAGACGGAACTTTCTGTACCTCAACGACCGCTCAGACACCTCCCCGACATCTATCCGAACATGGGATCCCCTCAAGAGGAGCCAATCGACGATTGGTCCTTCGTGTTCAAACCCACGCCCGTCTGCAAAATGGTTGGTTCTTCCAAGTATGCTCCCCTAACGAATTTACCCAGCCAATCTTTACCGCCCGTTACACTGCCATCGCACTGCGTGTACAGACCCTCGTGGCAGTGCAATCCTACTTCCAACAATTCAGATAAACCGCTTCCACCGACCAGACCTGGCTCGGTTCAACAACAACCACCGCCAAGTCCAGCGCCGTTAGGAGCGCCGTATCGCTCGGCGACCATCTCTGGGCGACCACCACCGCCGCCGTACGATCAACCGAGTCCGGCCACGTCCACCACGTCTTCGTATTTGAACAAAAACCTGAACAGTATTGAGGCGGATACGCCTGGGCCGGCTCGTGCGCCAGAATCGAACTCTCTCGTGGTGAACATACTTTTAGGCGACACCGCGCTCAATATTTTCCGCGATCACAACTTCGACAGTTGCAGCTTGTGCGTGTGCAACGCGGGTCCAAAAGTCGTAGGCAATATCAAGGGGGCGGACGCGGGTATATACCTGGCCCACTCGTGGTCCGGCGGTGCGGTGTATCAAGACGACGATCAGATCAGGTGTAGCTGCGGTTTCAGCGCCGTTGTCAATCGGCGGCTGGCACACAAGGCGGGCTTGTTCTACGAGGACGAGATGGAGATCACCGGCGTCGCGGAGGACCCAGCGGAGAAGAAAAAGGCGTCTTTGGTCGCCGTCGCGTGTGGCGCTAGCAAACCGTCGGATGGATTGGACGCGATACCGCCAAGCGTGTTGGAGTTATTGAGAGAACAGTGTCTGATCGTGCAAAGCTCGGCGAGCAGCTTGTACAGGGCGTCCAGAATCTACGCGACGATGAAAAGTTACCCGATGCTCGCGCCCACTGTGAATACGTTGGAGTTCAACGACGGTAACGAGGTGTCGTTGGCGGCCCTTGACCAGGGTAAAATCGACGGTACGCACAACGAGAGGACTAATCGCGTGAACGGTGTGCATCGATGGGTGTTCCTTCGAGCGAAAGGTCCCCAGTGCAGCGGTGATATTGTGCGAATGATGAGAGCTCTACAACCGTTGTTGCAAGACGCAGTGCAGAAGAAGTGTACGACGCGAATGTGGGAGGCGCCGTACACGGTCGCAGGTCCCCTCACCTGGAGACAATTCCATCGTTTGGCAGGCCGTGGAACCGACGATCGTTGCGAGCCTCAGCCGATACCCGCGTTGGTCGTCGGCTACGATCGCGATTGGCTCTCTTTGTCACCTTATGCCTTGAGTTACTGGGAAAAGTTGCTCCTGGAACCGTACGCTGGGCCCAGAGACGTCGCCTACGTGGTTGTCGCGCCGGACAGCGACTGTGTCGTTAATAAAGTGAAATCGTTCTTCCGTGAATTATCGACCACCTACGAGGTAAGTGAAAAATGATCGGAACGCTGTTTTGCCTTGTACGATTATTGAATCGTTGCGTTTCTTCAGATCTGTCGATTAGGAAGGCACACGCCGATCTCAAAAGCACTCCGTGATGGGATTCTTCGTGTAGGGAAATCGTCCGTGCAGAAGCAGGTTAAACAACCGATAGACGATTGGTTTAAACTTTTAGGAGAGAATCAATTAGGAGAATTGTTACGATTGTACGCTCAAGTCTGTAATCATCGATTGGCTCCGTATTTGACTCAGGTTATACAGGATCGAAGTTTGTTGGATCACGGTGACTTGCAGTCGATCAATAAGCAGCAACAACAACAGCAACAAACTATTCCTGTTACGGACACCATGCCGGCCACGCCCGACATAATGACCAGCAAACCTGAATCCGTTGGTACGTGTTCGATGTTTCGTATGACTATAATTCTATCGTTATCCAGAGCGAGTTTAGTCACCGTGGCACATTTTCAGAGGGCGAGAATTCCAGAAGCGATACACCATCGTCGAACACAGCGAATAACTCGAATTCTAATACCGGTAACACGACGCCAACTTCTCAAACTGCCACCATACCCACGAATACCACATCGGGTCCGGACGAGGAGGAAGTCGAACCTCCGGCTGTCGTTGTTTATCTGGTAGAACCGTTCTCGTTAGGAGGCCCCGAAGATCCGGATCGTCGAAGGCTCGCGATTTTAGCTTTGTTACGCGCGTATTCGGCTGCTGTCAACAGCATGCCCGAGAATGTTAGGTCCAATATCAACGTCCAGGTAATCTTACACGTTAAATTAGAATTTTATCGTGAAACGACGATCAGGTTAACAATATTTTGTGTTTATCCGCAGTTAATATCCTTGGAAAGTATAATGGAGTTAGGTCGAGCTAGGGAGAGGCGCAAGATACAGGACGAGATGCGAGCGTTAGCGTTAAACGTGTTTCTGCAGGGTCGCCGATTGTTAAACCATAACTCCACGGTAAAAAGTCTCACTGGCTTTGGTACCGCTGCCGCCGCTGATCTTTTCCTTAAGAATAAAGACGTAAGACTCCGTTTTTAGTATCTCACTTGTAATTTCGATGGAGCCTAGCGTACCTTTGACAACCGTGGCTGGTCGTGAAACGGCGGAAGTAGTGAATAAATGATTTTTGAACCAGAGGGCGCAAAAATCGGGTTTTTAATGCCTGTAAAGTATTTTCCTCTCGCTTCGCTCATGCGACAAACTCGACTCCGGACGCCAATCACCCATTTTGCGCCCTTGGTACGTAATATACTGTTTCAATCTTATAAATAATACCGTTGCGACTGTACATCAGGAACGGAATCGAGCACCGTACCGATTCTACGCGCCCGCCTACGTGCTGGCTCCGTTGCGCTCGAAGAGCGAGGCACCAGAATCATTTGGCATCGCTGGACCAGAAGAGTGCGCGGTTCTTTACCTCAGCTACTGTCTTAGCGAGGATCAGTCCTGGTTGCTTGCCGTTGCCACCGACGACAGAGGCGAAATATTCGAAACTGCTACCATCAATATCGACATACCCAACAGGAAAAGAAGGAAACGTGCTTCCGCCAGACGAATCGGATTACAGAAGTTGATGGACTTCATTCTTGGTGTGATGTCTCAAGGTGTAAGTACATTTGTAAGTACACTCTGTCGAGCAACATAAACATCTTGTGGGGTTGCTCGACTGTGTATACAAAAAGCAGAAAGTTTTTTGTTTTTTAGAATTATTCTAAGAAGAATGCTCTTGTCGTATATAGGTACAACCGTGGAGGTTAGTGGTAGGTCGTGTAGGTCGTATCGGGCACGGTGAATTGAAGGGTTGGAGCTGGTTACTATCAAGAAAGGCGCTTCTGAAAGCTTCCAAACATCTGAAAGAAATTTGTGGCCAGTGTAGTCTTCTGTATCCGTCGGCGGCACCTTGTGTGCTAAGCGCCTGTTTAGTTTCGCTGGAACCGGACTCGACCCTTAGGCTGATGGCTGACCAGTTCACGCCCGATGAGAGATTTAGCCAGGCGTCGGTAAACTGCCAATTATCCACACCGCAAGACGTTACGTGTACTCATATACTCGTCTTTCCCACATCTGCCACCACTCAGGTAAATTTTGTTCAATTATTCACGTTCGGACCAGAGGCACGATGAAATGTCAATTACTGAAAATTATAAATGGTAAACTCATGTCTATGATCACCTTGAAGAAAAGTATTTTTACCATTTTTTTTTTTATTAATTACTGAGTTTCGTTTATAATCAGATCAGTTTTGTAACATTTTTTTTAATCGACGTTTTGTTGTGTTTCGTTAATTGTTACTATTTTCATTGCAAAGTGTATGAATTTTCGTTCAACGTATTAAAATATTGAGTAAAATTTTCTACGCTTCTGAATGATTCGGGTACTCCGAAGATTTAATTTCACAAGGATGGAAGAAAGTGCGCTTCTGTTCTACAGAGGTATGCGGGTTCTAGGGATGTTCGATTCCTGCGTACGAACGGATCGAGAATATAATATTTATTCTCAAAGAACAGAAGAAATTTGATTAAAAATTTTTTTGCGATCTTTTCTTTGCTACAGTCATCACAGACTGCATTTCAAGAGCAACACATTAACGGACCAGATTTAGGAGACGATGAACTGTTCTCTGCGCTGAACGACGACATGCCCGAGGGCATGGAAGGTATGGGAGATTTCAACGATATCTTCAACGTGTGGCCCGAGGCTGGTGCTGGTGGAGGGCAAAGCCCTGGTGGCAGTCCACATCGTCCCGAAGGATCCCCACTGGGCGGAGATGGCGGTGGCTCAGGTTTAGGAAACCACGATGGTCCTGGTAGTCCGTTTCCATGTAGCAACACCCCAAGAGTAAGTTTAACATTAAAAAAGATTAAAAAAAGATCAAACACGATCTTTTAATTTTAATTTACTTCAGGTAGCTGTTGCTGAACAGGCAGAGGAAGTTGGAACGCTACTACAGCAACCGCTTGCTCTTGGTTATCTAGTATCTACTGCGCCAACAGGACGAATGCCACCATGGTTTTGGTCAGCTTGTCCCCATCTTGAGGGTGTTTGCCCAGTGTTCTTGAAGAATGCCTTACATTTGCATAGTCCAGCAATACAGCAGAATAGTGACGATCTGTTGCAACAACAAAGCGCACTCACTGCTCATCCATTAGACTCGCAGTATACCACCGATGTGCTCAGGTTTATGTTATTGCCTTAATACACTGAATTTCTATTCACTACACCTTCTAGTTTCTTTGTCTTCTAACAAAATTGTTTATTCAACGTTCAAAAGTTTATATTTATGAACATTTTGAGTAATGTGCAACTTTTTTGAGGGTGTTTCTAAAAATACGAGGTTAGACGTGATAGCTATGCATTACCTAGTTTTCTTAACACCTGAAGTATAAAGTATTAAACATATGGATTATGATTCACAGTGTTTCAAATATTATATTACGTACCAAGGGCGCAAAATGGGTGATTGACTCTCGTTTCGCTCGCGCGACAAACTCGACTCGGGCGAGGGTCACCTTGCACCCTTGTTACGTAGGCTATTTTCTGAACCAAAGGACGCAAAAATCGGGCTTTTAATGTCTGTTTGGCAAGCGCAAAGTGTCCGGTTCTTGCCCTAGGCCGCAAAGTATTTTACTTCTCGCTGATTTCTGCGCCCTTTGGTTCAAAAAATATGTTAGTGTGCTTCAGCACTTTTTGCACGCGAGGAATTTGATTTGTAGTTTAAATTGTTAACAATGGAAACTAACCTAACGTTGTATACTTCGCGAAACACCGCTAATGGGTTAGGAAGATTTTATGCATGTAGATAATCAGATAACTGACAAGAAATTGACCGAGTTTCGTTGTTGTATCTTTCAGATACGTACTGGAGGGATACAATGCATTATCGTGGCTCGCGGTGGATGCGAACACGAAGGATCGGCTATCCTGCTTACCAGTGCACGTGCAAGCGCTCATGCAGCTCTACCATGCGGCGGCAGCTCTCGTCTGACCCACACCATCTTTCTTCGTAGTGCAGTATGTGCACCTCTTTCATGCACTCCTTTACCGATACCGTCACTTGGGGCTTTACGAGAGCAACTGGTTTCCTACATCCGTCTTCAACTGTACGTTAGAGATCCGGAGGTTCTCTGACTAACCGGGCGATAACGATCCTTCGATTAAAACAGCTGATAAATCCTTCGAAGCGAAATCTTTTTTCCTTCACTCAGGTCCTCCTTCGTTTTTTTTTATTTTATTTTTTTTTTCCCACCCCTCGAATTGACACAGATTCAACGCATAGTAAATTTCTTTTTTAATATTTGTCTATTTTTGTAATTTGGCAGGTGGAGGAAAAGAAAATGGACTGTACTTTTTTTTGTGTTTCGCTAATAACCACAACGATAAAAAGAAAATAACAATTGACGACCATACAATTACCGTATACCAAATGGAGTCTGACTGAATGAAAGTCGATGGTTGCATGCGAGAGACTGAGAGAACGAATGAACACGCGAAAGAAACCTAATCGGCGAGGAAGCGAACGGTGAGAGTACGCAAGAGAGAGGGAGAGAGAGTGCGTGATCAAACGGGGAAACAAGAAAAAAAAAGATACAAAGAGAGCGCATTAAAAGAAAATTAACCTTTCAATTGCCTCTCTTATCGGTAGATAGTTCAATTACGAATCAGAATCTCTAGAAAAAATTACGTAACCAAAACGTTTTTAATTGTAAATTGAATTTTGTACAAAGCTTTTATTATTAATAACGACGAAGTAATATAAAAAATGATATTACGTTGTTTTTTAATTTTATATAGATGATATAAATGAAGATGAAGATGAAGATGAAGAAGAGGAGGAACGGAAAGGGAGGCGACACTTCTTTTTTACAAGTAAAAAAAAAAACAAATGCCTCGTACAAGCCCCTGGTGTGAAATAAGTACGACAAATATATAATAATTAATTATTATTATATTATGCTCGGCGCGGCACTGTGGGTCACTGTTATCATGTTTCCTGGACCCGTTAGCGCAATTTTTCGATGCTGTTTGACAAATTTTATTCGAATTAGGTGACCTCTATATATTATACATACATTAATAGTGTAAAATATTGTTTTTAAATAATTTATGAAGCGAGAGAGAGAGATTGAGCGCGCGCGAGAGAGAGAGAGAGAGACATCGCCGAGAATTATTAGATAATTGAAAATTTGAGCTGAGAGAAAAAAAGGAGCACACCGAGATTTGTTCCCTGCAATTTAGGAAAAAAGAACAAAAAATTATTTAACAGACAAACAAACGAGCAAGTGAACGAAGTGAAAAAAAAATATATATATAAGGAAAAAAGAAATAAAAAGACAAAAGATGAGAATTACAGGGCGCGTCAGAATGGAAGCCTAATTGATGGCTAATTGCGTCAGTCGCATAGTACAAATATGACTTGTACATAGTAAACCCCCCTAATCCTCTCCCCCCCTTATAAAGATAATTGGTTAATTTACTCACACACAGACACACACACTCACACCAACACTCACACTGTATCTATAGTATTTATTATCTGGGTAGAACATCATTATTGGGATTATTATTATTAATTATTATTATTATTACCATTATTATATTAATATTACGAAATACAGTTTTATGTGTATATACATATACATACATACATACATATATATATATATAAAATTATATACCTCATTTCACACGAAACGCGATTTCTTTGTGTGTGTGTGTGTCTCTTACAGTTCTGACGTTGCAAGCATAATGGTAAAAGAAATGCCTACTACTACGTTTCTTTTAATTATTGGCACGAAATATTATTCTACTACAAGGAATTTCATCAGTTAACACACACACGTTACATGGAAATCAAAGAATATAAT
Source organism: Stelis phaeoptera (assembly GCA_943735885.1). Taxonomy (NCBI): domain Eukaryota; kingdom Metazoa; phylum Arthropoda; class Insecta; order Hymenoptera; family Megachilidae; genus Stelis; species Stelis phaeoptera. The sequence goes on from OX030946.1 coordinate 4,076,170, forward strand.
TATTAAAAATTAATAACAATATAGGTTGAAGTATATTTTTTAATTTTTTTTCGGTAAGACTTTTCATTTAGATTATATGTTTCCTATTAGCTGTATGCAACAGTTTCTATCTTTTCTTAGCGCTTTGGTATAGTATTTTAAATTCAAATGAATTCCCGCCTTTTTGCGTAACAGAAGATGGCGGCATATACTTTGATAATTCAATTATATGTCATCGAAAACGTTTGCATACCTCTAACAGTCTAAATGGAATAGATCATTGAACAATATTGGTTAAATTTTCTTTTATCCAGTGTTGCAGGATTTTGTTATTTTTTTAACCGGCTGTTGCATTGTTCTGTATCTTGAGGTCGTTGAAAAGCATTTCTAATACGATTGTAACATTTATTTATAGAGCAATGTACACTCCATTTGACTCGTACAATGGAATTATAAATTTCTCGTCATTATATATAGGTATGTATAAACATTATATATCTATATATTATATTATTATGAAATACCGTACATATCACACATTTTATCTTTTTGGTGAATATATTAACGTTTAATTCGTTGGCCTGAATAGACTAGTGTCGTGGCATGACAACAAAATAGAAATGAAATTACAATTGGTGCTTGCCATTACCGATGGGTTTAACCCTTTGCAATCGAAGCCGTTTTGGATACGATCGAATCTAATCTACTTTTCCAGCAAACCTTCCGAAAACCAAACGTGCTATTTTGAAACAAAAGAGTTACAAATGCTTGCGAGTCTATTTATTTTTATTCCTTTCCACAATGTGCTGTCTTTTAATACAAATAAAATTGAAATGTCGCGTTTCAAAATATTAACAGCCGAATGCAAAGGGTTAAAGATGCGCGCAATGGATATTGTAAGTCATTTTCAATTTGATTAAAAGTGACTGTAAGAACCGGAAAACTGAATGCAAAGTTCGCTGATCCAAGCAAAAGATAAATGTCCCCTGAATTTCATTAAAGCAATTAAATTTCTGAAAGATTTACCCATCGGTATTTGTAAGTAGTTCGATTAAAATATTCTGTGGACTAGTACTCGGTCAACACGGTGGTCGACTGATCCACGGTAAGTTTCTCCACGCTGTGCGTGATCCCGTATGGCCTTAAGTGATAGATTAAGTACTCCAGAACGTACATCATATTAGGTGACACATAATGAAAGGAAATCGCGCTGTCGGAACAACAGTTCAGACCATCTTTGGTATCGTAATAAATGTACTTCCAGTACCAGAAATTCTTGTCCATGTGATTGGGGATTAAATGGTGTTCCGGTACGAAGGGAAAGAATCGTCCACGACCGTGAGGATCTCGCGTGTCCATCGCTTTCACGTTTATCTTTTCGAGACACTTGCCCATCTCTACGTCTTCCGCGCCTCCGTTATCCGAACGACACTTGGTTTTATCGGGCAAAGCTTCTTCGACAAATTTTCGCAAAGCTTCCTTGCTAATTACATATCCTGCACCGCCGCTCATGTATCCCTGTTTCACGAACGGCTTAAATCTGCAGCCAAAGTACAGCGGCGAATTTGGGTCGTAAGAGGAAAGCATGTATCGTAGATTTTCCACTACAACGTACCTGAAAACATTTCAGAAAATTAATCTTAGATATTTTACTTGAAAATCTGAATTTACAGAGTAATAGATCGTCAAAGGACGAAGCCGAGTCAAACATATCTCAGAAACGTGTACCATGGTGTTTAGATTATCAAGGAATGAAATTTAAATGCTTTGAATTTTCTAAAATGAAAACAAAGAATAGTTGAAAATCGAATTTCAATTGGCTCTCTCCACGGTCTGTCGTCCGGGGGTTAGCTAATAATTCAAGATAACCTTAATAATTAATCAATCGCGTCTCTAATTACTGTGATAATCAACGTGTTCATATTTGTTCAAAGTAATTGTCTTGCTATGCAGATAAAGGTAGCGTCGTTCTGAGCGTTCGTTTTTCTTTCACACGTGTACACGGTTACGTGTATTCGGCTTATACAAGATAAAATAACTGATTACTAACGTATCGTCGTCAGCCTTCATAAACCAATCAGCTTCATCTTTGTACTTTTCGTAAACATATTTAAATGCTTCTTTGGTTTTCGCCCATAAATTATCTCTTCCTTCTTTAACCGGCAAAGCGACCGCTGGTAAATTTACATCTGGACAGAAGAAGCTTAACGATATCATTTTAAATTTATCATTGTATTGATTAAAATACGACGATTGCTTGCCTTCCGTGGAGCTCATGAATATAAGAATATTACAACGTTTTCCCCATGTTGCTTTCACATGTTGAGCTTTAGTTTGATGATTCTTGGGACCTGTCATGACCCAACATAGGACACGCACCCTTCTCGCAAGATCTTGTGCAACTTTATCTTCTCCTTTATGGAAATCTTCATCCGCGCCATGCAGTTTTACTTCTATTTCAGGTCCAGCCTGTTAATATTACAAACTGATTAAAAAATGATAATTTAAACGACAGATACTATTAATTACCTCTAATTCCAGCTCCGAATAATGATGCGGATCTCTTGAAAGCGGAATGCTACCAGAAAACCAGTTGAACATAAATGGCGCATCTTTTGTAGATGTTCTTAGAATGCACGCGGAGAAAAATCCAAAAATTACACCAGCAATAAGAGTGAATATAAGATGTTTACTGTTTCTAACGCCTGTGTTAAAGATAAAAGTTGAACAAAAATTGTTATTCCTGATTTAAAGTAACATTATAACATACTTTACCATTAATGTTTGGAAGCCTTTGCCGAACCATGATACACAGTCAAAGTAAGTAACTTTATTTTAATAAAATAACAGGCATCATAGTTTGCATAAAGCTCTCATTGCTGTTATTCTCTATTCGCAACTACACAAAGTGTGACCTTCAATTACATGAAATTTCTGTAATATAAAAATTGAATTTATGAAAAAAAAAACTACCTCAAAGAAAATCTTGGTACAGAATTCACTAGATGTAACAGTTTATTACTTAACAAAAATACCTCAATCTTTACCTACTGATAAGCTCATATCTGAAATTATCTGAGCCATATCCTGAACATAAATAAAAGAAACATACTTCCTCTGTTATTTCTAACTCAACCGATTACTTAAATCTTACATTAATATTATTAAAAATTTGGAACAGTATTTCTGAAAACAAAAAACAATCAGTTGTTAAAATAATTTCAGTGTCATAGATTAACAAGACGGTTTCTTTTAAATATTAAAGTTTACATTTCTTAACGATAATTCAAAGATACTCGATTCAAATTTGCATGCTCGTTACACAAATATATGGAAAAAAGATATAAGAATGTAAATTGTTGAAAAATTTTCCAAAATTGCAAACAATGAAACCAATATAGGATTGACATATCATAATGGTCAAATCGATGACTCCTACTCTATGTGTAACTTCTAATAACACTGATTCTTTTTTGAAAGTTCTAAAAACGAAATACAGTCGAAATGTGGTCGAAATTATGAAAAATTTGAGCAGTTGTTACTGACACAAAGCCAAGTAAATATTAACCTAATTTAGAATCCCTTTTTCATAGCAAATATTGTTTTACTTACGTAAGACGATACGAAGTACCTTTCATACGAGCTGCAAAATGAGAAAGAATTCGTCATTATAACGAGTTGTAAAAGAATGACAATAACCTTAACTATTCGACCAAAGATCACATACCTAACATGGTGTTAATTTTCTATCGATATGCTGAGTTATAAAGAAATGCTTATGTTCCAGTTTAATTGATATGCATGACTGTATGAAAATTTGTATAAAACTTCAAATTTTGCACATAGTATCGGTTAGTCTATCGTAACCGAATTATTTATCGTACTTGAACACATACGACAAGGCGCTACTTAGGCCTCCCTTAGATTAGGGGAAACGTAGGGGATGATGTATCCCACCACTCGTCTTGCGTATCCATGTTTACACGCGTAAAACAGGAGGATTCGGTACTACCTTTAAAATTGATGAGGTCCAGAGCTAAAATTAATATTGTTAATACGCTGAGTGGCACAGTAAAAATGGACGTACGTAGTCAGACACGATAAAATCCTAACAGTCGATTAATTTTCTAGCCGCTTTATGTCATAGTTCTTTTTGTCAATTATTTGATTGTCAAAAATTTCGGCTGTCAGTCACCGGTGCCTGACGAAGTACTTGTCTACTTTGTGTGGACCCACAGATTAATAAAGTTATGCATAAAGAGATAAATAAAACGCATTCAGCTTATATTTGTCATTTATTATAAACAAAAAATGGTACTGGGGAGGTTCTACGTTAAATATTCTCCCACCAAAATGGTGGGAGGGAAGTACCTCCCCCTATATTTCCCCTCAATCAAAAGAAGCCTACATTATAATGGACGACAACAACAGTTTGTCAGACTTGTCAAAGTAATGATGTTTATTTCAAACGATTGGTGATAGTTTTACAATGTGTCAATTGTTGAAACGCTAAGGCGAGTCTTTGACGATTTCAAGTACAATTGCAAATTTATAATCGTACTGACATTATCGAGTGATATGAGCAGTAATCAGTGAAGCCTGATGATGATAATTTACAAGAATTAATGATTGTAATAAGATTACGTTGATCGGCTCAATCAACACAATGACAGCTAATTATTATTTTGCAATTGTCGGTCACGCCGACAATCCTGTATTTGAAATTGAATTCAATAATTCAGGAAAAGATGCAAAGGTTAGTTATTATTTTTATAGGCTATGTTTATGAGATGTAGCTCATGAAATTCTTCTTTTTTAACAGAAAGAGGATTATACGCATTTAAATCAGTTTATTGCTCATGCTGCGTTAGATCTTGTAGACGAACATACATGGAAAACAACGAACATGCACTTAAAAGTTGTGGATAAATTTAATCAGTGGTTTGTAAGCGCGTTTGTTACCGCAACTCACATTAGGTTCGTGATGGTACACGATAGCAAAAACGAGGATGGCATAAAGAACTTCTTCAATGAAATGTACGAAATGTACATAAAGGTAAAAAGAAATGCGCTTGAATGGTTTGCGTTGGGATGAAATTGTATACTAATTTGTTTCCATTTTCTATTTTCTAGTACTCTATGAACCCATTCTATAAGCTAAACACGCCTATTAAATCTATTGGTTTTGAAAAAAAGGCACAATTGTACGGAAGGAAATATTTATCTTCGTGAATTCTTTTATTGTACATCACTAGAATTAATGATCAATAAAAATGTTTATTATGGCAATTTATGGATTTTTATGTTTTTGTTGTAACTAAATCCATATCATAATACGATGTAATCATGAAATAATTAAATTGAGGTATAAATAGTATATTTCCAAATATTTTACAAGTTATTTGAGTAACAAGAGCAGACAATTTGGATGTGAATTTGTCTATACATCTAGAAATTCTTCCAGGACTCAGTGGTGGGGGATTTTTTCCCTGACTAGTGTTTTTCCCTAGCGGAAGCCGAGTTTGCCCGATACTATACATCTGTACATTCATTTGAAAAAATTCTTTTGCAATAATAATTTTAGGATTGCGGTGATCGAGCTGCAAATAAATTCAGGTGGCAAAGAAAAAACAACATTGAGTTAACGGCAACAATGTCTGTTATTTATTTTAAATACATTGCATTTTTAATGTTATGCATGGATAGAGTTAATACAAAAGTTTTGGGTAAGTTATATTAGATATAATGACTTACCGTTCAAAATCTAAATGAAACTTATTTATACAGATCCTCATAATATAGTTATTGTGATATTAAGTCAACAAGAAGGTTATCATATAGCGCATGCTAATATGTTAAGGACAACTATTCTCGAACAAGCAGATGTTCTTGACAAGGTATATTTATTTTATTATTATATGCATTATTTGAATGTAACTGTACACGAAGCTTACAAGGTAATCTGTACGCCAGGATCCTCCCGAAATCATTTTATCTCACGAATTAAATGTTAATGGATCTTGGACAATCGTACCATTGCTGAAACATTTGTCGGATACATATACAACATCAAAATGGTTTTTCTTTTGTCTGGAGAATACTGTAATTAGATTGAATAAATTGTTGGGTATTCTTTCCAAATTCAAAGAAAGTAAAGTAAGTAACATCGATAGTAAGATACACGAATAGAATGGTTGTTTCATGGATTCTTTATTTTAGAATTTATGGATTGGTCATGCATTGTACGATCGTGAGCCAACTATCATACATCATTTTGCAGATCATAATAAAAAGTTTAAATATCCGCATATCGCTTCAGGGTTTGCTATAACGGCAACTTTATTAACAAGGTAACGTTTACAAAAATATCTTTACTTTACTTTAAAACATTTTACACGAGCAATGTATATTTCGTTGCACCAGTTTGGTACAAAAAATTATAGAAGGTGAAAGACCCAAAGATGATTTTTCAATCGATGCGTCGTATGAATTCGCAAGTTTTGTCCTGAAAGTTGATAAAGGAGTACGACTGACGCATGTACCCGAAATATGTATCGTATCAAGCTCAGACTGTGCAACATTTCCAAGATTTTTCCATCCGTGTGTAAGTCAACAATTATTTATTCAATGTTTAGATTATTTTCATTTACACGTATATTGCTCTAAACAAAGGGTTCGTCAATATCGCTCGAAGATATATATTTTGCTGTAAAAACCTGTGAAAAGTATCATGTTGAAAGGATTCCTGTAATAAAAAAAACATGGGCGAAGTATGCTACAAATATCGGTTACTTCAGTGATGGAGTTGGTACGATTAATGTTTTGCTACGTATATTGTATGCTGGATTAAATCCAGTCTTAAACAATACACTTCTTTCCAGTATAGATAAATATCTTCCTGATGCTTTCGTTGTGCCAAATACCACGCATGGACACTGTGAAAAGACTTACAACATTCTAATGGAAGCAGATCGAATATTAAAGAAAAAGAATTTAAATTGGTTAGTGATCAGTGACGACGATACAATTTTTAGGTAAGTTGTATAGCACCTGTAAGTAGGATACATGTTCAATAGGGGTGTGTGCGGGTACCCGAGATTACTGGTTCAATTTCAAATTAATTGTATTACATTTCTAATACAGTCCTTCACACTCCGTTTTTTAGGCGGTCAAGTACTTAGCGAGCATATGCAAAATATTTGTTTACCCGGAAGTTTGCTATAAAATAATTTTTATGCAAAAAAATGATTATTTTAGTGAATTACACCCGACTTAATGTTCAATGATAACTAACATAATATTGTTCGCTTAATATTAGCGTGGCACGTTTATTGCGATTACTAACGTGCTACAATTCCAACATTCCTGTCGCTATCGGAGAACGATACGGTTTCCGAGTCTGGGATAATCTTTACGGGTACGAGTACTTAACAGGTGGGGCTGGCGTTGTTCTGTCCGCGCCTTTGGTTCACGAAATGATTCAGTCTGGTAGATGTAGGTGTCCGACGGCTACAACGCCGGATGATATGTATCTGTTCGGAATATGTTTTCCGCGAATTGGAGCGAAACCTATTCATTCACCATTGTTTCATCAAGTACGTGGATTAATCACTGTATTTAATGCTCTTTTACTTATTATAAATAATTATTAATTATTACAGGCACGTCCCACTGATTACGCAACTGCGTATCTTGCTTCGCAAGAACCTGTGTCGTTTCATAAATTTTGGATGACCGACCCGTACATGGTTTATAACGAATGGTTCGCCGAAGCAGATAAGCCGCTGATCACGGTTGAAAAACATACAGAACTTTAATTCATCAACCGTTTTACAGGTAACGATTTTAAATGCTCGTCAATTGAAAAGAGAAAAATATGAAAAAACAATAATGTATTAACATTATCAGATTTTTATAATTTTGTATAAATAATGGAAGTAAAAATATTCATTATGATTTTGTATAAATCTCATGATCACGATGTATATTACTCGAAGATAAAAAAAAAAATATTAAAAATATAATAACAAAAAATAGTAAGTAATTACATATATGTACATATCATAATTTTGATTTGATTATTTCTTTCCACCATGGCGGACGTTCAAAGTTTTTCTTGTCCTTGAAAATCTCTTTTTCGATATGTTTGTATACCTATATATATAGGTAATAAAATTATTATGTTGTTAATTAAAAGGGAAAGAAGTTAATGCAAATATCAATTTACCTGACCGTCGGACAATCCCAATGGCGAATTTACGATAAAATCTGGTGGTGCCAAAACGTCGACCAGAGCCACAGCATCTTTAACTAATTCTTTACATAAATCTATAATACCTTTTCGTAATACTTGATCTATATCACTGGTAGGTAATGCATAACCACCGGCGTAAACGTCAGCTAAACGTTTCTCTAAAATAGTCGCTCCGTAAAGCGAACATAATTTTCTTAACACATTGCGTTCGTTCGATTTCCAAACAGGGTTTTGTACACACTCGACAAATTGTTTCATTACTGCATGCTACGACAAAATGAAAACAAAATTAGTATATAGCGAATGATTTATAAAATTAATCGTAGAACATTACCTGTCCATACAACAGAGATAAAGTTTGCGCAAAGAATACTTGTGTGTTGTTCCTAATTTCAAAGTCATCGCAACCTTTGTTCTTTAAATGTTGTGTGCATTCGTACGTTTTCCTTAAGTAATAACACGTCAACCATTTTAAAGAGAACAACAGATCTATAAAAAAATAAATTTAAAAAATTGTAAACAAATCTCATAATAATGCTTAAATTATTTTTGTACTTTCTGGTTTCAGTATATCATCGCTTCCAGAATAAGAAAGTTTCTCCGTTAAAATGTGTTGGGCATCTTGCACAAAGCTTGCTGTATCGAAAGGAGAATTAATGGCTTTTCCATTGAGCATGTTCGACCATTGGTGCAATAACCAATTGCTGGCTTGTTGAATTAATACATTGTTTTCACCCTCGAATGTACACGTCGCATCATTTTCCGCCCTTAAGTCACCCAGGCGTGAAACTATAGCAACAAGTGAAAATTATAAAATATATATATGTATACAAAATTCAGAGACCAGAAATAACCACTATTGACCACTATTGTCAACGGAAATATTTTTTTATCACTACCATACATGGACGTTTTTTGCGACTTAGGCAAATAATAATAAATTAAGGTTATAACAGTTATGGTCTCTGAATAAAATTTGACGTGCGTATACTTGTTTTACGATCAACATACCTTTAAGGTAACCGTGGCCTCCGCAGGACTCTCTGCAATCCTGAATAATATCTCGACTAGTCCATGAACATAATGGCTTGGTCGCAGAGGACAATACATGTATTTCCATACCTTCAGTTTCAATAGCATCTTGATTTTGTCCAGACATAAGTTTGAAATGAAATTCAGACATTTTACTTATAAATGCGGCGGAAAAGATTTTTATTGCGTATGTTGCTGCCAAGTTAGGAAATAATCGCCATTGCTACACGTTTATGTTAAATTTTAATCGTACAACAATTATATTTGATGAATTGTCATTCGACTAGTTTAAATACCTGTGCTTGATACTCTATAACCGGCCATTCTTCGGATTCGGACGGTCCAAATTGTTTTCTTACAGCGCAATACCGTACAGCGATAACCATAGCGATGGACGCTAAGCTTGCACACACGGACGTGATCGTAACACGGCCAGATGATAACGCACCCAACGATGCACCTACAGAATACAAAATCCGATCGTCGAAACTGGTTGACAAACGGTATACAATTGTTTCCAATTCTTACCAAATCTTTTGCTTTCGTCCTTCACCGACGTTACATACTTTCCATCCTCAGTTACGTTTGCTGTTCGATTCAACAAACACGTCCGAGGAACATAGTAATTACTGAACATCATAAATCCATTGTCTAATCCGTTCAATGCTATCTTTTCACCCATATCGCCGACGTTGACGCCTGGAAAAGGTATATGGGTATCTGGATCCCTGATGGGTACGATAAAAGTATGAAGACCATGATTGTGCCCGTCCGGTGTGATTAATTGTGCGAATACAATGGAATGCGTTGCAGTTTTTCCTAAAAGGCATGGAATTTTATACGTATTATCGAAGTAAGCATTTCCCTTTAAGCTAAACTTTAATTCGGGGGACCAAAGGTAAAATCGAAAAATCCAAATTTTAACATAAGGCTGCCATACTCTGTTGGTAAAACAGATTATCGTAGGTGGTGTGTTTTTTGGGTGGGATAGGATTACGGGGACTTCGTGAATGCGCTTTTGAACGAATTCAAAGTTGGTTTGGCCGTATTTTTTTCGCGAATTCAGTTCCTTTAATAAATTGCGTTAGAGCATGGACGTTGTCGACTATACACATTTACCGCCACCTACATGAATCTATCTTACTCACAGAGTATGGCTGCAAAGCAATATGGCGTCGATATTGTCCGTCAAATACGGTAAAAACGCTCACTTTTAAGTTGACATAACTTCTTGTCATTTTGACAAATGTCAAATTAAGTTAATATAAATTCCTCGCCGTAAAATTTGCATTTCTGTATTCTACGCGTTAAATGCAGTAATAATAAAGAGAAAAAAAAAGAGCCATAATTTTCGGTCCCTCGAACTAAAGTTTACCCTCACTTTATATTTGTAACATGTATTTCTATTACCTAAACCACCGATCCAACATTTTGCAGCTTCAAAATCCGGGGAATGGAAGACGAAACTTTTCGATTTCACGTCGTACGTCGCTGTGGTCCTCATCCCTTTTGCATTCGTTCCATGAGATATTTCTGTCAGAGCGAAACTGCATGTGTACTGAAACGATTTGCCGGTATAAAATTTAAACGACACTCGAACGAGAAAACGTGTTATTAACCGATAAGTATTAAACAATTATTCTCATACTTGACCATCTTGAATCTTTTCAGCAATGTCGTAATGATCTTTTGTACCCAGGGCAAATATTGCGCTCGGTACCATCCCGTCCATCACGCCCATTTTAATCGGTATACAAGCATCATAATAAAATAATACGTTGAAAAATTCTCTATGGATTATTGGATTCTGCAAAAGGTTTGCATTTTAATCGTACAAACAGAAATAATTACCTTCTTTTTTATAACAATATTTACCATAATATCGTTATCCCTTAGCGCTCTGATACGACCATTACAAAGCCTACGTTCTTCGTCTAGCGTAGGACAAGCAGGTCTTTGAAATATCGGTGAGTTTTTCATGAAATCCCATAAATTATTCTACAGTAATTAAAAAAAAAGTAATGTATTAGACTTGATTTTGACGAAATCCGCTATCACAATTATTAATATACCTGAAATTCGACGAATTCCTCTCCTTCTAAGTTCAGTTTCAATAATTTCCAGTCAAAGGTAGCACATTTCCTGTAAGAGTCTAGAGGACCGGTTGGCCAATCAGCAATTTTATTCTTCGTCATTGTTAAGTTGTCGGATCGGACTATCTGTGTGTTCAAAGATTCAATTGAATCGACTGTGTGAAACTATACTATGCAAAGAAAAAGTTAAGCGCAATTAATCAGTACTTTTGTTAAAAATTGATTGAATCTACGATTCAATATTCCTGCTAGTCTACCGCTTATCATTAGTTACTAATTATTTTGTTATCTGTATCGGGAAGAGCTTTACTGATAATATGCGTCACCTTTTATTAGATAGAAGTAAATCAGTAAAGCTGATATTCAAGAGTTGTTCATCGGAGAGCACAGTATACACTGTGGACGTCGACCTTCTGGAACTTTTTATAATACCTCCTCCACTTATGTATAATTTATCGACAATGAAACATGACTTAACGAATTTGAATTATTATCGTTCATTGTTTCGAAACGGTGTTGTGTTATTGCATGATAATTAAATCAGGCGCTATAAGTTTGGAAAATTGAGCATAAATGATACTAAACATATTATCGAAGGACAATGAAAATTGCAATGTTCTGCATATTTTAAACGAACAAAGGGCATCGAGGGCGATATAATGCATTATAACTTGAACAAATTAGGACGGTAACGTGATATGCCGGTTTAAAATTTAAACTGGGCGCGCTGCTATCGACAATTCGATGTATCGATACGTCGTTGAGGTTAACGGACATTATATAAATTAAATATTAATACAGGATATGTTTTCCAGGGATCCTGACAGTTTTCTCATTGCCTGGCAAATGAGCATGATTAAATGTTTTATTTCTTCGGAGGAAACGAATTAAGAAGATCGATAAATCGATACACGCGATGCTTCGATTGAAAAAGGTATTCAAATTTCACGATTAGTCGAACGAAAGCAGCGATGCTTTTTATCTTGTTCCTTCAGATTGCCCTTGCAGGCGGTGAAAGGTAAATAAGGATATTTAATATCCTTATTGATTATAATATTAATTAATAATATTAATTATAAAATTATACAGCGTACTTTATAGAGAATATCATCAGTGTATGAACAGCGCGCGAAATTTAAAATCGGTCGTCGAACAAATCGTAGAAGAAATCATCGAGCGATCGAATTGCATCGTTTTTGTTACCGATTTCTTTTACGAGACACTCGTGGATATTAAATACGTTAAAGGATCATCAACCGTATCAAAATACGAGGTAAACTGCATAAATTTTGTGCGCAGCGTTTATACGTACTTATGAATTGTTGTAGATCGTATTGCGGGATAACGAACAGTTCACTCGGCCCAGGAAACGAGTTCAAAAGATTCTGCTCGACAGCAAAGCCGTTGGTTGCAACGCGTACGTTATACTAATCGCAAATGGATACATGACATCAGAATTTTTGCAATATACAGAAAGGTGAATCATCGAGGAAAAAAATTTCATGTTTAATCAAGGTAAAGCAAATAATTTCTCAACGAAATAATTTTCCAGAGAACGTCTAATCAATACCCGTGGATTGTTTCTGCTCTTACACGATCATCGTTTATTTCAACCTAATTTGCGTTATCTATGGAATAGAATAATTAATGTAGTTTTTATACGTCGGTATAACGTGTACAAGCATCGTTCCGGTGAAAATGCAGTCAAAGAAAGAATCGACTTGGACACCGTTTACTTTCCTGCTAGTAAAAAGACACTTACTAAAACTAGATACTTAGATACTTGGTACGATGGTAAACTGCGTTACGGGACTGACCATTTTATAGAAAAAACAGTCAACTTGCGTAAAAAACAGCTACGGTTTGTATACAAAATTGTGATGCGGCTGTAATTCAGGAAGATAATGTTAATCGAATTTTAGAATCGCTGTTTTTGAACACATACCAGCCGTAACAGAGAAATCAAGAGCATATTACAGTAAACGACCAAAGAATAGTTTGGAAGCTTTAGGGATAGAATTTGAGGTATGTTATAATTTAGTTTTGTTTATTGTTCTCTTTTATACTGAAAGATGGCGTTTGTTCAATCTGTCGCTCACGTTGCCCCGAAGCATGTTATACGCACGATCCTTTGTTTTATTCGATTGGCAAATGAAAGGATGAAACACAATTTGTTTGACGCACAGGGCAGATTTTATTAAATTATAATATTAGCCATTTTTATCAATAACCTCTTGCCATCTTTCTACCAACTTGGGTTGTGCAATAGTGCTATGAAAAACAAATGCAAATTGGAATGAAACTGTGTCGAAGCAAAAATCGAACGAACTTATTTACCAACCCAATATATTTGCGACTAATGATAATACCTTCTAGTTGATAGAAATCATCTCGAAAGCGATGAATTTCGAACCAAAATATTATATGCCGCACAATATTGTTTCCGAAAAATGGGGTACCGAAGGAGACAATCAAACTTACACCGGTCTTGTAGGCGAAGCCGTGAAAGGAAAAGCTGCATTTTATTTAGGCGATCTACATTACACGTTGCGTCACTTGAATTATTTCGATCTGACTGTTCCGTACAACACGGAATGCCTCACTTTTTTGACACCGGAATCTTTGACCGAAAACTCGTGGAAGCTTTTGATACTTCCATTCAAGTAAGTACGAATGGAAGAATAAAAAAGGAAACAACAAAAATTCTATGTATTTTTCTTTTCAGATTATACACTTGGATCGCGCTTCTCCTTACTTTAATTTTGGGAAGTGCTGCATTTTATTTCTTATCGCTGTCCTATAAAAAATATATAAGCTTGTATAAAAATCGAATAAATATTGAAAACGTGTCTGTAAAACAAGAAATAAAGGGGCTATACTTATTTACAGAAATAGGAAACAGTATATTGTATACTTATAGCATGTTGTTTCAAGTTTCGTTACCAAACTTACCAAGCCCTTGGGCTGTACGGGTATTAATTGGTTGGTGGTGGATTTATAGCATTCTAGTTACAGTTGCTTATAAGGCTAGCATGACTGCGACTCTTGCGAATCCGGTTGCCAGGTAAAAATTAACAACCGGATACAAATTTTTTACTTCTTTAAGCTACTTAACTATTTAAGTTTGATTCTAAATTGCTAATGCAGAGTAACCATCGATACACTGACACAATTGGCCCAAAGTTCTATAGAAGTTGGAGGATGGGACGAAGGGGACAAAGATTTCTTTTTAACGTCATCAGACGTCGATAGTCAAGAAGTTGGTAATAAGTTCCAATTGATCAAACACGAGAAAGAAGCTGTCGAAAAAGTATCGAATGGATCATTTTGTTACTACGAAAATTCTTATTTGCTTAAGCATGCCCGCGTGAAGAGGCAAATATTCGAGAAAGAACAGAAAGAAAATAAAACCGCTAAAGACATATCGTTAAAGCATAATTTGCATATTATGGAGGAATGCGTTATAAATGTACCAATTGCCCTTGGCATGGAAAAAAACTCGCCTCTAAAACCATACGTTGATATTTTGGTACTAACAAGTTAATGTATGATTACTCCAACAAGTTAATTACAAAATTCAATAATTCCTTATGTATATTCATAGGTGAGGCGTGTAATAGAAATTGGATTAATTCAAAAATGGTTAAGCGACGTCATGGAATGGTCAAAAATTAAGGAAATAAGACAAGAAACAGAATCTGAAAAAGCATTGGTCAATCTTCATAAATTGCAAGGTGCATTCATTGCCGTTATAATTGGTTATTTGTTAGCTTTTATAATTCTAATGGGGGAAATTTTCTATTGGAAGCATGTTGTGTTGAAGAATCCAAAATTCGACAAATATCATTTAGATATATTTTACAGTAGATCTGGTAATCCGAAAAAAAAGCACAAACCAGTAGGTTAAATTTATCGATCATTCATCTATAGAAAAATTGTAATATTAAATAATATCGAATAAATATCTCGTACAATAACGCTTCCGTGTGTACTTGCTTTGAATGGATAACAGTTGGTTTCGGATTATAGATGTGTATTTACAACCGTATTTATATTCGTATAGGATAAACAGTATAATTATGATAAGGAAACTGATACATTTTTGATACAAAAAACGACAAAAAAAAATTACATACCATTAAAATTCAGTGGCTTCCACTTTTTATCACAGTCACTTGTTGGTACTTCATTAAATCATTCTCATTCTCTCTTTTCTTTCCTGTCCTTCTTTACCATCTCTTTCTACTCTCATCCATATTTTCTCTCTCCCTTTATTTTACTATTCTACTTTTTTTTCTCTTGTTCTTGTTTGCGCAGATCATTCTATCAGATACTCACATACATTCTTACTATTTTCGTCATTTTTTTCTACATTCTTATTCATTCACTCAAAACCCTTTTTTTTTTCAACACTTATTCAAACGCTCTTGCATATATTTTTCTCACTCAACTCTCGAGTTATTTTCTGCGACACATTCTTCCACTTTATAACTTGTTCTTTCTCGTTTAATCTTTCGCAAACATACATATGCGTGTGTGAATTTGTGTGCACACACCTATTCACATGACGGGCTAGTGGTGTTTTTGAGATAAAGACAAATTTTTCTACGAATTTGAACATAAATAAATGTTTTATTTATGTCGTATGAAATTAAATGCAAACGAATGTGCAGGATACACCTGATATACGTTTGATTGATACAAAACACCTATAAATATTGAAGCACCGGATTTTGTAGTTATGGCAATAGACATAGATTTTTTAAGAAAAATTCAAGAAAGGTAATGATTGTACATAAGTTAAATGGCTTCAACAAGTAATTCATCTAAACATATTGTATATCAAGTTTAGATTCAGTATTATAACTTTTATTATTCAACATGAATAATATAATGATTCAAGATTCGTTGGAAATTTGTACAAAACTAAAGGATGCTAATAGAATAGGTTTGTAGACACTGTAATGTATGATACATAAGCTGTTTGTATACAAATACACATCTTAAAATTACTTTATTTTCTTTCTTCGCAGGTTACAGGTTATTAACTTTGATGTAATTGTAAATTCGCTGTCAAAATGTCATCGTTAACAGAAAATACAAAAGACAGAGGTCAAGAAGACCCGATTAGGTGTATATTTTTCTCAGAATTTCATCCTATAGTTGGCCCAATGATTACTTGTCAGGTTAACAAGCATTGCATCTAATTTATTTCAAGCATTGTTTTGCTATAAGTGATATTAATAATATATATTTTTTGTTAGGTTCCGGATAACTTTATTTCGAAGGATATTTTTGACAATGTTAGTGTTTATATTATACCTAAAGCACAACTACAACGAAGTACTATAACGGTGTAAGTTTAAACGAATCCGTGTCGATCTTCAAACCTGTCCATTAAATTTTTCATTTCGTTACAGGACGCTGAAAGATTATAAGATCTTGGGATTTCCTGTGAAAATTGACGATAAGAAATATGCAAGGAACGCATTTTATTTTAATTTATGCTTTGTCTGTGATTCCCAAGCTCGTACGGTTCACTACGAACCTGTTGTAAAGAAGATGTCTGATTTTTTAGTAAGGTCTTTGTACCTCATCGTTCTTTTTATTAAGCGTTAATTTAATTTCATTCTTCAGATGGCTCTTGAAGTAGAAAATTGCTTTTTATCCGCTTCCGAAGATAAAACAAGATTGGCAGAAATGCTCCAACAGGTGATGCAGGATTTAAACTTACACAAGATGTGTACATTAACAGGTAAGAATAGTTTGTAACGATTAGTTTTGTATAGTAATGTCGTACATGTATAAATGTTAATATTGTAACAGAAGGGACAATGACATCCAATTTGAAAGTCATAAAATTAGCACCCGAGCCAAAACCGGTTCTCGATCATCAGGTACCGATATTCTTAGAAGGCCGTGAAGCATTTCAGAGCGATCAATGGGATTTAACTACCCAACAAGTATTACCTTATATAGATGGATTCAATCATGTCGCACGAATAGCAGCCGAGGCAGATGTTGAGAATAACCTGGTTAAAAGTTGCGTACAGAATCTCGTGTAAGTGAGTCTGTATAAAAAAACTTTTTAGACAAACAATTTCTACGTTGATGTTCTTCATTTATTTTCAGTTATTACGGCGTTGTGACTTTGATTCCGATATTCCAATATAGCAATGTTTACGCAGCAACTTCCAAATTAAAAGAACTGGCAGAAAACCCGAAGCTGCAAGAACGATGTATCGCGTACGCTTCAAAATTTCGTAAGTTTTTATTAGTAGAAAGATTCGTAAATTCAAGATATCATTTTATTAAACGTTATTTTTAGCTAGACAACCCGCGTATCTTCGAGATATATATCGAATGTATGCAAGTATGACACACGGCAGCAGCATGAGGGATCTTTGTCAACGTCTCAATCCTAAGAATTTGAGAATCAACGAGAGGCGACTCGTGCAATTCGGTCTGATCGAAGGTCTTATCCGTAGAGTATATAAGGTTTGCCGAATCCTTTATGCGACCAGCTACATTGTCAAAGACACTGATTTTGCTTTTATCTCGAATTACAGTATCCGATATACTTGCCGGGATCTCCTTGCAACGAAGAAGCAAAGAACAATCCAATTTACAAGCACTTCACAGGCGTATACAGCCTCGACGAGATTTGTTGCAGCACCGGACAGTCGACTGCGCAAATCGAAGATATCGTTGAACGCGATCCAAACGTTGTCATGTTGTGGAAATAATGTTTAAAAGTACAAGTTTCTTTTTCTTATAGTTTTTGATAAACGTAACATAGATTTTTACGATACGATAACATGCAGGATATTATGAACGATGTATTTATTATATTTATTTGATATTATCAATCAATCGTTTGATTTCGTTGATGTACATTTCGGGCACATTGTTGGCTCTCATTTCGTTGCATTTCCTTTCCATTGTCTCGCGCAACTTTTTCTTCCGCATCTCGGTTTCTGTACGAATCGCCAAACCTTCCTCGAACATCTTTTGTCTTGCCTCGATACGTTCCCTTTCTTTTTCATTTACCTGACGAACAGAAAATTAATTTATCGGATAAGTGATTGATGGAATTTTATATACGTGAAGAAATAAAGGTGAAAACAGACCTGTTTAAGTATCTCGCTTCTATGAATCAAAGCTTGTCGTTGTTTCTTCTCAATTTCCTTCTGTTCTCGGCAGAAAGCTTCCTTCTGAACTCGCACGATTTTTTCAAACTCACGTCGTTCCCGTTCTAATTCGATCGCCTGCATTATTCGTTTGCTGTTTATTTGTTTTTCTCGCTCCTCCATAAGAGCCTTCTGAGCCTCTGCCCTTTTCAGAGCTTCCTCCTTTTCTTTCTGCCTCCATTCTCGTTCCACTTCCTCTTGGATTCGAGCTGCGTTCAATTCATCGATCCGTTCCTGTTCAAATATTATTAACAGAATTTTAGTTTTACCAACAAAATCCCAAATAATTCAATCAACGAAACAATGAAATACTTGGAAATCCTTCGCTTGCAACGTCTGCGTTGCAACTTTTGTTTTGGCTTGTTCTTTTCTCAGTTTTTCCAATCTCCGTTCCTCAGCCAATTTTGCGTCTCTCTCCTCCTTGTGCCGTTGATATTCTTGTATCCTACATATACATTTAATATTTAGTAGTCTGTTGGCCATCAACGACGAGCCAAGTCGATGATTTTTACCTAAGATCGATGATTTTATTCTCCTGCTCCTCCATGGCCTTCAAGTGTTTCAATTGCTCGTTTCCCTCGGCAAGTTCTTGTCGAATTCTTGCATTCACAGATTCTTTGTTACGTAATTTAGCTATTTCCTCCTGTTGCCAAGCAATGTTGCTCAAGTTAATCAACCGGCTTTCTTCGTGCTTCCTCTCGAATTCAAGCATTCTGTGTTCCTCGTTGTCCTTTATTTGATCCATCAAACTGTTGGCAAACTTGTGTCGTTTCGCTGCTTCTTCTTCTTCTTTTCTAAATTCTTCTTTAATCGCCCATCTCCTTTCATTCTCCATCATATCGTTAAGACGTTTCTCTTCTTCCTCCAATTCCTGTTCGATCAGTTTCTTCTCTGCTATCTGCAACCATAGAAATCATCATTATATTTATTCAATTTAACCTTTTCCGTAGAAACAAAAATATATCTGTTACCTGTGCATCTCGAATAGCTCGGCATTTAGTTTCCAGAATAATCCTATTACATTTCTGAATCTCTTCCTCCTGTTCGAGTTTCAGATTCTCTGCTCGTTGAAGCATGTAATTCACTCTATGCTTAGCTTCCTCTTCGATTTCTATCAGTTTTTCACTTTTCTCTCTGGGTCTCTCCTTGTCTATCCTGCGAAATTCTTCTTTCCTTGCCATGCTTTCCTTCACAAGTCTCTGCCTTTCTTCTTCCTTCGCTTTAACAGCTATTTCTTCTTCCTCCTTTGTCACGGGCAACAGTTTTTGATACTTGTTGTATTCTTGTTTCGTTAACACCTTTGGGGGCTGTATCTTTTTCTTCATAACAGTTGCCTGCATTCTCCCTGTGCTCTTAATTACTCTTTTATCCCACTAAACAATTAGATATATTTAATTAGATATTTGGGTGATGCGAATAATAGAGTATTTGAATGTTTAGATACAGATGCTGTTCATACGTTAAGGATACCAGTATTTTAATAAGAACTGCAATCATGTATTTGCTATATTACTACTACACTTTTAATACTTTTTAACACTTTAACTGCCATGTCACCCATATGTGGATGACACTTGGATTTCCATAGAAATCTGTCTCTTGCATTATTAATATCTTTTCGATTACTTAATTAGAAATCATCGTATCAGGTACTCTCAATTCTGAATAATAGAAATTATGAAGAACTGTAATAATAATAGGTAAAATTTGACCAAGTTTTCAACACCATTAGCGTGGCAGTCAAGGTGTTAATATAGTAATACAGTATTCAACGTAATTGCTATACATAGATACAGTAGTAATATAATATAAGGTAAAGAATATACCTCTTTTTCATTACACGAGCAACAGTATTTTGAACGACTCGATTTACTTTCAGCAGTTCGAGTACACACTTTCTGCGTCGTACTCGTGCAAACTTCATTTTTAAATTTTGATTTCCCTCTAGGCGATGATGTACAAACAGTAGTCGTTTTCGAACCATCGTTCTCAACTTGACGCACTACCATTTTGCAAACTTTATTTATTTATTTTTATGAGAATCCTGTGCGTCCGCCGTGCTATTCCAAGATTTTGAACAAATCTCTTCATCGAAGGAAACGATCATAACGAAAATGTCTACTTCATTACGATGGAACTTCGCTGAAGGTATTCCCAGATATCGATAAAACAAAAGGTGAAGAAAACTGAGCGGATCCTGGAAACAGAAGTTTGTCCATTATTTGTAAATGGTAACCAACGATTGTTTAGTCTGTTTGTTCGATAATTATATCGGTACAACGAGACATATTAACTATAATATTACTCTCTGCTCCTCGGTAAGCAACTACTAGTTATATAAATTCTTTTCTAATTTTATGTGTAAATTATAAAATTATGACGAATAAAATATAAAGTTTCATAATCATTGTATATTATTTAAATTATACTAATAATTTTTCCTCGTGTTTTTAGGCTTTTCGAACGTGTCGGAGATGTTTTATTTTATTCCACGAGCGAAAAGAAAAAGAAGAAAGCGTACAGAGGGGGAAGGCAGGGTGATTCACCCTTTTTGATGGTGTACGCGTATATCGTCGTCGAGTTTCTCTGTGCTGTCGACTTTCCTCAGGTGGGAAAATGCACATGTGGCTTGGTACCCGTCGTTCGTCTGTTAAGAGTTCATGTTTCAGGAAAAAATATATACTCGGTATATCGTAGAATATTTAAATAAAATTGGCTATCAGACGATTCTTTCAAGTTCCCTCGGTTCTAAAACAGAACCGAGCTATGTATATTGATTGGTATTAGTTACAGAAAAGTATCTCAAGATTATTGTACTATTATTTTTAAACATATAAGGATATTTATAATTAAATTTTCAGAGTATCCGCTGATATTTTCTGTAACTCGGGTTTGAATTTAAAATAATTATATCAAATACATTAAAGTTATTTGAGTACACCTATTAATTTATACAAGATATTCAGGGGGCTTGAATACATTCTAATTTGTCTGTTTTTTTCTCTGTTCTTATTATTAATTGCACTTGGTAGTCTTTCTGTTTGTACTTGAATCTTTGGTGACCACCTCATTAACGAAGAATATTATTCATGCGATATATTTTTATAGAAACATGCGAACACGCGTACCGCGCTCGATATAATGAAATTTTCAGAAGAGAGCATTATTGCCAATGATACTATCGCGGGGAATGTACAAGACACCCATTATTTGACGAATCGATTTTGCAAGGGGAACTTTTGCATTTAATCGTTAAACAGCTTTCGGAATAATAAAAAAGTCGATCGATATCGCGCACGTATAGGAACCATTGTACAAGCACGAATTACATTTAATTTGAACTGTCGTTCGACAAATAAATTGGATAATATAATTGCAGTTACGGATATGTAGTAAGGTATGATTATGAGAAGGGTAATTTCAATAGTAAAGCGGAACTAACAAACATTTGTCTGTTAAAAAGTATCATATTATGACATTAGTCATTAAGAATATTAGCACCAATAATATTAGTAATACTTTTACTTTCATGCTTTGCCCCAGGTTTACTTTTCTTTATCAATATACTTTTTCTTTTTGTTCCCCTTTCAGTCGTCTCTTACTACAAGCAGCAGGTGCTACCTGTGGGTGTATTCTGCTCCCCTCCCCACGGGGATAGTATTAGAAATAATGTACAAATAATACAAATAGTTCTTAAGCGTCGAAATCATACTCGATGAGTAGAAAATATTAACACTAGAACTACCGGCGTTCGATAACCACTTATACATGTTAGATATAATTCAAGAGATCATGGTCCTCTTACCAGAAGATGCAACCATTCCGTGGCCAGATCATTCTCGAACACCCTTATCGCCCTGCACACGCCACGCAGGCACCATGACGTCGGGTCATCGGCCACGGTTCCTTCGGCGATCCTCGAAAGAAAGGCATTGAACTCTAACCATAACATCTCGTCACGGTCCTAGCTATCGGCTACCACCGATCCTTCGCCCAATGACAGACTCGATAAGTAAGTCAAAGCCCCAGGGTGCAACAATCCTCGCACACGGGTTGACGAAAACCAAAGATGTCAAAGATGAAATATGAATTAAAATGTTAACTGTTAACAGCAATTGGTTGTGAATATACGTATTTAATTAAATCTAATCGCGATTCAAATGCCACAATTAACTTGGCAACCTGTGTTTCGATAAAAGCGTTTTAATTAATTTTGTAATACAGAATATGGGAATCTGGTACAAGTCGTTTTGACCCGTTCGGTGGTTCTAGTGTTAAAAACGAAGAAAATTGTATTATTTCGTGTTATACTAACGATATGATATATTCTTCGCAGAGGAACAGAAAAGGGAGGAAAAGAAGGCGGGAAATAATCTATAGTGTCCACGTTCGTCGAGTAACAGAGCGTTTGAACAGTGGACGATGAAGAGGGACGGCGGACAGACGGTTCCAAGAATGAGAGAAGGAGAAAAGAAAAGTAACAATGTAACATCGAAGAAAAGGAATTTATTCGTTCTTATTCCATCGCCGATAAACATTGTATCCCTTAGCTGCGCCAAACGACTGCGTTCTCGTCGGCCAATTGCGTTAGGGTTTCTCTAATAAGAACTTTCCTAGAAGTGGGAAACACGTCGGTGGTTTCTTGCTTTCGGGCTTCATTTTTCGCGCGCCAGTGTCACGATCTACTTTGTCGCGTATCTCTTAGCGAAACACACTTTGTTCGAGTCTTCTTGTATCTTATATTTTCATTAATTTTGTAATAGTATGAAATTTCGAAGAAATGCCAATCGCGTTTTCGAACTGTTCATTGCAAACTGATATATACCAGAGTGATCATTTATGAGATTTTAAATGATTTCTGTCCGCTCGGACTCGGATGAGTTTCTTCTTCTTTATTTTTCTTCTTAAATCAATTACTATCAGCGTGAATGAATATCGTAATCACGATAATAATATATATATAGTGTTGAAGAAGTTTATTTATCGGTGAAATGAAGAAAAGAGCTTCGTGATTTTTATGGATACAGTGTGTGCAAACGCATGATATTATAATCTTCTTCGTTTCATAAAAAAATGGAAAAAGAAGCGAAACGAAAGCGTAGATGTGTACTGCCATGTTATATACAACAATCGGCTTTTTAACTTCTGTAAAGTTACTCTCACAGTAGTATAGTAAGAATTAAAGAATAAACAAATCGAATTCGAAGTAACCAATAAGTTAATATTACAACTAAATTGCAGATATTCAATTTAAATCATGAAACAACTCAATGACGGTGAACTGGAGAATCGTTCGAGAAAACAGACAGGCAGAACGAAGAAACATAAATCATCCTCGAAACTGTTCTCCAAGACCTGTTGGCCGAAGGTGATGATCTCCCGCAACAGTATCGTCTGCAAAAAATTAAACGGCCCATCAGGAAGCGCATCCATGTCGTATCTCGAAGAATCAGCCAGCGAATTGTCGACCAAGGAAGAAGATCTATACTGCAAGGATAATAGTGAGAACTTCGAGGAGGATCAGGGTGTTTGTTTGATCAGCAGCTCTAGCGAGATTCCCTGCGAAAGTTTACAGAAACTGAACGGTTCGAACAGTTTCGTGTGCGAAGATGTGACCTCCGAGACATCTGGATGCCGGGAAAAACCAATCTTCGTCGATTTAACGGCCGACGAGAAGAACACGTGGAAACAGACGATTCTCAAACGATTCGACGAGCTGGAAACTGCAGGGAACGAGAACGATCATGAGAATTGTTCGGTGAACGTTGCATTAGGTAGGCGAAACACGATTTCGTGCGGTATCTTGAAATTTAGGTATTTTTTAACATTACTTAGAGAACCTTCTGTTCCGTTTCAGAGCCACGAATCATGTTAGCGGATAGTTCGAGCAAATCAAACTGCAACGGAGGTGGAAGTCTAGCGACAGCTTTACGAGATCGTGGGCCATATTCGATTCCAGTTCAACCGAATCGTTCCCTGCCAATTCGTCCAGCACCCTGTGTACCAGCCAGATACCTGCGAAAGGATTGTTCACCGTTGCTCGTTTTGCCGAAATCGTCAACCATGGACGTGGTCGAGGTGGAGCCGACGAAATCTGTCGACAAAGAGGCTGTCAGAAAGAATTTGGACGTCGAAGAAGAGCGTTCGAGGTCCGTGGATTATGTGGTTCCTCGAATTTCGAACGTAGAGAGTTTGAACGGTATAAAGAGGAAAACTAACGAGGACACGAAGCTGGACAAGAACGGTTCGAAGGAGAACAGAAGAAGAAAGAGATCGCAGGAAGCAGATTCGACTCAAAGAGAGGAACGTGCTGAGAATTCTATTAAAGAGTTCTTGAAGAATTTCTGCGGCTCGAACGCGAACGATGGTGCACAGAATTTGTGCACCGAAAAATGCTCTAGAATCGTGTCGTCTTCGGAAGAGGAGGGAAATAAGGTGGTGCCGCCGTTGAGGCTGAAAAAGGTGGTTCGTACAGGTAATAATAGATACTAAGGTACTTGGGTCTAGTTTCCAATTGTCTGTAACAATGATTTCTGTCCACAGAAACGAAAGGATACACGTTCAAGACCTGCGTCGAGTCGGAGCACGAGTCAAACTACAGAATCGTTACAGGAACGACGCCCAGACCTTCGTCGAGCCCAGTTCCCTCCACCTGGAACGATACGCACGACGAGAAGGACACCAATTTCTCACCCTCGAACACCGACAGCTACAAGCTCGAGTATCGACGCAACAAGCTGAAGCAGAAGCTTCACGAATTGCGTGGCAAGGCTCAAGAGTTGGCCCAACAAATGGCCAGCGACTTCACTTCGCAACAGAGCACCAGTATGAGGCAGGTGATGAATCGTTACGAGAAGCAAATCGAGAATCTGTCCAAGCTGCACGGCAAACTGTCCGCGGACATTCCTGTCTCTAGCAAGGTAATCGATGTGAACGACGACTTTACCGATCTCTCGGACGATGAGTATCTTCTGATGAGTTTCGGCGAGAAGCAGACCACCTCGCCGGAACCACCAAAATTGTCGCCTCGATCTTCCACCAATTACGACAACATACTGCCTGAGAAAGTCAGAAACAGCCCGCCGATTTTATCAAGGATGGTGATCTCGTCGAGCGAAGATCCGGTGGATGAGAAGCTTCAGATCACGGAGGAAGACGTATGGTCGACGAACGAGGAATCGATTAAAAAGTCTCTTCCTGTAGACCCTTCTCAGGACGTGAACAAAGTCTCCTCTGATTTCGAGGAGTGCGTGCGAACGAATACTCTGAAGCAGCAAGGTGACATGAGCATCGATGCCGAAGATTTCAGCGAACGATCCTCGAAGGTTCCTCAAAGCAGCCCAACGATACAGGAATCAGAGAAGGTCAAGTGCCTTGAGATGATGGATCCCGTGTCCAATAACATGGGAATGGCAGCAGGTGCTCAGGACGGCGAGGTGCTAGAATCGAAACTCGCGAAACGACTCCGTTTGTCGGGGAACCGTGTCCTTCAGTCTACTTCGTCCGAGTCTGCTCCGGCGGATGTTTCCTTTTACAAGATCAACGAAAGCGCTGGAATTGTACCAAAGGTTCATAAAACTGTAACGTGAATCTTCAGAAAAGTAAAAGCAGAATTAACTTTGAAAATTTATTCCAGGTTGCTTCGAGCTTGAATCAGTGGAACGAGTTGAACGTTGCAGGAGCCAAGTTAAATCACGAAAATCTTGGGTAAGTTAAATGTAAAGTTGATACATTTTATTATGGAGATTTCATGTCTGCTCTATGCACGAACAATAGATCGCAACAGAACTACAAAGAGGAAGAAACGACGACCGGTGGCAATCGTTTGGTGACTGAACAATTCCCCACCCTTGGTAACTGGTTGACTCGAATGTCGAAGAAGCAAGTTTCGAAAAGCAAATCAAAATTGCAATCTGCGGGAAATATCCCATTTGCACTCACAGACAGTTCCAACCGCGTAAGATTTCTTCAACTAAATTCTTACATAATTTATTTAATTCTTCTTTCCTTCTTTAATTTGTACGATGTACTGTACAGATTTCTGGAGTTGAAATACATAAGGTAGCTGGCCCTAACACAGCCAACGATTCGACGAACGCAACACCTCAATACAGTACGGAAAGATGGCAATACCATAATCAGCAACAGCAACGACAACAACGACAGCAACAATTGCTGCAACACGTTGCAGCATCGGTGACTCTTTCCCAACCAGCTCCAGCGACACCACCGCTGCGTCCAGCTCTCTATCCACCTATTCCTATGACTCAGTTTTATTCAAACAACTATGGTGTAAGTTTAGAAAATAATACCTGCCTCATTATTACCCAAATGTTATTATATTATATTCTTGTCCAAATTGCAGATCGATCCCTACAACACTGCTGCTGCTTTGAGTTACCATTCACCCATTTGTCCCTACGGTTCTTATCCCTATCATTCCCGAATACACTCAGGTTCTCTGCCTGGCTACCATTTTCCCATGCAAGAATCACTGCGACCGTTGCAACACCTGGACAAACGATTTCCTCCGATGCAAGACACGATGGTAAGATATCCATTCCCATCCACTAGTTTGCAACATCCGACGAATATAGATTTTGATCGTATACGAGGAAGTAGCAACGTCGGCAACAATGTTGCGACCTGTTTACCATCGTTGTTCGTATCGCCACCGTCCTTGTCCTCCTCGCACCAAACACTGCCGCGAACTCCTTTAACCGGTTATCCGTCGAACAGTCAGTTGACCAGGAACAAAATGATACCAGATGTTGTGGCTGCAGCTGCTGCCGCCGCTGTCGTGGCGGCCGCTTCCATCGACAGGCAACGAGACACGTTATCCTACAACAGAAATCATAGCAATCCGTTGACCGCCGCAGGCATTATCGACGGACACGCAGCTCATCCTGCTAAAACAATGATCGGTCAAGACGCGGTTAATTGTACACGAAACGGCAATTTCGTTGAGGAGACTCGTGACAACAGATCCAAGTATCAACCGATGCAGAATTTTCTGTACGATCGATTGACGCTCGTTAAAACCGCGGATAATTTTGCGCAAACAAAGTTGATCGATAACGATCGATCAGCGACGACCAGTGTTGTTTCAGCACCGTATCGGGTTCCTTTGGCTTCGACTGATTCGCAATTGTCGAAGAGCGTCGTCAAAAATGAACTTAGGAATTGTGAGACACCGCATCTTGGTAAAGTAAGCCGCAGTCCCAGCAGTTTGTATAATCTTGTATGTTCGAATTGTAGCAGTATTGCGCCAAAGTTCAAATGTCTCGGATGCGAGATGGCCTTTTATTGCGACGAACGGTGTCAAGAGAAGCATTGGTACGTCCATGTGCAAAGGTGTCCTAAGAAAATGCCTAAATTGAAAAAGGTCACTTAAAATCTATAAATGCGAGATGAATTATCTGAATTGATCATCCCAGATGATTATTTGACTACAGGCGTACCATGTTTCATGTTATAGAAGATGTTAACTCTGACTTTTGTTAAAGTTAATACGTAACATGTTGAGTGCCACAGTGAAAACGGACGTACGTAGTCAGACACGATAAAATCCTGATTAATTTTCAAATTTAACCATTCAATTCGATCGCCGGCATTATTAGCTTAATATTAGCGCTGTCCGCGGTTTATTTCGTCGTTCTTTTTGTCAATTATTTGATTGTAAACAATTTCGGGTGTCAGTCACCGGTGACTAACGTGGCGCTTAACGTATTAATTATACATCTGTATTTACTTCTGCATACGCGTTAAATGTACCTCAAAGCACAACTAAAACATATCTCTTGTTGATATGGATGCACATAAGTAAATGTACAAGAAACGTTTAATGGAAATTTATTGTGATATTCTGTGCCTGATTTTTTAACATTTATAAATATAGTTTTAATTCTCAGTTTTGCCAAAAAAATATTAGCGTAAATGTTTACGAAACATAAGTATTTATATAAATTTATAAGATTTATAAGATATGAAACATGTACAACATTAATAACATATATTTATATATTACGCATCTTCATATTTTGTAACAAAATACAGACAGAGCTTTTAATATGTGTGTAACACCAAAAGGTAATCAAAGAAGACTATATTGTACGTGTACCTGATATGTAATAAATAAAATATCAAAAGCTCCCAATTATTTACTAAACATGGGATACAATAATTCATTCATTTTAAATTGCGAAATTTCAAGATAAAAAGGAAATCAACATCGCAATCATAGTTTTAACTATTTTTGTTGTGCGTGTAAATTCCTTTGCTAATCCGTATTGATCCTAGATCATATTTAGAATATCTTTGAACGATAACAATTTATCTGTAATCGTAGAATTTCATACTGAAAAAAGTATGACAGGGTTTATCTTTCGCGTTTGAACGACAACGTTTGTTTGCAGGGCAAGTGACAAATCAGGCATATTAAAAAAATAAAAAGAATAGAAATAATTGTTAAAGATAAGGCGAACAATATAGCACCTTGCGAGTGACTAGGAAGTAAGTGGACTAGTGGAGGCACCATCCGGTACGGAAAAATGGCCGACTGCGAGAAAGAGGAGGCTCACAATCTCGTAAGCTATTTGCCTTTGCTTACTGTTTTATCTAATCACTTAGGCGACCTCGTCGTCTCGCAGTTCGCGATGATAGTATACCTTATCTATCATTCAACTAATCGACCTGCTCTTGCTATTCTCGTTGAAACAACTTCTTCGTGGTTATGTTGCCTTTGCTAGATTTTGCTGTCATATTTACTTCTTATTTATGCATATTAAACGTATAATTTGACAGCTTATCTTTCAAAATTTGAAAATGACTCTTACACACCGTTAACAACATCTGTTCTTAGATAGTACGGCCATATTATTTAGAGATATTCATTGAGAGTAATATTTATATTCATTAAATGTAAGATTATGTTATAAATAATTGCCAGTAATTAACAGATTTAATTGCATGCAATTTTTCAGCTTATCGAAAGGCTCGTGATTATATTTCCTCCATTTGAAACATAAATTACGACTTTATAGTTAGTAAATGTGAAATTATAAGATTTATATTAAAAATTTAACATTGTGTAATATTTTCAGCAAATGGAGTTTGAGTGGGTGCTTCACGAAGAGGTTCATTCTTCGCTATCCCAATTAAGAAATATTTTAATGGTATAGTAAAAATACACAGACGTCTTTAATTACAAACGAAACAAGTTAAAAGATTATTTCTTCCTGTATTATAGGAATGTGCGCAGAGGTTTCCATTAGCGTTATTCGGTAATGATCAACATAATAAAACAGATAGGTTTGTATTCGCAGCTCCTCACGATCAAGTAAAATGTGTAGCAGTTTTGACTGGTGATAGTATCACCAATGCTGTAAGTACTAGTTAGTTTTTTTGTTTAATGCTTAATTACATAATTTACCGACGTAAGAAAATATTTTTAGGAAGTAAATTTTAAAGTTCAGCGTCAGCAAAATGTCAATATGAGAACGAGTATACAAAACGAGCATCCCTGGAAATTACAACAAATACAGGATGCCGCGAATCATCTGCAGCAAGCTATCGCTCATATAGATAATGTTGATCGTCATTATCTGTTTAAAACATCCGATGAAGTTATGCACGTGTTAGGAAATATACTTGGTTGTCTTCAACGTAGCCGAACAAGTTTGATTGTTCCTAGGAAGAAAACTATTGATGATCTCATTAAAAGTCGCAATATGGTCGGTAAACATGTTTTAAATATAAATTAATATTAATTATTACATATTGACAAATATATCGATGCCTTTTCCCTTTTGTAGAAATCTTTAAATCCAAATCTGCCTGAAAATTTAGCTATTAGTTTCTATATTCAGAGTTACAAACTGGTTCTAGCGATATACCAGTTAGAAAATGCACATGGCAATGTCAAATACGAAACGCAACAAGCAGAATGCAGTGTTCCCTGGTTAAACGATGCTCTAGTGCTGCTTACTATAGCACTACAGCTTTGCCAGCGATTAAAAGACAAGGTTGGTTTACTCGTTGCTATTTTATATTTCTTTCTCTTATTTAAAATCTTTTTCAGATTTGCGTTTTCTCTCAATACAAAGATTTTACAATCAGTACTCATGTTCCTTCTACAGTAAGCTGGTAATTAAAGTATCATTGAGTCTTTAATCCTTGATTGAAACAAAAAAATGATCTTGTTTATGTATAATATGCCGCATCAGATCTAATGCTGAAGTAGCATTTTTTAGTGAGTTTGATTTTTAGAATGAAATTTAATTCTAAACATTTGAAATGTTTTAGAACTTTTAATACGGAGAACTTTCAAAAATAATTTTTCGAATCATGTATGTATCTTTTGATCGACGCAGAGCGTCAAATTTTGTATCGAAGGTAAATTTTGCTTAACATGAACATAAGATAATATAACAATGAAAACTTCTTGTATATCGGTACAAGATCTGAGATTTTAGTTGTTCGAAAATATTTTGTCAATTAACTGTGTGCTTGTGTTTATGTTACACTTTGTTCTATTTAATCTTGTAGAAAGATTTTCAATCTAGCAATTAAGAGTAGTTCATTATTAATGAAATAATTAAGCAGTATATTTACTAAACCTCCTGTGATTGTTTGGAATATTATAAAAAATTCTTCTCTTACTAGATTTTAGCGCCCTATTTATAAACTAATATTATTGCGAGTTTTAAAGTCGTCAATCACCATACGTAATCGATTATTATTTTAATCGTTTTTAATTATTTATTTTATTCACCAAAGAAGCTAATATTTAGTAAATGTCAACGTATATTGCCATTGTATAACGTTCCTTTCATTATAACTATATCTACATATTTAAACGCAAATATTTGAAGTATGTCGCATCGATCTAATACTTAATATTGACATAATTGTTGCTGATCGATGTATTGTTATTTATATACATAGTTTAGAAATTAAGAATTAATAAGAATTTAAATACAATTACATAGAATGATTAGATTTACCTTAAGGTAAGTTTTATGAAAGCAAAAAAAAATATGCAACTATCTTTATTTGAATTATGCCTTTGGAATATCATAAATCTACAAGCACTGTGGTATTAAAAGTATACAATTTCATTGTATTTTTTTTTATTTTTATTTTTATTATTTTTTTTTTTGCGCTTTTACCTTTGTCTTGTGTACTTATACATTACATTTTGTTGACAACTTCTTTACAGCAAGTTGTTATGTTAATTTATTATGTTATGCATGAAATATACAAGAGTACTTAAATAGCAATCATTTAAATAGTTAAATGCAATGTACTATTTATTTTATCGAGTTTCGATCTTTTTAATGTAAACCTAATTTTACAGATATAAATTTTGTGTAAATAATTTATGTTATAATTCAGTTTATAAAAACTAATAAAAGAGGGATGTAAGATTTGTAATGGTTTTCTCGTGTAAATGTTATATTATATTTAATAACAATTAACGAGCTACACTGTAGAAACAATAAAATGTTTACAATATTAAAAATTATAGTACATATTGTTCTAACTGCAGGGTAATATGTAATAATAATTGTGCCGGTGGTTAGTTGGATAATTATTAATATTTGTACATTTTTAATGTCAATATTATATTACAAAAAAGAAGTTATCAAAATTGGCAATAAAAGAATATAAATGTTTTTCCTTCATCGTTGTTACATTATATGCAAAAATAAACATTTTATTGCTAAGATATTTTCAATTATTTTTGACTTTTCTAGGAATACCTTGAAGGTATGCAAAAATTTTAATCACTTTTGCAAGTTTTCGCTTCATTTTCATGTGTCATTTAATTATGTATAAACCATACTTGAATTGTCAAAATTTACCATCATTTTATATGACTCATGTATCGATTGTTCGATAACGTCAAAAGTGCGGGAATCTATTTGAATTTAAAATAATTACACCAAAAAGATTAAAGTTTCTGCATATGCTTCTTTTAAGTATTAAACTTCGATATTTAACAATAAATTGTTGAATAATTAATAGAACTAAGATTTTATGTGTACATACATACAATAGAAGGTCTATTTATCCCCTTATTTACTAACAATTTCCTTAATTACTCAATTGAGTAGAAAGTTTCGAACATGAATCGGGCGCATGCGCAACTATGCTTATGCATACAATAGGACTATATAAACATGTGTTAGTCCTGAATGACGTGAGTGCGCAACTATTTGCACAGTGGTTATGACAGCAGACGATGATTTAATTTCGCTCATATTGTTCAACTTTTTTAATTACTATCGATCGTTTGACAAAATTAGATACTATTTAAATGATCACATTGGCAAACGAATGAATCACAACTATACAGAAGAAACGAATAATTTGAATGCCAACAGTTAACAAGCGGATCATCGTGAAAGTGTTGTCAAGTACCTGAAATAGCGCACAAGCAAAACATGGAAGTTCTCGATCCCAGTGTCTCAAGAGATGATCAGCCTCTGTGTATTAATGACACTTTAGACAAAGGTCAGTTTCTAATTGTTTGTTTTCCCACAATCTGCTTCTACTCTAATGCAAATATTTTTGTTTTTCCTTCAATGTACGTACGTTACTATCGATACTTATGCGCGCGATCGTAGAAGGACATTGTTTGGAAACAAAGGATTGATAGTATCGTATATACATGCACACACAAAAGTCCTACCCGTTATTAGCTGTCAAACTTACATTGCAAACAATTTCAAATATTTCTTGTTTATTTTTAAAAATATACATTATGATTATAGCCTTAATTTGTACTTTTTTACGCGCTGTGATTTACAAATAAAATTTGTATGCTTACAAAACACAGAAAACAAATAGAAAAGGAAATGTTGAAAATGAAAGAAAACCAAAAGCTCTATAAGATACTATCAGAGGATACACCAGGTTAATTCAACACAACTTTATACATTAAGAGTTAGAGCTATCATTTATCATTTGCAAGAAAAATATGTATATATATTTCATGAATACTTTAATATAAACGTATTTCAGTTTATTCAGGAAGCGTGCGGTTAGATTGTACAGTGATTATAAAATTCTGTTTTCAGTTACTTTACCGGATACACCATTAGATACAAAATCATGCGTAAAAGCAAGATATACATTGGGCTTTTTAGGATTCTTAGGATTTGCCCTTGTGTACGCTATGAGAGTTAATTTATCTGTCGCTATTGTTTCAATGGTCAATCAAACAGCAATTCCGCATAACGATGATAACGATACCACCGACGTTTGTTCAAATGAAAACCCCATTAATGGAACATTTATACCAGTAAGTTTTTTGAAGTTTATTTAAGATTTAATGTTATTCATTGCGATATAATAATGTATACTACATTTTTGAATATATATGAACTGTGTTAAATCTTTTTATGACAAATATTTTACTAAAGTTTTGTATCATAGTATATCGTTGGATATTGATATGGATCAAATGTCAGCAGTACTTGTCTCTTTTTATCATGTTACTCATGCAGATTTATCACTGTTAGCATGACCTAAGCACAGAACCATAACATCCATCGACGCCTACATCCTTTGTTTTTATCTTGTTGTATGTCTGTAAATATCTACTAGTATAAAATATCTTGCTACTAAATACATAAAAAGGTATCAAGAGGGCGTCAGTTTTCTAAATAATTACCCATCAAAATAATATGTATCGTAATATATTATATTCTATTTAATAAAAACCGGAGTAGTAGTGATCTTTCTTTATAATCTAAAACCACCACCAAACGTTAACGAACGTAATTTATTTTTATTAATGTTAAAAATAAATTGTAATTTCCAAAGAGCGAAGGAGAGTTCAATTGGGATGAAAGGACACAGGGTATTATATTGGGTGCTTTCTTCCTTGGATATGTAACTACAAACGTGCCAGGTGGAAGAATGGCAGAGAAATTTGGTGGAAAGCTGATTTATGGATTGGGTGTATTTCTAACTGCTGTACTGACCGTTGTTAGCCCCTTTGCAGCATACGCAGGATTAATACCATTTTTGGCTGTAAGGGTAGCAGAAGGATTCACGGAGGTAAATTCTTTTTCTACTATGAAAGGATGATACAAAAGCAAGCGAATAAGAATTAATTTTACAAATAGGGTGTTACGTTTCCTGCGATGCATAGTATGTTAGCGCATTGGGTACCTCCTTTGGAAAGGAGCAAATTTGCTGCGATAGTGTACGCAGGTAATTGATTATTTGTTCTTTTCGTATTTCTTATTTCCCAATTTTTACTTATACTTTTATTTAGGTTCAAATTTTGGAACTGTTATATCCTTACCGGTAAGCGGATGGTTGTGTTCGTTGGAACTTTGGGGAGGATGGCCCCTCGCATTTTATTTATTCGGAGGACTTGGCATCGTATGGTACGCATTTTGGTTAATCTTCGTGTTCGACACACCTGCGCAACATACAAAAATCGACCCCCTCGAAAGAGCATTTATCGAGGCGAGCGTGGAAAAGACAGACGAGGTTTGTATCAAATACAATATTTTTTGTCGATCAAATACTGACGCAGCTTATTCGAAACAGGATAACGATGCAGGAGTTCCATGGTTAGCAGTTTTCAGGTCGTTGCCCATGTGGGCTATAACGATAACGCAGTGTGGACAGTCGTGGGCATTTTACACCCTTTTGACGGAATTACCAACGTATATGGACAAAATTTTGCATTTTGACGTACAACAAGACGCATTCCTTTCAGCATTGCCTTATCTAAGCTCTTGGTTAGTCGGCCTTGGTATTTCAAGTTTTGCAGACGCTCTTCTTGCCCGTCAGCTTATATCTCCGTTGGCATCGTTCAAGTTATGGAACACGGTAGCTTCGTTAGGACCCAGTCTCAGTTTTATCGGTGCTATCTGGGCCGAATGCGATCGCATGACAGTCATGTTGATGCTCGCTGGACTAGGATCGCTCCAAGGAGCTCTCTACGCGGGAAACCAAATGAACCACATCGTTTTAGCACCCAGATACGCGGGTACTCTTTATGGACTCACGAATGCGGCGGCCAACGCTTGTGGCTTCCTGGCACCGTACGTTATTGGAAGAATAGTCCAAGGACACGTTAGTAAAATTAAATCTATATCTATATAATTAGTCGTTATCTCGGTCGTAACTTGGAAAGCAAAAATTATGATACTTGTAGGAAACGCTGGCTCGTTGGCATACAGTATTTTGGCTGGCTGCGGTGATAAATATGGCGACCAATTGCTTTTATTTGATCTTCGCATCTGCCACGGAACAGCCTTGGAGCAAAGGTAGCAGTTGATGACAAAATTTTGTTAGACGCGAAATATTTAACACGGAGAGTAACTTACAACTGGACCGAGTTGCTCTCAGTTCGTTTTAATTAATTATATTGAAATTTCTGTTATCTTTTTTCCTTTTCGACACAAATTTGTGGGTTTCGGAAACTTCTTGTTGATTGAGAAGTCTCAGCCTGGTTATGTCTTTTTTTGTATCAGTATTTGCTATCGTGTTAGTTTAGTTCGGATATTGAACTTTGTAACATTCCAAAGAAACTGTTCGCATGACGACTTTCGATGTTACACAGTACTCGCTATTTCAATTTTTTTTTTTTCCTTTTCTAAGATCATATCGAAAGGAATTACGTAGAGTTTAAACGTAATTTTATTTATTTTAATCTCTCTACGAAGAAGTGCAAATTATTGCAAATATTTTTTGTATTTATGTACGAGAAATACTAAAGAATCTATATTTTTATTTGTACGTAAGAGTTTTATATGTACATAGAAGCGATCATTTTAAAAAATGATTGGCATATAAACATACAATATTTTTATTTGACGACGGCGAAAAGTTATAAACACGCACAGTTTTTGTGCAGGATATCAATTTTATGTCTATACTTACCATGGCGATAGCTGATAGTAAGTTGATGTGTAAGTTTTTAAACGCCAAGGATAACGGCACAAATTTCTTATAGAAATTGAAAAGAATCGACGTATCGGTAGTAAAGTACAATTAAGCTGAGATATTCAAGTTTTATAAATGAAATTCTTACATAGATGCTAGGTAAGATTGTTATCGTTTTTTCGCAGGGTAACTATCTCATAATTGATTAAAGGTATGCAAAAGTTTATTTTGACAATTTTTCGTTTCATTATCATGTCGTGTATAATTGGATCGTCAAAGTATTTTCCCTCATTTTTTCGTAACTCGAGTACATTGTCCGGAAATGTGAGCTTCCTTAAAGAAAATGGCGTCGTGAAAGAAAGTTATAATGCTGGAGAGTTAATACACATTATGCCTAGTGTACATGTTTTTATATTCTGTAACAAGTAAATATTTTTTCCCGATGCAAAAATATTATGTGGTAACTTTCTAATATTATAGCGAACGGTGGGGAACACTTTTCCTTACGACGCCATTTTCCCTGCTTGGTAATGCGAAAGACGGAAATAACATTTGAAATTAAAATACGCTAAACCATCGAAAAAGCTTTTGCATGCATTTAATAAAAACGCGATCGAAAATTGTGATTAATGTATAATAGGACGTAATTTAAACGAAAGAAATTTGTTATGATTTGCTGTTCTTTATATTCTTCAAAACTAAATGTTACTACTTTACGAATGACCGTACTTTTCTTTCTTTTTTTGATTGTTTTATCGGTGAACCTTTATTGATTAATCATAAAAACGCTTTCAAGCAATCAGTTTACTAAAAATAATACATATTTTAATTTGTATTAGTTAAATTTTGAATCAGTTATGAAAATGGTTCGATGTAAATGAATGTATAGAAAGTATTTGATTACTAAAAAAAAAAAAAAGAAGAACCGTTATATACATTTACTGTATACACAGTTTTTGTGCATTTAGTTTCTTTTTTTTTTTTTTTCGATAATAAAAATACAAAATTACATTTAAGCAGTGACAAAATTATATTTACAAAATAAACCATGCAATCGATGGTTCTTTAGTGTACATATATGTACGTGCGACTTGATCTTCAGTCGGTTTTATTACAAATATATAAAAATAGATATAAGTAAGAAATCTGTTCGCAAAATTACTATCAAAATGCTTTGATAATTCGAAGGTATGTTTCAGAAGAACGATATAACGTTAACTCGTGCTCAAGTCCTCCTTTTTCTTGGCAGTAAGTTCAAATATCATATCTCGCATGCGACTTAAATCCGTCAATTCAGCATTTAACTTCTTTACAGCTTCTTCCTTTTCCGCAATATTCTGTTCGTACGTATGGACCAATTGCAGTAATTGTTGAGTCTCTTGTTTGAGCGCGGAAATGTCTTTTTGATTAGACAGAATTTCTGCAGTTTTTTGTTCTATCACCTGTTGAAAGCCAAACATTATTAAAAAAAAAAATCTGTTACAATGTTAGATAATGATTCTTCGATCGGTAAAGCGTACCTGATCCTTTTTATTAAGTTGATCTTGCATTTTATGAAGCAGCTTGCTTATCTCGTGATTTTTATTGGTCAGCTCTGTAATTTTTGCATTCGTGTTTATACATTCAATCTCCAGTTCTTGAATTTTTTTCGTTAACACCTCGATTCTATTGGCGCTGCTCTCTAATTCGTGTTTACGTTGTACAAGCATCACGTTCATCTGGTCAATATTAGCAGACTTTTCTGTCACTATCCTTTTCAATCCTTCAATTTCCTATAAACATAAATTTTTGTGTAAAACCTTCGTCTAAATCTTTGTTTTTTATTATTACAGATTGTTCTAGAAAAAAAAAAGACACTAACTTGTTTCTTAACAGCGACCGCTTTCTTACTTTGTTCTTCCACTTCAGCAAGTTTCACCGTTAACGTAGACTTCACTCCTTCCAAACATTGTTGCGAGTCGAACAACATTTGATGCAAACGATTCGATTCAGCCACCACTTGCGCCAACCTATGTTGCAAACTGATTCCATGATTATTCGACGCCTCCAAGCTGGATTGCATAGCTCGTTCCGCGTGCCTCATCGCTGCTAACTATTCACACAAAGGTGGTAAGTATAAGATATACATCATGTATTTGGAACATAGGATGGGTACCTTGTATTCGTACAGTTCCATTACGGCCGACGTGGTGATATCACCGATTTGATTCGACTCGTACGCTCTTTGCAATTTTGCTAAAAACGCATCGAGCCGTTCCTCTTGCGCGAAAGAGAAAAGCGGAGCCAATTCGGCGTTCGAACTTATGGATGCTTTGTTTCCAACGTTCAACGCCACACCAGGTGAACTCTGTATCAATATCAGAGGTTCCAATTGCTTCATGCATAGCGCCACCGCGGAAACACTTTTCACACAAAAACATGGGATACAATTTGCGTGTGATCGTGAATTTGTCTAGAGTTATCATTGATAACAATTAAAATAATTCGCCTCGAAACGATATCCCTTTGTTATATCCCTCGGTATTTTCTGTAAAACATATTCAAGACAGAGTAATCGAGCACTTACCATTCTTGAGGAAATCCTACGGTCGACGTTAATTGTAGAACTTTTTGTTTAATATCTCCGTCGCCTGTAAACAAGGCGTGCGCCATTGTTATTTGAATCTGTTTGTTGCGAAGCAATTCAGAGTACAATGTTAACCATTGCGAATTATTTGTTGCCAAATCGGCAGTCAAAGCTAACGCGTGAATGCATAAATTTGTATTGGAATTCTGAAAAATTAAGCAATTCAATTATGCCTACCAAATGATACAATTATTAAGTTGTAAGAAAGTACAGTACTTCAATAACATTTCCTGGCCAATCACCGCTGGCACACGTTTCGGTATCCAACATCGGGCTTAACAATCTACGTATGATATGTTCGTTCAGGAATTGCATTACTTTCGTTCTGAGTGTTGGAATTTTAACCATCTCTTGAAATAATTGCATCAATTCTGCCAGCCTTGTCTCTGTTTCCAAAGTTAATTCAGCTTTTTCTTGTACTTCCTCGTTCTCCGAATTGATTATAAGCATTAGAACAGAAGCATCCAGTTCTGCTAGGACCTCCGAGGACGATTTAGTTCGTCGCGCGTCGATTACCGTCACCCTTATCAAGGCTAGCGCTTTAGAACACACCTGATGTCAAATGGATTCCTTTTATAAATTATATTAAACGTTTATAAATTCGGAAAATGATTTTGGTGGACGTACCTGTTCTACAAGAACCCAAGTCATTGCTGTTTTGACGCACAAAGGATACAGGGGCACTAAAGCGGACAGTTTTAATTTTACCAACGACGATAAAAATTCCATTATTAGAGAAACACATTCTGGATCCGCGTTGTCTTCTAACGTGATCAGTACATTTTCTACGTCTCTACCGTAACTGGTAAACAAAACAAGGAATAAAGTAACGTGTTACGTAACATGAATCTGAGAAAATAATGATTATAAATTAACTCACTGCGAGTATGTGAGTAACACAGAATGAGAATGTTCGTTCTGTCCAACGTCTTGGAAAAAATCTATAATATGTCTGAGTAATAGAACATCTTTCTGTTTCATGGCCGTAACAAGACTGCTAAACGTAACAGCAGCAAAATCCAAGATGTATTTTTCCGAGATATTCGTATTTGTATGTTCTAATATAATTAAAAGTTTACAACACTGTACGCTGGTATTTACACTGCAGTGTTGCAGTTTCAATAAAGTTCGTATAAACGCTTTCGTATCGATTGTTCTCATCAATGTATATACAGCTGGAAGATTTTTGTAGCAAAGATTTACTAAGACACCTAACGAAAGTGCAATAATATCTTCCTCTTTGAATTGCGTTACCCATTGTGTTAATATCGATATTAAATAAGGTAAATGAGCTTCTTGCCAAGAAATTTTGATGCCGTACGTCAATTCTTGGAGCAGTTTTAATACCCTTATCCTTTTTTCGCTTGTTAAATTAGCCTGTGAAAGATACATCATTTTAAAACGGAACAAATACCTTTGGTTATTCTATATGCAACGATATATGTACCTCCAATAATCTTGCCAGTATCGGAGCAAATTTGTACGTATGAATCAAAGCTTGCCTTGCAGCTGCATTTCGACAAGCATTTTGTAAGACGTCGATAGCGCTCCAGATGAGAGTGGTTCTAGATGCCAAAGTATTCATAAGTTCATGCAAACTGACATAAAATTCAGCCGCTATGCTGGTTCCAGGGTCAAATATACTCAAATCCAACGATGTGCTTATTACCTTTAAAATATAAATTCTTATTATCAAACTCAATCTATTCGTATCATTTCGAATAATACATACACCAAGATTTCGTTGTAGAACTGAAGCAGTTGTTTCACTGGAATGTTTTGTGTATTGTAAAACTGCTGATACAAACGTTCTCATATGCTGGTATTTGTCCATTGTCTTTGTTTAATATTTTGCGAACAGTTATAAAAATTTGATCTTCGATACTCTGGAAAGGCATTAAAACTTATAGACACGGCAAATTTCCTTTTTACAATGTATAATAAACGCTCTAACTGAAACTTTTTCAATGAAAAATTTTTATTAGAAAAAAAAAAAGGTATGTATATACATATGGTATGTATTTGCATATGTAACATAAACTGTCTTCATCGATGCATTCCAAACATTAAATATGTGCGTTCTTTAGCTGCAAATAAACACAATTGCAAAATACAAAATAAGAAATTCGTTTCGCGGAAAAACGCAGTTTGGCGGCCATTCCTGAGTTTCATTTTCAAAATTAACCAATCAAAACAACGGTAACTATGCATACAATTTTCAATAGTTTAAATTTGACATTTAAACTAAAAAGTTTTATTAAATGCAACAAAAAAGGAATAAAAAATGTTATACCTTTGGTAATCGTTTATAAAAAATTGCAGTCGTTCAAATTAAAAATAAAGATGAATATTAGAGCGACGATTGGTCGATTACAGAGCGTGCGGTGATTGGTCAGTCCTGGACAAATGTTTGGTCGACGGTAGCGCTGTGATATGGTCGCGTTCATCGAAATGCACCATTTCCGATCCGAGGAAAAAGAAAACGACATTGAAGAAAG
Source organism: Stelis phaeoptera (assembly GCA_943735885.1). NCBI lineage: Eukaryota > Metazoa > Arthropoda > Insecta > Hymenoptera > Megachilidae > Stelis > Stelis phaeoptera. Next base: position 4,117,755 of record OX030946.1, read on the forward strand.
GTACTCTCGAAGAATCCTTCCAAGATCGAAGTTTCCGTCGTTTCTTCCTTCTTTTACAAACTATAGTTTTTAAATTGACTGATTCGGTAATTGATCGGTGGTAGATCTTTACGTGTTCCCGAATTCTGACATCGTAAATGAAAGTGTCGCCACATTGTGTGTGTCGTGTGTGCGTGATACGGGTCTGAATCTTCGTTCTTACTTAGTGAAATCAATTTCAATTGAAACGTCTGATCGCTTTAGGTTAGAGAGACACCGATATCGTCCGATTCGTCGGAAGTAGTGCCGTACGAAAAAGTTATTGTTTTGGGAAAAAGTGTCAGGAAATCTATTCCTTGAACGGAATGTGAAAAAAAATCAACAAGCTTCGCGAAGTCCTGTGTCCGCCTGTGTGTACCAACCGGAGCTGTCATAAATGTACACATTCTATATAGATTGCACGATCTATGCTCGGTTAGTGGGCCGATTTACTGGAGACAAGTGATCGTATCTGACGCGCGGCAGTGAATTGACATTAATCATCGTCGCGCGGTGTTGTGCACCCATCGGCCATCTAAACAGCTAGTGCCGCATTCTTGTTCGACGGCGAGCTTCCTCACACAGCAGGTTAACCATCTGAAAATATTCAATTTCCTATTCTTGCCAGGTGGTCCCTGTTCTCGTCATCGCCGAAACGCATTTAGAATGCTGTTTCTCTCATTTTACAGACCGTTTGCGTACGAAAGAATTACGTTCATGCAAATAGTATAATTTACAAGCATTCTTTCACGCTGTTTCTACGCTATACATCCTTATCGATAAGAGATCTCGTGTATCGCAAACCACGCGACGACGATTTACTTTTTAGTCTGTTCATTCTTTCTCTTTTCCCTTTTCCCGTATCTTTTCGAACGACAAGACATTTTCTCGCTTCGCAAAATGAATTCAATATTTTCGATCTTGCTGACGTTTCACGGGCGGTGACAAGTACTCACAGCCATAACTATCGTGGCGCATCGCTTACACCCTTTAGTCGCCTCTCTTGTCCTCCCCCTCTTTGCTATCTTGCGAGAAAGAGCAACAAAGAGGGAACATGAATGGACAAGTACCATGGAGAAAGACAGAGCAAGATATTGTAAATGAATAAGTACTGTGAGAAAGAGAGAGAGCGAGTGTGTCCGTGTGTGCGAAAGAGGGGGAATCGGTAGGCGAATGAGAGAAACATAGATTAAACGAATAAACGATCGAGAGGAAAGAAGACAGTACATTAAAGGTGTAAGAGAGAAAGGACATTAGTATGTATATGGCGAAAGAGAAAGAGAGATAGATTCGCGCGCGCGTACACAGAAATCTATCTCTCCTTATCGGTTTCTTTCTTTCGTTACTCTCTATGCACCGCTTTAACGGTTTCTCGTGATTTTTCGTTAATGCCATTTTGTCGAAGGTTATGAGACGTTAGTGACGCATACAAGTTTCACACGAATTTCATGGCATGAAACTTTGACGCAGCTACGATTTTGTCAGTAAGTTGTGCATGTCATATTTTTTCATTCGATTCGTTCTCTCTCTCGTTCTTGTGGACGTTTTTTTCCTGTCAGCTCGTACCCGGACGAGTTCCGAGCGATGCGGACCTGTTTCCTTTTCGTTACGCGAATCCCGTGATTGCCGTGAAGTTGCTGTGTTTAGTCATCGCGTGTGTGTTACCGATTCCCACTGTTGTTCCATCCTCGTTAAAAGCGAGCGGTATATTATCGTTCAGAGAGTCTGTTGTTTCGTTTTTTATCAGCTACAGTATTATCGCGAAAGCAACACTGTAACCCGTTCAATTCGTCCCAACCGTTCGCTTCGCAAACTAATTGTATAATGTAATTAACACAATACCCGTTTTAATGGGTTAACCCGTATACGTTATTTATTTATTTATTTATTTTTTTCGCTGAGTTTTACTTACGGTGTTTCTTTCACTCGTAAGTGATACGTTAGAAAGTGTGATCATTGTTGTTAAATAAACAATTGTATTCTTTTCTTCTCCAAACGCGTCGAGGCCTCGTATGTTTCACAGGTTGATGATATCATCACGATTTAATCTTGGTTGCTTGTTTATTTGCATTATTGAGATTTTTATTTTAATCAACTTTTTTTTTTAATCAGATTCTCTTGGTGCGATGTATTCTAACAGGGTATCAACCTTTTACAATCCTTATCGAGCTTCAGATTATATTTTATAGTACTCAATTTCGTTATGCGTAACTAAATAATTATTAATCCCCTTTCTTAGTGGATACTGTTAACAGAAAAACATTCTTAATCATTTTCTTTTTTTATTATGTTAAAATATCTAAAAGTTCAAGAGAAGAATTTATTGTGCACGATTATCAATTCGCTAGGTTAAAGCAGATTACTCCGTATGTAAATGAAACTCTTATCTATTATGCATGGAGTTTAAATATAAATAGACGTTTATCTCCTGATTTAGAGGTTTAGACAAGAATTTAAATCCATTGTTTATGTAAAAATGAATAAATGTCGCATGAATCTCTTGATCTTCAAAATCCGTCAGTAATAAAAATTGTAAATTTTTACCAAAGCTAACGAATCTCTTTTTTACCTTAGGTGATCATGGCTAATCGGGGTACAGCCCAGAGGCCGAATGGTTCAACGCAAGGGAAAATTTGTCAGTTCAAGTTGGTGCTATTAGGAGAATCCGCAGTGGGGAAATCGAGTCTTGTCTTGAGGTTTGTTAAAGGACAATTCCATGAATATCAAGAGAGTACTATCGGAGGTAAGAAGTTCAATTCCGATAAAAATAATTGTGACTTTTCAAGTCAGTATGTATTTAATTGAATAATACACGTTTGAAACTATTATTTTCTTCCTGACAGCTGCATTTTTAACACAAACCGTATGTCTGGACGATACGACTGTAAAATTTGAAATCTGGGATACAGCTGGACAGGAGCGTTATCACAGTCTTGCACCGATGTATTATCGTGGTGCGCAAGCAGCTATTGTTGTATACGATATAACAAACCAGGCGAGTAAACCTAGCTGAAATTTATGCTCGAGATTAATTACAAATATTATATGTTACGTGTGCTAAAGATTTCAAATATTTAAGGTAAATAATAATCCAGAAAAGAATAGCAAGAATAAATAGGTCTTTTCGGTTTATCCGTATCTTCTAATAAGTTTTCAATTTTTACACTTTCATTATATTATTCTGTTTCAGTACTTACTGTTTTTCGTGTCTTCGTATTTATTCATAAGAGACAAGATTTTTTAACTATGTAATTTTTAATGAAACCACAGGACACATTTGTACGTGCCCAAACGTGGGTTAAAGAATTGCAACGACAAGCCAGCCCAAGTATAGTTATAGCATTAGCTGGAAATAAAGCAGATCTTGCAAATAAGAGAGTCGTAGAATTTGAAGAAGCTCAAACATACGCGGACGAAAATGGCCTTCTGTTCATGGAAACTTCAGCTAAAACAGCAATGAATGTCAATGATATATTTTTGGCAATTGGTAAGACAATTCTTTCATATTATACTGCTTGTGTAATTAAGTTTTTTCCAATGAAGTCCATACAGTATTGCTTATATTTACAAAATATATTGTATTTGAGATTATGTTATCTTAACCATGTAAAGCAGCGTCTGGATTTGAAATAATATATCTTGTTGAATTACATTCACTTATAAAGTACACATTTGTAACATATAGTTGATATCAATCATTTGTAATGGCTTCAAGTTATCTTTCACATTTATTTATTATATCTGTGGCGTGCGTATGGAAAATGTCAAGCCAATGGATCGGTCGACTTTTCGACAGTTAAACCCTCGAGCCCTCGAGGTTGCCTCGTCATAAAACACTGTTTCCGTAATAAACAGATAATTCCGGCCTGTGTACAACTTGCATTATTAACTTCCTCACCACGTTACCTCGTATCCAAACTATTTATCTGATCTTTGTGTGTTTGTTACAGCTAAAAAGCTTCCAAAGAACGAACAATCAGGGAGTGCAAGTACAAGTGGTCAAGGGCGTCGATTGGTTGAGACAGAAGGACAAAAGGCAGCAACTGGTAATTGTTGCAAGTGATTATCCAAATCTGTACGTGTCAAATACTATGTTGGTATATATATTTTTATATTAGTTAAAACTTGTCACCTTGATGATCAACAATGGTGGACAGTGTGTACCACTCATTGAAAGATTCACAAAGCAATCGATAATACGCATCAGATAAATTATGAGTCCAATGTTCAGTATAATAGTACATTATGTCTACATATTTTTATAATATCAAAGTGTCTAAAGAACAGAAATTTATGATTTTTTTTTTTTTGCAAAGATGAACAAAAAAAAATATTGATATTAAGTTAAAGATTTACATCATTTGTGGATACTTTATGCAGAAATTTTATAATTAGTATTATGGGATATTTGAGTAGATGTTGCTGTAGTATATTTCTTGTTATGTTTAATATTTTTATTGCATGTACGCTAGACTTATTTCAATCCTCGGTATTTATTAAGTAAGTAAAGGATTCGCTAATATCGAAAGGTGAATGAATATTTTCTTCTTTTCAACCTTTATTGATTATATAAAATAATTCATACTACATGTAGGAAGGAAAAATTTACACAAAAAGGGAAAAAATGAATTGTTTTCGTTACAAAGATTTATAAAATTCTTAAGATGCGGCAAACGAATATAAAAGATAATATCTTTCCGATAATTAAGAAATTATTTATATCCGTATATCTGAAACAAATTTTTCTTTTCAAGTCTGACAGTCATATAAATAAAGTTACTTATTATAATTTCAATTTTAATGCAATCCCAAGATGATTATGTACAAATTCCAGATATTTTGGCATTTAATGATTTTTTTTTTTTTTTTTTTTTGCATAATTGTATACTGTATAGTTTCTTAATCCAGCTATTATGTCGAATAATAATGCACAGTCTACACGTATCACATTTTCTTTCTTCTATATTTTATTTTATCATTTGTGACACTGTCGTGGAAACTTTATAAATATTATTTACACTCGGACAAAAGCAACGCGTAACTAACATTGTATGTTAAAATTAAGACTAAACAATTTCTCTCTTTTGTATTTTATATTATTGTATTCTGCAAGGTTTTACTACGGAGTAGTGTTGCTTGTAGTACGCTTTAAAAATATATTTTTCTTATTCCTTTTTCTCTTCTTTTTTTAAAATCATTTTCATTTCATTAATACTTGCATAACATTTATTTTTTATAACATGAATTATATCGTTAAGTGTTAGATACGAATGAAGTAAAAAGGAAAAATGTGTAATATATTCGCAATATTGTTATCGACTCGATACTGTAAATCTTGAAATAACATTAAAGGAAATGTTGATTTCTTATTTAAAAATTGAATCTGTTAATTTAATCAAGATAATTGTAAGTTCTTGAAGAAACCTTTGTTTAAATATCATAATGTAAATTTGCCTGCTTTAATTCATTCGTTAAGCGTTCAGATCCTTTCAGAGTAGTTACATCGTTTTATATTTATCGATTGATCATTTATTTTGTAGAGCAAACTAAAGCGTACGGATTAGTTTTTACAAATTTTGGTATCCAAAGTGAAAATGAATTATTGTTCCTAAATAATATTTCTATAAATATTCTGTTGAATATTTTTAAATGATGTTGTACTTATATAAATCATTAAACCATTGGGATCCGTTAATAATTTAATTATGTTAGCTTGCAATAATTAACATATTGCTCTACATTATAATTCTTCGCGATGACAGTTGAAATGGAATTTAAGAGAGCAAAAAGAAGAAGAATGAAGTAATTAAGTTTCAGTATAATGCATTTAATGCGGCCCAGGCAAATACATACTTGTACATAAATTGTTTCTGTTATGACAAAAAAAAAAATTATAATGCTGTTGATTCAAGTAATGAAATGCTATCGCTCGAATTTCTAAAGTTACGTATAAGATTTTTTAGCAAAATCTTATTGTATCAATTCTAGCATGGGACGAAAAGTGTCTGTTTTATAATTTGTACCTTTTAAAAGCTACGCAGTTGTATGTATATTATTGAAGAAAACACATGTGCAATAAATTTTCTGTTGTTCTTTAATCTTGGAAAAAAAAAAACGTGTCTTTATAGATAAACTTTATAAAGTGTTTAATCGTGTTTTATATCGTGTAACCTTTATATATAAAAAAAAAAGTGATCAGTACTGTTTTCGCCGATATAATTTATCCAATGAATCACTGTAGGAGACACACTCTACTTTTTTGCTTGCAGATTTGTACCATAATCAAGAAATATAAATACACCATGAGTGTGTCTACAATGAAAATTGAGTGGAATGTAAAACGATGGAAAAAGCCACTATAATGGAATGGGAGGTGAACTGTGTGCAGGACGAACATTTTTCCTGAGTGATTAATGAAAAAAAAAAAAGAAAAAGAAAAAAAAGCGTGTATCACATAACATTCGACGATATATCATCTATTTTGAGTATCAGATCTATCGAAAATGCGGCAAAAGAGAAACAGAGACAGATGGTAAAGCTCCCATTTGTAATTCTAATAGTAATGGGTGGTGTTCGTTATAAATAAATAAAAATATATATATATATAAATATATATATAAATCATAAATATGATTTATGTAATAAGTATAAAATAATGTTAACGATAATAAGAAACAATGATAATATTAATGGTAACATTGATAAATAATAATATTAATATTAGTTATAATAATATACATTTAAAAAACATACAATGTATGAGGATGAATTTTTGGCACGCGAAACCTCTTGTAAGATAGTAGGCCATTCCTGCTGCTATTAATTATCTATGTATTTACTTTCTTAGTTTGTAAAACATGTATAACAAATTCTTGCTCTAAAATATATTGTATATTAATTTTATTCGATAATTCATGATTAAATTATAAATGATTACACAGGAAAAAAATAAACTTGTGAATATTACTAAACGATTTCGTCGCATTCACCGTTCACTCTCATCCAATCAAAAATAATTCTACGAAAGAAAGAAAGAAATTTTGTCCGAAACAATAACTTTACAGAGCAATTACTTTGTTTAATTACATCGGCGAATTCATTTATTGAATATTATATTCCTTTTTAATTTTTAATAACAATGTAAATTTTAAGGAGTGAATATCACCGGGTATGCAAAAATTTTAATCATTTTTTTTTTACAAATTTTTTTTTTCGTGCGACGCGTAAAATTGAATTGTTAAAATATTTGTCGCCAATCAACGACTCGTGAATCAGTAACTCGACAAAGACGGGAGTTTATTTGAATATAAAACGATTACGGTAAAATATTAAAAGAAAAGATTAAAATTTTCTGCATACACCTGATATTACATGTAAAACGTTCATTATCATTTGAAACAGTGATCGACTCGGTTTAATAATTAATCAGCCGTATTTTCATTTTATTTGTGTTTTTAGAATTTATACGCATAAAGGTTAAGTCTTTAATAATTTAACAAATTATCATTGTTTTCGTAAGAACAAGTTCTTAATTATGTCCAAAGAACTGTCGGTAAAAGATATCCATAGTGAAGCTACTGATCAAGATGATAATTCAAAATCAATTGTGGTTGTTAAGTCATCAAAGTTATCGGAACGTGAAATACCAGATGTTCAAACGATAATTCATCATAGAAGTCGTTCAGAAAATCAGATTAAATCAAGCGTGAATTATGATGATTTATGTGGACCGTGGATTTACCCAGAAAATCCTGTTTATTCTCGATACATTGAACCATCAGAGCCAAGTTTATCTGTTTGGAAATATTTTACAGAAGAAGATTTAGCGTATTTAAGAAAGCACCAACAGAACAAGGATGCAATATGTTCTTTTTTTGGTAAACGAATAGAAATATTCCTTTGGAAATGTCAGTCTTGAATATCAAATAATATGATATTGTCGTTTTTGTAGAGAATAAATTTTTCAATGAGAGTATAGGGAAAAGTAACGATATTCTTACAAAAGTGCTGTGGGAATTTTTTAAATTTGCAAGGTACAGCAGCATGAGTTTGTAAGAAATAACTTGTCCATTTGCAATTTGTTATTAGTATTCAATATAATTTACAGGTTACATTCGTTTAGTGAAAAAGGCATTTCTGCGTTATTGGGAATCGTGTATTCGACACATTTATTCTTCCTGTCCAACCCATGGAGGACGGCTAAAGAAGTTTATCAGTTTTTTCATAAAACTGTATCACTGCATGTTGTCCTGGTTTGTATTGTTGTTTTAGTATTCGAAAGAATTTGCATAAGGCACACTTCAAACACCCTATCAGTTTAAAATTCATGGAGTATTTTATAATAAAATTAAGTACAATTTTTCTGTTTCAATATTTTTATTAATTACGATATATTACTATGATCATTACAAATTTTATATATTGAAACTTGACAAGGATAGTAATAAATATTTATGAAAATTATTGCAAAAGGTAAAATAATCTAAGAAAACTTGTATGAAAAAATGCTACTATGATACTGCATTTAGGATTAAATATCAAATCTATAGATGTGTTCAAAGTAAAAAATTTCAGTAACAATTTTTAGGATCCCCCGAAAAGTATGGAAATATTTACTGTCGCTGAATGTAAACTTTTATTCAAAGTATTTCACGAAATGTATATGAAGAATCTTGTATTAATTCATATTCTGTGTCATCCACATTATTGTTTTACTATGGACTTACATAATCTTACGAGCTCGGTTCAAAACAGTTAATAAAATTTTCCCGATGATTAAACTTTGAGGTCGCTTCATTTATATAAGTACAAAAAATAAAGCTGGAGGACGTGTAGGATAGCATGCAAGAAAGTCTGCTGAGTTAGCGATTAAGTTGTCAGAGCTTCCAGCATAAAAAATAATTCATTTTTTTCAGCGATAACGTTCAATAATGTTTTCATTTACTAGTAGACGATTGGTAACCGCAATCCCGACTTTCTTCTAATCCTATATCGGTATTCATTCTATTGCAACAGTTTTCATTATATTGTAATTTGTTTCTCCGTAGCTCGTTTATTAAATATTTCATTTTGGGAAACCACCATGCGTTTCCGCTAGCCGAAATACGGCGAGCTGTTTTTGTGAGACCTAGTTTCTGAAAAAAAGAAACGGTCACTAGGTGTCATTATAATTCAAATTGAAAATGCGCGGGGGTACCCGATATTCTCAACTCGAGACAGATCGGTAAAATTCGGGCGAGTTCGGGCAGCCTGACGCATTCGGGTTAAATCGGTAGTAGTCGGTTAGGCTCGGTTCAGTTCTTCCGATACTTTCGACGCGGAAGTGTTATTTAAATTTGAACTGGATCGTATTAATTACCTTTTGTGAAGATGAATATTTTGAGTACATAGGAAGGCGCATATCAACAGTTGGAGGTAGTATTTGACACCCTACGCAAACATTTCTTACATTTTTGCTACTATGTTTGTGTATCTTTCTCAGTTTCTGTGTCAAATGATTGACGCGTCTTAATCTTTTCGTTTCTTCCAGCAAACTTCTGAAAAATAATTTTTTTTTTTCTTCATATTATAACTTACGAAACATAAAACTACTTACTTTTTTTCAAACTCAAGTTGCAACAACTCCTGTTGTTGAGATTTCAGCGTCAAATTAAGTTTATTCACGTATTCTCGTTGTTCTTCCATCCAAACACGAATGCAAGAAACAACGTATTGCGACTGATTGCAAAGTTCTGATCTACTTATAGCCGTTTCTGTCAGTTCCGCGGATATACAAGCTAGAGATTTATTTTTTAGTTGACATTCTCTCTTCAATTCTAGTAGAGATTTATGAGTTTCTTGTAGCTAAAAATTGGATATTGTAAATATTATGAGTAATATTTTTGTGTTTTAAAAATAATTAAACCCTCTTACTTCGGAAATAATTTTGCAATTATTTTGTTCCGTCATAGCTTTTTCTTTAACCAAAATACAATTCTGTTCCCTGGATTCTTGCAACTGCTGAGCCATACAGCAATTCGATTCTTCCATTTTTTTTAATTTCTCTCGTTCTTTATCGAGCTGAAAATACGAAATTATTATTATTTAACATAACCTAAATAACACTTTGAAATTATTTCACCTGTTGCTGTAAAATATCTAATTGTTCCGCGTAGGACTTGCAAATGTCTTGCAGCTTGCAATGCTCCCCATTTTTGGACAAATAATTTCTTCGAATCTCTTCCAGTTCGTCCCTAAGTTTATCTAAACAGTCTCCAAGTTTAGCTTTCTCTTCTTCCATAGTTGATATTTTTAAACAATAATCCTTTTCCTAAGAATAATTATATAAATAAACAAATTTTCAACAGAGTAAAATATATGCTAGTACGACAAGTACCATATTTGTTAAACATTCTTGTAAATCCGCTTCGCGTTTTGTCATTTTAATTAATTGCTCTTGCGTTTTATTAAAATCTTCCTTGACGCTATGGTAATTGTTCTCTGTGTAATGTAATTGCATCTGTACGTCGTTCAACTAAAGTAAAATTAAAATTATTTTACACTTATTGAGATATATTGATACAAATATTACATTTATTGAGATATATCGATACAAATACCATTATTTGCAACTGATAGACATCTTCTTTCGATTTATTCTCAAAAGTGGTGTTTTCCATTCTTAATATAGAATTGTCATTCTGTAATGAAATATGTTTATTAGTTAACAAAATAATTACAATAATAATTTTATTTACCTTCAACATTTTATTGTCTGCTTGCAATTTAACCATCTCATTCGATTTTTCGTTCAGCAGATTTTTCAAAGATTGTATTTGTTTATGTAAAACCGACATTTCTTCTTCCGTTTCGTTCAGTTCGGACAAGTATCCTTCGATTTGTTGATTTTTTGTACTCAATTTTTTCTTCAGTTCTTCTATAGTTTCCGTTTGTTTTTTTATGGTAACTTCATTGTTCGTAACTTGACTGTATAAATTGTTCATCTAAACGGATTGAAAGTGATATTAATATCTTTATTATGCATCGATTAATGAATACTTGTATATTTAGAATTGTACCTTTATTTGTTTGTCCTCTAATTTTTTCAACAATTTCCCAAACTTCGCGTCATTCTCTTTAATGTACTGTAACTTTTCCAACAAATCCTCCGTTTTATTCGTTTGTTTCTTTAACTCAGATTTAAGCTGTTCATTCTCGTACTGCAAACAGCACACCGTGTCTCTTAATTTCTGTAATTCGAATAAGATTTGTTGCGTACAAGCATCATTTTCTCTTTCTATCTTCAGCTCCTTATCGATTATGTCAAAGTCTAATTTATATTTTTGCAGTTGCTTCTTCATATCTTCGTTCTCTCTTATTAAGATGTTGATCTCTGATTGTAACTCATGCTCGTAGGCGTCTTTGCATTCTTTGTCACTACATAATAGGCTGTTAAAATCAGATGGCTCATTGGTCGTACAGTCTTTATCCACAACTTCAACTTTACATTGACATTCTTTGTCCGTGGCAAGCTTTGTTGTTTGCTCTGATTTCAATGTTTGTCTTCTGTATAAATCAATAAAAAATTGCTATTATAGAAATTACTCGAATCATCGTTAAAATACTGTATAGGTATTTTACTTTAACTCTTTTAGTTTCTCTTCTGCTTGTTGCCACTGCTTTTTCATGTTTAAATATTTGTTTTCGAGACAGCATTTCGACTGAAGTAACGTATCAATCTGTAACGAAAGAAATTGATATTTTACGCTAGAAAATGACAAATAAAATTTTGCTTACCTCATCCTTTAAAACTTGCATATCACTGATACGAGTTTCCAGTTGTTCCTAAAAAAAGATTTATCAGAATTAATAATTGTTAACGATTGGTTAGTATTAACAAAAAATTAATGCTAATTCGTTTTCAAAATTATAACTAAATATTAAAATACAATAAAACTCTGATTAAGAATAATAGATTTTCTTTTTATTATCACAAGGAGTGGCAAAACAAAACAATTGCTGTATAACTATTTGAAACAACTTTCCAAATTCTTCTACCTGTATTATTTTCAAAATCGAGTAATAATTATAATGGATGAAGATAATTGTTAAACAATTATCAATCTCTGTGCAATTCATTTTTCGTTGCAAACTGCGGATTTCATCTCTTTGTAAATCCAGTAAGGCATCTTGTTTAGCAGCCTTTAATAAACAGAAGAATTGTTAGCAAGTAGGAAGTGTATTATTCATAAATAATTTGATTTAGTAATCGTAAATAAAACAGTGTCAACCGTACCTCTGAAAAGCATTCGTTATACTGACTTTGAGTTTCTTCGACATACAATGTCAGCGAATGAATAGTTTCGGTCTTTTCTTGAAGCTGTAAATCATAAACTGTTCCATTGCTTTTCTTTGATTTATCAAAGCAGAAAAACTGGCTTCACGTCAACCATATTATATTTCCACGCTTCACAACTCACTGTTAATGTACATTGTACTTAAAATTACACACCATATAAAAATTCATAGAAGTATTAATTGGGTACATGCATGTCATTCATTTCATTTTTTATTCATTCAATATCAACAAACTTTGTTAATAAATTACATACCGTCATCGTTAATATCTATCATTTGCTGTGTATATAAGAGACAAAAATAGAACTCTAATAAATAATCTTTACGATCGTTAACAAATTACTTGATGATTTATAAAAATATGATTATTGATATTTACAAATATTTCATATCAATATTACAGGATGCAACTGGAAATGTGGTAAGTATAAATATAACAGGTTTTCGGGTTGCACCCTGTACAATTTATAAACTCTATTATACATTTAAGATTGTAAGGCTACGCTACAGGTATACTACATGGATCTTTAAAAAAAGCCTAAAAAATATGCATTGGATTTTTCTAAAAAAATAATTCTATATATGTTACTTGCACACGTTTAACATTTTCAAGTCAAACATCATGCACGTTTCCCTGATCGTATATCGAAGACGATACAGTGGACCACTGTTCACTCACGTCACTCATAGCTTTACGTCCAATGTGATCTATACACTTCTTAGCTTCTACCACAGCATTTTGCAAGTGACCTATAGTTTGAACCTGCAGTTCGTTCTAAAAAGTGAACAATGTTTTCATTAATAAATAATAGACCTTTCGTATTGTGTGCATATTACAAATAAAGAAATTTTAATTCAGAGATTGTTTATTATAGGTTATATTTCAAGGTGAAATAATATAACTGGAAATTAAAATTTCTTTCAACGATGATACTAACCTGTTTTATTAATTCTTTTTTCTCCTTTTCATATTGAGAGATTATTTCTTCTTGATTATCAATCTAGAAAAATATATTTTGCCATTCTAATGTTACAACTTTGATAATGCACGTACCTTTGTTAACAAAATCTTGATAGTATCTTAATATTCTTGTTCCAACATTTTCTATACAACTTTCACGATAATATATAATTCACAATGCCAAACTCTATTGCAATTTTGATGTATATAAAATATGATCAACTATTATAACTGTTAACAAAGCTTTAACACACGAAACTTTTTACAATCAAATAATCGACAAAATGAACTATGAAATAAACCGTGGATAGCGTTAATATTAAGCTAATAATGCTGGCTAGAAAATTAATCGACTGTATCCTTAATAATTAGGATGTTATCGTGTCTGAGTACGTGCGTCCGTTTTCACTGTGCCACAAGTTACGCTTCTTATCAAAACGTGTAATCGCACGATTCTTTTTACGAAACTTACTTGTAAACATCGATTCCAGTTTTAAATATACATCGTCAAAAATTTATAGTAATTTACTATTATCAATCTAATAGGAATTTTAACGTACCTTTTCCTGCGTCTTCTGATGAAGCTCTTTTAATTCAGCCTCTATCATCGTGATCGAATCTTTTTGAATTTTGATCATTTCATCCTTGTTCTTCAGCTGAAATATAACGTTTAAGTTTGATTTAATGTTTAAGTTTATGAAAAGGATTTGAAGCCATAATATTATACTTACAAGTGTATCTTTAGAATATAGAATGTTTTTAAGTTTGTCAATTCTTTGGATACAATTATCAAATTCATTCTCATATTCTTGAAATTTTTCCAGCAGATTCGATATGAATCTTGACGAGTTGATGTGAATTAAATTTCTGCAAATCTAAAAAAATACATTGTTTTTCAAAATATTGTCATAATTGTTATAAAGCAACGATGCTGATACAAACCAAGTTTTTCAATTGTGCATTAAGATCTTGAAAATCACACTTTGCAGACTTCATGGTGGTCTGGAGCATTTTGAATAGGTCAGGTACAGTCTGAGAAAATAGATTCATTTCTTAGTTTTATTTTTCCAATTCATGTATAGCAATTGATAAAATTTACCATCATGTCAATCCTAAATTGATAATACCCACAGTGCAGAGACGTTTCTTCAGCATTATCCTCGGTATGCTTTATATTACAGAAATAAATTATTTGCTGTGATTTAATAAACAAACTGGATAAGAGTAAAAAATGAAACTTACTGGATAAACGGGTAGTTCTTTAGATCTCTTCAATTCAACTTCGTTATCATTTAATTGTTGTCGAAGACTATGTTCAATTTTTTTCTGCAGTTTAAGCTGAAATTTGAAAGTTATATATTTAATGTTTAATAAAATGTGATTGAAACCTAGTCAATATTTACAGAATTTCTTAATTCTATAATCATTTTTAACCGACTTCGAAAAGGAGGAGGTTATTCAATTCAACGCGTATATTAATTTTTTTTTTTTATCTTCTGTTCCATCGCTGTACTAACCTCCTCTTCCATCGATTCAACGCTGTTCCTTAGGAAATTGTTTGTTTCCATGTTGCATTTTGTCTGAAAGATTACGAAAGAACATTACAAGGAATTGTAAAATAACATACCACGGGAAATAAAGTGGTATCAGATACCTTGTGCTTCAGTATTTTAACTTTATCTTGTAACTCGGTTACTCTTGGTTTCCATGGGCATGTTTTCTCATTGCACTCTTGATACTCTGTTTTCTATCAATTCATTGTATTGAAAAACTTATTTTATACAAAACCACGAGTAAAATTATAATAGTTTTCTTACCTGTGGAAGTTTACGTTTCAACTCGTCATCCTCTTTTCTTGATTTATACAAATTTTGTTCGGTTTGCAATATTTCATTTAACGTCTATAAGATAATAATGTACAAAGTTAATCAATTTATACGAGAGTCTAAATAGAAAACGAAATAAACTATTACCTGTGTATATAACTGGGATTCCATAGTACCATCAGATATCTGTTCGTTCGAAGAAATAAATGTCTCCAATATGCTTTGTATTTTCGAACGAGTCACGTCGACTTCTTTTTCCAATTGTTCCAATTTCTGTTCTTGCAAAACAGTCGTTTCCGTCGTACAATGTTCCGATAACTGCAAAAAAAGGTAAAGTTGAAATAAAAATAATAGATTTCATAAAAATAAATTGGATAACAAATGTACTAACCGCCTTATCTGTTTTTCTTTGCAATTTCTTGATCAAAGAATCAATTTCACAGAACTGATTCTTCAGTTCTTCCAGATCTGACGCGACACAGCAACCCTTCGATAATTAAAATAACATTTGATTAGTAGTTTTTGATATGGAACCAATGTTAAATATAAAAGTTTCTTTGCATTTCATATACTTGTAAGCTATTCGATGTGTCTTCTATTTCTTCGATCGCTGAACAGAGTAAATCGTTACAAGTACACATTTCTGAATACCCAGACATTAGGTTTTCCTGTAAAATTATAAAAACATCGATTACTTAATCGATCATAAAATACGTAACTAGAAAACTTAAATTTGATCAGTACATTATTTTGTATCTTATTAACGTGGATTAGGAATCTTGATTGGGCATGATTCATTTCATTTTTGATGTCTTTCAATTTCATTCTTCCTGAAGTAATTTTTTCATTGTTTCTTGCTTTTTCTTGTTCCTATTCAAACAGCAGCTTTAACTTAACGACAAAGTAAAATGAAATACGATTAAATTTGAATGAACCTCACTTGCAGTTGTAACTTATCAATTGTCTCCGATACTTTTTCCTGACTTCTTATTAATTGATTTTGTACATTTAGAACTTCTTTGTTTAAATCGATGTACTGCAAAAATCTTACATTATTATTTATGAATTTTGTATTAACGAGAATAATATCGATACACTTGCCTTTTGATCTCTAGACTTGAATGTGGAAACGATCACGTTCATTTCATCTTTAATGCCCTCCATGGTAACTTGTGCTTCGATAATACATGTTCTAAGTATATCCATTAATTTAAATTGTCCATTAATGTCTACGCACGACTAAAATTCATAGCAAATGATTATACTATTTTACAGCTATATAATATTTATTCATCTTATTAACCCTTTGCACTTGAAGCATTTTTTCAGTAAACCTTCCAAAATCCAAAAACACTATTTTAGAAGAAAACTGCCACGAATGCTCGAGAATCCATTTATTTATATTCTTTTCATGCTTAATTCAACTTAAATTTGAGAAGTGCCACTCGAGTGCAAAGGTTTAAAATTTACATTTTTTGGATAAAAGAAATTATTGCTTTTCATTTGTAATCACAGCAACTAATCGTATTTTTTATCAAAATTTTCAAAAGCTATACGTACTAGAAATTTAATGATTGTAATTGACTCCTCCTTTCTTGAACACATTTTATTTATACATTCTATTGCTTTTCTCAATTTATGCATTACGTTGTTTGCATCGCACTCGTATTCCTGTACAATAAAAGACATCAACGATAAATAGTTGATACGAAAGAAATGTTTAAAAGCATTACGCTTTGCATTAATATCAACGAAGATTTTTCTATCACAGAAATGTATACGTTAAGAAGATTAAACTTTTATTTTTCTATATTTTGTTACAGTTGAAAAAATGTTGCTACGCTTTATAGTTTTGTAAATGCAGGAACATCTTAATTAAATGCTATCATTCTTCTTGCGATTTCTTTGCGATATTAGAGACAACTGAAAACTGTTTAGTTGTGATAAGATCTTTAAAAATGTTTAAAAATTTTTAGGCATCGACTTTTTTCTCAACATTATTTCATACAACGGAAACCTTTTACCGAAATTGTAGTTATAATATAACGAACTATATTAAAAGTTACCAACTTCATCTTTTCCATGGCACAATCTTTCAATGGTTTTCTCCAGTTCGATTTTTAAGTTGGAAAGATCCTCCTTTTCCCGTTCCATCAGCGATTTTACTCTCGTTAAATACGATATTATTTGATTCTGAAAGTTTAATTTATAACATTTCATATAAAATAATGTACACATGGCATAAAAGGTCTGTTCCACTAACTTTTTGGTAAGTCTTCGTATCGACACAGACATTTGGTGTATTACATGTTTCCTGAAATTAAATTACAACAATTAACTTAAAAAACTGAAAGTAACATTCCTTTTTACACACGAGGCAACCATGCTGAAACATGTTACAATTATTAAGTATTTTAAATTTATATTCAGTCACTTTTGGCCATATCAATATTTATTAAATTGAAAAATGGATTGTAACATTAATTAATAAGCATTCGATTTATTGGGCATTAGTTGTTTCCGAAACAACAGGATTTTTACAATCACGAAATTCTACATTTTTATTAGAAGATTGTAATTTTGTGCTGTATTTCAAAATCTTCTTATCAATGTTCTGCGAACGTTCGTAAGTGTTTTCATCGCACTCGATGCTCTTATTATAGTTTGTTGTTTTTTTCGTTTCCATCACACGTAAATCTTTTGCCATTTTATCATGATCTATCATAGTCTTCACGCAATTTTGCAGAAAAGAAATACAATTCTTATGATCTGCGGATGCATATATCTTTGGTGTAAAAATTTGTTCGTATAATTTGTAAGATTGCATTTCTTGACTATTGATTGCAGCAGTTTTCTTATAATGATTATGGACACGTGGAAAAAATCCAGAATACAGGCACTGGAAATAAACGACATTGTGATGACTTTCACAAAAAAAGAATGAAGGGGTGATGCTACTTATGCAGGGTGTATACCTTAGTCACTGTACGTTTCAGTACTTTTCGCATTTCCCTAATGATGCCCTCTTTAAACTGACTTTGTACATTTGCGTAACGAACCTGTTCTTGCAGCATAGCTACTTGCTTTTGCAGGGACATTACTGTTTCATTCTTTCTCGTCGTGTCAGCCGTTAAGACTTCTTGTTTTTCTAGAGAATCCTAACAGTCGTACAATTACAATTATCATTAAATCATCTTATCGGAATGAAAGTACGCATACAAGCGAATAACACGAACTTTTCGAAGATCGGCTATCTGCTGTTTTATCTCTTGAATCGTCTTGCACTTCTCGTTTAATTGCACTTTCAAATTATTCACAGTTTTATCGTTATCGCGAGCTGTTATCGTTAAATTAGACTCTGTCTCGCGTAAACGTCGCTGCAAATCTCTTGTTTCTAGATCTTTGTCTTTGAACATTCTTTCCACAATATCGGCCATTAACACAATCTGAACAGCAACAGGAGTTTAAAAGAAAATTTCTAACTATATTCGATCACAGGGGCTCGCGTTTGTGTTTTAAAAAATTTCAGCACGATTGCCTTATCAGTATCAATCATTTTTCTTTGTCATGGAAAATGAAAAATCTTGACTTACGTCAAAATTATGTTGATCGTTAGCTACCAACGAATTACATGCAATTTGATCTTCCAATTTGGCTTGTTTTTTAAGGTTGTCGCTAAAATTTTGAAACTGAGAAATGTATTTTTTTATCACATCTTCCTTAGTTTGTAATTTTGCCGTAAGATCGCTCAACTTGTCCTCTAATTCTTTTTGATATCTAGAAAAATATCAAAATCATTTAATATCTAGAAAAAAGTTATTCATTATTTTAATCTATTTTTCACTTACGTAACCATTTTCATTTCTTTCTCTTGCAGCCGTTCGATTTGCAATTTTAAAGATTGCATCTTCCTATTACTTATCTCCTCCTGCTTTCAGAATTACAAAATTAATTTTCGATTAACAGCTTAATACTATAGAAAATTTAAACATAAGAGAAACGACAATGTCCGTATAATAATTTTAGATACCCACCATTTATTTTTGTATAAAAATATATATATATATATATATGTGTATTACTTTTGACAAAGAATTTATTAAAAAGAGTGTAGGAAATTAAAATGTAAAATAAACAATTTATATACAATGAAAAGTAAAAGTTTAACTAAAGAGCTGTCGAGCGAGAGGAATGTGGCATGCAAATACTTCCACCTAAAGGATAATTTGATTTATTCATGAAATCATGACTAACTTGTATGGACAATTTGAATTTCTTATCAGCATCTATGTTAATATTTACCTGGTCACAGGTACAACTGGAAAAAGCATGAAACAAGTTATTTTTGATTCGATATCAAATTGAAACAGATTATAAATACGAATAGTTGAATATTTACTTAACGGGTGCAGGTATGTCGCTTGGTTGTATTTCCAAAAATTGTATATCATCTAATTTCCAATTGTTTTCTTGCACGGCACGTCTTATTAATTCCAACAATCCTCTGATATCGCTCTGAAGAAATTCAATCTTTTGCCTCATGTATTCTTCATCTTTCTCCAGATCGACGATACGGTTCGAAAGTGTATTTATATTCTATAATAATATTTGAATTAGATATACTTAATCAACAAAATCTGTTCACAAAACATTTACCTTCTCTGTATGATTCGATTTTGTCATATTCTCAGATACTATCATTGAAGATTGTTTCAATTTCTGTTCTAACAACTTAACTCTGTTGCAAGCGATCCGTTCCAAGTCTTCCACTACTTGCACCAACATAACGTTTTGCTCTTTCAAGTTTCTGATCCATTCTTTTGAAATCTCTAATTTCATCTAAAAGTTTGAACATCTGTTGTAGTTATAGCACTATTTATTATCAATATATAAATTTATAAAAATTCATGATTCGAAAAGACTTACGCAGACTTGATCAAATTCATTTTCAAGTTCATGATCGACATCCTCGATACGAGCCTCGTATAATTTCTGAAACTCGTCGATAATTTTCAGACTTCCAGCTTCACCGCAAAGCTCTCCAGTGGTCTCGTTGATAGCAGTACAATGTTCGTTATAAAGACTTTCAACATCCTGAACAGAATCGATCGTTGAATTGAAGGAATTCATGGTACATAAATCGGAAAACTTTCTAGTAGATAAATGAATTGTTTTCTTTTATTAAATTAATAAATCTTCCTACACTCAGTTTACAAATAATATCAAATAATCATCAACACACTAGCTCGCCATTTTAATTACTATATATAACGTGTTTATAAATATATATAAGTATATTTCGGAGCTTATGTCAGTTGATCTGCGCTAGAGGTCCGATCGTGTCTGTATTCAAATATGTATATAAAATCCATTCGTATGAAATTGTTTTGAATTATATTTATCGCAGCAATAATTATCACAGATAATATAATATATATTATATATATACACGTATGTATAAATGCTAGAAATATTATTATTTATTGGTAAATTCATAGTTATTTTTACTCGATAGAGGTTATCTCTGTACCGCGTGGATCATACTTTCAAATAATACACAGTAATCTTTTTTAATAAATTTTTCAGACGAGTGTAACATTTAATGATGAGTAAAAGAAAATTTGAAGAGAATGAGAGCAAGCAGAATAGCGGAGATTCTTCTATGGAATCGACAGAGATTAGACGGGTTTTGTCTCGTTTTAAATCGGATACAGGCGAAGTATTGCCAGGAGGTTTATTAGATTTACCCATAAATATTACCGTCGATAAGCTGCAAGCAATTTGTAACGCGCTGTTGCAACACGAAGAACCAGTACCTTTTACTTTTTATGTAAACGATATTGAGATTGTAGACAGTTTAGAAAATAATATTAACGAAAATGTTAGTATTAGCGAAGATGTGGTTGAAATTATATATCAGCCTCAAGCAATTTTTAAAGTTAGAGCAGTTACAAGATGCACCGGATCGTTAGAAGGTATGTTGCGTACGATATTGTTTCGGTAATTATTGATTTCAATAAAATA
Organism: Stelis phaeoptera; assembly: GCA_943735885.1. Taxonomy (NCBI): domain Eukaryota; kingdom Metazoa; phylum Arthropoda; class Insecta; order Hymenoptera; family Megachilidae; genus Stelis; species Stelis phaeoptera. The sequence continues at coordinate 4,138,920 of OX030946.1, forward strand.
ACATGATAACACATTTTTCAGGTCACAAGGAAGCTGTAATATCAGTTGCATTTTCACCGGATGGGACAGGTTTGGCTAGCGGTTCTGGGGACACAACGGTTAGATTTTGGGATATTTACACGCAAACACCATATTACACATGCGAGGGTCATAAACATTGGGTTTTATGTATATCATGGTCTCCGTGCGGAACAAAGCTCGCGTCTGCGTGTAAAAATGGGACAATTTTATTATGGAATCCAAAAACAGGCAAACAAATAGGTAAAAATTTAATAGAACGTTATTATTAACACTTTGCCGGCCGCATATTTGTTGCATCGCCGTTTTGCTGCCACCGGCGATTTTCAGTTTGGCGAAAAGAAGTCACGCGTACGTGACAGCGGCCGGCAAAGTGTTAATAAAAGTGTGAATCATTTATTTAATTTTTGCGAATATTTAGGAAAAGCTATGCAAGGACACAAAATGTGGGTAACTTCTTTGTGTTGGGAACCGTATCACAGAAATCCAGAATGTCGGTATTTAGTCAGTGCTTCGAAAGACGGCGATTTAAGAATATGGGACACAGTCAGATCGCAAACTGTTCGTACTTTTACTGGCCACACAAAAAGTGTGACGTGCGTTAAATGGGGAGGTAGTGGACTCATTTATTCTGCCTCTCAAGATAGGACTATCAAAGTATGGAGGGCTGAAGATGTGAGTTGGGCATTGTACATTTTATATAAATATATTATCGATTGTTGCATTAAAATTGACTTATTACATTCAGGGAATTTTATGTAGGACTTTAGAAGGTCACGCACATTGGGTGAATACGTTAGCATTGAATGTAGACTATGTACTTAGGACCGGTCCTTTTCATCTTGGAAAAAGTCAGGATCGAAATGAAAATGCGGTAGAATATGCAAAGAAACAGTATCAATCTGTAGGTGAGGAGGTGCTTGTTTCTGGTTCCGATGACTTTACACTGTTTCTTTGGAAGCCAGAAAAGGAGAAGAAACCTATCGGTATTATTTTTTACTATATAAATGTAACAATGATTATAAAATAAAAATATGCATCGTACAAATTTCATTTTATATTTTAGCAAGAATGACGGGTCATCAGCAGTTGATTAACGATGTAAAGTTTTCTCCGAATGGTCGCATAATCGCATCTGCTTCGTTTGATAAGTCTATAAAATTGTGGGAATCGAACACTGGAAAATACATAACTTCTTTAAGGGGTCACGTGCAAGCAGTATATTCAATTGCATGGAGTGCCGATTCTCGTTTACTCGTTAGTGGCAGCGCAGACTCTACCTTAAAAAGTGAGTAAACTGCCTGAATAAATGATTGGGATCACTCGATTCTTTATTACAAGATTTAGTATTTATTTAGAAAACCGACTCCCTCTTGGATTTCGATGAAACTTAAGTATGTTGTAGAACTTAAATAGTAGCGACACTTTTTCGCAAATATCTCGAAAAATAAAGCCAACCGGCGTGGCGTTAAGTATACCGAGTTCTACAATATATTTAAGATTCATCGAAATCCAAGGGGGCGTCGGTTTTCCAAATAATTACCCAAGATTTTTACAATTCTGTTTTAGTATGGTGTATGACGACAAAGAAACTTTGTCAAGATTTACCGGGTCACGCAGACGAAGTTTACGCTGTGGATTGGTCTCCGGATGGACTGCGCGTTGCATCTGGCGGAAAAGATAAAGTTTTAAGGTTCTGGCAGAATTAAATAATGTATATAATAATAAATAATTTTATAATATTTTATTGTAGTTTTCTTTTGAAACTAAATGTAATTAAATGTGAAAATTCCTTCATCAGTAATTTTATATTATTACAGAGATGCATATATGTATATTATATGTGTAATAATGTTTGTATTTCCCGCTTAGTATGTTATCGATAAAAATTGTAAGATATTGAATGAACACTTCGAAATTTCGCGGTACACAGGTGACCTATAGCTGTTTCACAATAAGAGCAACCAGTTTATTCCTCCTTTTTTTTATGGTTGGCTACCATTCCTGGTTCAGTTATGAGTTATGAGATAATGGTTAACATTTATGTATGTGTATGAACATATAGCATTGTATTTATGTCGTATATGTATACGCAAGTCAAGAAATCAAGCATTTAATTGCTTTATTGGTTCAAACATGACGTTTGACAACTGAAAATCTAACCTCGTTTCATTTGTGTATTTATATACTGCATTTATTAGCAGCACGCGTTTCATCACTGTAGCTATCATGGTATGTATAAATTATTATCATTTACTTTATATTTATAATTCGAAACATGGTAGCACCACACACAAATGTATCCTTTTTTATAATTTTCATTTAATAATTTACAGTGAATTTAATAGGTTTATAATCTTTTTGTAGTTCATAAATTCTGTACATCAGATTTAACGTAATTCAACTTTTATTTATGTTAGAAGTACCGAGTTTCATAGCATTTTAAATTTATAGGACAACGATGCGGCTGCTCTACAAAATTTAGAACACCTCATGACCGAGTTCTTCTCGCCACAAACAACTAATGAACGAAAACGTACAATCGAACAAAGCTTTCAGGAATTTGCAGGACAGATCGATTCATGGAGACCTTGTCTACATTTTCTATCGTCTACCAACAATCATTATGTCAGCATGTTTGCTCTATCTACCTTAGAGGTATGCGTTAATATGTTTCTAAAAAAAAACAATGAGTTTAAATACATAACAGCATATTATCGACAGCATAAATGTTACCGTAGATAACAATCGGAAGGCGATGGCCGATTCTTCCATGGGAAGACAGAGCTCTCACAAGATCTACTTTATACACGCTGTCGCTAGAAAGAGGAGTAGCTCCTTTCGTAAGAAACAAAGTAGTAAAATTAGTTGTAGATATTGCAAGGCACGACTGGCCGCATTTCTATCCAGATTTCTACTTAAATATTTTACAGGTTTGTAAATGCACCAATATAAAGTTCAAATCATTTACAAATTATTCTTTGTTTAAAAATTTAATCTGTTTTCGTACGATAAAAGTTACTAGGTCATAAACACACGAGGCTGTTGGGTCTCATCTACCTGAGAACAGCTTCGGAGGAATTAGCAACACCGAGGGAAGATTTGCCGATACAAAGGAAGAAGGAATTGCTTAGGTTTCTTAGCGCTCAAGTGCCTTTGACTATAGAAACTCTTACAAGTATGTTTCCTTTTTGTGAAGTGTCGTTATTTATTCGTCAACAAAACGTAACCATTATTATTTCGTTGCAGTACTTTTAAAAGAAGCAACAAAATTGCAAAGTCGTTCTGGAACGGTCACGCCGCCTCCATCGCCCACCAGCGGTCAAAACGTAGCACCTGCAAGGGCGATTTTAGACGTGGAAGGACTAGCCACAGGAGCTAGCGAAGTGTGTATAGCAACGTTGGACGTGTTAGCGCATTTATTTAGCTGGATCGAATTGTCCGATCATATCTCCGCGAACTTACTAGACGCCATTTTTACCTGTGCCAGGTATCATGACGCAATGGTAGGATTTTATGTTGAATATCAGAAAATATTGTAACGCAAATATGGTAAGTGTTATTGGTTAATTGTAAGTTTTGTCAGCAGAATGGTAAACAGGTAGAAATGGCCGTGCAAGCTGTAACTACGATAAACGAACTGTTGTATAGACCATTGTGTTCTCCCGACGTAACCGACAGATTATTGGTAGAAATATTCCAGAACGGAGTCACCTTATTTCAGATGCTAGAACGTTTGGATTCTGTAAACGAGAGGTATTTATTTATTTAGTTGATTTTCTATGTCGACGATTGATATCCATAAATAAAACACGTTGCATTTCTAGTTATATGGAGAAGTTGACAGAATTCTTACAATTGTTTGTAACGAATCACCTAAAGAGGGTTGAATCGTGTCCTAAATTTCCCGTGAATACGTTATTAGAAGTCTTGTGCCATCATACTTTTCAACAATGCTCAACAGTGAACGGATATTTAAGATGCTTGGATGTTTGGACCACTCTATTGGAAAGCACACAATCTCGTTACTCACCGGTAGCGTTGGCTGTTGCCGAGAGAGTGCTACAAAAGATGAGTTTTAAACTTAACGCGCGTACGCTGAAAGATCTCGATACAGAAAGTTTAGACGAAAATGTAAGAAAATTTGCGAAAATTGATTACCATTGTTTTCTTTTCTTTTTCTATACAAATACTTTGTTACAGGAAGAAACGGAATGGCAGCATTTTTTAAGACGTAACATAGAATGTCTGGCAAAAGTGGCAGATATTTCTCCGATTCCAGTTTTCACGTTATTGGTAAAATTGCAGAGCATTCGGTTAGAGATGTGTTAAATTCAATTCAGATTTATTCATTGTTCGGAATGTTTCAGTATCGTTCTTGGCGAGAAGGGTTGATAATGTTCGGAGAACTGGGTGCCGTTATTGCGAATAATCAAGTAATTTTATTGAACGAGCCAGAAGCTTCGAACGTGCATGCACATTTACGAGATTTAGCTTCTACTACCCAGGCATTAGCTAGATTGTATTCACTGTTTCTCGGTACGTTAGCCTTACGATAATATAATATCATTCAATTTTTAAACGCACGCGTTCTTTTCTAGGGGATAATCAAAATATTGATCAGTCGTTAGCGGAAGAAGTAGTGTCGCAAACGTTGGATGCCTGTAAATTTGCCAAAAACAATCAGTTGTACAAAGCGTCGTTACAACCAGCTGCGATTGTTATAGATCTCATAGAAGTGTGAGTGCCTACAAACTAATCCGATCATTGGTATTAGTATTAGCACCGACGAGATACTGTTAAAGATTGCCAGCCTTACGGGAGTTCGCGTGGCTGAAAAATTCGCTGTTTTCTATCGCCCTCTAGGATATATTGCGGTCAGAATAAGAAACACAGAATAAGATCAGGCCCATTTCTTGGCACGCCAAAATACACAAGTGCTGGCAGTCTTTAATAGCAGCTCGTCGGTGGTATTAGAATATTTTGTATCATTGCGATAAAATGAATTTTATATTTCCGCCATATTTTTCTGACCAGTCATTCACAGTTGTTAGCGTCGCTCCAAGCTTGGTGCCATTGGATAGCTAACAGGCCGGAGAAAACGAAAGAGACACTTTGTCAACGATGCATCGATTCGTGCATCTTGGCGTTAGATTATACAATGTTCTGCGATAATCCTCCGCCAGCGAGTTTAACCCATTCCGCCACTCATCTTTTTCAAAGTATCACCGCCATTCTGAAACCTGTATTATGGGACGAGCCTACGTTCAGAAACTTAATATCCATGGTGACGTATCCGTTTTTGAGACCCGATACCATCAAGGTGTTGCGAAGAGCATTAGCGAACGCCATTGTGCTACCGCATGGAGATGGGATTATTAGAGAACGATTATTAGGTATGCGAACACGTGTTAAATGAAGTCCAATGAATCATTTGAAATAACGATAAATATTTGACGGTTTTTGTTCGTTTATTAATAGTTACCATGGTGTCAACATTATCTTCGCCTCTTGGCTCGGAAGGACAACCTGTGCCTTCGGAATCCACAATTTCAATGACAGTGGTACCATTGACTCAGTTGTTGGATGACTGCTCTGCGTCATCTACGACGATAAAGAAGATGTTACATTTGTGTTTGGGGTCAACGATAAATCGGATATTAGAATTGTTGCCATACATGATAAAGTGTCCGAATATATGCGAAATCTTGCTCAGCTTTCTGCATTCGGTATTCTCAGTATTACAACAACAATTAGGTCCTGACTTCACTCAGAATGCGGTTCAAGGACTGTTGCACATTTACACAAGGTGTGTATTATGTTAGGGGGGTGTGGGAACCTGAATGTGTCGGGCCATGTAAATCAATTAATTTCCGGACCGAGCCCGCCCGACCCGAACCCGTATTCTCGGGTACCCGCACACCCTTACTACATATATTTAATTATTATCATTTAACATATATTTTCGTAGGGAAAATATATCCGCAGGACCTGCTTTGGACCAGTTATTGGAAATCTTAATATTGGTCGTGTCGGCGACTAGTAATGCATTTAAATCATTCGTCCCATCGGTGACCAATTTGTGTTTGGGTCAAGTGTGGCCTGTCGTTGGAAACGATCTTAGTTCGTATCCAGATACCACGCTTGTTTTATTAAAACTTTTCCACAGGTAACCGAAGAATCGTTTAAAATTTTAAATATTGACAAAACTGTAATTAATTATAAGAGATTTCTTTTTTCCAGTATACTCATGCACAGATGGCAGTACTTTTATAATACTTCTGTGTTACTTACTCTTGGCCATCCCGACGAGGAGGAATCGGTCGAACACAAGGAAGAATTAGTCGCGATTTTGGAAGCATTCGGACAAGCCCTCCTCCAGCCGGATGTCAATATATTCCGACAAAGTTTACAGAGTCTCGAACAGCTGAACGTACGATGGCGGCTTTATCAACGAGCCATATTCAAAGCTCATTTGCTCGAGAGATTTTTAATGGCGTTGTTCACCGTTTTGTTTCAACAGTTAGTTCAAAATGTTTTTCAACCCTTTGCACTCGATTGACCCGTCTGAGGGTCTGAGGGAAAATCTCTTTCCTTTGAAAGTTTTGGTGGAAAAGTAGACTAAATTCAATGGTATCCAATAATACTCCGGGTGCAAAGGATTAACTGTGATCCATTAGCTTAATCGACGAAACATACTAACAGAGTTCGTTCGTAGGTCTCATAATTTATTAGCAGACGAAATTGCAACCGCCATACATAGTTTAGCCTCTGTTAACATAGCATGGTTCTTTGGACACTTTTTGCCAACATTTTTGGCAAGTTGCGAAGGCGTAGACGACATGCAGAAGGCTACGTTGTTAGGAAACTTCGACAAATCTACGGTGAGTTTGTGATTATTTTAATATTGGCAATTTCATATCAATTTTTGATAAATGTTAACAGGATCAACCGACCCTGACGAGATCGGTGCTTCGACTCATTTCTGATCTGCGATGTTATCAATTTTGTCGACCCGGTTGAAGTGATCTCGATTCAACGTAAAACGTGGATTCAAAATAATTGTACAGTTTGAACAGTGAAAATCCATGAAAACAGCATTCGCAATGAATCTCCATACATTCAATACAGATAGAACAAAATCTGGATTAAAAATGTATAAAAAAAAAAAGACAACTTTTTTCTACCGTTCATTCTCTGTAAATCACTGCCGTATCGCATTGTGATGTTGCATTACTTTTACGGAATAAAGCGCGTCCCTTTTTTCGTATCTCAATCATTACAGCTACATTTCCTAATTCAATCCATTTTTCAGATTTTTTCTTAAATCAATTTCAGGATAACGACGATGTAATTATTATAAAATGTATATAATGCGTTTTGAAACTCGTTCTATTATAGTTTCCAGTTTTGTTTGTTGTTTGTTTTTTATGCTTATCGTATCCCTTCTTTTCTTCTTGATAAGTCGAGTTTGGTACGATAACCCTTGTTGTTTTTACATCGTACCTCGGTATTAAAGCAACTGGCAGTAGACTTAACAGTAGACCGATTGACGAACGATTGGCAATGTCTTCCATATTGTTAAAACACAGAGTTTACAGATCTAGGCTAAACTTAACAAGACATCTGGTGACCGATCCGAAACATGGGTTCTTAAAACAATTGGGTCTGACAGCGGAGAATCCAGGTCTCTATGACGGACGGTGGGGGGGTTCTGGCAAGGTACTTTTTTCCTTTCAATCGTATTATTATAATATTAGATAGATCATAGACTTACACGATTATAACACTGTAACGGTAGGTCATAGAATCAGTTTCACCAGCTATCGGCAAAGTGATAGCAAAGGTCCGAACATCGACTGCACAAGAAGCGAGCAATGCTGTTACGGAAGCACGTAAAGCCTGGCCACAGTGGGCATCGTTGCAACCGCCAGTAAGAGGAGAAATAATGAGACAGATAGGAAATGAGCTTAGAAACAATTTGAAACCATTGGGACGACTAGTGTCCTTAGAGATGGGTAAACTTTATTCCTTAACTCATGGGCTTTGTGTTATAAGTTTTCATTTTGTTTTTATTATTACGTACCAGTCTGGTAATCAAAGAAATTTGCAGGAAAAATATTGCCAGAGGGTATCGGAGAAATCCAGGAATTCATTGACATCTGTGACTATGCTGTTGGTTTATCCAGAATGTTACCTGGTAGTATATTCCCATCGGAAAGGAAAAATCATGCACTTTTAGAGAAATGGAATCCTCTTGGAGTCGTAGGAGTTATTTCTGCATTTAATTTTCCAGCTGCGGTGAGTGTAATAATTTATAATAACTTATGGTTCAAAGTTTATTGACACAACAACATTATTTTAGGTTTATGGCTGGAACAGTGCGATAGGAATGGTCTGTGGAAATACGATGGTTTGGAAAGGAGCACCTACTACTCCTTTAACGTCTATCGCGCTCACAAAAATTATTGCAGGTGTACTAGAACGAAATGGTATACCAGGTTCGGTTGCATCTATGGTAACAGGTGGAGCAGACATTGGCGAAACGCTTGTCAACGATCCACGGTAAACTAAAAATATTTATGCACTTTCATCGATGCGTATTACCATTTAGTATCTTTTTACTTTTAGTATACCGCTCGTTTCATTCACCGGAAGTACCGAAGTTGGAAAAAAGGTGGCTCTCAAGGTTCAAGAAAGGTTTGGAAAAGTTTTGTTGGAGTTAGGAGGGAACAATGCACTCATAGGTAAGATAAAACGACGATATAAAATATTATGCATATTTTAAACGACCAAATTGTATCTTTCGACAGTTGCTCAAGATGCAAATCTGGAAATGGCGATTAGGTCGGCGGTATTCTCTTGTGTGGGGACAGCGGGACAAAGGTGTACTACTACTAGAAGATTAATTCTCCACGCCAAAATAAAGGATGAATTCTTAAGTAAAATATACAGTAAATTTTATCCATAAAATAATATATAAATCGAAAACAACTAAAGTAGTATGTAAATTTCGACAGGTAAATTAAAAATAGCGTACCAGAGTATTTTAGGAAGGATTGGAGATCCTTTGGACGATAATACCTTGTACGGACCGTTGCATAATCAACAAGCAGTAGACAAATACAAGGTACCAATTACATAATTCTTAGTTCGTGAACAATATTCATTTAAAAAAGGATGAGAACTATAAATATTTTTATAGAAAACGATAGAAAGTGCTGTAAAGAGTGGAGGAAAAATTGAGTTTGGTGGAAAACAAATAAATAGACCCGGTTTTTACGTCGAGCCAACGATTATTTCTGGCTTACCAGCCGACGCCGAAGCAGTTCAGACAGAGACTTTTGCACCGATCGTGTACATCTTTGAAGTAAATTCTTTAGAAGATGCTATCGCTCTTAATAACAATGTACAACAAGGGCTGAGCAGTTCCCTGTTCACTAAAGATATAGGAAATCTGTTTCGGGTAAGGCTGTAACTCTGTACCTTAGAGGTAAACAGTAAATTAATCTTATTTTGCAATTTCTCGACTGTTTACGTCTAGGGTACAGAACTGTGTAATTAGTTGTCGTGTTTTATCAATATTATTAAAATTAATGCTTTGCAGTGGATCGGTCCTTATGGTTCCGATTGTGGAATAATCAACGTTAATATTGGAACCAGCGGTGCTGAAATAGGTGGTGCATTCGGAGGGGAAAAAGCTACGGGCGGTGGTCGCGAGAGTGGAAGCGACGCATGGAAACATTACATGCGACGAGCGACTGTAACCATTAACTACGGGAACGAATTACAATTGGCTCAAGGCATAAAGTTTGAATAAAACGTACAATCGATTTCATGAAAATCCTTCATTGATTTAATTCAAACCGTATAAAATCCACCTCGATATCCATCGAGGTCTTTTTATGAAACTTATACGCTTTCGGCAAATCATATTTTAGCTCCGCGACAACTTTACCTTTGGCTCCGAATTGTGCAGCCTTTTGAAGAACGTAATTACGCGTACTTGTTTTATGCAAAGAATATACAGTGTTCGATGCTAATTTGATCGCGACGTCCAGGAACTTCATATCTATGCCTGCGTTGTGTTTGGTTCCAAAAGGTGGATTCATGATTACGGTATCAAAATATTTGTCAAACTTTCCTGCAATGTGATCGTGTAAAAATATAGATTAATTTTAATAAGTAAATATACATATACCTGGTAAATATTGAAGTACATCGCACTGCACAGCTTCCACGAACAGTTCTATTTCGTCACAGTTTCTAGATAGAATCTGAAGCGCGTCTGAATCTATTTCAAAGCCAATTACATGACTCGCTTCGAGCATCTGTGCTCCGAGAGACAAAATACCACATCCGCAACCTAAATCAGCTACTGTACGCCCTTCTACATCATTAAATTGTGACTGAGCACAGTACAACATGCAGGATGCGATGTGAGCACCGGTGGAATATTGTTCGAGTAATATTTTTGGTTTCTCGAATCCATCCAACTGTTGTAAATATTCCTCTAACTTGCGAAGTGGAATATTTGCCATTTTTTTCTATTAAACTATCACCCAGTATTGTCCCTTAGTTTTATTAAAAATATATTTAAAAGATAAAAAATATTTAATCCTTATTTAAAGTTCCTTTCACCGCGCTTATTTACATATTTATCGTACAGAATCATTTGTTATTTATAATTTCTCATTTAGTATCAAATCTAGGAAGGACAGGTAGTATAAGATTGCCAAAAGAAGAGTCCTGCGTTACAAAATATCCGAACGAAGCTGCGTGCGCATTATGTAAGGCAGCTCTTTGAGATGCGCTCATTGCAACACCATCGGATGGCTGTGTAGGTGGCTAATGCATAGAAATAAATATAAAGTAAACGTATAATAATTCAATTTGCAACTGAAATGAAAATATTAACGTATAAAATGTTTACCAAATTAGAAGAACCTGTCGAAGTAACTGCCAAAGATGTATTTAATGTTGGGGCCACGCCTTGTTTTAAAAGCATCTGTTTCTTCAATTGCAATTCTTCTAAGATTTTTCTGTTTTGTAATTCTATAATCAGTTTAAATAAGGACTTTGTTGTATACCGAAGAAAATAATATAATTGCGAATATTACCTCTCGAGTTGGATTGTGAAAAAGCCATGAAAATTTAAATGTTTTTCTGTCCTCAAACAGCAGGATAATATTAAAAGTTGTTATGGGGTACTTTATGGGGTTTAAAAACATAGGCGGACAATTGTAAATAGGTTACATTGCCGGTTCAACAACGCGACGAAATTATTTCACGAAGAAATTTTACTTAAAAGAATATTAAAAAGATATGTTTAATGCAAATCTGTGAAAGAAATTTCTTCTTACGATATTTTTTTAATAATGCGAGAATGTTCAGTCCTTGTGTTATCTTAACCCCTTTATAGGGAGTAACTTGTAAAAATGTTCTGAACAAACCGCACAGTAATATTTTGTGTAATTATATTAGTATTCTAAATACCTATTTATCTTTGGTTCTGTACAATAACAATGGTTTGATCTTTATGAAATAATATTGCGTTTTTTTAACGATTCCCCAAGTTTATTTCAAAAGTGGTAACCCATGGTAACCAGAAACGAAAATTCCCCTAGTGAAACAAGTGGATCGCAGCAGTCTCAAGTATCTAGGGAGATTAGTGACATCGATATTCCGCGCATGCGCAAAGAGGGAAGACTATCGGAGGCGCCACCTTGCGAGACAGTTCTATCGCAGAAGTTATCTCGAGTAGTCCTTCGGTGGTTGTGTTCGTCCGGTTTTCTCGTGATTTTTTTCCGATCTCGAAGAATCTCGGTTGCTGCTTATCTGACAAGAAGAGTGAGTATCGATAGTTCAATTTGCAACGTTAATTTGTACGGTGTCTTTGCGATCGGATAGGTCGGTTCGGTTGTAAAATCTATAGCAACCAGACGTGACAGGTTCTAGCAAAATGGCCGTGCACGATTTACAACAAACGGTTGTTCCGCGTTCACTCGATAATCTTTTAGCAACACTTTCTGACCAACATGACATCGCTCGACATCGCGCACTCAATCGAAAACCAATTAAGATAACGATCGACGATTTTCGGCCACTCGTCGGGCCGCGTTTCATACATATTCCAACGTACATGTTGCACGTCACTTCGAATTGATTTTTTCGCGAATGACCGTTTGCGCGGTGGCGGTGGCACGATCGCTTTGCCACAACTACCAAGCCAACGAACTTAAACCTTTGTACCGAATTTTGTTGTTCCTCGATCTTAAGCATTATCTTATTAGTCACATTGTGAACACCGACAGTTGATTTCTTTACACCTTTTGACAGACGTTAGCGCGAGTTGCTGTTGAGTCAGCGATCAGCTGTCGAGTCTGTCACAGGATTGAATTTCTAATGATGTTCAACCGCGGATGCAATCATTGTTCAATTATCTTTTTGTTTTTAAAGGTTGTCAATTTTTTTTTTTTTTTTTACAAGACCTGGTATTGTTACTCAATGGAGTTTACTCCAACGTTGTTGGAGCAATGATCTCGAGTAACTTCTTGCGCTTGTATGTAAGGAGATTAGTTGAGAAAAGCGAAGCCACAGGTAGATCGTGATGCGGGGAGGGGTCAAGAAGGCCAAGAGTCGCTCACCTGCACCGACGATCCCGGAAATAATCGTTGCAAAAACTTGCTGGTGATAAATAACATACAGAAACGTCTTCAATTTGCAAATTAGAAAGCAAGTTCGAAGCGACTTTATTGTCATCTGAAAACAAGTTATCAAGGAGTTGAAATTTCTTTCACAAAATTGCAAAATTAAAACATACGTATCTAAATTAAGTGCCGTCAACAAGAAGATATAATTGTCAAGAGAGAGATTTCATAGAACGTTTGAATTATTTTTGTGTTCGTTAAATTAGGTGCAGGGGATTAAAGGAGATCGTCATGAATATTTGAACGCATTGCAAGGTGAAATATACACAGCAACGAGGGTGGGCGGACAGCCGGTTTTATCGATTACGGCGCATCGCGCCGCTAAGCATCGTCATAAAGCGTCGCGGCGACGCAGCACGCTTTTGCGATTGTCAAGGTCCTTTTTCTCTTTCAGTATTTTGCCCAAAAAACATCCTTCGTTTCTTACGTTCATAATAGAGAAGTTATTTTTGAAGATTTCTTGGTTATTGATTAGAATCGAACATTAGCGGGGAAAGATGGCCGCCCTTAATTCCGCGTTTCTAATTGGTCGATTTCGACTAGCATCCGCCAATCACTGTACACCTTTCAGACCACCATTCAAATATCGTTGTCCAATCACGATCCTCCGTTTATTTGACGGAAACCCGCGTGTTTTGCCAAATGTTATGTCATTCCGCGGATGCACACAGAGGAGGGCGTTAAGAAATGCAATCAATATTTTGATCCTCGGACGAAGCGTTGACGATTCTGGATGCAAATATTTCGACGGAACTTGTCAGTTTAATAGAAAATATAAAATGTAGGTAATGTTATCATTGCTTATAAGTAGTATAGTTGTTGACATTTTAGAAGAACGTATCTTTTAACCTATTTGCACATGTTACAGCGTGCTTCAAGTTTGTCGGATTTGCTCTCAAGATGGCATCATCGCTTCAAAAAAAAAAGAAAAGAAAAGTAGCCTCGTTTACTTTTTTTATAACATTAAGTTTGAGACGATGACGAAGTAGGAAGCGTTTATATATTTTTCTTTTTTGTTTCTTTTACGCAAATTTTCCTTCGTTTTACCGCCATTCATATTCAAAAATAAAATGGCTACCTTCTCGGAGCGTACATATATAATATTTGCAGGTATTAAATTATTTCTTATTTTTGTATGTTTTTAATCGAAACAAAATATATTTATTTATCATTGTATATGGTTTTTTTTTTAAGGTTAATGTTTCATTATCTTAATTTGTAATGAATTGATGGTTTTTAGTCGAACGAAACGATGTCATTCACCGGCGTTGTATTTTTCCATCGATGGAAAGTAAAACAAATCATGGCAATTGCTTTCAGTCCAGGGAACATGTTATTGTTCCGATTAAGGATTTCAGGACAAACCGCTCTCACACATTCGTTTGAATTTCCTTTCGTGCCTGTCTGTTCTGCTTTTTTCTTTTATCGGGCAAGAAATTATTTCGCTAGAAGCATTTGAAACGGTAAAACCGTACGGCTGTGGAAGCGCGGGAAACCTTTGTTAAACAAACTTCGCTTACCTTTACACCAAACTTTCTCAGTTGTAAAGTAAATAATTATTAGTCCAACATATTTAGTAGAAAAAACGTGTCACGAGATATATAATTACTTTGTTTTTTTTTTCTCTCTCTCTAAATTGATAACAGTATCAAATTTAATTTCATACGTGGATTCTTCTCTTTTTTTTTTTTTTCAATAAAAGTAACTGTATTAAGCAAGCGATTAGCGTATCTGAGGCGAACAGTTGTTCGAGGTGGTCATAAAACGTCCATAAATTAATTCAAATTAATATCTATCGATAATTAATTATTCATTATTAAGATTTTGTAATTTCTTGTATTGTATTCAGTCAAATAACGTTCGATTCTTTTTATAATTTAAAGTAATTTGCATATCACTCGCGACTGATATGAAATAAACATGGAGAGAAGAAATGTACTTTCACTTTTAATTGAATTTTCTATCAGAAAATTTCCACTTGTATTTATCATTTGTACCAACTAAGTAAGGATATGTAAACTTTATTTTACAGGAGATGTCGATGGCTGGGTACTAAAGAAATCAGGAGCTGACTGGAGAAGAATCTAGTCGCGCTCGTTTGGATCATTGTTGAGCATCAACCAGCAAACACACTTCGAGGATCATGAAAATGGTGCTGTCCCAACGTCAGAGGGAGGAGTTGTAAGTTGAAGATTTCTTCATTTCATCTTCCATTTTTACTAACCGTCGCATCTATCAGAAACAAACGATGAAGGTTTATTGTTCTTCAGTCATGCTGTTCGTTGGATTATTTTTGTATTTTCAAACTACACGAAGATCGTAAGTCGAGCTGCAACGCAACATCTTAAAACGTGTATCCAATTGCGTAATCTACCGTTTATTTTCTTATCGTCGAATTTATCCGATTCAGCGAATTAATAATTGCGTATATCCATCAATTTGTAAAACAGAAACATCGGTGTATACAAATGGCATTGTCACATAACAAGATTTCATGTCATCAGGTGTTTTCTGATTAACTCTGAAACTTGAAAAGAGAGTTAAATGACGAACGATTATAATTGTGATCGGAAATTGCGAAACGCTGCGCGCTGCGTGAAATTTTTATACGACGATCATAGCCGGAGCATGTATCGTAACGTGCGATGCGTATTAATAAGAAAACAGTAACTCACCGATTACAATAATCGCACGACGGTAGCGGGATGCTTGGGAGCAATATTTTAACGCATTGTTGATCAGCTTTTTCATAATCAAACGAAAGAAACGAATTGTAAATAATCAGCGAAGCCATCGCGAAAATCATCAGCGAGAAGAAGGGATTGCGGCGCAACGAGATTTTATTCAATAAGGTCGCATTAATCTCAGTCGAATACGCGAGAACAAAAGACGTTGTTGCGTACTAGCCAGCTTTCCTTTTCCTTCGTTTCTAAGCGGTCAGAGTTTAGGGATAGGATCAGGAATTCGAAGTTTCCTCGCAGTAGAATTTTTGCACAGTACGAAAGTGAATTTTGGAATTTAAAAATTGCTTCCTAATATTCTGAGCGTGACTACACGTCGTCATTTTTACCGTGACAGTCAAAGTGTTAATAGAACAGCGGCGTTTGTAACGTGGGGTAGGAATTTGAACAAGCTGTACGATAAGATCTAAAGGTGAGACGCGTAAAACCGTAAAAGACAGGTGTTCAATGGCCTGGCCATTGAAAGATCAATGAAAAGATCGACTGCCATGGTAGATCAAATGTATATCCATATAATTAACACATCGACTGCCATGATTATGTATCTTTAGAATACAGTATCGGCAAAGGGAAGGCAGACTTTGCACAGAATGTGTCAGGAAATATCATCCTATTTTCTTATGAAATATTGGGTCATTAAAACAGAATCTAAACTTTATCCATTTTTTTTGGAAAATAAAAGCTACTTATCTGCAATCGAAGTATGCAAACATTTTCCACATATTTATGCCATTTCAATGGTAGTTTATTTACGCTATAGCTGTTAAGAATAATAAATATCAAAGCTTGCGTGTAGCCATTTGTTAAGTTTCATATTTAACGACCTAATAGTCACAACCATTACCTTTACAACATGCGCCAAGTGTTCCACACACTCTTTTCTGTAATTAATCCACGATGCTGTAATAATTATCCCGCGTTCATTCTTTTGTACATTGACAAAAATTGCGTACCGCGTGTCTGCGATGCCCCGGTCGAGGGTTGTTAGGGGGCCAAGACTCGTAACAACCCCCTTGTGTATTAATACCGAAACGGGACGTTATCGATTACGGTGTCGATCGATGGCTGACTAATTCTGGTGACGTCAAATCAGTCGTGGATCGACGCGTGTCGTGCGGGGACACCAGCCGCAGGAGAAGGCGTCTGTTGAGCACGCGCGAATAGCGGGATCGATAATACGTCGAACGAGCGGCGGGCGATGGAGGAAGAAACGGGGAAACAGGGAAATGCAGACACCAGACGTTGCGGGGAGAAGGGAGGCCGGTCAAACGTGTACTTACCTCACCTCGGGCAGATTTCACTGTTGGTCGTTGAATTTTGGGATGCCCCCAACTTTCATCCGAAACAGAACTTGGACGATCATTTTTAGGGGCTAGTATCTTATTTGAAATTTGGAATTTTTTTTTTTAGGTTTCCCTTGCATTCTTGAAGCAAGTAGGGCAGCCTTCGGGCTTGTGCCACACTGAGAAGCTGGGGATGTATAGTCAATTGTTCTGGATGCTCTGAGGAATGAGGGATCATAGTGTTTTTGGTACTTTCACGTTGTTATTCAAATTAGGATCACCTGTAATGTTGCAATAAAAAGCAGAAGGTTGTTAACTGTTGAGGAGTGTGCACGAAAGTCGAGGAAGATTGGCCGGTTGCAACGAGACCTCGAAATCGATACAGCACCACCCCTACGTTTGGCCAACGTTTCGCCCATTCTGTTTCGTTAACGACGTAAGAAAGTGACAAATAATAGGGGAGCAGGGTGAAAGTGGTATGCAGCACGATCGATACGACACCGTCATGCAAAAGGGTTTCAAATGTCCGAAGGGATGGAGCAGAAAATTGCACCCTTTTAGGGACACGTATACAAAGTCGTATTTCAAAGAAGCGGACTTCCGCAACAGAGAGGATAAACAACCGCTGAAACATGATACAATTTTAAACTATCCTTGATCCATTAACACGTTGACTAACGTGTAACTTAACGTGTAACTATTTCGTAAGAAGCGATGAAATAAACTGCAGATAGCGTTAATATCGAGCTGACGATGCTGGCTATCGAATTGTGAAAGGTTAAATTCTGAAAATTAATCGACTGCATCTTTAATAGATTAGAATTTCAGCTTGTCTGACTACATACGTCCGTTTTCACTGTGCCAGTCGACGCGTTAACAATAGAACTACCAAGCGGGTCAAAACGACACAGTCTTTTTCGAAATTGAAGAACAAGAAAAGCGAAACTTTGAACAGAACTTTTTCTTTCGTACCTTCGTGGATTTTCTCATAGAATGTTTGATCGTTACACCGTGCCGTTGTTGCATCTTATTCAAAGAAAGAGAATCGTTTACGAGAGCATCAAGCTCGTTCGAGTGGAAAACTTTCGTTGATCGGAACAAGAATCGCTTTCCAAAAGCTGTGCATCTGGTTATTCGCGGGTTTATGGGATTGCAATTAGAATTGCGATTAACGCCTGGCAGCGGTTTCGTTGCGGTGAAATTAATTCGCGTTATCCTCGTTCAGCGTTAATCACCAATTAACGATACAAATAACGATTGAACGCGTGTTCAATTCGATAATTGTACACGCGATACGACACTTTTGCGATTAATCAAACAAAACGTCCAATTATCTAAATTACTAACATATCTTGTCACTTTTTTTCTGAAACAGAAAAAAAATCCTATTCCAACATTCATTCAATTTCGACCGATCGTCAAGGAGACACACAGTCGATGGCTCGAAGTGTAAGAAACCGACGAGCGCATGGGAAACCTTATATCTCGTGTACGCGATACCCGCTGACAGGTGTGCTAAGGTAAATGGTGCAAGAAGATCCGAGGCAAGATGGAAAGGGGATCATCTTCTGCGTAAAACACGATCAACCGTGACCATTCTCTGCACACGAACTTTGTAATCGTACGTCGTACCGCCCGGAGGATTCGTGCCACATGTTCCGAACTTTCTCCACAGAAGATCGATATCGATGCCCAAGCCCAAAACGCTGGAATAATTAGCGAAACGCGTGTCGACCTGGTATCGTGAGCAAGACGGGATCGTATCAACGATTGAAAAACTGTATTATCCGGTAAAACGACACTATCATCCTGCTCGTTAACTGTTCGAAGCTATTCGCACTTTTGAGAACGAGAGGGGCAAAAGCTGATCCATTCCGCTGCGTCCCGTTCGTCGAAGTGAAAGGTCTTGAAGGAGGAATCGATCGCGCTTTCCGGCTTCGTTCGCTTTGTTTGCCGGCATTTGAACGAAACACGCGCTGATAATTCGCTACGTGCTTACTACTATCACGTGGAAGCAGGTGAACAGAGACGAACGACCGACTTCAGGCCTTTCACCCCGGCCATGATTCTGCCCGACTTTCAATCTCTTTTTCCCACGTATTCAACCCGCGGCCTCTGTTACCTCTGCCTTACACACTGCGGATCGTTTACGGCCGAAATGTCATTCTTTAACACCTTCATTGCCACGCTAAAGGCAAAGCCTTTATTTTCATCAAATTTTAACTATTATTATTATTACGATTCTTCGTGATTTCTATTATTCAGAATTTCGAGTATCTAATACGACGATTTCTAATTAAGTCATTGAAAGGATATTAATGGAACTATGAAAATTCAAGCGTTAAAGTGTTAAAAGCGTCAAACAATGTACCTGGTACGATTTTTAAACGCGCTCGACCGGTGACGAATTATTATCGCTGATAAACATAGCCACGGTGGATCAAAAGAGTGCTCGTATACTTTGTTTGGTTGTAAATTATTTCGTATTAAAGCGCTTTCGTGTGTCTCGTGTGCTGTTCTGATCCACCGTGTATGGCGAACGCGTTGAGTGCGTTTTGTGAAACGTTGTCTCGGAGAAAGAGTAGGGATATAGGAGACGCTTCACACGTTGGTGCGATGAAGAAAGTTTGAAAAACGAGGCTCGGTGAAACGAGGCTGGCAAAGAATGCCCTAAGGAACTTTAACATTTCACTTTAAAGTTCCTTTCTATAATGATAATTGAACGACTGATCGTCTAGTTTTTACACGTTGTATTGTCAACAACCGAATCGACTGTAGACATTCATCTATCACTGGAGAAAAGTCCAGTTAGACCGGTGATAGTCTGAAAGATCAATTACGTGATATGTGCATCTGTATCAAGCAGATACAGATTTATTAATGCAACAGCAACAAGGTGACATGACGCAAGAAAGATCAGGTTGTTGCGAGACAATTGAAAGAAAAAAATCTCTATTCATTTACGTCCACTGATGAATTATTCTTGACTTTGTATCGCGAGGTCGTAGCCGACGATGCAGCCGGTTGTTAGCCAGAAGATTGATCGTGCAGTTATGGTGTTGTTTCAGAAATAAGGCGATCGCGGACTATCTCAGCACTAACGGCTATCAGGATGCGCTCGAGGCGTTCAAGAAGGAAGCCGACATGCCTGGGGAAGTGGAGAGAAAATACGGAGGCCTTTTGGAGAAGAAATGGACTTCGGTAATACGCTTACAGAAGAAGGTAAGAGGATTAGCGAATTTGAAGCTGTGTGTATTAACCCGGACAAAAATATCGCTTTGCTGCATTATGTTAGGCGTGCAGAGCGTGTGTAAATGTTTCACGTGTCTATTAACATTGGTATCACGGTATAGTTTGTTAACAATCGGTCCAGGTGTGTATTTTTTGTTTCTGTATTAAGGGGTTAACGATATGTCCATTGTTATTGTAATTAAATGGTTATAGTGTAACGTGATTACAGTGCGAAATAATTGATTGATATTGCAGGTAATGGAATTGGAATCCAAACTGTCCGAAGCGGAGAAAGAATTCATCGAAGGGGCGCCAACACGTAGCAAAAGATCACCATCTGAATGGATACCAAGGCCACCTGAAAAATACAGCCTCACTGGACACAGAGCTCCTATAAACAGAGTTATTTTCCATCCAGTCTTTAGTCTTATAGTGTCTGCCAGCGAAGACGCTACCATTAAGGTAAAACGTTGCTATTTCAACGTACGAATCATGAATGCTTATCAGATATTTATTTAGAAAACCTACGCCCTCTTTATTACTATTATTGGCTGGGACTGATCGAGCATTCAGTCCTTAGGGACCACTGTGCTTCGGCAGCTGGACCTCCGTTGCATAGCGTAGAATCGCCGTCACCGAGTCAGCCGTAATTCTTAGCGATGTGAGCTACGGGGCCCCCAGGATTGATTCTCTTATGGCCTCAAGTTCCCTGCATCGTGGGAGCAGATTGAGTCCTCACGCCTTGGGGACGCCTTCTTCGATTTCGATGAAACTTAAATATATTGTAGAACTATTTAAGTTTCATCGAAATCCAAGAGGGTGTCGGTTTTCTAAATAATTATCGATTTTATTTGACTAATGTGTTTGACAATCTACTTCAAATACTGGTTTCGGAATAATAGTCGGTTACTTTCAACTTTCCACCGGTTTGCTACTCAGAATCAACTCTGCCAGTTTTTATCATGACGGGTTTTCTTATTCACGATCGTATCATCCAGGTATGGGACTTCGAAAGCGGCGAATTCGAAAGAACATTGAAAGGACACACTGACAGTGTACAGGACGTTTCGTTCGACGTGTCCGGGAAACTGTTGGTCTCATGCAGCGCGGACATGTCTATCAAGTTGTGGGACTTTCACCAGTCGTTCGCCTGCGTGAAAACCATGCACGGCCACGATCACAGTGTCAGCTCTGTCTCATTTGTGCCACAAGGGGATTTCGTAGTGAGCGCCTCCAGGGATAAGACCATCAAAATATGGGAGGTGGCGACGGGTTATTGCGTTAAAACGTTGACAGGGCACAGGGAATGGGTACGAATGGCTAGGGTTAGTCCCTGCGGTGAGCTGATTGCCAGTTGCTCGAACGATCAAACAGTACGAGTATGGCATGTGGCGACAAAAGAAACAAAGGTATACCAACTAGAAATTTCTCTGATCCCTTTGGAAACGTGCTAAAATGTCTCTCCGTCCTTTAGGTGGAACTCAGAGACCACGATCACGTCGTGGAGTGTATCACATGGGCACCTGACAGCGCAAGAGCATCGATCAACGCTGCAGCGGGCGCGGACAACAAGGGTGCCCACGAAGGACCTTTCCTAGCGTCAGGTTCGCGGGACAAGGTAATTCGCGTTTGGGACGTCGGTGCCGGCGTTTGTCTCTTCACGTTACTGGGACACGATAATTGGGTACGTGGCATCGTCTTCCACCCCGGTGGCAAGTTTATTGTCAGCGCCTCTGACGATAAGACACTGCGAGTCTGGGACACGCGCAATAAACGAGCGATGAAAACCCTCGAGGCGCATGTTCACTTTTGCACCTCTGTCGGTAAGTAACATTTTCAAAATCAATTTATCCCGAGTGACTGTTAATACTTTTAACTGCCACGTCACCCATACGTGGGTGACACTTGAATTTCCGTAGAAATTTATCGCTTGCATTATTAATATTCCCTTTTAATTACTTAATTACAAGTCGTATCAGGTACTCGAAATTCTGAATAATAGAAATTAAGAAGAATCGTAATAATAATAGGTAAAATTTAGCGTGGCAATCAGTCTTTGGAAGATTAATTGATTACCAGTGTAATATGAATAGGAAGCTGCAGTGTAATATGTGAACGAATCGTGTTTAATCTTTGTACTTTACGGTTTTTAATGCAGCTATCCTAATACCAATTGTGTGCACGTATACAATTTAACTCGAACGTTGAAATTGAGGATGGTCGAATACTTCTTTGTTAATAATTTGTATTAAAGTAGTTTCACTTTTGCAGATTTTCACAAAAGCCATCCTTACGTGGTCACCGGTAGCGTCGATCAAACGGTGAAGATCTGGGAGTGCCGCTAGTCACCAAAACATCAGGGTTTCTATGAACCTTCGTCGAGAAAGAGAGATTGTGAAAAGGAGGCGAACGATGCGCGTCGAATTCGATGGAAACGGCCGAGAGAGTAAGATGCTACAAAAAAGAAAAAAAGAAAAAAAGAAACAAAAAAAATGTTATCGTACATACTACTATTATTAATATTAATATTATTATACACACATAAACACGTACGATTAAGAGCTCTTTAATTAATTTATAATAAAGTATAATTAGTAATTATTAATATTACATATACGTTTTACGGTAACGAACTGCACGATTCGAGGAGAGTCGGCTGATGAGGTTAGCTCTTTCTCGCGGGGAGGACATTGCCATAAATTTTGTCGCCGGTAAAGTCCCGAGTATCTCGAAAAATTGTATCGCGAGAACGCTGATTGTAACATCTATAAAACGTCTTGCAGCGAAACACGTAATGTAATGAACGCAATACGTTCAAATGCGTCGTTCTTCTCCTCGAACCGCCGACGGTGACCAGAGAATTTCGGCTGTGCCGTGTCTCCGGAATGTCACGGTCGCTCATTCTCGTTTGCTACGCTGACCTCTCTTTGACAATGTAAAATGACACCGATACTTATGATAAAAACGCGCGTATCCGCTCGCATACACACATACGAGACAGTGAGAGAGAGAGAGAGAGAGAGCATTTAATCATGTATCGAGCGTCGTCAATAATTTATCGAGTGCGTAGCATGTTCCTGGTACAAAGCGAAACACGATGTAAAAGCGAACGAGCGTGGCAAACGGGCGGACAGAATTTTTTGGCGCTCTGTGATAGAATCAGAAAAAAACAGAGGGCATTACGAGGAACGTCCGTTTGGAGCGTTTAAGCTACATTTTCTCGAATTACATGCTGCGTATGTCCCCAGTGTATGTGTGTACTATCTATGTCGAAGAACCATTCGAATCGTTTCCCTGAAACGAGATTGGCCAGAGGCGAACGCAACCCGGAAGAAACTGCTGATCAGGATGGATAGAACCTGATCAAACGAAACAAACAACGTGCATTATTAACGAATAATACTAGAAGAACGAGGGACGACCGAGTGAAGCGTGCAAAATGCAAAAACAGAAGTATTTCGAAGGCGAGACACGATGCGAGGTACTAGTTGTATATTTAGCTCTAAACTACTATTAGCTGGTAGTGCAGACGTAGGCAAAAGGAAAAAAAAAACCAGAGAAAAGGGAATAATAGAACCGAGTGGAACGATCGGTCGGTACACACATTTACGCAGGCATATTTCGTCAGGATCTCGTGTAACGATTGCTTAATTAACCATTTCTCTCCTTCGTCTATCGCAATATGCGCTACCCTTTTCCCCAGAACCAGAGAGACCATTCGACTCGATGTGGTACTAAATTATTTTGATGAATCAATAAAAGAAAAAGAAAAAGGAACTTTTCAATCGAAACCGTGTGACATTGTTCTGCTGTACTACCTGTGTGTTTCGTCGTCGTTCGTGCATCGTTGTTTGCCATTATTTTTTCTTTTCTTTTCGATCCATTGATAATAAAATCTTGTAGCAATCACGATACTTGGGCGTTCTGTTCTTTCAAAGGAACTCCCTATATACAATATGTGTGTGTGTGTGTGTGTGTGTGGTTAAAATCTATGAAAATTCAAATTTCATTTTTCCTTCACAGTATACAGCACTCTTGTACAAAAGAAAAAGGAAACACGGTAGCGAGAACCAGGCTTTCTTTCTCGAAATGACCGACGTGCGTCTCGAATTTCCTCGCGAGGGTCGCACGGCACTCGCTGTTTTCTGTGGACGAGCGATGCGTACGATTTATGTCACGACTCCGCAGTACATGCATGTCAGTATTTTACATTTATAATATAGAGAGCGGGAGAGAGAGGGAGAGAGTGAGAGAGAGAAGCTTAATATACGTACACATATACATACTTGTATATACATATATGTACAGGCCGTTGTATCCGACTCGAGCACTCTCAATTATTTAATTACTTGTGAAGATTGAAGAAAATTCAGAAGGGAAATTAAGTTACGGGGCTGATTGTTACCTAGGACACATCTTTACGAATAAGGAAATAATTGAAGCTGCTCGAATTAGGTGAGACATCCTATATATGTATAGACATATACATACGCAATATATATATGTATGTATGTACACAATTATGTGTACATGAACAGAATTGTGTATGTATGTATATATATGTAAGCACACACACGTACACACACAAGTATATAATTGTAATTAAATAGTGGAAAACGAGAAACACACGTGCCGAACAGATTAATGATTGTTCGGTGTTTATACGTAGGAAGACGTAATAAAAGTAATGTCGTAGTTGCTTTTCGTAAATTTCATCGCACTTGCTTTAGTCAGCTTTCGTCGCTTTTTCTACCCGCCCTTCGCGAAAATGATATTGACACGTTTTAAGTAGAGTAACAATAAAGTGTTGTCATCATTTGTGATATACATATATATATATACACAGACGTAATACGTGAATTGAGCTTTCATTGAAACCCTCGCGTTGTTTCAGCAAAAGAATTAGTAAACCCCAATGTAAACGGCGACTGAAAGGAAAAGAAAGCATGGTGACAAGTAATAGATATTTCGGAAAGAGGGTTCATTGCAATATGCACGTCAATTTTAAGCGATTTTGTTTTATGAATTTAACATGAAAACAGCCTGAGCTGTTGTATCTTATGGATATATTTATAGTTTTATAAAATTTTTATACAAGATTTCAAGGTTCAAGTGTCCACGATTGTTTGAAGTACTGTGATATTTTATAATGTCAAATAAGTTCTAATGCCTTTATACTTGATACTTTATTGTTATTACAGTTTCTCTCTTGTAAGATGCTATTATAGTTTTAATTCTGCGTACTTTTAACTCCTTGTAATATTTATTGCTGAATATTGGTGTAAATATTATATACTTAAGACAACTGCTCAGCTATGTTCATGTTATGTTCATAAAGGAGATTTATTAAAATTGATGATTTCAATTTTGTGTGACGTTTTTGTCGATTGTAAATTCAGATGATTTTACATTCTTCTGTACTATTTTTCTTCGCATAATTTTTCACATTTAGTACATATAGAAAATACAACATTTGAAACCTGATATAAATTGTGGACAAATATTAAACATCTATATTTTTAGTTCCTTTGCCTTCTTCTGTTACGAATAGGAAATAATTTTGATCTATTTATTTTATACACAAAGGAAGATACTTGGAGTTAAGGAATTGCATGCAGGAACATACGTAAGTACATATTATTTTTAATAAATTAATTGTCTTTTCATTTTTGTCATTCTTCAATTACAAGTTTAATTTCAAATCGTCCTAAATGGCGCTGGTGGCGCCATCTTGCGGCGAATGGTGGAACCAACAATGCCGTTTTGATTTTTCACTTCTTTTTAACGAATGCCTTGCATACATATATCTGTTATCGTGAAAATCGGTTTTACCCATTTAAAATTTCAAAAAAGTGTTCTTTTATACGGGCAAAACTTAAAAAAGTACACTTGAAATATTGTACGGATACTGAATGATACGTATTTACGCACAAATCAGAGGCAATTGTTATAGATAAAACATTGTTTTACAAAAACTAAAAGTGATTGCTGATTGGTTAATTTTAATTTGCAAGAAGGCTGTACGTTGCTTCCCACCAATGGACCGTCTCCCGACTGGGATCTCAGCCAATCAGATTCGTCACTTCTAACCGTAGATCATCGAAGCGCGACTTTGCAGCATTACACTTCGCGTCATACGCAGTCATACGCGAAGCAACACGTTGTAATTGTTAATTTTCATTCTGTTCACAATTACTTTGCAATTGTGACAGAGAAGGTCGGAAATTTAATCAAGAACTTCAGGAATTATTACATTTTGTAGTATTTTTTTCTTTTTATTGGTGAACGTGAAGTGTCGTGTAAAACAATATACAGATCGAATACCATTGTGAGATTTGCAACACGTGTAAGAAATAATTGTTCAAATAACTATAATAACTAACAATTTGATATTTATCAATGTTTCAAATACTAAAGCGTTATTTTCGCGTGTCTATTACTGCATGTTCTTCTCTTAATTTTGACGAAACTGGCTGCGGGGAATAAAAAGTTAACGATAAATGTTGAGGTAAGATATTTTTCAACTGTTCTACTTTGCATGCTTCGCGTTCTCGAAAATTCGAATTCTTTTCGTAAATGATCATTAAATTTATATTTTATTATTAATCCTAATGTCAGTGTCCTTAAAGAATTTAAGAAAAATAATTGTATGCAAGTTTTTCTCCCGTTAGATAAAAAATAAAAATCGAAAGGTAAATCAGACTTCTTATTTCTGTTGTAAATACTCTGTTTTATAATTCATCGAATGTGTTTTCAATTTCAATGTTCTAAATGATTTTTGGATTTTATGTACAGGTATTTTTATGGGTACCGGAAAATTTCAAGGACAATGCGTAGTTGCAAACGGACCTCCCCCTAGCATCTCACCCCCCAAAGAACTTGTTGCTTTGCGTACGATTCTAACCAATCAGAATCCACGAATTTTCTCACGCCATGTTTTCGGTGGATGCTGCGCCATTTACCTCCGATCCTGGTGCGATTGGATATTTTCGTGGTGAGTACAATTAAATTATCATTTTATACGGAATTATGTTTTGAATGTCGAAATTGTTCAAATGAAAATGTTTAAATTTGTTTAAACTTCTGATTTTTAACATTAATTTGAATTTCGTTTGAAATGCTTATTAAAAATTTTGAATTATTGTAAAATATGGACTGAAACATAAGTTCGGATTGTTTTCTTTCCTTTTCAAATATAATTTGGTCTAATGCAATCCAATTTACATTAAATATATATCACTGAATAACTTCTTTCTTTATATAATCGTCCTTTATACTTTATACTTTTGTAGTTTATTTTTTACTTTATTTTATACGTTATACTTTTATGGTTAATTTTATACTTCATTTTATGCTTTTCGTTTCAAATTAAAATTATGAACTTTAAAGCTAAAAAGTTTGTTTCTCGTTACGTACTTATGTTTCAACTTAATATTCATTATAATTATTGTATATTTATCTGCATTGACAATTTTTATGTATTTGATTATCCTGTATGTTTTAAATTTTGTGCAATTGAGTTTAAAATGTTAGTCGGTAACATTATCGACCTACTAGTCGGTAACATACAATAGCATTATCGATCTAGTGGCACAGTCGGTAAAATTACCGACCGTGGTATGTTGGTAACATTTCTGTACATAGAGCTTGATCATTGTTCCACCTACTTGACTTACCCTTGCAGCATCCGCATGTTCTATCGTTTTATCGATCTTAGATTTTTTCTTCTTTATCCACAATCTTTATTTTGTTTTAGAAATTTGAATTTTAACATGGATTATTTCTGTTGCAGTAGTCCAATTCTTTGGTAAAATGTCGAGACATCTAAATAATTTTCTAAATTCTAAATCAAGTTTGGATAAGGTAGAAATCTATACTTGCGCCATTTATAATGTTAGAAAGGAACTATGTTCTTGCCAATGAAACAGAACAAATTCTATAATACTGACAACGAATATACTGAAGCTGTCTTTTAGTTACTGGTTTGTAATGACCATATAATATATTCAATTAAAGAAAGAACATGTATATAACTAAAGATCTATGAAATTAGGGTGGGATAAATGGAATAACCGTGCTGCAATTCTTATTTTTTTTTTTTTTTTTTTTTAGTACAGTCCTTTTAATTTAGAAATTCTTGAAAGGAGACACTGATATGAATAATATAATCATATTTACGTATATACAATAAAGAGAATTTTCCATTGTTATTCGTGTTTAAATCGTATTATTGCGTGTCTAACGCTATCGCGATTTTTTTTTGTTTAAATCGATGCAGACTGGTTTCATCATGGTTTCCCTACTGAACGAGAATTAATTGATACCGTATATCGTTGGAATCGTTTAAGATATCGAGTGCCGTCGTCCGTCACCCAAAAATTGATTTAAAACAGAAAACAGAACATTTTTCATCGAAACAACTTTCAAAATACAAAATACCATTTCGAAATAAAATTCTTGCCGCAAGGAGATGTCTCGTTAGCTCGTGAATTTCGAATAAAATATCTCAGGTGTCTTCAATACTTTGTATACCTTATTTATTTTCATTTTTTTTTTTTTTTTTTTAATCTTCGTATAATAATCATAAACGTACAATTTTTTTTGTTTGTTTTAAAACAATAGTGCTCGTGAAATGAGTGTGTATCGTGTGTATCGTGTGTATGCAATGTACAGGATAATCTTTTTTTTTTGTTCTTTAAGCTATTATACAATTCGATATGAAATACAAATCAATGAACTATTACGTTAGGGTAAACCTTTTCTCGTTCCTCTTCGCCTTTCTTCATTTTTTTTTTATTCCTTTTAAATACAATTTTCACTACTGAATGTCCTTTTTTATTTTCTGGGCAAATATTGATACCTCCCTTTGTTTCATTTCTCTTGTTTTCGTCCACAAATTTTTATTTTGATCATTTAGCGCGCGCACGCAAGAGCCTCTATCTACATGGATCCTCTTCCTCACGACGCTTCTTGTAAAATATTAAAGGTTTTTACGATATGATTTTCCCCCAATTTCGGTGGTCCTTCGACGACCCACGAACAGAATCGTTCCTCTTTCTTTCTTTCATTCTTTCTGTGTTTTTTTTTTTTTTTTTCATCATCTTTTCATCTTCTATATTACAAATTCCTTCGCCCGAAACCGGGTACTCGCGCTAAGAAATTTTTCTTTATCGCTTAAATAATTAAAGCTATCTGCTATCTGTAAGAGTCTATTCGGTATCTACAAGAAGAAGAACCTATATGCCTCGCGTGTTTCCTTTCGGGAAAGAAAAAGAAAAGGGTACGGGGGTTGATGAGGTGGAGGGAGGGAGGGAGGTTCGCAAGAAAGAACCACGGTACCCAATCGTCGGTCATAAAAAAGAAATAAACGATCGGGTTACGTTTGGCTTTGCACAGCTGCGTGGTTTTCTCTGTCGACGATTGGTTGATGGATTTCTTCGAGTAACCAGGGTTGCCATCTTATAATATAAAATTTACATCATTTTCTAGTTTTCTATTATTTTTACTTTGGACAATTTTTGAAAATTCTACTCCGATTTCAGTGGAAAAGCGGTGTTTCTGAGAGATCGATCCAGTGACGTATCCAGAAGGGACATAATGGAAGCTATGATAACATGAATGTTTAAAAATTGATCAGACCATGAAGCTTAATTATAGAAAATAGCGATAATTATTATGAATTGATATCATAGAAACTAGCGATTATAATTTACTGTATAACTATGTATTTGCCTTTGGTAGACACTGTGTGCCCCACTTTGGGTCAGCGTATCAAGTTATTATTATTACTATTATTATTATCATTGATTTGTAAAATTAAAAGAAATTAGTCTGTGCTTATTAGTATTTCGATTTATATTAAAAATTCAAATCTCTTTTTATTTGTTCTTTAAAAACGTTCATTGATGAACTGTAGATAAATTGTAAATATCTCTTTACCCCCCCTTAAGTTAGGCTTCTGGATTCGTGTCTGGTTCAATTAGGAATGTTTCAGAAACAACAAATATTTTGAACGAATGGCGTTATTCGAATTTAATCACTAAATGGAGCAACCCTGCTCGCAATTAAACGAGACCGACTCGTTTTTTTTATTTATTTGTTTCCATTAATTTGGTACCATTGGTCGATGTCATTAAGTTACGAGCAACGATGATAACGAAAAGTAACTAAACGATAATGATTATTAATAGCAGTATAATAATTATAATTATAACATTAATAATGATAATGATAAGAGTGTGGATAGTGATAACAACAATCAGCGGTAATTCAGGGATTGATATTACGTCTAAACTTGTTATTATTTTTGATTCTTAAAATCTATATCGAAAGCAATTTTGTGCATGTCAAATTTATTACACATTTTAACATCATTTAAGAATTATTTATCAAATAAAATGTTCAAATTCATTTGTATACACTTTTATTCTGAAATCAACTGGTTAATAACTGTCCAATTTCGAAATAAAGATTCTTCATCAATCCCTGGTTACAGAATCACCGAAAAGAGCGTCGATTTAAGAAAAGAAAAGAATGTCGGATTCACTGGTCTCTCTCTCTCAATTAGCAATGCCTTTTTCCGTTAAGTGCTTTTCTCACTGGTTTTCTCCCTCCCTCCCGTTTTCTCAATCACACACGCATACATGTACAACACCCTTCTTTTCTCGTCATCCGTTAGCCATCGTTCGTTTAAATTGCGGACTAGAATTTAATCGAAGGTTAAAATTGAATCTGTTAAATACAAGTTTGATTCATAATATCGAGGATACCATTTTTTTTTTTCTTTCACCTCTTTCGTTTCTCGCTCAAGCATGCAGACATTCGTTCACCCTCGCTTCCTCCCACCCCCCTCTTCTCAGGCATCGATAGTGTGTACAAGGTAATTATGTTCTTCTGTCCCGGCATGTCAACCTTAACCCTCCAAAATATAAAATATTGTTAATTTGAAATAAGGATAATTTTGTTCAAAGCATGTAATGGGTCTGTACTGGTCCGGTTAATAGTCGTCGTTGTTCGAGTCGAGAACGGTATAATTTTTTTATTTTAATCTTCATCTGTAAAGGGTTAAGGCTGCCTTCTATCCCCCCCCATGTGATCGTCGAACACAGGGGATGCTCTTTCTCTGTCCCCCGTTCGTCGGAACCATCGATTCGTTCTTTTGATTGCCGTTTGGATACTTGGCGGTAGGTCGTTCCCGATGTACGATCCTCGTGTATTTGTTCGTGTCCGTGTGTATGTGTGGATATACTGCTATTAGAGAGTTAAGTGTGGTAATTAAGTATAATATACAAGATCATGTACGGTCGCGTGCAATTTAGGCTTCCTTCGGTTGTAAAGGAAGTGCCGAGGCAGAAATGACCTATCACTCGTCTCGTTTGTCCACATTTTTCATGCTTAAAACCGGAAGGTTTTGATATTGAGACAAACGGTGGGTGTCTTCTCTCTCCCCCCCACACTTATCCTTAACCCTCGGACATCGAGTTTACCGAGGTATTCCAGAATTAAAACGTTACTTTCAAACCTTTCAACTATTTCTGTGGATAATAGTTTTCCGAATATACCTAAGCATTTCTTGGGCCGTGGGTCACGATCGCAACCCGGTATCGACGGTTAACTAAAGGGCAGCCTAAGTTGCACCCGAGCGTGCGCGTAACGTACTCGCAATGTACTGAGTCTCTTCTCTTTTTTTCTTTTGTACAATTATTTACATGTGGATGCGAGCTTACGGTGCCACGCTTTTAACATCCGGTTTAAAGATGCCGGCGCATCTTCTCTTTCTTTTCTCTCTTTTTTTTTTCTTTTCTGTCTCACAAGAAAAGGAGGCCTCCGACCCCCTGGCACATCGCGTAATAAGCTCTCTATCACATTGGCTTTACAAGCCGTGTCGTTATCGCGATATAAGAATCCGATTGGTAATAAAATAATACAATATAATCAATAATAATAATAATAATAATAATAATAATAATAATAATAATAATAAAATAGCAGTGATAACGTAAGCCTAATAATACAGTAATATTGATAGTAACTAATAACCACGATCGTCGATCGTTTCGTGTAACTAACTCTCTCTCTCTCCCCTCTCTATAGAAATAAAAAGAATTATTTATAAATGGACAGATTTTTGCCTTATCTCGTTTCGTTTGTCCTTACGGGAACGACAAACGGAAACCACACCGTGCGGCGAACGATAAAACAAATGTCGATAACAGGCCTAACCGTTCGGGTATACGATTTTTCTTTTCCCGTTTCATTTGACGAAAGAAAGAGCCAACAGAATTATAAACGACGCGCCTTAAGACGAAGAAAGAAAAAGGTACGTACAGTCGGAGAGTGGAGTTTAATAACATTAACAGCTTAACGACTATGGGATAGGAGAAATGTATAAACAATATAACATGAATCACAATTATGCAATAATTATTAATCGCTCGTCTCGTCGCGTAATTAGATAAAATTAATAATAATTCGATCTAACAACTGGTTTACTCTCGTAGATTGCACTCTGTGAACCCGGACCATTTCCGTTTCCTTCGAAGAAAAAATTATTGATAAAAAAAAAAGGAAAAGAAAAACGGAAGCAGCCAGGGTTTCTTCGGATTTCGAGCGAATTTTTGTTCGCGACGAACAGCCTCGTTCGTCGCGTTTTTACAGTCTTCTTAACAATACGAATCCGACGTTAGCAACTGTGCACACCACATTAATCGCACAGATAACTTTACGAAAAAAAAAAACTAAAAAAAAAAAAAGAGTTCTGTTTTGATTGAGCTCCGTTCCTTTTGATAACAGCATCATCACGCTGGGTAGTCTTTAAAAGTCGACCATTTTTCTTTTCTTTTTAAGAGTTCGCGACACACACACGACGTTGTGTCTCTCACGTATCCTATTTTGTATTTACCTCCCTAGAATAATGCCCTCGTGGTAGGCAGGACTCGGCCCATCAGGCCCGGCCGAATCCTATGACTGGTTTCCTCTCTATGAACTTAACTAGGCCGTGGTCTTGATCAGAACGGGACCTTAGTTTTTGTGCAGCATCGTTTTGGCATGTTTCAGAGTCCACCCATTGATTGCGAAACCCATCGAATTGTTCAGTAGTCCCATGTCTCTTCAGGCTCGTGTTTCACCACGTTCTCCTTGGGGCTTTCCTCAGTGGATTGTAGTGTTTGCTGCACGGATGGCGGCCTTGGTAACGTTACGGGACTGGTAGGTCCAGACTTCGGACTGGGCAAAGAGCTGTCCCGGTCCTGGCCGTTGTTCCCGGACACGGACGATACGTCGCTCTGCGCGTCCTCCTCGTATCTGTCTTGGACCGGTGTTGGTTCTACCCTAATGGTTTCCTCAGCCTCTCTCTTCACTCCATAGTCGTCCGTTTGCATCACACAGACACCGTTGATGATCACCTCGTCGCCTGTTCTGGCCGGTTCTTGCCATTCAGGGTTCACCCATTGAGGTGCGGCGGGTTTCCTTCTGTTTATTCTGACCGTAGCTGGTACCGTGGGTGTTTCTGCAGGTTCTTGCTTTATACTTCCCGCGGAGCCAACCGAATCCTCGCTGCCCAGATTGCTCATAGCGTCCTCCGCGTACTCGTCCTCGAACTCCTGGTTCGGCTCCCTCTTCAGGGAACTCATGGACAGGTCCAGGCCTGAACACTGTTCCTTCAACGCGTTCCCTACTAAGGCAGCCAAATTTGGATTGAAGTAAGGCGTGTAGGGCAGAGGCACGTTGCCCAAGCCCAGCCTCTCCTTTTGGATCTCTAACAGTCTTTGGTTCAACAGCAATCTGAACTGAACTGGGTCGAACGGCTGGCCAGGTTCCCTGGGTGATTGGGGCTCTGGCTGACCGTGCGGCGTTTGCTGCTTCAGTCTCATCCGATGGTTGTGAAACCAGTTGGTTATCGTCCGGGAGGACAGGGCCAGTTCGCTGGCCAGGAATTCGATGGTGGCCACGTTGGGGTACGGGTCGAGGGCAAAAGCGAGCCTCAGGGCTTCTTTTTGCTCCTCGGAGAAAAGTACACGTTGTTTCTTGGCGGAGGCAGGTCCTGGGCCTGGCGAAGCCGCGTGATAGAACTCTGCGGTATCGTTGCTAGAGGTATCGGAGCTGTTATCGTGACCCGGGCCGCTGCTGCGCCTTCTTTTGTTCGCTTCTCTGCGCTCGTTCTTGAGAGCTTGCAGGCGATCGACGTTGTGTGCGTCCGACAGCCACAGTTGCATCCTGATGAAGGGCTCTCGACCTTTTATGCTGAGCATGTGCCACGGTTTAGGTTTGCTCAGCAGTTCACTGACGGATCCTTGCGATAGTCCGAGGACAGCTTCGCCAAAGATCTTCTGGCCGATGTTGTTGGCTAGCAGTGCTTCTTTGATCTTCGTGGTGATCGTCTGGGTGTCGAGCTCCTGCGTCAGTGCAGCCATTTCGTACACGCTCGGAGAGATGTGTGGATGGAGACTGCGAAGAGGCGACGGAGTCATCTGATGATGCGGAGAGTGAAGATTCATCTGTTGCTGCTGTTGTTGGTGTTGCTTCTTCTGCAGCTCTTGCATGCTAAGCTGGGAATGAGGATGGTGAGGACCAGGCGGCGTCAACATCATAGGTGGCGGTGGCTGAGGGTGTTGTGGAAGTTGCGGGCTCTGTTGAGGCGGTCCTAGCTGCATTTGGTTCTCTTGCTGATGCTGTGCAGCTGCCTGAGCTGCCGCTTGTGCCGCGGCCTGCGCCTTCGCGGCGTTCTGGAGCTGTTCCTGGACCAGTTTCGTTGGAGGCATCGGTTTCATCGGGGTCCCGCAAGCTGCAAAAAGAAACGGTAGCACGTTGAAGAACAGTCACATCCGAGACTCGTGCATTATATAGTCCGAAAGCTCATTTTGACAGACGTCAGAATGTTGCTTCGTCAAGCGATTTCCCGTTTAACAAACACTTTCACTCGTTCTCGACAATCTCGAAGAGGCAGCAGCATTCGGGCACACGATTTCGAGCTCCCAAACTATGTTTTTCTTTTTTTCGATAAAATAACAAAACATCTATATTGACCTGAGTTAAACTTACGAGGCAGGCCACCGTAGCCGCCGGTCCTCATCAGCTTCTCCGGTGCAATTTTATATTGGCTGGCCACCAGCTTGTGCACAGCGTTGTCGTCCTCGAGGAACATCTTCATCCTGATGAAGGGTTCGCGACCTTTCTGCGTGAGCATGTGCCAGGGCTTTGGACGTGCCAGGAGATCGGAAACGGATCCTTGAGACAGACCCAATACGGATTCACCGAACAGGCGTTGAGAGATCGAGTACTGAGACAATTGTTCCTTCACCTGGAAGCACAGATTTCAAGGTTCAACATTATTACCGTGAACTCCGTCGAAGAGAACACCCGAATCGATTCAACTTACTCTCTTTACGATGTCCTCTGTGTTTAAGTTATTGTACATGTCGAACTGTTGCTGAGTGATGGGAGGAAGTACTGCTTTAAGGGGTCTCTGATTGGCCGAATGGTGGGTAGGCGTGGACGGTTGACTGATCAGACTATTTGTGATGGAGGCCATTCTCTGGAGTGGACTGGCAGCCGCTGCACCGGAGAATTCCTCACTGGGTGTCATCGCTGGCGGAAGAATCGAGTTACCGAGCGGCGAACTTGCGCTGGATCCACCTGGAGTGGACTGAGGCGCAGCCGTCGGTTCCTGTTTCGGCCTAACCAAGGAGAAGGCGCTACCTGCGTGTCTCATCGCTTCTTCTATCTTCTCTTTCTCCTCCTCGGACACGCCGTTTATCATTTTGTTCCTCGGATCCACCTTTCCGAGGCTCAGGTCCTGAACACCTCCACCGTTGGTGGCCAAGTGGTGCTGTTGAAGGGCGTGCTGTTGCAGCGCCAGCAGACCGGGCAGTCCTGGCAGTCCTGGCAATCCAGTTAACGAAGGATTCTGACCCGGTGAGGCGTTCAACTTCTGCAACTCGCGGTGGTACGCGTCGAGCGCCAGTCGAATGTCTTCTTGTGTCCGCTCCATCCCTTGAAAGCCACCTTGGGTGCCACTGAAAAAATGCGGAAACATCGCGCTACGATCAATCGAGTTCTCGTGCTGTCCTCAATAATGATCAATCGATAAGGATGGGTTCTGAAGCTTCGAGCGAAGCAAGTTCGTGTTTACACCTGACATTTACGTGTTAAGCAACGAAATAGATAATTTTAGATCCATAGGTCAGCTGTGGTGCGCGGCAGCGATCTACCGTGACTCACAAGATTTATTGGGTGCGTATCAAAGACCTTTGGTATGTACCCACG
Organism: Stelis phaeoptera; assembly: GCA_943735885.1. Classification (NCBI taxonomy): domain Eukaryota; kingdom Metazoa; phylum Arthropoda; class Insecta; order Hymenoptera; family Megachilidae; genus Stelis; species Stelis phaeoptera. Next base: position 4,175,166 of record OX030946.1, read on the forward strand.
CGATGTTAAGCTGGTCTGTGACTTTGTTCGCTCGGTTCTCACCTGGAAGGGAACTCCCTGGGCCCGCGGAGATCATCGATTCTTCTTCCCATCAGTTTAGCCAACTCCTCCTGGTAGATCCTGACCACCTTCTCCTGCGGAATGTCGTCATTTTCGTACTTCTTCAATCTTCTGTTCTGACTGTCGAGCCTGTCCTTGTTGAAAGGGCTGGGGCAACCGATCCTGCTAGGACTTTTGCTGTCTGCGTCGTTAGACACCTCGTGCTCGTTCTTCATCTGTAAGTGTCCCGACTCCGACAGGATGTGCGCCAACCTTTCGTCACTCATTTCCGGCGGACCACCTTCCTGTGGACCGCGAGCGAACGCTGGCATTCCCTGCTCCTTGCCTGAAACATACTCTACGGGTGAGGCACAACTTGTGGTGCGTTCTTACTTGGTTTCGTCTTAGAATTATTCGTAAAATTAACAATAAAATTAGAGGGTTACGGGGCCTCGAGTTTTCTGGGACCTCCTACGAAAGTGGGGTGATCGATTTAACGCTACCACACCTTGAGTTTCAATCGACTTTTCCGATTTTTGAATATCCGAAGCTACTGTTCAAAATTGATTGCTACCCAAGCTTCTAGAATGCTAGGTTATCTGTTTACGATGAAAATATTCGAACCATGTCTGATCAGGACGGATGAAAATTCATACTGCTCGTCGATCAATGCCTTTCAATTTCAACCGTTACGAGACGATGTTCGATAAGGAAGAAGCAACCCCACGTAGCTAATCAGATCTGGGGAGGGATCGAGCCTGGTTGATTTCATGTTCGATCGAACGTGGGTGCAATTAATACAACGCAAAATCAATAACACCGGCTCGAAGCCGAAGGCAGAGAGCGTAACCCGGCGACGATAATTAAAATATCCTTTTCTAGGGGCTCACCCTTGCAACCTTACCCCCCACCCCCTCCACCCTAACCGTACACGTAGGCAACCGTGTAATTCTACGTGTTTTCCGTCTAATTGACCAATCAGCCGTAAGATTCAGACGAACGAGCCATCGATCATGTCTTTGATTGCTCTGATGCTCTTCCTCTCGAGACTCGATTGCTTCAAATTTTAATCGTTCACTGTTCGAATACATATTTCCTTTAACTTGAGAGACACGAGCTAAGGAAAAGTGTGCTTGGATCCGATTCCTGGGCGTTTGCCTAGAGGAAATCAGCTCGATTTAATTTCAATTGGGCTAATTAATGCCGTCGACACCTGGGCCAAGCTTTTTTACGTTCAGCGTAAACAGGCCGTAGGGAGAGCGTTTGATTTCCCACGCGACGGAAGCGTTACACGACGGCGAATAAAGGAGCAAATGATTAATTGACGATTAAGAGCGGAATGTGGACGACGATCCAAGCGGCTGGTTATTGCAAGATTATTGGTCGACGGGAAATGTTTCAAGAAATCGACAACACGGTGGGTGGGAACATTTACGAGGACAATGACGACAATTTCGTGAATGTGGGAGAACGTCGTGTACACACGTCGCCGTAACGCTTGAACCGGTGCCAGCGAGACTTCGGCATCTCCGTCGGACAATTTCGTGACGCCGAGGAATCCATGGAGATTCGATTACTGTTCGATCGTCCAATTGCTTCGTGCCATTCTTTGTCCCGTGAACGTTCGAAGTACGTAAAAATGTTCATTTTTGAAGCCGAGGAAACAAAAGGAAACGCTCGCTAACACAACCAACCTAAATTCCCGCCAATATTAATTCGCGTTTCCTAATCAACCGCATTGTGTACCAGGCCTCTGAAACTCGGGAACTAATTCACAGGAGTGTTTTCAAATCGTTGTTTTTTGATTTCCATCGATTCCCTAGGCCCGTGGTATTTTCCATGGGTCAACCAACAATCGAGGCTGGCGCAAGTAGCGACGCACAATCGTGTTCGGGTTTCTTAAGTCCTCGTTCCCACGAAATCGTTCAAAATTTTGTAATCGGCCATTGTCAACACCGACGTCTCGTGTTTTTTTTTTTCTTCAAAGAATCTCAAGATACCGCCGGTAACCTGACGGGAGTTAATGGTTTCCATTGCTTGCCGTAAGTACACGAAGTCGGACAAATTGCCGTATGGATTCCGTTTCCGGTCCGGCCATTGTCCTTACGCGATTGTTCTTTCTTTCAACGATTCCTACGAGTCGGTCTTTGATGCCTTGATGCGATCTGAACGAACGAACCGTAACGTTTCATCATCCGGGGAGAAACGAAGGTGGCGGCGTTGTTGGTCGCGCAACGGAAACGAGGGACACCTAGAAAATTCTTTCGCTGAGAGTTACGTTTATACAATTTTGCTAATTTGTCGTATTTCACGTAATCGAAGACTGCTGTATTGTGACACACTGCCATTTTTAAAAAATCATCTACTAACTTAGTATTTAACTTCGTCAGAAAACTTGATTCTACCATGGTTCTTCAGTGTTGAGCAAATCTGGGTGTTGTCAAGATGTACCGCCTTAAGGTCGTGTTTCCAAGGTTTTGAACGGCGCAAGGGCTACGTAATGGCACGGCGGAGGCGCGAGGAGGTGGAAGGATACAACCGGGACAGAAAATCTGATAAAATCGGTATATGAAGCGGAGTAGCCTCGCTAATGAACGTAACTCTTTCGCGGCGTGTACCGGTGTATACTCTTTCTCCTCTATGTGGGCAAAGATGTGCGTGGCTGCATATAGCGCGTTTAATTGACGGTGAAATACGCGACTGCCAGGCACCGTCGGGGATTTCTTCTTCGAATCGTGCCTCGTAATAAGCGAACACCGATTTTGGCCATCTCGGAAAATTATTAACCACTAACTTAACTATCTTTGTATTATTATTTAATCTTCCAAGTGCAATTTTACGAGAATATCGTCACAAGTCTCGCCTCTTATTTTATCCGTTTTACTGCCGAACGAGACGGATTTTGAAATCGCAATCGCACACCGATAACGCTATCTCTGCCGCATTGGGTCAATGAACCCTAGGATCGAGCGTTGGTTATTGATTCTACGATTTTCTAGAAAACAAGACTTTTGTGAATCGATTTTCACACAATTTTCAGGGCGTACAGTTGGCTAACTCGATGCACTTTCGTTTTTCATATCCGTTTCGGATGATATCTTGTATCCTTTGAGAAACAGAAGCTCGCTCGTAAATTCGATTTTCGATTTGAAAACCAAAGCAGCCAGCTCCGGTTCCCCGTATTTTTTATATCCGATTTTATCCAACCGATCCCGCATCGAGCAGGAAATAACAGGCGTATTTCAAGGTTCGCGGTGGGGAACAGCTTTACAATTGTAATCGCACAATTAGAGTCCCATCGTTACATGGCGATGCGTATCCTCGATTCGATAAACGGACCACGCTCCAAAGGGTAGTTGAATTAAAACAGAAAGCATTCCACTGATTTTAGATAGTTCGAGCAACGGGGCCGCCTTCAGAATGGAAAAAAAAATTGCTCGACTAATGAATGAACATCCAAGCGGAAAAGAATGAAAAATGATAATCTCTGTTGTTAGGTCAGTGTCGGTATTAACTTGACGGAAACATCCTGCGGAAAACGGTCAAGCCTGCGCGATCGTATTGTAAATTAACAAAATTTAATTTCAGAATTGTTTCATCTAACCCTGATGGTTCGTTATTAAAACGTTATTTATCTAATATCTTCGCTTTTGCAGTCAACGGATAAAAATTATTCTCATAGACTAAAGTTCTAATTTTCCCGAGCAGCAGAAATCTTTTCAAAATTATTCGAAGAAAATCTCACGATTAACAGACTTGGAATGATACCAACTATCTTTATTACAATCAATATGTTTCGCGTTGCTTATGAGTAATAATAAACGACATGAACGTGTCCCGTTGGACACTGGGCCGAGGTCCAGCACGTTTTCACATAAATTCACATAATTTTTGCATTTAATAATTCATAACTAAAAATATTTATCTTTTGCGTAACTCATCATTGATTATTCATACAAATTCTACACAAATATCGAGTCCCTGTTAGGCCTGTCGCGTTTCTGCTCTAATTCTTCATTTATTTTTTTAATTTTTCACGAATTCTGTTTAATTCCAGCTAACGAGAAAAACGCCTGGCAAAGTATGCTAATTTATAAATTGAAAAGATATACGCAACTTGGTCGTCGGATGACAATGGGTGGGTAATGATTATTAAAAATCACGGAAGAATTTTAAGCCCCGGCTGTTTCCGCAAAACAAAAGTTTCATTTTTCGAATTCGAGCCGACCAGCTGAACGATTTAATGGGCTAAAATTCCGGAAGTTCAAGGCAGGCACCAGTGCCGTCAAAGTGCTGATTTTTCGCGCATCGTTTCTTCCGGCCCTCCTTCCCCTAACCTGTTCTTTTTTCTTTTTTTTTTTTATGTTCCCGCACGATGCACATGATTATCATTGTCGACGGAAACCGACAATCCATTGATGCACGACGTCTGCGTTGTCAGCGACTATCCCCCTCCCCTCCGAGTGGTCCGGTATATTTTATACAGGTTCCATTTTTCTCGCGGATGTCCCATTATGGCGCTTGCCCCGACATCCTTTCCCATTGTTATTAATATTTATCAAAACGTGGGGCGACGATCAGCCGTGGAGGGGGTTGCATGCTTCGGTAAGTCTGCATTTGTCGCGTGGTGTAATTTTATATTTTAGTTTCACGGGAGTGCGGGTTGGGACGACCCTGGATACCCGACTATTCGTATAAATGTCGTACGACACATTAATTTTGAATTAACATTCGGATAAATTAGTTAGATTTAATAGCTGACGTATCTATTTAATTTATAAGATATTTTTATAAAGTTGTCTTTTTAAATTGGCCCGTAAGAAGATACCCGAAATGATTTTAGGAATTTATGGCAATTATCTTTCGCGAGAAACAACAGACGGATCTGGATCGTCTGTGCTTCATCCTGGTGGACCCTGTTTCCTTTCGTTCTCCCTCCTCGCCCCATCCTCCTTTCTATCCTGGAACCCTTTATGTATTGCACCCTTTCCTAGAAGTCATCCCCAGTTTCCTACTCCCAAGAGCTATTAGTCTAAACAATATGGCTGCCAAACGCAGCAAACAATCGATAGCGAAAGCGTGGCACGCTAACTGGCTGTATAATTTAATTAAAACTATTAGATCGCGAAATCGAACGTCACTTTCTAACCGTTTAGATAATGCGAGCTTTGAGTTTTGAAGAATACACCAAAAGTTGGGTAAATTATACCTTTCTGGTTCAAATTTGGGGGTTAATCTACTCTTCTGTAATCGAGTAGATAGTTCCTAAAATCTTAAAATACTTAAGACACTGCACGGTGCGAGTCGATAGTCCCAGCAGTCTCGAAACGGAACAGCCTGTTGCACAGTTCTCTATAACGCGAAAATGCTAGGAACACCTACACGCTTAAGACGATTTGGACAGCTATTTTAAGGGCAGAGTCCTAATAAGAATATCAGAAGCGTATGTTATACCGGTCCAAAGATAGACCCCGATGTTCTTGGTCCTGTGACACACCGTGGTCTGTATAAAGACATCTGACGGTTCTTAAACGGTATTCTCTGTGAATATTATTCGGATGACAGAGAAAGCTCACGACGTCACCAACGCATGGCTATCTCGAGGACTGATTTCGCTTGAGGGATGAGACATCCGGTTTACGTGTACCTTCTCCATTGTTAGACCAGACAGAGATACACACCATTGACACCCGAAATAAACAGTTAACTGACTAGCTGTATGTGTTAGTGATTCGGCAGAACAGATTATTGGCAGTGCGAGGCAGAAGGGAATTCTTTAGTTCAGCGGCGGAAGCTCGAACGAGAGCCGTTATCGATCAGCAGCGAGAGACGCATCAACAGATTTAGCGTTGGGATGAATTTTTCAAGCGTGTGTGGCTGAACGTGTCGCCGAACCTGTTCACGAGGCCAATGAAAACGTTTCGACCCGTAACAACCTCCAGGACACTTTGGATCGTAGATTTGATCGGTCGTATTACCGGAAGCACCGTTCGAATACGTAGGTCCAGAAAAAAAGGTGGGAAAACTGGATTCGACAACTGGAAACTGACGGTACTCACCTTTCTTGGGTATCAGGGACTTAAGCAGCATGACGGCGTTGTCGTCGCAAGCCCAGCCGTGCATCTTCCTGTAGCTGTCCCTCCCTTTTTCCGTCAGTTTGTCCCAGGGCTTCGGTTTGCTCAGCAGCTCGCTCACGGTTCCTTGGCTGAGTCCGAGAACGTACTTGGCAAACAGTCTTTGACCGATGTTGTGTATGGACAACAGCTCTCTCACCCTCCTGGCTATGTGCAGGGTGTCCAGGTTCTGGGACGCGTACTTGTCCATGTTGTACCGTAGCATCTCTTGCAGCCTGGCCTCCATGGGGTCGCCTTTTGGGATGAGGGACTCGCCCAGTCTGCCGGCCATACCAGCCGCGCCGAATTCGTCGCTGAATCGGAAAGGGTGCGTTCTTTCGTCGAATCGAAACGGATGCTTCAGTGTGTCCAGCACACTCAGGCCCCCGATGTTGTTGTTGGCCAGATGATGGCTGTTGTTGTTGTTGTTGTGACAAGATTCTTGGTCGGCTGGGCTCTTGAGGGGTGGCGCGGTCGGTATGGCGGGTGTCATGCTGCCACCGTTCACGGAGGCGGACGACGTGGACGTTTCGATCATCGTCGTGGGCGGTTGAAAGCTGGGTGGCGATGTTAACGCGGTGGTGGAGGATGGTGTTGGCGGGGCAGGCGTTTCGTGGCCGGACACCGGTGTCGGGGCCTTTTCCGCGTCGAGGCAACTCAACGGAGTGGTTCCTAACGGGGTGTTCGATTTGGCTGGCGTGTTGGAGCTGGATGACGGGTCAGTCGGCGACGAAAGATGATTTAAACTAGTGGTGGCGGTTGGAGGATGCAGTCCGATTAGTGGCTGGGCTTGTTGCAATTGTTGCTGCGACAGTTGACCCAGTGGAATCATCTGTTGTTGCTGTTGCGGTTGCTGCTGTGGCTGCTGCGGCGGTTGCTGTTGTGGTTGCTGCTGCTGCTGCTGAGATTGATGCTGTTGCTGTTGCTGCTGCTGTTGCTGCTGCTGTTGTTGCTGATTCATGATGGACCTCTCCAACGACCGCCTCCAGTTGGCGACGATCTCTTCACCGAGGAATGAGCCGAAGGTCTCGACATTCTGGAGAGGCGGAGGGAAGAGGAGGCTGGAGGTGGTCGAGGTGGCTGAAGAAGGTGTAGGAGTGGAACGCGGAGGAAGGGAGACTGCTGCTGGGGGTGGTGGCGGTGGTTGCTGGGAGGACACGTGGGACGAAGGCTGTACACCTCCGACCCCGTGAGGCGAGGCGGTGGAGGCGCGCTGCAGGGGTGACGATAGTCCACCTGCAACCACCAAAAACACAAGGGACCGCGTCAGCACGAGGTCAATCTAACGGATTCGCTTTCGACCGGCTCCCTTTCTCGTGTCGGTAAATCCTAAGGTTCTTCGGCAGCCTCCTGGACGATACTCGACGACCGAGACTCTCTTTTTCGACGCTTCGTCGCTTGGTCCACACAAACGAGGAACAACGTGGCCCAACGAGAGGAAAAGTGTCGCGCGTCAACGAACCGTGCTTTGTTTGGATCCTTCAGTTTCGTTGCGACCGGGTTCAGGATCAGTCCGTGGAATTTTGAATGCTTTCTTTTTTCTTTTTTTTTTTTTACTTTTTGCCATGAGAAACTACGAAACTAAGGAGGATAACACGCTTGGAACCCAGATACGATGCTTCGGCTTTCCTTCAGTGCCGTGATCGCGTGGCTTCATTCTCGGCCTGTGATTTTTTGTGCGTACCAGGGGTGTGCGCTTCCCCGGCGTGCAGACGGTCGTAGTCGGGGCTCCGGGCGACGCGTGGGGGATGATCAGAATGTCCGTGATGTATCTGGCAAGGATATTAGGGTCGTGGGACAACGTGCGGGTCACGGTTACGTTAGTACCTTCTACAGGGGCACGTTAATTCACGTACCAGCGAGAGAGCAGCTTGGAAATTGTGCAGTTTAAGCGGTAAAGGATGTCTCGAAGACTTTAGGCAGAGGAAGAAAGATAAAGAATAGAGATGGAAACGAAGAGCTGAAGATAGAGACCAAGTGTCAGAGAATGATGGCAGCACCGTAGCGATAGATAAAGTAAAAAAACAGGACCAATATATGTATATATATAAAGAACGAAAGAAATTGGGATAGAGAAAGATACGAAGGAAGAAATAGTGCTGAAAGTTAGAGAAACACAATGGCAAGCAAGAGTTATTTAATGTTGTTCCTTTTCTCTCGATAAGCTCCTTCAGTCATCCCTCGTTCTTTATAGAAGCGTCCGCGTTGCGTGACTCGTGTCCTTTTTTTCTTTTCTTTTTCATTCTCTTTTTCTTAGCATTATGGAGCCCTTCGACGTAGCCTCGAAGAGAGAGAGAGTCGGGGATCGAAGACCAGAGCTTTAGCACCAGGAATTAGTTAGCGACACCAGGATGATCTCGTAATTCTCACGAATTCCTGATGTAAAGCGGGCATGATCGCGACAACGATCGATTCCTGAACGCGGCACAATGTCAGAAAATTGATTAACCTCGACTTACCGAGCGCGTCCGGTGTGCTGGCTGGTTTCAGGCTCTCTGTCTGCTGAAGCGCCTTCGAGCGTTCCATCAGAAGATGCTCCAAGCTCTTGCCAGGCTCACCGGTTGGAATCTGCGAGAGATCGACCGACTTTAACGCGTTTATCTCTCGTTTAAGATCGTCATAGTCCCTCTGTCTCTCCAGTTTGCTTTCCAGTCTGCTGATGTGCTGTCTGCGCGCCTCCAGCTCCTCTTCAAGTCGCGCTGTCGCCTGTGCGCTGGTCTCCTGAAGACGTTGCAGGCTTTGCTGCAGTCGGGATACCTCCTCGACCAACTGACCGATCTGAGAACAAAATTTCATTCTATTAATTACTATGCCCCGTGGAATTATAATTGTTACATGGAGGAAGCGCTAATGGTGACGAGGAGGACACGAGCGTAATTACATTACCATCGATACGAACGTACGATCAATGGAAGAATGATATTCACAGAATCCAGCTCCACCCTCCTGCGATCGGCTTTGGGAGCCGTTTATCATGGACTAAGTAAGTAGCTTAACAGTACCTCTTTATTAATTTTATAGAATCGATTGTACCGAATCGATATCGGCCGCTTAGGAATGGGCCTTAAATCTTGCCGCTTATGAATTTAATTACTGGTGCATTATGCTTCGTCCGAGTCTATGGGGAGTTAAAAAGGGTATATTTCCAGGGTTTTAGACACGTTCACGCCATTATGAACATAAAATATTAAATTGATTAATATAAATTTGAATTGTAAATTAAAATTGGGTATCGCATGAAAAATAGAGCCGGTGGCGTACGAGTAGGACGCGTTCGGGGATCGTATCAATAATAAAAGTATTATTCCCTTCCCTTGGTAAAAGTAATCAATCGAATGAGGATTTGAGTCCCATCTAGCTGTGTTTCGCTCGCTCCACGTGAATAGACACAATGAACGCGTGTTGGGAAACGCGATCCGGGAAGAAAGGGCGCAGCCGGGGTGAAAAAGAGCAGGGAGAATAGGGGCAAATGGGTAAAAAAGAGGAAAATGAGTGGCAGATCGGGAATAGAAACAAAAGGAACGGGGGACGACTCGCGAAGGGATTTAGAACGGGACAAATATTAGCGGGGAAATAATTGTTACAAAATTAACACTCGTAGCTGTTTTATTTTGTAATATTGACAGTTTTGCACGATAATTTGTATTTTCATACGTTTCAATCCCACCCTTAACCCTTTAAGTATTATTTACGGACAGTGTTGAAACGTGTTCAGAGTGATAGTTCGTGCGTCGTATCTACAAAGGAAGTTTGGATCAAGTGTAGTGGGCATACTAATGTCGAAGTACCACGGTGCACAATCACAGGAATCATCAAGGTGAGACCAGCAGCAGTGGTGGCAAGGAGTGTAGTGCGACATTTTGTTTGGTGCAAGGTATGTTTTTTTATTTATTAGCCGATAAAACTACAATCGAAACTATTGTTACTACAATCAACTACAAATACTATCCGTGTCCATAAAAGAAAATTAATTTATTCAAAATCGGCTGCCAGGTTTACATAGCCGAGGTCATTTCTTTTTTTTTCTGGAACCGTGTATTTTTTTAAAGACGTGCATCATTCTCTGTGAAATGTTATTAAATTATTTACAGCACAAAACCATTAGTTTGAGTAATTTTTGTTGTAGAATATTTTACAGGGTGTTTGTGATAATACTTAAAGAACGAAGCATAGCGTGCCAGTAATCATTATAATATTTGTAATTCCGCGGATGGTCGAAAATATGAAGGGGGTTCATTCTTCGAACAAAGGGGTAAACATCGATGAGAGCGAAAGGGGGCGAGGGATGGTTAGTGGCGTGATCAATCGCGATGAATCGCGTAACGTTCGAAAACTTTCGAATCGGAACCCATCCACGTGTTATTCGACGAAAATATCTGTAGCAAAGGGGTGTGCGAAGAGTAGAGGTAGCCCAGGGGTTGGAATGGGGCGCGAGAAGCGAGGAGAAGGGAAGGGAGGACGATTTTAAACCTGAATGCGTTTTGCACGGTGCAACGGGCGATGCGAACGAGATCGTATCAATTGTTTTTCCCCGGTGGGGCATCATCCCTTTTCCGGGGGTTAATTGAGGAGCAAAGCTTCAATTTCGCGGAATTCACGCCTCCGGCGTGCATCGACAGGTCTAGCCAATAGAATAAGCCACGGATTTGCAAAACATCGATTCTCTTTCTTTCCTGTTCGTTTTTTATTTGCGCGTATACAAACCCTGACGTTGCATCCCTTATTCTTTTCTTTTTTCCTCTTATTAGAGCAGTGGTTCTTAACCTTTTTGAAGTCACTTTTATTAAAAATTAAACTGATTATTACATAACAGAACAAATAACAATAAATACATATATTGTTGAATGAAATTTATTTGAGGCTACAATCATTTATATCATTTATAAAATGAAATTCGGCTTTTATAATTTCGCGGAACACCGATTGAGAACCACTGTATTAGAGAACTACTAATTGTAGTTATATGTCAATTGTATAAAATGATTATGATAACAGATTGTGTTTTCAGGAATTAATAAGTGATAAGGTAAGTGTTTGATATACTAAACTATTACTTTGATGTATTTTTTTCATTGAAATTGATGAGAAAGATATTATATTTATTATATCTTTAAATATGAACCGTCCGATATTGCTTCATCAATTTTTCAACTCTGCTTACTCGATAAACATTCGTGTCTTCGAGATGTTTTATACATCGATTCAAAGCTTAGAATCTCCTCTTTCATAGATAACTTTAATTTTTTAATATTTACCTACTTTTACGCATCCTTTTCAAAATCATAAAGCGTTCTGATCTACCTATACAACAATAGTATCTATCTGTCGATCGTCCTACGTATCGCTAGCAATCGATACACGCTTATGGCTTTATGTTTCCGGGGATTGCGGGGGTTACAGGCATTGGCGTAACTATAGGTGCGCACTGGGGTGGGTCTGTCCAATGCCAACCCCTAGAAATAACAAATTAACCTCTTACCACGAACGAGTATTCGAACCGAAGTGTGATAAGCGATAAAAATGAATCCGAAAAATGGAACCCCGATATATTAAGATACTCTGTTATTCTAGACGAGGTTAGGGATTCTGATTAGACTTCAGTGCAAAAATTTTACCTACGTCAATGGATAGAGATGAGTACGCATCGAAGTTCTATATACGTTAGTTGACTGGACACAGAGGGGGGGGGGGGGGGGGGGGACAAGTTCCAAAAGTTGTTAGTAATAATGTCCGTCATTAGCTATAGGGGGGTAGGTTATCGCTTTGCGAGAGAAACCGAGAGGAAGGACAGCTGGAATTAACAGCGTGTCGATATCGTCGAATTTAACCCCACGAATGCGACAATCCCACGAACGTGTGCGAATTCAAAGCTATTAAAACCCAACGAGATTAAGATATCCGTAAAAAGAATTTTAATTAAGATTTTTTAACTATTAGGGACAGAGGACGATTGTCTTCCTGCTTGTATTTACTTCTATATTTTTACAAACTCTAATCTTTTTAGAGAATATTATTTAGAGATATCTGATTTCATCGAGCAATGACATTTCTTTGCAAACAATTACAAAACAGATTGGTAGAAATGTTATTATTATAAAGGAAATGACATTGGCTAAGAGGCAATTTTATAGTATTGTTATTAGTACTAGCAAAGTCTAAAGGATCTTTTCAAGTTGTCACTTAATTAGACACCGAATCGAGTCGAAAGTGTCGAAGCTCCGTAGCTGTAGTACCAGAAATTAATTAATTGCTACGCTACTGCAAGCATTATCAATCCAAGAAAAATTCTGATCGAGTTAAAAAAGGTTTGCTCGGATTATCGGCTAGCTACCAACTTAGTCTAGCCGGTTATGTCATCAGACCTTGGACCCAACCTAAATTATTGATGTTCCCTAGCTTAATATTGCCAGAAATTCATTAACCGTTACGCTACTGGATAGATTATCAGTCCGACAGAAATTCCATTTGTCCAGCAGGCTATTATAAAGCAGCTGGCTCTCATACGTGTATCGATAACAATCAACGGCCACGTTTCTATCTGTCCGCGGATTTGTTCAATTTAACGTGTCCCCGAGTCGTTCGTAAAATCCGCAGTTCCCGATTCGCTACATGCACATGCTGGTTTCCATATTGAATTTCGATCTTGCCCCAGATCTCAGGTTAGCCATCAACGTTGAATAGGGATATTTTGCGGCCAGGGGATCATAAATTTTTTTCCTCGTGCCCGCTTTCGGATTGTTCAATCAGTCTCGACTATACGAGCAGGTGGGTGGTAGGGTTGGTAGAGAATAAAAGTGATACCGTGTCCAGTGATACGTTTACGAACTGGTGGTGTAGGAAGGGAGCTCCTGATCATCGGGAAACGTTCATTTTTTGGCTGGGTCGATCAGAATTATTTTAATTACCGTGATAAATTTGGTTACCAAGTTTATGGAATGGAAAACTCAGCCGTGAACACAGTCGTCGAAGTTGTGCGCCTTCCCCTGTTAGCACAAAGACAACTAGAAGCGTTCAAGCCCTGACCAGTACCAATCTTTTTCCACTTCAAACCTTGGAAATTTCATCGATAGTTGTCTGAGAGAGAAAAAAGGATTAACCAGACACAGTACCATCCGCCTCATTGTTCTCTGATCGTTGGAATCCTGTCGTTGGTACGGTGTCACCGATAAAAGCAATCCTCGTTAAGGGGCTGTAGTTAGGCATCATCGGTGTGCGCGCGTCTAGCGATCACGAGAAAGGGTAGACAGGGGAGTCGGGGGGGTAGGTGTTACGAGGTAAAAACAAGGGAGGCTTGATCGATGGTCGCGAGTCATGGCGGGTAGCAGTGGTCAGGACGAAGGTGAGACGGACCGGAAGACATGATCGGTCTCATGCAAATTAAAGCAAACCCAAAGGCGTCCGGGGTGAGAAGTCGAGCGGAGGGGGGTGGTAAGAGGGGGGTGGGTGGTGGAAGGGAGAGATTCGGTGTCGAGCGAGGTGGCTCGAAGTAGCCCCGGCGCTGGTTGCCATTGTTTCTTGACCGTCGATCATCTCCTTCAACCCTCTCTGGCTCGGTTGCTCCGTGATTTTTGCTATTTGCATTATACACACACAGGCGTCCAAGGGGCCTTTGTTTGTCGAGCTATTGATCACATTTTCTCCCGCGGTATAATCAATCTTCACGCACACCGCCGCAAACCCTCCTCGCACTTATGTGCCGCGGGGTTGAGCGCACACGTGACCGCGGAAACGAGTACGTGTGCGCGACGGCACGCAGGGGGTGCGCAAGGAGGCCGGTTTGCTTCGTGTATTAATTTTCGTTGCCTGTCCACCAATGATGAGCCGCGAGGGATCGTTATGGCCGCAGGAGCCCGACTACTTCCGTGGGCATCTCCTTCCTTGCCCCAACAGGAGGGAGACTGATGCGAGTTTCGGATGCTTCCTACTATGCGGTCGAATCGTGCTTCGCGGTTCTTTGTTTTCCCCTACTCAATATTCCTGTTGGACGAGGTTTAAATCAATCGAAATCCCTGTTTTTCTTTTTGTTATTAATCCTTCAAATCACTGCTCGTATTAATTTGTACTAGCCTATACATGGATTCCTTAAGCGAGAGTGTTATCTAATTCTTTTCACATACTAACGCTTCGAGCGAGAATAATATATGTAAGAGGTATGCTGCGATTTTTGGACTCTTTTTATATTTCAAATCAGCGCACGTGGTAATTCGATCGAGGTGAGATTCTTTGAAGAAACGACGAACGAAGAAGATACCGAATTTTTTTCCACCGTGGGCAGTTACCCCTCGAAGGTAACACACAGCACAGTTCCCGATGGGTGGTTTTGGGGGTGGGAGAGCGAAGGGGTTAGAGGATCTCGGAGGCTCTCTCCTTTTCTCGCCACGAGAGAATGCCAATTAAAAGCCGGGCTCGGAAAGAAAGCCCAATCGATAGAAGGCGGCTATCCCTTTCCCTCCCTTCTCGGCCCACCCCCTCAGCTCCTCTTTCCCTTGCTTATTCTGATTCCCTTTCGCTCTCTCGACAGGGGTAGCGAGGCAGCCAGAGCCGAAGGGTTGCCCAAACTGGGAAGTGGGAATTATGGGCAGGATTAATATGCAAGGACTGGATACGTGCGGTGGCAGGGGGTGGTGGTGGATGGCGAAGCAACAAAAGGGGTCGAAGGGGTAGCGCGGTAAGAGGGAAAAGGGGCTGCGTTCTGTCTTCGTCCGTCTGATGTCGGAGTCGAAGAGCTTCGTTTCCGTGGCTGTCCTCCCCCTCCTCCTACCCTCTATCGGCTCGCATCTCATCCCCACCATCATTTCCTTACAGGATACACGGCTAACGGACACCCCTATCGATTTTACAACTCGATATATGTGAATACCCACTTGTCTAATGACTGATCGGGCTTCGAGCTCAACCCTTTCCCTCCGGCTCAACCCTCTACCACCCCTTTGGAGCTTCTCCGGCAACCACCCCCCGACGGGGCCGCCCAGCAGCGAATGTATCTCGCCTCATTACACCGACTACGTGCCTTTGGCCGACATCTCGCGCTGCATCGACGCGCACAAAAATCCACCCTGAACCCCTAACCATCTTTTTTGTCTTCTTTATTTTTCACTCCATCCCTTTTCGGCTGTCGCTTTTCATCAGTTTCGATCCATACCTACTCGATCATCGAATTAATTTTCTTGTAAAAAAAAAGGAAGCATCCAACCTGTGTGGTCCAACAGTCGGAGACGGCTCTTGTTTTAATTGACCCAAATCCTGAGGCTGAATCTCCTCGTTTCGATCGTTAACGAGTCCAGATGGCTTTTTCTTTTTTCCTTATGAGATGGACGGAGGGGGATGTTTATGATGGAATATTTTATCCCAAACGTTATCCACAAACGTGGAAGGCGAAACAAAGGTGGGATGGAGACGCAAAGCGAACGGATAAGAGCGAGGGCGGAGGGAAAGGGGTAGTCGTAACACAGCCAGGCACGAAGGGTAGAAGGCAGAATGTATGATATTTTATTTTAGCGTTCTTCTGGGCGCCGCTAGATAAGCCTCCGAGGATTTATGCTTATTACGAGCACCAGCGAGGCCACTCTTTGCTGAAACCATTTCTGTATAGGGGGTAGCTACCTCCCTTTGTCTTTCTCCTCTTTATCTATCTTCTCTTTCCTTTATATTTGTCTCTTTTGTTCTCTATTTTCACAGAAAATTGTCCCTTTTCTTAAATTCCTTCGTTTCCTTGACCCTCGAACTTTTCTTCCTTACCCTTTGATGTTACGCACGATACTTTCTGCCAACTTTTGTCTTTCGTTTCAGTTGATCGCTTAATTCTAAAGTTTAAACGTATACTTGCGAAAACGTTCTCGTTACGGCCTTGAACGGTGTCAGCTTCGACGGCTTTGATGGGGTGGTGGCGGTGCTTAGGGGGTCGTAATCGGCGGCACTATAGCCGCCGCCGCTTATTGACAGAGCCGTTCGATATACGAAGTGTTCGGTGACGTTTATACGATGTGAGAGGACGATGATCGCGGGTTTCCATTGTTGCGTCGCGTGCAGGGACGTCGACGCCGCGTAGCCGACGCCGGCTAATGAGAAACTCGCGAGCATCGACGACGAACCGACCAAAACCCGACGATATGATTCGCGTCCATTATTTTACCTCAACGTTCGAATTATTCTTTTTCTCAGAATTCTTCAAAAATTTAACACACACAATCTTGCATGAGTAATACTTGAAACATGAAACGTAAACTGAAGTCTGAAGTTCTGGAATGTTCTATCATGTCAATAATATAATCAGGATAAACATTCTTTCACTGTTGGTACCATTAACAGCTTCCTGAGATTATCAACTAATAGATGTAACGAAATAATTGGCAAACTTTGTTAAAAATATAATTATACAACATCTTCAACGTTGCGTCAAATTACCTCCCCATAAAAATTACAGTAACTCGCAAGAACAATAAGCAGACAGGTTGAAGAAATGCAATACAACGTCGTACACAAAATACAGTAACACGTGTCCAACGAGGAAGCCGAAGAGATCCCGGAGAACCCAGCGCAGGGTAGTTTCCTTCTCGTGGTCTAATTGGTGGATCCGAAGGGTGGAACTTCCCCGTAAAAAAGCAGCGCGATATCGAACGTACGTGTCCGCCGACGTTATACGGTACCGCGTATGATACGTGTCGTTACTCACCCCCTTGGTCTTCCGCAACAGAAAACCGCCGCCCAACCCCTTGCCATCCCTTGCCACCCCAATGCAAATCTCTTTTTCTCCGCGCGTCTCGGTTTTAAATGCCGCTCTCTCGCTCCTACGGCCTGATCCCGCCGTCTCTCTTCCTCTTGTCAGCTTCGTCTGCTGCGCCTCCCTTACGCGGTTGGCTACCCTTTCCGCTTATATCGCTTTCTGCCACCCCGAACCACCCTCCACCGTTACTCGCTCTTTGTTCTTTCCACGGGCCAGCTCCGCCAACGTCGCAACCCTTCCTTCGCGGCATCGCCCGCTCTTTTTGTCCTTGCGGCTTACTCGATATATTGTAGCGTGTTCCCGAGACGGGGGGTGGGCTAGAGAGGTGGAATGATATCGGAGACAAATGACGGGCGCGCAAAAAAGCGGCGGACACCCAGGACAATTTGCTAACTGTTGATCCGTGACGGGACGAAGGGATTAGGCGTTGCGTCACCTAAGGACCTGGACGTTTCTTGCATTTTCACATTCGCCGGGGGTGGTACATGGCTTGTTCGGTTTTTATAATATTCGAGAGGTTTCCTTGATCATATTCACTTGGTCCTTGGGAGGGGAAAGATATCATCCCAATGTTACAAATCTGGATTTATTGTAATTTTTTAAAAAGCATTTTTGACTACTGGCGATCGGTTTTAGTTATTTAGAGAAACGTTACATATTGCTCAAGCTTTTTTCGTCCTCGCGCGATGGTTCACCCTCTCGTTGTCCACGCTGGCGCCGAGGGTGACTCGAGATATTGGAGACAAATGACGCTGCAAAAAAGCCACCCTCTTGACACGGCTTTCTCCCTGATCGGTTACACTTTGAATACCGGTGGCTGTCCGTTGAATTAAACCTGGAAAAACATCTTGCGAAAGGTCGAAAAGTCGGTACCACTTTTTTCGGCGAATAGCTTCGGGCATGGGTGGTGGCTGGGTGGGTGGGGAGGATACTCGCGACACGGACTAATGAACTTCTCATTGATTGGTTAAAATTTCGTTAATACTCTGACGTGTGCTTCCTAGGAGGTATATACAAGCCGTGCAACCTCATACCTCCTTCGAACACCCTCGTCTCACTCCTGCGAGGGTGAATTTCGAAGGGTGGCTTGAACGTTAGTTAGGCCTCTCCGCGGTGCTGGCTGAAGTACCAACACCACTACCACCCTTGCCGCCTTTTATGACTGGAGGAAACTAACGAAATTTCCCTATCGGCGATCAATCCACCCCCAGGGCCGAGCAACCCTTTTCATTGATCTACCGGCCTTCTCCGTTGAGGCTCAACCCCTTATCGTAACACCCTTTTGGCCGAGCGAGCGTCCCTCACAGAACTGCCACCCCCCTGAATCGTTCTGTCTCTGCTTTTCTTCGTCTTCGTCCTCCACCCCTTCTCTTCGAAATATTACCATCGTCCGAGCGTGTCCCCGCGTTCCACGAAGGGCGCAGGATGACGGATCTCTAATTTTAATATCGCTCCAGTTCGCTTTGAAGTGCCCTCGTTAGGCACACGGGGGTGGACCAAGGGTTTCTTCGCCCTCGTACAACGCAACGGCACGTGTTGTGCAGGCCAGACTTAACCTCGAATGCACGAAGGAGACGTTACAAAGTTTTGATTTTTGACGGAGACGTCGAACGGGTTGTTCGAGGTGGTACGCGTTATCGATGAAAATGTTAAAGTTTCCTGCGGACGAGGGAAAAAGGAAAACGAATTAATTATGGAGTAACTGAAATTAATACGAGCTTTCAAATTATCGCTCTCGTTACATCAGCAGAACGACCGAGGTTGAAAAGGCTGACTTCTAGGCGCACGAGAGAAATCCTTTTTAACGAAGCCGAAGGGTGGGAAGCGATGTCGATAATCGCTAAATTGCCTCTGAATTCCTAGCGCAACGCCGGCCTTTTGTCAGGTTCAATGGCGAACCCGTGTATGCTACGTTTTAACAACAAATTGATTCTCCAAGTACTGATTTCATCCCCTAGCACCAGGTGTTTTCCAAGGGAACGTTTAAAGCTGACATGTCTTGAGTTAGCAATATTTTCAGTCAACGTTTGCTTGCTTTTATTAACATAGAAACGGCGGACTAAATCACAGGAACAGCTTCGAATACGTCCAGTTAGGTGACCCAGGACAACTGGCCGAGTTTGGCTTGTGTTCGGAGAGACAAAAGGGTCTGTGGCCAGAGCAGGGGCGGGAAAAAAATAGCAAGAAGAAAGAGAAGGCGGGCTGGATACAAACGCGTAATCCCTAACCTCAGGCAACGTTGGATAAAGAGACCAAGAAGGGAAAGGAGAAGGAGAAGGTGGGCGGAGGATCGAAAGAAGTTTCTGACCCGCTTACGAGAAGAGCGAGTCTCGGAGTTCCCGCTACTTCACAAGAGTTTCCGAAGTGGCGAAGCAGACACCACCCTCCCTCTCGTTTCGGTGCCACAACCACCACCGACCACCCCCTTCGTCCGACCCGTTATCCTCCTTTCAAACACCCTACCACCGTCCAACGTTCTGCGTTGTCGGCTCCTCGTTGTTTGCCCCTTTCGCTGGTCCTCCTCCTCCCTCCGCACGCTGGGGATGCAAGCCTTTACTTTCGCTCGACGGTGAAAGTGAATGCAGCCACGTTTAACTGGGACGTCCGGTGCGCGGGTGCTGCGTGCACGGGGAAAACTGGGACACCATGGAATTTCGAGCGGTTTCCCTTAATATGGTATACGGTTCAACATTGAATAACAAAGGATTCATTGATCCATTGGCTTAACTCGATTCGATTTGCGATTTATGCTACTCTTTATGTATTTTAAACGAAACGGGATGTTCAGGGAACGATTTCTATATCAATCAGTCAGTCGGAGCTACTGTTTGATCGAAGATAGCTAAATCTACTCTAATTTGATCATGAGCAATATAGCGGAGAATCTTACACCGTCATTCTATCGTAGCCAGGTGCTTTAAGAAGCAGGGACCATGTCCATTTGCCGAAAAGAGTTTGATTTCTCGGTGATGATTTATTTGTGGTCAGGTAACTCGAAGGAATCGGGGGCTGGATAGGTTTAAAAAGGTTGATGGTGGTGGAATGAAGAAAGACGGGGTGAGTGAGAGAAACAGGCAGTCCGTAGATGGCGAGGATGCGGTATAGGTGATACTAGGTGGCTTTAGCTTCATCTCGCTCGGTATCTTACACCGATACCTAACTCCCGCTCCGTTCTAACCCTTTGCCGGGCGATTCATCCATCCCCTTCTCTCTTTATTTGAGTATAATTATTGATTATTGGACGACGGAAGGCCGGCTACTCTAGGACGTGGAGAAGGCAGGGTTGGTGTAGGTACCAACGTTCGAGAGGGTTGGCTGGAGGTTGAAGAACGGTAGGAGGGTGATTAAGCTATATGCCTGGCATATCCCACCCCTTGCTATCACCCTTTGGTCTCTCCCCCCCCCCCTCCGCCCACCCGGTGTTCGCTCGTCCTCCTTCTGCGTTCGCCTTTCACTCACCCCCAACCCCTTTTGCCCGCCATCCGTTCTTCCGATACCACGGGGCTGCTGTCTCTCTCGGTCTTTCTGTACTGACAATTAGACTGATAGGTATATCTTAGTCTGCTATCGATTTGATTCCACCCTATCGTATAGGGGGTGCACCCGCACACCCGGGCGAAATTTACATCGTGTATGCTACAACGACGTCGATCGCGGTGCCGTCCTACCTCCAGCCTCGAATCGTGCCTGCCACCCCCTTCTGCTCACCCCATCCTACCCCCCCGTGTTTCAGTCTTCTTCCCTGTTCTCGCACTCGTCCGTGTCCACCACCTCTCCGCCTTCGAAGCAGCCTTCGATTATAACCGAAACCCCTGCGCCCCCGTCTCTATAGCGCCAATACATCCGCCTTCCAAGGGGTTGATTAGTGCATTACCACTCGAACTCGTTCCACCCTGTCCAACCGAAGAGGGAGAACATTCCCGTCGACCCCGTTCGCACCGAATTTACGCTCGTTCTCTGCGGTATCCCATCCTCCTCCACTTCCTCCTCCTCCCCCCCTCCCACGAAAACCCTCTTCGCTTTCTCTCGTCTGTCTCGTTTTGTCCCTTCAGTCGGAGGATGTTTTTTTTTTCTTTTGGAGTTTATTTCTCCCTCCCCTTTTGGTCGCCCCTCCCCACTTATTATCGTTCTCCTTCGCTTTCAACGTAATCCTCCAGGCTGGTTCTTCCACGGAGTCGGTTACCGGTCCCGGCGATCGGTAATTGTGGGATTAATTATGGAAGTTACACTCACCCTTTACCCTCGCCTAACCCCCGTGTACCCCGCCACGGACCACGATTAATTCATAATTCCCCCGTAATTTGGCGGGAACCAGCGTTCCACTCACCTGAAACAGAAAACGGGTAACCTGAGGTTAGTCGATGTCATCGAGAATTTATCGATCGGATATGCTGGGTCGGGTTTTAAAATCATCGTTTCATATCGTGGAAAGGTGGATTTAAAAAACATTATCGAAAAGTGAAAAGATTACACGTTCTAGCTCAAATTGCTCATAATAGACATTAATAACACTCCTACTTGCAAAAATCACGTCGCAAATACGTAATTACATGGAAGGGTGTCGATCTAGGAATAAAATTTGGATTTCAATGTTTCGAGAATGTTTCCTAGTTGGAGGACGAACGCATCACGACGAATTGGGAACAACGAAAAGTCGAGGTGCGAAGGGGAAGAGGCGAACAGCAGTGCCGTCGATTATTAAAACCTCAACGAAAGCGGGTATCGACGGTGTCCCGCGCGTAGGCGCTCTATTAATTGTCGAATAATGAACGAAGTTAATCGACAGCTCGACGAGTGTCGACCGGCTCCTCACCCTCCCCTTCTCGCCCCGTGCCTCCCACGGGACATCACCTTTATATCATTATATGACGAGCTAATGAAATTTTCATAGCGTCGAAATATCGATGCTCCACGCTCTCGATGCTTTGTATCGGTCTATCAATCACCCTCCCCACCCAGTCCCTTCAGCGTGTACACACACCCACGTAGAGGTGCACACATCGACTACGATGGCGACCCTTTTCCAACTTGCACGCACCACGAAATATAATTGACGCCCGTCCGCCCTGTAAACGAGTGGCCGCTCGTTGTCATTCGATTGCAAAGTCGATTTTGATCTGGTCAGATGGTTTTATGGAATCGTCGGTATAAGGTCGATATCATGTGACCTCTATAGGTGGTTAATATCTCTCCTTTGGTCTGCAATTCCATAGATAACCAGCGTCCATTTCGAAAACTGCAACTTCAATGTTGGTCTCACTAATTTTTACCCATTATTAGTTGTGTTATAGGCCAACGTTAGGCTGCTCTAAGATTGAATGTAAATGGTGGGAAGCACCTATACCCCCTGCCCTCTCCCCTTCAGCCAAGTGAAGCTGAGTGTAGAGGAACGTTGATCTCGCCAACAGGGAGGATTTTATCGCCTGCAACCCTCAAGTGACACGCGACTCGTCGTAAAAATCTCGGATGCCCTCTGGGTAGGTGGAACGCGCCAGGGTAGAACAGTAAACGTTGTCGGTTAATCGAGCGTATCCACGTGTACGCGGTCGTGTGCTCGCGGCGGCCTGCGTTCTTCCACGTACATATAAAAATGTGAGGTGTAACTTTGGATGCATATGAGTGCCTAGAGTAGACACAGATGGTGAAATAGAGATACGTGTACATACATATTTGCAGTCTAGAGCAGTGCTGTCTATGGGGACTCAGCGGGCCCTGGGCTCTAATATTCTTAATAGGGTCTTTTCTTTATAACCACTAATTAATTTGAAAGGATCAGACATTGGTGAATTCTTGGATCTTAAAACGATGCTAATACCTGTACAATAATTTAAAAAGCATGAATGAAAGCCAGCATAAGATTAGAAAGGAAAAGGGAAGATAGGTGTCACGTTTTACACGTTTTACGCGACGAACATCCACGCGTGTGTGGTTGTGTGTTCCACAGGCATTTAGCTAGTCGTTGACAAGCTTGTAAACCCATAAAGAAATTTCATAATAAATAGAGAAGCTCGTTTTTATCGGGCCAGCAGAAATTACGGCGCTGAGCGTGCGCGCGTCGTTTGAATTTACAATACTTCGAGCGATAAAAAAAGGGAAAGGGTAGGAGGGGGGATGAGAGCGGCACGGTTGCGTGCGCGTGTGTGGGCACGTGAGCAAGTGTTTGCTCGCGCGTGCAAGGGCGAGGGGAGAAGATGAGGAAGCCGGTGTCATGCGACGTAGGTGGGACATTTATGCGGCGGGCAACTAAACAGAACTACGTTCACGTGGCTGTTTGTGTACGGTTTTACGATCCTTGGATCATTTTGTAGAAGTTTGATCATCCTGAAACTTCGCCGGAAACTTTTTGGAAGTGCCTGCTTTTTGTCAAATCGATTACACGTTTGTTTTTTTTTTTTTTTTAATTTTAAATGTGACCCTTTTCAGAAACTCTTCCCATGAGAGTATTAGAAGGAAATTAAGAATTTGTGTTCTTTTTTAGTATTTTTCGGTCAGCGCTTCGTCTGATCAATTGTCCAAACGTGCGACACAATTCAGGGACGAGCACCGAAACAAATAACTATAAGTCCCGACAAAGCCTGTCGCAAAGACAGACGGGCGTGGGAATAATTGAAAATTTGCCAGCTACCAGAAGACTATAGGGAGGGCCCTGGGGTTAGATGAGGCCTGCAAAATCGATGCGATATATTGAAACTGGAAGTGGCTCGCAGAAGAGAGGGTGGGTGGTGGGTGCGGGGATCGGGTTGGATTAGAGTCAGTTGAACCGTCGTTAATCGATACCGAGTAACATCTATCGAGACGTGTCTCTTGATAATAAACCCTTAGGTACGGGGCACGGACAAGCGGTTAAATTGCATTAACGCGGCCAGCCAGCGAACAGACGGACTGAATTTCTGTCGGGAAACGCTGATAAAGAATTCAACGATGTCATTCCGTGTCGCGCGGATCGCCCCTACACGAACAAACCGGTCGATTCTGTCGATAAACCCTGTCCAAATCGATACTGATAATTAATTCGAAATCCTACTGAAAGTTTAACACCTGCATACCTTCAGCAACAAGTTATTATTTTGCAGCATTCATTTTTGTACAGTTTACTTTTTGCCAAATGTTTCAATTCACTGACATAGAAGGGATAGCTTTAAGGCCTCGAAATTATTTTTCCCTTCCACTTCCCAGCTGTTTAAAAAATAGGAAAGTTGAGTTGTACAACATTGAGTTGTATTCTTATTGACTGATAATCAACACAAAAGAAGTAACTAATATTCCAGTTAATATTCTGACGAATTTATCATAGACTTTGGAACCTTGAAACCTTCCACGATGGAATCCGAATGATTCAGAGCCAACGCGTAAAAAAAAATGTCACGAATTTACTTGTCAGTCCAATAAATTTATTTGCCTTCTTTCTTTTTCGTTACGATCCTATCGCGTCGAGGCAGAACCACCACCCCCCAGCGAACGACTCGATCGCATGTAATCAACTTTCTCGCCGTCGGCATTATTTTCGCCGTTGCGAATCAATAATCGGGCCGCACTTCTTGATTTCGATTCGCGAAACGGTTGCCAACCCTTTCCGGGACACAGGCATGAACAAGACGTCGAAAGAAGGAAAATATACAACAAGATAGTAGGTACCAGCCACTTAAACAATGATTTAAGACTGTCCCGTGAACTTTGTGCGGTTCGTGTGCCAAACCGCCCCTGCCGAACAGAAAAAAAGAAGGTGGTACAGAGTGGGGGGGGGGGGATGAAACGTACAACCGATAGTTGGATCGCGTGCTAGGAAATCGTGGAAGTGGTTCGAAACGAGGGTCGCCTGTTTCTTCTGTTGCCTTTCCCTTTTGTTTTTCTATTGTTCCTCTCGTTCCTTCGTCCACGCGACATAGGAGCGGACGAGGGTTGCACGGGGGTTGGTTCGCCCGGTGGTGGTGGTGGTTGTAAATTCGGCCTCGTGAAATCTTTAAAGCCTTCGGTTACGTTTCGTTAGACAGACGAGCGGGGACGGACGGGGGTGAGAATGAACGACGGGGAAGTTGACGGAAAAAGTTTCACTCGACGCTTGGCCGCAGGAAATTACGGAATTCTGGTGTTTCAAAAAACCCTTCGATAAAAGGAACATCAATTATTCTATTCAGGTTATTATTTATAATGTTACAGGATTAATTGTTAGGTTGAAACTTGAAAAGTCTGAAATCATTTCTAAAGGTTCAGATGTCTGTTTGATAAAGGCACTGTACCCTTATGCCCTCGTCTGAACCGTGGTTCGAACCAATGGTAACACGGTGGGGCAGAAATCCCACGATTTTCAATGGCCGGTACGAAAGGGGCGAAAATTTCGTGGCACTTGGGGCGCGCAAGAAGTTATTAAAGAAACGCAGAAACAATTATCGAATTGCCGAGTGTCCAGTGGGATCGGGCGTTTTTTGCCTGGCCACGAAACCGTGGGAAGATAAAGGAAGGCGATTAGTGTCATTTGGAGAATGCGGGAAGAATTTTTTTGCCGTCAGCACGGAATGCACGGACCTTTTCGAGTGAACGTCTGTCGTTTGTCCTGAAGTAACAGATCCAGGGGGACAAATGTGAAAACGACCACGGGACACGGGTTCATGTACAGACCGCGCGAAATGACTGCAATTTAACCCGGCAGTCTTTGCGATCTCCCTTTGTCTTATCCCCCCACTGATCTCTGTCCTACGAATACCTAGCCACTTCTCGTATTTATACTTCGCCAATTGCTACTTCATAGCACATACGGGCGACCCTCCCATAAGACGGTCATTAGGTACCTAACAAATTCCGGCTTACAGGAAACAAGCAACTGTTAGGTTAACAAAATCAAAATTGAAAGAATCATTCAACGGAGTTTGCTTATTTAACAACGTTCCAGCTCCGCGAATAATTCTTCGCAATCGACCATGAGGGACCGGCTCCCCCTTTTTCCCTTCGACAGGCATTAGTCGCGGCAAAGATACGTGGTACCTGGCCCGATACACCGTGACGACGCCCATGGGGCCTACTGGGCTCCGCCATTAGAATATCTCAGCCGCTCGAGTCGTTCGTCTGTTTACCAGAAAAAAACAAAACCCGATAAACCCTCGTTCCAACCGCCCCCGCTTCTTACGCGAGCCAAGACGGAATCTTACGCAAACCCCCACCCCTCGAGTGGACAGAGAAGAGGTGCTCGATCGCAGGGGGTTTAGAGAGCTCCTTCAATCGACGACTGCCTCCAACTCCCTTCCAATTGGAGGTTAAATAAGTAATTCTTGCCAATTTTATTAGGAGCTTCCTTTTTCTTGGAAGTCACCCCCTTCTACAGGTCTGTCGTTTGTGGTACTCTTGGGGGGGTTGGGGAGAGATAGGGGAGCATCGTCGTTCTGATATCGATACCTATTAAACTAATGAATTTAATCAGGCCAGATTGAAAGTGGAGGGGTATGGTCTGTTCAGTGGTTAATAAGCATATCTAATTACGTGATAAAATAATAATTCTTTGAAATACTATAAAAACCTATAAAATTAAATCTGTTATTTTATAGTACACGGATTATTAATCCTACCCTGATTTCGTTTTCAGTCCCTGATTCGATTCATCGAACGGACTATAGTTTTTTTTATTTTATGGACACTTGGGGCAAGCCTTGGAGATTAGATTTCTAAATTGAGAACGATCTCAGACTTTTGATGAGCGGGGTCGGAGAGGTTTCGAATCTTCGAATTAGCATATCTCGAGGAAAAGTGATCCTTGGTCTGTAATTGAATTATTCTTAAATTCCCATAAAATCGTGGCAAAAATTACCAACCCCTGTAACGCGTCGCGATTAATTTTCTGGAACGTTACGGTGAACGTTCGGTATCTCGATCACCCCTGTACCGAGGGATGATTCTTTAATTGGAGGGGTTCCCGATTATCCGCGCACTGGTTTCTAAGATTGCTGTCTCGTTCCACGAGAGGGTCTTACTCTTCGAATTTTCTTCTTTTACTCGTAATGTGAGAAATGGTGCTTGAAATATCACCTCTTTTGATTCTCGAGGCTTGAATACTTCTACTTTTGTTCGAATTATGTTGGAAAACTATATTAAATAATCACCTGTAATACTTTAACGGCGTAAGGGTTAGAGAACGAAGGAAAGCGTTAAACTTTCACCGCAGATATCCAGCATGTATCGTAAAAATGTTTGAGGTAAAGTCGATTCAATAGTCGGCGATCAATTAAAATCTAATAACGGATGGAAATTTCGCCCGTTGTCGAAACTTTTATCGATGCTTTCGAACAAGCAAAATTTTCTCGCGTCGAAGCGAATAAATCAAGCCCCGAAAAAAAAAAAAAAGGAAGAAGAAGCAAAAGGAAAACTAGAGGGCCCCTTCATCCACGCTCGATTTTAACAAACATCTCGAAAAACTTCCCCGCCATCGCGGAAACTCTCGGCGATAATCGAAGCCGGGACACTCGAAGGGGTGGCCTCCAATCAGCGCCACACGAGATATAGCTATTATATACATATATATACATATATATATATATATATACACGCGTTTCCGCTAGCATCCATCCACTTAAAACTAACTGCACACCAGGGAAACGTGGCTCACCAAAGGCACTCGAGGTACCCTATGATAATTTTAATTTTAATTTCGATCGGATCAGTCCCCTTCCCTTCCGTGCACCATGTTTCTCACCCCTTGTCGCCGAAGTTAAAGGTCGGTCTACAGTAGCGTATCCCTGAATGTGGGGTCGTGGCTGCTGAATTGAAAAGAAAAGAAATGTATGTTGTCCAATGGCCTTTAATTTATTGTAATATATTGTACACCGGTCGAATTATCTTCGAGGCTATCACGGAACGGTTTTAAGGGGCTGATTTGAAAAACGTAATCCCGCTTCGCGCCAGAAACTTGTCTTCAACCCTCCAACCATTTTCGTTCCTTCCTCCGCTCCCCCTCTTTGTCTTTCACTTTGGGAACGGGTGTCTATTTGCTTAACTAGTTTGCCAACCCTCTTCCACCCTACTGACTCGTGATACACGTGGCAAATCGACTCTCGCGGATACATTAACGTCGGAAGATAAATTAATTTCGTTGGATTACGAATTGGGAATCACCGGGGGTAGGAGTTGAAAGAAATTCGCGATAGAATTGGTTCGTCAGATTTGAAAGAATCTTCTGGCACACGGAGAAATCAAGTTCTATATTTACATGATTGCTCGCTGATTGATAATTTGTAACCGACTTCGTCAGATTATTACTAACTCATTTCCTTCTCGGTTTCGAGCGTAGCACGCTCTCTCGTAATCAGGCAAATTGAATTGCCGCGAACTTACGCGTGTACGGGTCAAATTTATCTATGGCTTATCTCCGAACCGACTCTGGCTCGTAGTACGCAGTCTGTATGGGTCACAATAAAAATTCTTGTGCGTACTTATCGATGGTTTATCGTTCAAACTTTTTTTTCCGATTCTAAGGACTTCTTTGTCAGACTTTTACACATCCCTGTAAAAAGAGTGATCGGATTGTCAAGTTATTAAAAAAAATATAAAAATCTTGCTCAATTTTGTACCGTCTTAATTATAAATAATATTTTCTTCAATTTCTGTGCGATATGATCGGCAGTGATCGGTAAGGTCGGCCTAGGAAGGTACGTTCGATGTTTAATTTATTGGAGTCGTAAATCGATCCCTGCACACACCGACCTATAAATGTTGATTCGAGGGAGGGAAAGCGTCGCCTCGAGTTTCGCGGACGTCTGTCACCGTAACGATGCTCTATAGATTTTTCGCGATACGTACCATGACGTGGCAATCATACGACCGCTTATGTTTATTTCAGACGGTCGATCATGTCTATCAACCACCTGCAACTTCTTCCTTAGGCGCTATCGATAGAAATACCTGCACGATTTTTATTCCCCTTCGAATCGTCGTCTGGTGCTACTTTTGTTCGATTAATATTGGTGTCTTGTGCACAGGGATTTAGTTTGAAGTTCAGAACGTTCAGTAATCATTCGGTGGTACAGTGAATTAGTATTATAGTAAATTGGTACTCCGTTAGATTAAATAGGACGGCTCGTTTACAGCGACGCTAAAAATGTTCTAATAAGGTACAAATATACCCGTGTTCACACGTGACACGCGACACGCATTGCTACAGTGCCGCTGCACGCATGGCTACCAACGTCGGTGCATTCAGAAACGTGCATTGGCCGTACACGTGGATCTTATATACGTCATTCTCACCTCGACGTCTATCTGACGTACGAAGGACCGATTTACCTCCTTAGCCTTCGTTTAAATCCATTACTATGTCAATTTTCGTGGAATTTATTAAATCGGTTCTGTGAAACTCTGAAAATCTTTCGGATAGAATGTTGGGGCATGTCCTCTCCCTCCTTAGACATCTATTCCGTTACAGATTAAATTCTAATAGTGGATTCCAAGAAAAACGCGTCTGTCGGCTGAGTAAATTGCCGTGAAAGGAAATCTGGGGAAGCTAGGAAAGTTCGATGGTCCCTATCTTTTCCCCTAAGAAATACCAGAAAGTACGAAGTTCCGTATTTATAAGCAAACACGAGAAATCGAATTCCAATCGATGGATTCGAGGTGATTGACCGTTCGGACGGACAGTGGATGTAAGTTTAAAACTTCCCCTATGTCAATCAGCCAACAATGGCGGCTTGAGGAGGGTTTTTGATCCGATTGATTTGGTCAAGAAGAAGTCCAAGAAGAAGAAGAAGGAGAAACGTTAAAGTATAAAGGGGGGTGTAGGCAAACAGAACGGATGGCGGAGAGAAATCTTTCGGGCTCTAATTGCCGTAATTAAATCCGGGAACTTACCCGATTCTCCGTTCGAGATCTCGATTCGTTGCACCCCCTCGAATTATTCTCAGCCACCCTATGAAGATCGTTCGCCGTGTAATCCGTTTCCGGGGTGCCGCGCATTTAACTTGGAATTCGATGGTGATTTTTTTACGTTGTTTTCAACACTTACAAGGGGGTCCCCTCCTCTGGGAACCCCCGTACGACTGTCACCAGATATTTAACCACGAGTTTCAAATCTCTTTTCCATCACACAATATCTTTCCTTCGATTTTCAAACGGTAAAACAGAACTCACCAAGGTGCACGCAATCGTTTTACTCTTATTCGATACTTTTTACTGCTAACTTCAAAGTGTAATCTTTCCAGTGTAGCTGGAAATATTATATTTTGATAATAGAAGTTGGAAAACTAATCGCGACAATTTTAGAAAATTGAAATTTTGAAATATTATTTCTTAATAACTTGAGAATGTGACTTGAGACCTTTCAAAAGAGCAAAGACAATAATTTACAGAATGTCGAAGAAAAAAAAGACTAAAACGTTCGTGTACACTTAGTAAACAAAGGTACAACTTCCACTTTTGAGATACGCGCTCGATAAAATCGACTTGTCACGCACGCGGACGATCGGGAAGTGATGAAGCAGACGGGTCATTTGAGAGACACGATCGTCATGGGACCTTTCCATCCTTGCAGAGGCCGTGTTGAAGAACAAACAGTAAGCTGTTCCACGAGATCGAACGGTGCCGCACGATTAGCCGAAATGTATATACTTATTTATTTCATGGCAAGATAACCCCAGCTTCCAACTACCGCCGAGTTGCCCATTGGCGCCGAATTTCTTGGTAACGATAAATTAGAAACGGGCACAGGTTTCGTTAGTTCGATCAGATTAATATATCAATTTTTACTTTTGAATTTGAACAAAAGTTTTTAGATGTTGCAATAAATCGTGTGAAAGAAAATTAAACAATTAAAAATCTTGAAATACATTCGTATTTTCGTTCTCACTGCTTTTGAAGCAAGTTTTCTGAATCAGTTAAAGAATTTAACGTTGGCTAAAACAGTCTAGGAGATTCTACAAGGCCACGAGTAACTTTCGTTGCCGTGTTTCGAAGAGATTTATTGCCGTGGTTAGAAAAAGGCGAGCGAACACTATCGAAGGAAGTCGTTCGATAAAGATTCTTCCTCGAGGGAAACCGTGACGATAATGAGCCCACGTATATCTAACATTTGAAATTATCGAATCGACTGATGAACTATTTCGTTTCGATCGGTCCACGCGCGGAAGTTGCTACTGATAATTATTGATAACGGTCCCTCGTTTCGAGCATCCCAAATGACTCGCATGTGTCCAATATAGCTCTGACTGCTGAAAAATATTAACTCATTCTCGGCTATGAGTGATAAATAAAATTCAAAGTTTAATTCGTTGTTTTTTTTTTTTCTGTTTCATTGTTACAATTTCAGAATAAGAAATTGTAGACATCGGGTCAGTCGTGACCCAGATCTGTAAAGTCTAAACTTCTAGGCATTCGTATGTAATAAACGCAATATCAAAAGAAACAATTTCAAATTTGGGAGATGTTTACAGCAGTCAGATGATTTC
Source organism: Stelis phaeoptera (assembly GCA_943735885.1). Lineage (NCBI taxonomy): Eukaryota > Metazoa > Arthropoda > Insecta > Hymenoptera > Megachilidae > Stelis > Stelis phaeoptera. The sequence goes on from OX030946.1 coordinate 4,206,458, forward strand.
CAACGATAATTAAGATTGGCATATTTAAAAGGCAAAGTGCCACTATAATTTCCGAAGCACAGAACCTTGTGGTCAGAGTTTAAGACACAAAGTGTCAACCTGGAGAATCTCAAAAGCCAAGTTTTCAGGGGTAGCGAGCCCTCCTTGGGCTCTGTGGTCAGCGCGAACAGGGGCCAGGGAGGTAGGGTGCGATAAGCACGGGGATTGTGGCCAGTCCCGATCATTGGCCGGCTCTGTGCCAGCAGTCACATCGAATCACGATCACCGATCTGCCGGATAGAAGGTGTACCGAAGGGATTTCCGGCGCAGATTGGCCCTAAGCAAATGACAAAGCACGGACACACGAACGCGAATGACGAAGGGAGCAGGCGGCCAGTACAGAGGAAGTGTGTGGGGCAGTTAGGAAAGGGAGAGGTGGCCGAAGGAACGGTAATCCTAAAACGGGGTGAGATCAGAGGGTGGTTTCCTTGGCCAGCCGCAATCTGTCCATTCGCCCAGCAAAGCTCCAAGAAGCCTGGCCTTTGGAGTTTAGTGCCGACCATGGTGCACCATGCAACCCCCTTTCGCGTCGAGATGCTGTCTAATGACGGTTCTCAATCTGCTGTTCCATAGGAAACAGATTAAATTTGAAAATAATATACAATATGCATTAGACTGTACTCCTGCATTTTAGGTTTTATGAATTATCCTTCACAGTTGTTTCTATTAATTGAGAAGTAATTGTAACTCGATACGTAACAAGACGCATAAGTTGAAAGGCAGTAGCTATTGGTTTGAAGACCGATGCGGTTCGCATCTTGGCATAATCGTGGCGCGTTGTCATCAGAATTAACCCATTAACGCCCACCGTTTCAGATGGCCTGCCAAGAGTAATCGGCTCCGCATCGAGATTTGGACAGGCCGCGAAACACCAACATTTGTCAGCAGGCTTGAAAGTCCGCTTCAACAAGTATCTTTGGAAGGGACGGAGAAATATTGCGACGTGTCTTCAGCGTTTCGTCCCGGTAATATCGGGATGGTTTACTCGAGCGATAAATCCGTAACGCGGGCCGGGAAAACCGACCCGTAGGAATTTCTGCGAGGACATCCGTTGAAAACCGAGACAAAGAAACCCCTAGGTACGAAACAGTTGAAACTTACACCGTCACTTTTAATACCTCTATTGTTCGAGTCCACTGACTTGGCGTTAAACTCGAAACAGACGAAACAAACTTCATCTTCGCTGATTCCAAAGGTGAAGTGAAAATGGCTCTGTATACGAAAATACGGGCTGCGTCGAAAGAGGAAGCACTTTCTGCTTGATTTATCATAATAGGGAATGCGGATTGCTACTCCGTATTTATTACCCGTCGAATGTAAATGGCGCGTATGGTTTCTAAATAAGTTCACCGCAAAACTCTGGACACTAAAACTTAGATTTCCAGTATTCTTTCATTCGTGAACGGCGGAAAGAGCGCACGGCGCTAACGAACCACTCGACCCGATTTTCCATATCCCCCGACGTTTATCCGAAAACTTAGATCCGACGAACAGCAGTAGTTCGAAGTGTTTCGTTGAAAAAAGAAAAAAGAAGAAAAAAAAAAGGGAAACAACTTCCTGCTGTTGGTGGCGAAGCGACGAAAACGCGAAGGGAGATGAATAGAAACGCAGAAAACGAACCGGAGAAATACCGTGAACGGGGATGGGGCAGGCAGCAGCCGTCAAAAGTTGCCGAACTAATAGGACGATTTTCAACGCGGAGCGTTTAATTAAATTAATTATATGCGCGCCTCGCTCGTAATATAAATTGTGAGCAAGCGTCGGGGACGAGCGTGAAGGGTGGCGGGGACGGGCGAGTTCCGGTTGCGCGAGGGCAGGTGGGAGGGGGAGGGGGGAGGGGAAGAGTGGGGAAGGAAAATACCGTCAAGCTGCGATCACCAACTTTGATAGTTACGTTTCATCCATCTATTCCAAATACGTTTTCCGCGGACTGCTTCGACGTAAAGTTCGAAATCGGAACGCTGCGCCCGTGTACATCTGATTAAAGTTATGGCTGCGATGCTTCCATGGGAATAACAATCGTGTTTGAAGGAGACCGTGAGACGGTGTTGGTGTTTACGGTGTCTACGAATAAATTTGAACGCGATTTACCCGGGCAACGACAGGTGGCGCTGTTCATGGTTTATTCTTAACCTTTTAAAGGAGCGTTTTTGTTTGAAATGATAATTTTCAGAAGTAAAAATTTGCATGTCATTATGCCTTACGAGGTTAGATTATAGTAACTGCATCCCATTCGATGGATCCTAATTTTTAAGTATCTTAGCCACGTATGTTGCACAAGTACACGTCACGGAATTAGAAGTTATTGTGGAAGATCAAATAAAATCACGATCTCTAATATAAGAAGCCCCACGCGTATCTGCCTGAACAGTATCCCTTTGAACCCGTACCGCAGATAGCAGCAAAAAACGGAAGAACAGGCAACAAAATCTGAAATGAAAAAAAAAAGGAAAAAAAAAAGATCGACCCTCTAAATCCAACCTGCCGTCCAGTCTACAACAATCGAGTCCACCGCAAGGGTCGTAGAGTTCCATAAGGGTTGCAATATTCCTCCCTCTGCGCCGTGGAGTGGCCGAAAAGGTTTGAAAGACCTCAGCCAGGAAACGGACCCGTGGCTTCCTTCGGGGGTGCGCACGCGCCCCCCCTCTCCTCATATTTGCACACACGCGCCCCGTGGATAACAACGGGGGTGGTTCGCTGCGCCTCCTGCGGTTTCTACGTCTCCAGATATAAAGGGGCGAGATGGGTGCATACACATTCATCGGGGTAAACAGCGAACTTTCCAGGCGGATCGCGATCCTTGCGAGCCAGACGGTAAATACATTTTTAAATAAGAGTTTTTTACTCCACCGTCAACCATCCCCACCCATCTCTTTCCTCGTGCTGCTGGCCGGATTTCGTCCCCGTATCGGGGAATTATCCTTTGCTTTGAGCATTATCCTTCGGCCCGTAGCTGGGGATGCTTCAAAAGGCATCCACGGACGGGGCCAGCCCCTTTCTGGCCCCCCCCCCCCCCCATCCCTTTCGTCTGACTTGAATCGAGTAATGCTACTTTGCCACCGTAGTTATCGATGACTTTTCAGCGAACTCTGCGGTCCTTGTTTTTCTTTTCTTTCTTTCTCGTTTTGTTTTATGCTTGTCCTTACGAATGCTAGCACCTAGACTACCTTTACGCGTCCCTGTAAAGCGACATCGCGATATTAGTCGGCAACGTGTACCACACGCGTGATGCATGAGACAGCGAGTGTGCTAAGATTTTTTAATTATTCGTAAATCCATTGTTCAACCGTGATTCGTGCCTTTGGCTTCTCCTTCATATTTCTTTTTCTGCCGTGCCACGTCCTCGCCGCTCGAATTCAATTGTGATTGATCACCGACGGTGATTGAGGATTCGAAATGAAAGCCTCGGTAGTCGAAGACAAAAAGACGAACCTGAACCGCCTCCGCTTCTCCTGCTCCTCCTCCTGGTTCTCCTTCTTTTTAGCCGGTTCACGAGCCGGCACAGACGGCACGAATAATGGAGTAAAACTCATACGACTCCATATCGGTGCGATAAAAAGACAGACGGACAGACAGGCAGCCGAGAGAAGACCCCCGTACAAAGGAGGGATTAATTTTAAATATCATATATACTTGGCCGGGCTAAAAGCGAAGGTGGAAAGGGCTCTTAGCCGACCTGGAAACTCGCAGGACTGATAAGTTACGTCCTCGCCGGGAGAGCCCCAGCTTTTCAGGGGTTTTCCCCTTTTTTTTTTTTCGTTCGCTTGGTGTAGCGCCACGGTAATTTCGCTGCTGCCTTGAAAATCGCGGGTCTGCTTTTATAGGATTTTTTCGATCGAACCCTCAAGCTTATCAGTGTCCCGCGATAAATTACTGTATTCCCTCCTGGGTTAGAAGCTTTCTAAGCCGCGTTCTAATGTGCAGTTCATGGAAACCTTGAGAATCTTGGAAGACTTGATTGGCCTAACGAGCTTAACGAGTTGCACGCTTGCAACGTTTGAATATTGATGACGTTCGCAGCCTCGGATAATTAAAATATCGGATATAAAATTTTCGGTACAATAAAGTAAATGATGCTGCAGCCAGCATCGAACAATGCAGGACCACGGAATCGCATCAAATTTAGCGATAATGCGGAACATACACACACAGTCTAAGAACTCCAGGCATTATATTACGTCCCATTGCGTAATAATACACCGGCTGTGCGCATTGGACGCCCGATACACGCGCAGTTTTTGTTCGACCGCAGAATAAACGTCGCAGGGGGAATTCTTATCTGACGATAATTCAACAACGCTGGTTGCCGCTTGTATCGCACGCTCGATTTACTGTACACATCACAAGCCGCACCGCCAAGGAATGCCACGCCGTTATTATTACACTTTAGAACCTATATTCTACGAACGGCTAACGAGCCTTTGACATTTTGCCAGTTCAATTGAACGCTAGCCGGACCACAACTTTGGATTGTTTTCGCGAGGGTGTACCTTATGGCACAGCAACTTGTCTCGTTATTCCGTGCCAGACGCTTCGAGGGTATATCGGTAAACATCCACCGAATATCGTATTGATCGAGCGATAAAGGGGTAGTCAAATGTTATTTGCATTAACATTTGTTTGTTTCTTGATTCTTCTTAGGATTTCAGTATTGAAACGAGTTTGGTATTTAATCCAAGCGATCAATTAAATCAATCAGCATGTATTCAAGTATCTTAGTTCAGGAAGAGGAAAAGTATCTGCTTCTACGTCTCACGCGTAATTATCGAATTATCAGCGCAACGGGATTACGAGACGCCGTGGAATTTCCCGTAAAGTCGATCTCGAGAGCGGTAAGAAGGGTGGACGATGAGGAGAGGGCCGGCTCTCGTGGCGGATTAATCGTGAATTATCAATCGACGTAGTCGAGCCGAGTCGAGTCGAAAGCCGAAGGAGAGCCGGCGGCACCCTCTGGTCGAGAGGTCCCCGGAGGGCTTGCTGAACGACGTTTCTGGTTAATCACGTTTACGGAAAAACGGAGATAATTCCTGGTCGCCCGTCTGGACGATGGAGGCGTGTACGTGGCGCGGAGGAAAGGCACACGAGGCCGGGGGTATAACTGGTGCAGGATATCACGGGGAGCGAAAAAAAAGAGAAAAGTGGGATCGTAGGTGATCTCAAGCCCGTGTATGAAGCTGGAAGCGAACCGTAGGGGAAGGGGTAGGGATTGATATTCGCGGGCACACGGAATTTTTAACTAGCCCAGACCAGCCTTTAGTCGTTCCGCCGCGAAAGCGCAGCAGAAAAGTTATGAATCTAATTTTCAGCGTATTTGTGTCTCAGCCACCCCTGCACACCCTTCTACCACCCTCCCACCCCTTCGACTCCGCCATTGCCACCAGGAACACCTATATCAATCCCCCTTTTCCGTATCTCCCTCTCTGTCTCCTTTCTCGTCCCTGAATACACGCGTCCCTCTTCCTCCCTGTCTTTTTCCTCGCTCCACCTCTTCCGTCGTTCGCTTTCGCGTAATAAAGCGCGCCGCGGCTTCGTTAGGTTTTTATCTCGGCCAGCAAAAAAAAAAAATTAATTTCGAGAGACGCCATGGTTTTTCCACACACTCCCCTGCCTCTCTTTCTACCCTTCATGGCTAAGGTCGTGCGCGCTAGGAGATGGAACACGTCTCGCGCGTAGAGATTTACCCACAAAAGATAGAGCGCCCGAAATGTCATAATCTTCCGGATTAGGTTTAACTTTAGGACAGGTTATGCTTAACTGTTGGGCTGACTCGAGTGTGCTGTTGCTTTAATTCCAGCCATTGGGCCAGGTAATACATGCGAATGCTTGCATTTCATTGGTCAGGGGGTAAAGGACAAGACAGAGCCAACATGGCTGTAGAATTGACAAAATTTATATAAAAATCCTTAGACGTTAGGTTTCGGATCACTGCTCTGGTAGAACCTTGAAGAATAGTGAATCCGCAGACTAATTTTTCACCATGTTTAACTATATGTATCAGCTCAGTGTGCGGACACACGGGCGTGCGCGCACGCACGGCGGGCATGTATGTGTGCAGGGGTCGGGGAAACGGGTTTTACACATCGCATAAAAGTTAGTTCCTAATTATTCAGATTTTCTAATTAATGTTTCAGCCAACGATGATGGAGCATCCCGGTCGTCTTTCCTCTCCCTCTTTTTTCCTTTATCGAGCGTGCAGTGTGCGCGGGCGCTCTCCTTATTTGTAATTGCGTCGACCGTCGGGAAATTAGTCGATTCCAGACCTATTTTTAATGCGAATTTAATGCTCACGTGACGAATGGCCCGATACTTATGAAAAAAAGAAAAAGAAAGAATCGAGTGATCCATCTTGGACGTCAGACGGATGAGTCCGTTAATAGAAAGGAAAGTATTTATCCAATAATATTGAAATTTAGTTTGTACTGTGCTTTCGGTTTACGGTTGCGTTACAGAAATTCAGTCGTATTTTATAAGGTATTTATAGGGAATTCATCGAAGAAAGTAACTAATGTCCACCAGAAGCTTCGAAGCAACTGCCTTTGGCGCCGTCTGTCCTTTGTAAATAAATGTCATCGGTCGTTGCATAGCTTTCGTGATTGTTAGTAACACGAAAAAAGAATCTTGACGCGTAAACGCGTTAAATAATAAAGAGCACTCTCGCGAAGAGCCATCATTACGACAACCTTATCAGCTGCTCTGGCGTCATTAAAATCAGACTCTAAGGATGTTGACCTAGCATATCGACAGATGGCGCTGACTCAAGAGCTATTCTCATATTCTCGAAGGTGCTCGTTCTAACAGATAAAATTTTCAAAAAAGGAATCGATGCTCAGTTGCTGCTGGCATCTCTATTTTGTCCAAATACAATTTATTGACGTTTTTTTCTTTTTTACAAAAGAAATCGAACGCGGATGAAATATACTATTTCGTCGTTTTTTAAATTAATTTCAAAATCTTCGAACTCGTAATATTGTGACGATCTCGACGCTATCGATTTTTCATTTACCGCTTTTAAAATCCAAATTTACGACGCTGTTGATTAATTATTTACCCGTTTGATCCGTACAAATATGATAAGGAGTAACCTAAATTCGTTTTGAGAGAAAACATTTCGTTATCTCGATGAAATGTACGGTTACAGAAAGCTTGAACATTCTACTTTGCAATCAATATTAATGTTGAATTGAATTTTTACGATCTCTGTATCTGTGAATTTTGAAAAAAATCTATGTTTCTGCTTAAATTGCCAAAAATGTTGAACATAATCTTTTAATTTATTTCGCAAATCTTTGTAATTTCCTAGAACTGTAATTTTACCGATGTATCGGTGGATCAGAAACGAACCATCCGCAAGTCTGTTCGTGATATCATTTGACGTTTCAAAAATCGAGTTTCAGTACTTTCGCAACACATCGCGTTCGCGTTCTTTTCATTTCTCGCAGGATTGCTGGGTCAAAATCGACCCAGAACGTCTCTGGAGTCGAGATTTTCCCGGGGAGAAGCATTACGCAACCGTGAAAGCCTCGGTTTCTCCATTCACCCAGTGATCCTGTCAGTCGGCCTGTAATCCGTTTCACAACAATCGGTTTCACGGTGTACGTACAGGGATCGAGGCGATAAAATTCGTCGTCTCGATCGCGTATTGCGCACTCCGTTGCCTCTTATCGCGCCAATTATCAGCAAATCTTCGTATCAGGACAAATACGGTAATGTCGTGGCAGGGACGATCGGCTCGGCCTACTGCCACTAACATGGCCGTGCAGTCGATGTCTTCTTCGTGGTTCCAGGTGATCACGATTATCGATCAGGGGACGATTTCGAACACATTTTAGCCACGCGAATGTGATATGTGTACCCTGGGCGCAGGAAGAAGGTGGTTTTCATTTTTCTTCTCTTTTTTTTTTTTTAAATCGTTCCGAAGGAAGATAATGTCTTGACGGGTGTCCCGATAAAGCAGGAAGTCTGGTCGCTACAAAGATCCCGTTTCACCGTCTTAGGATGAGTGCAAATAACGTTCTCGGTTTATTTCTTGATCTATCGCTCTCCGTACATTAGCCAACGTGTTTTGAAACACTCCGCCGAGCGTATTTGTGTTGGCATCGGTGGCGCGTTGTCTCTCTTTCATCTCTCCACGCTTGCTAGTCCTCTTCGGCTCGCGTGAAACCGAGAAAACCAAAACCCGACGGAGGTCGTTAGCAGCCTAATTGCGACCTCGCCTCTACCCAGGACGACTCGTCCTGAATCTTTTCCTCGCAAAGATCAAAGACATTGTCGTCGCGAGTGCGTCCGTCAATCACTCGCTCGGCTCACTGACAATTCTTAAGGGGGTCGTGATCGTCGGGGCGAGGTTTGCCATTTGTTGTGACACGTCGTGTGAATCATTTTTGAGACAGCCTGTATTTTTTTAATTGTTGCTGCCAAACCGTTTCTAGAAAATTTGAAGGAAGGGGTTAAATTTGGCTTATAATAACAAATAGACATTCGTTTGTCGGAATGATAATTGATCAAAGATGTTACTGTTCTAATATCACCTCTTCGAGCAAAATCTTAAATCCACCCTTTATGATCTTTCCCTTGTAAAAGAAAAAAGAAAAAGGTGGACAGAAAGTGGTCAAACCCTTCACTCACGGTTTACGAAGCTGAGAGTCTTGTAAGAACCTCTCGCGGCCTACGAGTAGAGGGGTGCATAATGTGAGGGGGTGCGGGAGAGCAAATCTTTCAAACAAAGGCGAGAACACTTAAAAGCGGCGCACGCTCGCGAGAAAGGAGTGATAAAAACACCGCTAAGAGTTCAATAAGTATTCTGCTTAGAGCCAATAATGCCGCACCCCCTTTATTTTTCTCTTTCACCACCCCTCGAAACCCCTTTCGAGCCCGCCACTTTGCACCAGCTGCTACGTTATTCTCGTTTCGAAGGAAATCGTTTGCTTCGGCTCGTTGTAATCTCGAAGCCGATAATCCGCCCCCTCCCCCTCCATTTCTTTCCCTTTCCACCCCTCGTATCCAAAGGGTGGATGAAACAACTACCGCCAACCCCCTTTTGAACGGCGACGACAACGCCTTTTCATGGATAAGGAATTTTACCTCGTGGACAATGTCTTTATCGAGAAGGCATCGTCAGAGTGACGGGGGATGATTTTTATTATTTCCCGATTAAGGGGCGGGGGGATGCTGTGGATGGGCCACTGGCCCGGACACGATAATGAGGAGTAAATAATGCGACAATGTTGACGGGGAAGGGGCTGACTGTTCGATTATCTTCGTCGTGCAGATTGGCGGGTGGGTATTAATGGTCCGGGCGTTTAGGAGAAATCAATCGATGCTGTGGTATTTGTAGCATTCTTCATTTCCATGGATTTTTATTATTATTAGCTTGACCATTAAATTCGCCGCTCCATATTTTTTGTCCAGTGAAATTATTCATTAGTATTTAATAAATTACAGTTAATTTATGACGGTAACCATTCAAATCGATAATCTTTTATTAATAAGTTTGAGGATGAAAATGCCGAGAGTTTGAAGATTTGACTGTTGGAAATAGAACGTCGGATATAATAGTTCAAATAATTATGATTTCACGTTTGGTAAAGGAGGAGATACGAGTAAATGGCACACGATATCGCGAGAAATTGACGACGTGGCCGTGTAATTAAGATAAAAGGGCAAAGATTGCTAAATCAGCGATCACATGTTAGATAAGGATCTAGTTTAATATGCACTCGTGGATCTGTATCAATCTCCTGCTTACGCACCGTTTCGCTGAAATCAAGTAGCGTTCGTCTGAATAAATATTTCACTCGGAGCTGTTTGCGAAATATTCTGTCGTACAAAATTGATAATAAAATCTAGCTTGAAAATGCATTTCGGTATTAGAGAACTACTAAAATATTGTTAATCAACTGCTTGACAAAACTATCTTGACAATCGACAAACTCAGGTGTTTAACGTTAATTATGATAACGTATTGATACTTTCATTTCTTTTTTAAATAATATAGAGTGCCCTGAACGGTTAGAAAAGAACGCGAAATGCTCGAAGAGACCTCATCATTTCCCTGTTCTACCAATCGTCAATTTGTCACAGAGCCTCGTATGATTTTAATCAATGAAAAAAAAAAAAATGAAGGCAAAGTCGGATTCGATTCATCACGTCTCCGTCGAGAACAGAAACAACAAAAAAAAAAAAAAAAAAAAAAAAGAAGATATCTCCCAGCGAGGATTCTCGTCGCTCGTTCGCCGATGAATATTCATCGATACACACCGTCTCCTATTTATGATCTTCTTTCATTACCAATTCCGTCGGTTCGTCGACTGCCATTAGTCACACTTTGCCTAACCGAAAGCGTGATTCGAGCCGTTTATCGCGAATCGGGAAGGTGAAGTGCACTCGGTCGGGGGGTGAATTTCACTGGTTGATGCGCGTACGAGAAAACAGGGTGGAGGGAGGAGGGGAAGGGGGGATGGGACAAGCAGCGAAGCAGGGGTTGAGGGAGGGCCACCACCACGTGCCTTCTCTCCATCGAGTACGTCAGTCATTCAGTTCGACGCGCACGCACCGGAAATCCCCACGTGGAACAGGAAACTTGCGCTCGGAATCGACCCGATACCGCGCGTTTCATCCTTTGGCCGATATCCGGTCATTTTTTACCCATGTTTTAATCTCTTGCGTCGAATATAGGAAATTCCTGAAAACGCTGGACTCACCTCTTTATCCTTCGCCTGCAATTCCTGCTCCAGATTGCTGTTCGGCGTTCTCCTGGGGTTGCTGGCATCGTGTACTTGCTGTTGATCGCTTCCCTGTGGTGTCTGAGACAATTTATGTCCCTCAGTCTTCGAATTCCCGTCGTTCGCGGCGGCTAGTTGCTCCTTCAACGCCGACACTTCCTTTTCCGCTAGTGTCGCCCTCTGTAAACAAACGGACGCCATGTTTGATCAGCTGGTCACCAAAAAATTCGAAATAACATTCAATCATAGCTCTCTTTTATCTTTCGACGAACGAGTAACCATTATTTAATGTTAATTTTGTGCAAAATCTAATTAGTTTATTTAAAGCGGCTCATTTTGACGACATAAAGAAGTCTGAGATGATTTTGTGACATAAAAGTATCGCAAAATTAATAAAGGTTTCGTTGATATTCTTGTTACAAAATGGCTGGAGTTGCGATAAAGTGGATGATCCGCCACTTCAGAAAGGGAAGAAACCATTTTGTATTAAAGATGTTGATATAACCAGTAAAGTTCCATTTTACGTGCAGTAAGGTTTTATATCATGAAATCATATCAGACATTCTATACTTGGAAATTTGTTATTTGATAGAGAACAAACGTTCGTGTCTCCCATTATTGTAACGCAAATGATTATTTTATCGATAGATAAACAAATTGTTAGTCGCAATCGGCCACCAAAGAAACGGCGAAATCGTTCGTGCATGATAAAATCATCGCGCTGCCATAATGACAAACACATGCGACCCCATCCCACCCTTTTAGAATGGTTCGCTTATTCGAGCCGATCTGTACGGCCACGGCATATGTTTAAGCTATCAATTCGGCATCTGGAAGCAATTAAAGTAATTGCGAATTCGATGGCGAGTTATTGGAACGCCGCCGTTCTACTATCGGCAACAAGTACACGTCAGTTTTTTGCTCGATGGGTCGAAGCTGATCGATCGTTCCGCGAAGTGGTTAACGCCGACTTCTGCATTAAAATCGCACAGTAACACGGAATCGTACATGGATATAATTCTATAGCACGTCAGTTCGTAAATTGTTTATCCTGTGCTATTTCTTGTTGCGACGTTAGCGTTTTATTATTATTATCACGATATAAATTTAGAAGATACGTTCGAACATCTTCAATAATTTAAAAAGAATGAAATTTCAAATCCCGCCAAGTTTGAGATAAAATATCGAGCAATTGAAAATAGATATTCATGGATCGCACGGCGCTCGAAGTAGCTAAATAGAATCAGTGAGGGGAAGTGACGGCGCAGAAGAAGAAGAAGACGAAGACGAAGAATACAGACTACGAGGGAGTCAGTAATGACCCATTGTTTTCCGCAAAAAGCCTTGACGATGTTATCGATAATTACGAAATGATACGGGAAGCATAAATACATATCTGGGAGCACGATATATGTTCGTTCGAATGGCGGACGGATATCGATAGGCTGTCGAGTCTCATCCTGTGTATTTGTCACGTTGCACCAGACAACGGTGGCGGGGCTGAGAGGACGGGTATGGAGGGAAGGACGTGAACAGAACCGTGGCTGATGGAGAGGATTGAGAAGATCGCCGATAAAGATCGTCCGCCCGCGATCGTCACATTAGCGGCGGAAGTCGTTCAAAGATAATGACTTCTTTGAACGTTCCTAACGACGCTGCTTTTGTCGTTTGTTCTATCAACAATCGGCTGTTAAGAATTTAAGTTACCGGATTACGGAAAACTCGAACGAATCTTCCACTCTTTTGATTACTTCGATCGTCTCTGATCCGTGCAGGACCGCCTGAAAGAAACGCTGATTTCCTGACGAGTGTTTGTCGAGTATCGCGAAGACCCAATTATCTTTCAATAAGTATCCATTCAAATGCGATCCACTAATAATAATAATAATTTCTTCGTCAAAAGGGAAAAATAAAACAAACGTGATAATGCATAATATATTCAATACAGGGAGCTGTATTCGTGTGAAAACGAAGCCTGTACAGTTCGATCGTCAGGCAGCACCGATTACGTGGTCGCCTTTCGACTCTTGCAGACGAAGGGAGGTGTTCGATCAAGGCCTAGGCGTTTCGTCTTGGATCCGACGCTCGTCTTACACCCCTTTCGTAAATTGACGGTTATTCAAGTTGCACACAGTGGCCTGGGCATCGATCGATCGCCACTCACCGATTCGATATACAGGAATCGCGGCTCGTTGCACGTAGGTTAGGACGTGTACAAGAACCGGCCACGGAATGGGGCTGCTTTTAGGCCGGCTGGTCACGCACTTTCGGATCAACCGTTTAGGGCATCGATCGGTTCTTTGTCTCGTGCCGATGCCTCGTGTCGTGTAATTAAGCCTCTGTAATTCGCAGTTTCGTGTATCCTTGTAGCTGCTCGTCAGGATTTTCTTTCGGGCCTTAATTTCGTCGAGTCCTGTTTGTTTGACGGTGCTGATCAGGAATTCGAGAAACCGTCAAGCACTGTATGGCTGAGGATAATGCGGGGAACACGGTATTACAACTCGGTTTCGGTTTTCCTTCGAAACAGTCCGTCAACAATGATCCACGCGTCTGGCTTGGCGCAGTTCGCGTGCACGCAAGCGCGCGGCATGCGAGTGTCGCAGCTGGCGACGTGCGGTGTCGAGATCGTCAAACGCCAAGCATTCTTTGTGCTCCGGCGGCAGAATATCCCGAATAGATCAGCCTCCCTCGCGGCTCTTACACCCAACCATCTCTCCCCCTCCCTCGCGACTCTCCTGCTTCTATTTTTACCCCTAGCCCCCGAATCATCAACGTGTCCCGTTCTTTTCTACTATTTATTTCGTGACGGTTGACTAATGCTCGGGAGACATCGGGAATTCCGCTGGGATCGATGTGTATTTCGATGCGACCTGCACCCATCCGTTTCTGTTTCCTTAGAAGAACAGACGTTGACTATGTATGTATGCTTAGCATCTTACTAATTAATATAAATACTTTTGAAATTCAATTTTAGGTTAGCTTCGGAATCGAGGGTTTATCCTGTAACAAAATCAGCTTCAATTTAAAGTTGTCATTACGCGCCACTAAGTTTTCCATAATCAGGGTTATACACGCAAGAAAAATTAACAAAGCTATCGTCTGACGAACAAAGGGCTTTATAGAGACCTTAATTAGGGACGGTGAAGGGAGACGGGACAATCCCCAACGATATTAGCGTCATCTAAAATCAACGAAGACCGTAATTCGGAATAACGAAATTGTGGAGGATTGATGGTACAAAAAGGGCGGAGGGTGGTGGGGAGGTTGATAGAAAATCTCAGGACAGAAAGAGAGGACGATTTCGAACGACGATCAACCGGCTCAGATCACAAAGATGATTCGCTTTTGGCGTACCGCCATTGTCGTCCGTTGGACCGAGCAAAATCGAAATGGCAAACGGTAACTCGATTGGCATGGCCTGTACACGCGATTGCGAATTATTTCTCGTGCGGTGCCGCGATCATTTCGCGGCCAAACAATCGTGATCGATTCATGGAAATTTCAACAATCGCCCTGCCCACTGACTGCCACACGTCCCTTTCACCGGCCCCGACGTATCAGCTCCTCCATTGTCCACGGCGAAATTCGTTTGTACACGCACGCACGATCCCCTAAGAGATTTCTAGTTAAAAAAAAAAAAAATCTAAAAGAACTTATCTAGTTGGGAACACAAAGTGTCGTTGCTAATTAAAAATTGTTTCCTAAATAAGAAACTATCGTGACACAGGGATGCCTTGGTATCCGAACTTTTATAAGTCTCAGACTTATTTTTAATCTCTTTTTCTCTATGCAGCAATCATTCCCCTCAGCAAATTCCAGACACACGTGCGAGTCAGCACCCGAGATATTCTCACGAGCGATCCACTAATAAATCACGATGCCCGTAAGAAAAAAGGAATGGAAAAAAGAGGATGAAAAGATTGGTGATCGTACGCCACGGAAAAAGAGAAACTGGCTATTTCTTTCAGCCGGCGTTACTAGGAAGCGTTGGTGTCTACTTCCTCTTTCAAACGTGTCCGAGTCGTCATGCTTAGACCAGGGTCGAATCGATACTAATATTAAATAGCAATAAATATTCGATACTGTCACTTGGTTCTTTTTTTTTTTTTTCACAATAAAACATCGAGTCACGTCTTAATTTCACCCAGCTTTAAATTTAACTTAACCTCGACAATTGAGATCTGCAACACACTTGATTCTGGGAGGCCTAAATAGGAGACATCTTCAGGAACACACGGTGAGGAAGTGGTCGTGTTTAATGATGTTTAAGATGGGGCTTTAATTTTTCATTAGGACAACGGGTGGAGGGGGGAGGGGGACATCAAAGGGGTTCCTAGGGTTTTTTAATCGATGCCTTCGGGGCTGGATGTCCCCGCGGTCGATATTGTCGTCAAACCCTTCATCCGACACCCCTCCCGAGACAACGTATTGACATTTCTTAAATATTGCCGCACCGCCATGTTCTTATTGGAATACGCGTCCTTCGCCTCTTTGTCACCCCCTCGTCGGCGAGATGGTCCCACACGTGGGAACCTGTGCCACATGGAGTGCTGTCCTCGGCACACATGCTTCGAAGAAAAGCAAACGAAGGGCCACGGTCGATGACCCTCCGAAAAGTATCTCGAGAGCGTTTATTGTCCTACGATTAATGGACCTCCCAGACGGCCAGCCGAGTTTTTCTTCGTGTCTACAAGCGATTTTTGTTGATCGGGGCCACCTTCTCGATCGGATTCTTCGTCCTCGGTGAATTCAGGGAGATGAGTAGCACACCTTGAGAATCTCGGATCTTCGGTGTGCAACGTGAACGAAATATTGACCGACATTTCGTAACTCGATACGAAACTGGGTACCTTTTTTTTCCACCTCGTTGATGTTTAATTTACAAATACACTTAAGTTCATTCATCTCTGATCTAGCTGGGGTTCACGAAATTTGAATACAACGTCGTCTCGATAGTTGGTCGCCTCTGGCTCTGCCCTCAACTACGAAGGCAATACCTTACGATGATTCAGTCGACGCCAATCAAGCCGCCATTTAATCAAATCGAAACAAAGACCTCTCTGCACTGCACAAAAGTGTCCCGAACAAAGCACGAATTAGCATCGATGGTATTCTGCCCCCGTCACAAAAAAAAAAAAAAAGAAAAAAGGAAAACCGAAAGTACGGGTGGACGGGGGTGGGGGGTGAGAATGTCGTAAGAGGGGTCGAACGGTATTCTCTTTCGCGATTTGTGTGTATGCTTCGAGTATTTCCTGCCGCATATTACACAGTACGTACCCAGGGACTTAGAGCCGGTCGATATCTTAATAATAAATACAAGAGGGGTTCACCCTTGATGGCTGGTTGGTGTGAGATTGAAGAAGGGGACTGCAGGGGGGAGAGGGTGGTTAGGTGGTGCGGTAAAGAGAGACTGCGCTAGATAGGGTAGGATACAGGGGGGTGGGTGGATGGGGAGAGGGGGGTGAGTTCAAGAGAACTCTGACAGGGGTTGGAGATCATTCGCACCTCGAGGTGTAATGAGAAAATTTGAAATATCACAGCCGTCTCTTGCCACCCCCCACCCAAAAAAATATATAACAGTGCCGGTAGTCATAAACGGCTGATCCACCTCGCCCACCCCTCTTTGGTTACCCCGCGGGAGATTATAAGACGACTCCCTTTCTTGCCGCCGCATAACGCCACCACGATGTTCACCGCGTTCGGTACGATCTTATGTACACATCACGATAAAAGTGTACGTTCTTGCTAGTGCCAATCGAAAATGAAAATATCAAATATCCTTAGTTTGAAAACTGAAAGAATAGAGTGTTACAAGTATCTTGTGTACTAAAATAACTCGAGTCAAATATTTTTAATGTTTTATAATAAAAATAAAAAAACTGAAAGAACTAAATCACCGCACAATCAACAAAAGTTACCAACGGCATAATACTTATGGACGGCGAAAGATACATGACCATAGCAAGGACTTTTAGCGCTATCGGTACCTGAGCGAGCACAATACGGGGGCTATATTTTTATAGGACCACCACGGGAGTCTAATGGCAGTCCATGGCAATAGGGAGAGGGGTAGAAAACAGGGATTTGGTATAGACGTCATTGTTTCCGTTCAGCACCCTTCTTTCCACCCTCCACCCCCACACCCCTCCATCGACTGAAAACTACCCCCTTACAACGGTGTGGCTGCCATTGAAGCCACTTTTTCATCTCTCCACTGTTTCTCTTCCCGGCGTTCTTCCACACATAGATTACAATATTACCGCCCTGGCCCACCCTCACGGCATCGCGACGCCGGCAACGCGCGTCCTCTGATATATACGCGCACTTTTGATCATAACATAAATTTTAATGATGGCCGTGATGAAAATATAAGAACGCAGCGATATTTATGGCGCTTGGTCCGGCCAGTATCCTCTGCGCGTACCACCGTCAACCACCCTCTACCTGTTCTTTGCTTTTTTCCTCTTGGACACCCCCATACGGTGGCCACTTCGAGGAGGACGCGAATCAACCCCCTTCCCGGAATTTAATTGCTTGCTTTTAATCGCGTTTTGTTCGCGAACCAATGATTCTTCAGATTACCAGGGATTCTCAAACCTTATATAAATCGAATCTTACATTTATTTATCGAATCTTATATTAGTGTGCTAATAGACACGAATAGTGAATATTCTAAATGGGACATAGGGACCTAGTAGAGTCGAGTAAAGAATCATCCCAAAGGGGTCGAATTGGTCCCCGAACAAACGTGCTAATCTGAAAACTACCCTCAACGACAGAAAGAATTCGTTTAATCGTATTCTCGCAAGGATCACCGTTGATCTACTTAGTCCTTGATCCCTGGCGTCCCTGTAGTTTTCGTTTTTCCGCTTAACAAACCCACCCTACATCCCCCTTTATCCGCTGGTCCAGGAAGGCCCTGCTGCTTGTCCCGCACTTTTGACGCTTCGCTTTTGAAATCCTTTGATTCCCATCTTTTTCGAGGGCTCTGGAAAACGGCGATGCGCCTTCGCATGGAAAAGGGTTTCCTTCCAGGCCGTACCCTGATTGGGACGATAAAAGAGGGCCGCAGGGACCCGGCGCGGAGGAGGTAAAACACTAATTAGTTATCAAAGGACGAGGAGGGGTTTGGTGACAAAATACTAGATCCTGAAACGAGCGGCACCCTCACCCATATACACCCATCCCTTTTCTGACAGATATACTACCACCATCAAAACCCTCTACCATGGTCCCTTCTTCCTCATTTACCGTGCGTCTTCTCAACTACCCCTTCCTTCCTTCCTTCCTTCCTTCTTCTTCGTCTTTGGATACCATCAACCCCTACGGTGTCTTAATACTCGCGGGAGGACGACGAGGCATGTATTGATTTTCGAATCATTAATTCTACCTCTAATCAGAAGTTGCTGAGATAGTGTCAGAGTGTACACACGGACACGATACATGTGTCTCGACGAACATAACCTCTCTCTGCTTTGCTGGCGATGTTCGGGAAGATGTTCTTAGAATGCCTTCAACATGGAGGCGAGTTTAGGTGACAGATGGGCTGGTATCGAGCAGCGATAGTGCGAATTTGGAAATTCTTGGAATTCAAATACTCTCGGTATTCGTCACGTTGTTGAAGAATTCGATGTTGAATCTAGAAGTTAAAGAATGGTCCTGCAGAGCTTTGGTATGATCAGAAGTCGCGATCGTGATGCGTATCGCGATACAGTTGTTTCCTTATCGAGACGGTCGTACGTCAGCTTCGGACGTGTTTCAGGCATAGAAAGAGGTGTCACAGTCCTCGACACGAATCGTGGCCGACGTTATCAGGGCGAAACAATAAATCTATTGGCCAACGGATCATCGAGTACCTGGTGGTTCGTGGAAACGTGAAAATTTACTGGCGCCCCACGTTCGAACCTTTAAAACGTCATCCGTTTGAACTTGGAAGCTGCCTGATCGTCGTACGCTTCGGAATTTTACCTTGAGATTTATGGCAGATATATCTGGGCTTCTCTTTGTTCAGGAATTAACAAAGTTCAACGATTCGCGATTGCCTCAAATCCTTTCTTTCTTTCTCGAGGAAATTTTTTTTTTTTATACATACAGTTGAGAGCAATAAATTATAAATTTTTTTCTTTTGCAAGTTCAGCGACGGGCTATTGCTTTCGTTGATAAAATTTCAAGACATTCGTTTGAAACAGTAGAAACGTTAGCGATTTCAAATAATTGAACTCGATCGAACAAGCGGAAACTAAGCCCTGATCTGGAATTGCAGTCGTAATCTTCGCGTATTCTGGCTCGAATGCGAAGAAATTAAGGGAATTGAATTAACCGCGACGGGAGAATTTTCATTATCGGGAAAATTGGCAATTTTCCACTGTTAAGCGCGTAACGCCCGATTCTTACGCTGCTCCCTGAGCTAGGAGGGTGGGCGGGAGGACGGGACGAGAATGCTCGCTCCCGACGTCTCGGTTAATTAGTATTGCTCGTACGGGAGAACGTCGATGGGTAAGTCGTGTTTATTCGATTACTTAATTTTTAACAGCCCTTCGTTTCGCTAGGAGGAACAGAGAGCAATACGAAAAGATAATCGAGGGTTGTGGAAAACGGGTGGATTTAAAATTGTTCGGATATTTTTTGATTCTCAAATTTAGGTCCAGCATTGTTAACAAATATTTTAATCGTTAACAACAGTCAAATTTTATTGTAAAGTTTGATGAACACCGAGTAATAAATAAAAATTCGATCCGAAATTTCGATTTAGTTATAAATATCTTGGTCAAAGCGAAGCTACAATGTTTCCAATGACAAACACTAGTAGCCCGACTATCGCTTACTCATCGCTATAATTAGCAATATTCGGGTTGATGTGTGCGTATACATATATACAACGATTCGATTCGTTCCAAGAAACAATCTTTCGATAGATCTCTCTGTCTCTGGTTTAGCACGTAACATCAAATAAATGACTTACGTTTCCGAAAAAAGAAGCCGCGAAGACTAATGTCGTACGCGAACAGCGTCGACAGGAATTCGACGATTACTGGTGACTCATCTCTTGGCAACATACTCTTACCTCGTTTCATATCGTTTTGACAGTGTTCCGTTGAATTTGCACTTCATTTCCCGTCAATTTCGACACTCAACTTCCTTATCATTGATTCGTTGAAACTCGGTTCGGAGATAACGATTGAAAGATTCGACGAGTTAACTGTGCCACTGGAAACATCGAAGCTTTCACAGAAAATAGCGTTAATGAATTTCTTTGTATTAACAATAAGCACGAATGATTTCTGTCTGCGCGGAAACAAAATAATTGTAATTCCGTCAAAAGACGTGAACGCGTGCCACGGATACGTTCTCACAGAAATTTCGTCGCCGCGAATTGGATGGAAGTGATTGTTGATCGTCCGCCACCGTAATTCCCGAAGGACGGCGCGGCTTTTACCCGAAAGAATTTTAACTCGGCGCAGAAACGGGCGATCCGTAGGCGCGGGAAACTTCAAAAAGGTTTCTCTGGAGACAGGCTGATTACTCGATGAGAATACGAGCCGTTTCTCGGTACCCTTTTCCTGTTTGTTACCCTCTCTCTTCGTACTGCCTCTGTGCTTCTTTTTTCTCCTTTGAACAACAGGACGAGACGAGAGGAAGTCTTTGTTTTCCACCTTCGACCCTTTCGAGGCCAGCATTACGTAAACGAATAAAGTCACCTGCACCCTAAACCCTCTAACGAAGATTTGAAGTTCGAGTATTTCCAATTATTATTCAGATTTGGAATTCTGATAATTCAAACATTTAAACGTACGAATTTACATTACAGCCCTAGTTCAATTCGTACAGGCAACTCAGAATTATCTCCGACGTTCTGAAGGTAGTCGAGCGACAAAACTTTTGCGGCTGTTGTACGCTCTTCGGCCTCGTTACCGTAGCGTGTGCGTTCGCGGATCGATCTGAATCGAAGCGGGGTCGATTCAAAAGCTGGTTCGAGTGGCGATGCCGATTAAACGAAATCGCGCAGCCCTGACTCGTTCAGCTTAGAAACTTCTCCTCAGGCCGGCTGTTTGTTTCTTTTGCTTGAATTCTCGAGTCGCGAGCACCGAAGCGCGACATCAAACGCATTCATCCCTTACGGAACGCCATCCCCCCTGCGTGTTCGTCTCGCGCGCACCAGCCTACGCGCCGCGACTGCAAGGATTGAACAGGTTAAACGATAAAATCGTCCGGAGGTCTTTTGAGGAATGGATTTCTAATGATTGATAAAGATAATTAACCGAGCACGCTACGGGAGCTCGACTCCAGCAGCTCGGCAACCCTTTGATTCCGCACCCAACCCCCGCTACTCTTCACCGACCCTCCACCCTCGTCCCACCCCACGTTCTCGTTCCCGGCTTTGAAATCCCCCGTCTGCAGAAGCGATTTTCCTACCGATCCCTCGCTCCCCCGCTCCTTCTTTTCGCAAGAAAATTCGAGTCTCAGGAACTTCGTTCCGTTACCGTAGATGGTGGCTTATTTGCCTTCTTGGGTGGACGAATTTTGAGCTTGGATCTGGACAACACGACACCGCAAGGGCATTCATGTTTAGGCTTCTAATGAGTTGCTAAGGGCAGTAGCTATATCACTGGGTTCCACCCATACGGAGCACCATTTTTTGACTGTGCCTGCACGGGTGTTATTTCCATCAGAATCTCCGCATAAGAGTCCAGTCTGTATATTTTCCAGCTGCACCAGATAGCTCGTCGTTCCTCTTTTATCCTCGAACATCACAGGATGCTCTGTATCCACGTGAAAGGAATTTCCTTGATACGAATAGTTATCTGTCGATCTCTTATCGTCAACAACCATCGAAGAAGAGACACATAATGGCGAAAAAGCCGCTAACGAAAAACAACAACTGTACGATCATTCTGTTCAACATGGACGTGAAATGGAAAACCCTTGCAGATGGTGGGATGGTAGTTGGTCAGGAGCTGGAGTTGTCGTGGGGGGGGGGGGGGGGGGGGGGGGGCTGGGTTTGAAAATAAGCGATAATGCGACAGCTTTACTTAGCTAATTAGGACTCTCTCTGTCTCTCTGTCTCCGTCCGTTTGGTCGTCGTTTTCTCGCACATCTCTCAGCCATCCACCTCCCGTTCAACCCTGCGCCACCCACACCCTCTCTGGATCCTTTCACCGCGAGTATTAATTCATTTAGATATTATTTTCCGAGCCAGGCATTAACGTTCTCAATCAAATTAATTAAATCACTCTCGTCCGGCTCCCCGCTCCCAGCTCTGTCTCGTTCTTTTCGCGAGGCGCACGCGTGAGGAGACGAGAGCCAGGAGAAAGGAGTGGATTTTTGGTGAGCAGTGGAGGAGGGGTGGGGTGAAGTAGAAAGGCGGTAGACGACGGGAAAGGGGTTAATGCAAAGGTCCAGGATAATTACCCACATGGCTGGCAATGCGTATTTCACTTTGATCAAGTCTGTGTTTTTCTTCGTTCGCCTATCAGACCCTCCCCCCCTGTTCCCTTACCTCTTCTACACGCCCACGGCTGGCCGTTCTTTCCTCGCCTGCACACCCTTACATCGTGAACCGGGGGTCTCTGATGGGTAATCGGGGCTTTTGTCTTTGGACCTGCACATTTTAATTATTTTAAAGCCGGCCCGCGAGCGTCTAATTTCCGCCGCGGACACGGCTCTGTGTTTTGCGAAAAATCCTCTAGAAGGATATACGCAGACAGACGTTTCATGCTACTGGATAGCACGGAGATTTGAACCTGTCTCATAGTCACTGCCGTGTCTCGTCTTCACATCTAATTTCATTCTTTCAGCGGGATATTTCGAATGTTGGCTTTTGTTAAGGAATTCTCGAAATACTATAATCAGATATCTGTGCGGCAGATGTAGGATCAGTCTGACTCGGTAACCGAATGTTAAGACTTTCATACGATTCTGAACAATTTTTTCTACGACTCAAATGAATTCGGACGAACCGTCGATGGATGCAGAAGAGCTGCTCGACAGAATCAATCGAACGAATCGAGTGTAGACGCGACAAGAACGTCGAAGATACTCCCCCGTTGAAGATCGGTTGTATTAACGCATCGGAATTAATTAAATCCCGTTTCCTCGATCCGTCTATAGCCGGGGTTCGCCTAATTTATTAAGTCCCTGCGCCGCTAATGATTCGCGAGATCTAATAATTAGGTTCGTTATCGCTATTATCAGGGCAAGATAAAGGAGGCGCCCGCCAGTGCCGGAGACGACTCGAAGAATGCGACCGCGCGGTAATTAATGCAACGTCATATAATAAATATCGAGTGCAGGGCCCCGTTTCGCGTCCTGGCTTCAAATTGAATTCACTATAGTGTACCGGCGCCAATACGCTCTCGCCTTCGCTCACCCCCTACCCCGACCAACCCCTTTGCCCCTCAGCCAGTGTCCCTGGCATCGATGCTTCCATCAACCCTCTTTTTAAGTACCTCTTTTGGCTCGAAGCGACAAACAAGCCTCGATACGAAATGAAAATCAAATGAAGATTAAGGCCTGACTTATAATGAGAAGATTGCCTCGGGGTGGGAGGCGGTTTTGATGGGTGATTATCGGAGACTCTTTTCATCGCTCGTTCGCGGTGATTTCTTTCCTTTTCTTTTTATTTAACGTCTTCTTTTTGCATTTTTTTTAATTAAAATACGCGAACGATATTCTTTTTTGCACTCGAGTTATCGGATTTTTGTATTTCTTTGGTATCGAAGCGGTTTTCCTTTAGAAATCTATCGAATACTATAATTGCAATTTTTGGGAACGCGTTACAATTTTATCCCCCGTTTTCAATCTGGTTTCATTCTATTTGTAAACGGTAGTTGATTTACTTTTACGTTGCAATTAGCCGGGAATCAATGTTTCAACGTTGGTTTCAATATTACGATGTGAGCACGGTTATTGGTTAACTGTGCAACAAACACGGTTGACAGAAAAAATGAATTATACTTCGTGTCAAACGTTATTATAACAATGGACCGTTTTAATGAATTTGTTGGAAAGAAGTTAATCGAATAACGAGCACCGCAGGTTCTGCCCTGGCTTTGTTATGCAAGCGATTCTTCATTCGGCTTTTATCGCAACATCAAACAATATCGAATACGAAACAAATTTTCAAATGAAAGTTTGAAACAAACGTGTTGATTGCCTCTAAAGTGTTGATCACGCGTTTATAATAAATTCCTAATAAAAATTTTCTAATACACCATAGAACAAAATGTCGTATTCAAACGTACCCCACCCCCTTGTGAACACCACGTTTCTACGTCCCCTTTCAAACGCCAAAACGAAAGGAAGAAGCCGAGGCTTCGAACTCACCCTTGCGGCGAAATTCGAGCCCTCCCTCATTCACGACCGACCCCCCCTCCCCACACTTTATTTCACGGTCCTCGATGCCCCTAAAACTGGGCTGTTTTATATATTTCCTTTTTTTTTTTCAGAATGGTATGCAAAAAGAGCGAAGAATCGGGGGCGCGAGAGACGTTCCCTCGCGGGGGGAAATCTCCCCCACAATTTGGCCAAGAAAATGGCGGACAAGGGAAGGGGCACGAGGTTGAAAGGGAGCCTTGTTTGCGAATAATACCCGCTTCTCATTGTTCTAATTATTCGGTGCATGCGATTAACGCGTGTGCGACATTCTCGCGGCAAGAAAAGGAGTGATGAGGTAAGGGGACAGAGCCACGACCGATGTACTCCCACACACGGGGCACAACGGGGCACACAATGCGTGTCACGGGGTGACAATGCTCGCCGTTTGACACTCAATTAACGAGTTAATGCGGTACCGTTGATAATTAAACAAATACGCGTAGGTTTTTTTTTTTGTACCGGCGGTCCTCGGGCATCCGTTCCTGGACAATCAGGAACGTATTCAGCGACCGGGCACAACATTTGTTAAACTTTATTGGCAATTATCGGACGGCGATGAAGGATTGAAGGATTCACCAAACTTTTGTTAGAGAAATCTGTCAATTTTGTTTAAAACGTGCGTCTGTAGTGATATGTAGTTATCTTTTGACGAAAGTAATGAAAAATACAGATTTCATCCGTACCTGATTTTTATTATGAAAATTAGTTTGGATAGAGTTTTACGAATCGAATTAAACCATTCGCAGCTGGCTCGATCCGTCACGGAGTAACACGCGAAGGAATTATGCCGCTCGGACCGATTATTCTACCACCGGAAACGGATGTGTGAAACAGGAGGGGTGCAATTGTGCTCCTTGTCGCGAGGAGCGGAGAATCGTAAACGAACAAAAGGAATAAATCATTATTGTCCGAGACTTTTGGTTATGAAAATTCTTTGAAAACTTCGTGGTTCGAAAAATTGTTTCGTCGATTCAATTGTGAATATTTTTATAAGAAACATTTTATGTCGGAGGTACATAGGATTTATTGGCGGTCTCTGTCGTTCGAAATTTGAAAATTAATCGAGCACGAACCGTTCCGTTGCGATTGTCGACAAAACAATGACTGTTGGAATCGATATTAGCAATGAAAATATTCGCGATCGAGGATCGAATGTTCCTGCGGACCGTAAACACATCTTTAAACGAAATATATACATCAGCTTCGATGTGTTGTGTCTTTGGCGCAAAACGATATCGTATCGCGCGCTCTTATCACCTTCGATACCATTATCAACTCGAATTGTTCTCGATACTGCGAGCCATTGCACCGGAAGCACGCTTGCCACTGTGCCTCCTTTCCCTTCCGTAGATTTCCTCTCGACAGACCAATCTCTTGTGCTTCAGAATTATTCCCATTTTATTGCTACACGATAGTTGATCAATTCTTCGACAAAAAACGTGTGCTTTGGCATTGTGAGGCTTAAATTTTTGTTAGATCTTTCATAAATAATTAGTTCCTTCGAAAAATTCATCAGAAAATGTATGTGTAGAATTCATTAAAAATTGCTGAAAGGTGTCAAGAAATTATTCGTTGGAAGTGAAGAGTTGATAAATTTTTATTGTTTTTTTTTTCTTTTTTTATGGGAGTCCTTTTCTGATCGGTTCTGAACGATTCCAGGAACAGATAACCGGTGCCTGCTGTTGTTTCCTGGGTGGTTAGGCATCCACCGGTCGTTATCTGGTCAAAGCGACACCCAAACATCGACGAATCAACATCAAACAACATGCCAGTCGATCTTCCGTCCCTTGTAAACACTTTTCGATGTTGTTCTTTCGTCCCACCAGTTATCTCGCAGCGGTGTCTCGTTAAAAAAACTATTCCTGGGTGACGATTGGTGTTTCAGGCCACCGGGTACGATTAATTAATCAATTAATCTCTCAGTTTTTTGTATTCGATCGATTGATTTCGTTTTTTCTTTTTTGGATCTTTTCATTAGTTTGCTTTCGTGGTTAAAGGGTTTCAATTGTTCTGGATTTTAAGTATAGGAAGGAATTTCACTCGAGCAAGAATTTTCACCGAAGAAATTAACAGTCAAAGAGTATTTGTCAGTAAATACGGATTTGACACGGGGTTGTTTTGGTGCACCTGACTTGTGTCAGTGGTTTTCACCCTTCTCCATCTCTCACCCTCTGATTCGATGAAACAAATTCTCCCCTCGTTCGTGTCGCGACCACGTGCGAGCCCCGAAATTTGTCTTATTCCTCGTTTTATTCTATTTTTTTTTTTTTTTTTTTTTTTTTTTAACTCGATCGCACCTTCTCAGCTTCGCCATTTATTATTTAGAATTAAGCTTCGAATTTAAAGGTGCACTATTGTACGCTGTATGAATTCTATAAATTTAACAAAAATAAGTAGTGAAAACTGACTTTGTTTTGTCAACTATCGTGCTACCGGCTAAGAATCTTGCATTGGCAACGATTGCGGGATAATTTTGCAATTAGTCGCTCAGCTGCGCAGAGTCCGATAAAAGTGTCGCGTTGTTTTCATAGTAAAACGAATTTCCTCGAATGAAATCAACTTCGATACACACATTTTGGGTGTGATCGGATGAAAATATTGGAAAACGTTTTGTCGAAAAGCCTCGGTGAACCGTCGTCGGACCAACGATCATCGAAGGGTGAAACGACCGGGAGACGAGACGAGAGAAGTTTACGAGAAGAACGTCCGGTTAGAGGAACTCTCTCACAGCAGCGGCTCAAAGACTCGAAACATCTGTTTGACATCCCTGTTTGTCAAGGCGTGACTCGGCACTTGTGCCGCATCCACACAAAAGAGATCCATTCCTGTCTTCACGATCATCGTCCTTGCGATCGATCTACGAACTGCGAACCATTCGCGTCCAATTACGCGTGAAAATCGTAAACAATCGCCGACAGATGGCTCGGAAAGTAACTTCTCATTTTTTTCTTCTTCTCTTTTCGAGACTCTATTCACCCTTTTGTTTCTTCCCTCTTTCTTTTTTTCTCTCTCGAGTACGGATCCCTATCATTCAATCTACATAGTTGTGTTTTTATTGTGTTGGTACTGAAAGTACCCTTTGGTTCGTGGACTATTGGGGTTCGGGCGATCTACATTTAATATTCTAAAATATAAAATAAACTGTTTAAAAGTCTAAACTTCTGATGGTTAGCAGTTGTCCACAAAAATCCACCGGCCAGAGGGTTTATAATTGATGTATTTGAAATTATGGAGCTTTGAAATCAGAAGTGGTTCACTTGTACCAATGTGAGTCACTGTTACAAGGAAGTGGACGAAGAAGTTTTTTTTTTATGGGAACTAGTAATTGATAAGAATTCATGTAGCGTTATATTTTATCGTCGTGGCTGATATTACACACCCGGTTAGCTACCAGTGACAAATGTCATTATTGTTTCGCGTTGATAATGATTGACACGTTCGTAAATACTTGGATCTGTCCTTTAACAACATAGCATAGTATCCGACGGACGTATTTTCAGATCGATTGAAATTTCTTCGCGACAAGGCGAACGCTGATTTCATCAATCACTGTTCTCTGATCGCAGAAAGGCGAGCCGATGTTTCTTTCGCCTGGTGTACGTGAGTTAATAAGTCAATCAAAAGGCGTAAAAGACCTTCGATTACACGAATTAAGAAGCCAGCGTTAAGGGCGGGCCGTGGAATCGAGTGTAATGAAAGGATGGGGAAGGTGAGACTGTTTTATGGGGATATCGAAGCTATCCATTACAACACGGCGCACCGTTGTCCTTGTGTTTGGCACACCGACGAAAACGGATATCCGTTGTGTTCCATCCGCGGCGATCACTTGTTGCTTGATCCTGCGTGGGTCAAAGGTGCGTTATTGTTGTTCGTCTTGGTGCAAAATTGCAGAAAGAAACAAGTAATAGTTAATAAATTAAATGACGAGTCTGTGACTTGAAAAGGGATGTCACCATTTTGTTAATCGAAAGTGTCGTGAAACGGCACCTACGGTACATTAAATCAAACGTTAATGTTTAATGCGAATGTCAAAATGGATACTTGTCGGTTATAAAGAATGATCGACTTCGAAAGTAGCGGAGACTGACAAAATGTCGCTTGTGGTATATTAAATTAAAGTTTAAAGTTTAATGAAAATGTCTGTATAAATGTTCCATTAGTATTCTTAATACGGAACTGCTCGTTCTTTATTATGTAATGAATTGAATAATAAACTGCTGCAACCAATATCATTAGCCGTAGCTCACGGGACACCATATGACAATTTTATGACAATCTATGGCGAAAAGCGTGAGGTTATGGGAAAAGGCTAACGTAAAAGCGATAGAATTTCATGGCAGGATCCGACTCGATATATCTTTCTATGTTTTTGATTAACTGTTGCTACCTGATTGCAAATGAATTTGAAAGATCGAATTGGCAAGTATGTTAGAGTTCCATTCAAAGTGATTTTGACTCTGTACTTTATTAGCTTTTATTGAGATAAAAAGCATGGGAGGGACGCGTATGGTGTCCCAGCAGGGGCTTCATAAAAATATTTTTAGATTCCCGGCTGGGGGAAAAAAAAAGTTAGGGGAACCAGCCATGATCGGAACAAGCAACACGTGCAGTCAATACGTCTCGAAAGAGAATCGAATTTTTCGAAACGAAAATTGGACCCATGTACCGGCACACTTTATGTTTCCTTTCCTTCGTCTATTTTTATGTAGACCATTTCTCTCGAAGTACGACAAAAATTATACATTTCCTCTGTCTATTTCCACCGCTACGTTCTTGTAATTAACCATTCGTTTCCTTCTGACTATCACAATTGATAAACATTTTTCAGAAAAGTATATTGCTAACTTAGTTCTTCAGACCGTCTCAACGTAGCCTAATTCTGATCTTCAAGTAACAAAAATATTTTCGGAAAATTTATGCCCCGATTATCATGCATAATTGATTCAATAGCAATCAGCGCGTGTGCGAGGGCAAGTGCCCCGTTCGTTCGGCGCAAACAAACGGCGATACAGATACCCTGTAAAAAGTGTCGGCACCCCCCAGTTTCCTCGAAATCCCTGCAGTCTAGTCTCATCATTCCGTGCCCTGTGTGATGCACCCCCCCACCCCTTCGTCACACATACAACCTAACTATCCCCCTCCCCAGTTGTTCTTCGAAGCCGCAGGCAGCAGTAGCCGGCTCCGGCGGTCAATACTTTCACGGCTGGATATAAAACGCTCGCGATAAACGTATCGAGATAAAGCGGCGCGCTATCATTGGCCAACGGCCCCTCTGTGCTTCCCCCCTTCCCCTCCGGGTGCCCTCCTGTCCTCCTCGTTCAAGAATCCCGTATTTGTCCGGCGCTGGAGAAAGAGCTATACCTTCGTCGGCAAACCCGGGAACACACGATGAAAGAGGAGAGGGAATCGCGTCTTTCTCGCGTTTAACCTCCCTCCCACCTCTCCCCGCCTTTGATCGTCTTGGACTCGATCCGAGTTCGATGTCTCAGCGTTCCGTGGCGGCGGGGGCGGGGGCGGCGAGGAAGGGGAAAAAGGTGCGAGAAAGATGGGACGAGAATCGTCGGCACCGCCCCCTTTTTTAACCACGCCTACCCTCGATATAATATTATATCCAACCGTGATATACCCCCTCCCCACCTGCCCCCGACCACTCTCGCGCGGAGACCCGTCCCGCGGCTTTCTCTACGTGCATTCGGAGATACGTGTTTACGTGGGATGTGCACCCGGGATAACGAACGATGCTTTACTGGTATGCTCGATTCTCGAAAATGATTTTTTCCCTACGGAAATCGTGATCCAAGTTTCTTTGCCAGCTGATGCCTGCGTTGTGGCGCATTTATTTGATTTTGTTGCGGAATTTTGATGGATTTTGAAAATGATCGACTGCAGATCGAGCCATTTAGTTTTTCTTTCACGTTCGGAGTATATTTTTGATGGTTTTTACGTTTGTGGAGTTCGCGAGAGTTATGGTATACGAATAATTTTTGTTCTATGAATAAGTTTCGATTACGATAATTAATAAGCGTCTGATAAATTGAATTAAGTTGCAATTTATTACGTCCGAAGGAAACAAATTGATGGCTATTGGATTTAATTATTTGATTAATCACCTTCGACTGGTTAATAATTCTTTTGATTCAGTTATTTGTTTAATTAGCTGACTGACGACAAATATTCTGACGGGTTTCCATTAATTCATTCGTTCGAATAAATATCGTGGCTCAATAAAGAATCGTCTGAGATAGGTGGAAATTTAATCGTCCGATAATTAAGGAATTTATGATCGCAGTTATTGATCTGATTATTAAAATTAGTCTCCGCTTTGTAGTTAAATTTTCTTTTTCCTTTTAACTAAATGGAATTACTTTTTTAGAATGGGTTACAAACTAAAGGGTCCCGAGTTATTGAGAGCTAAAGAAGCATCGAATCGGACCAAGAATATCTTAAAATAATCAATTCTGGCAGAACAATCATCCGATGTTTTTCAAGATCGATAGATGACCGTGATTGATCCTTCCGTTGTTCGACCGATCAGACAGGTACACATTAACCGGCCAGGGAACATGTAATTTCGCGTTCTTACCACGGTGCCATCTGTCCGTGGCAGCAGCTTTTACGTAACCCCAGGGATTCTGTCACGATATCTATGCTTGCACTCGTGCAACGCGCTCGCGCACACAATAACGCCGTTCCCTTTTTTTCCCCTCTTCTTTGTATTGTCCGAACGATAAGAACAGGCAGATTTCTGCGTTGTCTATCGGGATTTTGCCTCGTTGGCGATTAATCGATCGTCTGGGCCGATTGTCTACGGGCGCATATTGCACACGAGGCCGACCCTGTCACCGGCAATATCGTGTCTACGTTGTCGCGAACTTTTTTCCCGCTGCTGACAATCAGCTTCATCCTCGTTGGAACGGATATGCCCGTGTTAAATGCTGGCTTTTCACGCGCTTCCCCTTCTTGGCGTTGGAATAGCCCCGCTAACGTGAAAGATCGGATCTTTTGGACACCGGATAAATCTGCCTCGAAGAATATCACGAAGGCGGAATTGTCAAAGCGAAGTAAAGGATTAAAAACATTCACAAGAAGTTACAATTTCTTTAAAGAATGGAAGAAACGAAAGTGGCGAAAGAAATCAAGGTTACGGAACGAGGAAGGAAATCGGGAAATAATCAAACGGCCGATTAAAGGCGGTCAAGTGGTGTGGTAGCCGGGTATCAATAAATCGAGAAGCCGAACGCTTGATAGTCGCGTTAATCAAGCGCACATCCGGCTCGATGGGATTCCGCCCACGGTTTGCCTCGTGCAAACACACTCGGACCCGACTGTGCGCCACCACCATCGAGAGGGGGATGAGTTCGATTCCTCGTTTTTTCTCTTTCTTTCTTTTATTTCCTCCCTGTTCGCAAGGGTGGACGAAGGGGGTTTAACCACGCCACGTGGTTTCCACGCGTGATACGAGACACGTTGCGTACACGTCCGACCGCATGGTTAAACGGGCAAAAACGTCGTGGAAGCGATCATTCGTTCGTTGCCGGGGCAAAAGCGTCATTCAAGTGTCATTTAGATTTTGATCAGGACCAAGTGAAATTGTGCGATTAACACCGTCGTATTTATCCGTAGAAAATGGAAATTGTAATCGTTTAGACGATTTGTTATAATTTCATGCGTTCTAAATTTAATTTCCAGTGATTCCTCAAAAGTTAAAATTTCTAGTTGAATAATTTTCAGCGAGCGTCAATTTAAATCGCAACACGTAATATCAATATCCTTGTCACTTGGCTAGTTCCACTCGTGCCCCCCTTCTCCTCACCGGCAGCTCGGCGAACCATCAGTCAGTTCCGGTCGCGACCACGAACCTAACCACCGTTTCCCTTTCCCTCCAAAACCGACGGAATTAAATCGGTCTCTCTTCACCACGAATGTCGAACGCCTTATCGTCGTTAAAGTAACTCGATAGGAGTCAGGCTGGCTCATTGGAATTTTACCACAAGTGATCCCAAAGTACAGTAGATGATTATCGAATCATATCACTTTGAACGAAGATTGTTTGCCGAGTTCGTATAAATTATTTCTTAGGGAAAGATTGTCAAGAATTAAGCAGATACCTGATACCAATTAATCTAGGGAAGTTCCCAAACTGGGACGAAAATTTCAGCTACGTCGATGCTTATCATTAGTGATAGTCGATAGCAACGATTGATCAGCATGCGTTATGCAATTGGCAGGAAGGGATGGGTGGGAGGGGATGCGATTCCCACGTCTCGAAACGCGACAGAGAAATCAGCCAGCCAGTCGAAGAAGGGAGAAGAGCAAGGCAACGTCTTCAAGTTCATGGCTGCGTTTAAAACACCATCTGCGAACGGACGTGGCCTGCTAGCGGGTCGGAGGGGCCGGCTGCCTGATGTATTCTGACGCGTGATTATGCCACGGAGGTCAGACAGGATCTATGCCTGACTGCACCTCCGCCATTGCTGGCCCACGATCGCGTGTATATCTCCTCTAAACGTTGAATAATACCCGTGTGCCGATCTTTCGAGGAATTCTTTATCAGCGTTTCAGCTCGGGACACGACAATGGCACCGTGCGTGGATGTCACGCGTCGTTTACAAACGTCGACGCAAGGTGGTTCACGAGTGCGATGGAACGCTCGAAGATATCACTTTTGACTGGTTGGTGTTCATTTGGGAGCTGTACTTGGGCGATGAGTTAAGAATATTGTTTACCTGTGACGTACTCTCGACGGCTCTCAAATGGACATAGTTTCTATATCTTGAATACCTTCTGGTTGTAATTAACCTTACCACCGATTCGTACGGCAATTCCAAGGTCGTGCTGATTAGAATTTCTTTCTTAATATCTTATCGATGACAGTTCATCGCACAGAGTAAGAGATCGTCTACTGGTAGCCCAGTTTACGTTGCGAAAATTGTGTTTGTGACTATCATTCCCCAACCGATTTTTCGAATCACCCTCTTCTACGAAGAAAGGAACAATCGAGGGGCAGCAAAGATGCGGCGAAGAAAGTCACCGAGGAGTCGAACCGAAAGGGAAATTATTCAAAGTGAAAAAAGAAAAAAAAAATGGAAGGAGGAAATACTTCCGTGAAGCCCTTGACACGGAGGAGCTCAAGTGTGGAAAGCCACTTCAAAGCCACGGGCGCTAATTGGATTTACAACGAGTTAGTCTCTCCATGGACGAAGTTTCGAGTATCTGCGCAGCAGTGGCGCCCTCACGCGTGTACCTGTTATTATTTTCTTTTTTCTCGTAACCGGATGCGTAGGTTAAGTTGACCCTGTAAGTGAGCCATCATCACTTTTCCCATTTTTCGTTGGAAAAATGCCGGGCACCTTGATGCCCGCGAAACGGCAGATACCCTTGTCCCGATGAAGATATTCCTCCATAACTTCTTTTGGGCGTTTGGTTCCTTCCAAAATTGGTGCCAAACTTCACTTGGCCGATCGAAAGTTATGCAGGCTGGAATTGATTTGTCGCGGGTCAAATTGCTTCGGGGGTTTCACACGGGCAAACCAAGCCACAAAGGCTGCTCCCGTAAAACACAAAACGTAAAAAGCGTATGGGCCGATATACATACATATACATATACATATATGATCGGGGCGCAGAGGCTATTCAGTTGAAACCAGTTTCTGGGCCAATTCTTCTTGTCTCCCTCCCTGTCGTGATGCCACTCTTCTTCTGTCTGACGCTCGATTTACATAGATCTCCTCCTGCCGATCTGCATATCGGGTGTCGTTCGAATTAGGTCTGTTTCCAAGGGACCACCCCTCGTTACCCCTCTCCCTTGCTCTCCTATTATTTCGCGCGGGAAAAGGGGCAACCTTTTCATGGGCTACGTTGCTGGGCTGCGATTGGAGGAATCTTAAAGTTTCATGGTGGGATAAAAAGCTGTTGAATTGATTGCCAGGTGGGGTGAGTATGATTTTGGGACCCTTGGGTGCTCGTTAAAAAATTGCGACTTCTGTCGGTTACCGGGCTATTCGTTCCGTCTTCCTGGGTGCTAGGTACCGAGAGACTGTTGCTCGTAACTTATTCCTGACATGGTGTTGCAATTGCCATTTCGATTTTCAGCGGTTTTTAGGGAATTTAATTCTTCAGTGTGCTGGATCGAATCAGTTGTCGTTTGAATTGAAGCTGCGAATGGTAATTAGAGCAAGTGTTCGCCACGCATCCAAGGTGAGTCTAGTTAAGTTCTCCACAGGCGGGTCGCTTACAACCGGAAGCGAGCTGTCTGATTCACATTGGTCGAGTAATATCCACCGCTATGACCCAGGCCCCGGCGACATTGTATCCGTATTTCAAAATATGCGACCACACGTGTTACACTCGTCCGCGTGTTATTTCGAGCGAGGCGTTTTCTCGGGGGCTAGGCGTACGTCACTGGCCCTTCTTTTTCTTTCTTCTTTCTTGTCTCCTCATGGCACTTGTCTCTCCCCTAGGATCGGAGCCACTTCGTTCGTTTTATGCGTTTCGGAAGCTGAAAAACAACGCCGTCTCCCGGAAGCGACAGTCACTGCTGCGCGTCGTTAAAACTCTTCATAGTGTCTAAATTCGATACATTTGTAATGTTGAAAAATGAGCTCTCATTATGCCTGGTTTAGGTCTGGATTGGGTTAAACCTAACAAATATTTTAACTTAGTAATCAATAACAAGGTGAAACGGGTGATGAGCAATGTTGGTTGTAGGGCCTAGCAAAAATGCCGGAATCTTTTCTCCTATATCATCACATTTCCCTAGTAGAGGCTACACTGCTAGGTAATGTACGACGTAAAAATGAAAATTTCGATCATTCGAAGAAGCAAATGTGTTGAATTTCCTGCAAATCTGGTTGGTGTATCGAAGTGAAGGCACGGCCTCGCTACGATGGATCCCACGTCGAGTCTGTAAATCATACAGCTCGTGAAGATCCGCGAACTTTTGCGCCATCGCAATTGCGAAACGCTTTCAATTAGCGCGCTTTCTAATTGTAACTCATCGCAATTAGAATCGGCGAAATTACGTGCGCGCATTGCACGGTTCAGCTGGTCGCATTATGCGCCGACGCCAGACGGTCTTACCGAAGCCTAAATCGCGGTTGTGTGCGCGGGTGCACGCGCGTGTAGGTTCCGACATACAGAGGCATACCAAGAATCAGTACACGGGTTATTAAGCAACGTCATTCGCACGTTCCCCCTCTTCAAGGTGCTTTCGTTTCTTTTTTTCTCTTTTTCTCTTTTTCCTTCTTGTTTCCACGTCTCTCACTCTCTCTGCCTTATTCCTGTTCGTCTTGTGCCCGGTTCAGGAGCGGTTCCGGGCCGACGCAGATGCGCTCGTAAAGAGCGATGATGATAAGGTTGGGAACGAAAGAAGCGCGAGGCGTGCGGAGAAATTAGCGGGACCCACAGATGGACACAGTGATAACTCTCGAAATTCATGCCAGCTTCATCCATCTTTCCCAGCTCTTTGTCTTTCCACGATCTAAATCACTAACTGTTCGTTCCGATATGAATAAATCTTTCAGTTTATAGGTTATGCGCGCTGGAGGCCTCGAAACTAGTAAGTGGACCTCAAAACTCTTGAGGAACATCAAAGATAACTTTATAGATAATTCAGCAATGGAATCTTTTCTATAATTCTGACCAGAAGACAAATTTTAAAAGAACCTTTTTTCATAAACAACCGTTCTATAGTTCGGCGTTGCACTCTCACAGCTAGGTGCACGATTCCAAGAAAAGAAAGATAGAGTGGGAGAGTAGCCGCAGGGTAACGAATGATATGCATACGCGATATGCTGGCCCGATATTTATACGGCCTTGCATCGTCCGTTTCGAACGTGGACAATGAGCCACAAACCGTCTCATGGGGTCGCAACGACCGGCTACTCCTGATAAGGGATATAAGTAACACCTGAACCGTGTTTCCGGTTGCGAGCTGCTAACTTTGTGGCTTTCTACGTGGCGGTATTAAATCCTCTGCCGCGTCTAAAAGTATTTCTATAGAATACCCTTCGTTAACAAAAGATACCCAGCCTGCCGATACTAAAATCGCTAGACATTTATTTCGATCAAACCTAATTTCTATAATTCTACAGTTAACCACAACCTTTTAGTCTCGCATGTACCGTTTCCATGTACGGCAGAGCGTATTTAATTGCTCCTCGCATCCTACAAAATCATCGAACGAGCCCGGGACCCATCGAGCCATTGTTTCAGCTCGAAAAAAGAGACGCTCACGATACGCGTGTGCTTACTCGAAGGCATTACTGTAACAACGTATCCGCTACTGCATCGCATTATACCGAGTTACCGCTAGTTTCGCGTGGCCACGGTTTTCTGCACTTTCGGCGCGGCCAGCGGCGCCGCGAGAACGTCGCGAAAACAAGCCGCATCCGGCTGTCTTAACGGGATCCCACTGTCTGTTTTGTTCGTTGGAATAGTAGCTCACCTACTCGTTAACTACTTCAAGGAATATCTCCGATACACTGGCGTTGCACCCTCGTCTTTCCCTAGGGGAAATCGCGATAGCCCTGTTATACTGAAAAGCCAGCCACTGGGCGTTACGGTTAGGCACGATAATTATCTTAGCCTAATCAGCAGTGGAACGTGATCACTCCCAATTGAAAGTATACAGGAACCGGCGAGGTTCCTGAAAAAGGAGAAAAGAGAAAAGAGGTTTGCACGTCGTTGAGTTAGCGTGCACGTGCAACGGCACGCACCGCGCGTGGAATTCTTGCGAGTGCACGTAAACGGTCATAAAGCAAAACGATCTTCGGCGTAACTCGGGTTTCTACGATGTTACACGCTCAAGTTATCTGTGCATCGGTCTTTGAGTGTACGCTAAGTACGGCGTCGGTAATAACCACGCGAACGTGTGTACACATACACGTATTATATGTGCATATGTAACAGAGCCAGAGAGGGTTAGTTCGACGATGCGCCACTAGAGGCGAATACTAAACGGATATACTTGTGTACGGGCCTTTAAGTAGGCTCTCTCCCCCCTTTTCTGTGTGCGTGACTCTCTGCGGAAGCGTTGCATTGAGACCAATCGAATAGAAACTAATTTAATACGAACGAATATACGCGTTTCGAAAACGATCGCTTCACGTTAACTCCCAAGACCACACCAAACATCACGTAGATTTGTTCCCTCAAAGTTTTAA
The DNA here is from genome assembly GCA_943735885.1 of Stelis phaeoptera. NCBI lineage: Eukaryota > Metazoa > Arthropoda > Insecta > Hymenoptera > Megachilidae > Stelis > Stelis phaeoptera. The sequence continues at coordinate 4,243,755 of OX030946.1, forward strand.
GATTCCGTGTTGTCCAAAGATTGACTCAGCGAAGGATTAAACATTCCTGTATTGCCAGTTGAAGAAATCCTTTATAAACAGTGCCCCCAATATTTCTGTTACGTAGTGCGATAATTTGTCTTTTTTTTCGAAACGTTTTAAATCGGTGGAAAATAATTGAAGCTTTCGAGGAGTTGAACCACAAGGTATGTTGGCGGATGAGAGCGGGGCAACCGTGTGCACGATGTTCCAAATGAAGTAACAATTGTGTGACGCATGGCTATACCGATTACGAAAGTTTGATATTCCAGGGACTTTTGCACGCCGCTAACTGTTACCGATTGCAGTAAATTCAGCGAGCGCGATGCCCACGACGCTATAATAAATTTCCGTGGACTCGTACGTTCGTGAATCACGTGCCGCGGCTGCTATTGTCTAGGAAAGAAGAAACTCGGTGTACCGTGGCGTGATTGCATGATGTAAGCGATCAATTTTTTAAATTTTATTTTCCAAATTTCCCAGAAATCCGGTTTATCGGATGTGACATTGTTGATCATCTCTGTTTCACGCCATTCCAGATTAATATTCAGTTCGTAATATGAATTCGAAAAGCCTTTGAAAAACCAATTCTAATCTTTCCCAATGACTGAGCATTGCGCCAGTGGTATGCCTATATTTTTCTAAGCTACCACGGAAATTTCGCGTTGCCATGTTTCCAAAACAACGAGCCTAACCTAAAATCGAATTACACGCATTGCATTTCCAGGCCCGGGTGCGGTGCCGCGAATGCTAATTAACGTTTCGCAAGTTTCCGCGACAACGGCAACGGCGGCGGTGGCGGTGGTGGTGGTGGTGCAGGTGTAATGCGTAAGTGCCTAATGCGCGGAAGTTCGTCGCAGACAGACTCTCGGTTAGAATTGAAGGAACTTTTCGGCGAAAACGATAAACCGATTTGCCAGGCCGGCGCTAGTTAGCCAGACACGGGACAGCCATATTCGCGCTTCGGCCATTATCCTGTTTCGGACGCGACTGTAATTAAGCCTGTTTCCGGGGATTAGCGTGTACGCGCGCGCGCCATCACGCTCGGAACTGTTCTCGCTCCCCGTTGAACTGTCTTTCTTTTCGCTTCTGAGTTCATTATGATTCGGAGAATGTTGTAAGAGACTGTTTGTAGTTTTTTGGACATCGAATTTATCCTTTTAAGGATGACGATGAAAGTTATTTTATATGAAGAAGTTTCTTGCAAATAGTCCTTTGTTCGTGGATTGAAAAATATTATATTTATCTTGTGACCCACCGCGAAATCATACTAACACCGAATAGGCATAGGATTTCCCACGTGCCCGTAAGGTAGCTGCGTTTCCTAGCAGCGGGTGGTTAATCCTGACCTGGTGCGCCATGTCCGTGCCCAGTGGTTTCCATGAACGGATCTCCGAGGGAAGATCGATAAGACCCCCTTGTCCGTGGAACGTCCTTGAAATGGGCATCAGCTTGTATCGATTTACGAGCGTGTTCTTCCTCATTAGGAGGATCGGTCGATTTCGTAGGTGCTCTTTTGACGCGCGGTGGTCGCGTCGGTGCGATCCGGTCCTAAAGTGGTGACGCAACGGTCGAACGAGACCCCAATAGGTCGAGATGAGAGCCATTGTATGGCAATCTTATAATTTAGACAATCACCGATCAATTGAATGGGCCTTTACTACTGCTATACATGCAGCGCCCGTACACCGGCGAGAGTGAATGATGAATGAATGAAGGGACAAGACCGAATGAATGGACAGATAGTTGGCTCCGCTTAAACGTTCGTAAATAACCGGCCGCTTCATTCAATTACTTTCAATCGCTTCGAGCCAATAGATACAATTTAGAAAAAAAAAAGAAGAGAAGACTAAGAAAGAAAATCGGGACTTCTGGGGTTGGTTCGCGACACTGGACTTGCCTTACCATTTAATTGCCATGTGGGAATCAAAAAGGAAGATACAGCGGTTTTTATTTTCAGCTGGATAGGACCCAGAAATTCTGAAAAGTTCATCCTCAGATGTCAAAGAGTATTTTACGATGTGAAGGATTTACGACAGTGTTAAAAAAGTTGCATGTTCCCTGCGAAGTGTTCTTTCGCACGACAGCACCTACACGTTGCTGTACAAATGGTTTGGTTGACAATTAACAGGATTCCTCGAAGGTATAAATTATTCGTGCCTTCGAAATTCTTTATACCCATGTCCCGTGCGGACATGTACGAAAGGACGCACCGTGTAAATACGCGGACAACGTCGATAAGATAATTTGATCGAATGTTCCCGCCGAGAGAAAATTACACCGATCAGACGCGCCGTTAACGCGTCATTGGCTGACTTGGATCGAAGAAAACGACACCTCTGCTCTCCTGGCATCTTGAGAAAAGTTCAACGAGTCTCACGAAAAATTCTATCATACCTGTCTTAAGTCTTTCAGATTTTAATTCTTCATTATCTCACCGATTGTTGAATTCTAAAAGACTACCATGAGTATACGTACTATGAGCAAGATATCTGCCTCGTTATCGGGAATAAAAAATCAAAGGGAGAGAAACATCATTTCAACCCGTCATCGAACCATTAACATCGGATAAAAAATGCAGAAACCTGGAGATCCTTGTGGAGGTCTCTCGAGCGAATATCGTATATAGACCTCTCGACTGTTCCGGGTGAAACGAGTGGATACATATGCATTTCCGAGATACCTATATCGTATTCGCATCGATAAGATTGCTTTCGTAGGTCAAAGGATCGTGGAACCCTCTCGAGATTGATAGATCGAAACCGAGTCTGCTGACAAGTGGACTCGAAACGAATCAGGGGATGCTGGTTGGTTGCACGCTACCGCTATCAGAACCGAGAGGAAAGCTGGGCGTTTGCCTGCGACCAACTTCCGGCTGCTTATCAAACGCTCTTCCGTCCGAACGTTCGTTTCGGGAATTGAATTCAACACTGGCCACCACTGATTCGACGAATATCTATTTATTTCCCTTTCGTTGCTCCCAATAACTTGCTTCCAATCTTTTTCCTGTAACTTTTCCTTCCATTTGTTTATTAGAAATATTTGTCCATTTGAAATCGAGGAATTAGATAAAAAGAAATGAATCCTTGTGAAAGAAATATTCAAAATGAATCTAGAACAAGTCGGATACTCTAATTGATGAGTAAAGAGTTCGTGATATTTCTTTAGCGACGCTCAGCCGACTAACATGGTGCATTTTCCTTCTTCCATTTCCAGTCGCACCGTCATCGTTGATTATTTGCAGTCATCGATCGAAACTCGCGCGGGTACGGGGTCCGTCGAACTGGCAACCGAACCGATTAATCCGTCATTCTGATTTATTTCTCCGTTGGCGGGCCGCATGCGGAGAGTAGCGTGTTATCGCGTGACAAAGCGCGTATAGGTGAACGATAGACGGTCGGTCGCACCCGTGAATATTCATCCGACCCGCTAATTGGCGATACGATGACTATTCATGAATCAACGATTTTCAATAGCTGTTATTCGACGTACGAACGAGAAAGGCGGGGCAACAATGAGCTCGCGAGGGAGCGAGACAGACAGATCCCCGAAGGAAAATGCAAGGAATAAAAAAAAAAGAGGAGGATTCAAAGGAACGACATAAAGAACGAAACGATCGAATGAGTGACGCATGAAAACGGTCGAAGTTGAAGAACGAATTGATTTCGCGCGTTTCCTGATTTTTCGATTTAATTCTAGTGGAATGGATGGTTAGGGTTTGGAGGAAATGTGGATCTTTTATTTAAGTACATCCGCAGAGGCAGCTACTTTGGTAGACTTGTCTGGGTGTTCCTGTCTGTTCTACTGATCAGCTCGTAGTAAGCGAATAGTGAGGCAGCCACCGTAAGACCTGACTTATATTGGATAAATATACAGTAGCGAGGAAGACAGCCTATCAGACTTCCCCTCACTCCTATGCACTGACTAGGGACACCAGTCAGCCTGGTTACCTAATACAAGTCCGTCTTGAAGCCAGATTCGTTGCTCAATAATTGTCAACTTACTTTTGAACGATAGTGTACCTAAGGCGTGTATACATTTGTCGATTATAGCAATATCGCGTAAATGATTGTGGGGCACCCTGGGCTACATTTCTTTCCCTTGTCTCGCCTGTAATCACGCGAGGTAGCTACGGATGCAGTAATCGCACATGTCGAACATAAATTCGTGCGTGCATTGCGCGCTTGCGTCGGCGGTGTACGATGCTGTGCAACAACGCAGACGTGGTGCCACCCTCGCGACGCCCTGCGACGCCCGGCCGAATTACACGTCATCGGCATTGGTCATCGTCGATGACAAAGGAAACGACATGGTTACCACCGACTGGGTCATTTAAATCACTCACTAATTCGACCCAATTTAGAGCCCTTCTGATAAAGTTCCAATAAGGTTTTGGCAATTTCAACACGAGAACAATTTGCTATTTGATTTTTGACGCACCACTGTATCAGGCTTCTTTGGATTTTGATAATAAAGAATTTAATAAACGTTTCGAGTAATTGTGTGGCGCGCTCTTCGTACGTTTTCTCTTTCTTCTTCTTCTTCTTCGTGGTTCTTCTTTTTGTTTTTTTATAATCCTGTTCTCTGCACAGTGGACGAAGTTTATTGTCGTCGTAAATTTTTCCGCGGGCCGGTCTCCGATCGCTAACGTTCACCTTCTCTGCTGCCCCTCTCCTTCACCCTTCGCCGGTTCCTTGCCTTCGGAGACTATTCAAAGGTCGCTTGGAACCGTTCCAAAATTCCAAATCGCATGGGACGACATCGCTGCGATTCCTGCGGCGATTCGAGCTTAAGTGAATCCGGAGTGAGCCGTAAACCCGGGCTAAATAAACTTCGATTTCTCAGAATTACGACTCCCTTCGATTTTTCCTTCGATTATTATCGGATGCCGGCCTCGTGTATCCCAACTTTGCTCGAGATAATGTTTCCTCGTTAAAATGTATATCAGAATAGAACTTTTTGCTAAGATTATCTCGTTCAGAAAATGCCGTGCATAATATTTGGCAAACACTACCCCTTCGAACAGGGGTGGATGGTTGTTCCAGCAAATATTTCCGAACGGGTGGTGGTACGTTAGTGTGGTTGGCGCATCTGTTGCACGCACACACGTGCCAATTTGCGATTCCTGCGTTGAAATTAGCGACACGTAGCCAGTGACCCTCGATCCCGCACCCTACGATTGGGTCACGTGTAATAATTAAACGGGGTGCCGGCGAAATACGTATCATCCGGTGAATTCGTGGAAACGGGTGAAAGCGTGGCATATTTTTGGGTTTATAATTTGATTCTTTGCAATAAAATGTTCAGCGCTCGTCACAATCATTTTTGATGTTCGCGTTCGATGCCACACGGTATGATTTGCTTCGTAAAACTGGCCACTACGGTTTCCGTGCTTTACGAAGAATTTCCCTCTTTTTCTCCACCGCAGGTGAACGGCTGCAGTGATTCTCGGAAACGCTCATTAAGGCCCGTGCACGAGACTCGCGTTTCGCAATGCGTGTATCCCGATATTTTTAGAGTTGTGGGTGAATCACTGTTTGGCGGGAGAGAGCTTCACCGGCTACGCCAGTTAAACCGCCGATTTCAGAAATGACGATCACCGAAATTAATACCGTCTCGTTGTGATAGTGACAGTTTGCTCGAGGTACAAGCCTTTCTTTTATTTTTTCCGAAGGATGGATCAACGAACCCTGAAGATACACCCCTCGATCGCGAAATTCCTTCTCATTGTTTCAAGAAAGATATTTCAGAAGATAACCTTAATTGCATACCAATTATAATTGTCTATATTTTTGATGCATCGAGTACTGGATTGGTATTGAAATTTTCAAAGTTCGATGGAAGAGTTGGAACACAAATTACGAGGACACCTGCAAGGTGTCATCCTTAACGATAGACCATAAGTAGGTCCCTAACGTTCCCTTAACGCTCTACACTACTTGTGTTGTGTTAATAAGGCGAACATACAACCGGGTCCTGGGTGCACCTGTGTATCGCCGCTAGTCACCATTCTAAATGAGTCGTGTTGCCTGCCGGTAGCTCGTAAAACTGCTGAACCTCGGAGGTCTAGACCAGTCCTGGACTAGACCAACGAGACGATGCATCCGAAATAACCCTCTATATTCTATTTCGAGGCCGACACGCTGCGCGATACAGTTTCTCGTGTCAGTGGAATACAGCAATCATTCCCCCTCTATGGCCCGTTACTCTCCTACCCGCCAATTGCCACCGACTTCGGTACCATAGTGTCCGTAAACCTTGAACAATCGGTGTCAGTTTTGAAGGAGTAGCATATTCTTAAATTGCCGAGACGTATCAGATCACTATACTGATTTTTGCTTCAAATTACTATGCTCCATGAATCGTATGAACCTATTGCTAAAATTGCTTCCAGAGTTTCCTCGAGAGTACACGACTCTCCTGAACTGCGAATTAAAAGAGGCTAATTTTTAGTCAGATGAAATTTTCAATATGTTTGCTGCCCATTTATAGCCTCGAAGTCCAGCGACATTTGCAGTTCTGCATCCGCGAGAGCGTAATGGTTGTTCGAACGAAAGTTCATCAAGCGTCTACGAAGCGGTTGCTCTTCTCGCCGGCTGCGAGCACGCGTGACTCACGTCTCTTCGGCTTTGTGTCCGCGTCTCGGCAAGTGTCGCCGCCGCACGGGAATCTCGGGAACCACGTTGGGGATCCCCCTACTGGCTGTCGAATCGCGTGGTTCCTGGAGAGGAGGGGGGATCGCTCGTAAGGAGCAGGGCACGGGACAGCGGGGAGGGGAAACGAGTCATGGCAAAACTTTTGTCCATTCACGGTCGACACGCTCCTAATTGGGAGTACGCTTCGTGGTCTCGTTCCACGCGCACGGTCGCTCCGTGGAAACGCCACTGGACGCGACTATCATCTTTCAAAATTTTCAAAAATTTATTCTGAATTTCTAATCTATTTTTATATACAATTATTATATTTTATCAATGAAATTTATTCGAACGATGCCCAACTCTTTCTGCTCTTCTAATAATCTTTCCAGCGAACCTTCGTGAATCGCAATTTCATTGTCGTTTAAAAATCCAGAAACGTCCAGTCTGACCTCGCTTTTGGCTTCGAAATAAATCAGTCCCGCGGAGACGGGCATATTTTTGCCTGACTGACAACCAGGAATTCCTTAACGAGGCCCCGTCGATTCTGGATTCGTCGTCGATCGACTACAAGATTACATCCGCTTCCATTGCACGACTTCGTAGGTTTGTCCGGGTCAAACAATTGCTTGACCCTTATGCACCAACCAAAGTAGATTGCGAAGAATTTTGTAACAAACTAGTTATTGGAATGATGGATCGATAAGACTTAAATCTTAACGGTTCCTTCGGAAACTGTTCCGAAATTCTCAGAATAACCTTCCAAAAAAGTGGTAATTTATTTGTCCTTCACTGTATCCTGATTTCACAAAACAATTTCTCAACATCATTGTTGCGTGGCAATCCTTAAACCATTGTTCTCATTCTTCGAGGACTTTATGACGAAATTATGCCTGACCATCGATCAAATCGAGTGTCCACCGATGAATCTTTTAAACGTGCTTACTCCTGATTTTGCCTAACTGTCGGCTAAATTGCAACGGGACGTTCAACGAAGGATTATTCAGAGGTGTTGTTCGATTTGCGAAAGGACGATACTCGATGTTAGAGAATCAAAGCGTTGCTCGACCATTTAACGACGGTGCACACAGATTAGTTGCCTGGCATTCGGCGTTTTCACTTTCCACCGAAACGTGTCAGCGGGTTATACACGCTTCATCGATCCTCTCGAGTATTCTGCAGTTACGGCTCTATCGCGATTATGATACGACTGAATTATTCGCAACGTTTGCCATGTCTTTGGTCAAATACACACAAAGCAATATACAGCGTCCAGATAAAATGTATACGCAATTTGGATTTCAGGATCAAATATAAAAATGATAGTAAGGAAATCGGATGGTATTGGTGTTGACGATAAGATAACCAATACAGTTACAAGTTAGCGCCTGTCCAATCTTTTATTAATAATCCTTGTGTTAGTAACTGGTACCCATGTTCACGTTAACGTTAAAGAATTTATCACTTTCCTGTTGTCAAAATCGTTCCAGATCCCGATTTTCTGAATATTTTCACATTTACTCATACTTTTGTTCAACAGAATGCTTAGTCAGAGTCTGTTTATTCTACTTTTACGAAACTTACGATACTTAACACTTTATTCCTTTTTATGGTAAAAATATTTTAATATTCTGTATTAAGGCGTTTACTTTTTGATTCGTAACTTGCAGATCTTCGATTTATCCTACAAAATTTGAAAACACCGACTCGAGACTTCACAGTTCAAGTCAAAGACCTTTTGACAGCTATACTACCACTGATAGTTAATCAGTCGATTGACGGGTGGACTCGTTACAGTGAATTTAAGGGATTGTAGTGTACAATAACAAAATACGTGTATATTTTATTGAGACGCTGTGTATTTTAAAAATTCGGCAAAGTTTGAGGTTGAAAATGTTCACTGGTCAACGTAGCAGCAGCCCGTAGGAGCAGGGCCGGAAATTCGAGCCGATGGATCTTCCGTTTCCCGGCGCTACGGGCCACGTTCCGGTGTCATTAACCCTCGCCCTAATCAATAGACATAATTATGAAACTATGCGGCATTTAATGGTCCCCGACCCGGTCAAGTCATAATCAAAAGTTTACACGTTATTATCAGGTTCCATTCTGCGTTAGAACCTGATGGATTTGCTTGCAAATACCTTTAGCCTGTTTAAATCCGAAAATACGTCCTCGAAAAATAAGTACCTGTGTTCAAGGAAAATTATATTTTGTAATTTTGAAGATATTTCCCAAGTTAAGTTTGTCTCAAGTATGATCCCTCAAATCGATTTCAAAATTAGGGTTCTGAAGAATTGCAACTGCTATAAAGCTTGAACTGTCATAAATAATAATCAATGATTGGTAATTAAATCGTGGCCAACTATCGATGCTCTGTCCAAAAAATATCATATGCCATTCGAAACCACGTCGTTTTAATCGTAAACAATTTTGTTATCACAACTCCTGACTTCGCGTGTCGTGCGAAACGTACGAAGTCAGGAAACATTAGAAGAAATGCAGACCTGTCATCTTTAGGCCGTGCATTTTGACACTAATTCGCGAGTAAACAAACAACTGCATCTCATGCATCAAGATTAGAATAAACATTTCAAAATTTTCTGCGTTTAAAATATGAGAAATTTCAGTTGATATATCAAAAGTTTTTGGAAATAATAAAGATCAACAGAGGATATAGAAAATATTATACGCGGTTTACAAATATTTGTAATTTTTGATTAATAATTAATTGTTTTCTGCTGTATTTAGCACTATATCTTTGGGAATCGTTTTAAATAAAAATTAGCGTTGCGTCACGTCAGTTTGCTGAATAGTTTGCTGTAATACCGGTCACCGGTGACCCCACTACGTTATAATTCATTAATAATGTGCTTATGAAATTGGATAATTGCAAATAGTTGACACTTTCACAATGTTAGGAGGACGGAGTACACCAACGTTAATGAACCGTTTACATCACTTTGCATGGAAATCAAGTTTTGTGTACCTATCGCTGAGAAAATTGACCGCGAATGTTTCGCAAACCGGCGATCTACAACCCCCTACCTAAAATTTCGACAATTTTCACGATAAGAACGCAAGGTTGTCAACCACTGTATATGGGTCACATTGGGGGCAAGTCGGTCAAGCCTTCCCTTAAATCGTCCAACTATCTAGGAACAGCAAGTGTCGGGGAAACTTCGCCACCCTCGCACCCTCGTTGAAACTCAGGGTCGGCCAAGTGGCCCAGAGTGAACCTGACCAGCAATTACCGATCAAAAGACTCACGGACGTGGTTGAATTCAGGAATTCAACAATTTTCACAGCACTGGTTCAATCATCAAGACGACACTTCATCTCACTTTTTAATATCCGAGTCACAGTCACATCTAACCACGCTCCACTAGTTCCGGAAGCTACAAGTGTCCCACTCTCTATTACGACGAGGGTGCAGGGTCGCGAATTTACGGGCCGGCACGTCCACAAGACGTTCCGGTAGTTTCAGGGTACCATGATCTTTCATGAAATGATAAAACAACCAGAAGAAGTCGTCTAGCCTAACCACTTCACATTCTGCGACCAGGGCAAACTCTTGGGTCACGGATGACCCTTGCGTTCCAAGGTTTCACAGTTTACCACGAGATGATAATATTAGCGGAGGAGGACATCTAACCTAGCCACTTCACAGTCTCTTTCTAACTACACAACCACGAGGGCAAACTGCTGGATAGCAGACGTGTTTAGCAGATGCCCTGGTTTTTCCGGGCTTCACAATTTTTGCCACGAAATGATAACGTTGATAGACGAGGACACCTAGCCTAATCACTTCACAATTGGACAGCACTGTGTTAGAAGACGCAGATCTTGTGGTCGATGATCACTTACCTGTTGCCAGAATTGCGCCAGCAGGTATATACGCTCCTTCTTGAACAGCCAGTCCATGGACTGCATGGCCTGTATGTCCAGCGAGTTGGCCTCCGCAGAGGCCTGCATGCTGGCCAGTGCAGGCGTGTTCAGGCTGGCTAGAACGGGCTGCTGGAGAACGGACGCGTTGCTGCTGGCTAGCAGATTCGCGTGGTATAGGGACGGTGCATCCTCCGAACCGCCAGTAGCCAGTAATTGGGCCCCGATTGGCGCTGAAGGCCCCTGGAGGCCCAGTGACGAAGCCACTTTGGCGGCTGCAAGCTTCACCGCCGGGCCCAAAACCGTTCCCCTTCGTTCGCCGACCACGACGCGGGCACCCGGGGCACACGCCTCGGCCGGCGGGCCCGTCGCTACCGTCTCTTCCTGTTCCTTGGTCCCGGACACTGTCCCGGAGCAACACTGGACCCTTTCACTACAATACACTGGTCCCACCGTCACACGAATTATCACGATGTCTTGAGTTCACCAAAGTCATTGATGATTTGGCTTTTCGCGTTCCCCCCACCCCCACCCCCACCCCACTAGATCCTAGATCTCGTCCTGATCAGGTAATCTCAGGACGTTTCGTCAGGTCGACCGTGGTTCTAACATTGCACCAAACACTCGCGGCGGCAAGAGAATACACGCACAACACGCGGCCACACTTCACTTTAGCTTCGTTTCTCGCCCTCGCCTCGTCTCGTTACGGCTACGCTCGGCTCGGCTGACTTCAGCAAGAGAGTACGAGACCCGTCCTAGCAGGCTCCTAACCTGAAACTAAGAGCTACCGAACGACCGATGCGATGTCTGGAGGAGGCGCAGAGCCACCAGTGGGGAGTGGGCGGTGCCTAGCCGCGGTGGAGGGGGCTGGCCGGCCCCCTGTCCGACCAATCTCATCACTTCGGCACCCCCCACTGCCCGTGGCGGCTGTTTGATTCAGAGGAGAGCGTCGCTGCAGTGGGGACGAGCTGCGCTGAGAAGGGAGACGCCACGGAAAGGATCGGAGGCTGGCTAGGTGGTCCCTACCAGAACGGATCTCATATTTTCAGCTCCCCGACCGCCCTTTTCTCCAACCCCTGCCGATCGTCGGTTCCCTTCTTCTTTTTCTCCCGGCGTCTCCCTCCTCTTTGTATCTATATTTCTTATTTTCACCCCCCTCCTCCCCTTCTCTCTCCCGCCCCGCAGACAGTAACCCTTCGATTGCTCGTTGGTGACTGCAAGTAGCCTTTGTTGCGAGCGCCGTTACAATTTTAAGACGTTCGGAAGGAGAACGAGGTGTGATCGAGACTCTAAAGGGTTACTGACGCGGTTGGCTGTCCCTCCTTTAACAAATTCAGCCCTACACCGACGCTCTGACTTCCATTTTTTTATTTTCGCCCCTTGCGCTGCTTCTCTGACTGCTGTTTCGAAATTAGAAAATCCATCGACGGTCTTAAAGGTTTTGATTTTTAATCATTTTCCATTCGTTCAGAAATAGGTGTATACAAGCACGTAGCAAATTCTGTCCATTTTTTTTTATCAATACATATCGATTTGTCATTTTCTCGTCGTAGAAGAAATTTTATCGTAGAGTCGTTAATTTTTTTCAGCAGCGAAAGGGTCGAACGATTAAACTGTGTTCTCCACGCGAAGTTCAAAGTAACTTTAATCAAAATTGTATATTAATTTTTATTATTTCTGGGTTGTTAATGGGGAAGTGGAGGGAAATTCACGAACACAGACGGCAGTTCTCCTTTCTTGCACGGTCGACTCTTTAATATTTGAACCGAATACGGTTTCGATTCGGGGGTTTCATTTTTGTCCTGACAACTATTAACAGAAGGATTTTCTGATGCTTATCTATATTATTTGCAACTGAATAGTATCGAAGTTGAAACTGTATTAAACTCCACTTAAGGAAGAAACTAATTATATCTCAGGTAAATGTTGGCAAAAACTGTATGATATATTTCTACTAGCTGGCACCCAAAATTGACCCGTTTTAAACCTCTTTGCTATTATGTGTGCTTCTTTAAATAGCATCCACATTCTTTCCTATAAAAGAACTTCCCTAAACCGTGAATGTTCCAAAGAACCAAGACTGCAGGGATAATCTTTACTAAACACTGTCACGTGCTACGATTATTGAAGATCGATTTTGCTTCGATAACTCCATTTTGGTATTTTTAATTACCATCATATTCGTAGGTCGTAGGCGATGGGAAGTTCAGCATGTCCTTAACGATCTTTCTTTGAAAGAAGTTTTCTAAACGATCGTCGCGACGTCAGGGTGGAGAAGCGAAGAAAGTCGTCGCGGATCGGAAGGATCAAAGACGTCGTCGAAGCGACGCCCCTTGATTCTCGTAAACCGCTTCCGATGAACGCGTTAATCCTTGTTACCGTGTTAAGCACACTTCGTGACAGCCGAGTTAACCGAAGCCGGGTGCTGGATAATGCAACTTTAATTTCCGCGGCGTTCAACGGTTGCACGAGTTAATCATCGCCGGTGGATGATAGTCGCTGTTGACGCGGAAACGAAAACAACTGTAACTCGATTCACGCCAGCTACCACCACCATCACCACCACCGTCGTGTTAACTTGTTGCTATTGCCCTTTGATCGATCAACTATACCACCCTCCTTAGATCAGTAGTTGTCCTAACATTTCGAAATGTTTTGAGGAAAATGATAAAATCATTCGAAAAACTTATTTCACTTGACTGACTTCATTATTTTCGTAAGTTTCGAGTGGATCAAAATTTATTTCAATTTTCAATTTTCTGCTTCTTTTAATTAGAAGGTACCATCTACCGTCTTTCTATTTCTAAGATATTATGACATGTACGAAGCTTGAGGTATGTTATGATTTGAGAAAAAATTGGAACTGCAGGGACTTAGCAATAGTGCTATTCATTTATCTTAGCTGCTTTAAATAATGAATAATGTTGTTAAATGTTTGCGAGGGAAATTTCAATCCTTGAAATATTTATATGCATTTATGTGTCACCCTATATGCGTGCACGTAGGGTGCTGCTCATATTTCCTATGCATAATGAACGAACCTCGTACTTTGACTTAATTGTTACTTTTTAACTATCTCTTTTACAATCCCATAATATAAATTCTAATTTTCAGAATGGTATCAACTATTCATTGAAAATTAACGTCACGATTTCTTCTGGCACAAGACTAAATCTCTCACAAATATAATTTTTCACCTTGATCTCTTCAATGGCGCTAAACTTAGAGATTCTTTCAACTTGCCATTCATATTTTATTTATAAAGTGCAGCCGTCTTAATCCTTCTAGAATTGAACCGAAACTGACAGCGAAGTAACTTGTATTACGTTGGCTGGAAGAGTGGGGATGCATCGAAATGTTTAAACAAATCTAATCTAAAATGTCACCGAATCAGATTGTTAATAATAACCTAACCTAATCCACGTACATACTACCGGATCGGTTCGAAGAAATGTTACGTCAATTTTCTGAGACCACTGCAGCAGGGAATTTTCAATTAGAAAGCCAAACAATGACGATTATAGCGTGTCGCGTCACATATTTTTCAGCGTGACAAAAAAATTGCGACTAAATCAAGTTTAATGCGATAGTAAATATGTTGATGATAATTTTGTTCGATGGCAGCGGTGGTGGCGGAGGTGGCGGAGGAGTGACGGAGCTACGAAACATTCGCCAAAGAGTAAACTGAAAGTTCGAAGCGTGTACTCGCGCGAAATTTCGTCCGCGAGCCGCCCACGAAAATACTACGGGCAGTTAGCGTGTCAGCGGGTGCTTTACGATCACCCGATATAACGCGGGGATTAGTTTGTCAACGGGGAAGCCGGCGTGCGCGTACACGCGCCTGCATATCACCATCGCGGCTTCGTCTTCGCCGCCACGCATTGTTCCTACGATATTTCCTAATGATCCTAGCGCCGATGAACCGAGACGCGACCAAAATTACGACCCATGGAATTTCGCGACAACGACCTGGCAAGAGTTTCCATCGACAGAGGAGAATTCTTAATTTGCCTTGCAATCAGGAAAATCGCAGTTGTGTCAATTAAAAAAATCACCTAATCATTTGACAGTCGAGTTCCTGGAACTTTGGTCTCTTACTTTTTGCAGATTTTAGTTTTCATTAGAGATAACAGTGGAGAAGGTAAGAATTAGGGTGAATATAATGAAAATCAAGTGAACGAAGTTTGCCCAATTCTTTCTCGAATTCAGAACTGCAGAAAGTCTAGGGGAGAAATGATTATAATCCGTTTGAAATCAAAATTGACATTTTAGTTAATAAATTATATATTATTAGTTGAAAAGAAACGGGTACGATTTGGAAAAATTCATGTTACAAAATGCAATTTTGGATTGTATATAGTGGAATGGAGATTGATTCGTTTTTACCCTACAATTATCAGTATAAATTAATTAAACTTTCGCTAACCAATGGAATTATAATTTTCACCGAAAATATATATGTCAAAGTATGGAGTTCATTCAAATTTAAAGAAAAATCGGCAGAATCTGGATCAAGACCAAATTCTAGTATCTTTTTTCAAACTATTAATCATCTGCCTTCTTTATATCTTTTAGAATAATTCAGATTTGAAGAAGGATCAATATATAATCTCCATTTCGGTCTGAGAATTAACGAAAAATTTAAAAATCTTTAATATTCCCTCGAAAAATGCAACTGAAATAAAAATTCTAGGTGTCTGGTCCCTATCGTTTACCAAGTTACCGTAGGATAACAAACATATCAATTAGAAAATGTTCAGCACCCAAGAAATAATTAAAATTATGACCGAGACCAAAATTCCAGGGCCACAGTCATCGAATTAACCAAATTATGGAAGAAATTCTTTCAGAAAACGAACGGGTCCATCTAACGATCTCGAATCTTTGCAAAATCGTGAAAATTTCAAGATAAATTACCACACTGAAGTCAATATTCGATAACTGGCTATCGTTTTCTAACCGACGAGGAACGAACACTCGAGGATCTTCGATAATTTCTCAAAATCGAGCAAGAAACTGGCAAAATCCTAACCAAGACCAAAATTCCAGGACCACAGTCCTTTACCTTCAACAGATGGGCGAAGAACCGGTCATAAACATTCACAATGTCCAGCGTGGTTCACAGATGAACTTCACTTCACATTCAGCTGACGAACGAAGGGAAAAAGCAGCATCCCTGAAGGTGTGTCCTCGACGCACTGTCGAAAGTTCCTTCCGTATGACGGAAGTCCCTGGAAGCAGGACAGGGTTCCGATCGACTGTACAAGAATCGGGCAGCTTTTTCAGAAGGACGTGGTGACGAGCCGGGTCGTGGAATTTCGCTGGTGGCAGCAACGGGACTCGCTTTCTTTGCATGGTCACACGCTACTCGATATTACGCCGGTGGACGATAAAACGTACGGACCCCTCGCGACCCCCTTAGGGAAGCAACGCGACGCTATTCGAGGGCGATTGTAACAATATCTTCCGGCTAAGGATGAGCAGCACCGCTAAGTTCAAGAGCCGAACTCAGGGACATCAGAGACCCCTGAGCTCTTTTTTTTTTCTCCCGCCTGGATAAGATAAGCCGCGCAGGGTTGCTGTACTTTCGGGATTTTTCGTTCACTTTTCTGTCAAATTTGAAACTCTACGGTGTTCTTCGAGGACTTTTGAGATACTTTAGAATCGAGACTGTCAAATTTGGAATTTTCAGGTATTTTCAAGGATTTTGGGGTAATTTTTTGTAGAAAATTGTTTCATCGACGAAATACTTTGAATTAAAAGAGATTCGTGGGTGAGGCTGTCAGAGATAATCCACGGAATTTTTTGAGAGTGAATGGGAAAATGCTTTTTTTTATTTGCACTTGATCACTTGCACAAGTCACTGCAGAAGATCGTTTTGGTTTGGGAATTTTCGAGGACGTGACTTCAGAATCTGGACCACTGAATTTTCTTTGCACCGAATCGGTGAGATCGTCTCACGAGAAATATTTTCTGAATGAAACGAAATTTTGAGGATGTCGCCAGTTTCGAGAAATCACTCAAGAAGAATATTTTAAGAACACGACAGGTTTGAATTAAAAGATTGGTAAAACAATTTTTCACATACATATTGTCAAAGTGGAACACGATTCTGTCAGCAACTTATCAGAATTTGCAATTTATTATTCTTACTTGAAGTTGATTAGGCTTGTACGAACGTTTATTTTAATCACTAATTTGTTTATGAAATTCAAAACTTTAGATTTAGTATCGTTTTAAAATTTCCACACTAAAAGCGAAAGCGGTTAAAAATAAAGAATATTTCAAAAAGATTTCAATAGTTAATCTAAATTAACACTTCTGTTTTATAACTGAACCCTCGTACAGGGGTTACGGGGTCGTTTTGTTATAAATTTTTCAATACAATTGTAACAACACTACTATGGGTCAGAGTGATTTCTTATTGGTCACAGAATATCCAGCTTCTAATGATTAACAATCGAAAGGAGGCACGATACAGGACACCTGACTTACAAACAAATTAAACATCCTATCAACAAATTTTCCAAATAAAATGACCAGCGTGCTATATTCCATAAAGGCTTGTTCAGGTGTCAGAAGACATCATAATCCTTGAAACCAAGTGACCAACTGTCAGAGTGCAAAAGGGAGCATTAACGGATATGAAAAACAACATCAGATCCGTGCTATTTTCAGTAGTTAGCAGCATCGCAGTTTCTTAGGACTTAATCAGCGTTGGCTAGATTCTAGCAGTCAGCTAGGCGCTATCAGTCGTGTTCTCGAGTTCCTTTTATTTTCTCTGTCTGTGTCGTGGCGTAGAGTTGGTTGACCCGGGTCTGAGATAGAGTCGACCGCGCGACGATCAGGAATTCGTCCGATGGTCACGTTCGAGTCGTTCGCGTTTCGGTTTTCAGATAATCCGAGGGGCACGGCTGCACGTGCGTGCGCGTGAACGAGGATGCGGCGTGCCCGTGGCCCGCGGGACAGCCGGGGTCAGGTCCCGAGGGAGAAGTTGGAGGTCGGTTATCTTCCGGGGAGAACACAGTGTCACAGTGAACGGAAAGCACAAACAATCACCTGGTCACTCGAGGCAGCCTGTTCGTTTTACACTTGAAACTCGCGATCGCGACGAATGTGGTCCACCTGGGGGTCTTCTTTGGTCCACGCACCGTACGCGGTCTCAGTGCGTGCACGTAGATCCTACTGGGCCTGTGTTCTGGCCGAGACTAACTCGAACGCTCGGCTCCTGCAGCCCTCGCAGTCATCCCTCCAGGCACGCACTTTTCCGCCTCTGGACAAGTATTGTCCGTTCGTCGTCCGTTTGCCGGCCGTCGTGTCTTTCGAGAATTGACCGTTCGCGTCGCGAATGGATCCGATCGTTCGAAGCGATGCTCGAGAGGAACGTTTTGCGGATGGACGGTGGGTTACAAGGAGCGAAAGCAAACCGCCTGCCACCGTTTCGAGACTGACGAGCGCGGACAAAAGTTCAGCGTTCAGGCGGCAAGGGACGTGAACCGTACAGACCGTATGGTGGCGCCGCGGCGCGGTTCCGTCGGCAAACCAGCCGCAAGAACTCGAGGGTGGCCAACCCCCACCATCCATACGCATCCCCCTTCCGGAGCTTTGCCCACGAGGACATGATGCGCTGTATCAGGTATCGGAAGTATTGGTGACTTCAACGGCCTGATCGGAAAGAAGGGTTGCGCTCGGTCTTCCGATGTTCCGATTTCACTGCCTCTGTTCGTTTCCAGTGACGTCATTTCTTCTCTTCTTCTCCTTTTTATTGTCATCCTTCTGACTCGAAATACATTTCGGATTTCCTTCGATCCCCGGACAACGGACCATGGAGAGAATTCTTTATGGGATTTACTTGCCATAATACTATTATCAAAGATTGATCTGATAATTTTGATACGTTGCTCAAAATTCATTTTTTATGGACGGGAGCAGTGTAATCATCATTTATAACTCGGAACAGATTTTGATTTCGTGGTATTAGTTTAGGTATTGCAGAAACAGCGATAACAATAACAATTAACGTTAACCTTTATAATAACATTGTGCATTAACGTTTGCAAATTGCACCCACCAGATTGTTCGTGTGTCCATTTATAAGCAGAGCGAGGATCCGTTTCGTCGGAATCAAAATTAACTCCCATCAAATGTTACAATAATTCATTTTAATTTACATTACCGATATTCTTTTAGAAATATCAAAACTTCCAATGCGCAATGTTTAATAAGTTCGGAATAAAATCTCACCAATAAATACCCATTTTAGAAATGATTTCGTTTCAAATATTAAAAATCAAAATTCTGTTTTTACAAAAGTTACGTGCGAATCGAATTTTCCAGAGATTTCCGACGTGCTCGTAATAATTCGAATACAGCTTCCCACGTGCCGATGTAATTACACCCTTGTAGACGTTCGTTCCGATAGTCGAGTGTTTCAATGAAACCAAATGGTCGTAGTTTAGCGGGTAGAAAATACTAGGGGTTGAAAACGAGTTCACGGGTTGGGGAGGGGGTGGTTAGGGAGGGTGGCAGCAGTTTAGCTTCTAGCTCCTTTTTCCGATCATATCGGGAGTCAAACCTCGGCGACAAGGGTGGGAAAAGTGGTGCAGGAGCATGCGCTGGAAAGGGGTAAACTTAGGCGCAGGTTCTAACCCCCTTCGTGATCCCCACCCTTGCCCGCTTTCTCGACGATCACACGACCTGACGTTTTTCCACCCTTATCTTTCTGTGCTTCGCCGTCCCGAATGCCTTCATAGACGTTTTCGTAATTTCTATAGTGAACGTTGAACGTGTTAACGGACAATGTTAACCCTTTCTTGTTTCTTTATTGTTTATTGATTTTATAGAAATTCGAATCAGATTTATTCGTATATAATTATAATACATTTTATCGATTGAAATTTTAACGAATCAATCCCAATTTGTAAATTGTTTGGGTTTCAAATTTTTGCACCGTGATTTTTTAATTTCCTACGTTTACTTGCAGTCGCAACTTGTTTCTTTCGCGGCCTGTTTAATATTGATTTAAAGTTACGTTATAACACGTGTTCCCAGAACTGCTGTTACGATATATTCCTGTTAATCGATTTCGTAAGTTGTTAAGGAAATAAAGTTCCACAAATTGTATGTTTATCAGGCGCGAGAAAAAATATTGAATTTCGTTCTTTATTGTATCGTGTGCAACGTGAAATGTCCATAAAGAAAGAAAAGTATGAAGCAAATGGATTAAAACAAAGTTTTTAAGCGATGTTTGCCACTTGATGCCGTTTGAATACGATTCGCAGGATCTCACGGAATAAGATCCAAGTTCTTTCGCGCCGGACACAGCCATCTGTTGTACGTTACTTTTCCTCCGCAAGACGCTTCCTCGACTAATGCAAATCTTTGAATGCTTTCCCTCGAGCGTTTACGCCCGTTTTCTTATTAAAACGATAACAAAATTACCAGATAGATAGCTGATCTCAATAATCTTTTATCAAGGCTCGTTTGGTTTCAGTACAAGAGATCGTAAACGGGGTTCACACGTGTTTGAGGCAGAAACTTACCTGATCCGGGCGTAACTTGACCTAATTACCTCTTTTCTTTAAATAACTACGATACATTTTATGAAGCACCGTAGCAGCATAGCGAGTTGACGGTTTTACTTTAGGATTTAATACCAGGAAATCTTGTAATTTTCTTCTTTTTGACGCGCAGTCAAAAGAGTCGAGTACATGGCGAATTGAAAATGGCCTTGAATCATCTACCATCCAGAAAAATGTCGTGAGGACGTCGAGATACACCTGACGAAACGATGGGGTCCCTGTTTGACCCATTGTTTCTCGTCGGGACGGGAGGGCCTCGTGGCTGCGTTTACTTTCGATCCGTATAACGTGCGCCAATGTAGGCTAGGAACGTCCACTGTATCGTATTTCGTCGTCCGAGGCGACACTCAACACCGGGTCCGAGTCATACAGAGAACAGACGATTAAACGCGATATCGTCCCGCGTTTCTTCGAATCCAAGGTAATCGTCTCGTAATAAAGAACGACCGTGTCGAACTGATCACTCCGGTCGCATCGTTAACCCGTTAACATCCAAAATCATTTTCCTGCACCGTTTGTTTCGTTTCTTTCATATTCCTTGCTTTAAATAGAAGAAGCTTAACTTCGCCTTGCGTATGCCTAGCGTATTTTCCAAGCTTCTCAGGTAAATTGGGTCATCGGTCATTCTATTGTGTTTTACGTATGTCAGGATCAGTTGCATATCGGTTGGGCTGCAATTTCACACCGATATATTCGGATTTCGTGGCTCGGACCTTGGACAAGTTATGTTTATAATACCATCGACTTCCTGATGGAAGCTCGAAAATCTCATATGTCTCGATACGATTCGATATCGCAACGTAACGATGTTGTAGGAATTCCGAACGCATTTTGTTGCCTAAAAATGAAACAAGTGCGTGTATCGGTGTTTCGACACGAAGCACGCAATTCGATTCCCTTCCTCAAACAGCGTGCGAAAATATTTTTCGTATTGCACAATTTCGACAACTTTTAGAGCTTGTCGGAACCGTTGTACAAAGGCAATATTATTTAACGAAATTGACAACGAGTAATTTTTAAGATATTCAAATTTTTATGTTAAGCGTGTTTCTGGGGAAAACGAAACATTTGAAGCCATAGTTGAAGTGCGAAATTACTGATATCAGGATCTGATAAAAGAAAAATGGATCGTACATCATTTAATACTGATTCGTGTTACAAACGACCGTTTTGTAAAAATATTTGCCACGTTGATGAAGTTCCCTTAAAAAAAGAAAAAGAAAAAGAATAAGTAAAATTGAAACCGAGTTGTTGCCGCAACTCTGGTTCCCAGGTCCGTCGTTGTGCAACGCCGTAATCTCGTCTAATTGCCGTTTGCAAGAAGCAATTCGCGATAGACGTTTCAAAGGATTAATTAATACGTTTCCTAAGACGTTGTTCAGTTTCGTAGCTGGCGCGTTAAAAGCGTCGTTGTGCTTTTGCGAGCGAAAAAAGAGGGGAATGGAGATCGATCGACAGGATCGGTTAGGAAACGATACCTAAGAAGGGGTTGGAAGCGAACTGGTCCTGCCGGTTCCCCGATGGGAAACCCCCGAGTCTGTGATTAATAAACATACAGGCAAAGAAGTGTCACTCGATGCTGCTCATTAGCATCAAGCATCGATCACTGTGCCCACGAATCGTGAAGTAAATAAAAAAAACAATGAGAAACAGTTTTGCTACCGCAGTTTGAATCACCAATCTTGGAGCCATTGTGTGTTGGGATAGGTGCCTGTAGCTTTCGTTGTTGCACCTTCCAGCTTCGAAGGGTGTCGACCAGAATTTCTGCAATTCGAACAATTTGGGTAACTTTGGAAATTCGTGTACTTTTGAGACTTTTATTTGGCAATTTGAATAGTCTGGAATTTTAGTATTTAGGGAGTCGGATGTTTGGTGTTGGAATACTTAAAAAATCGCAATTATTATTTATATAATGTTTCAAATATTAGGTACTATTTTGTGTCAAGTATTACGAAACGATATTTGTCGAAATTTATTATTTAAATTGCCCGGTTCTTGTGAAAATTGGACCGTTTGAACAATGCGAGGGTCGTTTGGTTTGCCGGAAAAATTGTTTCGAATTCGACACGATCGAGACCAATTGTATATTTGTTTTCTCAGCGAAATATTGTATAACAATTGAACATCGTGCAGCGACTGTATAACGTGTTGTTTTCACGATAATTGCATCTGGTTGCACAACGTGCCGCTTTGCCATCACAATTCGTCGCTCGAAAAACACTTCGTGAAAACGAAAACATCGTTTTCGTTCGAACTCGATAACACAGCGGTAAAAAAGATCGTGATATTTCTGAACGATTTGCGCCATTGGTTTTTGACGCGCAATATATTTTTCTTTTTTTCTTTTTTGCCAAGCTAGCGTCGAAACAACACGTAAAATATCGCACACTGAGAATTATATTTATAACTTCGATTCTCATGCTTCTTAAAATACAAACGAACTTCAAAGAACTATTTTTACCAGGGTATTGACAAATCTCTGGAAGTAAGGAGTTCATCTGAAGTTGTTTCTAAATTTGAATCGTCAAGTTGCGCAGAAAAGTTGAGAAACATTGTCAGTTAACGCTACTAAAGAACACGAGCCTAACTGAAGCTGACTTCAATTATAAGAGCGTTAATTTTTCAGGTATCAGTAAATGGTTGTTGGACAGGACTTGTCGATTGCTATTGAAATACCGATTTTTTTTTTTCGTACTTTTCCAACGATACTCGTTAGATAGGCCTAGTCGAGGGCCTCGGGTCCTTAGATCCGGAAGAATGAGCGCAATATCGGGCGGCAGTTGCGGACATTTTTCCACGAACGTGACTAGCTGCACACCGGAAAGCGCATTGACTCGGCAATGCGGACAATTGCATCCCCCCTAGAAGCCATTCGTGATGAAAGTCCAGCGTCCATGGGGGCAATGGGGGTAGCCGGGTGTGGGGGTCGCATTCCGGCCGAGATTAATTCAGAGCGAAGAGGAATTCAGCGTCTATCTCGCCGCTCGCGGAAACCGTTTTCGAGCAATTATTTCAGCAACATTGCAAAACGATCGTGCTGAGCCTCGCCACCCCGTCCCCGCACCCTCCTTTCTGTCCCTTGTTCTGCGCGAACGTGTACCGATTAAGTTTGCAGTCCGTTTCTTCGCGATTTCTAACCGTACCTACACGAGTTCAATTTGTCTTTCGTAAGGGAAATTTATTTTTCAATTCAAAGATTCATCCTTGTTTCGTAGAACTTAAGATATAATTTTAATAAATTAACCCTTTCGCTGCTAACGGTGACTATAATCACCCAACGCCTGACACCCACGAATTTTCGCATTCACAGAGTATGTCTATTTGTATCTGTCATTAGACGTTAAAAGATACGTTCTCTCGGTAGTCTTCGTTGGGATTGCCCAGTACCGAGGCAGCGTTTCTACGAGACAAGGTTAAGTTTCGTTTCAAGGGATCCTCGTATGCAGAACGTACGTACACGTACGTACACGTTATTCGTAGCGAAAGGGTAAATTCCCCCGCTCGCACGATTTTCAATTCAGATCACTGACGACGATCAGACTGCAACGATCGTTTTCGTTTCTTTATCTTACCTTCCTCTTCTTTTCTTCTGCTATGACAGAAGATCAAGGCTAAGGGGACAACCATAATAAGCTGTTTAATAATCAATGCGCGCGGACCAATAATTACGATTCGACGGAGGAGTGGGTATGCAAAGAGGCATCAACGCGAACTGGTTTCAGACAATGACGACTCCGGTACGATCGTGTTCGAAGAATAATGTACCCTTTCTTTCTTTCCTCCTTTCTCTCTCGCATCCTCTATTCATCTTTGTCTGCCTCGTTTCGATACGCTTTCGATTGTCCCGTAATTTTGATATGCCAGACGAACCCGAGGAAGGACTGCGCCCTTTTTTCTCACGTTCGCTGTTTTTTCATTTTATCTGATGTCTGTCGTCGCTAAACAAGCAGCTGCTTTTTATTACATCGGATGCCTTGTTTAGAATAACGATTATTAACATCTTCGCTGGTTGTCGGGACTTGCAACGTTCGCGGCCCATCAGATTCCAGACTTGGATTTTTCAAGGTTTTCATTTCTTAAGGTTTGGATATTTTGGAATTTAGATTTTTTGAATCCTCCAACGGTCTTAGGCAACACGTCTAATAGTAGTATTAAAAAATATAAACGGTGTAGTGGTTGTCTTCAAACACCCACCTATACCATTTTTCTGCCCTGTTTTTTCTTCTCACCCCCTCCATACCGTCCCTGCGACCCTATCTCGTCTTTGCATGATCGAACCCAGGCGAACGTCAAGCAGCATCCGGGGCATCGAAGAAACCGGAAGACGTTGTTCGGTCCCGGCAGATTCCCTTCCTGGGAAACACTCAAGGCTATCTGTCAATCGTGCCAGTCTGCTGTTCGATTCAAAGCGATATTCGGATTAATGGCTAGGATCCACTGGCACAATGGGCCCGATACAATGAGAGGAAATATCCAAGATATGCAAATTTCGATGATCTTCGACCGGAAAAAAGACGGGCACCACATGTTCGGCCATATTTGCATACACGGTTGATTTGCATGGGGAAATTTGCATCGAAGACGATCTCGATCGGAAGGGAATTCTTATGTCTGTTCCTATTGACGGTGAAAGGGGTGCGAGCAAGGAGGGTAGGAGGGAGGGAGGGAGGGTAAGAAGGTGCTCCAGAGAGACAGGAATAATATATTAAGGGCGCAAAATGCTGTTAATGCTTTTGTGATGGATACCCACGAATAATAACACTTTTTCCCTTTATGGAAATCCTAAATGTATTTTGATTCACAACCTAACCCGTTCTCACCGCCCTGCATTTGAATTTTCGAGTGGAGGCCCTCTGTGTTGACCCTGTCGATCGATCAGATTTAAGGCTCTTCGATTGCGGTTTGGGATTTGTACATTTTTTTTCATTTGTTGCTTAGATTTATGAACGACGGGATCTTATTTCTCGAATTTCTCAGACCTCGGTGCTGTGAGACGCGAATATTTCAGGACTTGAGATCAACACAATGTTTCTTCAATTTTATAATCAATATCGGGGTAATATTAATATGACAATTTTGTAACACGTTTAAACTGTAACATAAACATTAGCTTCTGCCATATTGATAAAATAAGATTGACAAAAAAAACCTGACACCAAGGAAAAAGCATCTTGAAAGAGGTGTTGAATCTTTCGATCGATGACGTGATTGATTCCTGGTGAAAAGAAGAAAGAAAGTCTTTCCGACCCAGTTATATTTCATAGACGTAAGAAAGAGATGGTTTGGCCCTCGCTTGACACTGTTTCAACCCCAGGATCGATGCCTGAAAATCGAGTCTGAAGGAAAGTCGTGAGCAGGTAGGTAGGTGTCTCGGACGACGGCCATTGTGCGCCACCGTGGAAGAAGCTACTCGTGTGCCAGGCCGCGGAAAGTGATACCCATTCAAAAGGCTGTTCTTCATCGTCCACGGGGCGTCCTGGAACTGGAAATGTGAGACGTTCTGCTAGCCCGCAACAAAGGCGACAGGTAGAAACACTCTTGGCGAATGGAAAAACCTGCGCTTATACGGGAAATCGGACTGCGATCAAACGTCGTTCCTTTTTTTCCTTTTCTTTTTTTCGAGGGACCGAATGGTTCGGTGGAACTGGATCGCTTAATTCTTTGACTTATAACGATAGGGCTGTTCAGTGGCTTGATCTTATCGTTCTAAAATGTATAGCATCGCTGTATCTGTTGGGTGAATTCTCAGGGTGCAGTTAACATTGGAATTTCCTCCTTGTGTCTTGAATTATGAAAGTTACATAGTAGTGTTTCCAATGTACTTTTTAACTAAAATATAGTTTATTGATTTTGTGCTTTTACGCAGCAAAAGTACACGGCCCTTGCCTACAAAGCGATCGTAAGACGTCCGAAGACACGTAGGAACGATGGTGTAATGCTAATCCGTGATCATCGATCCACAACCCCTTTTGCAAAGGATCGGAAGCCGACCTTGGTCGGGCCCCTTCACCTGGCCCGATAAAGGAGAGGTAACCGTGCGTGCAGGAACACACGCGTGGCCTTCTGGGTACGTGTCATACGATCCACGTTTGCACACGCACGCACTGGCTGTGTGTATGTACGGGACGCTTTATCGGCAGGGTCCCTCCCCCGGATGTATTCATCGGGGCCTTGTTCTTTGGAATCCCTGTGGCATTGCGTAAGTAAACCGCCTTCGGGACTTGCACGTTTTATCATCTTTCAATGTAATTTCATATTACGGTATAATAAAACACAGGAAACAGAATGTGTTTCGTTACTGACAAAAAACACACGACGTTAAAACCTCAGTTCTCTGATTTAGAATAGGCTGTCAATGTTTTTCCGTTGGTTTCTTCAATATTCTCCGTTCTTTGACGCGATGCAAATGGATTAATTTCCTCACCTCCGTCAGTCACCATTCTTTGTTCACCGATTCACCTCTGTCGCATATATCCTTCTTCTCGCTCGATCTCCCCCTTATTTCCCTTCTTCGATCGTCGAACCGCGGCTACGCATATATACACGTGGATATGGTAATTCGCCGGCATCGCCGGTGATATGTAAATAAGTTAGATTCGAGTTTTGTTGCGGGCCAGCCTCGATGGGAACCATGGCGTTATATAGAAACGAAAAGAACCAGCCAACCGTCCAACACAGCGTCGTCGGGACGGAGGGGTGGGGTGGTGGGGTAGGAGGGAGAAACAAACGAAAAGAACGTAAGTGTAAGCGCCTTAGTAGCCGCACACATGATCAGAACGACCGGATCCAGATTTATTGGTCGTTCGTTGAACAGAGAACAGCGAGGAGAGACCCGGTTCGGTGTGAACGGAAGCCGGGGATTTTACGATCTTGATTCCAAATCAAACTGCGACTCTGTTTCGTCCTTTGCTCGCTGGTAATCTTCTCGGCCCGTGTCCCCGTGAGCGCACATCCTCATATAGCGATCGTTTCTGATCGGAATTCCTACGCTTCCGGTCCGATGAATGCTGGATGTGCTGTTAAACCGGAAACGTACGACGATATTTTCATGGGTTTATCGGAAGAGTGATCAGTAGATTTTCGAAATAGGTTCGAAAGATGGAAGAGCCCGTGGATCTAAAATTAAATTTCAATCGTCATCCGTCACAAGAGGTCGTTGTCTGGTTGTTGCACCACGTTCAATCGATAGAAGGAAATTAAATTCGAGGTAAGGGGTTCCGACGAAGGTTAGGTTAGAAAACAGTTCCAGCTGCACACGGGGCCCACGAAATGTCGATTAAAATCTCGTTGGATCGTCTTGTGGAGAGTCACGTGGGTTTTCTTGGGACGGCTGGGTCCGATCGGACCCGATCGTTAGATCGGTTTGTCGATTACGCGCGGGTGCGAGGTGGCAGCACCTGTCCACTCGAGGCCTCCCTCGCCTGGGCCCCCGTATATGGAATTGGGCCGTACGTAGTACGCACGCGCGGATGCCGCAACACGCACACACACGCACGCGCCCCGTCACGCGTCTCTGAACAATGGCATTAATAGGCCTTGGCGAGTTATTAATTGCCGGTGCCAGCCGGATATGATTATCTATAGCGCCGTTCGCCGCCAGAACGCGACTAATATCTTTCGAACAGTGCTGCTCGTTATCGAAATAAACTTCTATTTCATGCTAAAACTTACTGATTTGATGAAACAGTTTTTTTCGTATTTCTCTTCAAAATTTAAACTTTCATTTAATGGTTGATGAATAGAATTTTCTCCAAGTAGCCGTTGACCAGTAACCCATTGGAATAGTCGAGGGAAATGTTAGAAAACGCACGAAACTGCGTGCGTTACAAGTAATACGGATAGAGGAGTCGGTGTGAAATGATGCACGGTGAACCGTGAATCACTTCCTACGTCGAAGCCGATGCCTGGATGATAGCCGACGATATCTCGTCTGCACTTCGCTGAAACGGTGAAGTTAATGAGTTGTGCAAATGAATCGAGGCCTCGAGGGATCCACGGTTCAAGCCCGTGATAGGTGAAACGTAAAGAGGGAAATAAAAAAGGGGGCACACTGGTGATATTGCTGTAAGATTACACAAGTTATCGCGGACAGTGAACCAGTGAGCGTTCTCTTCATTTTCGTGTTTAAACGAATTACGAAACTGTCGACAAGGCCGAGAATTAAAGTCTTTTCTTTTTTTTTTTTTTTTCTCAACGCATCGCCAGAATCTTCAGTTCAGTCACGAAGGGAGCAAAAGGAAACGTTTTAATGAAAATGGGCCACGATCGGGGGGGAATCGACGTGGCCCACAAAGGGGAACCACCTTGCACGCCGCTCCTAATTGTCTGAGGGGGGAGAGCCAGGTGGGACTTGCAGTTTCTTCCTGTCCGTTCATCAAACTGTCATTGGACGTCAGTCGTGAGGAAGACGGTGCCGTCCGACGAAGGAATTCCTCGACAGGGAATCGACTGATCGTTAACCGCGGAAATTACGTATGCATGAGCGACCAGGAACAAAACAGAGGCTCGAACGAATATTATTTCAACGCCCCCCACCTTTATACGAAATGGAGCTGGGTTATTAACCTAACTTTAATGTTAAAAAATGGCAGAAATAAAATAAATAATAGAGTCTCATTGCAAAATTAAGCGTACTATCTGTTGCGACCTACTTTTCTCTCTGTTCTCTTAATTTTGAAGTATTGACTGACCAACATACCCTTCCCCTAATTAATATGCCTGTTCGGTTTTCTTCTGCTTCGAAACGCCGTTAACTTCATATACTATATACATCGTGCTCACTTGAAGGAATAATTATTTTCCGTGGCCAAACAGACGCAATTTCCTGCGAAACAAGGCGTACCCCGTACCGATGGCATCTTGTCTGCTCTTCTGTTCGTTACTTCCTTTCGATTATCTCGCACCGTCCTCTATTAATCAGCCCCGACACTGGCGGTTCTTAATTACGCGCACGTAGATTGACCATAAAGATCGCCTGGTCCCGGCCGATTCTTCGATGAAAGGAGAACGAAGGAGAGGAAGAGAGGGGAGAGAGGGCCTTTGGACGAACAAGGACACTATAAATTGCCCGTTTCGTCTGAAGGTGTCATTAAAAGCGTTTAACAGATCTACGCAATCGGTTTTATTCTCTTTTCCTTTATATGGTTCTTTGTGGCATCCTGCCTTTTGGCAAGTGTCAGCCAAAGATGGTTTCTTCAGAACTAACGTCGCCAACGAATAAGTTACCAGTTTCGCGTTAATGATAATTGCCAGGGTTAATGGTGGCTTGAAAGTACAATTGAAGACGTGTATGACGTTAGAATATCGCTTCTCCGCGTGCTTCACGACTAAAGTATCGTTTTGATGTTAACAACGAGTCGGTTAATTATCGCGGAGGTAAAATGGATAATGACCCTAGGCGTAAATGCTATTTTTTAGGAAAGCCTTCCGTGCCGCCATCTCAGGTCCCCCATATTACCAAACTCGGTCACAAAAGTTGTCGACCAGTTCTCCTTATCGTGAACCTAGCCCCCTATCATAGGCCTGCTCTCTGTTCAAGTATTCCAGGGACGTAGGCTGGTGCACAGGACTGGGGGGACACCCGCGGTGCTCGAACGTTGCCAGAAATCGGTGTCGTGGGTTAAAAAGGAGCCTGGTGACAATCGAGTCAACAACCTGCCAGCCGTGTTCCGTTCCGGTCGCTGAACGAGCGATATTTTCGAGAGGAAGCGGCGCCATTCGGCTTCGCGGAAAGGATCAAACCAGCCGTTACTAACGGCGCCCGGCGTCGATACGTCACGCGACCAGCCAGGATCATCGCAGTCCTCCCCGTCCTGCTCTCTCTCTCTCTCTCTCTCTGGTGCCTCGAGGAAGCTCGATCGCTATCCTCACGCTTCATATGCGTTAATTGGGCGTTGTTTGTGCGACTGAATTAATTTGCGATCGCCCCAGTTAATGAGACGACAAAGAAGATTCCCTTGAGCTACGCTGAGATGATCGGCGCTCTTCGCTTAGTAGTTGAAGGCTCGCCTCCGAGTCCGTGGGAAGTCGAATGTTTTTATGACGGTGGTATCTTTGACATATTTCGGTCAGATAAAGGTAATTTCTTAATATCTGAGTTCTATAGAACACCTGTATATCATAACAAGTTTCTAAACGTCTTAAAACGATCAAGTTCTGTTTTTAAAAAGGAAAATGAAACGGTAGCCAGGAGTAGACGATGAAATTTTCCTTCGTGCCCGGTGGTTCCCAGGCGTGTGCACCTGCGACGGCTTGATAGGCGATCGCTTAAAAGTCAGAGGTGCGTAACATGAAAAGCGCACGGGCACCGGAAATAGATATCTGCCTGGTGGCACGGGCACAATGGGAGACGACGTATTGGCAGTCGAATGTTGAACAATGGCCACAGTGCCACAAGAAAAGAAAGAAAAAAGGGTGGGGGTTGTGCTTCAGAAACCCGACGTGCCTCGGTGCACTGCAACTGTCTACGAGAATGTCGACTCCTGCGACTTTTGCTGTTACACATCACGATAAGTTTTCAGTTTTTTATCGACTTTAAAGTATCACGATTTAGTGGTATTATTTGAAGTGCTGCTCCAATTTTTATTTGAATAAAATAATGGTGGTGTGATTCTTCTATGGTATTTGTAAGGAAGGAACTGAACTCGTCTGTTTTCTCATCGACGCTTCGACGCGTCTAATTAATTATTCAGGACTACGATGTCAAGTAGCACACGTATATCTGAGTAATAAAGCATGAAGTAATCATATCCTTACCAGGTGGATAATGATGAAACATGGTAATTGAGCGGCGTGCCATCAAATTTGCACAGTTTGAAGGTCTACGTTGGAGAACAGAAAATTGAACATTTTACGGGTTGCTCGCTTCGCGTTAAAAACTGCATCATATGCTCGATCTCGACAGATGGGGTATAATTATATGCAAATCGACCAATTAGTTGTGCCTGACATATTTGCGGCACTTGTTAATTTCACTCTCGCTGCGCAACAAATTGCAAACATTACGACTTTGTATACATCACCAAGCGTGCTCGTTTAGTTCACCTATTATCTTCATTGATTTTATTCTCCTGCTGTTGCTTGACGGCTGATACTGGGTCAAATATATTCGATTCCTGCCACTGCACACGAGATTCGGATACATGAGAAATAAAATCTTAATCTTTTATCACGTTTTTCAACCCCGAGTGCAGATTTTCAGTCGTGGGATGTTTGGAGGTGGAGCTGTAGTTATGAGTTTTGTAGAAAAATTAGTTTGCTTATCGTTCATTTATTTTACTTGCAATTTTTCGTTATAAATTACATGCGACAGGGTCGCAGCAACTCCACGATCAGTTTAAAGCACAAAAGTCCGACTCCCAGACAGGTAACCCTTAAATCCATCCCTGTCTCATTCCAATCGTTGCCTTCCTTCCTCGACGAAACTGCGGGAAAAAAACGAACCTGAAGAGCCAGCAGAAAAGAGAGAGATAAAATCAACCCTGGCAGGCCAGCCCCGGCTCTTCGAAACCAATATCGCAATGTTCTCCGCAGAAAGTTCGTCCAGTAATGCCATACAATATCTACCCCAGCTTCCATTACTCCGGTCTGGCATCCCCTCCCTCCGCTCGATAGGCTTCCCCTCCCTGTCTCAGGGAATCTCCAGTCGAGTGTACCTACTGGTCCACCTCCATCCATTCTGCCTGTGAACTCTGCTGGACCTTTGCTGAGCGTTCGGCGACCAAGAGGGGGGAAAAGATTGTCCTCTTCCTTTTCCTTTTAAGTCTCTGTAATTTTGAAAAACGTGACACGTGGTTCACAGTTCAGAATTTTGATGAAATCGATTTTCCAGTTAACCTAGCAATCAATCTAACTTAATAAAAATGACCTAAAAATATTTAGACACTCCCATCGCCATATTTTTCTGAACAGAAAGATCTTTAAGGCAAAAAATGGCGGGAAGCAAGCGACGTGTATAGCGATTCACAATCGCCACGGTGAAGCGTTAGCGAGCGGATCGGATCGCTTGGCTTTCAGAACAGCCAGAGGTAGATCGCGGAGCGAGGAGGACGAGGCGATTTAACACGATTGGCCGTTGGAAATAAACTGGCAACAGGCGCATTGGTTCCATTGGTTCCATTGGCTATCAGGGCTCCTTGTGCTTCCTTCGGTCTCCCGCTTCTACTGGCACGCTCCCCCGCGGCCTCGTCGCGCTCCTTTTTTCGTGTTCCACTCCACCTCCGCTTGACCGGTGCGTCGATCCGCTCGGCCCCGGTGGCCTCGATCACCCGTTACCACGCTCGAACCGACGCTGCCTCTCGGAACATGCCCCGGTACACGAGTATCTGTAAAAGAGAGGGGGAGGGGGAGGGGGGCAGTTGATTTAGGAGGGATACACGATCACTAGATTTACCTTAGTAATTCATTTCTTTTTCTCAAGATCTCGCGCGGTGATATAACATAATGCGTTAATAACATATTCGTTAAGTTATAAATATTATACAAATCAACACGCGGAATGTATGCGAATGAAGTGTTGTCATTAAGGTGTTCATATTGCACGTTCACACCGAGATAGCACACTGTAATTCACTTACAGCGATAGAAACCATAATGGTGATAGTAATTGCAGCAGTGTCACCGCAACGGCGGTATAACGTCACCGAAACCGTTTCAGCCATGAGCCACGATGACAGGATATTGATTGTTGGCATTTTTCTATAAAACTGAATTGAAACAAACGAGCTTATTAGCGTTCCTGGTTCTCGCCACTTCTAATGACTCGGCAGATAAAGTCCAATATACTGGCGAGAGATGACCGTGACTCAAAGTTCCTCCCCTTGCCTTCCCCACCACAGTGCGACGGGTAAATAACACCCACGTGACGGTGTCGCTTTCTACCAGTCGGTGGCTAGATTACCGGGATGAGTTATGATAATTTCAGCCGGACGGCGATCAACGACGTCGGGCAATCAAACATGGCGCCCATAGAGCAATCGAGCGTCTCGAATGCCGCGAACGCCGTTGCGATAACACCTTTTTGTTTAAGTATATTGTAGTTCACTTTTGATTTACAGGTCATTTGAATGGAAAAGAAGGTAGTAACCTTTCATGAATATTTTTTAATTTTTGCGAAGGTTGATCAGTATTGAATGACGTTTTAATACCAGCAGGTTCAACGAATCGTTTTGTGGGAGCAGGTCCTGCCACGCCGATTGGACCGGTTATATCGTCCGGAACTAATTGTGATCGTCAATTAGAGCTCACCAGCCGAAACGACCGAAAGATATTAATTATCGATCTGCCTGATGAGACCTGTTCAAGTTGGCCACCTTAACCGTGGTTAAGTACTTTGTAAGGGGAAAGCGAGGGGCGCGTGGACGAGCCACAGAAAATTAACTTTCAATTTAGACAGTCTGGCCGACACCTTTACCTGAACGGAACCACCGGTTGATTACACCTGTGCCGGTGAGTCGCGCCTGTTATCGAAAGGGAAACTTCCGGTGTGGAAAGTTGTCGATAGGGTCCTGTAAGGATGTTTGCTTGGCCGGTTTATCGCCTTGGTCGAATTTCCTTGTCGGACTGTTTGCCCACGTTTTGTCGGAAGTTGCCGATAGAATTAACAAACAGGCCTTTGTTCAAAATGTCAGCCACGTTTTTTCCCTTTCCTAGGAAATAAATTTCGAAGCGATGTTTCACTTTGCACACTGCGAAATGTTAATTCGAAGTTGAATTCCTTCGGGCAAGAATATATAATACTTAATTTCAATTATACAATTATTGATGGTTGACATAACTGACGATTAATAGTTTGCAGCAATTGACGATTGACAGTTTATTGTTAACAACGAACAACGAATAGGTTAACTGTCGATGTCTTTCGAATGGTTTAAGTGAAAAAGAGAAGCAACTTGCGTTTGCTTTCTTATTCGGACGGTTACTTGCTGTTCCGCATCAGGAGTCAACGTACTCCACTTCACGTAGACCCAAGTCCACTCCGTTCTTCGGGTCGTACTCGTTCACCCTTGACGCGACACCTTTAAGTCTTTCGAAGTTGAATGTTACGTGCGCACCGTATTGCGAGCACGGAATACACAGAATGGCAGAGAAACCGAAGGGGAGCCGAAGCAGATGTCGGTGAAATTCCGTTCGAAGAGTCACTCGAGCGGAGCCACGTGCATAAGTGGACGAGGCAACTCACTTTGAGGCGTCTTCCTTTCGTTCCCCGCGTGAATTCGCTCTCGACATTCGAACACCGATTACTTGGCCCGCGCAATCACTCCTTTCTGTCACTGATAAGGAACTAATTGTTGATTTTTAACTTTCGAATCGAAGAAAAGTTGTCCCAGACACGCAAACACGTACCTCCCCGTCGATAAACGCGATGACGTTATGATGATATTCGTAGGTCGTGAAAAATGCAAAGAAAGATTTCAATTCGTTTCGCTTATTTGTCGTTTCAGTCATTTGTTGTGATTGTTAAAAATACATAGTGATAATATTAGGGGATCGAACGGGTAGCGTCGCGTTAATTCAATGACGAGCCACGCGTCGGTATAGCCATTAATTTCCAATTAAGAGGCAGTAAAATTTCAATAATGGTCGTTAGGAAGCAGACGTTACGAGGTGCCTTCGTCCGGTCGCGTTTCGTCAAAGGGTTGAGGAGAAAGGAGGTGGCACGGCTCGAGGAAGGACGAAGAAGGGACGTATCTGACCGTCAGGTGTGCCAGATGCGAATTCCCGACCCCTCCTTGTTCGATACTAATCGTTGGTCGATCGTTTCTAAATAGACCTTGTTTCAACCCTCCGGGCCCCGAGTTGTGCACTGACGCGCCTGGATTGCTGTATTCTTATTTAACACGTTCGTTGCTTACTAAATAAGTAAAATTAATATTAACATTAACTGTGATAACGTTAACATTCAGGAAATGAATTTTCGTTGCCATCGAGACTGTTCACGATTAAACTTGTATGTTACACGTTGGGGCAGACGGATGGGGGGGTAGTGCCGGATGAATTGAAACGGAATATTACCCTGGGCTTGTGTAAACAGGCCACCGTGACGCGAACCGACGTCCGATTCGTACTCGCTGAAAATTGTAATTATAACATGGCGGTAAGTAAATTATAATACAATGCGCGCCAGTGTGTTTGGTATTCATAAAATAAATAATAGCGTGGGGTAGCCACGCTCGGCCAGCTTGGAATCCGTTTGCCCAGCCGACGGGGGCAAAGCGTGGCGGAGCTGAATTTCCCTGAAATCTCAAACCCTGACTCTCCTACGGGAGGTGACTTGACCCTCAGTTCACCTCCAATTTGCCATCCTTTCGTGCGTTAGTCTACTTAAAAATTACTATTTTCAATACCCAGATTGCTAAAAATTTGGATTCCGATGCGTTGTAAGAATCAATGGTGCTCAAAACAACAATTTTCTAGCTCGCGGAGCTCGCGTCCCCCGCTAGCGGAAGTCTTAATTCAGCAATTAACCTAATGGAATGTATATAACAATTAGCCGGTCCACGCAGTTCCGTTTCGCTACTCCTGAAGGGGGTGCGAATGGTTCCTCTTCTTTAGCCATCTCCTCACCCCTCCAACCAACGATTTTGGTGTAAGGTGGAGGTTTACCCCGGGTGGAAAAGGAAAGCAGTAACCACGGTGTTACAGGGAACCGGGTGATAGGGGTGGTTCGGTTGTATCTCGTAATTACCAGCTGATAATTTATGTTTATACGGCCGTAGAAACCTCGGGAGCTTACTTTACCCCTTCTGCTATTCCTGAAATGGGGTGCTCTGCACAGTGTATTACTGTGCAGGATTCTTACGTGTGTGAGGGGTCGCGGATGGGTCCGCCAGGGTTTTTCAACCATCCCCCCTTCTAGAAACGAAGGAGCACAGCCCCTTCCCTCAGTACCGTGTACATGCTTAAAGTCCCACCAGCCATTACGGGCCGGCACCAAAATTTACAGCCGTTTTCACACGTTACTGGAAGTTAATAGTCCCTACGGGGAACCGGAGGAGAAACGAACTTTATCCTTCGAGATGCGATCCCAAAAATGTGGCGGAATTCGCTAATTTTCTCGAATTGTTGAATTACCACTGTGTCTACTTCATTTTTTAAGGTAATTTTGCTATTGACGCCATGGCACTGTAATCATCAGTGGCAGGTATCGAACGACTACTATGTTCAAATGCTACACGAATTAATTCGACGCCTCGTGTAGCATGAGATTAGTACAGCGATTAATTAATCGTCATTAAATTGATAAAATATCGTCATGGGAGAAAAATGGCAATGATATACTCTTCTTCGTTTTTTCCCCCAACTCCCTTAAGTTTGATAAACTTTCGAAGGAAGCCCGAAAGGGGTCCAGCTCCTATAAAACAACGAGGGGCGCGGACCATGAAATGTTACATTCAACCCGTGTACCGGCTAATAAATAATTAAAACTTTTGTTTCGAAGGTGTCATTGATGTACGGCCTACTCGCGGCGCCTCGGCTGCCTGAGTAATCGCACTTTATGAATTAAGGTTATGCTTTATGTTAAAAGATTCGCTCGGCATCTGTTTCTAATTACCCGTTAATGGCTATAGCGGCGGCAGTAAAGCATTCGTTAACTGTAAAGTTCCCAGCTTTCCTCCAGTGCGTTCGCAGGCTGCGTAATCATCCAGGATCTCGATATCCAAACAATTTGCCACCAGAAGACGTTGCTGTCACGTTAACACACACCTCTGACGTTTGTTGCTAGTGTTGTCACCGCTTAATTCGAAAATCGACGCTTACTGTATGATGCCTTACACTGTCACTGTTTTCTTTCGTTAGTTACACACTTTTTTAGGGGTCTGTCGTCCATATTTAAATGATGGGTAGTGGGAATATTTTGAGCGTGGCAGTAAACAGCGGGGAAAAAGGGAAAAAGGGAATCAGGATGCACGTAGCGGAGGGTATTGTGATTCAGATCCGTGGGCACTTGGGCACCATTCAGTTGGATCTCGAGTCCCACATGGTACGGTTTCGAGACGACGCGACGGATCTTCGATCGCGACCGGACGCGAGATCTTTTTCGTCCTTTTATCGGGGCCGCCAGGACTCCACGTGATTGCGTGGCCCTGTGGGAGGGCAGACGCGCAAAACATAATGCGCCCGTGGTGCGCTGGGTGTGGGTGAGAATGCATGCGACGCACTTGGCCGGTTTCTTACGCGGCCATTCAACGCGTATGCGTGTGAGTAATTAAAGAGAGCGACTGTCACATCCGGCGACCCACGCGAGAAGGGTGCGGCCTTTGTCCCTCCCTGTTGCTCTGCACTCGGACCTCTTGCTCTGTCCCTCCCTCTGTTGGCCAGCCCTGGGCCACGTCACTCTCTCTCTCTGTTCTTTCCAACAGCATCGCGGACTCGTTTTCGAGACCTTTTTACCGCTGCTTCAGTCTTCAGGGTTCAGCAAATTCACTGGCGCCTACCGTTTAGAGACCTCTTTTGATGCTGAATAGATTCAGGACCAGGTGATGATGTATGTTGGGTGTGTATAATTGGAGAATGAAACGGAAGACAAACTTGTATACTCGTGGTCAGTTGAATTTTATAGGTACTTGGTATTTTTGTATTACGATTTTTGAAAAATACTGTACGGTAACAACCGGTCGAGTCTGGAGCATGTAACTCGCAGCTGCGAAGCCGATGCCTATAAATCCGCACGTCTCGCGGCATAATTCAGCTTATTTACAACCGAAAGGGCGGTGATAGGGGATGACGAGAATATGTGACGCATTTTGCTGATTAAAATTTTCCCAAGATTATTTCGATCCCCCTGTCTCCCGCTCGCGTTCCCGTACCATCGGCCAGGAGGGGGCCTGTGCCATTGTCTTCGGAAGGCGAGCCGGCCCTCTTAAAGCGCATTGATCCAGTAATTTACCGTGTTACGGCTGTCGCGACATCGTTATGAAGATTACAACGAGGAGGAAAGAAAAAAAAAAGAAAAGGTAGCGTCGGAATTATGAGCGGAATACTAGTCATAATGCTCTCTGAACGCTTTTGTAACAAAAATTACGCGAACGAGCGCTGCCGCTTCCTTAATTCAGTCTTCTGCGAAATAGAACTGCAATAGAGGTTGCACGATTTATAAACGCCTCTTCTAGTTTCTCTCAGGACCTGAAAATTCCAATCGTTAGTTTCTTTTTTCGGAGGACGCAACAGTAGGTTTAAAATTTAAAATAACAGTAGGTTTAATTAGACCTTTCGTTCTTCATCGTTTTTCCCCATTGACGACACGCAGGTGAATATTGGATGACATTTGGATAAAAGAACAAGCGATTTTCTCTCGAGAAATTTTCCCAAACACGAAACGACCCTGCACTCTTTCAGGGTCGACAGAAGTTTCGAAAAGCCGCAATCCATAACGTGGCCCGCGTGTCCCGCAGCTTCGTACGGAATGCCAAGCCCGAAATTGCAAGGAATCGTGTGCGGGAAGTTGAGC
Organism: Stelis phaeoptera; assembly: GCA_943735885.1. Classification (NCBI taxonomy): domain Eukaryota; kingdom Metazoa; phylum Arthropoda; class Insecta; order Hymenoptera; family Megachilidae; genus Stelis; species Stelis phaeoptera. Next base: position 4,282,319 of record OX030946.1, read on the forward strand.
AACAGCGTTGCAACGACGGTCCGTTAGTCTATCCGCGCAATAAACTACAATCACAAATTACAAAGTCAAATAGTTTCGGCGTTTCACGCGGAATGTCGCAATTTCAGGTCCTGCCTACAGGGGTTTTCGGTGGCGGTCGTGACTTCTTCCTCATTGCGGAGGGGAAGATGGAGAACCGTCGGCCAGGAAGAAACAGCAGTTGGAAACACGCTGCCTCTAATGAACTTAAAATAATTGCGAACCATTGATCTATGAGTCCCGAAGAGTTCACCCTACCGAGCAAACGTTGCTTGCTCGATTTCCCTTTGTCTCTGGCCATTCCTTCCATTTCCTAGTTTCGTTGTCGTTCAATAATCTATTAGATCATTCTATGAGCGATGAGGTTGTTTTCAGATTGTTATCACAGGTAATTCGGGACAGGTGTAAACAGAAACGTACGATGGTCGATTGTTTAAAAAGGATGCTTTAACCGGATGAAAATCCGAGCCAGCGTGTAAACGCGTCCCGGAAAGAGGAAAGAAACCATTTACATGCTACTCGACAGGCAATATTGAGCGCAGACGCCGTTAACTTTAACCGCCCCGGCCAGGCCATTCTCGCTATCGCAAAAACAATTAATGCTCGTTAAAAGAAATCCTTGATTTACTGTTTCGCGGAGATAACCGTTGTCGGCGCCTAACTTGCCTTTCGCGTTGCTTTCTTTTCTTTTTTTTTTTAGCCAGCACAGTTTAAGGATTCGCCATTGTGCTCGTAACTTCTTTGCGTATGCCTTACTTTTAACGTCGCATTGTAATTTTATCGTTCGCCGTACCACTGTTACGTTGAGCTGCACTGTTTCGATATTATCGATGTGTCGTTTAGGATTATGGCTCTATTTTAAGGAGGATCTTAAGGGGCTCCATAACTTTATTCCGGATAGAAATTGTCTCGGTATCTGGGTGCTGTTGTCATGATATTTCAAGTATAATTGTATTTAATACTAGTAATAATATTAAGCATCTTCTCTATTATCCGTCATTTGATACGCAATTATATTTGTATATTAGATGAGCGTTTTGTGAAACAGATCAGAAGTTAAACCGCATAATTCGTAGTTAGTTTAATGTTGCAAACGAAGAATAATCAGAGTTTTTGAGAGGAGAAACGGAGCCACGTGGCCGCAGGACATTCGAGGGATCCGAGAGTGGTCTATTTGTAGTAATGACGATGCCTCGAAAGATGCAATAGGGCAATTACCATTTTCTCCCCTCCAGCCACCGTCGTGTGACGACACGATGAAAATTGTCATTACGCGAACCGTCGCGACAATTATCGCCGCGTTCACGATTGCAATTTGCAACCGTCTGGAAACGGTCTGGGATTACTCAACGAATCTTGTAACTTTTAACTACCAGGCCTGCTCGCTCGCCTCCTGTTTCCCGTTGAATCCTCCGTGTCCCGGTTCTACCAACAGAAATCTTTCTCCCTATAGTGATCTTGAAAATTTAACTGTTCAGCAGATTTTCAATCGCAGAATATGCGACCGCGGGTCAACAGATATACTTTTAGAATTGCTCGCAGAAAAATATATTCCAGATACTTCCCTAAATATTTTATAGATGTAACATCTGATCATGTTCTGAAGGAATGGAAGATACTAAGCCCTGATTCCCAAGGTTTAAGATTCGCGTTCTAAAAGGGGATTTTAAGGAACGAAGGTAACGGTTTCGAGGACAGGTTAAGACGACGAACCACCAAAGGGGCAGGGAGCGGAGGTAGTCGCAGAGGGTGGAATAACAACAATTCTTTCCCGCGACGGTGCGGTGGAGGACCACGGCCGGGAAATTAGCATCGATAAATTTTCCGGCGTGTCGCTTCGCGTTGTCGTTCGGCGACGTCGAGGACGATGACGACGCTAGCGACGCCAGCGGCGCGCATATAAGCGCCGCGAAAATGACACGATGATGCATAGGCGACTGTTTTAAGAAATATTCGTTATTTATCGCCGGTGAAGGAACAGATTTTCTATTCTTTTTTTCCTCCCCCACCTTTCTCGCGTCCCAGGAAACTGGTTGTGGAAACAAGGGTTTTAATCGAATACCATCAGGGTAAAGTAGGTTCATTCATTGGTTATTTTGCACATTTTTCACTAAATCCTATGCCAGATTTTTAACGAAGCTTATAACTACAAAATAGTTCAGTTATTGAATAATGACTATCACAGACATGCAGCTTAAACGTTCATTCACTGGACAGGTCAGCTTACGAAGAATTTTTCCGGAATCCTAATGAAATTCAGTGTGCAATCGGCGTTTAACGGCGATGAAATCTATCCAAGTGCCACCACTAATATTTTTAGTGATTACTGGCTTAAAGAACGAGGGCAGAAGAACGTCATGGTGAAGCAATGTAAACCACAGCAAACGTTCTTTTATCCGCGGATCTTGCAACGTGCAGACTAAGAGAAAGATTCGAATGATAGTTAACTTGCGACGTGAAGTGTAAATCACTTATGGTAGGGTTTCTACGTTTTCCCTCGAGAGGGAATTCGTCTGGTAACTTCACATGGAGATTGGTCCATTAAGTAACTTCAAAGCATTTATACAAAGGTTACACCGCATAGGATCTATTTTTTTTAAGCAGAAAACATACTGTTTGCTTTTAACACGCAAATAGCTGTTGCTATTAAGTTATCGCGACGTTTAACAACGCGAACGTGTATCCAGCGGGGCTCGCCAGGAACGTAATGAAATACGAAATGTAGTATGCGCTTCCTAATTGCGAGTGCCCTGAATTTAGCAATATTCGCGCTCCGTGTCCGTCTTTCGACAGACTTTTCCATCTTCCACCGCGAAACGGCGCATGGCGGTTTGCGTTTTAATTCCACGAGTAATCTATACTTACGAGTAATTGCCATCTTTTAATGCCTCGCCTCAACGTCAACATCTTGGCTCGATGTTTCTCGTGGATGTTGTTCTCAGTCACTGTTCTGTATTTTGGTGTATTCCTGAAGTTGATGCTCGCTGGATGCTTGGCTTCCGATAAATCCTCCACTTCGGCGGTCTTCTTTAACCCCAATCTTAGTCCAGAGACGTAGCTTGGGGTTCACGTTTTCTCAAGACGGTCCTGGGGGGGGGGGGGGGGGGGGCGGGAGGGGCGTAGGGAGTGAAATTTATTATCGTTAACGAGACCACGAGCGTTCGATCAGAGCGGACAAAGCGCAGAATGGAGCGAAGTAATTTTCTCGCAGGTGCAACGCCGTTGCGACAGCAAAGTAGTTTACACCGTTTACACAATGAAGCTGTTTGAGCCGAGGCCGAAAGCCTCTAATCGTCCTCTACCTACCCTCCATAGAAGAGGGATGGAGAGGTGATTGTAAGCGTTCCCTGCTTTTTGCCGAGCGTCGTCGCGGCGAATTCGTCGATGAAGGCGAAAACCTATTAGCTGACAGTCAATAAACAAAGGAACGTTCTGGGCGATATAATATTGATTAATGGGGGAGGTTAAGGAAGCGTGGAACCGTTTAGTCAAAGTTCTCGCCAAGGTGGCGCGAAATCTACGTGGAAGGAGGGCCGGAGGGGGACGTGGGGCTGCGTTAGGGGTTTTCTGTGTGCGTACCAAGTATATGCCAAGCGATTATCGAATTTCCACCCCGTAACAACGAGGTTCTATTAACTCTCCCCCCACCCCCGCACGCAACGGTCTCAACCGAACACAGCCCCTACTTTTGTGTATTGTTAAGGCTATCCGCATTAAGCGATCCATAATAAGGAGTTACGAGCCGCGATGAATTGTTTCAAATTAGGCGCGGATCTGGCTTGCTCGATCGATTGCTTCTTCGTGTTCATGAAGCTTAGTGGTTCTTCTGATTATAGAGGTAGCGTGAGGCAAATTCTGATTTTTCGGGATTATTGCCAATTTACAATTCTCCGTTATTCTGAAGGATTCATTTTGAAGAGGAGACTTCAACGAAAACGCAAAAAAAGAATTTGTTTGAAAAAATTATTTTATGATATCCCAGCCCTTCTTGTATAAAATAAAATAAAATTTACCTCAATCGGATAAACAGTTTCTGAGATAAGAATTTGGCAATATAGTATCTTTTACCAATTTACTGTAAATCATTTTTATTTCCACACGTTACTTTTATTGCAGTAATTTTAAATTATTCGAGTACGTTTATTAGATTGAAGTTTGCACGAACAATAGTCGGCAATGCAGCGACTAATTTTATACAAACGCAACCGTTCGGTACTTTGAATTAGTTAATTAATTTTTGAATTTTAATAGTTAATAAACTAATTAATTTCAATGACAATAATTAAAGCATAAGTTTTACATATATGTTCAAGCGCATAAATTTCGATAATTTATTTAACAAATGATCGTAAAATTAAAAATTATAACGAAATAAGTTTCGATAGAATAATCCCAAAGTGCAAACAAAGGTGATTACCCGTTTTTGTCTCGAGTAAGCAAAGCCGATCGGGGAGACAATAGATCACCGAGCACAATAGGTTTTTGTTCTAACGGTTCGTCCTTGCATGAGGTCATGCTTGATCAGTATTCTAACAACTGTCAAGGTGTTCACTTCTAATCAACTATCACACACCGGTACGAGTTATCAATTTTGACATACGTTGCATGTGGTCATCCATGGGCTACCATGTGTGGGGTACACGTGCATGGGGGTACATGGGTGCATTTCCTGGTGTGGTTCCCTGCGTACCTAGTGTTTCTGGTGTTCTCGGTTATGTGATTGGATATACGTGCATGGATATATTAGTGTGTTTTGTGGTGAGGTTTTTTATGTGTTTAAACAATTAATAGTGACTTTTCTGGTGTGGTTTCCTACGTGTTTGTGCATGTATATACATATTTATTACCGAGTTTTCTCACGTGGTTCCCTTCGCGTTTTAACCTATATTACGGAATTTTTTGACGTGCTTTTTTACGCGTTTATGCACGTGTATAATTTACCTGGTGTTGTTGCATATATTACTATAATTTCTAATATGATAGAAAATATGTACGCGTATGTGTGGTTATATGTTTCGATGCATGTTTCCCTCCGTAGTTTTGCGGGTTTATAATTTATAAAGTTACCAACGCTTGTTTTTCGTACGTGCATGCGAATAAATAGAAATTCGTTAGCGGTTGCATGTCAAAACGAAACAATTTAAACGATTCGAAACACGAATCGATAAAAGAAGCTTGTTAACCTTTTCGATGATCAATTTTCAGAAGAACGGACCTTCTTGCGGTGGATCTGGATGGCCCAATCACGCAATGGACAATGCTGCGACGATGATACGAGCACCGCTGGTCAACCATGGGTCATTTCTGGTTCAATCGAAAGACGCGTGGTGGTTGCGACATTCGAGTAACGGTACGAGCCATACTGATCAACCATGGGTCATTTCTGGATGAATCTAAAGACGCACGGTGGTTGCAGTAATACAAGTCAACGATCGGTGAGTCGCATGCTTTACGGTTCCTCCGGTTCCCATCATGTCGCAGGACGAATGGTCCGAAACGACACGGGAACTGGTTGTAATTTTTTCTATTTCAAAGCGAGCATAGTGACCACGAATATTATTCTACAATCGTACAATAATATTCGTGCAAATTGTTTCTCTGTGTTTGATTTATTTTAGCTCAGGCTAGGGTCTTTTCTTGTACATTTCTTAAATTTAGTTTCTAAATTGAAACACCGATTTCAAAATATATTTGTTCGGCTCATTTCAAATCATGTACAAGAAAAGTTTATCTCGCGGTACTTTGATGTAAAAATTGTTAAGTTCGAGAATCGTACGAGTATTAGTTTTGTTAGACTGTTATTAATCATACGTTTTAGCTCAGGATTTTCAGCAAACATGAAGAAAGCTGGTAGGTGAAATTTCATTTGGCCGTGTTCATTTTTATGCCCAAAGTCCATGGCGAGTGCTTAGATGTACTCGCATGGACGAGGGCAGGTGGACACGGTTTAGTTTTTAAGTTTGGTATTTTTTGGCGACTGACAATTCGATAGTGAACCAAAATCGATATAAGTTCCACATGTGTGTGTGTGTGTGGTTAGGCTGTGGGACTTGTATCGATCAAAAATCTGATAAAATTATTATTTAGATTATTAGATATTTGATAGAATTATTGAAAAATTGATTAGCTTTTACATTTGCAATTGTCACTGTCGGTTGTCAGTCGATTTCAGGATAAAGGTATGATTTTCTTAGAGTATGAATGAGGATTTGAACTCGGGTGTCGGAGGCGTCCCGGGACGTTCTCCCTAGGGTTAGGTTTTTCTTGCACCCGGGTGGTTTGTGTGAGAACCGTGGAGCGTATGTGTTGGTGCGAATGATTTTTGCCAAATTTTTTAAATATAGCATTAGGCAGGCAGGTAGTTTACTTCTGGTGTGAATGGTTTAGATTTTAAGTAGGCAGGGCCAGAGCAAGCTTTCACGTTTCTCTTTTCGTTCGGTAAAAAACACGTGAGAAGCTTGTATCTGGGGTATAAAACACAGAAAAATCGAAAATTGAAATCAAATTGCAAACGAAATTATGTTTCAATATTCTTTATTTCGATTTTTCGCTAGGCCAAGCCTTAGTTTGTAAGTCGTAGTCGCGGTACTAGACCCGACTGCAAAAATGAAGTATTTCAAGTGAAGTGTCAAGTGAAATAAAAATAATTCTTACGCTCGGATATTCTTGAATGATTTCAAAGAATCGTTGGTTCAGTTTCGCGAATACTTTCTTTTTTAATTTTTAATGGTAGATTTTCTAAATTTTTAAAATCGAAAGAATATCCGAGCAATCGTAAAATTTCGCGAGTGATATTTGTGAGGCTTGATCGCCGAAGAAAGAAGAGGCTATATGCCGAAGAGCCCCGGCAAATGCCAAAGAAGAGGGGAACTATTCAATGATTGTCCATCCGAGGATGGACAGTCATTTTTATCGTCACTATGCTCGCTAATTTTTGCATTTTTGTTTTGTTGTTTTGTTTTACAGGTCTTTTTTTTCTTTTTTTAACGGTGAAATATTAAGCTCGACATTTTACGAGTTTAATATCGTGTTTTTATCACATTTTCGATTTATATTGATTTACTTCAAATGTGTTTGAAATATTTTAAACGTTACAAGCACATCCGCGAAATTTTCGTTTTGTCACGTCTTTCGAAGATTACGATGTCAGTGATGGTTTTTTCTTTCAGAATTTGATTATTTAATTTTCCATCCATTATTTTCTGTTTTCGGGGTTTTATTTTTTTAAATTAATTTCTATTTTACGCAGGTATTTTTATCGAGATATCTTTAAATTATATCAAACATTCTACTGTAGTATTATTTGTTTCAAAAAATTAAATGATACTATTAACGTTATCAACACCGTTATCATAATTAACGTTATCATAATTCTTCGAAACTTCTATTATTCAGAATTTGGAATACCTAATACGACGATTTCTAATTAACACTAAACCTACCGACATTTCACGAACGCTTACTTTCAAGTTGAAAATAAAATAGAAAAGTAGATCAATAAACAATGAAACGTACGCTAAAATACACAGCAAGTCTTTATCGCGATAAAAATTAACACGAATTTTAATAAAAGCATCCTATTCAGTTTTGTGATTTAAAATAAGAAACACTCGATCGGTCATTTTATTAGTGTTTAGTGTTAAGTCATTGAAAGGATATTAATTTCTATGGAAATTCAATGACAGTTAAAGTGTTAAACTGACTATGAGTTTAGGATTTGATTTATTACTTCGGATAAAGAGAGTTCCCTTTCTTACTTTTACGTTTATCGGCTTAATTAATCAACGACAGATGCGTTAGTCTTAATTTAATTTAATTACGATAAGCCAGTATTTTATAATGTGTACACCGTGCGTGGGAGGATGGGTGGGCACGGGGCGCAAGTTCTTCGTCACCGGTACCTGACGAAGAACTTGCGTTTATTTTGTAAGCGCTTCCTATTTTAACTTGCATTCGTCTACTCAACGATACCCTATTTCATTATTTTTCCATTTATTTTCAAATTTTCTCCTAATTCCCTGATTTTCTTTAAAATTTTCTTTATTCGTCTGGTGGTATCCTTGATGTTAGACGCAGCATACTCGCTCGCGTGTAAGTGCACTGCACGCGAGTTACCATCCATCGATCTTTAACGATCGTAAGTCATCTTCCATCGATTGGTATCAAACCTGAGTTGATCAAAAGAGATTGATCGTGCAGTGGCTCGGGGTGGTTTCGAGTCGGGGGTGCTGGCCAAGTGCCCGGGGCGCGTCTGCGGCTTAGATCGATTGGCAGTATCGAGACTGCCCGATCTGGGTCGGGGTCTGTGGTGAGACTCGCCTTGGTCAGACCCCCTTCCAACGGGGGCAAGGGCAAATGGGTCTCATCATGGATCCTCGCAGGCGACGACCTCTCCTCACTGGTTGGTACGCTTGGCTCGATTCAATTCCTTGTTCACGTAAGCCACGGTTCAATCTTCTTCTGGTTCGCGAGGGTAGGGTACTGTTGGTTGAAGGTGCTGGTCATTTGGGTTGTTGGATGGTCCGAGTATGTGGTGTGCACGTGAGGATATTTTTGGACGAATGTTAAGCTTCTTGCTTCATTTGATTTTCAATTTTATTCGTTCTAAATTTCTGTAATTTCAAATTTTTCATTTTAAGCTTCTCTATTCTCAATTTCTTCATCCCTCTTGAATTTTAATCCAAATTTCTTTAACGGTAGACGTTTGACATAAGACGAATGCAATGTTAGAATAGAAAGTTGCACTTCGGGACCTCGGATAGTTATTAAGTTAGTTTTAACATATTTGTAACAAAAATAAATTTCAAATTCAATGTAATAGTAGGTTTAAATAATAACACTGTCGTTCCTTTCCTTTCTTATCCATCACTTCGAATAGAAAGCGTGCGATAAAATATTGTAATCGAATGTAAGATTTGCGTAACTTGTGGGAGGGAGGGTGGGCAGATAGGCGTAAGTTCTTCATCACCAAACGATCTGGTGGCGAAGAACTTGCGCCTAAATTGTAAGCACTTTCCATTCTAAACTGTACTTGCCAACTCGAAGACTTGCCAACCTTTTACTCCGTCTTAGCTTACACTTTTAATTTTACCTATTTTTACCAACAATCCGCTTTCGTTCGGTATTCACGAAGTTAGACGCGGCGTCACTCGCTCGCGTGTACGCCGGCTGCACGCGGGTCATCGGCCATTTAGCAATCTTGGCGATCGTAAGTCATCTTCCATCGATGGTACCAAACCTGAGTTGACCAAAAGGGATTGATCGTGCAGTGGCTCGGGGTGGTTTCGAGTCGGGGGTGCTGGCTAGTACCCGGGGCGCGTCTGCGGCTTAGATCGATGGTAGTATCAAGACTGCCCGATCTCGGTCGGGGTCTGTGGTGAGACTCGCCTTGGTCAGACCCCCTTCCAACGGGGGCAAGGGCAATGGGTCTCATCATGGATCCTCGCAGGCGTCGCCTCTCCTCACTGGCTGGTACGCTTGGGCTCGATTCAATTCCTTGTTCACGTAAGCCACGATTCAATCGCCTTCTGGCCCACGAAGGTAGGGTGCTGTCGGTGAAAGGTGTTGGTCATTGAGGTTGTCGAATGGTCGTGAGTACGTTGTGTGCACTCGGGGATACTTTTGAATTGAAGTGGATTTTATTACTTTTGCTCGCGTTTCTTAATTAACTTCATTTCTGATTTCTTTGCTTTCTATTTTTCTTTCCAAATTTCTTAATATTTAATTACACCTCTTTTTTTTTCAACTTTCTTTATTTTCAATTTTTCATTTTAACTTCCTTGATTTTAACTTTCTTTTTTCCAAATTTCTTTGATGGCAATCACTCGAAATACGACAAGTACAAATTTAGAGTTGAAAGTTGCAGTTAGGGCCCTTGTACTTATTATTAAGATGCTAATAAATTTGAAAGTTACGTATTACAGGTCATCGTGGGAGCACAGGACATCGTGGGAGCCCAGGACATCGTGGGAAGCCAGGACATCGAGGGATTTCAACTTTATTGTAAGATTTTTGTAAGATCTATGTAAGATTTTTGTAAAATTTATGTAAGATTTTTGTAAGATTTTTGTAAGATTTTTGTAAAATTTTTGTAAGATTTTTGTAAGATTTTTGTAAGATTTTTGTAAGATTTTTGTAAGATCTTTGTAAGATTTATGTTATTAAATCAAAAACACGTGGGAGGGAGGGTGGGCAAATAGGCGTAAGTTCTTCATCACCAAACGATCTGGTGACGAAGAACTTGCGCCTAAATTGTAAGCACTTTCTATTCTAAACTGTACTTGCCAACTCGAAGAATTGTCAATCTTTTATTCCGTTTTAGCTTACAGTTTTAATTTTACATATTTTTACCAACAATTCGCTTTCGTTCGGTATCCACGAAGTTAGACGCGGCGTCACTCGCTCGCGTGTACGCCGGCTGCACGCGGGTCATCGGGCATTTAGCAATCTTGGTGATCGTAAATCATCTTCCATCGATGGTACCAAACCTGAGTTGACCAAAAGGGATTGATCGTGCAGTGGCTCGGGGTGGTTTCGAGTCGGGGGTGCTGGCTAGTACCCGGGGCGCGCCTGCGGCTTAGATCGATTGGCAGTATCGAGACTGCCCGATCTGGGTCGGGGTCCGTGGTGAGACTCGCCTTGGTCAGACCCCCTTCCAACGGGGGCAAGGGCAATGGGTCTCATCATGGATCCTCGCAGGCGACGACCTCTCCTCACTAGTCGGTACGCTTGGCTCGATTCAATTCCTTGTTCTCGTAAGTCACGATTCAATCGTCTTCTGGCCCACGAAGGTAGGGTGCTGTCGGTGAAAGGTGTTGGTCATTGAGGTTGTCGAATGGTCGTGAGTACGTTGTGTGCACTCGGGGATACTTTTGAATTGAAGTGGATTTTATTACTTTTGCTCGCGTTTCTTAATTAACTTCATTTCTAATTTCTTTACTCTCAATTTTTCTTTCCAAATTTTTTAATTTTCAATTCCTTCTATTTTTTTTTCAACTTTCTTTATTTTCAATTTTTCATTTTAACTTCCTTGATTTTAAGTTTCTTTCTTCCAAATTTCTTTGATGGCAATCACTCGAAATACGACAAGTACAAATTTAGAGTTGAAAGTTGCAGTTAGGGCCCTTGTAATTATTATTAAGATACTAATAAATTTGAAAGTTGCGCATTACAGGTCATCGTGGGAGCCCAGGACATCGTGGCAAGCCAGGACATCGAGGGATTTCAACTTTATTGTAAGATTTTTGTAAGATCTATGTAAGATTTTTGTAAGATTTTTGTATGGTTTGCGTAAGATTTTTGTATGATTTGTGTAAAATTTGTGTGAGATTTTTGAAAGATTTCTGTAAGATTTTTGTAATTAAATTAAAAACACGTGGGAGGGAGGGTGGGCAAATAGGCGTAAGTTCTTCGTCACCAAACGATCTGGTGGCGAAGAACTTGCGCCTAAATTGTAAGCACTTTCCATTCTAAACTGTACTTGCCAACTCGAAGACTTGCCAATCTTTTATTCCGTTTTAGCTTACAGTTTTAAGTTTACATATTTTCACCAACAATTCGCTTTCGTTCGGTATCCACGAAGTTAGACGCGGCGTCACTCGCTCGCGTGTACGCCGGCTGCACGCGGGTCATCGGCTATTCAGCAATCTTGGTGATCGTAAGTCATCTTCCATCGATGGTACCAAACCTGAGTTGACCAAAAGGGATTGATCGTGCAGTGGCTCGGGGTGGTTTCGAGTCGGGGGTGCTGGCTAGTACCCGGGGCGCGCCTGCGGCTTAGATCGATTGGCAGTATCGAGACTGCCCGATCTGGGTCGGGGTCTGTGGTGAGACTCGCCTTGGTCAGACCCCCTTTCAACGGGGGCAAGGGCAATGGGTCTCATCATGGATCCTCGCAGGCGACGACCTCTCCTCACTAGTCGGTACGCTTGGCTCGATTCAATTCCTTGTTCACGTAAGCCACGATTCAATCGTCTTCTGGCCCACGAAGGTAGGGTGCTGTCGGTGAAAGGTGTTGGTCATTGAGGTTGTCGAATGGTCGTGAGTACGTTGTGTGCACTCGGGGATACTTTTGAATTGAAGTGGATTTTATTACTTTTGCTCGCGTTTCTTAATTAACTTCATTTTAAATTTCTTAGTTCTCAATTTTTCTTTCCGAATCTCTTAATTTTCAATTCCTTCTTTTTTTTTCAACTTTCTTTATACTCAATTTTTCATTTTAAGTTTCTTTATTTTAACTTTCTTTTTTCCAAATTTCTTTTATGGCAGTCACTCGAAATACGACAAGTACAAATTTAGAGTTGAAAGTTGCAGTTAGGGCCCTTGTAGTTATTATTAAGATGCTAATAAATTTGAAAGTTACGTATTACAGGTCATCGTGGGAGCACAGGACATCGTGGGAGCTCAGGACATCGTGGGAAGCCAGGACATCGAGGGATTTCAACTTTATTTTAAGATTTTTGTAAGATTTATGTATGATTTTTGTGAGATTTTTGTATGATTTGCGTAAGATTTTTGTATGATTTGTGTAAAATTTGTGTGAGATTTTTGTAAGATCTTTGTAAGATTTATGTAATTAAATTAAAAACACGTGGGAGGGAGGGTGGGCAAATAGGCGTAAGTTCTTCATCACCAAACGATCTGGTGGCGAAGAACTTGCGCCTAAATTGTAAGCACCTTCCATTCTAAACTGTACTTGCCAACTCGAAGACTTGCCAACCTTTTATTCCGTTTTAGCTTACAGTTTTAATTCTACATATTTTTACCAACAATTCGCTTTCGTTCGGTATTCACGAAGTTAGACGCGGCGTCACTCGCTCGCGTGTACGCCGGCTGCACGCGGGTCATCGGCCATTTAGCAATCTTGGCGATCGTAAGTCATCTTCCATCGATGGTACCAAACCTGAGTTGACCAAAAGGGATTGATCGTGCAGTGGCTCGGGGTGGTTTCGAGTCGGGGGTGCTGGCTAGTACCCGGGGCGCGTCTGCGGCTTAGATCGATGGTAGTATCAAGACTGCCCGATCTCGGTCGGGGTCTGTGGTGGGACTCGCCTTCGTCAGACCCCCCTCACCCGGGGGCAGAGGCACATGGGTCTCATCATGGATCCTCGCAGGCGTCGCCTCTCCTCACTGGCTGGTACGCTTGGGCTCGATTCAATTCCTTGTTCACGTAAGCCACGATTCAATTGTCTTCTGGCCCACGAGGGTAGGGTGCTGTCGGTGAAAGGTGTTGGTCATTGAGGTTGTCGAATGGTCGTGAGTACGTTGTGTGCACTCGGGGATACTTTTGAATTGAAGTGAATTTTATTATTTTTGCTCGCGTTTCTTATTTAACTTCCCTTCTAATTTCTTTGCTCTCTATTTTTCTTTCCAAATTTCTTAATATTTAATTTCTCTTCTTTTTTTTCAACTTTCTTTATTTTCAATTTTTCATTTTAACTTTCTTGATTTTAACTTTTTTTTTTCCAAATTTCTTTGATGGCAGTCACTCGAAATACCACAAGTACAAATTTAGAGTTGAAAGTTGCAGTTAGGGCCCTTGTACTTATTATTAAGATGCTAATAAATTTGAAAGTTACGTATTACAGGTCATCGTGGGAGCCCAGGACATCGTGGGAAGCCAGGACATCGAGGGATTTCAACTTTATTGTAAGATTTTTGTAAGATCTATGTAAGATTTTTGTATGATTATTGTAAGATTATTGTAATATTTCTGTAAGTTTTTTGTAAAATGTATGTAAGATTTTTGTATGATTATTGTAAGATTATTGTAATATTTCTGTAAGTTTTTTGTAAAATGTATGTATGATTTTTGTATGATTATTGTAAGATTATTGTAATATTTCTGTAAGTTTTTTGTAAAATGTATGTAAGATTTTTGATCGAGGGAGCACAGGACATCGTGGGAGCCCAGGACATCGTGGGAGCCTAGGACATCGTGGGATGCCAGGACATCGAGGGATTTTAAGTTTATTTTAAGATATTAGTAAGATTATTGTAAGATTATTGTAAGATTGTTGTAAGATTATTGTATGATTATTGTATGATTATTGTAAGATGATTGTAATATTTTTGTAAGTTTTCATCGTGGGAGCCTAGGACATCGTGGGAGGCCAGGACATCGAGGGATTTTAAGTTTATTTTAAGATATTTGTAAGATTATTGTAAGATTATTGTGTGTTTATTGTATGATTATTGTAAGATTATTGTAATATTTTTGTAAGTTGTTTGTAAAATTTATGTAAGATTTTTGTAAGATTTTTTTGTTAAATTAATGTAAGATTTTTGTAAGATTTTTGTAAGACTTTTGTAAGATTTTTATAAGATCTTAATAAAATTAGGATGGGTCACGTTCGTAGCCACCTCCTCGTGGTGTGACCTGGTAATCGATTTTGTTCTCTAAAGATTTTTGTTGACATACTCGATCTTTAGAGAATGATATCGAGCTAAGAGCTACGAAATATTTTGATCTTTTTAACACATTTTCCATTCACGGATACGAAAAGGATTTAGTCTTTTATTAAATTTTCGCTGTAACTCCGATATAATTGTGAAGAGTAAATAACAGTTTATGCGATTTGGAAAAAAGAATTAATGGGCAAAAATTGCAAATTTCGAAGGCCGGTAGTTTTTAAACAAATACTAAACCGCCAAAATGATGACTTAATCGCTCCCCCCCCCCCCCCCCCCCCATTTCACATGGACTACAACATGTTTCATTTAGAATAAAATGATGGTATGGAATTTAGATTTGGATTGGGGCATGGAATGACCCCTAGATAATTTTATCATAATTGTTCCGATTAATTATTCAGCATTTGTTTCAATTTATTAAAAAGGAAGGATAGAAAACGGAAACAAATCGTGAAACTCCGGATCATCGTAAAACAGTTGGCAAGGGTGGTCTGATTTCGAAACCGGAAGTATTAGCCTGGTGCTTCTACTGTCCTGGCGTTCGTGTTACCGGAGTTTCGAAACATTCCTTTAAAATGTTTCCCCGTTTGCTTCTCTTTCGTCGTCAAATTTCCCGGAACAGAGGCAACATTCATCACAGGACATTATGTACAGGGACGCAAAGGATGACCCGAATTCTCGGTTTGCTGCGTCCGTGTTCGGATTTATCCTTCCCCTCTCTCCCGTTCTCCTCGTCCGCCAACAGATATCTCGATTTTCAAAGTATCCTTTGTTTGGATTTCCGTGGAATCAACGGTAGCTATGCTCGCCCATCCGTGGACTCTACGCTTTCAAAAGCTATTTTTTTAATATCGAAACGGATCGCTATTCGTGTTCATGGACTTAATTCTCAGAAACGGAAACGCGACGGCCGTTCCGGCTATGGTGGAACAATCCAGCCGGTTAAGAAGCCGTTTGTCTAAAGCGACGTCGTCCTACCAATGTTTCCGACTCCCACCGTTCTCCGGAAAAAAAAAAAAGGAAGTTTATTCCCGTGTTTTCTCGACAATCCGTACAGAGATGAATTCCAAAGTTCACCGTTTATGCACATACTAAATATTTCACTTGATATCCTTCAATTTCTACGAGGACTCTCTTATTGTTTCGTGCACTTCATTTCGTATTACGACAATGTTAGACCTAAAACGAGACTATTCTAGCAGAACGTTTAATTGCAATTGAAAACTGGAAAAGGGAGGGACACCGATTTCTTCAAGACAGTTTCCGTAAGAAAAATGGAACTAATTGGTCCCCTCGAAAGACTCGGAGATCCGTGGCAAACAAGAAGACAGCGGAACAGCATGAAAAGCTGTACCAAGGGAAGGGGGGTTTGGAGGTGGAGAAGGCGAACCGGGGATCTTGTAGTATCTGGAATTCTAGAGCACAGCGTTGAGTGTGTACCGTGCGCTGCAGGCTTGCGAAAGATAGTTGGGCCACTCCAGAGATAAAAGGGAACCATTCTTTTTTTTGCGAGGGAACGCAAACGAGAAATTAGAACAGGGAGACACTGCTTACCAATCCAAATCGTGCGAGTCATAGCCAGTGGACTTCAGAAGAATTCTTCAGGGCGGGCTAAGGGGACAAGGGTGGAAAGTGTGCGCGTCCGTTGGAACGGTACCGTCACTGGGAGATGGTCAGAGGGCAATTTTTATGAGCTCGTTTTCTTTGATACGGGCATTAGGTTTTATTCATAACTACACTGCGAATGTACATAGGTTCGTTTCAGTTATTCTTAATAGTAGAAAGATTAGTGTTTCTCAAAATTTCCAAGTCGTTGATGTTTCTGCCGGTTCAGAACAGGAAAGAAATCCATATAGAGCCATCCGAAAGAGTTGTCACCTGGAGCAGCAACGATCTCCGTTAAATGGTCCCCGATTCTGCGGACAAAAGTTCCGTTCATTAAAAGAAGCGGTGGTCCGCGTCGTCAGGCTGGCTGGCGGAATCGATAGAGCCTGGTGTTGTTACGTCGGTCCAGAGTTTCTAACCAGATTTTCGAGACTTTCAAGTGGCACTTGGTAGCGTCAAAGGATACTTTCCGGCCGCGGCGCGGCGCGGCGGGCGGACGATCGCTCGCTTGCGAAAGCGAACAATCGACGACGGCGCGAAAGTCAAGTGTCGAACACAACCGTCGTGTAATCATTCCGGAAGCTTTGTCGTGCGCATCCGAGTGCCGCCTGACTGTTTCCTCGCTATTGAAGAGCCTCATTAGTACTGTTTGTTATTGTTTGTACGGTACTCGCGGTGAAAAAGAGCGTGATACGAGAGGGTGCCCGAGGTGTTACCGTGATCCCGCTGATTCTCGCACCTCTCTCGTCGTTACGAGCCCCACCGCGTCCCCCTGCCCCTGCTGCCAGTCTACTTGTCCTCATTTTTGGTTTCCTTTTAAGCATGTTCCTCACAATACGCGAAAGCTTGTTAAGTAGAAGTACACTTGGACTGATACGTTGTCAAGGGACCCGAGAAACACTTGCGCTACGTTCTTGCGCCAATTTTGGTCCGCTTGCGTCAGCTTCTTCCGTTTTTTTCTTTTTTGTTTTGCAAGAATACGAATCAAATCGATCAGACGTTAATCGATGGATTCTTCCGCATCGAATGAATCAGCCTTCCAAGAGAAAGAAGGAACAGGTTGTGTCTTTCGGTTCATAGTGGTTCGTGGACAAAGGTCCTCGAAATGTGTGCACGCGAGTTTACGACTATTCCCTTAATTGCCAAGGTATCGCTTTTGTACTTTCGTATAATAATCTTCGTGGAGGTGAACCATTAGCCTCCGCCAAATGAAGAAGGCCCCCTTTTTACCCGTTGCCTTCCGGGCCTTCTTTTCTGTTCCGGTCCTTGTTCCATTTCGGGGGAGGCACGCGAAATTCCAAGCTGCCTTCGGCTCTCCCAGAACGCCTTCTTATATCTGGCTAGCTGCAAGCTAATGAGGAGCAAATCTCGAGGTAAACGGGGCTGTTGGAGAAAAAAAAAGGATGGAAGGAAGAAGAAAGTCTGGAATTGAGGGAGTTGTTTGCGTCATCAGGAGGCAAACGTTGTTTGTCTTTGCGGTTTGCATTGCATTAAATTTGGATGCAGTCGCGTTGGAACATTTCCAAGCTGAAGTTTCAGAAAAATTATTAATTAACCTAACCTGCTCGAACGAGTCTTCGAGAATTGATTGAAAGCTGAAGTCATATTAAAAGGTGCTAGGACCTACGTACATACAATTCCATCTGAAGTTTCGTGAAAATGATTAATTATACTATAGGTTGCAACGAATTGTGAAGCGTCGATTGAAAATTGAAGGTACAGTGGAAAGTTTGATCCTGACGAAGGATCTAGGAGTCCATAACGAATCGAACCCTATAATCCAACGTTCCCTGTTGTTGGCGGGTGGTAAGTGGCCAGGGATAAGGAAGTGGCAGTCGAGTGGCGGTAAAGAGGGGGTGGGAACAGGTCTCCTAGCTGGTGCAAGGGGTTACACGAAGAAGGGAGGGGACTCTGGTCGTAGTTGGGTGGCAGTAGGATGTACTCATCCGTTGCAGTGCTGCAACTAATGAGACATCGCTAAAGGGCACGGGGTAGACGTGGCGAGGCATATACGGTTCGAGGGGAGGGGGTAGGCGATACACTTCACCTGAGACTGCAGACTGCAAGAGATAGACGACGACGACGACGTCGACGACGACGACGATGAGGACGAGAGTGCAGGCACAATTAAAACTGACGCTCCTAATGGCAAGTCAAACGCCGACGGGCTCAAGAGATTCTTGACTTTCCAATGAAGCGATTGTTTCATATTCCTCTGCTTGCCTCCTGCTCCATCCATCGACCGACCCGACCCAGCTTTCGCTCATTTCTCTCTTTCGCTCTCCAGCTTCACCCCCTCCCTCTCCCTGTTCACTTGGCCCCTTGTTTCTACCGAGCCGACACGTGAATCCTGGTTACGCGACTCAGCCAAGGGGTAGGTGGAAATAGAGAGGACGAGGCCCGGTGAAACTTTAGAAGGGAGAAATCGGTTGGAATCTGCGTAGATTTCTGATGGCTGTACTGTCGGGGGAGAGCTGTCTGTTTCGTCGCTGACGTGCGACACGTGCGTCTTTGTTCGTTCCTTCGATGTATTAGTGGTGTGTTTTTTGAATCAGTTCCTTTCTTTATCAACTTTTACGTTTGCAGGTAACATTAGTTTGTTGGTGGGTGCTCACCTGTGTAACCCAAAATAGTGTTGCAAAGACCACTAACTTCAGTCCCTAAACGCATGAATTTTGAAACTGAAGATGTTAATTAACACAGAATTTATCAGACAGCAAGGTTTCGGTCGGTCTCGTTGCTCCTTTGGTGGTAGTGCACAAAATTTTGGAGATGCACCTGGATGTCTATGTCACGTCTAACATATTTGACTGCACGTGGCAGGCACTTGGACCAGGTGTAACGAGACGAACAGTCGTCAGTGATCTGTAGATTCGTTCTGTAACAAACGGCGACTGGAAACTGAGACTTCGATACAGAAGTGGAAGAAGGGTGAGGATGGAGGGTTTAAGGGTGGGTTGGATACACGAATGCTAGATAGTAGCTCCGGGCGGAGCTTGATTATTTTCCGCTAGGTCGTTCATTCAGGTGGAGAGCGTGGCGCACGAGGGGTTCAATTGGAAACAGCAATCACTGCTCGCCTGTATTTTGTTCTCTTCTCGGGTGCAGCGAACTCCAATAATAAGCTTTCTCCTATATTGCCTCTTCAGTTCCCCTCCCGTCGTTGCCGGCCTCCTCGCCAAGTCTTCAGAACCGGCAACAGAACTACCCTTTCCCTCTTTCCGCTCCCCTGACTTCGACTGTCCTCCCCCGACCCACTCACCCACCCCGTCGGTGCCGCGTTTCCTTCGAGTTTCCAGCGTTTCGTCTCCCGTACGTTCCCCAAACGACCTCGGTTCCCGAGTTCGAGTCGTTTGCCGAGATACACCCCCTCAACCCCCCACGCAGCCCTCCTCTCGTCTTCCGAGAGGCCAGGATGTTCCACAAAATTCCTACGTTCTTCAGCGTAGAAGGGAACGTTCGTTTGACGATGGACGACGAGACATAGAGATGAAAAGTCTGCGGTCTTAAATCTAATCCTACCCTCCTCACTCGATGACGCCTATTAGGTTTCATTAGCAGCAGAAGAGTCGTTGTGACGATACCAAGTGTATCCTACGAACTTGGACCAGTTTTGAACCTCAAGCCTGCAAATAGCCCTGAAGTGCCCTGGAACAGTAATCCAAGCCTGACACCTTGCATCGCACGTTTTAATCGAACTTTGCTGTGTCCCTTGAACTTCAACTTTCGGAGGGTTCGCGTTCACCAAGTACCGTCTGACAGCCGAGAGTGACAAGTGGGCTCGATCCTGAGTCCTTTGAAGAAAGTCACCAAGAGGCATACCTAGAAATATAGGGACATCGAGCGGTGTTCCACGATTCGTGTTACTACCGAATCTGAATGGTACTAGCGAGCAGTCGAACGCCAGCAGAGTTGTTAATTAATATCGTGATAAATTAAAATGTTTTATGCAAATTAGTCGGTTTCTTCAGGGCTACGGCCACGCGCAAAGCAGCGAGTTTTGCGCGCTGAACATAGGGGAAGGGGGATGACGAGTAGCGACGAAGGATGCCGTAGAGGGTGGGCGTTGTAACGCACCGGGCAAACAACAAGAGGTTTTCGTAGCCGGCTAACGACTGAGTTTCCTCGTAAACTCTTACGGAAGTTCGCAGACAAATGCAGAAATATTTTGTAATGGAAACACGTCCCTCAGAAATTAAATATCCTGATGAAGGAAACGAAGGAGGGGTCGGGTCGGTGGCGCGGGAATCCGGAAGAGGATTATGAGCAGCGAACGAGCATTAATTACTAGCGGTTTTGGGTATCAAAAGTTTAAAACGGGTTCCGACTGGGGACTCGTCGGGGATTTTGATCTTTTCGCTTCTGAACCGTCTCCATTTTTTTACAAACTCGCCCGATATGTTTTTGAGGCAACCTATGCATCCATCAAAAGTATAAAGCGCTAAGTTTCTTGTCGTCGTTCAGAATATATTTTTCGATTGAAAATAAAGCGAGTCGTTATTTTGTAAATAGGAAGAAAGGAGATGTAAGGAAACGGACAGTCGAAGCAAATGGGAAGGTGAATGGTTGAAAGTTTTGGATAGTTGGAAACTCCGGGAATTCGGGAATGGGGAGAAATTAGAAGTGTATGAAACTAGGGGATTTGTAAATTAGGAGACTATTGCCATTAACTCGTTATACTAATTAATTGTGCTGTTTTGAAGCTTTGCTTGACGCGGATATTTAATATACATATATATATATATATATGAAATGCTTAATCGGGCGGGCAATAAAACGAGCGGCAACTTCAATTTATTTGAAATTCATGTGTACACGTTTTAATCAACGCTATCATTTATACCGTTTTATTACTTGCTCCGGGGGTCATTCATAATTTAACACCAACAAACGACAGAAAAACGTAGTTAAATTAGCGGGGAAATTATCATGAATCCTGACAATAATTATTTATAGTTCGGGCAGAGTTGAATTATCGCGGAACTCTGTGTAACGAGACACATGTGATTTTACTCTCGTTTAAACGTCCATTCACTTGCAATTACCTCTTTTAAAAAACCAGGATTTAACCACATTTTTCGTTCAATTTAATAACGTTTGTTTCTTTGCATTTGTAGAATTTTTTATAATAAGTTGTATCAATGAAAAATGACAAAACTTCATGCAGGAAAATGCCATTCTAATTTTATTTAAATTTTACTGTAGATGATAGTTGAAATCAGTTGCCGATCAATTCACGGTACACGTGTTCCTCCGAATTATTGTTTCTCTTTTTGTCTTTCTTCTTGTTTGCTGCTCTCCCTCTCGGTGGCAGAAATAAGGAAAAGAAATTATCATGCTCGAGTCTCGCCGGAAGTGTCTTGTATAAATACAGCTGTCGTCCGCCGCGCAAAGGGAGGTAAGTGCAAAACAACTTGGCCGATGTGTTTTGACTCTCTGTCGCTTTTAGAGCCACTGAACGGAGTAAGCGATACGCTGCCACGACAGACATTTCTTTTACCGAACGGAAAAAGGAAGAGATTCCAAGAGTGGGGAGGGATTAAAAAATCTCTAAAGGAAGCGCGACATAAAACTGTGAAATTCCGGCAACGAGTTATTAGTTTGCGCAGTCTAATCAATTGCGGAACGTTAGAGAAGATCCAGAAATTGGAAAAACTGGTGCTACTCGGTGCGCATTCGGAAAACAGAAGCAATTACCATTTCTGTTGGTCCCGTGGAGTTGTCCTCGGGAAGAAATACCATTTGAAATGTTCTGGCCCGTGATTCCTGACCCTCGTTACTTTTAACACCGAGGTACTGACCGAAACCGGAAGTGTAGGGGTCGAAGGGCGCGCACAGTGCTCCAGAAGGCTATTGTACGAAGTTTCATTAGAATAATTATAATTGTAGCCCTTTGAGGCATAGAACGAACAACTGAATTGTGGGATACGTGACCCATTATGGGGAGGGATGGTATTAAAATAAATTTTGCACGGGGGTACACATCGGTCAGCCAGTTTGGCCGGAAGAGTAAAAGAAACATTCGTGTAAATAAGTATGCTGTGATTAAACAGTAGACGAAGGAGCATCCCGTTGATGAGGGACTCGTGAATTCGAGCCTATTCGAGAGGCCGAATGTGTGCGCACACGTGTTCACATACCTATACGCACTTTGCACCGGCCAATGGTATTAAAGCTACATGCATCGTTGTCCCGGTAAAAGGGGGACACAGTGTGGACCAAGGGTGGGGCACTCTTAAAATGTTATGACGTGGAACTCGTGATTTCATGGAACATTTAATCACTGTATTGGTAAATAGCCGAAACAGGGGTTCTCGGGGCATTGGATGCCTACCAATTCGTCCTTACTATGATTCTTCGTTGCGTGGACCATTTGCATTCGCAATTCCTTGGATTTAACCGAGAATTAAACGTTTCAATTAAATAATTCGAGTACATCGAATGGTTTAACGGTCGAGTATGAAATTGTGTCAATCTTACAGCCGAGTGCATTAAATGTCGTGGGGCTAGGTCTCATTATTTTCTAAGTTTGAGCGCTCGGAATGTGAACAAAGTTCGGATAATTGTAAAGATTGGAGGGTTTTGACGCGTCGTAGTCGAAGGGCGGGAAATATCGAGAACCACTGTATGCGGTCTGCTGGAAAGGTGCTCGAGCCAAATAGTTACGCCATAGAATCCCCTTTTCCCTTTCTCTGTTCGCTGACGACTGCATCGGCGGAGCAGTTTAGAGTGGCGGAAAAGCGTCGGGAAAGACGAGGGGGTGGGCTCGGGTCTCGTGGCGGCGGGGGATGTGTACCAATTATACAGACACAACTATTGTGCGGCTCTCATTAAACGACGCCAACAAATTCGATTACTTCTGCTTCCAAATTTCTACCGGCCCGGTAAATGCCCCGGCATCGGCACCTCCCTTACGCCAAGGGTGGAAATACTCCGGAGAGCATTCTCCACGCTTCGAATTCACCGCTCACCCCCTTCTGCCTTACCCGACCCTGCGGAGAATTTATTTTACGACTAAACGGAAAATTAGTGAACGTTTTGGGTCCGCGGTGTTTAGGTCCTTTGCACCGCCGCGGTTCGAACCGCGGTCAAATCGCGTTCCACGAATGTCTCGAGGGTTATAAGTTAAGGGGTGCTCGGTGAAATTGAAACATTTTTCGAGAAACTTCGCTTTCGTTAGGTGTTACACTTTGGTACATTGAAAGACCTTGGTCACGATTCCATAACCACTTTAGTGTGGCCTCGGTCTATCAGTGACATGATATAATCATCTATGAGCAGCAATAGTCGCAGTATCGACATAAACGTCGATGGCCCTTAGGTCCCGAAGGATGTTAGGTGATGTTAGGTCAAAGAAATGTGTTTTTTCCCTGTTGCTTGTAACAGAAAAAGGCTTCCAACTCCTTGTGCAATGTTTAAGCAAGAATGGAGCGAAACGGTTGCAGAATTGCAGCGCACGGCGTAACGAGTTCAAGTGCTGCAGTCCATTGGTCGTCGTGGCCGGGTCTGCGAGCGGCCAGACGATTCGTACGACACGGCGATAATGACAAGCATAACCATTACTGACCCGAGGTCGGTAAACGGTAACGGGCAGGGATAGCTTTTCGGTGCTACCGTGGCGGGTAGCCAGATAAAAATCACTCGTCTAGAAGATTAAATAATAAATCAGCACCGGCCAAGCTTATGAGTTCGTTTACGCTCCGCCAATTAAATGTTTCCTCTTAACGACACGGGGTAGTGTCCTCTTCGCGAAGGAGTTCACTTGCACCCTAACTTCTTAAAATATGCACACTGTCTCAATGAAGCATACGCGTCCACCTTATTAGCGCTGACGGTGTTGTTACTGTTATTTCTTTAAATCATGGATGTTGGTCTGGGCCTTGAATGACCCAGCATACCTAATACCCGCAATTTTGATATCACGCAAACTTGATCACAAATCTGAATTATATTTTCGATGCCTGTGGCTGGTCGAAAAGGAAACAGTTTGAAGGACAGAAAGGGTAGAACAATAAAGGTGGCAAGTAGAAGAATAAAACGGGTGCATCGATCCTAGTCGAGACGACAAGTCCACGGGTCTTTCGTTCTGCTCGCCAGTGAAAAGTTTAATGACTTTTTGTTAATTAACATCCCGTCGGACAGGTTTAGAGGAACGACGATCGCTTCGGTCCCTCTACCTACGACCCACCTCACACTCCCCCTCAACCCTTCACCTTCTTCAGCGTCGCATTGACGTTTCCGTTGCAGCTAGAAATGTCGACGGGACACACACGCGTGGAATCGCGAACACACCGCGCGAAACAATTTACCAGACGATAAATTTTTATAGAAGGGCGCGCTGGAGACCGACCAAAGCAGGACGAGGATGAGGGCGCGGGTGGTGCCGGCGGTGGTCACCGCTGAAACGGAATTGAATCGATATATTTACGTGCCGTTTACCGGAGGGGAAAAGGGTTGGAGTTAGCGCTCGTGTAATTGCAGGGCACATACAGAGCAGGGATTAGGGATGCGATTCAACTTCCACGCTCTGGCTGAATTGTATCGATTTTCAGGCGGAAAAAAAAACTAATTGTATTTAGACATAAACGTTCGATGCTGTTATCTTGATTTATTGTAGGAACTTGATCAAATGACACGGTGGTCGTAATTTAGTTTCGTCACATTTCAACTCTTAACTTTACATTTCAAATGTCAGCCATCTCTGAAACAAGAAGCAGAATTGAACGTTATAACCTCGCACGAGCTCGAGAATTCCTGAACTGCTGATATTTTCACGTTCGTCAACGACGATTGAACTTTAGACGATGGTGTGCCTAGGGGACCGATAAAAGCCGATTCGTTCCATTATCGCAGCCCGCGCTGACAGTCCGCGCGGATTAATACCCGCTCGCGTGCCGCCAGAGTAAACGGCGTCCTCGGAATTTATTGTAATTGGTCTTTTGATATAGCGTCGACCCACTCACGTGCCGGCCATTTTCACACCCCGTTCCACCCCCCTATATCCACCTTCTAGCCCATCCAATCCCGTGCTAACTCTGCATTTCGTCCATGTCTCGAACAGTATTATATTTTCTGGTATAACGATAACATTAAATTATCCAAATATAAATTATTCAATTATTCCCTCTCAACGTCTGCAACCTTCTCCCAACGTGTCTTCAGCTAATGTGTATCACTTCGTAATCGTGTACAGCGTGTTGAAACATCTTCGGTTTCACATCTTAAAACTGCTTAATACAAGAGTTTAACCGATTCTCGTCTATTAGTATTTATGTCGGTTAAGCGAATGGTTACTTCGGTCCGGACCGATGTTATTTTCGTTATTTATTCACGAACAACTCTCTGTTTAATGGTGCAGCAATTTTCGATAATCCCAGTTGGCTTGGCTCCTCGCATCTTCCAAAAACATAGCCGGGTCGCCATGCTGCTGCAACCGTCCGATTGCGCAACGATGGACACGAATTAAAGCAGATCGATCGCGTCCCGTTGTCTTTCGAGGATCGTAGATTTCGAGGTCATTGAACGGGCGTCGAAAAGTCGTTTTGTGATAAGCGTGCAAATTGCTAGGGACAGATGACGGATCTCGATAGTCAGAAACGGCTGCTCGTTAGAACTAATGGCAGAAGCGGATTTAGAACTTGGCAGTGTTAATCATCAATTATATCGACCTTATTGCGGCCGTGGCGCGGCGGCACGACGCGGCGGCGCGGCGTGTGACGTGCGTGACAATTGTTGGAACGAAACGCGCGTTCCACGTGTTTTCGCATCACGCTTCAAATCGATCGCGATCCGCCCGAAATAGTTGGCCGCCCTGTCTCGCGTTAATTAATCATTAAACCTCTAACGATCAATTTCCTCCTTCTGATCCTATTAAATTAATTACCCTTAATAATTACGCTTCTGCTGTTCCCGATTTTGCCGTTTAAAGTTAAATGTTCTAATTTTCAGCTTTCTGAGGATGTTGAGGGATTTTCAATGATGTGTTTTTATTGGACACGATCTCGTAAATAGAGAACGAAAGGAATCATAGAACGAAGATGGTGTTAGGGTCGTTATTAATTGATAGGAGGGGTTGAGAACACTAAAACTTTCAGAGAACTTCTGTTCGCTCTATTGTCACCAGATTTTTCGTCGGTCTAATTATTGTCCCTGGGGCAACTACGACCCTCGATACGCCAGGCATAGTCGAACTACAGCAATCAACGAGATCGCAGTTCTTCCCCTCCCTCGCCCTGTCCTCTGTTCTCTTCGGGATAACCTCGAGGACTTGGCAAGTAGTTAGTCTTCCGACATTGCCCTCGCCCAACCCTTCGAAGAAACGAACTACACGTTCTAAAGCTCGTTCGACAAATATCCTGACATCTGCAATCATTTTTCATATATTTTTTCAGCATATTCGTTTTATAACACATTCGTTTCTTATGACAGCAATTAATGTTAATTTGTCTCAAATTGTAAGGTTTATAGCATGAGTTCGTTCCTTATTAGTTTCTTTCCTTCTGCGATTCGCACAAAGTTGCGCTTCCGGTTGGTCGTTGGTTCACCAAGGTAGTCGATTCATATCGTGCGTCGCAATAGCGTGGAAAACACTTCCGGGAACCATCGTAGACCATCTACCGAGCGAAGCACTTAAACTCCAGGCGCGACCAGCGTGGAGAACCTGACGGATAACGACCGACCAGAGATTAATCGGCGGTCACGGATTCTAAATTTTGCCACGCGGCTCGGCCGCCACGAACTGCGTAGAACTTCAATTTTCGGGTCACTTCGATGTTCCGTTCGATTCCCTAAAACCGTTCCTCGGAATTATGCAAATTTCTGAAACACGTAGAATTTTGCAGCAAACGTTAAATTTGCGTTTCGAATCTGATTGACCCGTAGCTGTGCACTAGGCTTAAAATAAGCTGATGGTACGAAACAGAGGTGACGATGCTTGATAACGATCGTCGTGTCCATTGTTCGCGGAAAGCTACGACCGTGTATCATTCGGAAATTTCTTATTAACATGTTCTCGAATCAGTGGTCTGCGAAAATAATCGCTCGCCCGACGCCAAACAATCTCCCGTATTTTCCGATTAGCTGGGAAATTATTCGACAGTTAGGCCCGGGAACGAATATAGCCCCCGTAGAGACGGTTGTCATTCTATCAATATCAACAAACAGAGGAGGTGGCTCCGTCGTAGAAAACCGCTTCTGGCATCTATATGGCCACTGGGCGTAGGAAGCGTGGTGGCACCCTGGCGGCGGGCGAAGAAAGGGGCAAGAGGAAGGTACTTAAAGTCGAGTAACTCGACCAGCGTGGAGAACTCGACGGATAACGAGCAGCCGGAGATTGATTGTATTGCAGTCGCGAATTCGAAATTCTCTCCAGTACCGTGCTTTATTCCCAGAGGATTTGGCTATATTAAACGGTATTTTCGGGCGGGATCGGACCACTAAGAGAACTCGACACGCGTGCCTTCATGTTTATATATCGGCTCGTCTCTCGTAAGCAATGCCCGTCGCTCATCTTGCAATTACGCGATATGAACGTTCAGATAAAGCATCCGAAATTCCAAATTTCTCTTTATGATAAATATCTGTCGTTGGCACTCGAGGCTAACAAAAATATTAATTAGTTAATTAGTCGCCGTCTGTTAAATAAAGTTTTGCAGTTTAGTTTCTTAACCCCTTGCCATACGATTTTCTCGACAGGTGCGTCAGGTGACAATCCATTAACTGTGAAAATTGTAATCAGAATTAAACTTGTAATCAAAGTTTGATAGACAGAAGTCACATCTGAACTGTAAGGTGCGTCACGTGTGTGACACGATATTGTAACAGATAACACGAAGATAGTACGAAGCACGCGAAGCTCAAGGTATATTGCGAATAAATGAACACAACAAATCAACGAAGTATAGATTGCATACGAACGGTAGGAAGAATCCAAGAAGAAAGAAAGGAAGGAAAGAGGAAATCTGGCGCGAGCAAAACGAGTAGCCCATGCGTGTCTGCATTCGGCTGGGCAGAAAACGAGACAAAGTAAAAAGCCAGTAATCCGATTTTCGCGACAGGTCGATCTCACGCGTGGTTTGGCGAACGGCATGGGCACCGGTCGCCGCCGACTCGAACCAACGTAAATCAAGGGTTTATGGTCACGGGACAAAAGTCAAAGGAGGCTTTGCCCGTCGCTTCGACTGTCACACATTTTACCGAAATCGTCGCGGCGCTCGGTGCCCCGTGCGATAATGCCGTCCGCGCAGTCCGCGTCACGCGTTCGCCGGGAAAATTACGCTTTGGTGAATCATCGAGCGGCCACCACGAGACAGAAACAGGCCTCTGGCACGACCGACGATGTCTTAATTCTCTCATTTTCAATTCTTTCCGTTATCTCAACGCCGCCGCGCCGTTCCTCCTGAAGAAATTCAACCGCTATATTTCGTGACAATATTTGATTTCATATTTCTTCTGATCGTAAATACCGTCTGATATTAGGAAAATTGCGAGGGCGTAAAAGTGGGATCTAGAACGAATGTACGGACAGATTAATGCTTTTCCCGATTTCGTGTTAGCCCTGTAGCACGCGGTCGATCTTTTATAAAATTTCCTTTGCATGGCCAAAATTAGAAGCCCGCTCGTTCCACGATCCGTCGCGAGAGCGTCGCAAACGAAAACGAAGAAAGGGTAACGTCCGATCGTTTGGTGAACGATAAACCGATCGTGCGCGGCTCGCCAGCCCCCGGGGGAGATACATTCGCCACTCGTTTAACGTCCTCATAAAAATTCTTTCGTTCGGCCACCGTGGCGACGTGGTTCGTGAACGAACGAATTTTGAGCCTCCTAAAGTCGGGCCAAGTAAATATACCCGCACGACCCTCAACGTGGCCCTAGGCCACAAATTAAACTATAAATACACAGAGAACCGACTGAACGAACCATCTTCAGGAAGCTCGGATTCGAACATCACTCGTACTGTCGATCGATCAGCAGACGTTTTGGCGGGAAACTTGAGTTTCGAGCTTAGGATTCTGTCTGTGCTCCAACAATGCTTGTCACTCTTCAGCGAAGACACCGAAGTCTCAAACCTAACTTACGTTTAATTTGCTAAAATCTGAATTGTTAAACTGAAGAAAGGAAGTAGTTTCAAATCAACTTTTGCGGAGAACTTGTCTGCGAATCAGTTGTGTCGTTCTGTTGGCAATAGAGTCTACGGAAGGAAAAATCACTGGACGCGGAACCGAGCGTAGAAAAAGAAGGATAAAGAAGGAGAAAATAAAAGTACGGCACGCGTAGCAGAAGTGCATAATCGTGATCAGAAATTATCCGTGTGTTTCAACACGCGAACTATAGAGAACGAAGTCTGCCCTTGGGCGATTTTTACACGGGATCTTGATAAAGAATACATGAAATCGTGTGATAATTAATAACAAATGGAGTATCCGACATGCAAGCCTCACGTGAACGCAACGACCAATAAGAGCATATCCAACTTGGGTCTATTATAAACAATTGCTGATTAATTTTAATGCACTTTTATCGTTCCGTGGCATTAATTCGTGTGTACCGTTTGGATTTTGTAATTAACGGGAAACAGATAAATATAATTGCTCGGGGTACGTTTCATACCCGACGCTGTTCATAAAGGTATCACGATATGTCGAAACGAGTCCATTGCCATCGAAACTTTCTTGATTAGCAACGTTCAAATTCCTATTTAAACTTTCGCAACTTTTCTCTATTTTCTTTACACTTCCTCGTTTCTATCTACGGTTTTAACTTAATATAATATGATTAATAAACAATCCTACGAAATCTTCTATTTATTCTCTGAACACATCTACATGGTTCAAATTAACTATAACTATCGTCAGAATTTTCCGATGTACAATGATTCAAATTTCTCTAAACTTTCATAGTAAACATCAATTTTGGAACAGCCTATACAAGAGTTCATCGAACTGAAAAGATCGAATCGGTAAAAGTTGATCAAAGATACACCGTTAATCGATTCAACTCAGTGTTTTACCAAAGTTTCCTCTAGTGTCTGCAAGCTGGCCAAAGATTACAGAAAAAATGCAAGCCGTCATTAATCCGATTCGTCTTACCCCTGTTCCTTCGGCTTCATATCGTTGTTAAACTCCGAATATCTTTCTTCGTTCGGCTAAAATTATGCTTTCGACAAGGATGACTCACGTGGCGCGCACGGAACGCGTTAAAATCCATTCGGCTTCAAACACTCTCGAACAGATCAATGCACCTGCTCGCGGAAAAAGAAAAACGAAAAAACGAGGGGATCGAAAAGTGCAACGCACTCACGGACTTTCTGGAAATCGGTTTTACGACGGAAATAGAAGCAGCAGGCGTCGGAATTACATTTGAACAATTTTTTTGGTAATCGCACATTTATTTCAGCAACTACGGAACTCTGAAAATTTTTCAGCATATGATCGTTCAGTGGCTTCAAAGTTATAATTAAAAAATACTATGTTTTCTTTATATTTAGGCTTTCGCCGCGCCAGTTTTGAAACCTGGGGCCTGCATGTCCACGTAGTCCCAAAATTTGGACGTTTATGTTTTTTTTTCTATTTTTTTAATAATAATTGGCAGGGAATTGAATCGTTACCGGAGAGGAGAAGCTGACCGCGAGAGAGGCGGGAGGCGAAGAGCATATGCGATACACGCGGGCCGCGATGCGATGCACGTCGGCTCTTTTTTGTTCGTCTGTCAGATTTGTTTCTCCGTCTGCGAGCCTTTTGCCGACGAAAACGAGCCGCGTTCGCTTTGAATACTACTCGGCCGCGATCTTCGGCTCTGTTTCTCCGCGGTCGTCGTACTTTTCCGGTCGATTTTCTTCAGCAACTTTGATGCGCGCACGCCGCCTCTTTAGAGATCAGGAATGACGATACCATCCCCGCGACGGATGCGCAGCCTCCTGGGTCGTTTTGACAAACACGTATCTATTTTTAATTAATGTTGTCGTATATTACGTTGGTTTCCATCGGTAATTTCAACTTCGCTTGGTTTCTTGCTTAGATTTGTTTCAAATTATTCGCAGCTTTTTGTAAAGCAACGAATCATCGAGAACACAGACTTGAGTTGGTTCGTACAGTTTCGATAAATCATGAAACGTAGAAATCCATGTGTTTAGTTGGTCATCCTAATAAGATTGGAAAAAGGAAAACTGTGAAATATGAGGGATTCCAGCGCAACGATCTCGAAGGAAGCACGAAAGTGGAATTTATCGGTGGTAATTGATAAGCGACACACGCTGAATCCGTACGGTATTCGCCAGGTAATTCGTTAACGAAACATTACGAGTTGCCACATTACGGAAAGAGTTAAGGGGGTCTAAGGCAAGAATTGGTTAGCAGGATCATCAAGATTTACCGTCGCCATGTTGTTGATAATTAATCGTACCGGTAACGTCGTAGAACGATGCTTCGCGGCTCGTAACCTAACTGCTAATGAATATTATCCGTGATAGAACTATTCTAGTTTTCAGCCGAGTAATCCTGAAGTAAAGCGCGGATAGATCTAGTAGTATCCAGCCACGCGGTAATAAGACAAGGTGGAATAACCAAGTGGAGTAATCGGATCGGGCGATGATAAGAAACAGTCAGAAAAATCACGATGTACTCTCCAAACGTAGGAATCAGTTCGTCGAAAATCTATCCATCTATAGGTCTGGGTCACGGTTGACCCAGTTTACTGCAGGTGTTTATCTTTGTAACGTAAAAAGGCGATGACGAAGAAAGATTAGCATCTGCAGCATCTTCATGTTCAAACATTGTTGAACTTGTACCGACGTCGTGGACCATTCGAAATTGCCACTCAATTTCTGAACAACATTTGTCCAGAAAATTCAGACAAACACCAGATTGGCCTAGTACATCCACGCGTTGACGCATCGTCGTTCCAGTAAAACGTTTACCGTATTACAACGTCAACTGTCTGTACGCGTCGCCGTGTTTGCTTTGGCCACGTTTCCACGTAGCTCCGCGAGTGATTTCTTGGCTGCGATTGCTTTGAGGGAGCGGTATCGGTTGCCTGGAAATCGACCGGTCGTTTGCAAAATGAACCGCGACTAACTTACGGACGAAGAGCGTTCTGTATACGTTTTCGGACCTTTTGGAATGTTCAACTTGTGGCGTCAGTCTTTTCTTCGGAAAAATCTTTTGGGATGTGTTTGCCAACATCGCAGAGTTTTCGAAAATTTGGGTCAAAAGAGACCTGGCTGATGGTTGGGTCGTTCAAAAATTTGTCTCCCTGTACAATTCGTGTTAAGCCACGAAGGGAGAGCCAGAGACAGAGCAAAGAGCGGTTTGCCACGCTAGCAGCGCCACTAAATTAGCTTAATGCGATGCATTTGATTAGATCGCTGCCGTGGCTCGTAGGAGGAAATACCGAAGGGACGGAGGGGTGAGGAGACGAAGATGAAGGAGGAAGAGAGAGCAGGAAGGGGGAGGGAAATGCTTTGCTGTTTCGGGTCTGGCGCGGGGTGGCCAGCTTCATTTCATGGAATTGATTAGATTCAGTTATTAATATTCCTCTATCCCTCATTTCATTTCCGGCCCCGATTAACTCGGCGCTAACAGCGTGACGACGAGCAGAGACCACGGTTGTAGAAGCGAAAACCTCTCTCCCAGTTTCCTTTCCCCTTCTCTGCCGAGCTGCCACCCACGCTTCCACCTTCTTCAGGGCTCGTGGTTTCTCAGCTTACCAATTTCCTAAGCCCTGGACTTCAGAAGATTTCCACCGATTTAATTGTTTATATCTTTTGAATTATCGAATGTTCGCTCCTAATATTTTACATATATCATTAGGGACCTGTATGCTATCGCTTAAAAAAGCTTTTCACATTTCTCAACGTGATCTTGTTGCTTCGGGTACACGTTATTAACACCTTTATCTCCTTAATAATCAATCAGCCATTGTTCGGAGGCAGTAGAGCGGAAACTTTCATATCTTATCGCACACCTTAACGCAAGCCACATTAATAAATACCTTACCGCATTAACACGCGCATATTCTTCGGTATAGTAACGTCTAATATAATCATAAAACTGAACTGAACCACTTCAGCGTATTGTTCCTGTTTCTTTTTTTGTTTAATTGGATGCGTTTAAATATCTTCACGATTCGCTGTATATCAGATGGTCTATCTGAATTAAGTTTGCGCGCCCTATGCTTAGTAATGTTTAAATAATCGAGTTATATAGCAGTCTCTGTATCTTTTTATCTGTATACACGAAATTCACTTTATTTCATGTCTGTTTCAAAGACATCGCGACGAGGAAGCAGATTTGCCAGGGTATCAACATTCCTCGTCGCGGGTTACTCGCAAGCGGATGGTGGATGTTCGATTCCACGGTTGAAGTGTTTATTTTCGTTCTCCCTGAAATCCGCCTTTTTTCGTAGGCTACAGCACGGCCGTGGCTCGTTTTTCTTTGGAGAATTATCGGCTTCCATTGGCGTGCAAACGAACGTAAATCCAGCGACAGCTCGCGGCCCACGGTCCCCCCATCCCTAATTTCGGGGATAAAGACCCGGGGAAAAATTGCGGGATCTATGCCCGACGATGGACGCAAGTAATCGCCGTCACATTTCACCACGGCTTTACGGTGTTATTTATACGGTCAAGCAGTTATGCCACTTTACAGCTATCGTTCGAAATAAGGCGACTGAGAGTTTTAAGACGCCACCGCCCGCTGAATTATTATTGGACCTGGCTACGAGCTTCAGGGGTTGCTTTGTAGATCTGCAACTATTTCGTTGACATCCTGTTGCAGATCTCGCAGCTAGTTTTCAACATATCCGCTTCTATTTTCTATACCAAAATATCTTCGGTTGAACGTATGGAAACATTTGGTGTATTCTCGAAAGTTCGAAACGTTTCTTTTTGCCATTTTATAAATAAAATTTCTTCAGGCTGCAATTAGTCTGGCGTGCTAGATTCGGAACAGGTGTCATAGAGTCGCATTTTGATCAGTGAATCGCCATGGATTCCCAGTGCCATAGTGGGGTCACAGGCCCGAAAGTCTCGGGATATTTGCAATGCTTGTGTCACGTTCCGGGCTGCCGTTCCGATCGGCCACCTGTCCTCAGGAAATGCGCCGTTAACGGAGCCATAATTACCCCAATAGAACACAAGACCAGCTTTCCATACACACGTATCTAATTGACACGGAAATAAACGTGTACCGACCGGTTCACGTGGCTTCTGTTCATCTCCGTGTTGCATGCATACCGAAGATTTTTGACTTATGCCAAAACGAACGGTGTCTTTGTGCCGGAGACACATCGGCCTCGTTTGAACGCGCCCCTCTGGCTGCCAACTCCGTCCAGGCTTATTTTCATGGCGTGCCACCGTCTTAATATAGACTTGCGAACGCTATCAGATTCGGCCCCCGCTTCTCCTCTCGTTCGATGAAGCGAGAGCGCGTTTTTCTGTTGGTGCCTTCTGCCGTCCTACGGGATTTAAAGTATGGTATGAAGCCTTGCTAGTAGAGAAAGAGATCTAGAATTTTGATCGGAGGTTAGGGCGTTGGACTTGCAGTCCTCTGTGAGTGTACTGGGCTGTTCTGTAGAAAGACTTTAAGGGGCGAAACTCTTTTTAAGATTCCTGGAGCACATCTTCGAATTTTCATTTGTGAGGCCAGACCTGGACAGATCCACAGTAGATTATTCGTGTATGGCAGGCCTGAATATCATAGGAATCGTGTCCCTATTTAACATGCCAGAACTTTTATTTTATGGTATTACAATTGTATGACTGTCTTTAGCGATGTTTGAAGTATGCTAAACTTAGTAGCGGCCGAAGCAGCGTCTTCTTTTGTCAAACGCTTTACTAATTCACAGTCAGAGCGTTTAAAGAATTTTCGGGCACTGTCCGCCCCTGTTGTCTGCCCTCTGTTAATGAAGCTCGTTCGAAGCGCAACGGACGCAAGACAGGAGGAAGGAATCCGCGACAATTTTGACGTTGGCCTAAGCTTCAAAATGACTGATCGTCTGGCGGGCGAACGTGTAAGTTGCCCAGACACACCCACCTCGTCGTCGTTCGCGTTAGTGTCGCACGCGAATACACACTAAATATACGTCCCATAAATATAGACCGTGTATTTACAAGGGGAACATGGACACCCGTGTGCCGATATTAAGCGTGCGAGCTGGAAAAATCACTGGTCATGGCCACCAACGTCGAGCTACTTAATTTTCTTTCTTTACATTTTCTTTGCAACCAAGTGGCACGTCGATCCCGCACTTCCCATTGAAACTCTGTAGAACTATTACATGTTACGATAGGCTAGGTCCACCTTCTTTGATGTGTCCGGCTACGAATTAGGTTTGGGTTTTGCTTCTTTTGAAGACGGAGGATTAGTAATAAACTGTTACGTAATAATTTATTCGAGCGTGGTTATAAACTGTTTGTTTTAGATGTACTCAGTATATTTAAGCATAAGTTGCAAGGTGACTGATGGGAGTGTTCCAACGGGGCTGCTGTAATTGTAACTAAAATTTATCACGGAGCATATTTGTTTCGAATTCCTCTGTTGCTTGCTGAGGCACAGAACCCCGAAGACGTCAGTCATCTTACAGTGTATGTAGAGTGTTCGTACAATGAATTATTAATTTATAAGCTAAAGAGCTTTAGAGTTTTCACTTTCTGGACGTATGGTAGATAAGACCTTCTCGTGTGCTGAAGTTAAAAATAAGTTGGTATCTATTGCTTATTTGTATCCTGAAGATATAAAATGTCGTTTATATATTCATTTGTTTAACTGCAATTCGGAATTCTGATGAGCCGAGGCGCTTTAATTGGTCAGATAAAAGCTATGAAATGTTTCTGGAGCTGTGCTGTATTATACCAGCTTTACGCCTTCCTTTGAGATATGATGTTGCCAAAAATATGTCATCGCATAGGCACCACGTAATTCTCTGCAACCATGTTGCAGCGATACATCAGGTTTATTAAATACGATTCATGTTGACACTTATAATGGCATTTTACATGGTTTTCCGTATGATTGTAGCTTCCCTTGAAGCTTAACCGTTCTCCAAAACCTGCGTTCTTCAGGGTAGATGTTACTTTACTTTCGTCGAAAATTTTC
Organism: Stelis phaeoptera; assembly: GCA_943735885.1. NCBI lineage: Eukaryota > Metazoa > Arthropoda > Insecta > Hymenoptera > Megachilidae > Stelis > Stelis phaeoptera. The sequence continues at coordinate 4,318,444 of OX030946.1, forward strand.
GCGTAAACAAAATGTTGACCCCGTCAGACTCTGTGTGCTACTTTTTTAATCCCAACCTTGTTTCATTTAAGGGATCAGGGATGCAGTTTAAAATTTCATTAACAATATTAGTTCAATCGTGCGATAAGGTTCTGACATAACGAAATTCAGGCTCCTTATTTTCACTGTATCTTCCAGGAAGTTGCGTCACAGTCGTGTTTCATTCGACTTTCTCCGACGAAAGAAACGAAAGCGGAGCAGTCTGACCAATTAACCCTGGAAGCACAAAGAGGCCTCGAAAAGAAAAGCGAGGCCGACCTTGACGTGTACAAATGCGTCGATGAATAACCGAGTCATTTTATTTAGAGAACCGATCCGTCTTTTCTGGGGGAGACGGAAACCGAGGGAAAAAGAAAACCGTGAAGCCGAGCTTCGCCCGGCTCTCAGAATAGTAGCCTAGTCAGCGTGGTTTTTCGCTAACTTCGTCGGGCTTCTTCGTGGTCGGTCGATGTCGGAATATGCGACCAATTAATTTCTCCCCTTTGATTTCACGTGCCACAGAGATTGCCATGTAAATCCGTGACTTTCCAACTCTTTCTATTTGCCTGCAATGAATTTGTCTCCGTTGTACAGGCTGTTCCATAAATGACGGCACAACCCAAAGGGGCACTCGGGATATTTGGGCGGCGCTGTTGGTCCCGCGGCCGTGTCTGGCTCCACTCATTGGTGTTCCAATGGAAATCGATTAGAATCAAAGAACCGATCCTTTCCCTGAAAACGCTTCAAGACGAAGGGATTAACTTGTCCGCGTTGAAACGCTCGTTCGCTCGAGGATGAATACATTCCTATCGCGGGTGGGTGCAGCGACGACGGTAGCCGTTGCACTTTGGCAACTATTCAGCCCGGTTATTTTTCTGCTGTGTGAAAGCTCTCCATGTGACGTCCTCGATTCGTCGAAGAGATTCATGGCCGCTGATCTCGCGGCGACGATCTTCGAGACGAAGGTGACATCTCGGCCGCGTTTCCGAGAGTTACGAAGACAACCGAGCTGATTTAAGACACGCTTAAGAGGGGAATAATGCAAGCCCTGCCAGCCGACTCTGTTTATATTTATCGGTCTAATAAAGCGAAATTATGATCTTTTCCTTTTTCTTTTTTCTTTTTTTAAGCTTGCAAGAAAACTATCCTGCTGACTGATCATCGACGCTGCAACCTAATCCTTCCCGTGAAGTTTAAATTTCACTCGAAATTTCTGGGATTGTTAAATCATGATTGTGACGGTTTTGCAAAATATTGAATATTACCAGGAAACTTTATGCTGCCTCTTGTTAATTATGATATGATCCTGAATAGTGATTTTACATGGCAACGACGTAACGAACTCGTTTAAAATTTGAAATTATTTCGGAGGATAATCAACCATCCGAACCGGCTAGGTGGAACTCAATTTCCATCTTAACAAAGTTAAGTCATCCGAAAGAAAAAGAAGAAACTTAAAATGCAGCAACGTTTCTTTTACCTGAGGATTTTGGTGGGCACCATTTTCATAAGGCTGCGATCGTCTCGTTCAAATGTGCCGCCTTCTGATCTACAAACTAACTGCTAAATCGGTTTCATGGTGCTCGTAAATGTCTGAATAGACTAAACTGCCGTACGTTGTTTCGCGGGTGTTAACTGATCCTCTTGGCTAAGTGCTGCTCGCAGAAATTCCAATGTCACATAACTTCTGTGTCCTGTTAACAACACGTTGAATGCGTAAAGTGAAAAAGCCGGTGTTCGAAAGATGATCATTGTGGTGTTTCGCATCGAACAGCTCCAGGGGCGTTTCTATCGGTCCCGGACGCCCACAAAGAACCACCCTCACTGGTACTGGTTCAATCGGTTATCGATCAGGGGTTGGCATTCTGGGGGTAAATCAAATGGCGACGTTATTGGCCGTCTCTCAGTATTTTATCTCGTCAATTCAATGACCGTCTCGTAATATTGCCTTGGCAACGATCCTGGTCGATTTTCAGGAAAGGTCGACCGGTTAATACGAAAATCGTCATTTCTACCCTTTCCTTCCCTCCTCTGTTCGCCACGGTCGCGATTAACGTCGCGTGACAATGCTGCGACGAAAGTGATAACCATAATTCTGTCAAACGCCCGACGCGAACCGTGGCTCTATCTGGAAAACGATAATTGCAGAATCAAATTTACCTCGTGGACCATCGTCAGAAATAGATATGCACAGGCTGCGAGCTTGGGTCTCGGCGAAGTGTTACGGCGAAAAAGGACGAAGATTTAAACGGCACTTGGGTCGAGCTTCGATCGATGTAAAAACAAATGTCCCGTCATAAAGTAGTGGACGTTGGATGACTAAGGGACGCATCCGGGGCCTCATCGATTTCGAAAGAACTCTTTTGACGGAATGTATTTATAGTCAAAGCCGGTGCCCGTAAATGAGAACGAAAAGGGGGTTGAAGGGTGTCGGTTGGCCGGACTTAATGCATCCTCTAGATGCATCGGTGTTTCGGCTATAATGGATACTGCGTTTTTCTCTTTGTGCCAGATACGTATAATCCGCGGTCTCTGTCGAAGTTTCGTGGTAATGCCTTCGCGCCTTTGTCTCTGGCCTCTTCACTGTTACAGAGAATTTTGGTGCGACAAAGGCTGGCCGTGTCTCCATTTTGGTCCCGTAGCCTAGCTCTCTCTTTCTCCCTATCCTCCTCTCATCCCTCCTCTACCTCTGTGCGAATAACCGTGACGCTTTCGTCGATTGTCCATTTCCTTTTTTGCTCACTTCTTTCGTTCAACGATATATGTACGTGGGTCTATCAGAGTTACGCGTTTTTAATACCTGTTTTTGGTATTACTGTTTATGGTAACTCCCATAAGTCCAATGAACCGACACGAGGAATATATTAATCTAAAAATGATGATACAGCGTATTGGTCTCACGAATACAAAAGTAATGCCGATAAAAAGTCTGGCTGTTTTAGGCGGCAGCTTATTTTCACGAATAAAAATTTGGGACAGTTTTGTGCAGCTCTTTGCCGTGCTCGTGTTTGCATAGTTCTCGTGCGACAATGCGAACGTAACATCGGACTACTTCCATCTTCTGTCGGATATGTTTGCCGCGCTCTCTGAAGCCAGCTGCTGAAACAACAAACCAAAGAAGAGTAGCCAACGCAGGACTTAGCTGACTTAAAGCGCGACGCAGATGTTACTACCATCAATTTTCAACGGGCAAACATTAAAATCCGCCCTGTTACTGATGTACTACGTTGCTTTTCGAACTTAATTCCCTGCGATATAAAGGCAGTCATTTCGAAGATTTGGAATGCAATCGAGATAAATAAAGATACGTATCTTTATTACTCTTGATTAGAAATATTGATTTGTCATAAGGACAAGGTTCTCCAGGATGATACCAGCTGAAGCATACCCCTTTCGATTTTCCTATAGCCACGAAGCCACTCTAGTTTTCCCTGAAGTCGAATCGTGCCCGTGAGCGAGTCACCGTCGTCCACAGAGGTCGTGCATTCCAGGAATAGGCTGTCACGAGCGGTGCCAATGCAGCCACTAACCTATAACTTATTTCACGTATCGTTTGACGTGATGCATTCGATCCAATAATATCCGGCGAGCATCGGGAACGACGTCGGTTCAGAGGAAAATTCATAACGCTACATCGACTGGATTATTCCTCGAAGCCTGTCCGCAGACGCGGATATTAATCGATTCCTAACCGTTCCCACCATCTGACGAACAACTTCCTTGATCGCAGCAGAGAAGAGAACGATGTTGGTCGTTCCGTGAACGTCAGTTCCCTTTGAACAGACGATTGGTTCCGTTCAACGTCTGTGACTCATGAAAATCGTCCGTGCGACGAGGCCAGTTCCAGGAAAATTTTATTCGATCGCGCGAACAATTTGATCACACTTTATTGAGACGTTTCAGGAAGTCAGGTTACACGTTGGGTCAGTTAGGTACCGATACAGTTGGGTTGGATCATTTCTTCGAGAACGTCAGCAGATTACTTCTTTTGTTAACTGTAATCTTTCGCAAATGATTTATTAGACGTTCCAAGTGTTTTTTTTTTTCCTTGAAATTTCATGAAAGTTTGATGGTGGGCCTGCTCGAAGCATTGGCTGCGGGACACTGTGTGGGTTCACGAGGAATGATTTCTTTTTACAACGTCCATAAATTATTTTTATTACCTTTATTTCAGTCATGCATTTAATACGTGTTTTGTACTTGTTTTGCTTGACAAATGTTGCTCGACTGTCGTCTGCGGAGCCTTGGCCCATAAATAAAACGGACGAATTAAATGTTGCAATCTTACATTCATAAATGATTATTCTTCATCTTGATTCTGCTTCGTGGTAATCGAAGGAGGCAAAAATTCTACATCACGTTTCCCGTTTATCGTTGATAGACGAACAGTTCGTTTTCTCAACCAGCCAAACATTGCGAAGCGAATTTAGGATAAATTGTCTTGGCCGCGACGCCGAGGCAATGTCGCGACGCCCAATTCCCGATTAGAGCACGATCGACAGGTTAGAAGCATGGTGTGGCATCCTCGTGCCATCCCGGGCAATCTTCGACCAGGCGCTATTTTCGAACGACCAGTCACAGTCTGTTTCATCGAGTTAGCAATAAATTAGGGTGGATCACACACCTATCTTCTATGCTTCGCACCTTCCGGGTGCCGTACGCCAAACGTTCTTTACCTCTTTCGAAGAGTGGGGCCCTGATCTAAAGATACTGCGTCGAACACGGCGAATCGGTGTCATCGGTTACCAATGATTCCTATCCGCTAAAAATCTTCAGAGCGCCATTTTACGAAATCAGTCGTTCGATATGCTTTACCCTATTCTAGACCGGTTCTGTGTGTTGTATCCTATCTTAATCTGGATGGTATCAATCGTACCAAAGGAATTTTATGGAATTTTCACCGGGAACGATTCGATAGGTCAATGTATTTCATTTTTATCATAAATTCGTCCATTCGTTTATATCGGGGGCATACGTAGCAGGATTCTTTACGAACCGCTCGCCTCTCGACGAATGACTAATTGGAACAACAACAACAACGGATATATTTTACAAGCGAGCGGAGGTGGTCGCGGCGCTAGAGGTTTGAAATACATTTATTGCCGCAGCCCGGGACACAATCGAATCCTGTCGGACAAGAAGAGGACCGACCCCACCGCTCTTCCTTATCTTTCGTCGTAAATTAATCTGCCGCGTTTCACCCTCCGTACCGTGCTTTCGTTCTGACCACCCTGTCCTCTCCCTCTGTTTTGCTCGCTAATATCCCTAAAACATTGCCCGCTGCGGGGGGTCTTCTTCGAATCAGAGCCTAAAAAATTGTTTTTCCTTTCTTCTCGGATCACAAAGCTAACTGAAAATCGTTCTTGTAAAACCTAACTAATAAAGCGACACGAAAGTTTAATTACGTTATGCTTAGGTTAGATATCGAACTTCAGTCTTATGGTATGGCGAAGGAAACGAACGAGGAGCGGAACTATTTTTGGCCGGCAACAAGTTGAAACTCGGGTACAGGCATAAAATGGCGCAATTAATAAATCCATTCGTGCGTTCACATCAAACGAGATGGTCCGGCCTGGTCGCCGCGTATGCAAGCGTAGAGGATTTCTTTGACGATTTCCATCCCATGGATGGGTACATCGGGGGAACATAACGAACCGTGTCCTGGCAGTACGCGGCGCAAGGAACAAATGCAGCGTGTTAGCATAAATCTCGAAATCCATTTGAAACCGGGAGCCTATTATCGCTACCCGTCTTTCTACGCTTCAAACTGCCTAATTAAACAAATATGTCTGGTCCAGATCAGCTTGACAATCACGATTTCATCGTTTCTATACACGAGTTTAATACGCTGCAAACCCGTTCCTGGTATCGCTGACTACTGGACACTGTAATGCTGCTTTCGATGGTCATATCCTGTTTCTTTTCAATTTCTTTAATATTTAAATATTACAATACTTTAGTTTAAATTTTCAACTAATTTTCTATTTTTAAAAACAAATTCAGTGGCTTCGGGCAATAAAACAGAGAATGTAAGAGAACGATAGAATTTTCTGATCAAGTTAATTGGTCTGAGAATGAGTCAGGGGGTCTGGCATTCATCTAGCAGGCTCGTAGCCGGAAGTGTCTTCCATTTAAGAAGCGGAGCTCCGCGGGGACAATCGAAATTGCGAATTTGCCGCGACAATGGCTGGATCGCAATCAATAGGTCTTCCCGGACTAAGCCATCTATCTCTAATGCCGTACATAATTTAGGCATTAAAATACGAGAAGTAGGGTCGGCGCGGGGTTGCTATTAACAGAGGGGGGGTGGGGGTGCGCGGGCTGTTGACGCCACCCGATGCAATTATACTTTATGCCCCCCCTTTCTATTTCATGTCTGCCACCATCCTTGAAAGAGGCGATGCTCTTTCTTTTCTTTGTCTATCTATCTCGTTACCATCCAAAACCCCCTCAACGTTTCATCCCCCCGCCCCCTCTTTTCTTTCACCCTTATTCTCGTCTCAAAGCGGAGTATAGATTTATAACTACTTAAACTTTCACGATTTATTTCCCCCCCGCTTATCGTTTGGTCGGATATGTTTATGGAAGTTTACTTATCACTTAGCGAGAATGCAAATGGAGGAGGTGATGATTGACGTTCGTTAGTTGTTTATTCAACGAGGAGAAATTTTATCGATTCAATTATGCACGAAACGTTTGCTTTTCAATTGCTACAGTTTTCAAGCGAATTAAATGGCTTCGACCTGGATATTGGATTTTTTTTTAACAAAATTCTTGACATCGATTTGCCATGAAACGGAAGTTGCGAGGGTGGGTGGGTGGAGTTAGTTTTTCGCCACCCTGTATATATCGGTCGTTTGTTTTGTAAGCTGCTATTTCTGCACACGTTAGCTTCACATCTTTCGCTAGCGTCGCGGGACGGACTTGATTGTGCCAAGTTGATGACAATTTCACGGCGCGTTTAGGAACGCGTCTCGCTCTCGGTTCAATTAGCCGCGTTTGACTAAATTTCAGCATATATTGAAGTAACTTCAACTTTCATCTGAATCACGCCTTTGATTTTCTTGTACGGTCAAACAAAACTTGACCGTCTGAAAACAGCAACGATACTGTTTCCAATGTTGCTTCCACTGTCCGTGAACATAACGATGCTAATTAATTAACACAAGCGATACAAAATTCTGTATTTCAATTCTGCTTCGTAAGAATTGCTGCTGGTCCTAGAAAAATGTCTAACGACACAGTTTGCCTATTTTCTAGTGGCAAATTGCGTCGGGCAATTTAGTCTTTTAGGAAAATTACCCTTTTGTATTAACGATTAACAAATGTTGTTGTTTAAACTTCTTTGTAGCACGTACCGTGGAGTTTACGGTCTCAGCTTTTCCGAAGACGTAGAAACGATTCTGCGAATAAAATAAGAAGGTATCAACAGTGGAAGTGATTTTTAAGAAAATCGAAGCTCTTCATTGGGCGAAGCAGCTATAAATAGAAAGAGGTCAGACGGTGCTACTTCTAGACTAATTACGGGTGTCATTGAACCGGCTGAGAATTAGTTTTCACTGTACTGACAGAGTTTATAATAACATTTCTGTTATATTTCAGTCGCAATTACAAAATACACTCTTCGATCTTGTCACCGATACAATCTGAACTATTGCACGAGATATAAAATCACAAAATTATGAAATTTGAAATAATTAACTTGTTCCCGAAGAAAGTAGATCAAACTTTAGTTGAACTTGAACACACATTATTAATAATTACCACGTATGATTTAAATTCGCCACCCATCATCGACGTTTGAGCGTTTGACGAAATTTCCACGAGCGACACTTTAAACGGCAAGAATTCAAAGGACGAAAGAGGGACGAAGTGGGGGAAGGGAGGAAATCTACTTTCGGTTCGCAATGTGTATTCGAATGCGGCAGGGGTTCACCTTTCGAGGGGGGTGGTTGAAGGGATGCCGGCGGGGATAGGAAAAGGCGGACGAGTAATAGCTACGGAATATTGCAATAATATGCAAAGTATATGAGGGATATATTAATTTCGCGAAAACGGCGGTAAGAGAGGGAGGGACAGAGAAAGAGAGAGAGAGAGAGGGCTGCCAGGGTAGCTCGATTTCTGCGGGCTTCTCTGCCGAAAAGAGAGGCGGCACATTGGAGTCTGAGGATGGAAACTGGTCGGGACGAGGAACCGACAGCTTTTACAGACAAATAAATACACAATATTTCACCGGATGGGAAATGAGAATTTGCCTCGTGGCTTGCTTACCGGCTAGACTATGCCAAACTGAATTTTAATTCTGAGGAACGCGCGCCTCGCGTGTCTTAATTACCTGTCGTGATCTACGCTATCATTTCCAAGTATCAGAGCACTAGAAATTTTTGCCTATCTGTGTAATAATTTATCTCGGTTATAGAATTTTTAATCAAGCACACCTGATTCTTTGCAACTTTCTTTCGTCGTTAACGTTATTGCTGATATTTAAATATGCCTCAGCTTCTACTATAAAAATACAAGTGCAGACAATTTTATGAGTCCCAGACGGTCGAGGAGCAAACGGAATCAGAAAATCCAGGACGATGACAATTCAACGAATTCGCGAAATTCGCCACGAAGAAAAATATCGTTAACCGAAGTTCCGCGTCCGTCAGACACGAGGAAAGAAAAAAGAAAGACGAAAGGTTGGAGGGAATATAGAAAACTCGGAACGGTTCGTTTAGTATCTACTGTTCGAAAGGCCAAAGGCATCGAGGCAGCAGCCAGACGTACCGAGGGGGTTGCCGGGGGTGAGGGGTCATAAGTTCAAGCCAAGAATTCGCACGGGAATGAGGAATTGAAGTTGCGGCTTTGCCGGCTTCACCAGCACTCGTCGTCCTTGGTTCTGTCGGATAAAAACTTGAGGAAAGCAAGAGTTGAGATCAATACTTCGAACCGACCGACCAACCCCCATCCTGGCCCCCCACCGGATTCTACGTATAAGTCCCAAGACTTTTCTGGTAACCTTCTCTTTCGTCAAGTTACGTGGGAGATCGCTAAGAATGAACTAAAAATTATTTGCAGCACCCGTCCCAAAATAGTGGGGCAGGTTACGTTAAAAACTTCTATATAGAAGCGTGAAGTCGCTTTTCAGTATTTGGGTGCCTTACGAGCCTGGAACAATACGATCTAGTAGAGCTTCTTGGACAAGGAAAGGGTTGTAACTCCTGTGTATCCGCAGCACAAAATCTCAGATAGTAGGAGAAGGGTCAGCCACGGCACGCCAGTCCAGCATCAGTGCGGACCGTGTTGTAGCTGTTAACTTAGTTTGTGAACTGAAAAATCCTGCGCCACCCACGAGGGTATACAAATAATAATTCTTTGTTTCGCGCCGCACGGAGACGTGTAAATACCAGGCCTGGCCTCTCTCCGGCTCGCAGTGAGCCCTGCCAGACTCCAGGCACGAGCGAGTGAGAGAGAGGGATAGAGAGAGTGAGTCGGCTGCCAGAGGGGGACTGGAGGGAGGAGACTATTCCCGCGGTAACGCCTAAATCGCTCCAACAACTCATCCGCTGAAAGTTGCGACGAGCTTCGAAGATCTACGAGGGCTTCATCCTCCTTCTTCGAGAAACGTTGCTTCGTCGGCTCTTATCCGTTCCTCTTCCTCCTCTTCTTCTTCCTCCGTTTGTCCCGCGTTTCTTCCGTACTTGATGACCAACCAACTGGCCAGACTTTCGGTACGATGTCTTTGAAACTTTGCTCGGATGTTGGTATCTAAATACTCGAAGGAAGCTCATGGTTATTTGCGGGCGTTTGAATTGGATTTAAGAGTGGCCAATAACTCCCACTCTATGGACTTTATATAATTCTTTTTTGAGAATTTCATGCTCGTTTAAAATATTAAAATTTACGGTAAATTAGGGTAGAAACAGTTATGTCTAGTATGTACAAATTATTTTTCTGGGTTATACTTCTTAACTTTCACAATTCAAATAAAAGTCAGTAAAAAGTTGTTCGATCGAAGTTTGGTCAAACCCAGTCCCCCACCAAATATTTCAAGCACGAGAAAGAAGTTCCATCGGAAGGAAGGAACAAAGCGTAGACATTGTCCAGTTGACGTGGAAGGTCCGAGGTAGTCGTCCTGGACGGTATAGTATAAAAAGAAGGATCCTGGGTGGAAGGAAGGCGAGCTGTCGAACAGGGTGTGGGAGGACGAAGGTGAAACCTCGCGGTGGTGCGAGCGAAACGGAACTGGAAGAGAAGCGCCGAAGAAGGAGGTGGATAAGAGAGCTCGAGTTTCGCGAAGAAAACGCTTCGGTTTATTTCAGTTCGATTTTTCCAGTGTCGCCGTCGCCCTGACGACAATTCGCAGGCGCGGTAGGTAGACTCCCCGGTGCTGTTCTTCGATAACCATTCTCTCTGTCGCTCTCATCGGTTCGTGAACGATACGAATGGGTTACGCCCAGATGCGCGCATCGAAGCCTGGTCAATAGAATCGTTCTGTCTCCTCTGTTCGTGGGGTCGTAGATGGCTACCCTCTCCAAAAGGACCCCCGGTCCGGACAGTCCGCTCCGTCGAATCGGAAACGGGGTGTAGCGGCGCAGGTTTCCGAACGGACGAGTGCGTGTAGGTGCGTTTTCGTCCACCTATAGAGGAAAGGGTGGACCCTGGAATGCCGAAGCAGGCTGGAATTTAACAGGGTGGTGCTCGGTGGTGAGCATCCGCCCGACGTGCGATTGGAAATCTATTCCCACCCTCGAAGTCGAACCTCGACCTATCGGAGGGTTCGGTTCGGTGATATTGAGTCTGCGCGCTCTTTCTCCGCTGCCAATATTCCTCGTTCGTTTTCGTGCCTAGGCTTCGGTCAACCGTTCAGTATATAATAAGTTGATCGATTATCCCCTGCAACTTTTTCACACCCACATGATTGACGAATCTTTCAAAAATGTCATGTTTTCAAACCATTGTCTATCTTGATAAAAAACTTCACCCGATATTATACAAATTTTGAAGATAGTAAAGCCGGTTGAAACCGAAAGGGGCAGCGTTGGGCAGGGTCAAGGGCAAGGACAAGAGGAAGCAATTTAACTTGCAGAGATTAAGAGTGTGAAACTAATCAACCACGAAAGGACAATTGCTGTTCGATTTTTCGTCAAAAATATTGCGGATCTGTTAATTTATTTTAACTGATATCTTGATTGTTGATGGTCGTTGGAGTGGTGCGTCGATGACACGAAACTATCGTTTAAGTACGTTTATGTCCCTTTAGTGGTGACCAGGTGAAATATTTCACGACACGCAGTCACCGTGCATACGCGTGTGCATTATGCCCGACCCGACGGCCCCCAGTGGTCAGCCATACCTCATTGCACCGGACAGTGGTCAGATATTTTCACAATAGGTTCCGCGCCGGTGCTTTCATTGCAGGAAACTTCGTGGCTTGCCGGGGTGTTAAATGGCGGGCCGGCATTGAATACGATTCTACAATACGGTCAGTCTGTGCGCCAACGTAACGCGGTGGTGTTCTTTGCCTTCGGCGTGATAGGAATATTCAATAGTGGGACGTCTTCTTGCGTGGAAAATTTTCACCGGGCAATACATGAAATGACGTAGAGTTTACTCGAATAATGCTTCATTGTTGAGACTCTTCGACATTTGCCGCGTGACTTTAGCGAAAACTTCCTTTCATTGGATGGAAAATTGGGTCAGAGATAGATAACCATGATTGGATATCTTCTTTCAACGCTGGGCACTATAGATGACGATCATGGTAGCTGATTAATAATTGACCGCTGGTTAATTGTTGTTGGTGATAATTATAATAAGTGGCCACTTTCCTGTTCACCTTAGCCGTTAAGACGTATCAGAAGAACGATAGTAAAATCGATAGGAAGATCGTGGTAGCAGCGACCAGCCATTTCTTCGATAATGCGTTCATGCCTGACCGAACGAGGAGGCAGTGGCGCACGGCGCCGATAAAAAAGACGAGTTTTCCCTTCTTTCTCTCTCTCGTATAGCTTGGTCTATCGCGCGTGATGCTGCTGGGGGCGGTAGCGGTGTGTCGAGGACCGTCGAAGGGGTGGCCAGACCGGTTGGGCGAAGGGTGGTCGACAAAGAGAGAAGGAGAGGAATCGGTAGTGGAAGGAGAGTGTCACGGAGGGAGAGGCTCCACAGGGTGGAAGGAAGGAGTGGAGGGAGCGCGGCGCATCGGGGGTGGGACAAGAGAGGGTATAGAAGCTATCGACGTTTTTACGTAACAAATCAGTCGTAACTGGCGCGCTCCGACTGCGACCGTGCGCGGTAGAACGACCAATCAGAGAGCCAGCCGATATTCGATATCCGATCGCATCATAGGTTCCTTCCCGCCGCTCGAAACACCAAGGTAGTCCAATAGCCAAACTGGCGGAGAGAAGCAGGGAGGAGAAAGGACTGAGGTCAGGGAGGGATGTACGCGAGAAGGAGAGCAGCTTGAATGTCGCGGCGACGCAGGAGCGGGGGGTGAAAGAGAAAGCGTTAAGGTTGGAGAAAAATTGCACCCAACCTTGTGGCGGACAATTCGTTCGGTGCTCTCGCCATTTTTTTTCTTCCCTTTCTAGACAATCTTGCAGGGTGGCGCTCCCCTATTGGTCCAGGTAATTTTACTCAGATGGTCTTACGTTTCGAAGGTCATCGACCCGGACAAAGTTGGAACGAGACTTGATCGGAAGCATCCAAAATATTATCAGTTCGATGTCTGAAGAGAAACAGAAAACAGTCGTGAAAATATGAACTTTCCTCGTTGCTCGACGCCTGTTTCGCAAGTTCGCAACAAACTTTCAATTTCGTTTATTTTTCTTCGAGTATAAGGCACAGCTGCATCGCGTACACGATTACGCGGCAGTCTATCGCGAAGCATGACCAGAAATTCCGAACCGAAGGTTGTTGGACATAGCCCAAATACGTATTCTATGTATCGCAAACGACCAGACGAAACTTTGGACGACTCTCGCGTCGTATCAACCGTTGAACAGGGCGCTCGAGTTTAATACGATTAGTGGAAGAAAGAAAAATTTCAAGCCTTGAAGAAGGGATGGAGTAGGCGATGCAAGGAGAAGGGGGTAGAAGCAAAGGAGCTAGCGTAGATGGAGCGTTTTAATCTATGGTCGGCGAGGTGAGAGTGAGGATGCTTGGGCCGGATTATAATCAACCCTTTTATCCTAGGCTTTCCATGTCGCTAATTTCCATAATTACACAGATGCTAAAATCACAATATCCTGTGCAGGCAGAAAGGAATAACCAACGTGCGCTTCCTCCTCCATCCACGACAGCGTCACACGAGGAGAATGGCCCTGGTTCGAAGGGTGGAAAGCGGCATATGGAAAGAGGGAAAAGTGAGCCGAAACGAAAAGGGAAGGCTGCACAGGCCACGAAGAGGTGGTAGGAAACGGCTGGCTAGAGATAAAGGTACTCTTTAGCTAGGATGGCGTTCGCTCGCATGTTTATGCACTCGTATCCGCGTGGCCGGGCATGGAAGTGGCTGGATAACCATCCAAGTGACAACCCCGGCAGGTCCCTGGTTGGCATAGACGTCCCAGCAAGTACACAGCCCTCGAGTCTCGAATTTTGAAAGGCAGCCAACTCGGAAAAGTGGGTTTAAAAGTCTTTCGATAAATGCTAGCCTGATGGCCCGACGGCCACTTCCATTGCTACCACCTACTGGCTGTTACAAGCGTTTTTGTTCGTTGACGCTGGATCAGCGTCGTTCCAGGCTACTCTGGAGTTGAAGTTCGGTTCGTAATTGGCGAGCAGAAAGCTACGGCAATGATAATTTGTACATATTGCGCCTGTAGGTGGATCAGCGAAGCGAATCCACGAACATTGCCAAAAATGGTTAGGAAATACTTACCTTCAACCCTGTTCTGGGTCCAAGACTGTCTACCTTTTGATATTCCAACACGAAGGACTCATCAAGTGACTAGGGTTGACTTTTCTCACTTTAACTTCGCGATGCGATGCTTGGCATCGGTAGGGGGTGGAGGAGGGGGTTGCTGGGGCTGTATCGAGCGGTCCTCCTACATACATCTATCTCCTCCGACTCCTTCCCTCTCCTGGCCGTTCCTCTTACCCGCCTCCTCTTTCCCTCTTTTCCCCGCCGACATTCGTGGCCTTCCACCCCCTTTTCCCAACCTTCTCCTTCTCCAGTTCTACCACCCTCCCCTTTCTCTTCCTCCCATCTTTCGCGACTCACCTACCTAAACCCTGTCTCTCCTCGACCCACCCCTCTCATCACCTCCTCCGCCGTCTCAACTCTCCGGCAGACTCTCTCTTTCTCTCGCGCGCGATCCTTTCTCCTTTCTCCTTTCTTCTTTCAGCCCTCTTGCTCTAGGCCTTTGCCCTGAAACGCTCTTACCGACAAACAAACCGCAGACACTTTACAGTTTTACGCAATCGTAAGTTCCCTTCATTTGTTTTCCCGTTCGCGCGCCAATATTGTTACGCACCTGGCCAAGTGATCCGCCGTGTACCGGAGTAATAAAGTTTCCAGCTTGCTCCCGCCAACGACCATAGTTCAGTTCCAAGTTTTATCATTTCGAAGAATTTCAATTCTGAATGAACGCCACCGGTGACACATTGGTCGAAAATTGTTCGGTTGTAAAAGAAAAGGGCCAGGCATACGTGGAACATACCGAGTGGCGACACTTTACAGCCTGATGCACTTTCCTTTACTGTTCGAAGCCAGGGTTAGGTGAGTAGGACGCCTGGCCTAAGGGAGGGAGTTACTCGACGCCGAAATTGCTTGCAGTGTCGAGTTGCCGAGAAACTTTGGATTTCGGACGAGCGGTGAAAGCGGCGAGGGGAAAACGGAGTACAAGGTCACGCGTCGGGCTTGATTATTAACTTTTCCGGTAAAGATCCTGGCCATCCCAGTGACTCTCCATCGTGCATGCGATTATTCTACAGTCACGCTACATTCGTTCGCTTTTTCTTCCTGACATTTTGGATACATTCCAATGGTTTCTTTCGCTTAACATTCCTGCTAACAAATTCTTTGACAGTCGAACGGTTCATGGTAGAATTGTCTGCGGTTGTTCACTTTTTGCTTAAGGGGATATCCCTCAAAAGTTGCTCCGAGTTCAAGGGTGAAACACGAAGGCAAGCATGGTTTCGTACCAACTTCTTAAAGTCATTTTCGTTTTAACTAAACCGCAAGAAACCTACCGATAAACAAATTATATGTTGTCGCGAAGATGTAGGTTTTCTTCGGCCGTTTGCTCTTACTTTTCCTTTCTTAATATTTGCTACGGACATCAGTGACCCGTATGTATACCCTGACACGTTTATTTAAGGATCGCGTCAATCAACTTGTACATACATTCGAAACACCATGTCTGTTGACGAATAGGCAAATTTCACCGTGGAATCGGAATTCCCATGGAAAGCCCAGTCTGGCCCTCGTTATTTTCCCTGCTCGCACGCATTAATCGGCCTCCGTGTACGTGTACAGAACGTCTTGGATGTACGACATGGGGGAGAATGAGGTGGATGAGGAGGAGGAGGACCGTCTCGCGGACGGGGGCGTCGAACAGCGTGGAGGTGCTGGACGAAGAAGTGGGAGGGAGGGTGGGAGAGGCCGGGAGAGAGCTCGAGGAGAGACAGGGAGGAGTAGGAGAGCAGTATCTTGGAGACTTCGCACTGTATCTTGAAATGAGTTTTGTTGGATCAATAAGTTCCACTATAAGAACACTCTCGCTCTGTCTTGGGTGTATCGGGGTGTTGGTTCCGTCCGTGTTTATCTGTGTCTGCAAATAGATACACGGGCGTACATGAGTCTTCCTTGCCTCCTTCCTCCTCTCTTCTGTCTTTTCTTCGTCCCTCCATTCCCTTTCCCTCTCCCGCCTCTATGTATCTGTCGCACCAGTCGACTATGTACGAGTAGAATAGTCGCTACAAGCATTTCGAGATGAGTCGAACTCAATCTCAAGGCAGACGGGGCTCTATCCGGAACGAATCTACCTACTGGTGATCACGTGAGCATGGATACGCGAATTTCTGTGATTGCCGGTACCGGAAGGGTATGGGATTACGGGATGTGGCGGAAATTCAATCCTATTCGATGAGAAACGAACCAGAAAATGTGTTCTTTTTCGAACGACGTCTCTTGAGGTGTAAAAGAATAATGAATCCAACATAATTTATATATGCTTTCCGAATCGGCTGAATTTGTCTATCGAAGAACGATTCTTACACTTATCATAGGCGATAATCTGTGGGGTCGTAGCAGAAACATGTGTTTCCCATAATTAGGTACCAGGTTGCACTGAACTTTCAACGTTTGCATATAAAATATAAGCAAGTGTGATTTTGATCACTGGCAACGTTAGATATGGCGTAAGAAACTCTTCGGGCTAGGATGGTTCTGAAAGTCTGGCTGAGAATCCTGGCTTTGCAATCAGCCTGTACCAATGGCAGCCGAGTATTACCGTATGTACCAATAGAATACAATCTATATCGCGGGCGGGGGAGGGCGGTGGTTACATAAGACCACGTTTTCCCTGGTGCACATTGGCAGCTCTGCAAGCAGGTACACGTCGCACACTAGAAACGAAGGCAGACGACAGTGCAGCCAACCAAACACAGTGGGCTACAGTGTCGCAGTGGAGCCTCGCAGATAGGGGAAACAATTGCTATCGGCCCGTAACAAATGCGCAGCAACCTGCGTTCACCAAGTCAGAGCCCCGTTCGCCCACACCCTCGCCCACCCCCTCCGACCCTCTTGCCATCTCCTTCGCGACGATCATTATATTTCCTGATTAAAATAACGCTAATGCCTCCCTAGGTTTTGCGACTATCGTCTCGCTCGGTCCGTCCTTCGCTTCACCCCCTCGACCACGTTTCTTGGCCTCTTGCCTGGTGTGTCTTGGATCCTCTTGCCCTGTAACGACGTCGTAAATTAAAAGTTTTGCTCGTACGATTGATTTTACAAGCCCTGGTACTAGGATTTCGATCGAATATCACGCGATTATAACTTTTTACGATCAGTTGGTGAAATTGCCTTTCACGTTTCACTTCGACCCACATGGCAGACTCGGATCCGATGCTGTCACGGTGCTGTTTAGACGTTTAAAAGGCACAAGGTCAGTGTTAGCCCCGCCATATCCTGGACGTTATATTTTTTCATTCCAAGACACGATACACACTGCAAAGCGATGCTGTCGAGGTTAGGTTGCAGCTTCGCGAAAGTGAACCTGATCATCGAGTTCAGAGCTTCGTCCTTTATAAGTATCTAAATCTCGAGGGCTTTTTGGGGAGGGGCAAGAAAGAAGGACCCTTTGTGCGGACAATCTCGAATGATAATCAGGGTCCTCTTGTGTCTCCCGTGCGTGGAACGGCGGTACCGTTTTACCGCGGCTCCCGGTAAATCATTCTGGACCTACGTAGAAATGTCCTGGCCACGTCACGGGGATTCGGTATGCTCGTTCCACGGACAAGAATTCTTCTGGTTCGTACACCTCTACTCAATCTGACCACACGGTCCCCGATGTGCGTTTGATAACGAGCTCGAGTCGAATATGACCCCTCCTAGAGGTCCTGAAAAATTAGTATCACTTGTGGTCCGGGTGGCAGAGGCCGTGTTTTGCTAATGCGAATGTCATTTCACGTTATTAGTGAATGAAGTTCAATTTTCAGTATGCAATGTTATATTTTTTTTTATTATTTAGCTGCGATCGAAATTTATTCGCCAAATAATGAGTGACGAGTGATTCCCGATGCACCCTTGCACGGCCGAATACATTACCAGGTACGAGGATAAAACCGATAAGATCGAAGCCAGCCGCATAATGGATACCATAGCTGGCGTATTAAACGCTTCGTACACGATTAATATTATCTTCTGACTGCGAGGAGGAAAAGCTATTCCTGTTAGCGATGCTTGTTTTAAGTGGTCAATGTCTTACAATGTTACCTCATTAGGAAGCCATGTATTATATTTCATGGAATGGGTCGGTTCGCTTCGTGCGATCATTACACGTCTGCAATAGAAAAGCTCGCGTGATTCATTACGGATGTGCTTCGAGAAGTATTACGAATGCGGCTCGAATATTAGTAAAATTCTGTCTTTTGGTTGTAGATAATCTGTGTTGCGAGCTTCTGTCTTCTTTGGAGAAGTCTAAACCTAACTAATTCTACCAAGAAGACTACTTTTTTTTTTCAATTTATCCAAGTAGATTGAATTTTGATTTTGCCGATTAATTGTGTCGTTTTATCGGAAAAATGACATTAATGGGCGACGAGGTAAGCTGTTCTAAGGGGATGTGTCAGTGAACAAGGCCCGGATGAGACGTCTGAAGGGGATGGTGGGGTGCTGTTTTGCTCGGTATATTAATTTAATTCTTTGGATACTCGATAGATGGTGGAAAGAGAGTACGGTCGGGGTGGCTGGAGGCTGGTTCTCGTCGCGTTTGAATATTCATAGGAAAGAGGGAATAGAGATCGGGTGTAATAGAATTTAAATTAAGGAAGGGAGGTCGGGCGAAACTGTATGGAGAGTTCCATAATATGATAATGTTTCGTCCTATCGATATATTCCTGCTGAAGACTGGCCCGTCGGGAGCTGAAAATACCTTCAGAAATTGTCGTTCCGTCAATTGACCGACCGTCCTAGCACGAAAACTGATTATGGCTGGTGCTAAACCTCGCATTAATCGCACCTCTAAACCTTACCCAACATTTCCTATTTCTTCGACTTCCTTCAAAATTCTAGAAAATTAAGGACATACCATGTTTTAATATTAATAAAGCGTATTTCTTTGTCTCCTCGTGAAAAATACGGAGTAAATTTGAAATAAGTAACCCTACGAGTACACGTATCACTGATTACCATCTGAACCCGGAAAGTGGAGATGCATGCTCAGTTGGAGCCGCTGCAGTCGCACAAGTTAACAAGGTTAAACACCTCAGCCGTGTTAACGGGAACATTAACACTTCACGACCATTACGATTAGAGACGTTTCGAGCGAAAGGACCCGAACGCCGGGATGCTGCGCTGGCGTGAGCCCTCGCTGCGAGGGATGGAGGAGAGAACAGGATGGTCAGAAAGTAAGAGGTTCAAGGTGGAAAAAGGTGGACTTCAACTTTGGAGCGGGTATTAAAAGTTCTCTGAGTAAGTGGCTATGTCAGACAGTGGTTATTTCTCCGAGATCCGCTTACACCAACTGTCCTCCGTGTTGCACCGGTAGAAAAAATATCAAAAATAAACGCACAAATCATAATCAGTTATCGCGCCCTGAAACAAGTTATTTCTACTCGGCGTTAATTGAAATAAACTTCGTCGATCGTTCCATCTCTCGCCTCATCGTCAGGGTATATTGATTTTCCAAATGCACGAAGGTCGTCGGAAAACTTTCTCGGACTAAATCATCTCGCCGGTCACACTAGTAAGTAACCGAAGCAGGAAGCGCCTATACCGCGCGGAAAAGTGACTGCAAACTTTACCTCGAAGCGACAATCAGTTAAATAGTTTCCTGCGTGGCGCGCCAGGCGCGAAACGCGGCTAGAGGCGGCCGGTGGATAGGTGTAGATAAACTAGGCACGATAAGCGAAATAAAAGTTATACTCCTCATTGTTCGCGGTGGCTTCTAATTACGCACGTGAACCGACGTGGTTGCAAGCGTCGCCTCGGTGCATCGAATTTTCGCATGTGCAATCCAGATCCTGCTCGAGTTTCCTCGTATCGTGATAGGAATCAACCCGGCCGCAACCATTGGTTATTCAGGCTGGCTGCAATCCCGGTCGGAATGAGGTAATCGGTGCTACAGAATGTGTAGCAATAGGTTCTTTTTTTTTTTTTTTTTTTTACTTACAACAATAGATTTCTCGAAATGTGAACAGTCGGATACGGCTGGCTTGAGCAGGTCCGATTTCTCATTTGTTGTATCAGAACGGGGAAGGATTCGTAAGCATCATCGGGTAAGGGCACAACTTGTGCTTGGTGTTTGACTTTGTAGGAAATAACCTGATTTCCGGGTTGTCGGTAGTTTTCGCATGATCATTGAGGAATGAAACATCCGGCTTCCGTAAAAACGCACGTGTGCAATTGCTGCCGACTTTTGTTCAAGCTCGACCAATCGCCGCCATTATTGCCGGCTTCAACGATTCAGAAATGAAGTAACTGCAAAATTAGTTTGTATATCTAGGATTGAATCGGTCTGATTAATGCTTAAGCTATTCAAGAGAATTTGATCGCCGACTGCTCTTCACGCTTCTGCTCGATATTGGTCATAATTGGTATATAGAAACGTGTACGGTCTTTGTGATTAGCATTCGTCGATCTTCACAAGTAGCGCATACATTTACACGCTCTAATAAATATCATTATTTACACTTTTGGTCAGATGTTGCTAAATACGTTCTGTGATTCAACGAAGAAAAGGACAGCAGCTAAGATGATATTTTTTTCATATTTTTTACTTACCTATAAAACACGTGTCACCAGTGTAGCAGCGCTACTCTTGACTGTCAAACAGACGAATTTTTCAATATCAATTTTACGACGATTGTTCATCGCTTGGGTTTTCATTGCGTCTAGGAGTCAACAAGAAAACAAACCCAAATAAAAAAAAAGAAAGGAAGAGAAGGAAGGCTGAGCGTCGTGCACGACGTGCCACGATCAAGATCGTAAGATCTAACCAGAAGAGCTAAGGCTGCTCATTCGACGCGCTATATTTATCGGTGATCTTACCCGAGTTTTCCGACCCCTTTTGCCGTCAGATCTACATACACACGGCCACGTACCCACACGTATGGGTACACCCACACACAGCTCGATAACGCGGTCTATCCTCCCCGTGGGCATTTTGCACTCTGTTACACCCGTTTTGCGTCTCTGAACAATGCATGCCAACAGTCGAAGCCGTTGTGCGTGAGCAAGCACGGCCTCGTCATTCAGAAGATGCACCCTGCATGCACCGAAGCGCTCATTAACGCTTATCAATAATTACGTTTCCACGTTTATCGCGTAATAAGCGAGCCGATCCCGTCATTAAACGACGTTCCCGGCACACGGGCCTATCGCTAAGGGACACGGTCTACTTGTCCCGACCTCGGCCGATCCGCTTCTCGTCTTCAAAGCTGTTAAGCCTTGTTTCAGACAATGACGGACTACGTTCCGGGTATGACCTGGAAAGTTACCTTAACAGGTTCGTCTTTTTTTTTAAAAGGGCGTTCATATTCGACAATTAGCTTAGGCATCAAGAAAATAGTAGATTTTATGTATTGAACGTGTTTGCGTCATATAGCACTCGCTCACCGCGTCTAGGATCAATGGAAACTGAAAAATAAATGGAGTTGTTTCATTAAGATTAGCGATCATTCCCTTAAGAACAATTAGTATGAAATATTGATGTCTATGCTAAAATTGAACGTCACTTTTACATGATTCCCTGACGAGATTCCAATTGTTCGAATCGTAAAATACCACAAAATTCAGCTTTTGTAATTGAATTTGTCTCTGTCACTTTAATTCTTATTAATTAGCCTATCTCGCGTCCCAATCTGCCCCGGAAATTCAGTTAGAATCGACGGTGGAATTACTGACGGCATCGTCGAGTGAGCAGGTCGCCTTTCGGAAGTGTGATCGACTTCGATTTACCAATTTTCGAAAACAAGAATTGAACCGTCACGAACGGTTGTTTTAATCGGTGTCTAACTATGGTTCAGCTCTTGCTCGTTAATTGCTAATGTAAGATCTACGACATTGATGATAAAATCGAATTTGTGAAAATAAAAACAGTCTATTATTATGAAAGTACATCATCCAATTTCAGAAAAGGTTATTCTGGTTTAAAACGTGTTTAAATATTTGTATAATTAACTGAAAATTTTCACGTTTTTCGTGCGTCGCGTCGTAGAATCGACCTACGGGACTGTGAAAAGTGACGAGAGAGGTATCGTGGAATCTGGATCGGTACGAGTCAGATATGACCCCAGGCTGGAAGGAAGGTGAGAACGGTAGATTTGTGTTTCCGATAAGGGGGTCCGCAGGAATCCGAAAACACACGGACGTCAGGCCCGTAACCAGATCCCGTTAAGTCTCTCGGTTTGTCGCGAGGGCGCAATCTTCGGAATCAAACGAAGACATAGATCATTCTAAAAATACGCTCCCACCATCGCCAAGTCGACCGCCTCCGCCTTCGTCCATCGGGCTTCACCCCTCCTCCCCCCACTCGGCGGGTAATTCAAAGCGTCAGGGCGATAAGGTATTCGCATAACTCCTTTTGAATTATTTGAGTTATTTCACTATTAGATACGGTATGCAACATTCGGAGACGACAGAACCGTTTTCTGATTCCTCCGCTTCTCGCGTATTAATAGCTGACGAATTTCTGCTCCCTCGATCGAACATTCTTAACACGCGTAGCCGAAGTTTTCGCGTTTTTTAATCGTCGGCGCAGGATGTGTCGTTTCAACGCGACAACGCGATACTTTGGCGCAATTGCGAATTCTACGATATAAATAATATAATTCCACGTGATAGAATCCAGTGTCGTGGCAACGAGACCTTCAGTTTTTATTACAGCTTCGCTGGTCACGCGAGAATGTATCCTAACTTTCGACGATTTCTATGAGCGTCTGTTCGGACGAGAGGGTCAAATTGATCGTTGTCACGATACTTTTGGCAGCGCGTCGATTAATACAAATTTCCCACGCTCGAGGGCGAGACTCCACGGAGTTCCTGTTAGACGGGTAATAATTGTAAGCGAGTGTTCTGTCTCCGAGCTCATAATGCTCGTGGCCGGTGTCGTTGACGTCGTCGTTTCGACGATGTACGGGCTGGACCGTTTGCGTCGGCAATAATTTGTCGAATGTGAAGTAAACTCTCAGTCGTTGCGGGATGAAAATATGCTTTGACGATTTCTGGATGAAATGATACGAGAAATGTTGGCCGTCCAATTGCAAACGGTTTTCTAATATTAAGTGCCACATGTCTTTGACAACCTCGTTTCTCAAATTCCATTTCATTTTCGACCAATTTTACATACAAAGGAGCATACATCGCGGTTCCAGAGCCTAGGGTTTAAGTCTCGTGCGTCGCCGACTCTCTCGACAGATCTTTGGTATCTGTAGGATTGCGTTTGAATTTCTATGTCCCTAAAATCGTTGCTATTAAATTTAAAGATCAAACTGTTCAAAGCCAAAGATTCCGAACGAATATTATCAAATTTACACGAGCACCTTTTATCATGAAATTAGAAGAAAGTTTTAAAAGCATAAATTCACGAACCATGTGCTTCTAAAATATAGCCACTTTCATTCAAGCAACGCTTTATAGCGGATACCTCTGAGTGGCCTCCGCAACAGTTGCATACACACCGATAAACCGAAGTATAAATAAATAAGTAAATAAAGTTGTTTTACGCTTATTTTACATCTTGTATCACTTTAGAAGTCGCTTCAGCTATAATTCACGTTATGACTTGATGTGGCAGTATCTTAAAAACAGATGGTTTATAGGCCTATGTTTATTAAGATTCTCCCCTTACTTTTACAATGTAGCACACGATCATAAATTCTGCAGTATCATTTCAAATTTCGCTTATAAACCATTTACGTTCGTTGTTGGACGTTAACAAACTACCTTCTTTATTAATATTTCTGTTTAACGATCTTCTGTTAATTTAGGCTACGGGAATTTTACTAAATCATTCTACAGGCCACGGGTTCACTTGTCATCCTAATATGTTGTGACGTGTCTTAAACGTGTGGTTGTTTAAGATTCACGTAGTCGTTGAATTGTGAGCGAGCTACCCGAGGTGTGACCACACCACCTCTCAGCGATTATCACGTCCGTCACGATTACGCGACACCGTCGACGGCCACGGTCACGACGCCACGGCACCGTGAATGGCCGACTGCCTGTATGGTAAACTTGTCATTTTTCTAACTGTTTTTGTAAGCGGCCGCTTTCCGGCTTCTATAAATTACTCGCCTGGCTTCTGTTACGCTCGCGTGAACCTACACCGGCTTTGATCTGTGGGAAATGTCTTTCTCTATATCCGCCCTGCCCCCCCTTCACCCGCGTGTCTTCCTTCTCGTCACCTTTTCTTACCTCAAAGGCTGAGAACGAAATACAATTACAACCCGTCTTTTATTCCGTTTCCTTTTTCGACCTTCTTCTCCATCTTGGCTGCCTCTGCTCGACGACGGTCCGCTACCTGAGGTTTAATGAACAAATTAAGGACGGAAATATTTGGGAGTAAGGAAGATTTGTTCTTGTTCAGTTATAGTCTTTATAAGAACGATCAGGTGGATAGACATCTAGGGACACTGACCGCCAGACGTTGTTCTTTTCGGCAATGACACCGTGTACCATGAAAACTTATTCGACTGTGTTAACTATGGGCGCTCACTATGAGTTGGCAGGAATAGCGGGATGATTTCACCGGAAGTCGTTGGCGTGCTATGTAAACAGCGTGTCCACTTGATGCTAATAGTCGCGAATCACTGATGAGCATCGAGGTGGTCAAATTTTTCCACCTCAGAAACATTTGGTGTAAACGTGTTGCTCCGTTTTAACTCAGCACTTTATTCGTCAGAAACAGTAGTGCGCTCTTTTATCTATTATTTCGAAAACAGTCGCAGTGACCATGAAATTCTGTTTCTACTTGGTCGTTACAAAATTCAGAGCCAGTACATCTTTCTTTGGCAAAGCCTTGATTTCCATACTACTTTTATTCGGTGTTGTATCTAGCGAAGTCGTCCTCGTCGTGTGTTTATTAAACCGGAAGTCCTGGCAGTCAGTTATCCGCTCATTGAACGCTGTCGCAGCGATAACTGTTCAATGGTTCGTGGCGAACGCGTCTGGGTGAAATTCCAGTAGCGAGTATAGTCTCTCTATTATAATTCCTCTTCTCTTCCACCCCCCTGCCCCCCTCGGAAGATCCGCCGTTCTTCTTCCACTCGCTTGGCGGAGATTTGATTTGTCGCGCGGAGTGCGCGCGCTTTTGAGCTACGATAATAGCATCCTTCCAGGCGCCCGCTCATCCCTTCAAGTTAAGCGACGTTATGCCCAGCGATGTACAAGCACGCTTCGAGTCCTGGCGACGCTTCCACGATCGAGGAAAATCCTTTCCTCTTCTTTAGTCACTCACTTTGCGCAGCTACGGGATCAACCCTTAACGTAGACCAGAATTTACGCGTACAGTGGGGTGAGAAACCGAGGTTGGACCAAGGGTGGCACGACTTTTGTTAATGCCCACCTCGAACTAACCATTGCTGTGTGCCGATTAGCTACGAATATCGAATTCTCGTAGCTATCGAAAGCTGTGCTGAGAGTGGACTGTCGTTATCTGAAAGTGACTCTCCTGATGTAAGGAAATAAGTCTACGACGTTTTCAATTTTTGGGGTATTTTTTAAGAAATTTCTGATACTCTTAAGGACATTTTGAAGTAATGAGAGAAACGAGTATCCATTGAACAATAGCCATAGAACTGAAGCAAAAAAAAAAAGAAAGAACAAAATCCTAGCGATTGACTTCTCCGGTTCTCTTCACACTCAAGCGGGTTTTTCCGGCGTGGAAGGAGCACAGGAGATCCTTTCAACAATGCGTAAAAGAAGTTAACAAAAGAGAGAGATTTCACACGGCATACGTAACGGTAACGATCGAACCATAAAGACGATGTCGTTGTCGACTCGGTTGGCTACGTGCACGTCTTATTACACACAGGACCCGGTGCTTTACGCGGCCTGAGTCTTTGCTAACGAGGATCGTGAAAGGGAGTAATGACACGGCCCGACGCGGTCGAGAGGCGTCGTTTCAACAACAGGGGAATAAATTTGCTTACCGGTTTTAGAGAAGAAATCGCCTCAACCTGATGTCGTTTCGGGATCGTGCGTCCTTTTTAAGCCACTTCATTATTTTACTTATCAAAACTCACCTGTTACGTAACTTTTCTGTAATTGATTAATAAAGGATTACGGTAAAAATGTCTATGTAGTTACTTTTCGTGGAACTGAAGCACATTTCAAGAAAATGATCATTTTCTTGCCCTTAGTCTGTGTCTAACATCAATTGCAGCGTCGATAAGGCCCGTATTCATCGAAAGCCCTGAAAAGAGTCTCAGTCTGAACGACAAGTAGTACTCGTGACGACCCGACAGGCGCGGATGAATTTACATGCACGACGTAAACTGAGTGAACTGTTTCTCCAGTTTGTTCAAGAGAGGGAAGAGGAGGGAAAGCGAGAACGAGAGGGGCAGAGGATAGAGTATTAACGAGCTTAAACGAACGGAAACTAAGTGTCTCGGCTCGGAGTAAAATTAATTAATCGCAATCGTCCGAACTGTGGCGCTCTCGTTTCTTCAAATCGTTTGTTTTCTTGCTGTTCCACGCCAGAATCTATCTTCTGCATTCTTCGACACGTCGAATGCCAGTTCAATTTCCAGGAGAACTATACTAATATTACAAATGAAAGGACTTCAAGGAGTTACGGCTTCAGAGGAAGACCTGATTCCAGTAGCTGGCTACAAAACTCGTCGAGATGCCACATGCCGTGCTAACGAGCAGGTCTTCAGGGTCGAAAAGTCGAACAAACGGGGTTGGCCACCGATGTCTTCACCTCTGCTCGGTGCCAGGTTACAACGAAGAAAAAAAAAAAAAGAAAAGGAGCGAGATTTCGAATCGCCACCGCCGGGGAGAACGTGTCGTTACTTTTAACTAGCATCGGGGTCTCCCCGGTCGGCTTAATCTCGGGGAATTATCATCAGGTAGGTACACAGAGCGGCGAACTTTTACAAGTGTTTCGTCGCCAGGTGAGGAAAAAGCGACGCGTGAGCCACGGTGACCCGTGAACGACTTCCCACGACACCTGGGACCAGTCTTCTCCACTAATTTCTTTAAACGATCCGAAGCGAGACCGAATTTTTGACAAATTTGTCAGCTGTAGTGTATTTGCATTTTATCCCCGTGTTTAAATTTCCCACCGTCCGTGGGTGTGCTATCGCTTTTCGCTTCGAGTTCGGTTCGGATATGAAAGACGATAGTCGAAGAAGGGTAGGATATAAAATTAATAGCGATGTAGATTTTCTAGATTGCGGGGAATGCGAGTAATTGCGAATCGTGGGAGTGCGAGACAGGCGATGCATGAAATTGAATACGTTCGACGCGAAGACGCCCTCCCAACTGCGGATAGAAACGAAGGGAAAAGAGGAGGACACGTAACGAATGCCATTTCTGACTCGGAGCGGTTATGCGTGCATCGCATTATTGTTTGCCTTCAATTAAACTTCCATTTTGTACAAAGACCTCGGCTTTGTTCGTAGCCGGACTTTTCCTTGCAGCAGGATAGCATCCGACGACTTTGTTCCGGTCGATCAGTTCTTCTAGTTATTTGTGCGTTTTTCGTTCAAATTTTCGGTGCGATTGTTGGAAACATTCGTTCCACCGTCAAATGTTCATTTCTCGTTTCGGCATATCAGCGATGGGCCGGAAGCCATCGAAAATCGCCTATCTAATCAGCTTCCTTCCTGTGACACAGTTCTGAACGAGTTCTGGCGAAGCGAACTTCTTTTTTTTTTATAGGACCTTCAAATATACAGTTTTCTAAGGATTTTGGGAAATATAGGTCCATTATGTCACCGCTCAGCATCAGTTATCTGTAGATGAAACGAATTTGACAGAATTTGACGAGTATTAATTTACCATTACTCTCGTGCGGCCGATCGAGATCGTATGAAGAAACGGAACAGTAAGATATCTCATTAATTAAGACTCTCCAGCTGTTCGAAATTACTTGGTCTTCACCAGCTCTACTTTAAGTTTCTCGAGAGGAGTGCCGTGTCGATAGTGCGAACCATCGGTGGGTCATATTCATTTGGCATAATTTGGCATCTGAAAAAATATCGGATCATCACCACTGATCTAAACATTCGTCTTATTTACGTAAAATGGTTTATCTAAGTTGTTTTCCTATCCTATGACGTGCAACCTCCACTTCCATGGAGTTTAAAGTCCAGGTTACAATTTTATATGTGAACAGAACGTTGTCCGGCATCGTAGAAGTCAAAGTGATCGTTAAATTGTATCTCCGAGTATGCAATCTGTCCGACGAAGGCAGGGAAAGCAGAAAAGGTAGGGGACAAAAACGGGACGTGTGTACAATGGTGTAGAAACGTTGGTCCAGCCAAGGATGCGTTTTATAGGTCCGATGCCTTTTATAGTCCCGAGGACCGCAGGCGGCTCTAAAGAGACTGCTACGAAGAGGAATCCTGTGTAATTAAACGCTTATTGCTTGCATATCTCCGAATCGATCCGCCACTAAAGTGAGTATTGGCGTTGGTTGTAAAAGTTTCTAGATAACCAACGCCAACTTGACCACCGGCCATGTTTGATCCTTCGATTTCGTCGTTTCTAGCAGCGGCTACGAATCTCTTACGAGCTACCATTCTACAAATGCCTATTGATCTACCATGCTTAGGGGAAACTACATATAGTTCTGGATAGATGGAACGTTTCAGTAACATTTCGGTTCTTTTTATTCACAACTATTCCTACTACGGATAACTATAGTAGACCGTCAGTAAATTGGATGCTGTAGGTAAGACGAAAAGGTTGATGCAACGAACACAGATAGCACACATTTTAAAAATCTTATAACAAGCCTGTGTCAGAAAAAGATCCCAGTACGATTCGAGCACTGTTCGAGCCTTTTACTATTTGGTAAAAGACTTAGCCAAACGAGAGCGGTCAAAAAAAGGATCGTATCTTCCTAGCCGGCTATCCCCCAACGGAATGGTTGATTTTATGACTTTATGGGTTCAATGTTATGAAGCTGTCGATTAGATTCGCGGTGCCACTTTTTATGATCGCTGCAGTTTAGGTGGCCGAAGAATGAGGGTACTGTTTCCTGATTATACACGTCTGTAACTTTAGAACACGCCGAGCGCAGTTCATTTTTAACTAAGCCGTACTATTTGGCTTGAAATTTTGATTTACGAGACGTGGCGCGCTCAGAAACGGGCTGAAGGGTTCATGAAGTAATTTGTAATCTTCGAAGAAGACGAAAAGCTTGGATGTTATTATTTTAATAAATTTGTATAATCACTGAATTTATCTAAGATTGAATGCTAAGCGCCGCCACTGCCTATGGTAACCTAACGTTTAATTATCGATTTTTCTGAATTTTATACATAAAACGAATAACGAATAATGGACAGGTTAAGTGGAAGCAATGATCGTTTGCGTGGTGGCCGAATCCACGCGTCATCCGAACGAAATGGCCACCAGGCAACATCTCTTTCCCCTCGGTTCGTTTCAGAGCTGCGACTCGACAGCTTTACTCAGCGCGGTGCTCATTGCTCCATTACTAATTTCCGCCCTCGGCCATCCACACACTGTTGTACACACTTCGTTGTCGTTTACACTCTCACACACACACGTACGCACACATATGCGCGCGCGAGACGCGGATAATGCGTCCACCTACAAACCAATCTATTAGGCGCCATCTCTTTGACTGCTCACTTACATCGGGCTACCACCCGCGTGCCCCTCGTCAGCAAGACCCTGCCTGGCCACCGGAAGTGCTTCGGTGCCGGACACCTACACGCTCGCGCGTATATCTGACGCGTATCGGCCCTGGCACACGCGTTTCATCCAGATGCTGACCGTCCTACTGTTCATTGCATGGACATTTTATTTCCAAACTGCTTAATAATTGTGCGAAAAAGGTCATTTGTACACATTATACGTCAGAAAAATACTCGGGCATTTTAAAAGCGTTCGCTGACACAGAATGTTGAATAATAACATTTTTACTTTTCTACTATCATAAATATAGGAACTATCAGTATAGTGATTTTAGTTTGGAAACATTATTAAATGCAAATATAAAAAAGAAAAAGTTGTATGCTTCACCAATAGATATTAATTGGAGCCTCGTTATGCCTGATTAATGTAGTTGGGTTCAATTTCGACCCGCCCTTATTCAATGTTCCTCTATTCATACTTATCCTCTCCACGTTCGTTTGAACCATCAATCTCGTTGATGATCAGGGTATTATTTCGTTCGATTAATCGGGGCTCTCGTCACGTGTGCGAGGCACGATTCGCGTCCATCCAAGAAGGATATGTTAATTCACAGGAACTTTCGAATAATCACTTGTGTCCTATCAGCTCGATGACCAGCTGTAAGTTGCTCGTCAATGATGTGTCCGAGCGCGAGCGCGGCCAGTGAAATTCATTATTCTCAATTCTCGTAAACAGGCGGTTATAAATTATTCAGGCCGAATAACCGACCACGTTAGGATGACCTAAGCGGTCGGATAGCCGGCTAACTGCCGGTAAATTAGCCAATTGAGGGCTTCGAGTATCCGCGGATATCTTATTACACACTTTGCCAGCCACAGCCATGGCGCCCGTACGTTTCGTACGTGTTCACGACAAGGAATTACGCGACACGTAACAGCCAGTTACCCGAGGTATCAGTATCATCCACCAATTGTTCACAGCGGATGATCGGATACTTTTTTCTTTTTTTTTTTTTTTAGCACACGAGTGTGCTTAATACTTTTAAATACTTGAATAATTTCGGTTAATTCGAATGATATCATGTTTCTCGAGCCGCGTATCTCGAAATGCTGTCCACAGAAATCTTTTCAGCAACGGTGTAATCAGGAATTATAGCCAGCCTGCGGAGTAGCCGTGGAAAACGTCGCAACAGAAAACGAGAGGTCCGTGGAAAGAATGTGCGATGGCCGGTTTGTTACACACCGACCTCTTCGTGTCTCCTTTGTCTTCAGTGGCGAGCAGTACGCACCAGGTGCCCGTAATCGTTCACAAATTAACGTCGCCAGGGCAGTTTCTTCTCCACTTGCACGGATTCACCGGTGTCTCCGTATAAGGACGATATACCAGACCGTGTTTCAATCATTTTGTTACGGCGTATCCTTTTGTCTTTTTTTCTGTTGCCTAGGGAACACGTTTCTGGGATCCTTCTGCCATAGTTTTCTTCCAAGTTTGCTTTTCATACATCCAGAGACCTAGATATATGTAGACCACCATATGTCATTTATTAATGCGAGTTAGTTTAGATTGTCATCAGGAACGTGGTTAATTTACGAACTCAAATGCCACTATTTATTATTCTTTCCAGCAACGCTTCGAACGTCGGTTCTTCTTTCAATTTTTCTACAGCCCTTTTTTTTTCAAGCATTCACCCTATTGGATTCCAGTCGGCGAAACTAGGTCCAGCCGCTCGGCTATATCCAGCACCGAACGCTATGCAAGGAAACTTTTCTCATCTCGTTTTCGATATTTACCAGCGGCCATTTGGATCGAGTTCGAAAATTAAAGAAACCGAGCAAACTGAACGGCGGAGAACGGCCTCGAAGCGAAACGATCGAAGCCACGGAGGAGGCGCCGCCTCCTCGATGTTGGCTCAGATACTACCCTGCCGTAATTACTAATAAGTTTTCGACACGAAATGAGGTGAGGAAAAGGGAGAGGGTTAATCCGAAGGTACGAGCAAAGGGGTTGGTAGTCTGCTGATACTCAGCAGACGGAGGACCCGTGGGGGCAATAAGGGAGAGCGACGAAAAGAGAGCGGAGGATCACCCTTTTCCAGAAGGAAGCCGGATGCTTGAAACCAGTTAAAGATTTGCGATGTCTTTTCGATCCAGGCCCGAGATATTCGTAATTACTGTTTGTGTTTCTCTCCTTCCCTCAACCCCCTGTTCCCTTAAATCTAACTCCCTTGATTCCCGATTCCTCCGACTTTTCGCCCTCTTACGATTGCTTCTCGCAGACTCGTCGATCCTTATCTTCAGCCAGGGTGATGAAAGCGACTTGGAAGTGGTGCTCTCGAAAGGGTATCGTCGCTTTTCGAAGATCGAGTGCCCTTTTAACCCGTTGCATCTGATTTATCGGCTAAGCGTACCTAAATTTTTATTATATAGTAATCGGAAAAAGTAGACAGAGTTTTTGCAACTGTGACAACAACGGATCAGTCTTTGAAAAATATATTTGTTGCGTGTTGTTCTTGTAATTGCATATGTGGTGCACGAGTGGCGAACGTATCATCAAGGTAATAGCCGATGGTTGACGGGTAATGAGTAGTATTTAAAACCAGGTGTCAGAATCAATCAATATTTTACGATCGCTAATAATCAGTTCGGACACGCACGATCCGACCCGATCGTTGTTTTACCATTTTTTTTATACAGATATATTTCATTTTTAAGGGAGAACGTCGAACAGCGTGTGGAAAAATCGATCGTTTTTGGTAAACAAAATTTACAATCAGTCGTACAAAATCCTGGAATAGAAAAATTTGCCTCGAAATGTTTAGCTGGGTTTGATAATGGAATTTTGGTGGATGGCATTAAACAGGAGCAAAGTGTCTTCGACCAGAAAGCTTCGAACGACTAAAGGATCCTCGTTTGCCATCGGGATACTTCGAAGGGGGTAATGTTTTCCTTCCCCTACTCGTTGGCTTGATTTATTTTATTACTTCCGGCCTAACGTTCGGCGTTTATTTCGTCGAATTACAAGAAAGGGGTTGCTCGCTAAAAGGCGACTTATCCGTTCCCCTCACACTCCCCTTTTTTAACCATTTCTCATCCTCCTGATACTTGAACCTTATGTTTCCTTCGATCGCGGACAATCCGGGAAAACTCGTTTCATTTCCTTAAATAAATTACGGACGCACTTTTAGATTCTTAGATTTTAAAGAAAAATAGAAGGACTCTATTGCTTTCAATCGAAGCCTCGTCTTAAAGAGTAGCTATCACTGCAAAATAACTGAAGAAATCCTAGCTTAATTTAACCTGACTGAAGCTAACACGTTGAGGAGTAGCCATTATCGGAAAGCAGTATAGGAAGCATAAGAAACAGGTTCCAGAAGTATCTTAATGTTAGCAATGTTACGGTTGTGGGTCTGCTATGATAATTGTAATGAACGCCTCGAGATTCCGCGAGCCCATCTGCGCCCATCGTTCCTTCACCCCTCTGGCCACCCCCTTTAGACGCCGCTTCGAGGAACGAGCAACGCTCTCTGTACAAACTCGGGAGCTCTTAAGTACCGAACTTGTTAGAATTGATTTAAGTGCTGAATGCTAAATCAACCGAAGGGCCCACCCTTCCAGCTGGGCTTGGAGGGGGAGGGAAAAAGAGAAAATTTACGAGTCGCAAGCGTTTTACGCTTATACCTCCGCGCGGACCAACCACCCTCGAGGCGTAATCGATGTTTCGTGCGGATCAGATGAAGATTACCTTCAGCTCCCTTTGACAAAATGTGTCACGTCCCTTTAATCGATGTGCTGCTACACGTGTAACCAAGCGACTACTAATGTTACAATAAATTCAAGTTAAATCTGAAGATTGTCTCTTCGTATCCTTGATAATTACGATTTCGACGCGTCTCGTTACGCCTGTTGGGCCTAGCTGCTAGCCGGTCATCGTAATCAAATGATCATCTGGTCATCGAACGAGCACCGTGTATTTCCACCAGGTGACTCATTCCTGACCGTTCCGCGTAGCCCATTAAATCACGACCATCAACACCGGGCCAATTAACACGGCAATCGTCCAGCGGTGGATTGACTTTCGGAAAGCGAGCGGTGCCATTATACGCCGTGGTCGGTTCGTGAGGTCATGCTTACCCAGCAACCGCTTCCAAGGAGTCCGAAACACGTAGTCATGACCGTGTATTCCACGATGACGTACATATCCGTCGCGTTTTATTACACGTGTCGGAGACTCTTGAGAACGTCTCAGCGGACCGGGCAATATCCATAAATCAGAAGTATCGTTGCACGAAGAGAGAGAGAGAGAGAGAGAGAGAGAGGGAGAAGGAGAAAACTCTCTCGGCCACTGTTGGAACTGTCTTCGTCAACGCGTTTCAACCCGTTGAGCAATGAACTCAGGATCTTTATGTAGATCGTATCAGTCGGTTCGTGACACGTGGAAAGTGTGAGAACTGCCACGAACAAGCGTTGATGGACGAAAGCTCGCCAGGATGGAGCAGGTTCTTCAACAGAATATTCCATTCGGTATCTGTTGATGGATTCTTCGGCTGTGCGCCATCTTGAACTGTCCTTAACCCATGAGTACCGGGGCAGGGTCATGTGTGGCCCTGTCAAAAATTGGATTTACAGTCTTTCGCAGGGCAAATGTCCGTCTGATTTATAAAATCGATCCAAGGCGTTTGGTTGCGACGACAATCGAATTACCGCGGGGTAGAGGGATAAGGGGCGCCGAGGATCGACGCACGAGCGAACGTGGAGGATCGTTTGCCACGGGAGAAGTGCACTCGACCCCATCCT
The DNA here is from genome assembly GCA_943735885.1 of Stelis phaeoptera. Lineage (NCBI taxonomy): Eukaryota > Metazoa > Arthropoda > Insecta > Hymenoptera > Megachilidae > Stelis > Stelis phaeoptera. Next base: position 4,352,737 of record OX030946.1, read on the forward strand.
TTCATGGCCTATTGATTCCCAATTTCACCGATAATGGTCGGGGCGCTGTCTGTATTTTTTCCCTTTTTTTTTTGTTCACGGGGCTACACTTGTTGAACGTTCTAGGGGGTGAGGGGTGATTTTGCACCGGCCTGCGAACGGGACGTATCCTTCCTCTCTATTTTGTTCCTTTCTTTTTTTTTTCACGCCCACTCCCCTTCGTTCAGGGGCGCAAGGGAGGGGTAGAATATGGTGTTTCTCGCCCCATGTTCACGTGGGACGTGCAGGGGCTGATTTTATGGCGTGTTTGGGGCGATCCAGACATAAACGCGATCCCAGTCGAACGACAGGGGTGAGGAACATCCCCAAGTGGACCTCGACTCGATGAACGAAGTGTCTTTACCGGGAATTGGGGACACGAAAGCAAATGCTGTTTCTTGGAATTCCAACGATTCGTATTTACTCGTTTTATATTCGTTCCGTGCTGTATCGGAACCGTGCTAAGACGTAAAACAGCGAATCGTTTTTGATTTTTGGATAGTAAGTTTTGTCCCATTGAACTGTAATCAGTTTTATGGCAGAAGTCACCGCTAAATGAGCTCTGTTAACCTGTTTGGTTTAAAGAAGGTTCCGTTGGAAAGAAAAGGGCGAGAATCCTTTTAAAACGACGCCAATAAAGGGAACTTTGAAATCAAACTCTTCCTTTCTTTTTCTGGAGTGGAAGGGGGAATTGAGAAGGTGGAGGAAGCGAGAGAAACTCTTCGGAAAGAGCTATTTGACTAACAAGTAAGAAGGGTTTTCGGTGTAATGGGGTTGCCGCAGAATTAAAGGAGACCCAGTGATTATTGTCGGGACAGGACTGGACAGAAGGGTGAGACAGGGTATCGGAAGGGACACAACCAGTTGGCTAACCGAAGTAAACATCGCTCGACCGGGATCGTTTGAACGTGGAATCACTTTGAAACATATTGCACCTTTAACAAAACAGTTTTTCTACAGTTATTCTCAAGGAATAAGTGAAAATTTCTTCAAATTATACAAAAAATTTGAAGAAGATCCATTATATAAGATTATGTACAGGTAATGTGGCTCGAAGAACTGGTGTTCTTTGGTACTTTTTCCAAGGAATGTGATTCTTAAAAAATTTGTTTATCGTTTGGTTTGACTCAAATATTACCCTGTTTATTTTCGCCTATCCTATGTCCCAGTTCCCCTGGTCCCCTGTTATCTTCGTTCAAATAGACATCGCCACTCTTTTTCCGTATAATACTACCGTTCAAACTGCTGGCACTCTCCATCCATTGGGTAATGCTGAACCCCTCTTCTGGTGCTCTTGAGAGAGATCAAGAGAACGGTAACAGTGACGGTAACAGTAATAGCCCTTCAGAGATACTTTGCACGTTTGCATTTTCAACAGGGAACTGAACTCGCTCTTCACTGCATGACGACGTTATCGATTTTAATAATGTTCATTTCCTTTTTTTTCGCAAGAAGAACGCGATGAATTTATTCTCAGTCGTTGTTCGTCGTCCAAAACTAATTTCTGAAACAATGCGATCACACCTTTTGCCGTCCTCAATTTTGTTGTATCTTTCTGTCAATGTGTTCGATGTTTTCGTACGAAAAGCGGCAATTTCAGGAAAGGCACATCCCCTCCTTCCGGTCGCAGTTCCGGCTGAACAATGGTCCTGTGTCCAGGACTCGACCGGGCTGCTATTTGCGTAGGACCGTATGGCGGCCATAAAGAAATCAAAAGCGAAGTTATCAATCCCCAAAAAAGGGAAAAAAGGCCGCACCTGTCGAAGGTAGACCCGTGATCACGAGTAGCCACAATGGAAACATTGTCTTCTCTCGCAAGAAAAGAAAACAAAGTAATAATGGAACGGGTTACGTTTTATGACACTGACATTCTGATTCCCAACACCTGAGAGCCAATTCTTTTTATTACACACTTGGCCAAATGCTGAAGAAACAGTCGTAAGAAATATATGTATGTCTGAATCCCATTGATCGGTCGAAAAGCAAAGCATCCTTCGCAATTGGAACAAGCCTGATCGAAACTGGGGCTTCCCCGGACCAGGCTGACTCGGTTAGCTAACCAGGTAGAGTGAAAGGGTGGTCTGAGGGGGCGAGGTTCGAACTTGCCATAAATTCGCGAATGGACCGCCCAACCATCAAAGCGATCACCCGAGGCTTCCTTACCCCGGGTCCTTGCATACCGGCACCGATATTAAATGACAAAGGCCAAAGGCATACCTCGCCGACGGAGAAGGGTTAGGCGGGGTAGCGAATTCTCGCGTACGAACAACCCCCAAGCATCCGACCGACCGCCTGAGAGGCTGAAACGTTCCCTCTTCCGCTGCCTTAAGTCGGCCCGTTACGTCAAGTACCCATCCGTATCGGCATTTCGCGGCCAGGATATTTTAAATACGTAGCACCGCGTCATCCCAAGCCTCCTCTACTCCGCTGCTGAACTTTCATCCCTCTCGATGCCTGGGGATGAAATGAGTTCGAGGACGTGGTTTACCGGCGGCGATGCTTTGATGTCGTCTTTAAAAAAAATATTAACGACGCCACAGTGTTTTCAAGCAGTTCCCTGTGGGCTGAAAATGAAAATTCCCTGACGAAAATTAGGAGCTTGAAGAGACCACGAATAATTGTATGCAAGAAAATAATCAAAATTGTGCGTTTTCCTCGGACGACCGTTCCAAAACGAAGGATACGTCGAAGATCTAAGTATTTTTTCCAAAGTGTCTGTTTCCCCTGCTGTTCGTAGCGAAATAGTTTTGGGAATTGAAAGGCAAAGTATATCGGTTCGTGACTATTTGATGAGAAAGTCAGGAATAAGAGAATTCCCTAGCGACGCGAGCGTCTTTTCAATATGGTAATTCTTCGGATATATTCCCGCATCGTGGCGCCCATAAAGGACGCGTCAATCGACCGCGTATTTCCTGCGCTCGACTGCGCTCGAAAAGCGGGAGCGAGGGAGCACCGAATGTTCCGTTTCCTGCTGGAATAAAGCATCGAAAAGCTCGCCAGTGTTTCAATCGATTCCACGAAGCTGTAAAATTGATGGAAATTGATCATCCTGTGCAGGCCGCGTGGGATTTATTTTTCTCGCCATTTCTCTTGGAGAGGGCGGTTGCTCGATAACGTAGAAAATAATTCACATCCGATATCGACCAAGGATCGTCGTCCGGACACGCAAAAGTGACGGATGTGCCGTGGCGTCGGTTATTACTTTCCTTCAAGTTTCCCACAGAAGTCACGATCTGTGGTCTCGGATCATAGCCCAGTTCGCGGCGCAAACACAGCTGTGCACAATGCGATATCCGTACGCGTACATAAATTAACGCTGGGGAATATCAAACGCGTCCGCATGCACGCGGCCGTGTGTCCCTTCCGTGACCATAGGCATCGGTGGACGCGGCGACAACCTTGCACTGGTCGCCGTGCCGCCACGATATGACGACACCAGCCCTGCATTCTTTCCTACCTATAATCGTATGCGGTTTGGCTATGGTCGTTACGGTTCACGCGTTCTCCAATAACGCGTACCCCCATGGTCACTCGCCACGTCCGCAGGAATGCTCGGGATGCACAGTCGCTCTATTTACTCCTCGGCCCCGATGTTAATAAAGCCCGGCGAATTCCTGATGAACGCAGTTGTTTTCCCACAGTTTGAAATAAGAAAAAAAAAAGAAGGAAAATGGAGCTTCAGTTTGATATATCGATGGGCATGGAAAGTAGGACCACGATGGCAAATGATAAAAAGTGAAGAACTCCGAGGATGGTGTCTTGATCGTTGTTGCAGAGATGCCTGGTGTCTGAAAGAATCGCATCCAGGCGTCCGGTCGAGGTTCGAACGCTACAGAAACGAGTTTTCTCTTTCTCCGTGAGTTGATCCGTCACACCGCCCCCGCGAGACGCGGTCACAATGCCGTGCTCGGCAATAAATTACAACGTTATGGTTTCCCCCTTGACGTTTCTGTACAGTTCGCTAACCCGACCTGGCCTAACCTCTCGGGCTCTTAGGCCGCTCGGCGTCGATTCGTGAAAAAGAGAGCAGGATGGAAGGGAAGAAGAAGAGAAATAAAAAAAGAAAAGGAGCCAACAATGTGACTTCTACTCACGCAACTGTCCTTCTGCATCCGCTCTCATCGAATATGCCTCTGTTTCCTTCGTCACGAGCAGGGACAGAGACAATCTTTATAAAAATGTAAAACAGACGAGGGGGAGGGTGGGCCACGGGGACGAAGAAAACGGCTCACAATGGCAGAAAGACGTGGCTATGAGGTTCGCATATCAATAATTACTGTTATTCCATAATGACCGATGTGGGGCATGGGAAGACTCGATAATCCTATGCATTAACAACAACGCTGCTCCTTTATTTATGGAATTAAACCGGACAGGGAGATGTATCTTGCCGCGCTTTTCTACGTTTTCAACGGTGTGTATATCCCCCTTCTCGCCCTCCAGCACTTGGACGGCTGTCTCCTCTCGCGGTTACTTCCGGCGACGGTGAGAAAGCCAACCGCGAATCGTGTGTGCCCCCGACCGTTGATAGACAATTCTGGAATGTCGCTGGCTGAATTATACGATTTAATCCGCGCCGCGAGGAGAAAACCATCGTCGCAATTACTGTACTCGTTAATGGAAGCAGCTAGACTAATAGCGGCTGAGAGGACAACGGGAGAGATTCTTTTTCCTATTTCAGGTTGTTAAATCGCCCCCGTTGTTTCCTATCCATTCACCGAGACCTGGAAAGGATTTACGATTGCGAGCCATGCGGCCATTTTCATTTCGCAATCGACAGACACGATTTGTAATCAATTATTTGGATGGGCTGCTATTTCTGAAATGCTGTCTTTTTGGGAAGTAATTACAAGTTAAAGTAGAAATGATCAACGTTAACAATTTTTGCCCACGGCCACGTTAAATTGGTACAAATCCTTCCTGGCAGGCGTTAAAAGGATCTAGATTGTTATTAGCAGTATCTGGGAGGTGATCTTGAATTATTTAATTAAAAAGAATGATTTGAGAATTATTCAATTTGGGAGAGACAGCATGGCACGGTGTTAGGAGTCTCATTATCGCAAGCAAGAGGGGATTTGTCATCCGGTTTGGAGACTTTCCGTCGAATTACAGTACGAAGCCAACTAGAAAGCCCTGGGAGAACGGAGGTCGATCTGATGCGATCCCTCGATCGATCAACGGAGATCCGTCGACCTTGTGGATTTATCCTGGTCTGGCTTTTATACGGATTAACTTCTTGCAAGGGTTTCTTCTGCTTTCTGGTTGATCTTGTCAATTTATCCTCTTGAACTTTCGGACAAATTAACATTAGAACATCACCCACCCTAATTAAATCTATTTTTGTTTCCTCAAAACAGTCACGTAAACGCAGTGTCTTTAATATGAATTTTGAACGAAGATCGTGCCTGTTTCGCAGGAATGGGTCGCCGGCACCCAAACGTCAGATTTTTATAATTAATTGGCGTTGGTTAATCGTTAATTAAATATTACTGCCCTTCGCTATAATTCAATCATTCGTAGGGACATCGCTAGGGCTTTGTGCCCTGAAAGAAGCGACGTAACTGCGAATTGGGTCGAAAATAAAGATGAAAAAAATAGATTTTATTTTCAATGGGCGTTGATGTTTAGCATAGCGATATTACCGATGGCAATTCGTTCTGGGCGTCGCATTCAGCACGGAATTTCAAAGTTCCCATTCTTATTAAAGTTGAAAGGTGTCGGCGCACAATAACGTAAATAACGGGAGACAACGTGTCTTTGTATATTTCGCCATATATCATCCCCGTGCCGTGCCGTCTACTTTATTCCACGATCACGATCGTTGTTTTTCTCCCTTGTGTATTGTGAGTATCGCGGGGGTTTTGGCACTCGGATGGAAAGCAAGAACGAATCGGCAGCCGACACGTACCGGGACGCAACCGTACTAGGTGAACCGTAAATAAACCTATCCGAAGGAATTATTTTCTTTCTCTTTTCCATGCCTTCTCTTCCATCGGTAACCATTTCATCCATGAACATTCTTACGTGTTGTTTGGTGACATCTTTCATCCATACCGTTCTAATCTCAAATATCATATTCAACACACTGACGCAGATTCAGGGTGTTGCTGGACATTTGTCAAAACGCCTCGCCATCGAAAGACTAACTCTGCCCGATATGCGGGTCTAGCCGAAGAGAATCGTTCTGACATTTTGGGGGAAGGGTGGTTATTTGAAACCCTGATACGTCCCAGCCGGCTAAATGATTCATGATCCCCTCAACGAAAAGTTTCCTAAACCTTTTCCTGCGTTTCATCGAAATCTTCATTTAGACAAACGATCCATATCCATTAACCGAATGGCTGACATTTTAGGTTAGGTTTGGATCTTGAAGCTAATTCCCTTCCGGTGTCGTTCACTTCCAGCAAGCTTATTTGACGAGTGCTCGATAAATGTTCGGTAAAGGTTTAAAAGTAATGAAATTGGAAGAACAAAGATCACTGAAGACTGACGCTTTTACTCGGCGAAATTAATTCCTGTTACTTCCTATCGCTCGTCTCGCGTTTAATCGCCTACTTTTTCACGGACTTATCTAGTGTAACGCATCGTGACTGATTATTTGATGCACAAGCGAACCGAACCTTGAAATAATAAGCGTCTTCCTTAATTCCGGGTTGTGTCGCCATGTTCACACGTGCACGAGTGACAACCGATGTGTGAACGCGTCGCAAATCCGACCAGTAGCGTAGAAGCGATTTTTTTCTGGAACCCGTTGATTGGAAAATTTCGTAAAAATTTTTGGAACAGAACAAAATCCCGCTTACGATCCGAATTGAGAACTCAAAGCAGACTGACTTACGAAGCTTCTTAAGCTCGGATACTCGACGCAGTTGAAGTTTTTCAACGGGACTGCATCGATTTCCACTGTAAAGTTAGAAACGTTGATTTTCTGGCTGGCTTTGATGCAGAAGCCGGCTTAATTAAGTCGTCATGATTAAAATGAAATTTGATCAGGTAATGAAAAGTAGACAAAGACGTCTGCGCCAGTGGACGACAAGTTTTCTAAGCCTACCAGTCCGTGGCGTAAGTAAGTAATGGCCGCGATGGCTGGTATACGAGAGTTAAGGGGCGACGTACCGTCAGTGGTTTCCTTGAATGATGATAATCAGCGATTTCGTGACAGACACGGGGCCGTGGCTTCGCTAACGAGCAATCGCGGGCTAACGCTCGCTCGGGCGACACTCTCAGGCGCGTGGATATGCCTTTATGGATAGCCAAGCGTTCCAACATGCGCGACACATGTGTATCGGTCGTAATTAGGCTCGATGCCGTTCCATTATGATGGCCTCAGAACGCTGGATAGGAACGGCTACGTTTCTTCTTCGACCAATAGCGTCCGCAAACCAGCTGGGACATTCACACGATCACTCACTGTGACCATAGAAAGCCGTGAAAAAAAAAAAAGTTTTCATTGTCTGTCTCGTCTGCGGTGTATGATTGTCGGGGATTAACGATCGCGGAGTTCATGGTTACTATGCGGTAGGTATTTGTCAGTTTATAGAGATCTTTGTAAGTTGACGCTATATAAGTTAATCCCGTTGTAAATTAATACCACTTACGAAATAAGAAGAACTCGAGAATACTAATTATCTTTTGTATTAATTACACCCTTAGCGATCGCATCCCTCGCACTATAAATTTGACAATCTCATGACATCGAGTTCGAGGTTGAAGTCAGCCGAACCCAATCGTGTCCAATAGAAACACAATACGATGTCCAAGTCGACGGGGTTAGATAACGATGCGTATTTCGTGACCGTTGTAAATTCACGACGCATTGAACAGGGTAGCGAAGAAAAGAAGGGCAAAGGGGGGAGTGGAAAAGAAAGAGAAAAAAAGGAGGGAAGAAAAGGGGGGAAGGGGTACTATTTGGCTGATACGGACGATCGCTTCGTCTGCGAGCGGACTGATCACTCTGCCGTCGCTCTTATAATTATTATTCGTATTTTAATGGCCGTGGAAAGGCTCGTACGCCTTTGAGGCCGCCTCCTCGAGACCCCTTCTTCCCCCCACCCCTCCCGTAGCGTGGCAGCAGCAGCCCCTGTGCTTTTAAAAATATTGGGGATTTCAGATATCAAATGCTAGCGCGCGCGAGACCCAACGTGCTGCTCCTCTCCAGAAGAGGGACGTGAGGTCTCTCCTTCCCTCCTCCATCTTTTTCTTTTTTTTTCTTTCGCAGTTCTTTTCTGCCTCCCCGTCGAGAGCGCCTCCGGGTGCAAGCCATTCAATCAGAAGCCGAGACCGAGGATAAGTCGCGGCTTTCATTTCGAAGCCGCTTCTTCAACGAACGCACCCGATACACCACCGATAGGTGAAGCTCTCCCTCGACTTTATATCTCTTCTTCTTTCCCGTGTCGCGGCAGGGGTTCTCAATTAACGGCTGTCTAGCCAGGCAGGACGTTCCGTCTGCCAGATGCGACCCACGAAGTGAATGGAACGACAACGGTATTGGAAAGAAATGAAATTGATATTTCAAACAATTGGCTCTTTTCTTTCGAGGGTTAACCGTGGATTCGTTCGAATCTCAGCTATTCTGAGGGTTTCCGTGGTTATGGAGACGGAATCGAGGCTCATTTTTGGTCAGGTGTGCGAAGGGACGAGGGTCAGAGGGAAATGATAGAAAAGAGTATTTTCCTGGGTCCTACTATTGCTCCTTATTTTTTTTTTCTTTTTCTTTTTTTAAATACTTGAGAAGTAGAAGAGTACGAGTAAGCTAGATATGGCTTTTAATAATTGCCAGTAGTCGGTGATTTTTCCCCCTAGATCCAGGAAACACAAGAGGCATGGAACGATTTTGTGCACAGGTGGGCTATGGCGAGTCGGTTAATTATTTCGTTTGCCGTTTCCCTCGGTACTGTCAGATTTTTCTCGAAAGCTTCGCGAAACGTGGAAATCTGAGCCCACTAACACGGTCCAAGCTTAATCTTAACGCGAGCTCTCGTTTTATTTCCCTGTTGTATTTTATATCGGGATTTCCCTGCCGTCGTCCCTTTGTATTAATAACCAGCCCTCTCCCCCATCCCCAACCCCACCCACCCACCGTTTTTGTTTATAGCAATCCCAAAGTATAGGGGTAGGGCCAAATCTTCGGATTAAGGACGGTGACTGTCTTTTTCCTCGCTTTACGATCGCGAGACCGTTCGTATGGAACGAGATCCGTTTCGAGGCGTAATCTGCCCCGAAAATTGGGGCGCGAGCGGAATCGTGTACGGTGATAAAAATCCTCTCAGGGCTGCTGCTCGTTTTCTTTCGAATTCGATTCCAAACAACTGTTTTCTATTTAGAAAATGTAATCAATCGTTAAGAACGAATACCAATTATTTCGCTGAGATTATAAAGATATAACGTGCTGTTTAAGATTTGAATTGGTGCCAAGTTAGAAAATGATCGGACGACGAAAGCAACGATCAGCAATTAGGATTCTTTCCCGTTCGGTTATTGTTCGAGGCATGATTCGAGTCTTCTGTGGCTCCCGGGTCCATGGGTCGAAGGTGAGAGTTAATGAATGAATCGCCGGATATTCATGGTACCGCCACAAAGGAGGCAAGTCCAGCCACCGCGAAGCCAAGACCTCCCTTAATTAATATAGATTACTTCTAATTGTATATTTACCTATTAATTTATATTAACTCCCAGGGAGTAGGGCCACCGAGAAACGAATCGTCTTCGACCGGTTGATTCGACTTAATCGACCAAAGGGTTGATAAATTGATTGATGCCTCATTCTCTGTCCGTCTCTTTCTTTTCGTTGTCTTTCATTTTCCTTCACGATCGAACAGTACTTACCGCGTTCGCGACCAGGGGAAAACTAATTCCTCGCTAAGGTAGGGTTACTTTTTAAAAATGGTCAAAACTATATTATTTCCCTTTTACAACTAAAGTTGTGGGTACTTAGTTATGACTGTAAGTATTTAATCAAGCAATCGATCTACGATCAATGTTGCTTCATTTAGTATAAAGTACTTAACAGTTGACAGTTGAGTGTTTAAGTTAATTAACTGAAATAGTACTCAAGTAGTACTTTCAAACCATCAATTTAAGAATACGGTTGCTCTGTACACTTGTAATTTCCCAAGGGACAAATTACGAAGATCAAATCTCGAAGCTTGCCCGAAGGCATTCTCGGTGTATCGTTGTTCTTAAATCATGAATGTTACTTAATTTACGACGGTCCGTTGAGTTTCGTCGAACTGTGCTCTGTAATTATTATTTCGTCAGCCATCGTTCTTATTCCGTTCCCTGTCACGAAACACGATCATTGGCAGGTGTCGTATCCAAAAGGGTAAATTACGGTATCAGGATTTAATCGGGTCATTTGGGGACGGTCTTATCTCTCGAATGAAGTCGTACGCCGGCCACTGATGTACTTGGCAGCGCGTTATGATTTAGATTGCTACCGATTCATGGACACCAGGGAAACGAAATTAAATACTAATTATTATTTATGAGCGGGGTGATTAACGTTAGTCGAAGAAATTCTCGTCGATTCGTCGGTTATCCTTTCTATCGTATAGTGAAATTATTGTTTTGTCACATTTTCCTAACGAACGTAAACGTACTGTAAAAAATGTACCGTGCGAGAAGCATCTATGGTTGTCTCGAATCAAGGGGAAACAGGGACCAGTGGGGGGGAGGGGGGGCAACCTGCTTTCTGCAGTCATATATAATGTTGGACGTTAAGTGGAGACCTCCATGGTGCTTTGGGCCCGGGCTCGTTTTATCACCGTGCTCGTACCGTTTCAATATGCCATCAATAATAACTTCCTTTCTGATACTCGTCTGGACGCGTGCAACGCGTTACATTTACGCTTTCTTTTGTGCACATTGTTGCGAATCGGCTGAAAGATGGCCGCAATTAAAACGCGACGAAATTTCTACGAATTGACTCTCGAACCATCATTCATTTCTTCTTGATTTCCTCCCCTCCATTCTTCAGGGCCGGTATTTATGTCACTGGCGGAGAAACGACCTGTCCCGAGTGTCTTGGATACCCTTGTAATTCTATTTCAGCCGATCGGATGGATTGAATTCAAATTAATATCTTTTGACAAACATTTTCGATATAAAAACTTCGACAAGTGCTGGACATTCCAAACTTACAATGTGGTGTATTTAAACCACAAATACATTGTGGTGTATTTAAAGACCCTTACACTCAGGAGTTTGTTTTAACGTTGTATCGTAGGCAGGAAAGAAGAAAACAGGAATTGTTACGAGTGTGTTTAAGAGCGGCTCTCAAGCCGACAGGAGAAAGCTAACGATAGACGATGCCGCCGTAAACGATCGTGATTTACGCGGCTATACTTACTAATTAGGAGTTAATTGTAATATAGTAGACCGTGCAGAGATAAATATGAATTGATACGAGCGGTGTACTTTGTAAATCGTGGAATGACATTCCCTTCTTTCTTCCTTTTTTTTTTTTTTTTTTTAAAGCTATATCTCGAAAGGTTCATTTTTCCTGAATTTTTTTTTTCCAAACGACGGTAATTATAACGTAAGTTGTAAAATCCAAGTCGAACGAAAATTAAGAAGAAAAGAATTGTATTTCCTTTGTTCAAAGTAGAAAGTTAAGTATGTAATTCGTGAGAGCACTTCCGGTCACTCGCGGAGAAAGTATACATATATGTGTTAAGATTGATTTGATCGTCTGGCAAAGTATACGTTTACGCATCGTGATTATACGAAAATGAATTTTTATACCTGTGGTCGAAAAATCGATGCTCAGGACGGCGTGAAACACGCTGGAAACACTTTGCAAATAGGAATAATACTTGAGCGAGCAATAGATTCGTTGATAACGGGCCAGTGAACTCGTTGAACGCATCAGTGAATTTAAGTCTTTGGTGACGGTGTTGCTTCAAATAATTCCTAAAGGATTATTATCTTCCACTGATTATTTCATTGTTTCATTCTGCGGAATTAACGTGCTTCGAGCGATTAAATTAATAACGCATACCGATCCACGTTCGTTCGTATTCTAATTAATCCCATTCGAGTGTTAACAATCCCGAGAAATTATAAATTAAAATCACGTTCGGATCGTGTATGAATTTCCATTGGAAAATGAATCATTGATTCGAGTGAATATTTCCAGGCAATCTTAAAACTTCGATCATTCCAGTCTGCATTTTTAACAGTTGGATTATGTCTGTTACGTATAACCTCTTTGCCTCGGATGTTAATTAGTCATTGTTTAAAATTGTATCAGATTCGTGATTAATCCGAAACTTAAATTCAAGCTAGTCACGTCCAGGCGTTAAAAATCGTAAGTCAAGGAATTTTCATACGTTAATAAATGAATTGCCATTTGGAAAAACGGTCGAGCGTGTACCACGGTGCATCGCGGAGTTCGATGGCCGGACCAGCGGGGACAAGAAAAGCGGTAGACGAAGAAAAGACCGCTGTCCGATACGATCTTTTCGTGCTAATAATTATTGCATTAAATTACACCGGAGGAAGTGTGCGCATCTACGACGGTTTCGAAGATACACAAACGCGAACGTACGCGCGAAAAGAGAGGAAAAAAGACGGTGCACGTAGTTAAAAGCACGTACGTACGTACGTATGCGAGTACGTCGTGGCTCGGCACAAGAACTTACCGAGGAGGACAGAACGAACAAGGCAGCCATCGTTAGACATTAACCGAGGCACATAGGTGAGACTGACTTATGAGCCAGATTTCCTGCGATACCAATATAGCGATGCCACGAGGACACGCAGTGAAACGCGTGGGACTTGCAACAAAGACACGCAACTCTGATCGGATGATCTCTGTATAATTGCCAACTATGCACGTTTTGGTTGTTCTACCGGCTTCCGTCGTCAGGTACGACCAAGTGACCCTCTCAATTTGCATCTGTGATAAGATTGAACGTTCATAGTGTGTATGATTATTAAGATAATTCCTGAAGCCTGTGTGATAACTGTCCGGTATCATAACGGGGCGTTTCTCAAGGTCAGCGGCTAGCGATAGGTCGAAGGATGTTGGCAGGAACGCTATCAGCTTGATCGTAGTCGAAGGTCGGGGACGAAAATTGACTGGGAACGCGCGGAATTTGGCAGAGAGTTTTCGTCGCGCGAGCTGCGGAGTCTCTTCTCTCGAGCCGCTCGCTTACGGATTCCTGGCTGGCACGCGTGACCGATGCGTACGCGCCGCGTTCGGACGTGCTCGAACGTGCACGTCTTCGTTATAAGTCCCACGCGTTTTACGACACGCGGCTTGCTACGTTCGCCTCTTATTACGGATTCCCGTTCAAGATTTCTGTTCCCGGTAACGTTCTTTTATCATTAGATGGATGTTGAAATGCAACTATGATCACCGACTCTTAACTCCTGGGTGACATATGCTCCAGGACACTTGGAAATGTTGCGTTTCACCATTAACTGTTACAGATTGGACCGCGTTAAATGCAGTATGCTAATTTCATGATGATGGTATTCCAATGATCTTCGCTTCAATACGATCCCGAAACTGTCGTATATTTTCTGACATTGCTGTAAGTCATTACAGATGTCTTACCTCATCACACCTTACGGTTGATGATCGATTACGTAGGATCGTTTGGTCTCCTATGCTGCTCGCATTCTATATCACACTGTAATTAAGCAGATCATTAGCGTCATCGCGATGCGACCGGTAGAAAACACTGGCGAATCGCAACGCCTTCTGGCGCATACCGTTACGCGATGGCTGCGAGCCGATATGGTACCCTGACTAATGCGACCACAGCGTTGCACCTTGCAAATTGCAGCGGAGCGCGGCTGCACTCTTCGTTCTATGGAGAAAAACTATCCGAATGCGATTTAAAACACGGCTCGTATTCGATGACGACTTCTGACCGGACTACTGGAGACACCTGTCTCGGAAATGCAGCCACGGACACGCAACAAGGTGTTACGTTATTTATGAAAACTAATGTTTTTTTTTTTTTTTATGAAAATTTACTGCGGGGAGAGAATGCTTCGAATTACGTTTTAGTTACGAGTCAAAAGTCGCTCGGTAGATCCATCTGTCGCAAAGATTGTTCGTGTCGCGTTCGCGTCGGTGTGGTAATTCAATTGGCCAGGCCGTAAGAGACCCGGCACCAAGTGGTATCGGTACGTGAAACGTAAACGCATGCAGATTAGATATTTTCCCACGATATGACGTCGCTGGTCCCTGACTCAAAGGATCCAGCAACGAATGCAAAGCCACCCTTAACCCCACCACGGATCTGCATGACGACATTGCCTCGCGCTATGACCGAATACGAAAGCGGATATTGGCTATACATATTTATAGAAGACCAAAGCTACCGGGGGTCATTCGGTTCGTTTGTTTCAAGCTCTCTTTGTTCCGTCTGCCCTGCCTCTTTCGGCGAGTCTCTGTCCTTCGCGACAAAGTGGGCTGGCTGGGATAGAGGCAAGGGAAAGGGGAAGAATCCTTTGTCCAGCGGAGGACTTCCGTCACACGGAAAAATATTTGCGTTATTATCTATTACCTCGAGCGGAAAATTGAAATTTTCCGTGACACCGGAGCCGCGTTCAGGGAAATAGTAATGACTGAAATTCGCGTTTCAATTAAGTACGAGTCTGCTTTCTGCTATACTCGAAGGTTCATTTAACGCAGGCACCAGGTGGCTGCACTGTTTAGCCTTCATTGTTTTCTGATGCTATGCGATTTTTAATTAAACAAATCGTAAGCGCAAAAGCTATTTCACCCGTTGCGTTGGTCCAAAACTATCGGTGCAAACGTATGCGAATCTTCGCCCCGCGTGAAACCTCTTTCAGACCACTGTTCAAAGCTGTTCCAATTTGCAATGTCGACGACGGAGGCTCGAACCCTGTAATCAGAAAAAAATATGACGTGGTAGTGTCTTTAACCGTTAATTACGCGGGTCGATCGGCAGATCTCGATCAATTAATTTACAGTGGTCGAATTCGTCACGGCCCTGGCAGATGCGTCGATTCGCGGCCACTGTCGACCATGAAACGGCGAATCATCTCGGCAGCTCGCAAGGGAAAAAGAGCTAAGTACGAAGTAATGGAGGGCCTGCGGTAAGGGAGGAAGAAGCCCCGCTTCCGGCGGATACACGTCATTTTTTTGTCACAATCGCGGCGACATCAGTCGGCATTATAAGGAACAAGTTCAAGAGGGTGCCGCGTCTTCGTTTCGTATCGATAATGATCTCGAACCAGTCACCGTCTCTCGACGTAGTGAAACGTACTTTACCGAAACGTGCCTAACGGAAAATTAATGAAGAAATACGTTTGTACCCTGCAGGTTTATAGCCGTGCCCATCTGTTTCTTGCGTGCTATAGATGATGACGATAGGCGACGAAAGGGCGTCGATGTCCAGGATACCACGAAACGATAAATGGGTCAAGAAATGCGTGAGCGTGTGAATGTTTTCAACACTTGAACATTTCCAAAAAGGAATAACCTTTGGAAAAATACATATTCATTTTTTGATTAATTCCTAACTTTCAAAAAAATTACAGCTTTATGTGTATTCTACTTCGTCCTCGGTTTTAAATGTCTCTGATATCATTTTGTTAGCAGCGTCGCGTCGGACCAAAGTGTCCTTTAAAACTTCCGCGGGACGGAATTGAACAAAAACATACGAATCGGATGTCGAAGTAGAGAAAGAAGTCGCGGTGTCTGGTAGGCGTGCGTTCACGCCTACTAATTACAATTCTAGACGCTGTTATGTCTCCCTCCCCTATGCCCCCCCATGAAACCACTCTTAGCTCGAAGGCAGCGTTGCTAACGAGAAAAACCTACACGGTATAGCCAATCGAAGTGGCAAGCCAGGGTGAGAGTGGAGAACCCGGTGAGAGGAGAGGGTGAAGACGGCCCTCCGGGCTCGACTATTCTCTCGTCTTTGCCACGTTCTAAAGGCTCGTCTCCACTAGTAAGTACTTACCGAGAAACAGTGTAGACTGCCGTCCATAAGTATGCGAACACTCATAAACTTTAAGATACACTCCAAAATAGGTATTTTACTATTTTGCTGATTACGTTAAGTTACGTTACTCCGCTATTTTATTTATTTTACTCTTGAATTTGAACTCTGAATCTTATCTGGTCTCAAGTCGCAAAGACGCATTCCTTTATAAAATGTTTGCGGGGGACGGTGAACCGTTCGCCAGTGAGTACGCACCTTAAGGTGTCCGGATACCAAGCGTCTGCCGCCCAAAGGTAATTACGAGCGGAGAGCCAAGTGACAAAAAGCCGCGTCTTAATGCAAACGCGCCGACCCAAGCCGTAACTCGTTAATTATAGGCCGCCTCTGATTGATCTGCGGCCAGTTCGACTCGGTATCTGTGAACAAATAACCTTAGCCAATGTACCGACACCTTGTCGATATTTGGTCGAGGCACGCGCGACGAAAAACCTTCCTGTGCTTTCAGATGGGAAAAAAAATTAATTGAAAAATACCAAAGCAGACTTCTGCCGAACCCTGCGTCCCTGACGGATCAAGCTGGTCGCACCTTTCGCGAGGATCGACGGCTTCTTTTGTTCCAGTCTTCCATGAAGTCGAATGTTTGATGAATTAGTTGCACGAACCCTTCTTCTAGCCGAGAAGCTTCGAATTACAGATTAGGTTATCAGACTGGATCACTTAGAAATACACTCAGGACATAAGTATCCACTGTAATCTACCTATTTTAATTTTTGACGTATCGAACTCCTACAGTACGTTAAATATGTTGTTCTAAGCGCCACTTGAATGCAAGGGGGTTAGAATTTAGTATATCATGAAGGGTACCGGATGTTCAAGTTATGTTAAGGTTGTATACTAAACAGTGGGGGACTCGAACGATCGATTGTCGGTTTCTCCGTAAACCTTTTCCCGTTTTCACGGAATCGGCGCAAGAAACAGTGAAAAGCAGTGCGTTACGCACGAGACTGTTCGCGATGCGCATTCCTTCGCATAAATCACCTTACGTTGGTGTAGAACAGAGTATACTGGGTGCAATTGTTATGCTAACCAGTCGGCCAGTATCTGCTCTTATATAGGCTATGTTTCCTGCTCGACCACCTGTTACCCTCTCGAACCACGACCCCGGTAACGTTCGACTCATCCGTCCCGGTTCAGCACGTGTATAATTGCCCCTCGCTTCGGCTACGATTTTCCTTTTTCTCTTCCTGCCTGCCGCTACTCTCTCTCGCTCTCCGTGTTTCGTTTTTTCTTTCTTTCTCCTTTTTCTTTTTATCTCCGCATTAGCGAAATATTGATTGAGGACGGTAGTTGAATTATTCAGTGCATCGTCGATTCGAATCTCCTGATGAAACGCATACGAACGTACGTGAGCGAGGTTAATTGAAAATTTACTGGACTGGAAACGTATTTATTACGATGGAAGTTCCTGATCGAGACGGAAGCGTAATACGAGCAGAGAATTTCCGTTAGTACTTATTGTTACGCCGATTATTTGTTTCCTTCTTGTTAGTTGAAAAGGCGAAATGCAAATTGACAATACTTATTTTACAGTTACTTTGATATTTTATTAGCAGCATAGGGTTAAGTGTAACGGAGGATAAGTGGTGGTTTTCTTTTTTTAGCATAGTCCAATTTTTTGGCGGTTAATTTCGAGCGTACAGGTTCTTCGGAGAAACAGTGCCGTCACGATCGCCAGGGAAACAAATGACGCTCGCGAGCCTTTAATTGTGGCACCTGCTCTTCTGCGGCCCCTGCAAAAGCGCGGAGGTGATAATTTTTCTTCTACAGCTGTTCGATTTCATTTTCAACCAAGTCATCGATTCGCTCGTAAAACTAAACCACCTTTCTTTTCTGCCTCGAGACGTAACCGTTCTTCCTGTCCTATCCCTTTACAGGGCTCGTGGTGCAACAAAAGTTAAAAGTATTAAAAGTATTTCTATGCCTGCGTAATTTCAGATTAATTACATCTATCGTTCTCCTGAAAACTCGTAACCTTCGCTTTTCCGGGCATACGAACGCTTTTTTACGTTAGTTTCCGATGTAGACACGGATAATTGCAAGGATAATGAGGTTTCACGATGAAAACGTGGCCAGGACAAGTTCACGGTATGTTCGGCGGCTTCCATTTTTATAATTTCGACTCCGACGAACCAAACGAACTCGGCTTGTTGGTAACTTTTCTCGCGAATATTATTACTCCATTGTGTTTCGCGGGCTACATTGTGTTTAATCACAACGTACGTTTTGGTAAAAAGTTTCTGAACGATTTTGGAGATAGGGATCCGATTCAGAACCGCGAAACAAAGGAGTAAATTGGCCTGGTCGGAGGGAACGTCGTGTCTCCTTTGACCGGATCTACAAAAATTTCGTGTACAATCTAGAAAACGGTTGCGAGCTGGAGGAACGTGGTGAAACTTTTTGAAATCGGAACGCAAACAAACCCATTATCGTGAAGTGACACGGGATGGCAGCCATGCCGCGAACACGGTGCTTCTTTTTACCCCTGACAACGACAAACAGACAGTCAACGCCTCGTTTATCGCACGAAAGTATGAAAAGTAATTAAATTCGTGTTCCGGTGCTTTTGGAACGTCACGAGAACACGGATGCTTCCTTTATTCCATGAATCGCAAACTGTCCTGGACTGTTAAATCAACAGCGGACGATACCGACTGGCCTGTCTTCCAGGTCCATCAACACCTGGTCTAAGACGTGCCCCGTTTGATCCGAAAGTGAACATTTACCTTCGGTAACTTAAGCTTCGCGAAGACTGGTGATTTCTAGGTGTCGCAGCTGCGAAGCTTCGACTAACCTGAGCAGTCGGCATGCACTGGAAATACCGTTGGAGATGCAGGGACACAACCGGATGCACGCTTTCCTTCTTCGATTAATTATATCGGGTCAAGAGAGTCGTGGTAAAAAGCTGGCATCGCGTATCGCGCGATTTTTGAATTC
This sequence comes from Stelis phaeoptera, assembly GCA_943735885.1. Lineage (NCBI taxonomy): Eukaryota > Metazoa > Arthropoda > Insecta > Hymenoptera > Megachilidae > Stelis > Stelis phaeoptera. The sequence continues at coordinate 4,371,678 of OX030946.1, forward strand.
GCATCATTCAATTGTAGGATTTCAACCGGAGCCAAGTGGGCACATGTGAAATGTGACATTAGGTGAAAGGTAGAGTAGAGAAAAGCCGAGGGTTTTCGCGACTCTGTGACTGTGGGAAAATAACTCGGGCACATTCTATTATCTGTAATAGCGATGTTCTCGATCTGCGTCCATTGTGGATGCTATTCGACTCGGATTTCGTTGCGTCAGACGGCTGCCGGTTCGCGTTCCAACGTTCGCGGGAGTAATAAAGTCCCGTTCATTATCTCTTCTCTTCTTTTTTAATTGGCACCATTTAATGATTCCTACGGCATCGTTTAGAAATCGACTTCCTGTTTCTTAATGTAACACACCGTGTGGCGCGCCTTCGCGATTTTTGCCCCGATTCGCTGCACGGCTAACGTATCGAGTTATTATTCAACCAGTCGTGAATCGAGAATCGCAGTCCTGGTTTAATTAGCGTATCAACACTTTCGTTGCTGGAAGATCTAACGCAAGATTGTACGTCCGAGCGAACAAACTTATAACAATGACTGGGTGTTCTTTCGGTGAAAAAATTGTGTTGAAATGATTTTCCAGCGAGAGAAAGGATGAACAATTTCTGAGGCGGTGTGATTCACACGAGTGAATTTCTCGATTCGAGAGGTCCGGAAACGCGTGTTGTTTAGTTTCAAGAATTCTGAAGCAACTATGTAGCTGAACTCACAGATACTTTGTACGTAGAAGACAAATGACCAGCTGGAATCATTAGCCAAATCGATTCGTAGTATTACATTTTAGGCAATTTAGCGAACGCTGGGCGAAGCCCAAGTGCCTGAAGCTCTCGGAGAATATCTCCATCTGCCGAACCTGTCGGCGGTCAGATAACTAAAATAGATTGATTGAACGGGGTTCGTCGATGCTGACGGATTCCCACAGAACCAATCGACCCAGGTAACACGCAACCATTGCCACGCAATGGATATACACGCATCCGAATCTTTTCAGGGATATTCCTGTGTTCAGTGTTCAAGTAGAATAATAACCTACTTATTTATTGCATTCGTTCGAAGGACTGGGAAATGGTTGTAATTAACTTATAATTTGCTATAACAACTGGTTGTAATTAATGGATCACGACTCGAGTCAAATTTTGCATTGTCCCATTCGAGCATCAGTATTGATAAAACTGAAGGCTGCTAATAGACACGTGACAGCCGAGGCGGAAGATCCACCCTCGTGTTATCGAGGACGAGATGTGCGTGAGAGCTGGTTGATGGAAACGTGTTACAGAGAATAAAAATCCGTCATCGATGGCAAACCAAGGAGGGAGAAAGCTTCTAAATCGAAACAAGGGTAGCAAGCCCACGTTGCTCGATTCCCACGAAATAATAGAAAATAAATATCTCGTCGATGATTAGTCTTCGTGTTGGCTGTACGCTTGTTCGTGGACACCCCTCTCCGTGCTTGTTCGCGGTTCGTTGCACCTGGAAAGAACACTGATGAACAAACGGCCGAGGGAAGCCAAGAGTAATGAAGAGGGAAGGCGGATATTTTGCAGGGCAACGCGTTGAGAAGTCCCAGAGATTAGATCTGATTGGTCACTGTCTCAACGGGACTGTAATATTACCAGTTGGACGACGGACGACGGACGATGGAGAGAGGCAACAATTTGAACAATAGTTTGAGCTGTTTGTCATTTCCGTTTGAAAATTTGATTCGTACAGTGAGGTATAACGCGGTGGGCATTATTCTTCATATCATAAAGCACGTTTGATCGTCTCGTTGACTCGATACGGTTAAGCGTTCACCGAGGAAAATCGCAATCGTCAAAACGATCGTTTCACCGGCGACGTATCACGCGAACACTTCGATCCAAGGTATCTACAACGACTCCCCTCCCGTCCTCCGTCTTTAGTGGATCCGTTCGAGCGGAGGCGTGGGTGGGCAACACGAAACGGCCCCAGAAGCCTCTTAATCGCACCCCGTCCGAGTTTCAAAGTTTACGGGTTAAAGACCGGCTGGGTTATTAATGCACGGATTCCGTGATACAACAGTACGGTCAATATATCTCGCGTTTCTGAGCGATTTCTACCGAGTAGAAAACATACTGCTCCCCCCCGTTTACTTCGCTCGGCCACCGATCGATCGGTATACGCGTTTTCCCGCCACCCGATCAACGGACAATCGAAAAATAACCGACGGCCAATGAACTTGCGAATACGATTCGCTCTTCTGTATTTTTCTGATTAAAATATTCACAAATGCCGTAACAATTAGGAGTTGTTTCAAGTAAAAGTGAAATTCGACGTCAAGAAGGTGTTAGAAAATTTCATCGAGACACGTCCGTTGTCGGTGGAGAGCACTTTTCCAACTTTAAACTTCACATCCTCTGCTCGACGTCCTAAATGTACTTCGACTATAATGTTATCGTCGCGTCACTTTTATTGCGAATTCTTCTTCCATACTTCCGCAACGACGCGAAGGACACACAGCTATTTCCTCGTGAAAACGCCACGGTCCTGTTCTCGTGCTTCCTTATTCCCATGCATGGAGCTTGCCTCTCGATGTCGCCTCCCCGTTCAGCGCACGATCATTCGAAGCGGATAATATTCAATTTCAGCCACCTCTGCAGGTCGCATTGCAATTTTACGCGTAGCTCGTAGCCGAGGAATAAGGTAAAGGAGAAAAGAACGAGCTTCGACTCTTGCGCGTTGCTGTCAGGTAGCGATGGCACTGACAAAGGGAGTCTGGTTATTTCTCTATGAATTTTTCAATAAAAAAAATCGAACAATCTCCGTGGCTACTACCGTAAAAGCAAGATGTTAAAGCATATGTAATTCTTTAAGGATTCAATTGGTCCCATCGCAACTAGCAGCTTACTCCTTCCGCTCGGTGGATCCTGCGGCAAGTTTACGGCCCCTTCGACTCGCGTAAATGGCGATAATTGGCTGCGCATTTGCGGAAAAGACGCTGGGAATCACGTGCAATTCTCGTTGAACACGTGCGTTCTGAGCGTGGCTAAGAGAAGTTCGGGTCAAGAACGGGCGCATCCGTTTTACGGCTACGTAAAGAGCTCGGTTAACTGCCACGCTTGTGTGAATTCACGCGGTGTAACCTGCAACACCAGATGCGTTACGAGCTGGCCCCGGTGGCGGCTTGTCAATTATTGAAATGAGCTAATTATCGTTTTCTCCGGCCTCTCGGCGGACAGCTGCACCTTGGTCCGCGATTAGGAGGGGGAAGAGGACGCGTTGCTGCGTGTCGAACTCGGTTGCGCGTGCTACACGTCGTCATTATCCTTAGAATGCAACGGACGCTCCTGGAAGTGGTTATCCCTTTCGAAGGTTAAGTGCGTTCGGCCCGATTTCTTAACAGCGAACTCGGCATCCTTTGTTTGTCCCTAGGCATCATTTTCCCTTGGGAAGCCTACGGGTCCTCGACATTGTACATATTCATTTCGATTTCAAATATCAACTAGTCTTGATATTGAGTTTCACGTAATCTCCGTAAAGACCAGGTGATGGCAGAATTGCAAGACGTCGCAGAGGATGGAGTTTGAGGAGGAGGGCGAGGAGGGCGAGGAGGGTCGGAATCGTTCGACTAATGGAACAGGAACCGAGGGGGTTTGCTAGAAGAACCTTATTTCGCTCGTTTATCCGCGGAGTGCAGATTCTTAATAGAATACTCGATGAATGTATTTCTCTTACGAGACTAAGACCGGTTACGAAGGACCAGGGTGGGAGGGGAGTGGGGTGGGCGAAGAGAAAAGGAAAGAGGGTGTGTCTCAACACGATAATAAATCTGTGCTTAGCTCTGCGACAATGGGCCCTGGACGGAGAGAACGGAAAGAAGGGTTTAAGCCGCGTCCTACTTACGCGACGGGGATACTCTCAAATGGATCGTGCCCGAAGACCAGATTAATCCGCTAGGAAAACGGATTCTGCGAACGATTCGGTCCTCCGGATATAACCACGTTTGATTTTCGTGCCCGTGAAATTGTTCCCTTATTATAAAAAGATTAGATCACCCGGGGGCCCTCGTTAAATAGTGTTTAATTCGATTCAAATTTATTCGCACTGTTAATAGCCAGTCACCTTTGAATATTCCATTAGGTTGGATAAAGTTTGTTCGCGTCATTACAGTCATATAAATTTAAGACGAGAAATTCTGGTCTTAATTTTATATCCGAGGAAATTGAATGTGGACTTAAATTCATAATTTAGACTCTGAAATATTGGATTTTGATCATTTTCCCAGAAGATGCTGCATTTCTTAAGGAATCTTCTTATTACTAATGTTTTGATCGAATGATCGAGCAAGCCACTGGTGTTTAATCACCAGGCTTTTATCAGAGGCTTTAGTGGGCTGGCAGAAAAATACAAAAAGAAAGCGTGGATCGCAGATGCGGCTCAATCAGTGTCGCATACTCGAGGCCACACGATCGACCTAGCCAAGGTCGACCTGAGACTTGCCTGCATTCTACGTGTTCTTGCCTTATCCGCTGCTATAAGACAGGTGATCCCCGCTGTTCGAGAGAACACTGCTTGAAAAGGGCGACAACACCAAACCGACGACATTTTCTAGATATGCGGAGAGATTCTTCCGTTTGTCGAGTTCCGTCCGTCGAGGTCGAAGCAATTTAAGCGTAACAACAATTGTTGCGATAGGGGGCAATTTCTTGTACAAAGTTCTTTTACAATTTTCTCTAGCTTCTTTCTAGATTTTCCACAGTCTGTTTTATGCTTTCTCTAGCATTTACTCTTTTTGTATATTTCTCTTGAAATTTTCTTAACCTCCTTGTCAAGATTTTCCTCTAGGTTGTTCCTGGACTTGCGTACACCTTATTTAAGTACCCCTACCACCCCCAGGCCATAAAGGTTTCAATGTTGTATGACAGAAACAATCGTTTTTGAAGATGATGGAATTCGAATGACCAAAGTTGGTCCAGTATAGCGTGCGAAGAACACCAGAAAAGTTCATAGTTGTGACCAGTTGGAACCGGTCGATGAGGTACGACGGGTATGTTCGAGAAATGCCGTCAGCCGGCCAGCTGATCCTGGGAACAACGCCCCAGGACGATTTCTTGTTGGAATTAGGCCTTCTTGATTTAAGACCGGCCGCCAGGTTTCTCACATTGGCAAGGGCACCTTCGATTTCGGCCAATTCGATCGGAACCTCTGTTCCTTGTGTAGAAGTCCTAGGGTGCAGATGGCGGTGCAGTCGAGCTGTCTTTTTTGATTTTTATTTTCACTTTCACTTTTGACTAGTTAAGAAATAGAAAAATATTTTACTACAATTTGTACGATGGCTAAAGTATTCGGATAAGAAAAATCAATTTTCAGGCTACGAATAACGACTGGTTTCGTTCAAAAGACAATTACTATCGTCGGTACTTTTAATGGTGCAACATGTGCTATAGAACAACACGGTTAAGGGGAATCGAGACGGTAAAATGGGAAAAGAAATTCGTCGAATTGCTTGGTGTCAAGCGTGTACAGGTGAGCGATACCGTCGTTTGAGAGGCCGTCGGCCAGCCAGTTCCCAAGACTGTGTGTCGATTGGTCGGGATTGTTTGTGAAATTCCTTCGATAGTATTCGATGAATCTATCGAGGCACGTCGTCCGCGATTCCGAAGGAGTTGGTATGCCGGTGCCGGTCGTTAGGCGGGTCGTCTTTGCTATCGAGAGCCCGCGGATAAAACCGTCTTGGGAATCCCCCTGGGCAAACGTCGCGTCACTTAGACGACCACGACAAACGAGCTCGCCTCTTTAATTGTTTAACCAATAATTAAATGCGCCACATCTGTGTACTCTTAGGTTAACCTCACGTTAATTCTAGTTCATAAAAAAAAAGAAAAGAAAATAATCCTTGTCCGAAGGTTTTTAAAAATTCTTAAAAATATCAAGTCCTATAGAAAGTTTGTGTAAATAAAATTGACTACCTAACTAAAATTGACATTGTACCTGATAATTTTTTTTTAGAAATTGTTTAAAAACTGTGAACTGAATATCGAAGACTGGGAAGATCTGGGTTGCTATGGGCAGCGTTTTATTTTCTATGAAATATTTTATAAAAAAAAAAGAAAAACGTTCCTTTGATAATTCTAAAGCCGATCCGTGCAAGAACAAAGGGCCAGGAATATACAGAAGAAATATTTTAATGGGACTCTTTGACCTGACGGTTTCGAAATAATTGCAACGACACAACGGGAGTGCTCTACCGATAGACCCTGTCACGTATCACTCTTTCCACCCTTAACCAGCCAGGTCTGAAGGATCGAGAGGGAGTGGGTGGTGGTGGGTAACTTCAACGTTCAAACAAATAGGAAGTTTGTTTGCTGGGCGCACAATAGGTGGAAACCGAATGATATGTCTAACTAAATACGTTACCGTACCGGTATCAAAGGGAGAAGCAAACCTTTATGATGGTTTCTGGTTGGCTCGCGTCTCCGCAGTTTACCGCTCGCCCCTCTGTGGTTGCACGTATCTGTACGAGCACAGGATCCATCCCGCTTCCCCTCCCCCCCTCAAGCCCTTACAAATACAACGACAGCCGCTTTCGGGCGATGCATCAATTGCAAAATTGAAATTTCAGCATCAACAATAATTACCATTGTCGCCGCAGTCGACGGTTGCTTCTTGTTCGTTAACGAATCGAAAGTGGTTCTCGGTAATCCAACCTTCTTTGTTCGTAATAAAAATTACTTTTATTTCAAACCATTTTTGAATCTCTTTCTGTAACCGTATTAAAATATTCCTTCGGTATTCGTAATGTAATAAATACAATAATGAAAATTTTAACGGGTAATCGGGTGTCTGATTGTAAATGTAAAGATGAAAAGTAGTCAGGATGAGAACCACTGAAAATTCAGAACACGAGGAAGGCGAAACTTTGCCTAAAGGCTTCAGAAACATCGGGAAATAGGTGGGTACCTGGTTCAGGCATTAACGCATCACCGTTTCCTGATGCGTCTCCCTAACCATGTATTTCGAGTAGCTGCCGTTTCCGGTTTATCTATCGAGCCGTTGAACGCCACGACAGCCTGTCTTCGCGTTAATATGTCAAAGGCAGGCAACACAGCGAAGACAATTAGCGCAACGATTCAACGACGTTACCTGCTATTACTTTCTCAAAGTACTTGTTTCGGTTATTTGGAAAGTCGGCTGTGACTCCTCTGCGAGCTAACTTCCTACCGAATGAGAGGCTAAACGCGACCCCCTATATTCGCAATCCAAGAAAATTGCTACCTTTGTCTTCGTACGGCAATAATTATCGATGGCTGTTCGTGGCGCTCGACTAAACAAATAACACGATTTTCACAGAATTCAACGAAATAGAATCGTCAATTCACCGTTACCTGGATAATTGAATAAGATTTTGATTGATAATCGATGTCAGGCGAAGGACTCGAATTCCAACGACCATGTGGGACGATTATCGCGCGAAGCTGAGCTCTCACAATTAGAATCGACGAATCCATTCGTCCTCGGTGGCGGTTTCGTGGACAAAAAGAGAGAAAGAGAAGGAGAGAGCCCCGCTAAGTCTCCCGTGGGAAACCGTTCCTTTCATGGCAGTAAGGACAGAAAGAAAGAAATAAATAGTGAAAAAAGAGGGACGACGGTCACGGGATGGAGAGGGCGGGACGGTTGGACAAAATCAAATAGAAGGAAGAGGGGGACAAATAGCTGTACGAGGAGAAGAGAGGAATCACAGGCAGAGGTAAAAAGCTTGGCGACAAACGTGGCCCTGCTGGCTTCTGTAGAGAGAGATCAGCTTTGTCGGCACCTTGCTAATTAGTTTACTAACTTATCGATCCCCCCACTTTCGTATCTGTACCTGGTCGCCACTTAGGGTCAAATTCGATGTACGTACTCGTGAATCAAAACGTCGAAGTTAAAGCTTACAATTTTTACTTAAATTTAAAGATTCTTATCGTTTAGAATTTTCGATAATGGCCATAATAACATGGCAAATAAATAGTAACTTTTGTTCAGTTTTACCCAAGTTGTTTCACTTTAACAACGAAGACCATTAACATGGCTCGAGCTAGGTATTCGACAACACGCGAGTCGTTATTCCCTTTATTTCCAGCCCTTACGGTGATACGAGCTAGGAATGAAAAAAAAAAAAAAAGCGGAAAGAAGACGAGGAAAAAGGGGGCCAAGCGAGCGCGTCGAAGCGAACCGATGAAATTCAGACGAGGGATAATTTTTTAACGTTATTACTCGCCGACCGTCCTGCGAATCGGTTCCCCTCTTCCATCCCTTTCGCCCGCTGCACCCACTCACCCCCTTCGTTGATTGGCAATTTCGCGTCTTGAATTTTTATCCAGCTCGCCGGAATCGTCCGCGAGAGTAGGAAGGGGGTGTACGGCAACCCCTTCGTTTTTAAATTATCCGCGAGATTAATCAAGGCGTCATTTTTCACGTCCAATTTGCAATAAAAAGAAGCGAACGCGGGGGAGGCCCGGACCGATGCCGTTAGAAGAGTAAACCTTATTCTTAATTGATGTATTTTAAATTAATTAATCCTACCGAGCGTGCGGGCCTACAAGCAGCTCCCTTTTCCTTAATTAGTGCCGGTCGTAAATTCTTTTTATTTTTCCTTCCTCCTTCTTCATTGGACACCTTTTTCTTCGATTATTAGCGCATACATTTTCCAACCCTTTAGTTTTACCCCTTCGCCGCTGACGCTCGACATCTGCTGGTACGGTAACTTGATGTAGGGTCCAGGGTGTCCCTTTGACTTTAAGGAACCAGTGGCATCCCATGGAATTATTGTAGCAGTAGCAGTGCAGAGAAATACGTCCGGTACATTTGTTTTATATTTCCGTATCTATGGATCACTCAGTCGTTTGGCTTGACGACTTTTTTTGGAATTAAATCGTTCCACCGTTACGTCGACCTATGTCTTCGTTTTAACACAAAAGTGACGCAGCAGATAACCATTCTTTTCGTAACGAAATAATATCGTTTTTCTAGAAGGGTTCAACTCTGATTCCCGGGAGCATTCGAGGGTGAACGGCGGGCGTTTAATAAGGAAGCGGTCCGATGGACGAAAGATCGAGGGACCAGGGGCGTTGAAACGAAGTAATTAAAAAATACACGGCGATAAAATAATATTGGCTACAAATTGTGCTCCGCTACGAGCCACCCTTACCTTTTCTTTTTATACAAGATACAACATTTTATTCCTTCGCTCTCCGCGTTTTCCTCCTTCGTTTCGCCAGTGGCTCTTCAAACGATATCGCTATATTTTATAAACCGAGACGGTCAAGTAATCTTCGTAAATTTCGAAAAAAAAAAAAAAATTGATCTTTTGTCTGGAGCATTCATCTCGAAAAAGAAATTTCAAGGCAGCGTCGGTGAGGGTGCACACTAACGGTCGCGGGTAGCCGCAGGGTGCCCGCTCGTTTCCATCCCGGCAAGGCGACGGAAACGTTATGCAAATGGGTTTTTACGGGGAGAACTTTCGTCGGCGACGAACAGGAGAAACAGGATAGGATGCTCTGACGGAGTGGGGGCGAATCAGTCTGCGGCTAGTCCCCTCCTACCCCCCCTATCCCACCCTCTCGTGGGATCGTCCAAGAGGCCGGATCATTTTTACCGAAATTAAATCGAAAATTAGACTCGCATTAAAATGCGCTCCCGATAGGGCTTGCTCAAATCGCCGGTGGCTCGTTTAAGTAGGGTGGAGTGGCACGGGGGGGGGGGGGGGGGGGGGCGAGAGGGAATCGAAGGACGACGGATAGGCAGAGAAAGGAGGGAAGATAGGGCTCGAGGGGGTTTAAACCGAAGGAATTCCTTGCTCATGCAAATCAGAGATTCACGGCTGGACCCAGGATTGTATGAGTTAATCAGGATCCGCTCGCGTGGAAGGCAGCCGGTTGAAAACCACTGAGAAATAAGAATCCAACGTGGATTGCAGCTAGCAAGGACCACAAGGACGAGGGGGGTTAGAGACGGGATAAAATGAAAAAACTTCTCCGGCGAACAATCGTGTATAAATCAGGGGGTGGTTAATAGGTAAGAACAAAGGGTTAGGAGGGTGGTAGCTGGCTTCGACGGAAGGAGCGGAAGGTGAAGGGATGCGCCTCTCCCGCGGGGGTTGCGCGGCCTCCAATTTACGATTCATTTCGTCGAAACGGCCCGCCACGCCTTATATCGCCATTTTGCCCATCTGAATAATTAATTTTAATAACGAATTCTCACCCCTCCACGTCGAACGCGTCCGGACGTCAAGCTCGCGGAGCTACCGCGCGCGTCTGTCTTCAACGTTTGACGTAAAGCCGTTCCGTTGTGAACTACATTTTTAATCGGCCAACCGGAAAGCCTTGGCGTACAATTTGTTTCCTCGATTCTTCTCTCGGCTACACCGGTTCCTGTTGCGTTTTCAACTCGGGCCAACCGCGGGGCCAAAGGACAAACTTTCGGTCGATTTGAAGCTTGCATTTCTCGTGTCTGTTTCGTTTCGACTAGTACGACCCAGGGTCTCTGTAACAGTGTGTTTGGTTAATGGTCTCCGTCTATGAAGGTGAAATTGATATTCGGTTCGAGTTAAATACCAACGTGACTGAATTATTGATTATCGCAACACGTGTAACAAATCGACTTACGATGCTGGAATTGATCACTTTACGATCCGACCGGCTACCGATTATTAATCGACGGCGTTAACAGCTGACTTGTGACTAATATTCACCAGCGAGTATCTCTCTGTCATTCGCCGTTCGATCAGCATTTTATGCTTGGCTGTTGCATCGAATGCTTTAAATATTCTTCGAAATTCTCTTGGTGCGTTAACATCGGCAAAGCTTTCAGTTAACCAGGCGTGTATCAATCAAGGGGCGCTGCTGTCGATGAATATCATCGGCATTGAACTTCTGACCGCATACCATCAAATTCGTTGCCCAGTCATCGTTTATCCCGGTCGATTTGGACGTCCAGTATATTTATGTACGGTACATGTCATTATAAACTTCGCTCGCGTTCGAAAGTTTCTTTTCTCGACCCAACACCGAGTGCGTATCTGTAATCGAACCTCGAAAGATTCTTATCGTGACACGTTCTATTTTTTCCAAGTCGATCTTATCATCGGGTTCCCTCGTTCAAAGATTTATTCGCCGCGTTGTGACAGCGGCACGCCACTAAACCGACCAATGGATTTTCGATATATTTATTTTTCGCGTTCACCGATCGATGGTATCGCTGCCGAAAACACGGATCGATCAAATATTCATCGATCGCCGCCCGAACGGATTTCTTAGAACCGGTTGATTCCGGCATTCGGAATGTTATCGAACAAAACTGCCAATTAGACGATGTAAATGACGACTCCCTTTAAAGGGAATCGTTATGGATGATCGTGTTCATGGTTCGGTCGCGCTGTAGCACCAACAGTTAACGATTTTAATTTTTCGATAAATAAGAGTGACGCTTGTACACGTACCGTTCGTCACACCTGACCCACAGGTATTCGTTTCGACTTTCAGAATATCTTTTATCTCGACTTAACAAAGTAAGCCACCTTTCACTTGTATATCCACAACGAGGGCCTACATTAGATGCATTAGCGTAACCAGGTAGGGACTAAAGTGGGCCTAACTTGGAATAAATACTTGTTTTGTGCATTTTTAGAATATCCTTCGTTAAAAGAAGAAAAGTTATTTGTCTGAACTTGACGTAGAAACCAATGAAAGAAAGAAATACAGAAATGGTACGGTGCGGTTCGTCTAGCCACCTGGTACCTGAAGCGACGCAACGAGAACGGTGGAGGTAGCGGTGGCCCAGTGATATACAACGCTATCACCCTCGTATTTACTGCAGTGTCAAACCAGGGCGACAACTTGGTTACAAATTAGTGCTTTGCATCGCGCGCCTGCCCACGTTCCGCTCTTACAGCTTACACTTGCTGTATATGTATATATATACATATACATATATATCTACATCGGTGGCCTTTCCAGCGGGCTACGCGACTCTCGTATGTTTATGTTCCTGGCAGCTGCGTCGCAGAAGCTTGCCAATATTGGTTCTCAATTTAATGATCAGCCAGTTGCGTGGACCCTTTAATCCTTCTGCCCCGATGCTGGAAGTCGTAAAATTGTCCCCTTTTTAGAATCAAAATAAATTCCTAAAAAAAGATACCCGAGTGCCAGGGTCCTGCAAACGAAGGCATCCTGCGGTCATTACCATACGACTTGCAAGCCTAGATTTTTATTAAAAATACACACTATCTCTCCCCTTATTTAGGTAGCGATGTACGAGGAACCTGTTCCAAAGGAAGTGACCCAGAATTCCCCTGGGGATACTGGTCCAAGTTGAAAACGTTCATAAGCAGCGGTTTGTTTCAACTGAAAGTCTCCGAAGGTACCAGGTTAAGCCTGAAAGGATCTGCGGGGTTCCTAATCGAGCAAGATATCGTTACACGGTCCCAGGATCCAAATCACAGGATCGATTGACCGATAGGAAGGGCTGAGAACCGCTTGCCAGTAGAGGAGGCGATATATCAGCCACGGGTCAACAATGTGTAAGCGGTATCGTAGCCGAACCCCCAGGTCGAGCGACCCAAGTTCGCTCTCGGTGACACTTCTGGAGTTTCTGCTATTCGGACAGTGCACCGCGGAGATATATGTTATTGGCCATCCGTACACGTACAAGAGTGTACACGCAAGGAGGACGTGTCCTGTACGTCTGGTTACTGAAACCTTCAAAGTTAGGGCCCAGAATCACCATCTAGAAATTACTTCAAATTCCACCCTTACCATTTAGAACTAGATTAGGAACCACTATTACCGACGGTAAGTTTATTGTGATTACGGAGGCTGAATTGATTGCATTAAAATTGAAATTTAACTCGCAATATATCTGACGCGTCATGTATGAGGGTTGACAATCTATGGTTGCATACAGAATGAAGCGACTGGATTACCGTGGTTAGCCCTCAATTTCATACGAAAACAAATAAAAGTGTAAGCGTACTCATTGGATTTAATTCCTCGACATGGTATACGTCACGAGTGCAATCAGAGCCTTTGACGTGTTCAAAAGCAGACCCAATTAATAATACTTTTCAAGCGAACGTTCATCCGGTCGTATGCTCAATAAACAGCATCAATATAAAAATCGCTGGCAAATTGTTGGTCCCTGACGTTAATGAGTAAAAATGGAAAGAAAAAAAAAACGAGAAAAAACGAAAGTTATTCCCTGGTCGGCCAGTGGCGCCCAGGGAAGGAGCTTTTCATTCGTGAAAAGTGGAAAATTGCAGGAACGGTATCGAACCGGTCCATCGTGCCGTGAATCGACAAATTACTTTTCATTGCCGCGATGTAATCACGGATTCAGGTGTCGCCCTCATTAATGCCAGAGCCCCTGGTAGCCGAAGGGAGGGGGGGGACGAGTACAAGGGCGTAACAGGAAAGGGGCGGTTGCCTTCGAGGGTGAACGGTGGAAGCAACAAACTGAGGTTTAAAAAAAAAAAGAGAAAACCACCGCGTCGCTTTACCACGAGGGAAACCCATTGATTTCCTCCATTCAGGGAGTGCGATAATTAAATGCATTTTATACAGTTGCTTCGTGCGGTCGGTATAACGGTGAGTAATTAATAGACATTTAAAATTTTTAATAACGCCGCTTTTATGCGTCACGTTGCTGAACGTCCCCTCCACAAGTAATTATATAGCCAGTGAATGGATCTGTTGCATTTGACTTTTAATGCCGACGGATCAAGCGGTTACACCACACTTCGCGACACTTATCAACCCGTGCTAATGACGAGAAAATTTTCGTTACGCAGCCTTTTTCTTCTCCTCCTTTTTAGCCTCGGTAACGCTCTTTTATTTTTTTATCAGTCCATCTTTTAGGAATTTTAAAATGTATGTTGACTTACGAATGATTTTGATTCGTTTTATATTTGCACTTTTCTCAATTCTATAAAGGATTCTTTCTTCCGTGCTTGAAAGCTGTTGGGCAACATTTGGATGCCTGTTTCTGTTCGAATCGAGGATTAATTGGCAAATGAATTAACGACTTGGAAATATTTTACGCGTTCAAAGGTGAAAACAGATTCCATTCGCGGAAGAGTTCGCGTAAAGTCTTCATTCTATCGTGGCGATAAATCAGGGCTTCTTTTCTACTGTGTGAGAAAAAGAAAAAAATGGGAAAAGAAGAACTGTTGACTCTGCGTCATTAAAATTAATGATCGCGTGATCGCTAAACGCGTTTCTGCACCATCTCTCACATTCTCAAATCCGGTCAAACCGACCAACGTGTCCGCGATAAATCAAGAAACACCTGTTTCGTAGGAACCAGTATCTCACCAGAGTCTTATATTCAATTAAGTTCTTCGACAAGAACGCCATAATTTGGGACACGAGGAAGATTGAATTCGTCAGTGAAACGCGAACGATCAATGATCGCGGCAAATACAAGATTGCTATCTTAAAACTATTCTGTATCTTGTAGATAAATTATATAGCATTCCTGAAGCGTTCTTACCATGGTATATTTAAAACGTTTCGAAGAACTGTGAATGTTATTGGAAATTAGGACTAACGATGGGAGAATTTTGGGAAAAATGTAGAAAGTCCTGAAAGTCTTAAAACAATTCAGAATGATTTCAGACCCGTCAATTTATTCCAACAAACATTCAATTTTTACATTCTTTTTTCATGCTCGTTTCTTCGTTCCCTGATTTCGAACGAAGATTTCAAATCATCACCGCGTTTGTGCTATTAAGCGGAAATCAGTCCACGTACATTTGCATTTATAGCTTGTTCCACGGCGTCCTTCATCGAATTTGAGTTTGTTCTCGGCCGTGTAATTTCGTCGATTTTCGTTTCGAGAAATCGAGCCGGATCGTAAAGTCTCATAATTCTGCGGAGGAACGTCGTTGCATCTATATCCGTCGAAAATCTTCGCCGATCAAATTACTGGCCGTCAAGGCTGACTATCGGGAGAGCGTCTCCTCGTCTTCGTTTATAAATTCGGTTTGGATTTAATTGGTCGTTGATTTATCGTTATGTGCTATCGAACGGAATTTGCTGTAAATTCTAGCGTCAACTGACAGCGGATCGTAGATGCTAATTCGCGATTAATTATACCGGGTGTTGTATAATTAATGGGACGATCGAGAATAATGAGGATTCCAGGTATTAACATAAAAATATGGGGCTTTGTTTGCAAAATAATACAATTTCTGGGGAAGGGGAGCAAAATATATGGTCCAGAAGTTGCAGATATGAGCGGTTGAATTTCACCTGATTTCCATCAGTTACACGACACCCTGTATAACTTCAATTTTTACGAGAAACACGATTCCAAAGAATTCGATGTAAAAAAAAAGATGTAAGAAGAATCCAAGAGTGATCGTTCGATAATAAGAAAATGAAAACGGATTTCGATGTTATTAAGTAAAAATATTGAATTACGAGGAAGAGGGAACAGTGCGATATAAGAACTGGAATGATATTGAGTGGGTCCTCTGTCTTGATATAGACCACCATGAGCGAGCTGGGCCCAACCAGTAGGCTTTAAATCGTCCTCACACCGGGAGGGCAACCGGTGTGTGCCCCTCGGTACCACCTAAAATATCCTCAGCCTAAGGTATCCTGATCAAACGTGTCCACCACCACTGTTCTTCGCAGCCTACAAAATCGACGTTGCCCACCTTTAAATCATTCCAGTGGCCCAAGTCGGGTGCCTAGGTGTAGGGGGACATGAACAGTAGGACTTCCGGGACCGATCACGCGCCACAGCGACCTCGCTGTTGCTTCTGAAACAGAAAATGTTATTGGAAAATTAATTTTCATTCAACATTAATAGCAACACGTTCAATATTCTATTATATTTATTTCTAGCGAGTTAGTAGTGGGGTTTCATTAAATCTCTCGCTAAAGGAGGTACGTCAGTCCACTTGATTCTTAACCAGTCCGTTTGTTTCGGTACGAGAGTCCCAATTTGTCGTCAACGGTGTCGGTGGTGCTCGAGTTGCATCCTCGGCCTCTTTTGTTCTTTTTTCCCCTGGTTTCCTTCGAGTTCACGCGAACCGTCTGACAAATAAGCCCACCGTGCAGCCGCGGAACAGGCGAACGAACAAATAGCTTCGCGTCCGGGTGTCAGAATCAAGATTATGACAGCGCGTCGGGTATAAATTTGAAATTTAAGAGAATTCTACCTTTAGCAGGGCGCTACGGTGACCGATCCCCACCCCCCCCCCCCCCTCCCTTTCTCGCCTGTTCTGGGCTAAATGCCGGTACCACGTAAATCACGGTGATATGCGGGTTCGCCCAAAATTCCCGGCTAATCTCGAAATCAAACAGCCACGAAAGACATAAAAATGCTTTATCGCCAGAGACCGAAATACACCTAAGCCACGCCACCCCTCCTCGTCCCGGAACGCACACGATCGCCTTGTTCAAGATGGGACACCAATGTACCACCACTATTTTGTCCACGAAAGATGGATGAGATTTCGTTGCTGGTGTTCAGGTTACTTGAGATTCGATTCGGGAACGAGGAACAGACCTCGCCGGCGCACTGTTTCTCTGTCTGTCTGTCTGTTTGTTATCTTATGGTCCCCCTGAACTTGCGGCCCATTATTTACCATCCTTTCGATTCCGGTCATCCAGATTTATTGGGAAGCAGTTTGGGCTCGGTGGTAAAACACAGCGGACGAGGTAAATGAAAGTATTACCTTACAAAATGAGCAAATAACGAAGGCTAACCACCTTGTACATACAGTGGGCCCATAGGATCGATACTCAAATGAAAAGTAAAACGTTCTATGATAAAAATCATATCGAATTCTAAATACTTCAGATCGATAGCCAGGACATTTTAGCTGTGTGAATGTTAGTTAGGTTTCGATTTGTTAAACCACGAAAATAGACTACACTTAACAGATTAATGTAATCCTGGATCATCAGTAATCTATTCGTAACGAAGTGGATCGGTTCACGGTGGTCAGATACGATCTCGGTATCAGCGTTCCGCCGATTACGCGAATATCAATGACTTCTGGGAACAACCGGATGGATTCGAGGGAAGTATGCAAACAAGAAGAAATAATTGCAATCGGATATTCGGAGGCCCCGAAGAGGGCCGCGAAAGAAGGTGTATCGTATCGGCGGACGTTGGTTATTGACGACCGACCAATGTAGTGGCGATGCATTGGCGGACGAGCATAAATTTCGACCCCTTTCCCCTCCTGCCCCGCGGAAACTGACCATCGCGTTTTTCGATGCGTCTTAAATTGCCTGGCAACTGTATTCCTACTCGTTGCCAGCCAACAGAACGCATAAAATGTGACGCGACACGTGCATTAATCAATGTGTTTATAAATAAAATCTTTTGAACGCGAACTGAAACATCCCGAGCTTCGTAACGTTTCGTGTATAACCATCTATTTGCGTGTGAAACACGTGAAACAGCACTTGATCATCCAAAAACGATGCGTTCGATCGACCCCGCGCAGAGCTGCGACTGGCTCTATTTTAAGTCCATGTTGTCCAGAAAAGCAGGGAAACAGTCAAGTGTTCGGAAGGTTAAGCAAATCTAACCTTAACCTAACGCAAGATTGCTAAACCGACTGGACGGGAACAAACGTGTTATAAATAAAAGTTGAACGGTACCAGGGGCTATACATTTGCATCGATGGAATTCTGACAAAAATTTTCTCCGAACACGGATTATAAATTTCAGATCGACCCTAACTTCTTTTTGTACGCGAAATTCGAAACACCATTCCTCCATGGAACGGGTTGTCTAGGAAGGTAGTTGGGTATCGGTTGGGCGTAAAAAATTTCGAAAAGCGTGATCGATACGACGCGACGCGTCGTAGGAGGCTCGCATTTAATTACAGGAGTATTTTATCGGGTAGGAAAGTATTGGTCGCCCATTCATCCGTCGTTCTGTCCGGTGTTCACGTCCGGCCGAGTCTGGTATTTGGAGGGCAAACGGCGGTTTTCGGCCGATGCCGATTGCCGCGGTCGGCCTTGCCGGTCCCCCGAATATTTATGGGGGCCAAAGTCAAATTAGTGGCGTACGGCGTGCACCTTTTGATTAAGTATCTGTTAACTAAAGGTAATACTTAATAAAGTAACGCTGATTTAGTGTGGGCCAGAGACGCGTTGCATCGACCGATCGTTCGTTTTCCCATTCAAAATAAAAATTTGATATTTATGGGCCCGTGGGGGCTCTGGCCCGACCACCGTGGCCCTATGGCGATCTGCCGATGGTATTTGAAGGGTTCACCACGTGAGCGAAACCAACATCCAATCTGTCGCCTTCATTTTTTTTTTTTTTCATCTTCATCATCATATTCCGTTCCGTGCGTATACGTGTAAATGGTAATATTACAGAAACGGATCGGAAGATGTTCAATTATTTCAAGATTGATGTTTATTCTTGGCTTGTGCTCTGTACCGAAAATTAGACATGGTTCAAGACACCATTCTGTCAGAGACGGTCGCATCCTCCCCGTTTATTGTAGACAGAGGTCCACGGAAATTGTGGCGAAAGCAAAGGCGGTGGGCTCGCGGTTCGGTAAACACTAAACACTCGTTAGCGTATAGATTGAAACGCAATCTGTATTCGTGGTGGCTACCTTGAGCGTGATAAAGAGAGACGGAGAGAGACAAACGGTTGGAAGGGCCAGGGTAACTCGTTACGTCGACAGAAGTAGGGGATATTCGGGGTAGCACGGTCGAGAAAGGGTAGTTCTGGTGCCCGAAGAGCCCGAGGGCCCCCCACTAATTGATTTGTGCTTCAGCAGCCCTCGCTGCCATAACCTTTCTACGTTGCCCACCCTCTGTTCCCTCCTTTCCTTGGCTATCCGATGATTCAAACACGATAGGTTTCTAGCGCGTACGTTTCACTCGTGACGTTCGATTTTGAAAATCAATGAATACCTACTGTATCACTCCCTGAATACATCACAGTAAATATAGTGATTGCAGTCACTCGTTAAGGCGTTCAACCTTTGAACAAGTCCTAAATTATTCCTTTGAATCTTACCCTTGTCCAGATAACATAAAACAATTTGCATCAGACTCAGTTTTAATAAATGTACCTAACTTTACTCAATTTTTAATTGGGACCAGATGAAAAACGAAACGGTTTTTGTTCGACGAACCCTGCTAAGATTTAACAAAAATATTCTCCGCGCGGATGTTCGCAAATACTTTTTGATCGCCTTTGTACCGGCCGGCACTGCTCCAGAAGCTGTGTGTAATTATATTGGCTGTTAATTACACGGGTTGCTCGAGGTGAAAAGCTACCGGACTCTTTGTCGTGTCCACGTCGCTGGCTGTCCACTTTGCTTTCGAGTCCGGCATTTTTCTGACTTTACGTTAATACAGCGAGCGGCCAGCCTAATGCAAACAAGCTGCCACCAGGCGTGCGCGCCTCCTTTGCCCGTGATACTGTCACGTCCGCTTGTGTGAGTATGCCTAAAGGTGTTGGGGTATAGTGGGCAAATCTGGCCATTTGCTGAACACTTTTCGTTAAAGAAGAAAATGCATAGTCTAAACGAAAGACATTTTCAGTCATCGAAATGGAGGCTGATGTTTCAACAATATTACGCAAGTTTATTTTTTGCATTCGGTGCAAGGTTATACGTGATCTTCCGTCGCAGATCGTGGCGCCACACCACCCAGGGAACCCTCTCATTATTCGCTGGGAGGATGCGCCTTTATTAACAGTTATCCTGTTCCACCTCGAATCTATACGTTCGCATATCCATAAATTCGGGTTTACGGTGACCGTATCTTATGCAAATGAGACGATTTAATCCGTTGGATATTTCAGAGCATTTTTAATAACCGTCTCTCCCTCTGCTGTCCGACCATTTTTCCCGAACGATCAATTAGTGACGATTCATCGTCCTGAACCTTCGATCTTGTTAGATTTTGGGTTTAAGAATGTTCGACGGCGATCGTTCCAGGTTCCTTATTGATCATTAATTGTGTTTCGGGAGAGATTCAATCTTAACCTAAAGATAGGTGTCCACTTGAATGCAAACCTTGCAGAGAAACTGTCGATAGTACATCTTGCAAGTGCGCGTTGCACCGAAAGAAACTCTTGGCAGGTTTTTACGAGAGTCTCGCTACCATACGGACGTTCAGCGTAAAGGTTCGTGCCACTTTATGCACATTTTTTATGACACGATTTTTCAAACCGAACAGAAATACGTAGGAGGAAGAGGTAAATGTGAAAAAAAGAGAGAAGCGACCTGATACGCGCCGAGCAGAATCGAAACGACATTTCGTTGTTGAACGAAGTAAACGAGCGTTTGTACAGATGGCCACAAAGAGGCAACTATATCACGGATCGCTGAGCTTACGTTAACCCTTGGCGGAGGAGTCCAGATTCCGCCTACGGAGTATTCAATTTGAGCGGAGCGAATTGCAGATTCTCACCGACTGCCCGCGGGCTTATTATCGCACTTTGCCGGCTCGAAACATCCAGCGAAATTGCTGCTTTAACCCAGCCTCGATTCACTGTGTGCGCGATGATTTCGAGCCCGATTTGCACCGCCATCGCATCATCTTCCGGCTCTGTTCGCCACCCCCTTTTTTTCTCCCCTCCTTGATAGAATACAAACAATTTCCTCTACATCGTCGTTTTCTCCGTTACGATATGACATTTAGTTGTTGAAACATTTGTACGTGACTGGAGCACCGCACGTTAGTTTCGGGAATCGATTAAAGACACGCTATCTAGGAAAAATGGTACCCTACTTTAAACTTGTCGTACGGAGGACGCTTGGGCCATGACATTTTTTTTTTTTTCACGTTTTGAAATCAAATGACTATAGATGAAAACCTGTACAGAATGTGTTAACAAAGACGTCGATAAAAAAAGATGAAGGTAAGGTCTCTAATCGTGAAATAACGCGTACGCAAAGAGAGACGTTCGGACGATCTATACAACTGGAAGCCCTTTTCTGGCTCACCTGAAAAGATCGTTAATCTTCAAAAGAGATGATAGTTATATTGTCCTGTCACGGATACGGAGGATTGTCGTTCGTGCTTGGGCGAGGAGAACGGAAGATAATGCCGCGGGAAAACGTTCCTTTTTTCGCGTGTCGAGATGTAATTTCAATAAATCATGGATAAGTGGTCGCGGTGGAGGGGGGTAAGGGGGAGAAAAAAGGGGGGAAAAGGAAACAGTTTGCGAATTTGGTACACCACCAGCCTCTGCACCACTCGTCAACGATGAGTTGAATTACTTTTTTTTTTTATTGTTCAATGTTTTTAATTCGAAGGTGTTATACACGGTGATTCATACAAGTCACAGAATTAATAATTTTCCAACCTTCAGCTCGAACGTTGGCTGGTTTTATACAAAACAGCGAATTTGAGGATGGCAAGGTATCTGACGGGTCGCATCTCGTAAATACAAGACAAGAACGGACGGGAAAAAATACTTTGGAGTTATCCGAAGGTTATCTTCGTGTCAAAGGACACCGTTGTAATGGCAAAAGAAAGAGGGCTACTTCGACCGTCCCTCGATTCAGACGGAATGCTTCCTGTTTCTCGTTTCCGTGGAAATTGACGCTCCCCAGATCAAGATAATCGAAGCATCGTTCAACGGAACGCACGTATTTACGAGGCGAGGGGGTGAATCCGTTGTGTTTCGTCGCTATTAACGCGAACAATACCGGAACCAAGTCCGTGATGTATCCTGTCCTTAACGCCTCTCCTCTTCTTCGTTCCCATTTCTTTCGTCCGCTCCTCGCGCCGCTTCGAACAGCCTCGCCTCGAGTGGCCGATGCTTTTTCTACCCGCCACCCCCCACTCCCCCTCCCCTCTCGGGCAATTTATCAAGGCTCTCCGATGTTTTTGTGTCTGTCAAAGTACGGCGCGATGGGTGCATGTGTGCACACGCACGCACACGTAACACACACGGCCAGCTAAAAGTGGCAGCTCGACGAAAAGGGTTTCACCGCGATTCCTTCTCGCGAAGAATTACGGTTTGATCCGGGTGCAACTGGCGAGTTTGCAGAAGGATTTGATGCATCGCTCGGTGTCACGCTTCAATGTCGTCATTCGGTTGCACCTGCGCCCTTAAAAACCGTAATCGGACGGTTTAATTGAGATAACGTACGGCGCACGCTTCCTCCTGGAATTCGATCTACAACGACGGAGGAAAATCGCCGCGTCGCGTCGCACCGTGCTTTTCAAAAGCAATTTCGTTTTATTTTTATCCGAATTCCAATTTAGATTCGAGCTCCGCAGTGCCATTTTAAAATTGGAAATCTGTGTAAAAATTTGGATCAAAGTCGAAACTGATGAAATTCCAGCTTTTTAAGAACATTTGTTGATCGTAGTTTCAATAGTGATGTTTGGTAATATTTAATATTATCACATTTTCTTGTTTATTCGATTCGGGTTATTGACATGTATGGGGTTGGGCGTTTCCGATAGGGAGCGGCTTACTCGAAGTAATTTATATATTTTCTTTGGTCTGATATTTGTCATCAAAGAGTGGCCATTAGTAGAAGAGCGCTGCAAAAGAAAGACCTCTGGGGGACACAGCAGGAGGCATTAGACCATGGCTTCCATTAGGTCGGTCGAGTTTTTCTCTCGAAAAGAAATTAATGACTGATCTTCGCGCGAATTTCGTTGCTACCAAGACCAAATAAAGTTTCTTTCGGTCTGATCTTATTCCACTATCTTCGGTGCAGTACGTATACTTGCTCTTATTAATCATGAAACGATCAGTAATCTCCTTTCTGTCCGTCTGTCTTACGGTACACTGCACTCAAAGCTTAACTAGGATCTAGGATCTAGGATCTAGGACACTTCCAGTATACACAGAACCATAAAAAATATTAAATAATACGAATGGTGTCTTATTTTACATTGTTAGAAAAAATGTCCGAAAAGAAAGGTACTTTTTCTCAGTTGAAACTGAAAGTGCCCTGTTTGAAGTACTGTATCTTTGAGGTACAGAATGGCTGGATAGTTGTCCGCAGCCGTAGTTGGGAACCACGTGAGTGGCACGTGACTAAGAGGATGTAGCAATTATATCTTGACTCAAACCTTTCCCCGGTCTTCGCTCTCTCCGCTACAATCTCCTTCCTCTCCATCTTCTTCGGCGTCTCCCTCGCTTTGGCGGTCCCGTCCTCGTAACGCAACAATTAACGTGGCTTTGTGATATCAAAAATGACCCTTCCCCGAAACCGAAAACAGCCGGCCTACCGTCAAAGGCGGCTGCAATAAATCCCTATTGCCGTTCATCGAGGTATTTACAGTTCCTCGAACACACCGACACACACGGCTTTCTTTTCCTTTCAGTTATTCTTCTATCATCCGATTTCATTTATCAGCTTCATCGAGTACACTGTCACATTCGTGTTGTACGAACGATTTCTTGAGTCTCAAACAGATATTTACGCAGTTAGTTCTTGCTCCAAGGTGACTTCAACTAGGTAAAATAGCGACCATCGTTCCTTATTTTTGTAAATCGAAGACCAGACCCTCCCCCTCTCTCTCAACCTTTCAATGATTTATCGTTCTGAAAAAAACAGTAGTTCCACAAGGATCGTTTTACCTTGGATTTCCCCATCCGGCACACGATAGTCCCACGCACACGTAAACGCACATCGGAGCGGGTAACCCGCGCGCACGTTGACTATAATTATCCTTGGGTAATCACGACCCACACCACTGTCTTTCGACGGCCGCTTACCGCAGTCCGGCCACCGTATTCCGCAAAATTAGTATTTCCATTCTCCGTAGAACAGAGGCGAACGAAGATGAAGAAAAAATAAGAAAGGATCAACCACTACCGACAGCGGCTGGTTGTTGGATCTCAGCCTATCTACCCGCCGCGCCGCACGCGGACGTGTTTATTTTTGCAATTTACTCGCTGCTTCGAAGACCGACAATTAGATTTGCTCAGGTACGTTGTTCGGCTACTGTATAAGTGCAAGGTATCCGCAAATAGGTGCGCAGGACCACCTACGCCTGCCTCGTGTAATTTTTATCCCTTTCCGAGGGATCATTTCCGCGTGTATGTTTAAAAAATGACACGAGGTGCTTCGCGGATTTTCAAAATCATTCAACTGACGATTTTGTGTAACGAAGGATGAATTTGGAAAACATCAATGGGATCATGAAGTCGCATAGTCGGTTCGGTTCAATCCGTGGCTTTGTTCGATGAAGGGCGCCGCGGCAGATATCTCTCGAGGTATATACGCGCGCGGTTTGAGGTGGAAGCACTAAATCAAGGCCCCGCATGCTTTGGATGGCGTCTAACAAATGAGCCAATGACAACCAGCCCGGCCCTGGCTCGGTTCTCTCGTTCTCTTGGCTTGTGTCTGTCTCCGTCGAACTCGCACGAACAAAACGATAATATATTCCAGAGTGCGCGAGAGAGAACAGACGGGATCTGGACGGATCGAGCGAATACTATATACACCGGCGTTTCGAGGCCCACGCTATGGAACGATGATCGAGCCTGAAGGAGAAATGTGTGAGGTTAGGTCGGGCCAGAGAGTGGAGGATCAGGGGGAAGGGGGTTAGGCTTGAACCTTTTACACGTCACAGCCAACTAATACCTCTGAGCACGCTAATGACGGCCAATAATTTAAAATATGAATTTGTATAAATCACTGATAATCGTTAATTTCTCGGAATGTTAGATCGGACCTCGGGGTCCATCAGTCGCGCAGGACATCGGTGCCGGCCCTTTGCCTTGTGCTTTCAGGTCCTCGCTCTCTGGGGTCATTTGTGCTCGAGCCTAGATTAATTGGATTAATTAGGTATTACCGTGCCCCGGGGCAACATGGTGCATTAGTCGGCTACGAAAAGGGGAACGGGGAAAGGCCTGGTCGCGACCTTCGGTCCAGAAATCATCTCAACTGCTTCGAAGGGTCTTTGATTTTGGGAACAAACTGATTTCGCCTTTCGTCACACGTAGACGAGGACAAATCGTTCCTAATTTTTTTTCTTTTTTGTTTTCAAACCTGGACTGATAGTTACGAGCTACGAAGTTTTGAAACTGATGATGCTGATCCTATCGCAGGTGCTTCGGCTTTCAGCCATCGTCCTGTGTTATATTTTCCTAGTTTTGGTTCGCAGTCGTTCGTAATTTGTACAGGACGAATCCAAAAGCCTCGTTCGTTAGTAGGAGTGGGTAGATTTAAGATTGCTGAGAATTTAAGGCACACTACAATTTTAATTAATCGTGTTACACCCCTGTCCATTTGCTACTTTGCATAACTACTATAATAACGCCGCTTAAAATTTATCGTTACGTCGACAACGTTGGCGACAGCCACTGCTGACTCACGTGGCAGACAACGGATCAGATTTGCTACCTAGTACCTTGGAAAATTGCTCTTAAAATGTTGTTTAATTTCGTGCTCGTAGCACTCCTGTCAGTCAGCAGAAATGTTTAACGGACCCAATCGATAGTCAAAGATAGAAAATGGTGGTTGTCTACTTTGTTGCATGGTGAAAAGTCATTACCGGCCCAACAAAATTTGACATGGTTTTTACTTTTATTGCGCGACCGTTCGCCTATAATTATTTCCACATCTATCACTCGGACCTGGCAATGACCATCCGTGGCCGTGGCTCGAAGATTGAAGATCGGCTCGGTAGAAAAAAATGAGACGCGAAACCGTGGGGCCTGCTTTCGAGCAATAGGCGTTGAAGATGAAGAAGGAGGTTCTCGTCTATATGGGCATTCGTTGTCGACTGAATGCCAGTCGGTTTCCTCTTGTTCGACGAGAACACGAAAGGCTTCGATGACGTATGGTTCGTGGAAGAAGGAGAAATAAAGAGCGTGAAGGGAAGAACGAGCGTACCTGTGTGATTGTCCTCGACCGGGATGAAAGAAAGAAGAAGAAAAAAAAAAAATAGTGTCATTGTGCTCGAACGAACGAATGGTCATTTGGATCCCGAAACCGCTTGACATTTCTTCACATCAATTGACGAACGTCCGACAGTCATTAACGATTTCGAATCCCTGGTCCTGTTTCACGCTTTAATCCTTTCCTTCCAATACTTGGAACAGCCGAGTCTCCTTTCAAGCGTCCATCAATATTTTTCCTAGGTCAAGCGTGACCCAATCCCACCGAAGACCGCCGTATATTGGCCCAATGGTTTCTAAGAGAATTAGAGGTTGCAAATTCGTTGATTATTGTACGAAGAAAGATAACAGGAATAACGAAGGTTCGATCGACTGAATATTTCTCGTTTCCATGGAATCCGGATGAGTGAGCCTATCCACAGTGGGTCAGTCTGACGTGTTTCTGAAGCTTGGCCAGCAGCCACCATTATGCACATGATAATTAGAATGCGTTAGCGCGTGTCTCGATATATCCGCACGTGATACACGCACGCCATGCGAGTCCGACTAGATAACTGGTCCTAGTTCGTCCGTTGGGTCGGACCTGTCCTCTTGGTGGCAGCATTGGTGGGTGGTAACCGTATCTACGTCTTGTATGTGACTCCTACTACACATACGCAAGGCTGTTTCTACCGAAGCGTGGTACGCAAACACGCTGCCGTACGAGATATCCAAATAAATTGGTCGATTCGTTATAATTCACCTATCCCCCACAGGTGAACCCGAAGACAGTTAGGGTCCCCGAACCATTATGTTGTAAGTTTCAATTTCTATAATTAACTCGATGGTTAGAAAGTGGTTAGGGTTAGGTCGTGTTAGCGTGCTGAAACGAAACTGCCCTGATGCGTTGGGTAAATGGACACTGGTTGCAGAGCAACTTTGGGCGTTGACAGAAGGGTTAAAATACCAGTTCCATTCTCACGTGTTCAGCAACGGGAAAGTGATTACCCTAAATACAGTCGGCAGGATATCGAATATGGCAAAGACTCGTACAGGAAATCGTTGAAACTCTGTCTGATGATCAGGCTTACGCATTTCTTTTTTTTTTTTTCTTTTTGGTTCTGTCTTCCTCGCAGACTCAAGTGCCGTGCCATCTGCAGCCAGCAGATGTAATACTCGCGAGTTTTAATATCGAGTTTCGGTATCGGATGCCTTGTTGCAAGAGGTGTCCATAGGTAAAGGAGGATACTTACTTGCTCTCAGGAAGAGACGGCTTCGAAATCATCCAGCCGGACAGCGGTATCTTGTTTCCTTAATAAACGGAAACGGAACGTAATCGTATTATTTGTTTCTGCCTTTAAGAATACTACCCCCACGTTCTAATACTCGACTGGAAGCGAAGAAGGAGGAGGAATGCGAAAAGATCCGTTGGGGCGAGGGTCCGTGAGGAAGACGAAGACGAGGGAAAAGAGAATGGAGGGAATATTTAAGAAGGTATTAAACCTTTCCTTCCCCCCGCTGCGAGGATAAGAAAGCATTAACGTTGTACTTTATTCCCGAGCACCCGATGAGTTCTGAAATATGGAAAGTATCGCGAATTCCGGTTTCGGGTAACAAAACTTCCACCGTCTAATGTCGATTTCTCGAATAAGAAGAATTCTGAACTCCGGGTTGGAGAAAGATGATATTGCGGCTATGCCGTTGGAGCTTCGTCAGAATTATTTCAAATTTACAAATATTTCATATTCCGATAGGATACCTCGATGTTTGATGATTTTATTCTCACGACGAATAAAATTTATTTTTCATCCGAGATACACAAGTTTAAAGTTGCCGGTGTTCCCGAAGAGAATACCGGTGAAAGAAAAACGTCTCGGTTACTACTGAATGGAATACCAGAGTCAGATGTTGAGCCTCGACCTAGGAGAGAAACTCGCTAACAGGTGTTACACCCAGGGTAGCAACTAATATATCATCAGCTAGATCTTCTTGAAAGCGTCCGCGTACATTAGTAAGAAAAACTTTGTGTCTTTGCTGTCCTTTCCAAAGGACATAACGCTAACTATCGAACGCAAATGTACCCTACTACGTATGAAACACATAGCGAACTTTATCAGCCTACTGCTTCATTGGCGATCAAAAATTATCGCGTCTTAAGAAGGATGCGATCCTCCGAATCGTGTGCTGTTAACGATTACAAATTGGCTGCCTGATCGGTACCTGTTGCCGGATTAATCGTGTGATAAATAATCGAAAGCTGATTACCGGGAGCTGTGTCGCGGCATGTGTTCAACGTTGTCGACGTAACTGTTAAGAAGTGTTTGCCGCGCAAGGGAGAAAAATAGTATGGTGCGTGTAAGCGCGTGAGCAAAAAAAAATAATAAAAGGTTCCTGAGAAGGAGGAGAGAGAAAGATGAAAGAGGAAAAGGAAAACGCATCCGGATCGGTACGATGATTCCTTAACGGCCAATGAATCCTTTGCACCCGCGATACACCGAAGAACTGGTCTTAAGTTATACCAGGAGGCACGTAAACCCGTAAACGTGCCCGGGGCCAACATATTACGTGCATTAATTCGCCATGCTTGACGTGGAAGGCGATTCGTAATACGCGGCCAACGGGCCAGCCACCGAGAGCAGTCGGAAAGGAGGACTGGAACACGAGCGACGAAACGGGAAAGGGAGGTGACAGAAACGAGGGAGAAGGCCACGGGTGCGATCCTAGTTTATAACAAGATCGGTTAGGGCCACGAGCGATACGTATACGCACGGCATCGGATTTCTCGGTAATTATAAACTTAGATTCCAGTAAATATTACCGCCAACCCCGGCCGCTGTCAATTTACGAGATTAACCGAAAAAGGGAAACAGAGACGTATACTTCATGATCTGGTAGCCTCAACGAAAACTACCACCGAACCTGATTTATACGATCGGGAGAATGGCGACGATACATCTTGTACAATAGGGATTCAGCGAGCAATGAAAATTACACGACTGCAAATGATTGGAACCATGCACACCAATTACTTGAGGTGGAAGTGGCGATTTCTTGATTCGCTTCAACGTCTGCCCTTGATGGACCACCCGTCGCCCACCGTTATGAACTCGCATCAAGGACGACCGAAAGTATCACTGATTTGTAAGATGATGCCCTGCATGAACTTGAACGCCGTATGCCGTATGTCATCGACGGAGAATAAAAAAGGAAAGCGCACATATCCTCAGAGCTAGGATAAAATTAAAAAACTGCTGTAGCTTAGAATCACTATAGAACTACTACTTTCTCTGTGTCTGTGATGATCCCTGTTCATTGTTCATATTTCCAAAATGGGGAGGCAACAAAGGGCGACACAAGGACGTCCAGCGATTGTCAAGTAGACCGACGCGACGCGACGTGTCGCAGCGTCATCTGAATGGATACCGACATAGCATGGACGTTTGTAACGCCATAGAATTAATCTATGCCTGCGTCGGTAATAATAAGGAAATGTTTCAATCTCGGTGATGTATAGGACACGGTGCCAAGAGCGTTCGCAGTAGGAAAAGGGTCTTCGTTGGTTCAGACCGAGAACGATTGTCGTTGCGCGCCGATCAATCTCGTCAACGAGAGTCAGACGTTCGGATTAGGAATCCCTCCTTATGACGTGTCGCTCCCTTCCTTTCGACTAACAATAAAATTCACAAAATCAAACGGTTCTGATTGTCGAGGTGATTAAACGAACAGAATATACATGGCAGTGACTGATTTATGGAGCGTAATTACCTTTGTCCCGTGAAATGCTGCCTTGAACGCCGACCAACACTGGAAGTAGACTCGACAGAAATAATCTTAAAGATCGTTTTAGAACCGTTTGATCATTATAGAAACGTTTTCAAAAAGCCTGGGATCGTGACGTTCGCGTTCTTACACAACACGATGACACGGGCTCTGATGAAAAATATAACATTAACCCTTTGATGCGACCAAGACGACGCTATTATTCCTAAGTTTATTATTTCGTAGCTACTATTAGAGTCAAGAATTACTACTTGCTATATTTCTAGCGGAAGGTGTATAAGTTCCTTACAAAATATTTTCCTCGCCGAAATTTGTAATTCGATTTAATTGCCAAATAGTTAAAGTTGCCTTAGATTTCTCACGGCCAAAAACTGGTGGCTGTGTAAACAGAATAGGAAGCCGGGCCC
Organism: Stelis phaeoptera; assembly: GCA_943735885.1. Taxonomy (NCBI): domain Eukaryota; kingdom Metazoa; phylum Arthropoda; class Insecta; order Hymenoptera; family Megachilidae; genus Stelis; species Stelis phaeoptera. The sequence goes on from OX030946.1 coordinate 4,401,649, forward strand.
GTCCATCGGTGGTTCACGTGCAACGAACGAACTCTACGGGATTTCTGATTTATCCGGATAAGTTAGCGGGACGTCATCCCCTCGCCGGCAGCCCTCCACCGTTGACGGTACCACCCGTAGCTTTGGCGTCCTGCTTTGACTTTGATAACCATACGATAGTCGCTTTCCACTCGTGGGGTAGGAAAGCGGAGACGCGAGGCTAAGGTGGTTTATCTTCGATTACGAACGTCTTGGTTCTCGGTTTCTTGGCTCCAGATTTATGGCGAGCGATTTGTCGGTAGCGGCCCCAAGATTAGAATTAGTTTGCAGAGACACGGATCCGCGTTTGTTTGTGATCCGACACTCCGTCGGGGGTTCGTACCGTTGGGAGATCGGGATCTCCTTCGAGAGCAGACCGTAAACCCTTGCTGGCTCGCGATCCCAGCGCTGATTGATCGAAAACATAGGAAATTAAAATCGTGCAACTATTCTGAGACGATGATGAAATTTGCCATCTATCGACGAGATCATTTCCAGAGATGACCTTTCATTTCACAACGATCAGTCGCCCGAGAAATCTCCTATTTCGTTAGGTGGTTGATTTTGAAACACTGAAAGTCTGATACGATTTGATGACTTTTAGTGTCGCGCGGAAATGGTACCCTAACAACGAGTGTTATTTTATGAGATTAATGGTAAAAGATTGGAGGATTGTCATAAGACACGTTTCACTAGAACCAGAGAGAGAGACTGTCTATAAATTTCTGCGGTACACGAGACAGTGTGTAAGCATACGTATCACCCTTTCGTAGGACTTGGGTACTTTACACCCTTCTACCTCGCAATATTAATATCTCTAATCATTCACCAAACCCCTTCGTACCCTTATCAAGGGACACCATAGCCGTCGGTTCAAACGTGTTATTCAGATTTATCCCATTTGCCTTCGGGACCGTATTTATCCGTAGAACAAACCAAAATACATAGACTGATAAAAGGTTTAGCTTCAGACTGAAGATTTAAGGATTCGAATATCTTTTTTATAGCTACACGTTTTAACTCTACCAACTAGACTAATAAAATCAGTCTCCCATGGTTGGGATGGGTTCAAATTTTTCATCTATTCACACACCACGGAAGGTTTCTCCATATATGATTTCAGTGTCCCTCTATTTTTCTCCTGGCTGGGCAGGAAGAAGGCTATGACTGATGACAATTGCCTTGGTCACCCAGTATACAGAAGAGAAGAGATGCAAAGGGAGTAGATGTTCGGCCATTTAACCACCCTTCTCACCTTTGGCCAGCTTCGTCTGGTTATTAATGAACACGCTGATAGGAAGTGTCCGTCTCCCAGCGAAGAATCGCCACGCCATAGCAAGGCTGTCACGTATTCGGCTTCTATTTCCCTTAGCTAACGCTCTCTATATGCAAATACGTACGACGCCTCCCTCCGTGTGTCCTCTTTCGCGCTTCTCCTTTCGTATATGTATGGAAATGCGTATTATCGAGGCCGTGTGTGCCGGGCGAACAGTCTTTGCGCGGCTCTGGCGCTGATATTAGCGACACGACCTGACTCTTTATAAATACCCGTCTTTGATATCTAGTTGCGCCTTCAGCCGACCTAACAACCCCCTATGTGCCGAACGAGCGGCGCAAGACTCGAAATGCTGACCTGGTCTGTTAAAAATTAAAGGGTCAACCTTATGTATGAACCAGAACCTCCCTTCTATCAGAAAACCAAAAACCGTGCGCATTCATTATCAGTTTATCGTCGGTCGACACATTCGTTCCATGATGGTACTTTGTTTCTTTGCCGAAATTTCAGAAAGCGACAACATATAGCATGGGAAGTTGGTTCGATACGAGGGGGGAGGGGGATTGGTACGCGTGGCTGCTATCCCGTGAAGTTTCCCCCCAGTATGGCAAAAGCGCCACGAAATCGCCAAAGCACCTAATATAGCAAAGTTTTCGCATCATCCGGCTAGCTATCTTCTATCTCTTCGGCTCTTTCCACGCTTATTAAGTCCCGCCAGTGATTTCTGCAGCCAGCGGGAGGTATTTTCAGTGTGTATAATGCTCTGCCTTCGAGCAGCCGTCAACCAACTCTCTCTCCTCTCCCGAAAGAGGCTCGTTCGCTTTCCAAGGATTCAGATTCGAAGCGGCGGAAGAAAAAAAAATAGGAAAAGAAGAATACGGTCCGCCGTACTGGAACTTTTAAACTGGAAACTGCGCCATTAAGTTCGCGCATCCGCGAAACTTTTCCTTTCAATATTTGACCGGTCGAATCTTGAACCATCCTGGATCCAATTTTTTTTTCTTTTATTTATAAAGGTACAGACAAATATTTTAAGGTGATGCTGAATAACTTTAGGGAGAACCTAGGGTAATATCACTTCGAAATTTCCGAATCCGAGTACTCACGCGCCTGACTTTGTTCAACAATCGAAGGGTTTCTAAGGTTTCTTCAACTTTGATCCTTCAAGAATATCAAAGGATGTTGGGCATTTTGATCATAGAAAATCACGTGGCGAGCCACGTAGTCTGATCCCCTGGCGATTTCGTGCGTTTATTAGAAGCAAATCGGGAGGATAGAGCCTCTAATCAAAGATACTGATGAACGGGAACTTGTGGTTGGTTTGGCATTATGGCATTATAGCATTATAGCACTTCTTCTTCTCCCTACGACACGTTTCTATACCCTTATCCTTATACCGCGCTCTCGTTAGAGACATTATATTGCCTCTCCATCGCTAAATCAAATCCATAATTGTGAATGGAACGGCGGGGGTTCCCCTGCCGCACGAATTGAACCGCCATTGGAACACGAGAATATAAAAAGTTATGACTTTACTTGGATCGTATTTATTGAAAACTTGCCCTCTTCAGCTACTAGTGTTTGCAATACTGATAATATAAAATCTGCTATAATAATTCTTGAGAGAAGTTTCTGGAATTGGCGACCAGTGTGTGTTAATTGACCGCGTTCTGAATCCTTTCGAGCGATAAACACGAATTAACGAAGAAAATCGATATAAAAACTGTGCGCGCAGCCGTGTCCCCTTTCCATGGCAAGGACTAACAATAAATTAAGCCAATTCGAGGATCGATGCCGAGGAACATGTCAACATCCCGCTGTTTTACTGCGTCTTAACACGTCCTGTTGGGTCTCAGGGCTGTCCATCGAAGGTATTTACCGCAATATTATTACCTTCGCTTGCACGATCGTTTACGATCGTCGATAATAAAATAATTATAACTTCGATGTCGTAAAACGTTCACGGAGGATCTCGGGGTCCGGGCGACGATGGTTCCTCTGGAAATCGCGGTTTGTCCACCTGAGGCCACGTTTTCCCGTCGCGTACAGGCATAGACCAGCGAAGAATCATGGTCACCGGAATTGCTGGGCCGTAAAGATAACAAAATGTCCGGCTATCTTAACGTCCACTTTAAGTTCTCGCTCGGAACAATTATTCTCGTGGAACAAGCCGGTCGTCGATACTGTCGGATCGAATGTCCCTTCATCTGGCCATAAAATGGCACGCTACGAGTTGCCTGCGTCTCCCTTGAAACTCCTTCTCCGACGTTAAATTAAGTTTGAGTTATAGACAGATAGGTATGTCCAGAATTGAGGGTGTACGATCTTCATTTCTGAATTGTATCATTGGCTATAGATTAAGTTTAATTCAATTTAACGTTGGCCAATCTAAACGCAAGTAACGTCTAGCCGGCTGCTATTCTGATCGAGGTTTATTGTTTCCTGGAAAACAGAAGTTCCGATAGCCATGAATTATCGATCATTAATGATTCCGGCAGGTTGGACACGACTTGCCGATAAATCATATGCTCCTAAACGTTTCGAGCAGACAAAGGACGGTCGGCCGAGCATGGGGCAGTGTAGCAACAAAGGAGCTAAGTGGTAATTATTTATGCATTATAGATGGTACGACAGTAAGTGTCGCGACGCTGAAATTAGACAGTCTCTAAATCAGTATAGACCAGGCTGCTGAATCTCTCCAAGATCCACAGACCGTTGGCTATCTTTGTCAGACCTGGTTCTATCGCACCAACTTTCCCCCACACACCCTCGTTGTCGACACCTACATCCAAAATGGGGGGACCAATACACCCCGAACTGACCTAATTGTAACTTATGGCGATCCTAATAGAACCAACCGTCTAAACGTACACCTCTGACCCAGTGTAGCCGAACCGTGATTAGTAGGTGGCTCCTTTATCAGAACGAGTCACCATAGCGAACAGGATCGCCGGGATGCTTCGGAGTGAACCTCTTCCTTGAAAATCCACCAAAGGAAAATGTTGATTGCCTCGTCAGTGTCTGGATTTGTTAAAAATTTGATAGCCCCTTTTTGTATCGCATCTTGGAAAATAGTTAATAGTGCTTCCGGTAGAATATTGATCAGTGAAACTGTGTGTTCGAGATAACATTTGGGAATGCTGGGTACTTGGAACGAAAGTTGGGAGGAAATTTGCAAAGGGGGCTTCCTTTTAAATCCGCGAATCCCACGCGGCTCGTGTTTAAAAGGTCACGAGAAGAAGACAGACGGTGGGAGGAGGATCATGACTCGGGCCAGACTTTATCAGACGCTTTTTCTCTCTTTCATTCTTTCCGTTCTTTCAGTGGCAAGGAGTTAATGAACGACATGCACTCTCGCTCTCGCTCTCGCTCTTTGATGCACTGGCGTCTTGACCCACGCGTCACTATAATCACGTGGTGCATGTAAGCGTGTCCCATACTATGCGATCCGAATGTCAATGTGTTGCACTTCCCTTTTGTTCAATAACAGTCCAATGGTTTCGTGTCGATTCTTAATCGATTAATAACTTCCACGCGATGGTATCTCGAGTCGATCGACACGATATGTAAAATATAATTTTTCAGATCAAATATTCATTGCGTCAACTGCAGAGAATGCAGGGGATATTGGAATGACGTTATGATGTCACAATGACATCATTGCCCGACAGAATCTGCTGCCGGCAGAGAAGAGAATCGGCCAACGCTCCAGACAGGATATTATCGTGGTAGTCATTCATTAATTGATCCACTGTACGGGTTTTATTTAACACGAGCGTAACGAGCGTGGTTCTCAATATCTGATTGACGTACCCGGCTCGGGAACAGCTGTTCCTATGTAATTGCATTACAATGCTAATAAAACGTAATTATGGTGTCGCGCAGATGTCGCTCCCGGCACGGCTAAATGCAAATTTTTCCAACCACGATATTAAAGCTCGTTGTTGTTACCTCCTGCATCGTTTGATTCTTCGGGTTTATCACGAGACGATTTCCACACGGTTATTGCACACCTACTGTATCAGTACTTACTTCCACCTCCTGTCGGTAATTAGTTTTGAAAAAAAGATCTTCGAAACGAAGGTTTATAAAATGAACTTGACGCGAAGGAATGAGAACCGTTCGAGTGACTGTGCTATTAATTCATAGAGTTCATAATCTATTAGTTAGGTTAGCAAAAGGAGCGTTAACGAGTGTAATATGGCGGCACACGCCATCTACGTGTCATTTAATTCTGACACCCTCACACCATCGATGATCTCATGCCGCAGCCGACTTGACTTCGCTTTAATTGTTTGTTATCATTACCGAGCGCGTGCTATTGAAATTAATGTTGATCTGTCTCAGTTAACATGTGCGCTCCCATAAAACCTGCTTCCGGCGCGTTGGCCCGGCCTCACTTGATGGAATTAAGTTGCATGCGTCTCGTGTCACCACTCGTTCCCCTCGAACAACCAGTTTTTTCCTTTTCCCTTTTGCTTCGATAACACGGCTGTTTAACGTTTTTCTTTTTATTACTTATCGTTCGGAAATAAGTTTAAGTTCGATAACGATAACATGTTTAATAACAAATCAATTTTGATCGATCCAATCAAGCACTTATTCAAAGTTTCAGTTTCACCAGAGCTTGTTTAGTCTTCATAAAGTCGCGAGTTTCATTTTGTTATCGTTCAATTTGTCTCGAGTACACCGCATCTGTTGCATCAATGCACATGGTCGTCGTTTGTACTGTAGTTGAGCCACGTCTCGTCGATCGTATGGAGAACTTCCTCTCATTGATGGATGATAAACGATTCTATTCCAACGTGACCAACGAGCTCACTCATAATATGGCCATTGACCCCCAGCCAATGATTCTGATCTCTCAACCCCAGGTAGTTATTCGATCAAACGATCATGAAAAATTGAAGGATCACCAGCTACTGTACGCGTATGTCCCTTACGATACTACGCTATAACCTTATATTACTACAGCACGCTTAGCCATCGTAATAAACATTTTGTAACTAGAAATTTCCTAATAATCTCACAAGAGGGTACAGTTTTTAATTTTGCAAACAGATACAGCTATCTGTTACAGAGTCGGTCGGTAGAGGTTATGGCACCGTATCGAAGCATAATGGATGATTTTCGCGGTTGTCGAAAGCCATTAAACGGATCATCATGAATTTCACAGGCTGTTCGGGCAATCTATAATAATATCGTCGATCGACCAGCACCCATAACGACGATTGGCCGCATCTGGACCGTGGCCGATTCATAATAAACTACGATCAACGACTATATATACGCCCGCTACGGCTATACGCGATCGCCGTAGTCACTTTTTAAACATTTGGCGCTCATTAAATTGACGCTAGTAAAATTTGATCTATCGGCACACCCACGATAGGTGTAAGCAAAGATGGTTCGTAATTCGAGTGGTTTTACTCGGGTCGTCTAATTTCGAATCCATGGAAATCGTCGTGCCGCTATCCGTCTCGCACTGTGCATAATTAGAGTGAGTTATCGGCGCCAGATTTGGGGACAATGGCTGTATAAATATTCTGGTCGGGAGCGGTCCACGTACGTGGGCAGATGCGTCTCGCGGATACAGGGTGGTCCTGACTAAATGCAACGTGGATCAGAACAAGGCCGACTCGTAACGAGCGAGTCGCGATGCGCCTGTTACGGCCACGCTTGATACACGGCGATCTGTCGCGTTTTTGACGCGAGTCGTTTCTTGCCACTTTTGCACCCATCACCGAATTCTCTCCTTGCGCTTTTGTTTGCCGGCCGGATTACAACGCTCGTACTGTCTCCATCGATCTTTGTCGTCTAAATAATTTCTGCCAGTAATTAACGAATAAATTCTCAAGAAATATTACCACTTAAACCGCGGACGTTCCATCGACGCAGTTCGTAACGCGATATACTTACGACGATTGTACCTTTTACACGGGGCGCAGTCAATTTTATATGAGTTACTTTTGCGAATAAATAAGTGACCTGATGACACACACCTATTGTTGGCAGACATTGTGCATGTCTGTCAGATCTTTAAGTATTTGGATACATATCGGGTACACGACGACTCGTAGAAACAGAAAAAGCTGCAAACCATAATTACATTACACGGGTCAGGACGGTTTTACGTTAAGTACTGCTGGGACCGGAAGCGAGGTGTCAAAGGCGGTTATAAAATAAATGTAACGAGCCGTTCGATAGTAAAAAGCTAATGAGAATAGGTGCGTGCGAATGCCTGGAGACAACGCCCCAATTAACATAACACATTATGAGGAGACATTTATTTATTTATATTCGTCTCCGGAGGGACGAAGGTGGGGGGAGGGGGAGAAGGAGGTGGGCCGAGTTTTATTTATGGTCTATCAGGTTAATTAATAACGTTGCGTTCTGGCGTGTATGGAGCGTCGCGTGGAAAAATTAATTCGGTCATTAACGGATCGTATCCGTAACAGTATGATTCGTGTGCCTCGTGGTCTCACGAGACGACCGAGGAAAGATGAGTTCCGGCTCCCTTGGGTGTTTTCACGAATATCGATTAATTAACTAAAGGGAGACGTTGATACAATCAGTGGCATAGAATTTCTACGGCTTTGCCATCCATCGTGAAGCAGAATCGACACAATAATGCTCAGAAGAATGTTTAATAAATTGTTTGTAAAAAGATGGGGGATTCTTCTTTAAATTACGAGTTAGATTGTTGCTCGTAGGAAGAAGCAAAAGAAACTATCTTCAGGGGTATAAAAAATGATGTTCGCTAATTGCATAAACCAACAAGTGTAACCCAATCCAAAGTGTCTCCATAGTGGAGAGGATGGATAATTACCGTGGTACGGGCCCGAAAAGACCGATGTAACACGATCAGACCACTTCTCGAGAAAGGAAGGACCTTCCCAGACGCTCGTTCCCTGCTCGAAGGATGTCATCTCCTTTAAATTCTGGCCCTCTGCGAAACAAACGTCCACGTGGCCTATTAAAGCTCCACCTAGCGTATCCCTTTTTGCCACTTGCCACTTTGTTATTTGTATTAAAAATACTTCTCGTTTAACGAAATCTGACATAGTTTAACATCAATGAATATTAATGAAATTTAAGTTACTTCAGTTGAGACATATACTGTGTTTTACTGTATTTTATACTGCGCAAAATCCAATTTGTTAACACCAATTGTGTTATTTGTCTTGAACGTGGTATTGTATTCGTTTGTTTCAACGAATCGTACTTGTACAGCGACGGTTGTCACGATTTTTCCTCCACGGATCTGGTTATTTTAAAGTAACATTCAAACCAGCCGCAGAAATGTCGCACCTTCGGTCTTAACAACATGATAGAGTGCGAGCGACAGCCAACTTTATCATTCTTGAGCGTTGGTGGGTGCGTTAACTGCGGTGCAGGCTAGTATTTTGCTGACCCTATTAATAGATACGTCTGTGTCTATGTAGCCGCGACATTACGGATATTAATAGCCCATACATTCAACGTTATTTTCACAGGTAAAAATTCTGCAGTGAAAATTCTTACACGATATAATTCTTAAATCGACGAATCGATATTATTATAAGACCTAATATCAAGGGTTAGGCCAAATGCAAGTATAAAGCAATTTGTATGTATTAAAAATTGATGGGGTGTCTTGGTTAGGGGTAAGGCAGAGTTTTCGGTGCGCAGGAGCAATTTTAATTATTCCACGACGTTTCGTTATTACTCTTACACGTGGGAGCGAAAAAAAAAAGCCGACGTACCATGATGGATGCACCGAGATGCTGTGTTGTGTACCCGCGAACACAATGGGGCACCGTGGAAGGAAGATCTCTGCGGAACCCAAGTATAATGTTTTATGGCTACGATCAGCCGTAGAAGTATGAAGTGTCGATAGAGTGAGGCAGAAGCGAAGAGCGGCGAAGATCAAAGGGTCTATAGACACGGCGTGGTAGCTCGGGACACGGCTTACCCCTCCCACCGTATTTCCCCTTCTTCACAGCGCCGCGATTCCTCTCACTTTCGCCCGTGTGATTTCAGTTATTCTCACTGTCTCGTTTCGACTCGCTCTTTTCCACATCGAGCAAATGTTTTTTTTTCCCCCCGCTTCTTCTTCTTTTTTTCCGAGCGCTAAGCTTCCTTTGCTTCTTCGTCGCGACCGCGACTTTGCTTCTTGCCACAGTCACGCTCTTTGAGAAGAATCTGGAGGATCCTCCGGACGCGAGAATCCTATTTTCAACGAAGAAACATTAATACTTTGTAATTATACTTTTGCAAAACGTTGGATAGGGAAAGTATGTGATCTTTCTAGCTAAAATAATATAGTCCAAAACCGTGACATTGCCTGTTGGTACAGGGTCTTCCCCTACCTTTTTCCAAAGAAAGGTATACAAAGTATGAGTTTCCATGCAACGACGTCGAAAGGAGGGGAACTTTTGTAGAAAAAATCGTTTTTATGAATCGTCGCAGAAGACGTTAAGCTACTCGGTTTAAGTTGCGAATTCGTTCCGACGACGGAAACCCCGCTCAGAACGTCGCGTTTCGAAACTAATAACGGCCAATTGTCGGCGTATCGCGTACCCGCTCGTAATTGGACGAATAAATTGAAAAATTAGCAGAACGGCTCGCTGGCTCTGACTCATCAGAAGTCCCTCCAGATCTGGCGGTCTGCCGATAATAATAACAACTGGAATGTCAAACGGTCGGTTCGGACCGCAACAACTGTCCCCCGCTCCTTAATTCCCTCTCAAATTGTGAACCTAACCTAACCCCCATCGACACTATCCTGCAATGCCTATCTTCTTTATTGCGTTCAGAAGACGCGCAAGAAAAATGAACGGACGAATAGACGATTCAAATATGAATGTATCATTTTTCATTGATAAACTGATCAAGATTCAAATTGCAGATTGGGCTGGGCGCATGTTAAGGTGTTAAACCGTACGGACAGGTGTCTCTATTTAACAAGCATTGGATGAAAATGGTGGCAGATAATTATACGAATACGATGATAATAGACACGGAAGAAACGATACGAAATAAATTTGTCAAGGTAGGGAGGGGGTAGGCACGTGTAGAGGTGGTGGGACATATAGGCATTAACAATTACAATAAAAGAGCCGACGCGTGGACACGAGAGGAGACGAACTCGGCTCGGGTCTGGGTATAATTTTAATTTAAACAAATGGTCAAGAGGGCGGCATCTTTGTCCGCGTCTTGTATTATTTATGCTCGACTACTCCGTGTGCACGTGCGCCGCTGTGTCATCGGCGGGACGGGTGCGTTGCCTTATGTCGTGTCAATGTTTTCCTGAACCCCACCAGGTATGCCGTACCTGCTTTGCTTTCCTCCTCCCCCTCCCCCCTTCGCGCTATCTCTTTCTCCCCCACCAAGCATCCGACTCCGTTGTTCTTTTCTCTTGTCATCTCTCGTCGTACTCTGCCCCTTTTGCCCTGATTTATGCGATTGCGACTAGAGATGCCTCCTCCGCTCATTAGCAACTCGGTTCTTGACCTCATGCACCTTCTTTGTTGCCTTCATTTTCTACCGTTTCATCGTCATTTTTATTCAATTTTATTTACTCGCTAGAGTTACATCGATCATCTCAACAGTGTATCATTATTTTACTCTCTTTTCAGTTTGTCTCGAGCGAGGGCAAACCGAAGAGCTATCGGTGATTATTATCCCAGCCTTTGACCAGATTGTTCTTGGTTGCTCAGATCGTCACTAAATCTGGGCCACAATCGATCCGGACTTTGCCGTCCGAGGATTGGTGGACATTTAACAACATGCCTGATCACTTGTACACGTGCCTACCCATGTTCGAGACTCGAATTTCGCCAAATTTCCATTCTGTCGCCTTTCTGGCCATTTTCGTCGAGTACTGCCCATTAAATTTATATAAGGACACATGTTGTTGAACCTTTATTAGCCGATACAGGGAAGCCATGTATAGAAGCTGATGGTATTAAAGATGAACCGAAGAACCGGAGCCAGTTTAGGGGTAGCAAGGTTAAAATAGAATCATCAGGAATTCTGAGCATGACCTTAAATTAACTGGCCGATACCGATCTCTATTGATAGTCTCTCTGCGGAGGGTTCAACTGGATCCTGGAAACACGGTAATTCGTCGAAGACTTTATGACGGTCATTTCAGACGTCCTGTCGATTTCATCCGTAGCTAATTGAACGTTTTCTCACAGGGTTCAACCGAGAGGGAGAAACAGGACTCACGTGACATTTCTCGAACCCGTTTCGCGATTAGCTGGCCGATCTACTGGCGTACATGCTCCCAAACTAATTTTCCAATTAGCGGCACAGCTTAACGCTATTGTATAAAATCGAACTTTAAATGGGTTCTACAGGCGCCGTATAATGTTTCTGTCTTCGAGATAAGCGCGTGTTACTAGTGTTAAAATTCCACTACCGTAAGATTATCAGTTGGCTCATCCGAGAACATCTTAAACATACATAGAAAGGATATAATTTGAAAGAAATTTGATTTCAATTTTCTGCAAAGTGTTAATTTGATAGATTTTTGTTTCATTGTCAAAGCAATAACGAGGCATATAATTTCCTCCTCGGCATAGGTGATAACGTTTCGTGTTAAAATTTCGCTATTTACCGTCACGTGACGACGCGCGCAAACGTAGGACGCTGCACGATTCGATTGGTCGTTTAGCAGAACGATCACACGCCTGTAAAACACGAAACTCGTTTCTAGAGAGATCCGCAACAACGCTACGAGCAATTTACCCTCTCCTCGTCTGGTTGCTCGCGGGTAAGGCACTTTACACCGAAGTCTGGGGCCGTTTTATCGAATTCTGATCTCCTCCCGGTTCCTCCGTCCTTCAGCGGCGTTGAATGTGATCCGACTGATAGGCAAACACGATGCCAGATGTTGGGCCAAGGCAATTTGCGCAACGATCGATTTATGACGGTCATATACGTGCACGATGCGCTCGCCGCTTTTCCTGTTTAATGGAGCACCAATAAAGTCGTTCCTGAACGATCGCAAACCGCATACACGGGGAGATCCCTGCGGGATCATCTTTTTTTTCATGAAATTTCAAGAGGTTGAAATAAGTTTTTCGATATCACGACACTTCCATTGTCAATACTTTGTTTCGGATCTGTTGTATCGCCTCTTCCAGGCTCAGGGTTCCTTTCTCAGGTCTAGTCCTGTACTTCGCACTTTGCTTCGTTGAGTCTTCCCTCCCAGTCTAGACTGTTCAGAAATGTATTTTTCAACTTGCAAAGATTTGAAACACTTTCCGAGTGATAATGTAATAGACAAGAGCGCAAAGTTTTGGTACCATCGATCAGTGTAACAGCAGGCTGTGAACAGTTTAGAGGATATGATCGATCGGTGAAAATCTTGATCCCATCGACTGAGCGATCGGAATCCGTCAACGTCGGCGGCCTCAGGGAGTTTCCATAGGTCTTCCTCGGTTCGATACGGATACCTTCTCTTCCCTCCTTTCTTCGGAGACTTTGTCTTAGATGCTGCGAGAAGATTACAGCGTGGTAGGTGTAATCGATCGCCACACGACCAGCCGCCCAAAACCCCCGTAAGGAACACCGGCTCAGATCGGTCAGATTACAGAGAAGCGGGGCATAATGTCCAAACAGTTGCTCGTCAACAACCGTCTAACGGTCCTACAAAACGTCTACCATTACTGGTCGCATGGTCGACGCTCGGCATTCTTCGAAACTTGGATTCGAACCATCTATGCACTGTCATAGATACCGTTACAAGCGGACGACTCGGATTCTTTTGAAATCTGTCGATTCAATACAATTACTTAACTAATTACAGTAATTCCTTGAAAGGTGATTGTCAGGATAAAATCCGGAACATTAGTCAATTGAAAAGTGAGAAACTCTTCCAGAAGCAATCGCGTCTGATCCCACGGTCAAAGGTAGAAGGTAGGTAACATTCGATTTCGATGGTTGGAACGAGCTCGTCAGAGGGAAACGATAGACGTGCCGCACGATGGGTGAGGTGTACCAAGGAACGAGAAGATCTACGAATATGCGAGAGAAATAAAGAAAGATGGATGGAAAGAGCAAACGAGGTACGAAGGACGAAAGGCATCACGGGTCGCAGTTGGAAAGAGCGTGGAAGGAGAGGAGGGACGGGGGAGACACAGAGGAAACTTGTTATGCTTTGAGAGATATGGCGGAGGCCTGCGGAATACATAATTTTGTAAAGACAAAAATGCTGCGGTCGTGCCTCGGTGGAGTCGCATTTTTCCTTGTTTCACGAAATGTTCAAGCTTGCCTTTCCTCTTCCACCCCCTCTTTTTCCCATTCCTAGCTCCCTGGCTCCTTGTCCAAGCTGCTTTCCGCGCATCACCCCTCTCCTCTAGTAATGCGCCGCGGAATGAGAAACGTTTTGCAAAAAATGTATCCTCACCTTCGCTCTGCTGCCTTTGGCGGCCATATTACCTCTGCTCACATGTTACCACCGTCGTACACGTATGTTTCTTCGATATTATTTTTAACCCTCGTGCGACCACGCGGTTACAGATGTAACTATTTGCATTTCTGGGCAAAGAAATTCAACTGCTTTCGTTAAAATCTCATATTTGGCTTCCCTACATGGAAAATTGTTAAATATGGAGGCTCGACGCTTCCTGTGAAGGAAAAGAAATGATTTTAATGTTATTTTGAGGATACAGGTTGGTCCCTTTTGGTTTTCTAAACGCGTGGGTTGGTTCGACTGTTCGGGTCCCATTGTCTAAGGGGAAAGGAATTTCCTGGCAATAATTTTCAAACTAAGATATCGACGGGGTCGTAAAAAACGACAAACTATTGTCTCGAGGACAAAATGTAGCCAATAAGTGGTTGACCACGGAAATAGGCGAAACGTAGGTAACGGTCCTTCAAGAGGGGGAAAAAAAAAAGAAATTTCCATAAACACCGTTCTCGATCCTTTCGTGTGATCTCCTAGTCCCTTCCTCGTCGTTGGAGTCCCTGTTCTCCCTCGTCCCCTCTTACTTTCACGCATAGTTGAGATCCCTAACTGATTTTAGTGGTTTCCCTTTGACTTTTTGACGTCTTACAAGGGCCGACAGCCATTCAAATACTTCTGGAACCGCGTGCGGGGGTCTGTTGCCGCTATACCTAACCTTACCTAACTTTACGGACCTTTGACTCTCGTTCTTTTTCGCCTGTCGCCCCTTTTTTCCGCATCAGTTTCTGTCCGTTCGATTTTTAAACGACAGCAAGCGAATCAACCCTTAAGTACCTTGGTGAGGTGAGATTTGACCCAATCAAAGTTAAATTATTTTTGAATTCTTTTGTGTTTAAAAACAACTTCTACCAAGTAACGAGGCACAAATCAAACATTTTTGAACGAAATCCTGAGGCAATCTATTTCTATCTTCGCACCCCTGATGTACAAGGACTTCCCAGAAGATGAGGAGGATACTAAAGGCTGGTTAAAATGGCCGTGAGATTCAGAGAACCGCGAGAGGTGAACTCGCAAGCGTGGCTTCGCATTCTGGCACGTATAGCAGTTTTCAAGATAGGTATTTGATAGGATGCGGACACGTAGGCTACGTATACACGGCGACTCGGTAGATTAGGATGATATAATTACAACATTAACATAAGTCACCGGGCAGCGACGGCCACGGAATAGTAATCGTGTCGAACACGTGTGCGCGTCATCGTTGTTTCGTTTTACTGCACTTCGTTCCCGTGGATGCTGCAGCCCCACAAATGCGAGGGCATTTAGGCTGCTGCGTATTAAATTTAATATTTATCACAATCGATCCACCGTCGCTCTTCAACTTCTTCTCGATCCCGCAGAATGGCGTAGAATCATAAACTGCACGTTCATCTTTTTCTCGCAATGCAAAACTTTTCTGAAATAAAAGTTCCCGTCGAACGAATTCAGGCGGGTAAAGAAGAGCAAATAAAGTCCCAACAATTTTCAAATTGCCGTGAAATCCGCGCGATCCAAAGGGTACCGGGTCACAAAGCGAAAATCCGTTCCGCGAGCAAACAACGAGTAACAGAAAAAAAAGGAAAAAAAAAGAAAAAGAAGAAGAGACGACTGTATGAAATCAGGAGGCTGACTGGGCAACAGCCAGTTCGAAAAGTTGGATGAACTGATGAAGCAGTCAGGTGATCATAAAAGGTAGGCAAGTTGAACGTAGCTTGATGAAGAAATAAAAGTGTAGCCCGCGTCTGCCCCCTCTCTGTCCCCTGGATCCGAGCCGACCGGTCGGTAGGTACAGAAAGCACAAAGATAGGGTTGCAGAGAGGCCAGGCAGATTTCGCTTCCATCCGCTCCCCCTTTTTTTCGAGTTTATCCGAGCCACCGATCGCGTAGATTCCAAGAAGTAGCCGAAACAATATCATAACTCGTCGGCCCCTGGGTAGCCCATGGCCGTAAATAGAAATGCCTGATACTTGGCCAGCCTGTTTCGTATTCCTCCCGCGCAAACGGGGCTCCATGATAATTATGATGCGTCTGTAGAAACACGGCGATCGGTTTTTGATGTTGTCCGGTGCCGGTACCGGTCCTCGTGACTTCATTCGTGATCGAAATTCCTGATCGATCCTCGCAAACCCACGATTTTTTTTTCTGAAATTTTGTAATTCGACCACACTGCACAAGCGACTTTGACGTCAGTAGGTACTGTGAAAGTTAGCTCTGAAATCGCCACAGAGATGGCCTTGACACGATCTTCACGCCTGTAGTCCAGTTCAACTTTTGATAATTAATTCCATCGTCTGCGACAATTGCAGTCAGAAGTTCAATGTAACTTATCTAACGTTTGTGATCGGAAAAATCCTTCGATTCTTGTAATCCAATTCCAAGCGGCGCAATGAATAGGTTATCGTTCGATCCGGTCGAAGCTTGTTACAAAGAAAAAATAAACGGAGACAAGATGGGACCAGTATCGTCATCGAAGCAAGGAAGTCTCTCGAAATCTCGCCGGGTATCTTAACATTCGATCTCTCGGAGTGGAACGTGATTGCGATGCCTTATGACTTTTTCTTTTCCCTGGGTCCCCGAGTCCCGAAATATTTCTCGATATCCAGGACCGAGTCCCGCAACGGCAGGACTTATAGAGCCCATAGAAGGTTAATGATTCCCAATAAAGCATCGATACGTGGCCGTGTATCAGAGAGGTCCCATGGGACCCACGGCGCGGCGTAAGGACTCAATATAACCGTGAACAGGGGTGGCGGCGCGCCCAGGACGATGGGTCGTCTCGTAAAATAAATCGGTGACATCCTTGGAAGGCTGGTAGGGCGATTTGTGTGACGGACAACCAGCACCAGCCTCTGGCTACCAGGCTCCGTATGAAGACGTCACTTGGACTGCGGCTCCTCGTATCGGCAGAATCATTTGTCAGAAGTTTCACATCGCTCGGTTGGAGGTCTGTTTACTTGTGATCGACCCGTTGATTGACTTATTGTACGGATAGCAGACCCGTCGTCCGTCGACGTGAAAGGTGATGGCTTGACGGGCCACACACTACTGGTTCCTGATGCTAAATTGTTCTTGTACTGTAATCAAGTCTCGCTACCTTACTTTCGTAGGAAGTACCTCCTTTTATTAGTTTTTCTTTCACAGACTTCGAGATGTATCTAGCTAAAGGTGAATGTTTTTTGAAATATTCACCACCAAGTGGACTGTTCGTGTCACTGTTTTACCAGTTATTAATAATTTTGATGTCCCACCCCTAACTTTAAGAGCTACTTGTCATATCAAAAAACTAAAATAACAAAGCGAGACGCGTAGGACCGAAAAATGATATTGAATTCAAATTAAAAGTACGAAGCAGGTGGACCAGGGTTAGAAATCACCGAACCGGAGTGACCTGCCTGGGTCTCGGATGAACCATCGCAAAAACATTCAGGCTAATGATGGTCGATCGAAGGAATCGTGGTCGAAGGATAGTTGAAATGGCGCAGAAGGGCCAGCTAAGCCATAATTCAAGAAAAAGGGAGGCGAGAGGGCCAGGATGCAGTGCGTCACCCATTGTCCAAAGTCGGGTGTGGTGTCGTGGTTGTTGGAGCAACGCGTAGGATGATCTACCTGGTCCTGAAGACGACGTAACTCGTCTCTCTAATGCTAATATCGTCTCCGAAATTGTACGAAGGCGAGACGCGTCTGGTCGATGAATTTTGCGGCCATAAATCTATTAGCCACGCTCTGGACGCGCCAAGAGTCAGTCTCCTGCCTTTACAATGGATCCCCCGAAAGCAACATCTTTTAACGAAGTTAACATTTACTGCTGTTCGTTCGCGTAGTTGCGTGTAAGTGGCTTGTTCGTTCCTCCGTAGGAAGGATTTACGAGTATCAAGTAGGTCGTCGTTAGTGCCCTTCGTTTATCACGACCAAATCCGTAACAAAAGTCAGATTTCTATCGTACGGATTATTATTACATGTTCAGTTCCAAGATCGTTCCCGATCTCGACCGCGTGCGTCTTTATTTCACGCAAAGAGGACCTCTAGCTTCGAGTATAGCTTTCACAAAAATCCCGTGCGATTGTCATCGTGTCTTTATTAAAGTACCCCAGTACCTCTGAACCGCGTCCGTTCATCGGTCGTTCCGGTTAATCGGACCTCGAGATCTACCGTCCGACAAGAATTATCCAAATCATCGTTCCCCGAAAACGGTCACCGAAAACCCGTGGCCGTAAAGTCTGTCGAATGGTCCCCAGAAACACAGAAACGACGATTTCTGCATTTATGGGAGGACGTGCTCCTGTTATACCGCTGGCTGCGCCCGTATCAATCTCTTCAGCGCAGCGATGGAATTGAAATTGATACCGGGACGCTGGGACTTCTGTATCACACCCGCATCGTATTAAATCTACCGACGTTAAGTCAATTACATCGAGTCTTTATTCCCGCCTGTTGATTTGTTCGGGGTTTACGTTCGATACTGTCATTCTATTTATTACTATGAAATGTCGGGACTAAAGTAGGGGTTCAACTGGCTAAAATATTATATCGCGATCCAAAATAATTTTTTTCTTGGACACCGTTGTCACTGCCCATGTTTCTTCTTTTCAGCACGGAGGTGTAAAACGCGGAGTTTTCTCGGGGACGTAAATGCCGTAAACGCGATAAATTTCCCGTCGGGAAGGGAATTCCAAAAGTTTCCGATTCAAAAGACACCGCGCGGTAGGGGCTGAGAGGGGGTTAGGTCGACGGCGCAGCCATGAATTATGCATGAAAGCTTCGATTCGCGGATTAAGCGAGCGTAACCTATGCTTGTCCAATGTCTATTCTTCGTGCCGAAAGCCAAACCAGATCTGTCCGTGGCGAATGCCGAAAAGACTCGGACCATGAAGAACGGATAAAATCATCGAAGGAAAAGGAGATCCAGTTTCCTTTTCAATATCTTTATCCCCTATGCGCTTGATGTTGCAGGCTACCTCTTTTCTGTTACTTTTTCTTATATTTTCGAAACACGAAAAGGGAACGATTTTAATTCTTTTACCATATTTGTGGGATTTTATCGACAAAGTAGAAAGCTATTTCAGTTTCCAATTTCTAGAGTTAACAACTTCGTCTGCCAGCTCAAGGGTATCAGAGGGATTGGTGGACCCTTTCAGGGACACTGTCTGAACCAATAAGTCCCCGATGCGTAAGAAAGCGGTAAGGAATTTGGACAATAGGTGGGCAATTTCCTAGTAGCCCCGAACGCCCTAGGAACGACCCCTAATTACAAGCAGCAATTAGAAAATTGCGTCAGACCGAGGTGGACGCGATTCATCATCATCCCCTTCGTACAATCGACCTGTCCAATTCCATTCTACCTGTGAACTGAAACGCTACGGGCCAAAGGAATCGTTCGAAAATTGCGAAAGTAGCGATAAAAGGTCTCCCCAGGTATCGAGGGTGTAACTTTCGCCTAGTAAGAAAAATCACCGGACATATTTCACCCGTGCTTCACGGCAGGGGCTCCTGACTTCGATGGCTAGGCCTGATATTCGTCAGGTCTTTGAGAAATAGATCGGCGATTGGAACCATTATTTAAAAAGACGACTGCCAGATGAAGAACAGAGAACGGATTATGACGGTCGGATCTTCAAGTAAATTGGACGCTGTTTGATGCATATAGAAAATTAATAGGATAACGGAACAGAATTCTTAATATGAAATTCATCTTGATCTCTCGTTACTTCGACCTTACTCTATAACGTATTTATGCACTGGTAGACAAAATGATAATTTGCGATTTTTCTTTTTAACGAAGGTATATTTATTTATAATGGTAGATGCATCGAAGCATCGACTAAGCCCATCAAACGATGTCGCGTTGTCGATTTTTTCATTCCAAAGGCAGACAGCACACGGTGGCATCTTGGGCAGCAAGAAAAATTGATACGTGGGCCACTAATGGCCCAACAAAAAACGTATCCAACAGAAACGCGACAACAAAAGCGTATGCATATTATGAATGGATGGACGAGGCGAAGGAGGAACGGATGCCAGAAATATATTGCCTCGGTGCACCCACTCTCTCGCAAGAGTTTTGCACACGTGGTCCGGACACGAACCGTAGGGAGCAGAGTAAAGCAAAAGGGTGGGGGGAGGGGGGAGGAGGTGTAGAACCGCAGTGAAAGAAACGGAGACAAGAAGGAACCGGGGAAAAAAAAAGAAGAAGAAGAAAGAGGGGCGGGAGAAAGGAGAACAACAGAGACGAGGAGATGTAGAAAATATACGAAAAGAAAGAAATCAAAAAAAGAAATTAGGGGAGACAAAGGAAGGAAAAAGAAGGATGAAGTTGCGAAGCTCGCGCATCCCTCCTTTTTATCTGGTTTTGTGACGAGGATCAGGCGAGGCCCTGCACGACAGAAAATTAGTAAAATCCGGCGGGTAGCGCGTGGAACTGTCTGTCCCGCTGGCCAGACTTCGAATTTATAAGGAGCGAAGCGACGATTTATGCCTGGGACTTGGTTATTTATCGATTTCGATGGTGCACGCGATATCGTTGCACGGATATCGATACGTTCCTGCCTCGAGGTCCCCCGGTTCAATCTTTCCTTTTCCTTTTTCTCTCTTTCTTCTTACACTTGCCTCCGTTTCTTATTTCCATAGGTCTTTCGCTTAATGCCTTCTTCAAACACGTTTCAGATTTCTTTTTCTGCCTTTTGAACTTCACCTAACCTTAACCTTAACAGGTGCACGGTAACCGATAATTATTCATTCCTAGATATTACCAGGTAAATCAAATTTTGTCGCGGGAGGATGCAAACATGATCACAAATAATTCTATAACACATAGCTCAAAGTATAAAACAGTAGGCGTTGACCTAACCTATCTTTAACTCGACCTCCCATTACTTAACGGCGTCTGATTGCATATTTATAATTGTTGGTTAATGAATATTTAAATCGTGCGATTTATGTCATAAATCTTCTTCAAGAAAACGTTTCGGTTCAAGTACTTTTGTACTCCTGTAACATTGCGGTGTTAAACCAAAGACATTCATACGGTAGGTTCATTTGACGGCGTTTAAAGAGGACCAAATCGGTCAGGCACTTGTCTTTCTGTCCTTAAAGACCTTCACTCTTCGAGTGAAATCGTCCGTCCACTTTTTCTACGATAGATTAATACCATAAGCGGGGGAGCTTGTGAAAGACGAAAGATCAGGCCGATTACCCGCAGTGAACGGGGCGCAGTGTTAGGGACGGGAGCGGTTTGCCGTGCAATTATTAATTCCAGGAAATCGATAAGCTCAAAGAGCTGCTCCCGAAGCCGCGCTTGTAATTATTGCCGGCAGAGTAGTAGGAAGAAGAAGAGAACCAAGGAACAGCCCTCAAAGCACAATGCCACCCTCTAATCACGTATCAACTTATCGTCAAGGAGAAGACTGACATTCTCATGTTTTACCTGCACCTTAAGATTCTGTTCTTGTTTATCGGTTTTGAAGAATCCCACTTTTCCTTACAATTCCCGCTACATACGATACAAAGTGATCACACTTCAGATTGAAAATATTAATAATTTCCTGCTACCGAAGTCTTGGTCCCTTCGAACACCTAAATAACTTGTGAAATCAATCGTTTGCGTTCAGATGTGACTTCTGGTCGATTCTAGGTTCGATTGTAAACAATCGTAGACGTTAATTAACAGGATCGCGATGACTCGTTAAAATGTCTCGCGGTAAATCTCTGGTTTATTAGCTGGAACGTTTAGCTTTTTATGAAGCCAGCCAACAGACCAACCGATGGCTTGGCGCCAGACTGTTACCGCACGATTAATGTCTATTTGTATATATTTTCGAAGGACTCTAGATTCTGGTAACAGTTTATTTTCTCACGGTGAATGCTTTTAAAACGAATGCCTATGCAATTATGCTCATTTGTCCACTTACATACGGCCACAAATATTCCACAATGATATATTGATTACAATTTGTATGCATCTTCCTTTGTATTTAATTGTCAACCGCCTTATCGTGGTTAATACGAGCGAATTGATGAACACTAGAAGTATGTGTTCCCTTTAGCTGCAAACATAAACGACGATCAATTTCTGAAAATATATATCTTCAGAAGATAAATAAAGTAGAAGATTTTTGTATTCTTTAACGAAAAAAATAATACTTAAGAAAACGGATGATTAAATAGGATTATATTGAAAAATGAAAGGAAGGTACCGGAAGTGGAGTGATAGGGACCCCACGATATCGGTCGTAGTATGACCCGTAGGAACGAGCACACTCCTGACCACGGTGGGCCCTTGTCTCTGTGGTTGTGCCCTATAAGAAGTGATCGTTACTGCACGCCGCCCTATAATCTACACGGGCTAATGACGTCCATTACGTTACTGCGCGCCTTGGACTGCTCGGGTCGTTCTCTCCCTTGGCCACGGTCCCGATCTGCGACTCTGTGTATTCTCGTGCTAGTCCTATCGTAAAGAACGCAGCGAGAATTTTCACACTATAGGCCCACAGATTCTATAACCCTTCTGTCGTGGTAGCAAGGACATTCTTTGATAAACGGTACAACGAGTGTTCGTTGCGAAGAAAAAATATGGAAGTTGCGCTAAGAGTTTAGAGACTTCAACGTTTTGATGCCGGTTCATTCAGCGTTTTCCCCTTATCAGACAGATTAGTCTTCGAATTATTCGTTGGGCGATTTTAATCGTCCAACGGGATACAGTGTTTTTTTCCAGTTTCTGGATCAACGCCCTGTTCCTCGACAGCCATAACTTGGTCGAGCGAAACAGAGGAGAGGAATCTGTGTGTGGCCGAGCGGAGGCATGTATAAATACGCGAGGAGAGCCGCGTATAACAAGTTATGGCAGATAAATTTATAGCATCTCCAGTGAAACGCCATTACTTTAAATGCACCCCACTCTCTCGGTGCGCCCTATCCTTCGCGGTGCTTCTTCTTTCTGCCCACCTTTCCTCCCGCGAGGTCCGCGAGCTATCGGCTTTTACGATTTTTAAATAGCCCGCGCGAATGCCTTCGACGTTACCCGCGCCTTTTGTCCGACCTCGATCCACGGATTTCAATGATCATCCCATGGATCCCTTTCTGCTTCCCGTTCGCCAGATGGCCGTGATTTTACGGCTGGCACTTCGGTACTGGATCCTGGCGGTACCTTGGCCAGCGTCGTTTCAATGTGAGCCATTTTTTGTTACGTCGTAAAAAGTTAACGACGATAATCGCAATTTTGTTGCAATTCCTTACCGTGTCTCGGCTGAAATATCTGCCTGTCTCGATACGTGCAACCGTTTGATCTTCGAAGAACCAAAATAATCCTCAGATTGTCTCAGTTTTTTATTTTTATGACAATAATTAAAATCGAATGGATTTTGGATCGAGCTAGATTATGTTGCAGGTGGTTCCCCCAGGCACGCGAGGTAAAGAAAACGAGTCATTTGTAAACAGAGAATAATAATTAGAACAACGTGGAATAATTGTGCATATTTCTGAAAGAATCTGAAACTTGTGTCGGCGCTCAGGAAGCCGCCCTTCAGAAGACGATCAAAGTTCAACCTCCATAATCTGGCCTAATCATGGCCCGGTGCCCCGAGTCGCTAACTTCTGTGACGTGTGCCAAGTCGTGGCGGGGATTCGAGAAGAGAGCAGGATCTCTGGACGGAGATGGAAAGGGGGGAGGGGGAGACGAAGGAGGGGGAGTATCAGTATCGCTGCGAGTAGGTTGCCAGGCGGGAATAAACCGTTTATCCCATATTATAATTAGTTAAATTCTTCGGGACGTGGAGGTGTCTTTACACGTCAGTCAGCCCACTTCGCTTCCAGGCTCATCCAACCTCATCCTCTCTCCCTCCCTCCCTCCCGTCTTTCCGCCTTCTCCCCCGACAGCCGCGATCATCTCCAGCGCAGACGAGCCCAGCCGTTCCGACTTAACTCGTTCACCCTGGCCAGGTAGGGGAACTGAGGGGGATACGTAAGATATTAAACTATCTGAAAATTAGTTAAATCTTGTTTAAAAGTTGGCAGCAGAAGTATTTGCCCCGTCGCGTCGCGTCGGAGAAAATCGACAGCCGGTCCTGCAATGCGGTAAGGTTAACTCACGATGTTTCCATCGTGGAGAATCTTCACGCTGGCATTGACCAAAGATTAAAATTAAAACTTTTCTTCGCGTGTAGGAGTCGTGTAGGAAGTATCGAGGATTTGAGATGACATTTCAGGGGAAAAAAAGGAGCTTTAGATTTACGAGTAAACGATGCAGATCGACTGTCAGAAGTCCAAAGAAAAACTGGTCCAAATTCCAGAACATGGGTGGCTGGTCCTTGGGTCCAGCCGAAGCAGGAAGACAGCGCGTATAAATTAGAATCAATCAAGCCTGCTTTTCCAAACTTTCTCCAGATTAGCATCACGTCTGGCGGTTATAATTTGTGGCCAGCCCCCGCTGAGAGCCTTGCCAGGGGTGTATCTGGTCCCTTTTTAGACTGCACCCTCGTCAATATCGATACACCCGCCTTTCGGGGCCCGATGCCCGCGTCAACTTCCAACTGAAAAGCGAACGGGAACTTCTCACGGGCAGAGAGCACCGGGGCATCGCGGACGAAATTAAAATCCTGTCAGAATAATAATACCGTGTTAATCTCTCGTTCAGAATTGGACGTTCTCGATTACACGCGTGCTCGGGCCCTCGCCGTTCCGATTCGAACTCTTCGATTTTTAACCGCTACGACTTTCAAATAAATCATCCACGACCCATGGTGGGGCAGGATCCTAAGAAACAGCGAACAAAGTTACGAGATTTGATCCTTAGCTTACTTACCATTGATTTTTGCGAAATTCAAACCTACAGTTTTAACAGTTTTTGCAAATATGTTTGCACTCGTCAATTGACGAGAAATATCGACACCAGGAAATGATCTAAGTTCGAAAAGAAGAAGAACCTATAGTCGAAGGATCCTAAATTTCTGGATCGATTCATCCCTTCTTCCGAAGCAGGGGGATACTATCTAGGTATATTCCGGATTATTCGTGGGCTTCCTCTCGCGATCGAAGAAGAAGAAGGGAGGATGGCGGAGGATTTATGAAAGTAATCCGACTTCACTTGACTGCTGATCGGCGTGGGAGCCGATATAGTATTTTATTGTATGCCAAGCCTCGACGAAGAAATCAAACTTTCCGAGCAATAAAATACGACGCAACGAATACAACGTATATAAAAGGACGTGGGGTGTCACCTGTCCATATGTTCAACAGGTAACTCGCCATTGTCGAACGACTTTCTGAACAACAGATACGAGCTGGGGAGAGGGGGTGTGTGTGGTGCTTTGTGTGGGGGTGAGGAATGTGTCGATGGAGGGACGGAGGGAAGAAAACTGGTTCTCATCTATTGGACCTGAAAATCCGATTGATTCACGCGTTTTGAATCAAACGATTGCCGGCCTACGATTATCACGTATGCCTGGAATGGAATTAAACAAAATAAGTCCATGGATTTTAATTCTCTTTAAATATTATTCCCGAGCTAAATGTAATTTTGCGTGGAAATGTATTAAGTATTAAAACCCAATGCACACATCTACCAGATTTCAGATTTATACTGAATTTCAAAGGAAAGGAACAGGTACACGACCCAAACGTTACAGATTTCAGATCGATTCTCAGCATCGATATCTGAACAAGTATCCTTGGATCGGACGTTCGTTTCTTCTAAGGCGGAGAATCGATCGAAGGTCGCCCGATACACGTATAGACGGTCGAAAAATCGAATGCGTTCATCCGTCAGGCATTCCAATGAGGCAAACAAGCCGAAAGAAAGAAAGGCTGGTAGATGAAGGGGAAAAAAAGAAACGGAGAAACACACCACGAGATGTAGACGGATGGCGTGCTAGGATCGTAATCTTATTTTTTATCTACAAAACGCTACCAGAGGAGCTACCGGAGCCCCCTTAGCAGACAGGGCGTTGCCTGCAGGTCCGATCATTACCAACATTGTCCGCTAATGGATATTTATGAATGTACCAATCAACGCCATCACTACCGGGCTTCAATGCAATCAGAATCGATTATATAGATTCCGGCCACCAAACTCAACCTTCGCTCGTCCTTGCCTCGTCCTCTTCACATCTTGAATATGGCTGCTCAGCTGAGCGATCCTCGAGGAGTCCGAAAAGTTAACAACAAATGGTTGGCAGTGCGATTCCACCAAGTTCAAGAAGACAACCATTCAGGTTGCCTAAATATCCTACAACAGGAGTAACAAAAATATGATAACAAATTCTTGACTGCGAAGACAAAAAGTGATCGATTTGGCATGGAATGACCGTTCCTCGTCATAAAAGCGTGAAGATTCCTGGCTAGATAAGGGTAAAAAAGAAAACGTTCGCCATCTTTGTGGCGACCACACGCGCATTGCCGAAGGTGGAGGCTGTCGTCGATACATCCTCGTCGATACGGACACGTGTTGCCCGACACCTTTCTCCGACGTGACTATAGCCTATTCTTTTCGACCCTGCGGGCCAGCTCGTAAACATACAATGCGCACAAGCTTACACGCGATATTATACACGCTACGGTCACGCCGCGTTTAGACCCGTGACGGCATTCACCGCGTGCCGAACTGCAAACGGGTATTCGTGACTTTTTAAAATGCCCGCGATTACGTCATACGCATTGGACCCCATGAATAACACCGGGGGTCTCATTAGCTCAGTCGATCGCCCTTTGTTTCCTCCACGACACTCGGTGTAGGCGGTGAGATCAAAACCGACTGTTTTCGGAGGACACGTTCCTAGAACTTCGAGGAAGGCTTCCATGCTAAGTAAAAAAAAAAAAAAAAAAAATATTTTAACATCGTGTGGCGATTGGAGTGCATTTAGACTTCAAGCTTAGGATACCGTATGCAAATAGATCGAGCAGAAATTTTCTAAAATACCTAGTTATTGATTTTGAAATGGAAAGAAGTGAGAACTTGAACAGTTTTCAACGAAAGAGGTCTTTCACATTGATTCCAGACCACAGAAAGGTTAAAAAATCTCTCACAATGATCAGCTTAGTTAGTACAATAGATCACACCCTGAACAGTAGCGGAGAAGCATTGAATGGTCCTCAGGTTTCTGATTCCTTTGAACGCGCAGTGAACCTTTTCTCGTGGGTCTCTGGTCTCCGCTAGGAACCGACACAGATACGTTGTCGGTCGCCAATGACGACGCGGATCGGTGGATTCTGAGGCAGTGGCATCATCAGAATGAAGAACGACTCGGAGGTGTCCACCTAACGTTACTAATGATCCCGTGGGCCCCGTAGAATACATATGGAGCGGCCAGTCTGAATTAAAATCGCTCCGGCTATAGCGACAGCAACCTTACCCTCTTCTCTTCTTCTATGATTAATGGAGAGTTCACACTCAGAATGCACACACAGGATAATTAAGGGAATATATTCTGGCCACCGAGGTCCGTGTGTAGTTTGAAGGATGTAACGGGTGACAAAGATTCTTCTCGTCGATCCTTCTTCGGGAACAACCTTCGGCATCGATTCTCTTATCCGCGAATACTTTCGATTAATTTTATAACCGAGAAACGTTCAGAATGTTGCTCAGATTACATTTTCTATCATTCGCTAGTAAGTTTACCTAGAGAAATCTTGATACGTCACCCTGTATAACGTGTCTGGACGTCGGGCTTGAAGATCTGCCGCGTAACGATGCCGAGGAAGGGTGTTCAAATCATTAATTCAAGGCTTAGGTGTAAACAAACGATAATTTGATAACGTCCAGGGGCGCAGGAACTACCGAAGGGCGGATGGAATCTTACGTGATGCGTTTAAAAATGTTCGATTAACGATTAAACTGCAAAACCGACCTAGAAGACGTTCAGACGGTAGACGTCGGAGTTGTCCATGTTATGAATCTTTATTAAAATTGGAAGCGACAATGATTAGTGCGGTACCAAAATGACACGACTCGGATCTATAAATGGAGGAGGATTAAATATGAAATCGGTGATCCTTAGGATTTCAATGAACGGGAGGAGGTGGTTCTGGTACGGTAAACGTGACGCGAATTTATGACCCTCCTAATCTGTGACAAATTGGTCAGAAAAAAGTAAACGCCATCTATTAGGATCCACGTTGGACCCCAACATACAACGTCATTGAACTTACCAAACTTCACCGCAGCCAGCGTAACGGAAGAGAGAAGGAGACAACCAGATGGCGATGCTCCTACGAGTCGATGGCGGTGGTGTGTACGGGAGCGAGAAGAGCGCCATTCTTTTGTAAGAAGCTCACATAAATTGCGACACCCAAGAGTTAAAAGCAGTCTTAAATTACGTGCCGTCGACTCCTTGATGAATTGAGTGCTCCCACCTACCTCCCCCTCGCTCCTCTAGCCCCCTTCTGCCACTTCCTTTCTTGGCCTGTTCTAGCTTTCTTTGGCTAGTATACCTTGGCGATATTATACATTGTTTTTACGTTCCTCTTTATACGCTGGCCTAGGTCTCTGCAACCTTATCTCCGTCAGGTAACCGAAGCAACTGGTCGTAACGAACTGCACCACTTTTATACTCTTCAAGGGCACGCCCTTTTGCCCCGTGCGGTCAACGGGTCCTTGAATTCTTTCCAATATTTTAGAAATCAAAGGGGTTAAACTTCAGAGAAACAGCAGCGATTCCTTCGATAACTTGTATTGTATTTATTATCTTGGAATTATGTATTGCTTTCGTTATTGTGCGTTTGTAAATATCGTGGTGTGTAGTACCAATATGACCTGGCTATGAATGGACGACTAACTTTTCTTCTGGCAACAACGACGTCTTAAGCTGGTTGGCTGTATTGTTGCTGCTAATGGGACTGCAGCCTCTTCGTGGCTACCGCTTGCAGTCTAATTATGATTTATAGTCCTCTGTACCTACAGCGTTGAGCATCGAATCCTCTCTGATCGAGGGAACCTCGTAATCGTCGTCCTTTAGCGAATATTCTTCGAAATTTCAGAACGATGTTTGTTGAATATCCTCAATAACTTACTAACTTTATAATTTATTATATAATAAATAGTATACTTCGTAAGATTCCTAGAAGAAACAATCAGCATAACTTAACTTCTCCGCATGAGAATACAATGACGAGCAAATTAAAAGGGTCTTTTCCACCCACGTGCGCCGAGTAGCCATCATTAGGGCAGAGGTGTTCCGTATACGAAATCGAATGTGACATGTACCAGGTGCATCCAACACGAACGTGTTGAAATCGCATTGATTCCTCCGAACGAACTGGTCCTACAGGGTGAGGGACTTCCGGTCCCAACTCGTTTATTATTCTTGGGTGTGACGAAGCTGAGTCAACCAATGCTGGCGATGCTATCCACCTTCGACCACGAGACTTTTGCAAATAATACGTTCATCCGCATTGATCCATACGCATTGACGGGTAAAATGTTAACACGACTGTAATTTTACAGCTTGTATTAAAAGTAGAATAGACTGATACACGTTTTGGTACTTGTTGGCCAAAATTGGCTATTACCGAATCTAACCTAAATCATAATTCCGGGAAGCGATTCGCTACAGCTGTCAGCATTTCCTCGACATCTTTACGACTTTATCAGATGGTCGAACACATAATTTAATGTGTCCTTTGCGGTAGGCTACCGTTCACGTGAATTCTCAATAAGATGTTCTTTACACGACCTGAATAGAAAGAGACTCGGCTATCGAACGGAGATCTTGCAACAATTCAGGCGAGCAAAATAAAAGAGGAAATAAAAACGAAGGAAGAATGGAACGTGGGGCGTCACTGGTTACCAGGAATGGTACCAGGGTACAGAGATCAGGCTCGAACCAACCACGTGATGTATGTTCCTGTCTTGTCGTCCAGATCCACATCAAGTTCATATCATGGTAATCAAATCACCTGGCATAAATTTTTGCACATGCACAGTTATGCGCCTCGAAAATAACCACACCGAAATTGGCCAGAATCGAAAGAAGCGCGAACCGCGGGTTGATAAGGATCCCGCTTAGCGGCTTATAATTTGTGCCGTAGCGTATTAAGATGTTCAGGAGCGTATTTCGAATAGCGTAGGTGCAATTATCAAAAGAACCATACGAAAATGGCTGCGATTGTTTTCGAAGATTTGGAGAGATGTCCGATGAGCGATCGTCCGCATAATAAAAGCAACGCTACCAAGGACAATGTTTCGGAAGGAGAAGCCAAAATTCCGTGAAGTGCAGGGAAGAGGATCGTTTCGGTTCTCTGATATCACAAAGTCGGCGGTGCCTTGGTAAAAACGAAAACTGGATAATTTGTTAGGAAGAAGGCAGGCTTAACACCCGGTACAGCAACCGGCACCACGGTTAAATGGAGGTTAGGGCTGCGCGGTCCTCATCGTCCGGAATTTTATTATTCAGGTTTCTACACACCGTGCCGGTGAAATCTTTATTTGGAATCATTCCAAGAACAATAACGTATCTGCCTCCTTTCTTTTCCTCTTCCGTCGCGGCTTCCCTTCCCCCCCATCCCCCCCCCCCCACGTCCCTTCTGAAACCGACGTAACCAGCGCCAAATAAAAACTAAAGGTAACCCAGTTATTTTCTGTTTGCGCTGCCCGATGATTCCCTCAGATATGATGGCTGGTCCCGGGGTCCCCTCGTTGGTAATGCCGGCACGCGTGTATCATCGTGCATATAAATCAGTCGACGAGGATCAGATAGGATTTCAGAAATATAAAATACACGGCGATATTAAAAAACAAAAGGAGGCAAGGCCGTGGAACAAGGAAAGGCAAGCGGCCAGGCCCTGGCCTGTGAGAAAGGGGGACAGAGAAGAGGAGGGCACCATGGTGAAGGAGCTTGTCGGCGGGACAAGAGAAGCTGCAGTGATTGGTGGCCACGATTCAGCCTGTGATACAACTTGTTTACGCGAATTTCGGGCTAATTTATACGCGGTGTACCGAGCCACACCATTGGCCCCTTGGAAAACCTAGCGGACGAAACTAGTTCAATCGGATTCATCGTGGAAGAATCTTAAATCCTCTTGCACAGACATAAATGCAATCGGTTTTAATCTTTCCCTTAGTTAAAAGGAAGCGCGAACGATGAAGTACCCGACTATTAACTTCGTTCTAGGTTAGGGTCTCCCTAGGTTCTCCTAAGTCTAAAGAATGGGGACTCTCCCCCTAGGCTCATCCTCATAGGTAGTGACGTGACAGTGAAAAGAAGCAAAAATTCCTAGAATTAGAAACTAGGCTCGAGGCAAGCTTATCAGTTACCTACTGGTCAAATTACCTGTACTTGCCCTGGGTTACCGCATCTGGTTTGAAATCAAAATTACCATGGGATCTAGTTGATCTAATTACGTACATTAATTACTGATCGTATAATTCATTTTCCCGCGGGATTAAATTAACAGTTACACGTCTGAGGCGGAAGTCGGTGAACGGTTCGTCTTGTCACCGATCCCAAGCTACGCTTGTCCAAATCCCGTAACCTAGTTCCGACTATTTTTCATCGCTCGTAATAGCGTTGATAAATCAAATTAAACACGATGTTAGTGGCAGTTGCGTGGACTGGATACGAATACCGGCGAAGTGAGCCCTTAAATCATTGGCGGGCATAACGCATTGGGAGGATCAAAGAACCTCGGGAAGCAGAAGTCGCTTGTTCGTTTTCGTCCATTTTTCTTTTTTCATTTTCGCCTTTGGCCCTCCCCCTCTTCCTTTTCACGGTAGACGCTTGTAATTACCCTTCCACGTGATCTATTTAGTTTCCACGAAGTGTCATGGACCATCGAAAGGGTTCCAGCGACTCTGTTCTCGCGCGCTTTAAAAGACTTCCTGGAATAAAAGACTCGCGCAAAGAGAAAAGCTGTTGCTTCTCTGTATTTACGTTTCGAAGATTTATGCCGATGTCCCTGACGGTTATTCGACAAGATGCCCGATGCACTCGTGAACGATTGTAAAAATTTGGTTGATTAAGTTTGTAGCTTTTCCTAGAAAGAAATTTTCAAAGAAACCACTTGCAAATGAGAAAAATAGAAATTAAAGGAGACACGCATATATTCGAAAGGCGAGAAAATAAATCTCGACGAACGGTGTCGTAAATAATCGTCTATACCAGGAATTCGAATCAGACGGACAGATTAATTTCGAAAAGCGGTCTGCATACTTTGTTGGTCGGAGACGCGAAGATCCATTTCGAGTTTTCGCACTGTTTCCTTCGAATGTTCCAGAACGGGCCGTTCATAAATCTCGGAACGGACCACCCGGCACCCAAGTTTATTCCATCTCGTTCTCTACGTCTCATTGAGCACGTAGATTCGAAGAGGTACTCTCGCGATGAGCATCTTGTCCCCCGGTTTCTACGGAAAGAATTTTTCTTCGACTCTTCGTGGATCGTCGAGCCTTCTTTCGACACTCCGTCTTCTCATACGTGTTGGCAACCTCCTCTTCTTGGCGAATTAATCACCGTACATCGTTCCAACGTACACGGCGAAAGTATTACACATTATAGAAGAAGAAATTATTTGATTAGCATACAAATACAGATGGTCAATTGGAATTGATTGATTTAGTTAAGGAAGTCGAAAGGACGAAACACTCCCAGCGCCTTTATTTTCATTCCAAAGTAGAAATACTTGAAAATCGTAGCCATACGACTGGAATATAGAAAAGTAAATTATACAATTCATTGAGGAGAAGAGTTAGACAGAAGGCTGAGAGATATGGTAGCCCATAAAGGAGTAGCCAGGCATCAAAGCGACAAAGGCTGACATGCTACGCCAGTGGCCGCATAAATGCGTATGTAAAAGGGGGTCGTGGAGGTGGTGTGTAAGAAGTAAAAGCGAAGCAGCCTGCACCTGCTTCTCGGTCCATCATGCCACGTGTCACCCACGCTACTTTACTGCACTGCGAACCATGTTATGCATCCAACGGGACAAGGCGGTCCGAGGATCTATGGAGGGATTCCAGTGGTAATCGAGAGATACGCGACGGCATCGTCGCGGTATTTATTTCGACGGTACGCGCCGCGACGTCGTGCGTTGTTTCATTACGGCAGCCAGCAGCTGCCAAAGCAATTGGCTTCGACGCGCTACGAAAATATTAAGATGTACCTCACCGCTGAGAGACCACCTCCACGACGCCGACATAAATCAATGCCATGTCTTTCGCCTTTCCTAAACTCTGCCCCCTTTCCTTCAAACTTGACACCTTTTTTCTTATTTGTCTCCCGTTTGCGAAGTAATTTCGACCTTACCACGCTCGCGAATATCTCCAAAACGATGCCACCGATTCTACGGATAGACAGTTGGTAAAAATTGTTCAGCTGTCGACTTTCAGCTTTTCAGCATCGATCGATTTATTACGCGGTAACCTAACATACAAATTCAACTTGCAAACGATCGTGTTGAATCATCGGAATATCTATTAATGCACAGAGACAACTGTTTCCACGATGTAACGACACTGCGCGAAATGAATGTTGGAAGTCACGCACGGTGAACGTCATCTTGCATGTCGTTAGCGTGTTTCAGCGTGATCGAGCATCCGTTCCATGTGTAATTCATGCTCGGAGGAAAGTGATCGCGTGCCCGCTTTACGTTCTGTTCACCAGAACTCGCGAAAATGGACTCTTTAACCCAATAGAAATTGAATAACAGCCTGAACATCAAATCGTCGTCGTAACAATTAATTCGGCTTGTTTAATCAACATCAGTCGGTCATGGCGGCTAAAATGGAGTTTGTAATGACTAATAGCTGCGATGTTAGCTGCCCCAAATGCAATAATTTGAATACTGGTGAAAAATATCACTAAAATACTTGGCCATATTCTGATGCTTCATATTTTTTTCGAACATGTCCAAACACTTATGGACGTTTGAAGATACAAGCGTGCAAGTTTGATAAAAATATCAGCTTAGGGAGAACGTCTTCATGTCACTCGACGATTCACTTTGACGATTTTAGCCGGGTATAAGAAAGATGCTCGGCCCGTTCGCACTTTCATCCCCGGGGCCAAACAGAGCTCGCAGACGGCCGTCCCTCTCCCTACTCTCTCCCCTGAACAACATAGCACAGACGTCGACGGCTCGTAGTCGAAGGCGGGCCAGGATATTTCGGGCACGAAAGCCAAGAACGTGTAAACGAAGTCGCCCCCGCCTGACGTCGCGGCGCGGCTGCTTACCGGCGCATAAATCAGAATTATTACGAAGCTATTAGCGTGCCGTGGTAACACCGGTACGTGTCCTTCGTGCTATGGTAAGGTGGCTGCACTATCACCGACCCACCCCACTCTCTGTCTGCGTTCCTGCATCGGTTTAGGCTATAGGCAATAATTAATCATAAGAGCTGCTTGATTGCTCCCGCTTTCGGTTGCATTAGCATGCAGTCGCCACAACTTACGTTTTTCTCCTGTTCCATACATTTGGGATAGGTAGATGTGCGGTTAATGATAACCGGCAGGAAGTGTTCCAATATCTTTGCTGGTTAACTAATTAAAGGAAAATCTTAGCTGGTACAGAATTCTTTTGTATCTCAGCGTATATGACCCCTTTTCGATGCGAACTCATGACGCAACCGTATCAACGCGTGCAGAATACCGAACAACCTATACTCAGCCTCCATAGAATATTCATATCACGGGGCAGTTCCGATAAGATTACACTATGCCATTAACAGCGTATGGACAAGCACAGTGTTGGCATGCATCTAGGTCGACCGATCGAAATGCGCCGTGAAAATAAACGATAATTAAAAATTCGATCATCCTGGTTAGTCTTTGTTTGTTTGTTTGCAAAAAGTGGAACCACTTAATTTTCTTTTTTTTTTTGACATTGTGTCCCAGATTATCATTTGATGACATAACATTAAAGTTATAGGCTTTCTGTCCGTATGATGGAGTGCGGAATGGCATTGAAATAAGAATCGAAGGAATTCCGGCATTTAGTCTGGTCTGAAGCAGCTAGAACATCAACTTAAGGCAAACAGTAGCCAAGTATGTATACCATGTACTGACGGATGAGTTAAGCCCCAGGCTTTAAGTCCCGCGCTTAGCCCGTCAATGTCATCTCCTCGAGCTCAGCCCCTTCAGACTTATCGGGCGGCACAGTAAACGGACTGAATGTATAGAGGATCGCCCTCGAGCGTCGCGGATTTCCGCATTGTCAAGTTAGAAAATCGCGAAAATTCCACCATTCGACCGCTTCAAATTCTCTACGCCAGAACGTCTGGTTGTCGCATATTAAGTAGCCGATTTCGGAACGCGATTTCATCACATAAAGGTATCTCGAAATGACTTCACATTCCATTATCTTAAACATACTTTATTAAAAAAATGGTCTGCAAACTTGACTACTGTATTTTGTAATTACTTAATGCAACAAGTATTCTTTCGCCTCGTACTTGGTGTTACTATTTCTTCGAGCAGGTTGATGTATCTTTTATTAGGATCAACAGCCCTGCGCATAATATACGACGCACCATCTGCGACGTATTTACACGCAAACACAATGCGAGCGGACAAAGCACGTCGCTACGTTACTTTGCATTAATCTTTGTCAGTGGGTGCACTTTCACTTGGACTTTCGATTTGAGTTATCCAAAACCGACTTGAACTAATCGCAACGGCAATGCTGGGTAAACAAGTTAGGTACTTATGACGTTGAAAATGGAAGTCGGTTCAAAAACAGCCCAAGCTATAAATTAATGAGCCGGCAGACAAAACGCTTATTAAGAAAGGGCAATAATTTTGGACGGTGGTCGATTCTGCAATATGGCAGCTAATACCGTGCGAAACCCCGTGCTGTAGTAATTGTCATCCATAGACATGTAAATTACACGGCCGGATATAAATGTCAATATGACAGCCAGAATTTGCCGACGACCATAGTCCCTTGCTACCCACCATTGCCGGCTCCGGTCAAAGTGAAATCATTAGTTTGCTTAAATCAATGCGCACGTAAATGTCCGGGTTATTTATGTCCCGTCATTACGGAGACGTTCTTCACCGCCTGGGAGTCTTGTCCCCCCACTAGACCACCCTCCTTCGATCCCTCCCTGAGCTCTGAGGTGTTCTTGGCTGACGCTCAATTGTGACCCTAAGTCTTTTCGTTGCAATTTCTTTCTTTCTTTTTTTTTTTTTTTTTTTTTTAACGATACAATTCCTAATGATCTCCAAGGCAGAAAGCTGATCGCTATGGCATCAAGGTCCCTGAGTGAAATTTGAAATTTTGTTCCCTGCGTGGGAATATGTGTCAAGAAGTTGATGTGGAGAATTGTCCATCATAGTAGAACCACGTGGTCAAAGAAGAATCGGTACAAATCCAGGGTTCACAGTAAAATCACGTTAGTTGATGTTAAAGTTTCACTGAATATTTGTTATGTTGTCGCGTAAACAGTAATGAAGCGTTTCGAGATATACAACCCTATAAAACGTTCTCGGGAGCCGAAAGTAGCGAGCGTGTTGCTCGATCTCGAGAGCCAGCTTCTTGGCCCTGTCTATTATTGGTGCGCTGCTAAATGCTCACACGTGATTTACCAACATATACACCACACGCTTGTCCCTTTACATCTGATACATTCGTTAATGTTTGAACCGTGCGTGTACGAGAATTACACAGCGGGTTGACAGAAATCGGCCGTTAGCTAAAATCCCCGGCTCGATGCTTGTCCGTCTGATATCCAGTAACGTGTTACTTTGTTATTAAATTCCAGGGCTATACTGGCTGTTTTCTTCTAACCGTTAGACGTGCTAATCTAAACACTGAAATATATCGGTTTCGGCGTTTGCCCGATTCAATAAATTTCTGTCGGATGATGGGTAAAAGCTTGCTGTGCTTTACGTCGGGCATGTGTAAGCGTTGGCTAAACTTCGTACCACGATCCCATTTCGTGTCGTCTGTTACGCCGAGACTGTAAATCCATATGGTTTTCATTGTTACTGCCGTAGGCCATCACAACTTTAATGTACCTAATCGAATAACTGATGGAAAAGAGAATGATAGTTTTAATACAGCAGAAATCATAAAAACAGTATCACAGGCGTTTAATTGTTGGTAATGGAATAAACTAAAATAAAGTTCGTCGAAAATTAAGGGGGACAAGCAAACTCGTGTTTCCAAGGGTCCGATTGCTACAGGACAGCGGTAAGAACCGAATTCTAAGGCAACATAGGGTCAAAAGCAATCGACCGATAGCGAATCCATGTTGAGATAGGCATGTCTTGTAATGGGATTGATGCGGTCAGTTGGTGGAGGCTTCAGGGATTTACGAAGAGCCCTTTGGACTATCCTTTGAATCAATCCTGACGGAACGTGTCGCAATTCACCACACTGTATATCGTGTAACAAGTTGAAATTCCAAATAGGCGGAAACTGTGCCTATATTTGGAATACGACATGAAAGTAAATGCCGAGAACTCATAAAAGCGTATAAATAGTTGACGAACAGCAGCTACTGGTCAGTGAAAGTGCGTCTATCGAAAGTAA
Organism: Stelis phaeoptera; assembly: GCA_943735885.1. Taxonomy (NCBI): domain Eukaryota; kingdom Metazoa; phylum Arthropoda; class Insecta; order Hymenoptera; family Megachilidae; genus Stelis; species Stelis phaeoptera. The sequence continues at coordinate 4,438,830 of OX030946.1, forward strand.
TCACTGGATATCCTTCTAGAATGGTTATGCTGATCGCAGTTGGTGCGACCAGGTGTCAGGACTCGGCCAGGCAGGACGTAGGAATGGCAGGATGCCAGGATAGCAGTCAGCTTCGAGTCACGTACATAACAAATGATTGCAGGACGGACGAGCAAGAGGGGCCAGCGCAGCGGTGCGAGAGAAAGAGAAAGAGAGGGCTAGCTCTCGCGCGCGCAAGTTCCGTTGGTGGTCTGATGCTTCGGGCGTCGCATCGTTTGTCAAGTCGTCGATATGCCGATCCCGCGGCTCGATTACCATATTTTAACGCCACCGTTATTGGCTCGCCACCGGCTACTGGAATCTTAAAAGCTTCTCCTAGCGACCCACGGCTCTCCTTTCTTCTCCGCTTCGGGTCAAGGCTGTCCTGTCTCGTCCGTTCAATAATTCTCTTAAACGAGTCACTACGTATCAATGAATCGTGTTAAATTTTAATCCTCCGAACACAAAATATTTATTACGCTGCACACCTGGTACCTTGAGGATTCTTTTTTATCCTCCTGCACAGAATCGAAGACAGGTTGGCTCGGTTGCGTTCAGGAAGCTGTTGAACGATTCAATGAATCGTGGAAAGGAGGCGGGCGATCCTGACAAATTTTTCGGATATCGTCGATTTATCAAACGGCTACGATTCCCAAAGACCGAGGTGTCAGGGCAGGTTGACAGTGTCGGAAGGGGCTCGCGTTTCAAACGGGAAACGACGTCGAGGTAGACGTCGACGACCATTAGTCGCCGGACGATATACCTCTGATGTATTCCGATGTTGACGGAAAACCTGTAAAACGGCCTCACGCCGGCTTACCGGGGATCTATTAGCAACCGTTATAAATGGTCCAACGTCTACGTCGATGTCACCGGTGTCGTTGAAAGGAAATTGACTACTCATCCCCATCTCTCTTCACGTGGTCTCCCTCCCGACACCCACATTCCTGCCTACTCGAATCTTAGAATTTCAACGGAAATAAAATGCTACGATTCAACACGGCAAGCGTCGTAATCGTTTAACCCGTTGTTTTATGACATTTTCATCGGGTGACTAATTTATTAGAACCCTATCTCATGGAATGTACCATTTGAACCTTTACCTATCTTGCCTTTGTCCCTAACTTGACGCAGACCGCCTAAAAATCAAAACGAATCATTTTTGCAGCAAATGAACTTCTGACGAACGTGCGTTTTTTCTATAAAACGCATCGTAGACTGATATTCCACGTGATACTATAGCTTAACAAATCACCGGGGTCTGCTTCGAACACTCTGATGCGCTTATTCGAAACATGATTAAGTATCATTCACGTCCCGCTGGTTAGTAAATTGTTCGTCGGCCGAAGGTTGGCCGTCATTGACAGCAGATTGGGATCATCGACTGCGCTTGTTTCATTCAACGATCAGATACGTCGAACTTACACGATATACAGAGTGTCCTGCGTGAACGGTACGTTCAAGTAGGTGTTAGAGAGAAGGAGGGTATGAAATTTAAGACACTCGCTGTTCAGGATCTTCGTTATAGCATGACGGCACACGCTGGCAGCTTGATGCATCACGTACCCGCCACAATAATTCGTCATGACTTCTGTTCATTCGTCATTTGACGAAGGAACGGTCAGCATCGATGCGGTCTCGCGTATATATACGGCCTTCTATCGTTTGGAGAGTGTGAACTTGAGGCTCGCCGGGAAATTGATACGACGCGATAAACGTCAAGGTATCTTAGCCCGATGGAGAGAGAAAAAAAAAAGGGATTACGTTACAAGGTGTTTCACAGCTGTTTAATCGCAAAACACAACAGAAAATGATATTTCCAACTTCTGTTTCGGAACTCAGAAGCTCTTTGCTGTTCGAAGCGGGATTCCTGGAAAATTGTGTTCAGAAATTATCTAAAGATACACAGGGTCTTGGATGAGTATTGTCAGACACCGGTGCTCGAGTCAAGGAGTCGAAGATGAATCTTCAGTTTTTGTAACATCGACTGGGTGTGCTTCGATCGGCGTCTCAAGTGTTCGGGAAAGATTTCATTCAGCTATCTGTCATCTTTGGTGGTCCAAGCATTCTTTACACAAGAAATTATATTCATTCGTGGGTGGAAATTGTCTGCGAACAAATTGGTGTAATAATTACATCATGTAACTAGTGTTAATCTTAATCAATTTCTTTGAATCTGATCCTGTTTCTAAATCCAATAGTGCTTAATCATCGTTCAGAGGTGGCAGCCACGCCACGCTTTAAAAAAGGCGACAAGAAGTTCTTCTGTTAAATCACCGATTACCTGGTCGCTCCTTTGTGCAAATTAGAAATTTTCTGCCTCATTTACTCGATCACCCTCGCCGTAATTATTAATGTATTGTTACAACTTTTTGGTGTGTCTTCATCAGAAGGTTCAGGGCAAACAGCGTGTCCATAGCTTCCGTAGATGGAACCGTTAATTGGATGTTGATTCAGCAATAATTACACGTCAATTGCAACGCCATCTTTGGTGTTGTCGCGTTTGATGATTTTGATACAACACATGGTCAACAGGTATCGAACGTGCCTCGAGCAAAACGACGTTGGTGATCCCGAGTCAAGCATTTACAAAGTATTCGAGTCGAACGAAGATTCACACTTTCCTCCCTTAAAATGTCCACAGATCAATCATTTCTTTTGTCAACCTTGGCTGTAGAGACCCTGTATCCACTTGCGTTAAATGGATGGCTATTTTTAATTAAAAATAAGTCAGCTCCATTCGTTTAAATCAGATAGATTGCCGAGTCAGAATAAATCTATCGTAGATTAACCTTCACAAATTAGCTTGAGTTATCTCTTGTAGACTAGGTTAACTTATCCTTCGTAGATTAATTTAAGTTAACCTTGGTAGGTTCGGATAAGAATAGTTGTTAGCTATGGCAGCGCAGAGTACGTAAAAGTCCCCCCTATTGTTAGGAGCAACTTTACGTATCGTTCAAAGGCAAATCGCGGCTAACTTGCATGGAGAACAGAGGCTGAGCTGTAGCCAAAGGGCGAATTTGTAAGCGTGCATCATGCGACTCCGCTTGTACTCTCCCCGCCTCTCAGCCTCGCCAAAGGTGTAGCGGTCGAAAGGTAATGGTCCCAGTAATATCGGTGCTGTGTGTGGGGCCCCGAGTTGCACTACTAGTAATTGATTGGTCATACCCCCGTACCATTACTCGTTCAAACTTCGCCTCTCTCGGTTTCTCGGCCTTCCGTGACCTCTTTTTGCCGCCTCGAGGCTCTCCCTTTCTTGGACGAGGAAGTCCCCCTCGCGAAAGAAGCTGCTTTGTTACTTTAGGTTGCACACGTGACTTCCAATGTACATAGAGAAATGTTTTATTTAATAATAGCCATTTATAAATTGTCATATTATTAAAAGAGAATCTAGAAAATCACTTGTCAGGCAATTATTCGAAACGTTTGAAGGTTTCTGATTCTTTGGCACTCGCTTGTAAAGCGAACGTTAATGGTCCGTTAAAAGGCCATTTTCAGTGAACTCGAAAATGGTCATATAAAATGAACGGCGATCCCCCGCGTGCGTTCGCGCGGGACCACATTACCGATTGTACGCGATAATTATAGAATAAATAAATTCACGTCGTGTTGGAATGCGTATAATATATCTACGTCTGCCAAATGGTACCGAGATACAGTCGTATATCACCGAGCGAATTATAGGACCCTCCCGGTAACTCATTGCTCGGTGTATGTCGTTTCTAGTAATCCGTTTGGCTCGTATCCACTGCTCTTCGGTATTCAGGTATCGATGGTTTCCCAAAGAAAGGACGATTTAACACCTGAATCTTAAAACCTACGTTCTACACCCTAAAATGGAAATACGAGTAAACTGCAGCTAACGAGACATGAAAGTAAACGCGCCGAGGGCTAGTATGTCCCGAATATATTGTATGTATGTAGTTATTAAAAGATAGCAGCAGCAACTGGTTTCGAATTAAGCCATAGTATCACACTCTAACCTTACATTACAAACCTAGGCCCTAGAAGCTTACAATTACTGACATTATTTATGCATTAAACGCATTTATTAGTATATAGTGGAATGAAAATAAGACATTACCATCCAAGAAATACTTGGTTGCATTGAAAAAGGAACAAGTTGTATCTGTTGAAGGCTATTGGTTATATACAGAGTCTTATTCCTTTCATCGTTACAACAGATCTTACAGGTTTTATTCGGGGTTAAGGTGTACGAAGAGCAGACGTTTCTCTGCAGCTATACATCTTCTTGGCCAGGCTTCACGGTAATATAGAAATTCAATCGTTCAGGCAATTATGCGTTGCGGCTGTTATTATGGCCCCCTCTTTGCCCGCCAACCGGTTCATTCTGCAGCCTCGTCCACTGCATACGTGTGTGTGTGTATATATATATGTATATATATATATAATGTTTTATTGGCTTTGTTTATGACACGCCGGTGTTTCTTTATTGTCTCTTAACCGGCTATTTCGAACACCTACATTTGTCTCGGGCGTTTTTCCTTCGTCGCTTCGTAAAATTGTGAAATTTATGCTGGTCGGGCGCGGTCTACTTAAAATAGACCAAATTCGCAACACGGACGAGTATTTGATAGAGTTCAACGAGAAGACGATAAAAAACATTGCCTCATAAGAAAATTGTTTCTTATGAAAGTCATGTCCAGATTGCAATGCGACTCTCACGTTTTTCAATCGTACCTTACACTTCGGTTCTTTGGAATATTTTGCGTGAAACCGTGTTAGTTATCAAACGAATCTTTTTTTCACAATGAACAAAAGTACTCGAAAAACTTTACCTTTTTCAAATATAACGTGAACAAACGTTTTTCTGAAAGCTGCACTAATTAAGTCCGTGTGTCGCATTGTTCCGAAGATAGAGGTCATTCTGTGAACTTGTAGACACGTAGCAAGCTGTCGATGTATTTTTTATGACGGCGTATACTCCAACAGACTGCCGGAAGCAAACTGAGCCCCTTCGCGAAACATTCTTTTTTTTTTACGTCAAACGGAATGGCGAATGAAATAACGTTTGCGATCTTATCTCGTCAGGTATTTTGTCCATACCCTTCTGCATCAAAGGTTATGACCAAACCCCGGCCAAAGACTAAACACAAGTGCACGAGATTGTGTGTGCGTGTGTGTATCGAAGATCCATGTTTCGTGCGTGGGGTACGAGCATCTCGACGTAGACGTTCACAATAGCTTCTGTTTAGAGTACTTATGGTCGAAGGGGGTTGAGGGGCTGCTGGGTAACCCAAGGCAGCCATCTTATATCGAATAAATCATCGCGGACACGTCAGAGATATCATTGAGTCGGTTGACGGGGAGCATCGCTGTGTAGGATACAACGGGTGTCGCGGAAATCTTTTAATAAAAAGCGATACTTTGTTTACGAAGCGTGGTCGTTTCTGTAATTATCAAAATTCTTGAAGAATCCTAAGTCACATTTCAGATAACGCGTTTTTCTTTATAACTAAAAAGGAATTTTTTGATTTTCTACATTTGAGTCCTTGGCAACGATTCCTTACAGCCTCGGTTCTTATAAAAATATGCGTTTACATACATTTTTGAAGTACAGCAATCATATAAGAAACGTACGCTTGAAACATAAATGACAGGAGAGAAAATACACCGGGTATATTTCGAAGAGTAGCGTTACAATAGGTGGATAGTATTGCGTATCAATCAGATGCCGAGGGCCCACATTGTCTTACGCGTCAGGCGAATAAAAGGGCGCCTGGCCCTTGTGCTCGAGGCCCCCAAGTACCCAGCAGCATTGGACCACCCGGGCTGAACCTATACACCCGACAGGGATCGTATTGACTTCGTGCAAGTCTGTCGAATCGAAACCACATCCTTCAGTCGAGTGCCTTACGTTGCATCTTAGGCCATTCGAAGATGATTGGAAGGTAAAAAAGAAACAACCCTCTGACCGTTTCAAATATGACCGGTAAAGATTGTTACCTAACCTTAAAACCATGGTTCATTCTGAAATTAAAATTTTCCATTCGATGCTACTTATTAGACTCTTCCTTAATTCGTGGTGTCCGCCATAAAGTGTTGATGTTAATAGATTTTGTAAATAAGTGGCAGATTGGTCTCACCCGGTCAAAAGTTGTTCGTCGACAGGGAGGGTCAGTTCGCGAATCGAGAAGAGAGAAAAGAAGCCGAAGAACCCGCAAGGACTAAATACACTGTAGCAGACTTTTCATATAATGCGATATAATCACTCGGCATGACTACACGCTATCTGATGCACGCATGCACGCGCGTGCACACGCGCGCGGACCGTACACGAGAGGCTTCTATGCGTGCACGGAAATCAGTAGTCGGGCTGCGTTTCAATCTGGAGTGATCATTACTCACTGTTCCTGATATTACTTCAATTCAATCAGTGTCTTCCTACCGGTTGGTCCTGATTCGTGTGTAGGTCGTTCGACGACGACATTCATATTCAAAGGGTACACCTATGGCCACGCGTAGCTCAACACGGTCGGGTGATGAATGGTTCCGGCCGGTTGTGGAATGCGGTCCCGTGCGCATCGACGTTATTGGCTGATTTTTTGGTCGATCCCGTGGCCAGAAACAAGCGCACCAACATCTTATCTTTTAGAATATTTTCGGGCAGACACCATCTGGCCGACTACCGTCACGCCGTTGACGGCTATGAAATGTCGTCGATAGGTTGATAATTCTTGAAGGATTCCTGAATACCCTTGACCCTTTCGTTATTTGTTCTTCGGTAACTGACGAAACGAAGGGGTATCAGAAGCAAACGAGAATACGAGTCGTAGATAATTCAACGCGTATCCCGGTAGCCGGTCTCTGCGTCGGCCATCACAAAGACAAACTTCCGACGAGGCCCCTGAACGTTTCGTTCTGCACACAATCAAGGCGCATGCAACGCGAGGTAGAAGAAAGACAGAGGTAAGGGCTGAGGCAAGAAGAAGGAAACGGAAGGAGCCGAGTCGAATGAAACGAACAACAAAACTCGAGATTGCTGACGGATTGCCAGGGGTTGGCGCCATACCATGATTACCAATTTTGAATTACCTGCTGGCTACACGGTTGGATAATACGAGGGACACTGGATCATCCCTGAAAGAACGATCGTTCTGAGCTTAATTTGATAGAACGAGAAGAACTGTGTGCCTCGTTTTTTTTTTTTTTTTTTAATATAGACTTGGTCTATTAAGCAGCACAGAATGTTTCAAAAATATATAAATCTCCCTATAATTGAACCTTCTGTCCCTGAACGGTGGAACTGGATCAATCATGGCCCTAATCAAGTGTTTGATTTTCGCAAAGTTTTCAGTACATTGGTTTCACGATTCAGTAGTCTGGAATTATGAAGACGCATAAAGAATGTACATCCAGTTTGTCGGGATAATATATGGCAGGCATGTTTAATTCTGAACAAGTGGCTACACGGTCAATCCCAGAGAAAGATGAAGCCGGTTGATACCGAGTCCTGACTCACGAAGATTGCAGTCCAGAAATTACGAGGTCACGATCTAATCCTTCCGCGTGCATCTAATGCAAGTTGCAAATTGATTGCGCCGTGCTTATGGACAGTAGTAATCGCTTCTTCTACTGTCAGAGACAAATATAAACAATCCTGCCAAAAACAGTATGAATTTAACATTGTTGAAGTTGAAACAGTTCAGCATAGGCTCCTGAAGTTCTCATCAGGCTTCAGGTTCATCAACTTTCCTCAGACCTGTGGCTCCCTCTGACCGGACAATAAATCTTGCGGCAAGGACCGCGGCCAGTAGATTATTACCAGTCAAATCATCAAAATTATAAGGTTTGCCTGATGACGTTTCCTCAGACATCGCTGAAGATCGTCCCAACATCGCTTCGCCAAGTTAACTTTCATTTATTACGATTGCTTATGGACGCGTTTTTTTCGCGTGACAATAAATTATAGCAATTTGTCGAAATAATTCAAGTACTTAGCCTTTCCTTTCGATACAATATTCTAAAATGCTGAAACGTATCCAGTACTTTTGCACCACCGCACCGGACCTGTTTACAACTTCTTAATTATATTTTCCAATAAAAACAAGCATGTCGAGGAGCTTTCGAGGAAGGGTCTCTCCGAGGGGTGAAGGAAATGAATTGTAAAGAAATGAGCGTGGTCAGGACAGGTCCGATATTCCTTGGAGATTGGCACCGTCCCACGTCGGCGAAGAATTACAAAATTAAAATTCAATTATACGCCGAGTCCGGACGAGCGTCGTCGAGAGATTTTTCTGGAGTTTTTCTCGGAGCACGGATTCGAAAGACATCCAGGAAAATTGCGCCGCCCATTCACGGGAACCCGGATGATCGCCGGGAGACGTCGCCTGTTAAGAATGACAGGAACAATCTGGCGTTGTCGTTCGTTTCGTGCCTGATTCAAAGCATGGACTACGAAAAAAAAAAAAGAAAAAAAAAGGAAGAAAAGAAAAGAAACTCGGAACAATATCGGGAAAACTGGAAATCGGTATTTTCTGCAAATGCCGTGAAAACTGATAGCTGACGATTTGAGACATTTCTATCGCGATGATTTTTACAAAATTAAAATAAAAATCTCGAACTTCCGAGTCCTTGTTTCGTTTGTTAGGCAAAATCTTGCCTTGCAGAAATACAAACGACTTCGAGTAGCCAATTAATTATTTAATTTGAGAGCGACTCTCATTGATAGAGGGTGGTTTCAGCCAGGTCTCGTCAAAATAGGTGCTTTTGCCCTGTACTCGAGCTGCTTTCAACGTCCCCTACGTTCTCGTTGTTTGCATTTCGTTATATTCGATCGCAAATGAGAAAAAAGAGACGGGAACAATGCGAATTATGATATTTGTTTGTTCGCCGGTCAGAAGATCCCTGGGGTGTACAAGGCTTCTGCTAAGAGACCGAGAGATCGACCTTGAATTTATCTGTGCAACTCTGTACGCCACGATGAATAATTATCGAACTCTCGCGCAACATAAATATGATACACTGCGCCAGTACTGGTTCTCGCGTTGGGGGATTGGTTTAAGGAACGTTCACACGAAACGCAAAATACCTGCAACTTTGTTTGTCGTTTACTTAAACAAATTTTGTACATTTACGCTACGTTCGTGTCAAGCGGAAAATTGTAAAGTTATTTCGAAATAAATCTGAATTTTGTATTTTTGCTTAATCCTCTGACACGCGACAGGATACGAGAACAGGACAGAAATAGTGAAGAGTGTTGCGTGCCAATGCACTACGTGTCTAAAAATGTGTGCAAGGTCCCTTTTTTCTAGCGTGTCAATTGCAAACTTGACCGACAAAAGGAGCTACTTGCACGCGAATCTGTTGTTCGGTTAACGATGGAACACAATGTGTCGCGTAAGCACATATATGATTTGTCCACGAGTGTGCAATCGCGGTTACACGGGACAGTATTATAAGTGTTTTTATTCCTCTTCCGTAGGAGAAGAATTTCAACGCGAATTCCTGTGGCCACGATCGATAGGACCGAAGGAAAATTTCAATTTCGAAAGACGATAATTAGATAACGATGGCAATTCGAAGGGAATCTGTAGTTTTCCCATAAAGAGCGAGGGGTATGGTAAGTGCCGTCGGGCAAAAGGCAGAGGGGCGGGGTCAAAGCGGTACAGTAGGTGGAAATACTGGCGGCATTATCCTTTAATCAAATATATTACAGAGAATTTATCGCGGTCCGTGAATTAATTAAATGCCGAAGGCCCCGAAAGTGGAGTGGCCGCATGAAATTTAACATTCAATAAAATAAATCGCCACCCCTCGAACGGGGAACACCTACGAACCACCCCTCTTTCGCGATCTCTCCTCGGTCGCCTGCCGTTATTAACGCAGTCGTGTGAATTATTGCGTTGGCCCGATTTACGGGGGCGAGTTGTGACGCAACCAGATACCTACCCCTTCGCTCAGGGGTTAGAAACTCGACGAATTCCTGTTTCCTCGTCTCTGCTCTTTTCGATCCTTTTGCTTCTCGATTTGTCTCGGTTCTGATTCGTCTTTTACTAACCGCCACTCAATTTCTTTCCCCTTAATTTATTCATCTTCTTCTTCTCAGTTTGACCCTCAAACGCCAAGTCCCATCGATCGAGATCGTTTAATTCGACTTGGAATCGTTGCAACATTTCGCAACGTTTTCACAGAATAGTTTGCTCGTGGTAACCACGAATCTGCAGCTATCTCAGCGAATTTATTCGGCGACCTCTTTCACGCGTGCCGAGCCTGATATCGAGTCGGCCATGCTGTGAAAATTACGGGAGAATTTCGCGGACCGGAACGGAAACGCGGAGATCCTCGCCAGCTGGATAGAGATGAACAGAGAGGGCAGAACCGTGCGAGCAAGATGAAGAACAAAAGCCCGGTTTCCGCTCTCGATGTCGCGCGCTCGAGTTAATTAATCCTCTCGACGCGACATGGTCAGGTACGCTCCAGACGGGTATCTTCCTTTAATATCGATAATGCGAGAGCGGTCGTCGAGTAGAGGAGACGACTGGCTGCGGGGGGGAGGGAAAGAAAACTGAGGGTCGATGTTTAATAGATATATACGTCCAGGCTGGCTAAGCTTTTACATAATGCTGATGGTTTTAAATCATACCGCCTGTCGTGTAAAATATTCAGTGTTCGAAAAAGTTTCTGTCAAACTTTAGGAACAGTTGACACTCGAATTATCTATAGAAATCCATATTATTAGGAACCAATTTCCTGTGTGTTTGCCCTAACATCGCAGCCATAAATCACGAGGCAACGAGGATAGTGCTGATTATGCTCTTTGTCAGTATGGCTTGTTGATAAAGATAAGGGTTAAATATTGTTAATTTCTGAATAAATTGTTAGGATCTTGATTCGGATCTTGACGCCTATGGAAGGTAGGTATAATAACGTAGCGGCGTGGCCATAATATGTATATCGCGTATACGGCGACCAGCGATCCATCGTGGCGTGGAAACCGGGCAGTAAGTAATTAGGAGCCGGGTGTGGATTGAGCTAAGGCAAATATTACGTACTTGCTCGCGTACTCCCTGATACATGCACGAATGCGCATTGGCGGACGCAGTCTGAAACAGACCAGCCGTCGAAATTACATATTTATACGTGTACACGTAAGTAACCGACTCGTCGGTTCTACGTGTGCTTGTAACTTCACCACGGTTCTATTAAAATATGGATGTGTATTTGATTTCACGTTCGTCGAAGAATGCTCGCACCAGCTCCGCCATATTAAACTTCTTGCCTTTGTGTATTCTTTTTTCATCGTCAGTCCAGTATATGATTTCATTCTGCCACAGTACGCTGGCGTTGTAGCTAATTATTAACGAGACCGTTGCTTCGAAACCTAATTCCTTGGGCCAATCAATATTTTGTTATAATATTGCTAACGTGGTTAGTGCATCCTCTTTCTAATCCCAGGGATGGCCACTTTGCCCTCGTGATAATATAGATTAGTTTATTTTGTTTTAATAACGACTGAAAGTATTTTGCGTTGGAAGATAAGATCTTCGATATTTAGGATACTCCAGGATTAACCACTGGCGTGTATTAACGATTAAAATTCCCTCGTAAAATTCATCAACTATTCAATTCTAATTTCCTTTCTCCCGGGAGTTTACGTCCCTCTTTCTCTATCCTTCTCCCATTTCGCGATTAAGTGTGGCCAGCTCAACAAGGTCTGGAGGATTGTGCCTCTTTCCTGTACGTCATTTCCTATTCAACGAAGGGTGCATGCTGTCGTTTCAAAATATTATTCACTGCTACTGTAATGGGTACCTGATTACCCATAGAAAGGTCAATATTCCCTCTCACCGCTTCTCTTTTTTGGTCTACGCTTTCATTTGCTTCTCTTTCGTGCGCCAAAACCTTGACCCAAGTGGCATATTTTTAATTATCCTCCATGTGCATACAAATAAGCTCCATAAATACTTGCTCCACGCTCGCCGCGTGTAAATCAATCGTTGCCTGTTGCCGGGGCGAGGCAAAAGAAACTTGCGCGTACACGGTGACAAATTTACTAGTCCTGGTACCGTTTTGCTTTTGCGTACAGTATTTTCGATCCGATCGAACGAACGTAATAGAACGTAACTTGGCGTAATTACTTAGGAAGTCCATTATGTCGGCAGAGGGTTCATTTTCTTTTTTTCAACTTCATTCGATATACATATGAAGTTGAGATTATGCTCGCCGGTTTGTTTTTACGCTCGTTTCGCATACAATGCGTAGCACGAGTGGCCCTGTTTGTTTGAACAACTGGCTTCTGATGTACATTCATAGCGTTCGCTATTAATAGGCGTAAATGTCGCGAAGCGTACAATCGCGGAGCATAAACTTTATTCAAGATTAGACGCGTGCCACGCAACGACCATGAAAACGTGCCGAGGAGGGAGTCGTACACTTTTAGCCGGTGCGTCGATTTTTCTTATAGGTCACTTTCTTCGTCCCTATTCGCAAGATGGAATAATTCACTTCCGTCGTTTAAGTCTTCGGTCAACATTCGGGTAGCATGCTGTTTATTTTTATCGCATTCACCTCTTTCTGTCGTAAGAATTTCCAAGTATCCGATAAATTAGCTAAATAAGCTGGTACCCTTTAAAATGGATATGGGAGACGCGACAATCAAAATGTTGATCGTTTTATTACAGCATTCTCTTCTCTGTTCGATGACCGTTTGCAACTGAATCAGTTTGTTCACCGATTCGTGCCGCGTTCGCGTAACACCATGGAATTTGTGACGGTAGCCCGTGTCACGGGATCGACATTGCTCACGATCGCAGAAAATCGACTGGATTTTCCCAAGGGTGGTGAACAGGCGGGAAAGGGTGGTGCGGGACGAACATTTTCACGGATGAAAGTACCGCTGGCGGTGCATCCGGGTCCTGTAATTGATGATGCAAAGACGCATCGGAATTCTGGGCGCAGGAACGGCGAGCAATTTGAATTAGTTTTGGGCGATAAATTTGGGGAAATATCGAAGCTCCGTCGACAGTTAAAAGCTCGTAACACTCGCAAGCTACGACGAGCTTTTTTGGCCGGAAATATTTGCTTGGTTGTTGGGTATCTGCAGTCGATGAATATCGTGCGATTAATTTTCCCAGGAAATTATCCAAATCTAAGTTTAAAATAATAACCGGAACTGTAGAAAATGGCAGTAATACAGTAATTTTAATTTTAATTTTAGAACGACATCGAGCTAAGAAATGTCGTATTGGTTGGTTGAGTTCGGGTCGAGGTGATTCGTGTCGTATCGATTGCCATGATAGAATGTGTTTTGGTCGCATAGTTAGTTATCTGTACTGGTAACAACGAAGGCAATCCGAGCACGGAGGCTCCCGTGTATATCTACACGCCTTACGTGCACGTCCCGTTCGCAAAGCCTAAACCACCTTAAACCACCTTCGACTAGTTCTTCGAGGCAGTGATGGATCGAGTCGAGTTATCACCACCTCCGGAACACCTGCACCCGACCAGGACAGCCAGAAAGGGGTTGGAGAGGGTCAGAAGCTTCTACGTGCTATCGTACGCGAAGTCAAGGGGCCACTCACCCCCGGATATCTGCTGAATAAAAGTTCCGGCTTCGAGTTCGATCGATTATGACGCTGAACTTTGTTCTGAATAGGCATCGTATTTTCAATATATTACCCTACAAGAAAATTAATAAATATACCTTGATCGAATTTCTAATATAGTTAACTAGTGATTTATAAATCAGCGATGCAGAGAAATTAACGATCGAATTGAAATGCCGTACCGGTGTCAAGGTGAACAATTAACCGAATCGATGGAATTCAGTTAAACCTGTGTACGAGAAAGCAGGATTATTTGTGCAGGGGGGAGCTTTTAAAGATCGTCCTCGAAATTCTTGCCCGGTACAGGGCCGTTGGTTTTGCCGTTAAAATATCGATGCACGGATATATTTACTGCCTCGTACACCGTGTAAGTTAACCAGGAACACGATTCACCGCGCCCCTGCGGATCTCGCGCCAATACGATGAATATGCAACAAAGAATCGTGTATTAAATATCAGCAGCTGTACAGAGAGAGAACGACGACAACGTACTAGCAACCGTGTGCACGTGTGTTCGAGCACGGGATACGCTTGATTTTGCTCCTTTAAAACAAGACAATTTGTTCCAACGCTCGATACTACAGCTGCTATCAGCGGGTGGGATGTAATCTATTTTGTATATGTCCCTCTTTTGCATCCTCCATCTTCGATTATCATTTTTTCCCTCCAGTAATTAGAATTTATAATAGAATCCACATATCCTCCTTGTATTATCCTATTTGTTTTACTTTTCAAAATCAAGTCGACACCGATACAGCTAGGATTCGTATTAAATTATAATTAATATACTAATACTAAATAATTTTATGGTTGGAATGTTCTGAAAATCAGATATATTATATATTAAGTTACAGTTACAAGATTTTTAGGTAACAGAGAACAAATTCCTGACTAAATGCAGGAACAGATTAAAATTTAATTCCGTGACTTAGGCAGCGGCAGTGGTTGGCCAAACTCGGCGGGCTGATTAATTGAATTTTAATTAAATCGCGGCGGAAATATTAATTGGAAAGTCATTAAAGGTTCCGTACTGCGAGGCTCCAGGGAAAGCTCCGGTTTCCTTCGACCCGGGGTAATTACCGATTGAAAGCAACGATAGATAACTTTGGAATTATTTATGAGATCTCGCGAGGATAAATAAACGGCCCTATGAAATACTTATCCCGTGTCGGAGTTTCACACGTTCGCACTCGCATTCGGTTCAAACACAAGCACGTACCAACATTTCTGAGGAATTATTCGTAGACGATTTTCAACAAATCGATTTCCTATGCTCGCTTACGTTTCAGGAAAGTATTGGTGTATTTAACCTACTTCAAGTAATATTTGTAATGACGTAAATAAATGTTGATAATAACAGTACTTTAGTCCAATGGTACGAACTGACGAGTTTCGCATGAAGACATAAGCGAAATTCAAATGTGAGCACGATGGTATTTTTAAAGATCACTGAACCTCTAAGATTCGATCAGAAATGGCCTGAACCAGCCACGAAAGAGACAAAAAAGATGAAAAAGCCAGTGGAAGAGGCAGGACTGGAAAGTGACTCGTCGTTATGCGAAAATTATCGACGAGACCGATACACTCTTTAAAACAAAATCCCGCCTCGTAAAGTTCCTTCATTAAACGTCGAAGGTGGGCCATAAAATCGGTGATTTCGAGTAGTGTTCACACGGGAAGGGAGAAGGCGCCAGGTACGCACATGTGGATGGTGAAGGGAGAGGAAGACTTGTTGCAGACCAGATATAAACCCATAGGTTGGACAGAGTACAGGCGCCCCTTGCCCCATGCCGGTTATTGTACGTGTCGAACCCCCGTGGTGCCCTAGCACCATCTCAGGCTAACCTTCCCCCTTATCCAATGGTCCACCGTGGTCCCCCCGTCAGATACTGGTTGATTAAAATCCGCTAACCACCGCCGTACTTTGTTACTATTTATATTTTTAACGTTACCTATTCTTAATACTAATATTTTACAGTGATTACTGTAAGTATTTCTAATTAGGCAACGGGTACAGTAATCCGTAATATTCCATTCTACGTCTCTTTTCTTGTTCCAAGGTGTACATGTATTTAGCTGCTGAAGTGTTTCGTTGGAACGGTTAGATTGTTAAGCGGAATCTATGTTAGTAGCCTGGAATAGCGAGCAATTAACGCTCGATCAAATGAAATTTTCTTCGCGTGTGGCCGGCTTTGATTTGCATACGCGACCCGCAGTATTGTGACGTCACAATCGGCCCCCAAGTATCGCGTGCACGCACTCGTCAAAGGGTTAGAGGAGTATTAGTTGGTTCTGGTTGTTGTGTCGGGGTGACGGTCAATAAGTCCTCAGACTTCGTTCCACATCGAGGAATCGATCGAAACTTGGTGCTTTTAAGAAGGTCGTACTGACCCCTTGCAGTTCGCTTTTCCGCGTTTAACCTTTACACGATCGTTGCTGCCAGACTGTTTCACTTTGTCTGTAGCTTCGATAAGGCTTCTTAGAAAAGCCATGGATAAAAAGAAAAAGAAAAAAAAAACAGAAACAGATTCGATCGTCTTTGTATACCTCGCGTGAATAATTTTTTATCTAAATGGGGATCTAGGTGGAGCGACTACGAACCAGAGAGGATAATTTGTTTCTTTACGATAACGGAGATATTGGCCAGATACAAGTACCAAGATTAATTAATCTGATGCATTTTCTTTGCAAATTACTTTCTTTAGAATTTGAGCGATTTTGAAGTATAAAATAAGTGAATTCATTTGCCAATCAAAGATTTTGAGTTGTTGGATGATCTTTAAAAAAAAAAAATTATCTGTACGTAATTGGAGGGATCAAGTGAGAACCGCTGGTTCGTGGGCGAATTTACTGCCGCCAGGTTGGCACTAATATAAAGGGGGTTTGATAATGATCTTAAATTATCGATCCAATTGTTTATACGCCGGCGCAATTCTATTTAATGCCACTAGCCAAGCCGACTCACCTATGTACCTGGCCGCTATTCTATTCGAACCTAACACTTTTCTCATCATTTCGTCTAAATAAAACGGGAATTTTATCCAAACAGAAAATTCTCCTCATTTTATCGTGAAATTAGCATATAAACGATTCTTTATGTCATTCGTGGTTTAGAAAAGTATTCGAAGCGTAGTGTGAAACGAAATGAAATACGACTTGGGCCTTCAAGCAGTCAGAATCCACCAATTAACGTGAAAGTGAGATTCACTTTGAGATAGCAACTTTCTTTGCTAGTGTGTGAACAAAGAGAACGATGCTCTTAGAAGAAAGGCCCCCTTTAAATGCTGTTTGATCGCGATTAAACGTGAAACAATTGAAATTTCAATAAACCCGAAGTAACAGTACCATTTACAATTCACTTCCATAAATCGCAGACCCATAACGAAATTAAGTTCTAAAAATATAATATTTCTTTTCTTAATTTGTGCTAAAGGGTTAAATCGCAAGTTTATTTTTTGCAGCTCTCCCAAGCGAGAGAAGCATCGGAGTCTTTTGTCCCCATTTTTATTTCACCCGGCAAAGAAAAATGAAAACCGATGGCGGGGAATGTCGTTGGTCCGGTATTAATTGGAAACGCATTAGAGCTAATGATCGATGAATAGATTGTGATCTGAACGTCGTTAATGTGAACCTAACAATTTAATGACAGACGCCCGACGACCGGCCATTATTTAACAAGACCTTTTTCCCCGGTACGTGACTGGTCAATTTTTTTTCAACAGCCATCACCGTTTGCCGACGATTCTTAGTCATTTGTGGAAAAAAGTTATTTCTTTTCGTCGAATAGTGACAAATTTTAACGTCTACGCGAAACAATTGATTATTAATGTGTTTATTTCAAAAATCTATCAGTTTCGCTGTTCGTATGGATTATCAGTGACCCTTTCAAGGCAGTCAACGCGTTAATACAACATGTTTAAACGAAACTCTTGCCTCTGCATTCGACGGAAAATGCGAGTGCTATTTTTGCGCATGTTTTTCATGTTACGCTAGACTAACTAACGATCCCTGATACGAACCGTGTGGAGATTTATTTCTCCTGATACCGTCTCCTAATTATCGTACTAACTTCTCGAGGCTGAGCCGAGGCTTAACCGACGCTCAGGAATATCGGAGTCCTTACGAGAATCGATCGACGAATAAAAACTTCACCCCACTACCATTTATACCTGTGACTATCGTGCACGTTTCAAAATTATGTATCACCATTTCGTCCAATGAAGCTTACGAGTACTATTATTCCAGGATTATGATCAAACTGTATTTTAACCAGTGCATTTTATCCTGCTGTTCTTCTCACTTGAGTTTCGCATTAATATCTCTTAAGATCACATTGATGACGTTATTATTTTACACGCGATTAATGTTTAACGATCCAGTATCGTACGAATTGAATGACGCTAACATCGCACGGATAACAATAAATACCAGATTACCATTCTGTTTGGCTGGTTGAGAATCCAGGTGTGTTCATAGCCGGGCATAGCAGGTACTAAGTAAAGGGCAGTTGGCAGTGGGGTTCGTTCGGCGTCCTTTTAAATTCGGAGTTACACGAGACTAAAATCGATCGAGCGAATTCCCCGCTCTGTATTGAGTAGTTTATTGCTTTCATGCATTTGCATGCTAAGTAGTCGCGTGCTTACGAGTAATACCAGCGTCCCTGATACCATACACCCCCCCAGGCTAAGAATGGCCTATCTAGCCTTCGGTCTTCGATATTGCAGCCGGTGGGACACTTATAAATTGAGATTTTATCAGACCGTAAGTCGGGGATTACGAACGGACCAACGGAAACGTTATATGCGCCGTGGCGGACTACGGCTCGTGTCTATACATCACCAGCTCCTTTTCCGCCTTTTTGCAAAACGGCTCGCTCGCGACGCCACCTGCGCATTTCGTCGTTGATACGTTTCGCCTAAGAAATCGTCGGGGATAAAACTGAAAAATTTCATTCTTTTGACGACCACCATCACCACCTGGCCGTTAACGCGACCCCGGTATCTCGAAAGATTAGCCGAACGTCCAGCCAAAGAAACATCGACCCTCCACTTTTCTTTTTTTTTTTTTTTTGACTTTACAGTCAATGCATACGGTTTAAACAGACTATCGTCTTTCTAAAGGTGATCAAAGTTAAGGGCTAACATCGTTTCCATCCCCCATGACCGAAAAACGGTCGTGTACAGACGAGGTTGGTGTCTTGGCGGGTCAGAGAAGTAGCTGTGCTTCGTTCATTTCACGATTTTAAACGAGCCCGAGACTTTATTGTTCAAGGGGAGAATCGTATAACTGAAACAAAGGTGAAACTAAACCGCAAAGAAGAGAATCCAATCGGTTCGTGTCCGAAACTGTCGGGACCACGCTCCGCAAGGGTCTCCCCTTTATATTGCCGAAGGGTTGCGTGCGCTCAGACGCGATCGGAGGCACCGTAATTTCCTATCATGTAATCGTTCGTTTCGAATCTTCAACGCCGCGTGGACTTCCTTACAATTTCACTTCGGCCAAACAGACCCGCCACGCTTTCCGGATATACAGCGCCTTCGGAAACTTCATAATCAAATCCCACCCCCGACAAAAAAAGATTGAGGCTCGGATAGCAACGATCACGAAAATACGTTGTGGAACCAATATTTCTTCAAGAAGTACCGAGAATAATTTCTACGTCACTTCAAGACGTTTTAGCTTGGAGTTGAAGAAATTTTAAACGCAGAACGGAGGACAAAAATTGCGATAAAATAATTTAATTTGATTCATGGTTCATCTGCGTGCGTACTATCTGTCACTTTAGATCGCTTTTGGAGCGCAGCAGGGGGCGCTGGGAAACAAGCGGACAATAAGAACACGCTTGAAAAGTTGTCGTTTACAATCGACACTTAAAGGTTTCAAAGGGAGGAAGAGTACTGTAGAGTATGGTTGACGTCTTACTGGGTGGAAGCAGAAATTCTAATTTCCGAATTGGAGGCAGGATTAACCCTACGGCATAATCGTACCTTTATCAATAGGGGATCGTAATGAGTTCGTAGATAATGGCGGCCTATCAGTCTTCAACCCAGGAACAATGATGGATGTACAAGCCAGTGTTTTCGTGATCCCGTGACAACTCCAGGGGCAACGTTGCCCTCCCACTTTTTCTTTCTCACGAAGGCAAACGATGCCCCTCGATAATTCTCGAATTTCCAAACTTTAAACTGTTTCAAATATATCAAAATAAATTAAAGACGAATGCATCAATTATTATTATCGTTGAAAGAAAAATATCTTTACAGAAATGGAGGATAAGAGGTCTGAGTCTCTTTACGTGTTTCTTAACACTGCAAGAATTGTTTTGAATTCCGTGAAACAGAAAACATTCACCAGGTGTTTGCAACCGGAAAAAGCAGTTCAAAACCATAGTCACAGAAAGAACCGCCATTTACAATAGGACACATTTAAAGGTTATTCATTCTTCAAGGCATAACAAAAAGTATTGCGTGATATTAAAAATAAAAATAAAACGGGGAATGTTTGAAGAAAAGAGTTCAGCGTTGTTAGCGAACAGAAGGACGAACGAGTAGGTCCCCAAGAAAGTTAACGTAGCCTGTAGATTGTAAAGATACTCGACCTGCAGAAAATTCTATGGAATAAGCTTTCAATTAATTTTTACCCCTGACATAAGCACAGAAGACTAATAATCACGTCAAACATACTAATAACCATACACTGCCATTTCGACGAAACGAAAATTCTAATTTTCAATGAGAAATTTTGAAAATCCACAAAATTCTTTCCCAACGTGCTTGATCAGACAAAATGCAGCCCCAAAAGCAATAGACGAGTCCAAGAAACAAGACAACTCTCCGAGGAAAAAAGAGAAAGAAAAATGATCGGGCATTCCGGAGAATTTTCTCAACCGAACTGACGAAACGGGAATTCACAACATTTCTTTGGCACAAGCGGTAAGAAGTCAACCCAATGAGGGTTGAAGTGGCGGCTGCAGCGACGGAAGTGCTCATTCCCTCCCCCTCCCCACTCCGCTCTCGTCACGTCGTTTTCCCCCTGTTTCCTTCATTTTCGATTACGCATGAGCGACCGCGTAAAAATTAAAAAGGAATCCACGAGAATGAGCGCTCGGATTAAAAGCCGCGGAGCGCTCGAGTATTTTTCCCCCAATTCCCAGCTCCTACGCTTATCCGGCACCCTTTTTTTCTGAATTTCTCCCACCCTCCTGCGCCCATCTAGCTAACCCCTCATAGCACAAGGCGATAAAATGGGCCACTATGCGGCACGAAAAAATTTTACAATCAAGCCCAGACAAGAAGCTAGTCCTGGCCTCAGTGGTGCATAGTCTGCACCGGCGATTCAAAGCTGGCGGCAGAGGGGTGATTCTCGGGGTAGACGTCGGCGTAGATGGCGGAGAGCCACTCACTCTACCGCACACGCCTCGGATATAATAAGTCACGTGACATTAATATTTGAAAGCAGTCGGTACGTGGATTGCATTCGGAGTGGCTCCGTTTCTACCTCGCAATATTCCTTTCCTTCCTTCCTTCCTTCCTTCCTTCCTGCCTGCCTGCCTGCCTTCCTTCCGTTGATTTCTTCGCGAGCATCCACGCTCTTCTCTTTCTCTTTTCTTCTACTTCGGCACTCGTCAACTGGTATCACCTTCGCTAACCCCGACCATCGTCCCTAAGGAACAGCTGCAATTTCTACTCTTGTTTCGTGGTGTACGTTCTGGGGGTATCGAATCGATTTGTATGCAATATTTTTATAATGATTTTTCAGGTCACTCTGACTTCTATCTGTTTAATTAACTGTAGGATGAGCAATTCGTATGGACAATCATTGCTTTGGTCTTGAACCGAGGAACAGTTGCAGTTGGCTTCATCCAGGGACGTATATTGATACTTAAGGTAATTACAATGATAGTTGAGGATACTTTTACTGGTCAGCCCATCCTTAGGTCCCTGAGAGAACAAGCTATCTCTAGAAATTCTTTTCTCCGTGGCGAATAATTTGAACGGAAGAATGTCGGGCTGCAGACGACGGTTCGTGCGAAACAACGTGACAACAAGCATTTTTCTCGATTTCGAAATCGTACATTCGTCTTCCGTCAGTTTATTCACGCGACCCGACCCGAGAACTGTAATTTTTCCTTCGGGGGGAAAAAATGGCTTCCGGCACGCTATCGACGCTCAGGCGATTCCTCGCAGCCGTGAATTCAAATTGATTTTTCAAAACTAGAACCGCAGTCGGTCACAGTCTTTCGAGTTTCAATTATTTGTTAAAAAATACTAAAAAAAAAATATTATTTTCAAATGGAGCAATCACAACGTTATAAAGAATTAAAAGCTAAGTGCACGTTTTGAAAAGAAAAAGAAGACGGTGGTGTATTTTTCTTGAGCCTCGTTTCGCGATATATTTCCGAGGGGGTTGGGGCGAGCGGATGCAGTCTTAGAAATGGAATACTCCACTTTATGCTTTATGCGATAGATCAGCTGGCAGGGCTGTCATACGAAGCTTCGTGTCCCGGGGATAAAGTAAGATAGACGGATACCTTCGTGTATGCGGATACGCCGCGGATAAATTCAACGTTACGTCCCGCGGCTTTGCCGTTTTATCTATACCCCACGCCCCCTTCCTTCCGTCCCCGTATATATTTGCCTGTTTCGCAGAGGTGCTCAAGCATTCTTTGAGGAAAAAATACGTCTAAAGTGGTTCGCGGTTGCGAAATATCCTTTTTGCTTCACATCTCTCTGCCATTTTTAAATTCGAACTGCACAGTAAAGTAGCCAATGATTGGCCCCTTGAACAAATTTGCGTTATAAAATTCAAGGGTTTCTCTCTCCGACCAGTGTTGATTTTTGAATACCGAAAAACAGAGATACTCGTCATCGGTGAGAATAGGTGAACCGTAAGAAAGCAGCAGGGTGTCGTGCAATCTTCTCAAAGTACAGGCAGAAAACAAAAGGAACTTTTCACTGTTTGGCGGTCGAATATAAACAAACCGCACGGTCGGAATTCCTGTTCCTTTCGTCCTGAAAAGCGTCCAGGTATTTCATTAAGCAGCATACTGTCGAGGGTAAGCAGCGTTTAATGAAATATCATCGCGTATCGTACAAATGAGTTTCCTCCGCCCCCTTAGCCCCCGGCCGTGTGCCCACCGGCACGAAAAATCTCGGTTTGACCCGGCCACGCTTGTTTCGCCATAAAATGTATAGCTTAAGTAAATATCGAGGAAAGGACGTGGTTAGGGTATGGGAAAGAGCCGCGTACAAGGTGCGTGGAGGAAGGGCGGGGGGTAGAGAGACGATGGAGGGATCGTGGAAATCGTGAAAAATACCGCGCCAGTCTCGAGTATCCTTTCGAGTACGATTAGCGTACTCGTAGCGACGTTCTGCCGTTATCAATTCTCCAGAGAACGCCAATAAAAGAGACAAAGGTAGAGTCAGAGAAAGAGGGGCGGGCGGGAGAGTTAGGTAGGTGAAGCAGGGAGAGGGAGGATGGAGGCTACTACCGCACTTCTGCAACCGCGTACATACGTCATATTCGGGGAGGAGTTTTTTTTTTTTTGCTTCACGATTCTCCGGAAGAGAGCAAGAGATAACTGAAAAACGACCGGCAAGGAGAGGGACGGAGAGGCACACGAGCACCACTATGTACCCCTATGTTTTATGCATCCCTTCGCCTGCAACTTACTCCCAAGGTCGATTCCTTCGAGATGCTGGCCTTTCTTTTCAAAGTATGCACGGCGATTTGGAATTCTATCTGTATTATGCAACGTCCTCTTCACCCACCTGCATTGTTTCAAATATGAACGTCGCCGTTCGAGGAACGTTCTGATCGCGAAAAAATTGCAAACGGACAACTTTCACCCCCCACCCTCCGTGTAATTAACACTTTGACGTCAGCACGTTAATAGATCCTGCAAACTTCGAATTCCTGGCTTGGGTTAAAAAATTTTATTGTTTTACAATCGAAATAACGTGATGTAAGAAAAAAACATTCTGCAAACAATACGAAATTAATCTGTCAATTTCGTATCGCTGTTAGTAGTCTAACAAGAATCATTAAAGGCTTTATCGTATAATAATTATAGGAAGATTCAGAACGTTTAAGTCGTAAAAATTGTTGTTCCGCGGAATCGTCGATCGTTAATCCGGTCCGATGAGCATCGGCGTGGATTTTCAGCACGAAAAATCCTGATCGTTTTTGTTCGTTAGCCCGTGCCCTTCGATCGAGCTAAATTATAGACTGTTGATTACCACGAACCGAGAAGGGCAGGGGTTTTTTTCTTTCGCAAGAAAACTATAGCCGAATGATCGACTCCTCTCGAATCTCTCGGCTTCGTAGCTCGTTAGACGGGGCGAGAATAAAGTACTCCCAGGCAAATATTACTGACTTATTTTGTCTTGATACAATGTTACCGGGTCGAAAACGGGGGGGAGTCGTAAAGTCCGGGAGATTTTTTATTAATGCCTCGACCCTTCTGCAATCTATTATACATCGAGAAAGTTAACGACAGAAAAGAAACAATCAGAAATTTACCTGGTCTTTCATTCTTTTGCGAGAGACATATTAACAATCAACAGCGTATCTAAATCTTGAATAACCATTCTTGGTCACTCGTCGAGATTTCTTTATCTTTATGGTTAGAACGATGAAGAATGCCGACCGTGAAGCAAGGTTTTTCGGCTTTGACCGTGATAATTATTGTCTTCTGTAAGTTCAAACGGGTCTGGCCAGCTGATCTATAGATCCAGATTATTAGACGCGTGCAGCTCGGCATTCAGGTCGAGCACCTGCTTCACCTGTTGCCGCAAAACATTATCTCTTCGGCTACGTTTCGCGGCGCTCATTTCTCACCGATAAATGACAGAAAACTATTTCGTACCGCTGTCGCTTCTCATTTTCTCGTCCTCGAGCTCTTTTTATGATCGGAGATCCAATATTATGACAGTGTTACATGGAATGTGTAACGTGTAATGTTAAATGATAACATTACAAATGATATGGACACCATGAATTTTATAGCCCTATATTCTTGTCCATACTTAAAAGGAACTTATTCGTCGTGTAGAAATTTATTGTTGGTGTCAGTGCAGTTCAGTTAATGATGGTTCATAGAAATTTAGAATGTGATTAGCTAATTACGTATAGTTATATATACATCAGAATGATTATGTTACAGTCTTATGAAGATTCGTATGATATTCGCAAGAAAAAAGAAAGAATATTTACTTCCGAGAAGAGTGGAACGCTCGAAAGAGTCCGGTTAGTTGCTGAAGTGGCCGCTGGTGGCGCCAGCAATCAGCAGCATTGTTCCTTCGCGGCATAATTTTTGCTTTCTGCCCTTTCGAGAAAATAGACAACACAGTTATGGGAAAACATTAACCCCACAATTCTGGTATAACCTAGATTTATTTAAAGACCGTCAAACAAAAGGTTATTCCCCAGTTCGAAATATCTTCTTCTATCGAAATAATTTCCAATTCTGATTGAGAAGAGTTTATTTTTCAGTTATCTTATCTTCATAAAATCTATCAGTTTGTTAAATTGAGTTAACAAAACGACATGTTGACTCACTTCACAGAACGATAGAAAGATACGTCATAAATAAAGCGTCGCTAAACTTGAAAGGATCGGCCTCGTTATCCTTCTAGGCGCATCGAATCCAGAAGTAAATATCGTTCCAAGAACAGAAAACGATTCAACGGGAAGATTCTGACGAAAATCAACGCCGGCCTGGACGATCATGCATGTAACGATCAATCCAGTCTAATGACGGTCCAGGTTAGAAGAATGAAACGACGAAGAGCGGCTTTGAAACCGAAGGCAAAAAATGCCGATAGGCAAAGATCAAGGTCCTTATAAAGGTGGAATTGATTGATGATTACGAGTCGATAATTAAAAACCAACTTAGCGACCCCTTCCTACTAATTAAGAAGGCTGAAAGCTCCTACAGATTTCTTTTTTAAAAATCGCACATGTTCTGAAATTTACACGATTGAATAAATAAAATAAAATTCCTTTGTTGGAACCAGCATATCTTGAAGATTTTCTGTATCGCGTGTAATCAGGATTCTCCACCCCTGAACAAAGTAACTATTAAATCTCCACGATTAGCTTTTTCCTCCATGAAGCGTCTAAAACTGTTCCCTGAACGATGAGGGCGGAACTGGCGTGTATACGTGGTAACGGTTACTCGTATCCCTTTTAATGGCCAAGAATTAGAGGATATGTGGGACCAATGGTTCGCAGACCGTACGATTATTAGAAATGCGATGGGCTTCAGTTCGAAGTCTCTAATGGAAATATAATTGTCATCGTCGTTCGGAAGACTCATCAGACATCGGACGCGTCGAAGCAGATTTAAGGATCGCCATGGGAAAGATATTCAAGGTTGCATATCACGAAATACATGCGATATTAATTTCCAGACGGCAAGAAAATAGCAAAATTAAAACAAAAAAAAAAGACAAAAAAAAACGGAAAATTCTGTAAGAATTCATCGAGTCCTTTGTTATTTTCAATAAATAATCAAAAGCTACGACCATGTAGTTGATAAATAAATTAGCCTGCTTTGCTGGACGTATAAATTACAAGGAAGAATGAAATTTATAATCGACCCGGCAACCTTTTATACAGGCCTGTATATCGTATCTTAATACGGGTTGGTTCATCGACCAGTTTACCCTTATCGTAACGAACGATCGAGCTTTAATTGGCCGATTCGTCATTCCACGACGAATTTGATTATCAAACTTATCGTGGCTGCTACTTGCACGCGAATGACTCACACTGTGAACCCCCTCTTAAAACCTTGAGGGAGATAATACCGAGCTAACAATTAATAGTACGGTTCATTTTTTCATGATATTCATGAGTAATCAAATTTGTTCTCCCCTTAGCTGGTCGAAGAATGATCAATTCTGTTACCAGCATCGAGCAGGTTTGACCAACTCGTTGCCCTGAAAGGAGCATGTCTGCCCAGGGGCGCCAAAAGAAGGTAATTTTTTTTTCAATATGTGTAGTCACATCGGACAAGTTTTATTTGACAATTTAATACAAACAGAGGAATCTATACAACACTCTGTATAGATCTGTTAAAAAATTGACGTGTCTGGCAAGATTCGTAAGATACATATTCAAGGGGATGGGATGATCGCGGAGGCTAATGTCAGTTTGATGAAATTATAATACCAGAGGACTAGTGGACTGTCAAATGATCGGCTATTAGGCGCAAAGGCAGCGAGTTTTGGCACGGTCGACTGATGTCGATATAATAGTGCGATTCTTCGAACAGTGGATTTCGAAAGACCGTGTGTATATTACAAGTAAAAGTTGGATTTGTGCAGCCATAGAATCCGCTCGTTAACCGAGACTATTACTTCGTTATTGAGATCTGGAACGACCGTGTTTTCAGCAATTCCGAACGACTGTAAATTAACATTATTACCCGCTGAACGTGATACGGACAAATTCGAAATTAACTATTTTTACTGTTCCTGCCACCCACCAGTTGCGGACCACCCTGTAGAATTAAACAGATTTGAGCACGTACTTGCAAATCTATCGCAATCATTTGATTTGTTATTGGCATGCATGCTCGTAACAAATCCCAGATCGCTCGATACTTGCGCGTGATACATTTACGCGATATTAAAAGGCAATGATCGCGTCTGCATGGTAACTAGGGCTCTCAATCGGCACTTTTTTCATATTTACGACACGACAGTTCATAAAATCTTAATTTTCCCCTCGTAAAACGTACGCACGACACAGAATCGTAAGTACATATTTATTATCAAGTACATTAATTGTTCAAACTGGAAGCAAAGATAGGGTTCAATCGATCTTGTAACAAAATGTACGATATTATTCTATAGAATGTTCGTAGCCCCACGCTTCGTCGATTTTTGCATAATAAAATTACAATTTCATTTATCAAACAAACGAGCTGATAAACAAGCCAAATATATTTGACGAGGCTACATCTAACGCGTATACGAAATAAGCTTTCGGGTAGATAGTGCATTACGAAAACCAGTTTTTGGAAAACGTTTTTGGCACGTACGTATTTTGTGCGATGTATTTTTCTCTATGGTGCCATGAACGTCGCGGGGAGTCAGAGCTACGTATACGCCATATGTTCTTTTATTTGCACGCTGTATCGGTTGATATGCAAATGGTTCTGGGTCCACGGGCGAAGGCAGATAAAATGTTTTATTCGCAGGACAAATGGTGAGTAAAGACCGGTGGAATAAAAAAGAACGGTGCTCTTGTTAATCAATCTCTGATGGATTAGCAAGCACCGTAACGTACATACATCAGCCGACACCTCTACTGTTTTATTTATTTATTTAAAAATGTGGCCAGCCTTGGTACAGCAATATCAAACTTTGACACGATTGATAAGTTCAAAATAATATCGAATTTGAATTGGAAGCCATGTTTGGAGGACACATTGACCCAGGTCACATAGTGCTGAAGAAAACCGCGGATTATTCAACGAATGTTTATAAATTAGACATTTGTAATTAAATCGTGCGCCTGTCGCTTTATCGAATGTAACGAACAGATGCTGTTGTCAGGTGGAAATTGTTTTCGACCCGAAGTACGGTGGCTGTTTATCGAAATTCGGAAATCGAACTGCAGGATGAACCACAAAAGTGGTCGCACCAGTCATAGCTCTTCCATTTGTTCGTTGTTTAAATGACAGCAAATTGCTTGTACTCTGTAAGACTTGCGCTATTTTGTCCCACCAATGACTCGGGATTAAAAGTGAAAAACCCCGAAAATTTCACCGAAGTATTGAAAATCGAAACAAAGTGTTGATCGGCGCGAGATTATTTTGTCCCATACCTGCACGAAGAGAGGAGAGATCCAAAGGACCCGGTCGGTTGATTGCAAAATAATTGAACGGTCTGTGCGATCGGTCGGTCTCGAATCTATCGGTCTGATTGGCCGGTACCCAGGTCCACCGCGATGGGTTGCGGGTCCGGTAATGCGTTTTTAAAGACCATCTCGTCGTGTGTGGACCCAAGAGGGCGGGATCAACGCGAGAAACATCGATGCGGCCTGGGTTTCATCGTTGATGGATCACCGGCACCGATCGGGCACCGCCAAACTAATCAATAATCATGCTCCTTCGACCGGCAGCTATTACCTAGCCTGCAGCACCAGGATCATCATTTCTCTTAGTCCCCCCCACCCCCTCCCCTTCGGCCACCTCCACCATTTCGTTTCTTCGTCTTCGAGGCACCTCCGCGCACAGTAATGACAAGTTATCATTATAAACGTATTACGAGTGGGCCCCGTTTCACCTGGTTCTCCTTCAACGTCTTTTCCCTGAACCGTACAGAGAACGACGCTTCCGCGCAGATACGCATCTACCGGTTTTTCGGGCGCAGCTGATCGGTTGGTCAATCGGCCACGCTCGAGGGAGTCCCTGGCCAACACGATTTCACCTGTTGCAGGGTTATCGATATTATCGTGGACCGTAACGGTCTCGGTTGCAACCTCTGATCGGGAACGCGACCAGGCCTTTCGATGGAAACTCGTCATATGGAACGATCGCTCGCGTATCAAACTGCGGACTCTGCCATCTTGGAAACGGTTGTACGCGCAAGGGCCTAGCCTCCTGAAATGATCACACGTGGTAGGGCACACTGTAACGTGGATTGCTAACCCTTTGCAAATACAGAGCTTGTATCGTTGTAGGACGCGTATTGTTTTAATAATGTAAGTTTCGATTTCGAAGCAATCGAGAGAGAAAGTAATGGATGGATGAAGAGGGTTGTTACGCGTCCCATCAGCATATTACGATAAATACCATAAAATCGTAAGTAATTAGACGCCATTGTAAGCTCGCGTTCGCTTATCGTAACGAATTTTTAAATTACAAGGGACATTAAGGTACAACGCGTAACGTTAGAACGAGTTCGATACAATTACCACATAATTACAAGAAGACATGTAGATCAGCCTATACAATGGACGATCAGAATGTTCCCACGTTAGCATTAACATCGCTATTAATTCGCGCAAGTAACAGGCCACGTTGATTACCCTAGCTATCCTGGCCAATTAATGGACGTTCCACGGCGTAACATCGAATCTGCTCGGTACTGACCGAGCACTTTTAATCACTGGATTAAAAACAAAGACAGAAATCGCGACTTTGTTCCATCGGCATCCTGCGAGCTGTCATACCCCTCCTCGTTATATTTGCCCCGTGATGCATATCAGTTTCGAATAAGGAAAATAATCGTAACCTGCTCCAGTGAAACCTATTCGCGGATCGAATGAACAAATCCCCTTAGACGATATCATTATGCAAATGGTGTGAACGCATTCAGCAACCATGTTTGGTCGCCATTTCCTGTTGTCTTATTAGCATTTCAGCAAAGGCATGACTCTGTTGGGCATCAGCAACCAGTATAACGATTAATTTTATTAACAAAGGGCTGGTTGAGTACCGTGCGTCGACGACCTCCCAGACGATTTTTTTTTTAGTACCTACAGGGTCTAAAGCCGAAGCACCATGTGTCGCCGACTTTCCGGACGTACCAATCGGTATACGTAGCGCTAAAAACAAGTTGACAGAGGGTGGAGAACGTTTATTTCCCATAGTAAAGGTACAAATTAACGCTGCTTTTTTTTTGTCACACGTTATCGTGATAACGTTTAAAGGCAACAAAGCCGATGGTACGAGGGAAAATTCAAAGAGTAGGAGGGTAATCCTCTGAACGGAGGAAGGAAACGCGTTCGGGACGTTTCACAGGCATCGTTCCCGGGGGAAGCTATCGGCTCGTGTATCGAGAGGAGGGTGAGCGAACGGTTACGGAAAGGGAGAATCGACGGGGGGAGGCGGGGGTGTGAGGAAAACTGATGGGGGGAGGGCATGCAACAAGTAGTTCGGTTTTCAAAGCCCATTGAAATTGATGGCTTTCCCATACCTAACCTCCCCCCCTTGCGAATCTGTGCCGGTGGTTCGAGCTTACAATACAGCCAAGCTTTTATCGATATTGCAATGACGGGGGGTTGAACAGGTGGTGGAACGAGTGGGAACTGATAACGAAGGACGAGAGGTAGCTTACCGGTTTTATTACTGCATTTTCACCTTGTCATAGCTTCTCGCTTCGGCTCTTTATAAGCTATCGAACATCCAACTCTAATCCCCCTCTTTCTCTCTCACGTGTTTGCTCGTTTTTTTCTCCCCCTTTCGTTTGCGTTACGCTTTTCCAAACGATATCGACCGTCGCCAAGAGGATAAACGAAACTTCACTCGATTACATAACATTTACCCTCGTCTAGTCGACGCTGAGTCTACTTTAACCACAATTGGATGCTTAGATTTATTCCTATTTTCTCTGCATTTGTATTTCCATTCGATCGTTTGTGTGTGCCAGAAATCGAATCAGGGATAATTGAATCCCACGATGGGAGACAATTTATTGAAGTAGCCAGAATTGAACGATTCGGCGGAACGAGATGATTAAACCCGTGTCCAATTTATTTTTCGATAACGAGAATGTTATATGGGTATCACTGAACGTTGTACCGTTTATCGTTTTAGGCCAATTCCAATAGGATCGTGCTGGTGGAAAATGAAGGTAGGAAATGGATTACTACCCCGTTTATGAATTTTCTAGTTGGCTGAAATTATTGTTAATCATATCGGACGCGTTTACAAAGTAATGGAAATCATTGCATGCATGGGTTAAAAGTGGTTTGATTTACATGGTATTTCAGTGTTCGAGACAATAACTTCGAAAGTGTATTGCACCAGACGGAACGAGAATCAGGAGGTTGAACAAAGCGATGCACGTATGTATGTACGAGCGAGGATTAAAGACAGATGATTGGTAGTTCCGGTTCTCACACTGTGCAAAACAAATAACTGGCACTAACGAGAGCCAATCAATAACCGACAGATAACGACCAGTTTTGCAGGAGAAACTCCGCCCTTGAAATCTTGCAGACACCTCCAAAGAAACCGCTCCTCCATCGGTTTCACAATCTTTGGAACCTTAACGAGTTCTTGGAAATGGATACCGTAGTTATTCCTTACACTGATCGTATTAAAATTTTCGATCGGTTGCGCTAATTTCACGAAACTTTCATTCCTCTATCGATTTCGTTTCAAGACTTACCGGGTGTGTCGTCAGCCGAAGCATTTATCTGCGGGACGCACCTGGTGCGTCGTGGCTTTGTAATGTGCCAATTTGCATATTTTCTGGAATGCTGTAGTGTACTATTGCCTCGAATGCAATTTTGATTTAAAAAAAAACACCAATTATGACTTTAAAATACAGATATTACTTATTATATTTCTTGCATATTATGTTAAACTGTAACACGAATAGTAAAAATAGGTAATTTTACACTTTGTCTTTTATAAATAATGGCGAGTAAAGTGATTCGACGTGATTATTAGACGCTACCGGTTAAGCACGATACAAAACCATAGCGGGTTGTTGAAGGGTTCAAGTCTCACAGAGTGGTTGCGACTATAAGATTGAAAAAGAGAAATAAATTATTCCATGGAAGGAGAAACACGTGCAAGAAACGATTCCTAGAGGGGCAACGGGCATGACTACGATAACAATGGTACACAGGAATCTGTCAATCCACATACGTGTCTTTCATGAAAGCGGTTTCCTCCTTGTCCGGGCATCCGGGTGCCCCATCATAGCTAATGACATGCACTGACTCTTTTTCTCGTAGACGACGCATTGAAAACCGAACGAATTATTCACCACTCGAAACACTTGTTACATTTCGGTATTGTGTCTTCTACCGCCCCTCTTCCTGCCCCAACTATGATTAATATAAAATAAAAGATTGTCGGTGTATCCGGTCTCGTTGAACCCTTCGATGTCCCCTCGCTACAGTTTCTTTTTTTCTCGATTATTCCGCGTAATTTGTCGGTCAAGTCGCCATGGCTAGTTAAGTGTTATTTCATGGTTATTGTCCAAGTGAATCGTTTCCGATCTGCCTGCAATTCACCGATTTGCGCTCGTTCTTCGATCATTTTTCTGCTACCAGACTTTATTTGTTTAAAACCTCGTCGAATGCGTGCACGTATTTTAACCCATCGTGGACAACGTTCGATCGAAATTTCACTTATTTCGAATCAGGTCGTGTAGCGAATTTCCGGTTGGTGGGAAATCCGGTTTTCCCTAACCAGCCGGGGAAAGGACGACGGCATGATTGGAAAACGTGCGATGGTCGACCGGTTCGTGTCTGGAGGAACGGAAATAAGAGCTCTCCCGAAGGAATTTCCTTTTACCCTCGCGACCTGAAACCGAACGGTAGTTGTGAATCCCTTAAAAAACGGATTTACAACCTGTTGCTACTCAAAGGGGGGAGGGGGTGCACTTAAATATGCCCCTCGATATTGAAAGAATATCCGAAACAGAGGGCGGACTTTTCCTTTCCTTCGAAACCGCCTCCGATACCTTGTAAATATAAATATCCGGATATTGAGTGGAAGATTGTCGAAGATTACAGGGGTAAAAAAAATTCTGTTCGTAGCGATAAAAGGGCTCCCTTCTGCATACAAAATGGATTCTGCACCATAACAATAGTACTTTACCTATAAACCTTTATTAACTATACCCAGAATGGTTTACAATCTAATATGGCCCAATCCCAAATTTCTTAAATATGTGCCCAAAAATCCCGTTCACCGATTTTCATTTGTCTCTCCCCTAAAAAAGATTGTAAAGGTATCCAAAGCTAACGTACGCCATTTTATCTTAAAAAGGATTTTACCCCGACCGAATAAAAGCAACAAAATTCCCCCGATTCGACGCATCCTCATAAATACACCGTGTCACCTGTAGCTCGATCAAATCTGATAGTGGTTTCAGCTCACTTCTAGCGTGGACTTGACGGGATGGGACGAGGGAGCGGGAGAGGTCGTCGATCGATGAGCTTCAGCACAGTCAGAGCGGCAGGGAGTGTGAGTTTCGATGGAAAGAGACGGGGCAGTCCGTGGGGTAGCTTGTGCACGATTCACCCCTGGCTGATATCGAGGCGGTTACGCGAAGCTTCAACGTTAATCACATATCCACACATACGAGTACCCGCTGTTTGTTTGCCCATTGACGGCTCTAATGAATAGCAAAATCGAGATTCTGCGTTACGCACAGATAAAATACAGGACAATCTTGAAAGAAATCAGTTGCAATAAATATTTCCTGTGATTTTAAACAGAACTACGGTTGCCTAACCTTCAAAGACTGCTTCGTCTTGTGTATCTGAGCCTTTGGAGGTGTATACCGTAAAGGTTTCGAAGAGCAAAGACGAAGAGCAAACGTTACGAGGCAACTTCCTTCAATCTTCCTTGCCAAATCGAGTCCTTTGCATACGGCTGGTAGCACAGATGACAACAACAATGTCCGAGCGGAAGTAATTTCCGAGATGAGCGGCCAAGCCTTGGCTCGCAATAGTGGTTGAACAGTCAAAGTGGGCTCATTTCGGCATACATGCCAGATACCGCGAAGGGACGCTGCGGAGGAAAGGTCATATCCTGTCCACCTCTGGTGTCCTGAACTGGTCGCGCATTAAAGCTACGGCAAAAGTAATTTTCTGAAGAAGCCACGCAAAGTACCGGCCAACGTTGGAAAAGTGTGAGAAAAACCTTGCTCGGTGTCCCTGAGAAATTCGTGGTTCCCCCACACACAAGGTTTATTTGTCGTCGGGTTTGATCGTTACTTTTTTTCTGTGATACAGAGAAACGGACTTAATCAGAACTTAATTAGAAATGTTTAATTCCCGTGAAAAGTACGTCTTCGGCGTCCGTTTGAACGAGATACATATCACGGTTGCACCAGCGAATGATCAACCAGGTCAGCTACTGAGAAAGGAAGAACATAACAGTAATTTCGACCTAAATTACTGCTATTACCACATGGACAAATAGTTTATTTAACATTAGCTGCTGCTACTACTATTAACACCAGTTAGCCCCATTTTGTATTATTTTACCTTACACGTAAGCAAATAATAAATATCCAATTTTAATTTGCACTCCTATTTTTTTCCAAATTTTAGATATCCAATACGTTTTGGAATTTTTCGTCCAAGTACATTTTTGTTTAAAAAAAGAACAGGACAGGTTTTGTTTTAATTATAAAATGTCAGATCAGACCAACCGGATATTCAGGTTGGATACAATAGTACGTATTCCCATAATGAAGTAAAATTCCGTCGAGAGGCTATTCACTCAAGCGTAAAGTGTAAAGCTCGTAAAACAGACCTTGAAGAATTGTGTTCAGCAACGCATCCACTGTGCGTGAATCGTTTCCTTCCTTGTGAAACCAATAAAAACGTCTACGAGCTATATCCTCTCGTTAATAAACGAGCAAATATAACAATAAAAATATCATATTATGGTTAATAATATCGACAGAACATTATAACGTATTACGTGCTGCGCACACTATACTGCACACTATAGTACAATCAAGAAATTGATTAGAGCTTCTTAAACAGTGGCGTTGAAATCCCTCAACAGGAGATACGACAAACGTGATTCGGCAAGAAATCCCTGCCCCGTTGTTGCATCGACGCAGACGATGACTTGTCGCTTTCTGATGCACGTGACTGGAGGACAATGAATCTTTTCTCGCCTCGACGACGTACCAATCACTGGCCTGTCACAATACGATCGACCGTGATCATTCATGAATGAGAAGAGAGTGACGACGCTCGGCTACTGTACCACCGAGAAGGGATCTATTCAACGGCTTAAAACGCAGTCACGATCTTGCACGTGATCGTGATTTCGTGTTGTGGATTTTGTTCTTAGGGTTGCTGTCATTCCTGGGTTAGGATAATTTCGTCAACCGCGCCGCGGTACAATGCGATACAAAAAAAAAAAAAAAGAAGAAGCTCCAAAGTGTCATCAGGAGGAGCAAACAACGTTCGCTCAACACAAGTCACGATGTTTTTTTAGCGATACAAATATTATCCTAAGTGTTATCAAGATCCCTCACGATGGGATAACTTATAATTTGTAAGAAAATGATAAAATAACAATAATTGAATGGGTATCCTTGGTTCTGGATGAAACTTGTGTGCAGACGTGGGATCACGTGTGATCGCGAGGTGGCCAATCCCGAAGGAAAACAGAAAAGGCGACGGGAATTTAAAATGCATACACCTAGGTCCATAATTCGATTAACCTAAGCGAAAATGCACTCATTTGCAGCGTGCATATATAACAAATGAAATCTCCTGCATAGTAATTCCATTCGGAATACGAAAGTGGAGGATGCGCCGCGGGGTCGTAGCTACGTACGACGTCGGACACGGAGGGTTGGAGGGTTGGGGGTTGTGGGGCTGGTCTGCTACAGAGTGGGTGGTGGTAGAGAGAGGGCGGATTAAAAATGTAATCCAATAATAACGCGTCTCTGGTGCCCGTGGAAGTACGTTGGTACATATACGTAGGAAGATAGTAGCGTAGAAATAAGGGATGTTTCCCCGTAACATAATTGGGCCACGTAGCAACGTGTCATTTTTATCCCCATCCATGGTTCATACTATGATTACAAATTCTTTGAAACGTGCAAACAAATAAAGGGGTGAAATTCCCTCCTTAATAGGGGCTTGTTCAATTCTACAAATTTCTTGAAATTTAATAACCACCATAGCCCGCAAATAACAATTTCTGTTATTGCAACACACACTATCTTATAGATTAGTTACTCGTATTTCCCTTCAAAAGAAATACCTGCATTTCTATGGCTTTGTTTCATGTTTTACTTTGCTGGGGGATTTTGCCGTTTGATCACCGAATAAAGTCTGTCATAGTTCTCAGAAAGTAGAAGGTTTAGGTTTCATTTTACCTTTTATTGCAATAATTCTGGACAAATTTGAAGAAAGTTATGGTACTTTGAAGTTCGACAACTTACGGTTGTATTCAAAGGATGCAATAAATTTGGACACCACCCAGGATTCAGGCTAGGTACGACACTGCCCCGGCATGCTATGAGCCGAGTACGTGCCAGCGCCTACATATATCTGTAATGTTGGGTACGTACACCTCCGGATGAATCTTGAGGCAGTGAAAATATCACGATGTCCGCTGCCACCGGAGCGTAGCTGGACGAGGGGATGAACCGAAACGGGTAGATGGAGTCCATTAGCGGACCTGTGAGAATGTGTGTGATTATACACCCCCTCTCGCCAGTCCACTCAATAATGCATCATCCTTCTCTATTCGAGGACCTCAACCCCCAGCTCGCGTATGACCTCTCCCAGGGAGACTCTTCCTTGCGTCCGCTCCCATCCCCTTTCACACTGGTCACCACCCTTTAATCGTGGGTCCACCTTCCGTGTGCAGCATCGCAGCTGCTTATTACTGTTATGGCTTTGATTTGCAAAGGATGGAAAAAGCTTGAGAATCCAGGGCGCTTAGTATCCAAGAATCGAGTTTCATTTTTAGCGAAGTTCAGAAACTCCCGAAGCACTTTAATTTCATAACTCGAAATTATATGTGATAGCAGCAGATTTTCTTCGTTTTTGAAGGATTTATGGAGATCAAAGCTATGGTTCCTAAGAAAACATGGATTCATAGAAAAATATTGATCGAAAGTATTTCGTGCAATGCTTCCTTTGGCAAGTGAAGAATCAACTTCCAACGAAATTGATTTTCGCTTAAAACTCGTCCAGTTCCATGGAGGCAGCACGATTCTCGCCCGGAGGCTCTTCAATGTGAGACGACACTGAAATAATACTTGATACAGGTGGTGGCTAAAAGAGAGACACGAAATGCACAGCCCATCTCTCCCCGTTGGTCCGGACAGATTAACGGCTAATCCGTACGGGAACGTGGAATTGTTGAGAGAAAAGCGGAAATGCTAATCTCTCGATGGGTATCCCTGGGATACCTACGCACTGCGCCCGGATAGTCCTCCATTTTCACGTGTGTCTTCGCGCGCGACCACCAAGACACGCGAAGAAGCGTGCGCGAGCGTGTGTTTAAGTACGTTTGCCCGGATTGCGTGCGAGCTGCGAGGAAACGACGCTTCAACGCGTCCAACAAATCCTCTTGCTACGTTCCGCTCCTGTCTGTTGAACGACATTTCACAAATGCGAAACGGATTATTTTGCTGGGAAGAACTATCGAGCAAAATTACATGCTTTGTATAATTTTTAACGAGTTAAGTTCCTAAAATGATAGAACCACTAGCGACAGTGCTATTTCATCTTCCACGCATCCAATCAATCTCTCCTGTTTCGAGTAAGGACCAGTGACAGACATGGCGACGACGAACACCTCCGTGACTTATAATTGTATTTTCCCGGCAGAGACGCGCGTCAGGAAGAACGAAATCAATCCTTCGGTTAATGGGGGCAACGGGAAAGCTTTCAGCTAACCAATCCTCCTCCGTTTGCCCATCGCGTCTGATCTATTCTTCGGCTAATCTGTTGATTATACGAGGCCGTCTGGCAATACGTTATCGGCAGCTCTTGCCGTATATCTCCGCTCCTACGGGAAACTGAACACGTATCTTCCAGAGGAGATCGCTGAAATGCCCTTTGCGAGAAGACGTTTCCACCCTGTCCTCCCGGAACCGGTCATCTTGGATCAACTTAATGGAGCATGAAAGTGAATTATTTCCGATATCACGGGCAATTCTTTGATAAGCGTTGTTTATTTAAATAAGTGAAACTTCGAGCTGGCTATGAAGCATCTAGTTTGTTTAGAAGCTCTGATCCACCGACGACGACCGTTGGTACTTTTTCTGTTTCATTTGGAACATTGTTTAAGGAGGAGGTGACCCGCTTAGCTGGTTTCTTCAAGTCGATAGTTTCCGTTCCGACGAAACGACCGAAAGAATAAGAAGAGCGGATCGTTGTTCTTTATTCCTCGCTCGACGACAAACGACGGATTGCTTCAGATGCCAGTGCACGGCCGTTAACGGAAACCACGGGGCAATTACCTGGCTGATAGTATCGTAGGACTTAACCTACTATCACTTTGGTTTATTGCGAGTTATATTTCAGCACGTGGGAACCGCCTACGGTTTTCAATGGGGACCCCGTGTGCGAAGATGGTTGCCCAATGATCGTCCGATAACGATTTCAGATCGACGGAAACCCAGTTTTCCATAAGACGCAATCGTCCCGTCTAATTACTCGCTCGAATGCCGTTGATGACACGAAAGGGAAAACACGACAAGAAAAGTTTCGACGTTAACTACCAACTGTTTCACACGTGTGCATCCAGGACGTTCATTGTCTTTCGCATGCGAGGATACAATTCGATTTTTCCAATTTATCATCGAATGCGATATTCACTCAGGAAGACAAAGAAGAATTTAGGTTAGGTTCAATATATCGTAGATGGCGCAAGATACCGACGGAAGAAAGACCGGCGATTAACGAAGCATCCACGTGAAAGCCACAACTTGAATATTTTAATTGTTAGAGCAAATATGGAAGTGTACTTCCAGTACCGGTTGTAGGTGGCGCTTTTACGAAGGCAAGGTTACGTACGGAGAAAATCCAAGGTCTCGAATATTTCCGTTTACGCAGTAGTCAAGCAGTTTGACACAATTTTATACTGTTACGCTCGAGTCGATACGACAGATGGCTGACTCATAGGAGAGTCTCTAAATTAATTATCAAGGCGATGCATCGACGAGCGCGATTAAGTCCAGATAAACTGGTTCTATTACGACAGGAGAAACTCGAGTTTCGTGGATTTTTGTGTTCCTTATTTGCATACGCTGTTAAGCGTGAGAATTAGAAAACGCGGTGAACATAAAGCGAATTTAATTAGCTGTAACATTGTTGTTTCGGGTCCTTTTTCTTTTTATTTTTTTTTTTTTTTTCACTTCGATGGTCGACCTTCGTTTTTCCCAACAACCAGCCGAGCGAATTAATGATTTATCATTGATATTATCTATTCCACTTTAATATTAACGACGGTAACTTTACTCCCGTGCATAATCTTAACGACTTTTTCCCCGACGATTTATCACAGGCAAATTACATCTTCGATGATTTATCGCCGGGCCTCTACGTAAGATAGGATTACCTACGTAAACGTTAAAGAAGCTAACGCACCTTCGCCTTCGTGTATTTAACTTTCTCGAGATAACCGCCGTGGCAACATCGATAACCGCAGAATGCAGGCGACTCTGTCGCCTTTAATAACACCGAACGAAATCCCTGAAATTTATTCGATGTACTCTATGGGACAGGTGATGATTTCTTGATGAATTTTCAACAAATTTCATTCTACGTTAGGTACCAGGCGATAACTTCATTGGCATAATGAATATTTCTGTCCAGACAGTGTTGGGTACTTTAGCTTTGTTAAAAGTAGCAACAGGCCCTTGTGATAGTTACGCCAATGGCGTGGATGATTGTAATTAAATTTTTTATATCCTTGTTAAATAACGAAAATATAATTAAAAATTCGTTAGAATTGGTAATAATGTTACTACGTGATAAGTTATAATTGAACTTGTAAACAGCTTAGATAGTTAGAGTAATAAACACGTAGTACAGGCTATCAGGGTAAATTAATGAAATGCAACAGTTGCAAAATGATAAGATGTTTTGATATAAAACAAAGACATTGGAACAGAAGTACATTATTAATTAGTTTCTAATTCAGAGTGAAAATTACGGTCGTCATTAGCGAGTCATTATCGCGATACAACGTTACACGGTGATCCCGACATTAGTATCAGCTTTGTAATTAAAAGCGAGCGTGCGGATAGCCGTATCGCAGAAGAAAGTCAACCAACCGTGTATTTCGCGATAATTTTGGAATGCAACTACGCTTCTTTAGTGAATCATTCAGAAATTACGGCAAACATCTTTTTCTTTTTTCTCTCTTTTCCCGACCAGTCGTATCTTCTGCTTCGTGAATCGTTATCAACCGGTAAAAAAAAAAACACACACACACACACCGTAATTTATTAACACATTAAGATTTATATCGTGCGATGTTATCGGAATAAAAAATTAATTCTAACACGTCCACACCATCGAACGAATCAATTTCGGAAATGAAGAAAGTATACCTTTTCATTTGAACGGGGATACGAAGTGTTGGACAAATCTGAAACAGAGATACAGGTGTTGTAAATTTCAACACCGTGGAACACCTGTCCACCGGTGCATACCCGTCGGAGTCATCACGTTTCACAGTTTCACCTGATAATTACTTGCTGTGCAAACGCAGGGAGATGATCAACATTGCCCATCCGCTTATCTTCGTCCAATACGCGTTCCTGACACGAATTTACGTTATCACCTCGAAAAGAATAGTTGTCCATTGTGAACAGCTTCATTATTTTCTTTCATTCAGATCTACGTGGGAATAGGTATACTGCTTCAGGTCTGGCCGTGATCAGGTTACCGACTGATTTGTCCACGAAATGATAACGTTCAAGGTTCGCAATCGAGCCAATTAATTCGAGGCAACTTTGGGGGGTCTGTATAGTTACATCAGCCACATCCGCGAAGATAGTGGTCCCGCGTGAAGAGCCGCGAGTTGAATAGACTGTCGGCTAATTAGCATACAATAAGAACAGGTAGGATAGATCGGACTTGGGTAAACGAGTCAGAAAGTCGAGCCTGTACAGCCAGCACCCATCACCTCCTTTCAGTTGATATCAAACGCTCACGATCAGCACCCCTGCCTACACTTCTTCCAGAATAACCTGCGCCCCCGCCCCCGTCCCCCTTTTCCTCACCGTTGGCGCTTCTTGTTCCATAACAACAGGTCTGGCCTAGCCGTTTGACTTAATCAGTAATCGCTAATTGCTTACCTGACGCGGTTTGGCTTAACGGACGAGGAAACGTATGCAAATCGCCAGCGAATTATCTCTCCCAAACAATTAGACGAGTATTCTTACTCGCGCGTATAATGCCACTTCCGCTTGAGCCAACAACGATCCTCTCTTTGTAGCTAATGCTACACGAGGACTATTTTATTCGATTGTTTCGCAATTAAACTCCTAATATGCTAATGATACCTAGGATGACCCAATCGAAGTTTCTCGTTATCTTTAATTTTTTAAGCTCGGACGAATGTTATCAAAATTTCTGAATTTGAGCTAAATATTAATTGCTACAGAAATGAATTTTTATATTACGCTTACGATGCAGGATAGCGGAAATAAAAAATGAAGGCGGTACCGTGTCCTCTCCCCTTAAGCTAATCGCAGTCGCTGCTTCTTATTAGCATGTTTTATCGTTCTATCGAAGAGCCCCAGACTGTTTAACGCAATCTAGCCTACCGACCATTATTAACGTTATCAGCTACTGAATAACAAACAGCTGTTCTCAGGTACAACGGTCCACTGCCTTAAACGGGTTAAGTCTGGATATTAAAAGTTGTAACTTGAACTTAAACGATACAGTTCATTTTTAAAATAGTAACTTTCGAGTATAAGTGACGCTGTCACTTTTTTCTTCCAAAGAACTAGCGCAAATTTCTCATAACTGTGAAACACAAGCTCACGATTATGGTCACATTTTAGAAGCACATAAGTTTGTCAGTTGATCACCACTGAGGTCCGATAGCCGGCACGACAGCGAACGTAAGGGCATGAATATTCATCCCTCTTTCGTAAGGAAAGGCTTCGCGGTGACGGGGACGGGGATTTTGTCTGCACGTTTGATAGGGACAGCGTTGGAGGGGGATATCAGAGAGGGGAGGGAAGACGGAACGTGAGAGCTGGAGATTGATAACGAATACGAGGCTGGTCCTTCGTTTTTTCACAATG
Source organism: Stelis phaeoptera (assembly GCA_943735885.1). Taxonomy (NCBI): domain Eukaryota; kingdom Metazoa; phylum Arthropoda; class Insecta; order Hymenoptera; family Megachilidae; genus Stelis; species Stelis phaeoptera. Next base: position 4,481,158 of record OX030946.1, read on the forward strand.
TTTGCCCCAGCGGCCGGTAGTGGCGATAAGCGTAGGGACGCGCCGCGTCGCGTCGCGTCGGGGTGCTAACTGCGTCGACTGCGACGCCGCGTTTTTAATTAATGTCGATAAAGTTCATCGCGGCGGGCCGAGACGGCGGCGTGGAATTATTCAAAAGCCGTCCGGCCGTACGCATACTAATTATAAAGTTACACCGGCCTGCTATGTTTCTGTTTGTGAATCAGCGCGATCGCCAAGACCAGAGCTTACTCCGACCTCTGAAGAACCAGGAAATCAATGCCACTTACCTTCAAGCTACCCGTGTGATCCGATCCTGCAACAGAAACCGAATAAATACGAATTATTAGATCGCATAGGGTTTATGGTTGATTCAACCCTCCCGCTCTGGCTTTTGTAAAAGGGTATACGTATCGTTATTCCCGTAAGTAAATAAACTCGTGAAACGGCGTTTAATAAACGAATGAAAATGCACGTGTACGCCGCGTGCATTTAAACTACCTTTATTACAAGCAAGCCGCCATTACTGGAAGGCGTTAACAGCCACGTGTGGTTTCTCTGCAGCCTGTCATCGTTCGCGAGCACCTCTTGTAATAAGGTTTTCGTCGAAAACGCGGCAGATTCGCAGCAAACGTTTCCTTCTTCGCGGTATCAGCCTGTCGTATCTTGAAACACGTGTAATTACTCAATCGTGACAGCTTCTGTGCGATCTATACGAATCGTACGAGATAATTACCATTAGCATAGTTAATAGCATCAGTCTCGCATAGCTTCGTGTTTTCTTTTTATTATAATCAGGTAGATGTAATCGGTTGCAATAGAGATCCGAGCACGAAGTAGACGATTTCTAATTTCTCAACTACAATTTTCTTCGACCAAGGTATTTTGAAGCGTCCTGTACATTGATATCTCTTGATTTACTGGCAACTATGCGCAGATTCCATTGGATCATTATTTCTTTGAATTTTAACTATTGCGATAAGCTGAAGAGCAGCGAACCGTGCACGATAAGAGGGAAACAAGGAACGTAGGCGCGTTTTCTTAAATGCGCGCGATTAGCGAGCAGGTCAGAATGGGGAGGCAAGCAACGATTTCGATCCGATTCGTTAATCTGTTTTGCCGTACACGAAGCGTTACGGCTTGACTTCCTTTTTCGCCCACACCTCGAGGAGCCAGGGCTCTGGCTCGTTTTTTCCATAGAACAGCCATCGAGAAGCCAGCATTAAAATACAATAGCTGACACAGTGTGAGCGCGCTACGCTCGTAAATAACCTTAATCGGGATCGCTAATTACAGATTACGCTCGCTTACGTTCGCGTGTACACCCGTACTCGGTGTTGTTCTCATTCTTGACACCAGGGGTCAGACGGACCCGTGCGTACACGTGTGTGCTACTTGTTAACGTTGGCCAATTGAAAATTCGGAATTCCCAGTAATGGCAATTCGTGAAAAAGTTATTGGAGAAACAACCACTGTACCGTGTGTTAAGGATAGTCCGATATCACGCGCGTGAGTTGTACCGAATAAATTGACTGTATTCTGCAAATTTTATTTGCGTAGCTGGGTCGAAACGATCCTATGGAAAAGGTGAATTTGAACGACGTATCGTGGCTTACCGGTTAACGTATATCCGGCGATACTTGGGGTAGATAGGGAAATTAATTAAAATAAATTTAACGGTAACGAGTACGCAAGAGAGGAGAAGGCGTTCTGGCCCCTATGTACACACGTGTGCAACCGTATCGTATGCGTTGGATCGTTTCACGAAGGAGCAATCGGCGAACAGCCGACGATCATTAATTTAATACGAATACTACAGAGAACTAACCATGAAAACTTAATTGATACGGTTAAGAAGAAACAAACAATTACTTTGTATAATTGTAATTATATATACTTGTATATTATATACTCCGTGTAAGTTGTAATTGCACGAATGTCTAAAAGAGATACAAGTTCGTTCAAAGAAACGAAGATCAAATGACATTCAATTACAAAATGTTCAATTCTTTCGAAATTACGGGGAATTCCAAGAGTTATGAAAAAGACACTGACAAAGTACAGTGAAATGACGGTTACATCGTCCACTGAAATGAACAATATTACTTTCGGCCAAAGAGCAGAGAAATGTTACAGAAATGAAAAAAAAAGTGCCGAATCAATTAGGTACTGATCGTTAAATGATCGGTTAAACGACCGATTAGCTTCAACAATATCGAGGATGGAAAAAGAAGAGGAGGGTGTACAAAGGGAAGGAAACAGCCGGGTATCTTCAGACGAACGCGACGCAATATTCCAAGACAAATCAAAGTAGTCATCCAGCGAATGCTGCCGGGTGCAAAATGTAGATAGAACAGAATAGATGGAACGCAGCATTCGCTCGCGGGTTAATGAGAACAGTCTCAAGCCTTGTTATAGAGGCGGCACCAGCGACAACAGCCTATAGCAGGAAATCGCGGCAACGAGCTGAGCTGTCGCGCTGCCGGTGATGCCGAGCACCGCTTTCTCCTCTTCTTTCTTTTTATTCGTCTCTCGTTTTTCCTCCTGTCTCGCCGTCGCCTCCTGCTTCTTCTTTTATCCTGTCGCCATCGTTCGACCTGAATAATTGCGACGGAACGAGAGTAGACATTAATTTGCGGCTGATAATTTGTTTATTTTACCCGAGTCATCCTCTCTGGCTGTGCCTAGGAACCTCTGCTACCAAGAATTTCCATCAGTAGTATACTGATTTCTAGGAATCTTGGATAACACACCCGAGTGTTGTTTTATACAGGGTGTCTCAGGATTGGTGGTACAACTGGGTGGGTGTAGGGTAAAGAATTGAAGATACTTCGAAATGTTTAATCTGAATTTGACGCCTTGTATTAGACGCTTGGGCGAGTTTTCGATTTATTCGAAACGACAAAGGGGCGGTTAAAGTCGGTTTCGGTGGTGGCGAAGTGTCGGTGATAAACCTCTTACGGACAGGGTGGCGGTGCGACACGATAGGGGTGGTTCTCGGATCGGGGAAAGAGAAAAGTGGTAGGACCGATTGAGCGTGAGACAGCCGAAATTCCGCGTCAATTTGTCTATCGGTTAAAGGGAGTGATTCACGAAGGAAATCCAGGCATTCCGTGGCATACCGACCGTTTGATAACGTATACCCTCTCTTTGGCCGACCCTTTCCAAGTCAAAGCGCCTCGTCTGTCCATCCAACGACTGGAATTCCATCGGTACTTCCTCTGTCCTTAATCCTGTTCAATGCGCCTCCTCAAGGACAGTCAAAATCTCGGATTTCCCTTAGAGGGTATACGAATCCTTGGCTGCCGTGCTTTCGGTATGGGTCAGCTAGAGATTAGTTTGAAGCAATTGTGTTGAAAATCAAATTCTCTGCGAGCAACTACAAGAGATGTATGTTAATGTAATAGTTGGCTTACAAATTGCAGACAGATAAATCTTCAGGGGCAGATTGCTTTTAAAAATAGGTAAAATCCGAAATTGAAACGCATCGGAAGTCACGAGAATATTTCTGCTCGACCCTACTAGACACGACGATTGCTCTTAAAATCCAGATACGAAGGAGCCTTGAAGAACCACTTGCCATCGACTTCTCGACTTCCACCCCATTTCCGACAATTGTCACGAACGAACGGGTATCCCGAGGAAATGAGAAAGATAATGAAAGAGCGTGACGTAAAATAAAATGTAAACACGGAGGGGTAGTGAACGAGAGGAAGGCGACGAAGGGTTGGGGGGGCTGCGCGATACGGGCGTAAGGGGGAGAACGGGCGGAGAAAGGAGAAAGAGGAAAGAGGAAAGAGGGGTAAAAAATACTGAAGGAAAAACGCATCGACCAATAGTGGCCGCAAGGCAGGCAAACCCAAGAGCCGACCACTTATCTGTAGGAGCAACATCAGAGGAGCTCTTGGCTGCTTGGTTGGCAGGAGGCAAAGAAGTGGCTGGCACGAGAAGGACGCCGAATCAAAGTGAAGTGTGCGAGAGATACGAAAAAGAAGAAGAAGAGGGTGGAACGACAGGGGGAGGGAGGCAAATGATACCTCCTTAGGCAATTTTAATTTTGCAGAAATCACTGTTGGGCTAATAAGAATAAAGAGATCTTCGTCGTAGCTCGTTCTTTCTCTCGCTACCCTCATTTGCCTTCCGCTCTTCAGCGTCTCTCTCTCATGGCCAGTCGAGGGGGATACACTGTCAGCCACCAGCGACATCATACGACCGTGTCGACGACCCGTGTACTGAACCGCGTCTCGCTGTTTTCACATTTTCCTTTTTAATTCCTTCCAGGAAACGTGGCGTTCCCGAAAAATACTAATCAGCAAAGCCCTGCCACCTTTACACGTTGCTCTTCAAACCCTGGCTGGGCCTAGATCCATCGGTGACCGTCGCTTCGAATGCGAAATAAGAAAGAAACATTTCTAAATAGACTTTTCGAATGGCACAAAAGCGCGATCGTACGCTCTGCTGTGGATCAAATAAACCGGTGGTCTTTGTTTCAAATGAAAATTCCGCCAGGTTGTAGACGCGTAGTAAAGTCCGCTATGTTGAAATCTAAAGACACGAGAAGGGGTGGAGACTGAGAAAGGGTTAAAGTGTTGGAACGGGTTGAGGGTTTGAATCGAAGGAAGGATGAGGAAGACCCGGGGAAGAAGGGCGGCGAGAAGAGTCGCGTGGAGAGGAGGGGCAGAGGCGGTTGGTAGGGGGGAGCAGGAGACATATTTATTTGACATGCGACGCGACTGCACCCGAGTTTCATTAATTGAAGATCGCGGGAATGAGCACGGCAGACAGCAGCATCGGAGCAGACACAGACCGCTGTGTGCACACGCGCGCCCGCGCGCACGCCCGTGTACCGCTTCTCTTTCTCTCTCTCTCTCTCTCTCTATTTGTAGCTTTTCTTCATCTTTCTCCAACTTGTTTCTGCCGTGTATATACATGTACTCGCGGAAACGGCAAATGAGGATTCGCCGTTTCTCTGACATTCTAGCATTCAAGTTCGTCTCGATCTAGGCCATACAGAAGGTTCTCACTGATACACCCCCTAGCCTCCGTCCTGGGATCTCGTGTGTTCCGGCTAAAGAGCGCCCACCTATCCTATCCCCGGAGCCAGACTTCTAGTTCACGGGTCTTCTTTTCCATAGGATTCGTCCGCTCCGGATGAATTTAACGGATGACGGCTGATGCGAGATCGTTACGAGCTGTGGGCTTGCTTCGGGGTGTTGCCCTTTTTCTTTTTGCACCCTCTTCTTCTTCTGTTTTTCTCTAATTTCCTGCATCACAACACCCATTTCCACCCCATCCTTTTGGTTATCTGCGCTAAATTTGATTTTTTTCTACATAAAATCGAGATGCAATCGTTATTTCAGAGCTACCTAGACGCTGACATAATGTTGCAACAATTTCAAATGAAATTCCCGAAGGAAAAATTGACACGTGGAAACAATGATTGCTCCGATGCTTCAGCTTTAACCCTGGTAGACGGAATTCCAAGTTTATCCCACAGAAGGCATATCATGCCGTCCGAAGGATTAATTAAAATCGGTTTTTGAGAGGATTTCAGGATATCCGTACCGCGATCCTTATGAACACGAGTTAGACAGCTGATGTCCAGGCGAAATGATCGGGCCGGGAGCATCCACTTTTATTGAATTGACCTTCATCAAGGATTTATCGTGAGACCGACGTCTGGGCAAGGTCTTCTCCGTTCTATTTTGGCCAGGACCGAAATGAGAATCCAACATGGAGGGAGGAGACCGTCGAAATAAACGGGGGAGGAACGCCACTTTAAAGCTGCAATTGCATTGCCAGGAATCAGACCCGTTCCTCTTCCGTCTCCCTCTTGCTCCTACCTAGATCGGACGATAGAGAAACGGGGCATCCTCGTCCCTAACCCTGTCTCCCCCCTCACGTTTAGCCGCGACCCTTCGAGATTGCTGAGCTATTCTCGCGACTGAATGTTTCATTAAGGCCACCCGGTATTGCTCTTAGATAACTCTACGAGGGGTAAATGAAATTTCCGCCATCTCCGATATCGCCACGCCACCGTGCCACTTCCACCACCTTTCAACCTCTAATACACTCGGTGTCAGAGGGGGTGGGTGGTGATGGTGGTGGTTTAATCAAAGGCCCATTCCTCGTTCGACGGAAGCGAAAAATTTAATGCTCGACCGTTTGCCCTGTTCCCGTGACACTAAAAAAATTGTATCAAAAGCATTAATTGCTCGTGGAACGCCTGGAGGACAGAAGTCTGACGCCATTTGGCCGGGCTCGTTTCTTTTATGAAAGTGACGGGTTACGAAGGAAAACAGAAGCCGAGAATAACGAGCCGTGCAATTATTCCATAATGTAGTTCGCATTGCTGAACTTCGAAGAAAATTAGAGGGTCCAGGAGGAACGAACGAACGAACGAACGAGAGGTTCGTCGTACGTGAGCAGCAATGAAAACCGTAGACAAAAGGATGGGAGGAAAGCTGCGAACGATGAAAGGAGACAGAGCTACGCTACAATAGAGACGATGCCCGACACACAACTTTCCCGTTTTATCTCTCAATTCGCATTCTCAGAGTCGACGAACGTTTAAACTACAACCGAGCCTACCCAACCGACCGACGCTTGTGATTAAAACCTCCCTGCCACCTACGTGTGAACCCTCCTTCCCCAAATCATCCCTTTCGAACCAAAACCCACCCGAAAACCTTTAAGCGGCTGGACAAAATTATAAGACAGCCTACAAAATTACCACGGCGACCTGTTCGCTGCACGCGTAGCAGAACCATTTATTTTGAACCAACATACGTGTAATTAAATCAATTTGCTCTGAAGTTGAAATTCTCGAACCTTGAAATTCATCTACCAATGGTGATTATTCTTTAGCACGCATTACAGACTATCTACCTTCAATGTCACGAAGCTACTAGGGACTATCTGTAGCTTAGGGATCATCCCTTTAACGCTTATACAACCGAGAGTTTACCCTGTGTGTTGGAATTGAAGTGCAGAGGTAGCGAACGAAATTCATTCGTGTGAACTCGCCCTAACTTGGTGTGGCAACTTTGGGAATCTCCAATTAGTCGACAGACCGACACCCTATGACATCAACTGGGTGCATCCTTTGGTGATTTACCTTTGTCTTTTGAATTTATGTTCGACGTAGTCGATTTTTACTGGCTTCCAAGCACAAGTAAGTTGAGTCAAAGGGCACAATTTAAACGGAACCATGAAATCTTTTCGAGTTTTTCTTTAAAGTAAGTTATCTCGAAGCTGTGACAAACACGCCCAGATATTATGTAAACAAAGTGTATCAAGGAGCCAGCATTATCCGCGTCATATCCGGTGCAGTGAAGAATTTCTAAATGTCCCCTCGTAAGTTTTTATCATTTAATTAAATATCGTTGATAAAATGCTCTTAATCTGACTTTATATTCCCAGGTCATTGTTGGCGTCGTCTCGAAATCCTCTGGGCTGACTTTGGGGAATGAAAAAGTAAAAATTTGTATGACAAACTGTATAAAATATTTGTTAATTTCAAAGCTAACGGCAAAAACAAATGTTTCCTTTATCCAAACTAATTAAACGAGCTAATAAATTAGCCCAGAGCTTCCCCTAAAACGAAGACGGTCCAATTATCAGCACCACCAACCAACACTAGCCACTAAACAGTGAATACAGATTCAGAGAAAAAACAAAAAAGCAAAAGACTTGAATCCTTGCAAAGGCGTCCCTCGAAAGCAATCCAGTAAGTACTCCCTAGCGATAGCATCCGAGAAAAAAACGGTGTTGTTACTCATTCTTCCAGTAAGCATAATTATAGTTCCTCCCGACAGACGGGTTTGGTTACAATTCGCCTTCCCTCCTGTTTCCTTCTCGATGCACTGAACACGAGTTTGAAACGGTAAATACATACGTTCGGGTGTTAAAAAATAGGGGGTGTTGGTTCGTTTTGAAGGAGGGAGGGAGGGGGGGGGGAGCGGTAGCTAGGAATTTAGCAACGAAGTTGTTGTTCAGACGCACACTCCGGCAAGACTATATGCATTAGATGAATGGATGAATGGATGGTTGGATGCAAGCACGAGGAAATCAACCCTCAGAACTGGTACAATTGACGGCTCTTTAAAAGAATGCCCATACGAGGCTGGATTCGCACTCCCCCCACCGACACCATTTCCATCTCCCTGACAAAAAACACTGAATCTTCATTCTACCGTGTTCCGACACGGTAGCCTGCACCCTCTCTCCTTCCTGCCGTCTTCTTCGTTCATCCAACACGTAGTCTGGACTATCTGTCTTCTTCAGTGGCTGGCAAACTCCTCTGTCCCTTTGCTTTCCCTAAAGCAGCTCGCAATTCGCGATCGCAATTTTCAATTTCCGCCGACTTTTCAATTAGACTAAGAGGTGCCGCTTCTCGCAGTGCCTATGCCGCCTTCTTCACGGTGAGAGTATCCCATCATCACCCATCCTTAAAAAAAAAAACAAGCTTCTGCCCCTTCTCGTGTGTACACCAACACACGGCGCATCGAGAAAACACGAACAGCGAGAATCATCCTCTTGCCGCCTTGCTGAACCGACCCGACCAAGTTGCATCGAACCGACGGGATGAAAATCTGTCTCGCTGGAATTGGTTCGTTCCGAGGAATCTGCCACCTAACTAGATTCGTATACATATATATACCTCTTGAAAAATTGGAACGCTTTCATTTCTCGAAAAATTCTTATATTCAGTGCGAAATAAATCAATAATTTGACTCCCTTTGAAATCTTGTAAATATGTTCACGAAAAAGAAAAATCGTCCATATACAAGTCTTTGTCTATCGTTCAAAAGAATCGACAGACCTTTGGGGCGAACGGAAACCATTCTTTGGTAGATCTTGAAGAGGATCGAAACGCCAACAGACACGTAACGTCGAGTCGGTGATTCCCGGTCGGAAGATAGGGACAGGGAAGTAATAGATAGGTTTGTAATCCATCGAGAGCTCGAGGCGTTTGGGAATGAGATATTTTGGATGGGGCTGGCGATATCGGCAGTCTGCGAATGAAATGGCGCGTCTCTCGATTCTCGACGTGCCCTCGGGTGCCTGCTGCCGAATCGAGCCGCAATCCACCCCCTAACCACCCCTCTTGCTCGCCATCCCCATCCCCCGGTGGCTGAAGTTGTCTTCGCCAAGACGGATCTCTGTCGTTTTCACGCGACATCTGCGTTCTTACAAATACTCCTTTCGACTTCCCTTAACCCCTTCGTTACAACTGTCTTCGCCAGAAAATGATTCACGGCAGAATAAATGGCGCTGCACGCGTTACTTTCCAGTATTTCCTAGGGAAGGCTACCGTGCCTAACACTGTTTTTAAATATTGGTTGACACATCCTTTTTCCTCTATGGAAGCTTGTTTGGTAGCGTATTAAAAAAAAAAAAGAATCAAGAAACAAATTAGCGTGCATAGCCATTCATGTATCTCGACGATAATTTTGGTGATTCGGAAAAGGAAAGGAAAGTTTCATTAGGGATGGGATTGAAAATTCGCCGGGGGACGGTAACCGACTCTCGATTTTAATACCCGTAAAAATGACAACAATGACAGTCGTTCAGCTTCGCATTCCAATGTCGTTGCGCCCGGGGCAAGAGCCGATGCTGAATGGGATCCTCCATTCTCTTCATCGTGATAACCGTACCCTCTGCAATCTCGATAACTGTCCATTCTCATGGAAACTGAAGCTCTCAGGCTTGCCTTCCATTCGATCGTGGATCAAACCTAACAGCTCTGTCAATGTTCAACATTGTCGCTACTTGCAATCGACCCCTTTTGTCATCATCACTTATATAGTATATATTTATCAACTTTTCAACTTTATAAATATTTAATAAATTTCTTTTTAAATGTTAGCTTTGAAATTTGAAGTTCGAAATCAGATTTTACCTACTTTGATCCGTGTATGTGGGACAGTCTATGTTTAGAAAGAAATTTACGTCTTCATTTTCTAAAAAGGGAGAAAATATTCAGCGGAGGTTCTTCGATGAAGCACCTCGATATCTGATGTCGGCCGAGCAAAAAGGAAGAGGGAAAGCGAGTTTTTAATTTGGCGCGTGTCACGTGACAAGCTGAAGAGGATTCGAGAAGGAAGCGAGCGGGCAGCCAGATGAATTCCTCGCATTGTCTGCGTTTCAATGGATATGCGCCCGACTCTCTATTCCTTCTCAGTTTTTTGGCCGTTATTTTCGGTGACAAATATTATCGTGTCGAACAATGTGATCATCTTCGTTGAATGGTCCCCGCTGGTTGCGCTGACGTTCCCGCATGGTCGGTAATCTTCGACATTGTTTCTACGGGAAACCTGCCCGCGGCCATATTGGAATTGCTAATGGTTCCAGTCTGCTGCTACCTGATGAGAGAAACGCGGATGGCTTTTAGGGATGGGATCAAGTATATACCGCAAGTAATATCGATGTCACGTTAAAAAAATTTTTCAAACCCCTTTCTAACTTTGTCTCTATCTTTCGGGATTTAAAAACCACTATCGATGCTTATTAATTGTTTATTAATCCTTATCGTTAAGTCCGAATATTTTCCACGTAGAAGATTTGTTCTTTCGTGTCCTATTGAAAATCTTTTCTAAAGAGAAATCCGTCAATAACAGAAGCAACAATGGAAACATTGAAAGTCGATTTTGTTTAAAACGAAGCCACGTATGAAGAGATCTCTGAATCGGTTTCAAACGGAACAGGATATTGAAAAATCGAAGGACCGCGTATTAAAATAACGCACGGGTGCAGGTAAATCCGGGAATGGAAATGGTATGGGTTCACTTTATAAAACATTGGCTTAACCAACCGTGAATAAATGTATGCGACGAGGCAGATGAACACGAAAAAAAGAGCCAGTGCAACACTGAATACGCGTGTTTTTTTTCCTGGTTCTTTCTTTTTTTTTTTTTTTATATCCAACAATAGATATCGCTTGCACATCCGTGAAATTCAGCCGTCACGCGGTACTCAGCGAAATGATCAGTGGGAAGACAGCGGGCAATATCGAAATTATTGCGATCTATGGAAGTCGAGAGGAGGGCAGGTAATCAGTAACCAAAAATCCAGACATCACTGTTGCCGCGTGGATTCCAATATTTCGACGGCAATATCGCAAGCCTCAATAGTCTCGGAAAATGCACGATTTGGATAATGTACAGTGATGACAAATCTGTATTTTGCACATGAATTGATTACGATTATTGTGGACATTCGCCAGTTAATCGTATAAATTCTAACAGCAGTGCAAACACTAGCAATACAACAGGTGTAATTTATTACACGACATTCTTAATTAAAACCAGATCCGAAATTGAATCTCGATGCTCCAGAAAGCAACCAGCAGCTTAGCCCGGCATTTGATCCTCTGTTTGAAGGAAATGGGAGAATCCAAATGACTCGAGGTTTAGAGGTAGGCGAGGTACGATGTCGGGTCTGATTCGGATGGAATCGGCAAATAAAAGAGTTGTAAATAAGAGATAAAAAGAAGTCTAGAGAGACTGGTCGTGTCTCGTCGAAACAAAGTACACTTTTATTGGCTATGTAAGAGAGACTTTGGCGGGCCAAAAATCCCCATTTATAGCTTATAAATGATTTCGACCCTCCCTCCTCTGCATCGGGATGTATTAAGCCTGTGTTTAGGTAGCTGACACGTGAGCGTACACGCAATGCGTGTAAAAACGAGGACACACTCTGAAAGAGCACGCAGTCTGCAAATGTGCCGCACCTTTTAAGGAACTATAAAGACCGCTTCAGACTGCTTCGGGGCTAACATTTTGGTCTAGTAAATATTTTCTTGGGAAAAGGGGGTAGTAAAGGTAAGTTTATTCTTGATCTTGGTAAGGGAGAATGGAAAACCACACCCTATACTAAATCAATACTCCCTTTTTTTATTGTCAAATGCGTAAATAATTTAAAATTATATAATTCTGTTAACGATTAATTGAATAAATTTGGATACGATTAAATTTTATGCAAAAGGTATATATGAAATTTCGTTGTCGGAAGAAATTCTGTATCGACGCGGAAGGAAGTGCTCGAACCTAGAAACACGAAGCAGAAGACAGGTCCCGTCATAAAAACCTTACGACCATATTATTGCGTACATATCCCAGCGGCGCGTGAGAATACCAAGAACCGGAAGTAATCATCCGAAAAAGCAGCTGGAGCACAAGGCAATAATAACTGGAAACCTACGAACAAAGATAAAATGCATGCAACGGGGCAACGGGATACAAGTGCACCAGTTCGCCGTTAAACAAAGAACGAATTCACTGGTGCCCGTGTTGACTTTAGGAGTGGCACCACCGTTAAACAGAGGCCATTCTATCAAGGCGGCATGGCCGAAAGGAAATTCCCCATAAACTCTTATCTCCCCAGAAGAAAAAGGATAACCGATTTCCTGTATCAAACACGAGCCAACTACACCTGCTTCCAAACAATCGCCATAGAGTTATCAAAGCACTATATCAAATTTGGCCCTGTACGAAACCGAGGACCAAACCTGGCCCACCCAGCTGGAAGTGTAAATTTGACCCTGTTGAAGTATTCGTTTGCTCGGTTCGGTGGATTAATAAAATTCTGTCGTCAGTTTCTCGATCGAGCGAAAGGAAACGACACTGGTTTAACAGGGACACAAGTGATTTTCCTACATGATTTCTGGCATAATACTTAGCAAGCTCGTCCATTAGCCCGCGTGGCCGAAAATTATTTGCGACAGAAGGACAATAGGTGGGCGGCCAGCAAACAAGTTAGCAGTCGCCTGATTCCGCGGAGTGGCAGCCCCATAATTGTTACGACATAACCTCCAGATAATCGCATCTAAAGTTTCAGGACGTTTCGTCGGAGTTAGTTGCCGGTTTGCTTGGAGCTGGCCATTTAGCCCGTATTGTCGTGCATATGCCAAGCGTGGATGTACACGCTCGGAGGCCTCTTCGCCTACAGGCTCGTTCAAACAAGACGTACGCAGCTCTCGAGCTTGTACACTGTGCCAGAATTTGTCCGTAATACGTTCACGGACCAACTTCCTAACCTCCGTCGACGTACAATGGCCATCGCGTTACTTCAACTTGCCATTGTACGCCGCTAATACGCTTCGAATCGTACGATTCAGAGTTCATCTCCTGCCACGGTTGCTGAGGTTATGTCAACCGTTTGATAGACTTAAGTTTATTCCAACGGTTCGCAAATGGTTGTACCGAGAAGACAATGTCTCGATAGAATTTCATATTTTCAGAGGACACATGTAGGCAGGCATAAGTCGTTAATTTGCCAGATATTTGAAACGTTCTTGCAGAGGTTAGGTTAGGTGGCACGCAGTGAAACGGCGCGTGGGATGTACAGGTTGATGCACAGAGGGTATGCACGAGATCACGATTAACGGGAAAGCGAACGACCGCACGAATTAACGCTTGTTCCCAAAAGCCCTAACGTGGCTGCGACAATTCTTGAGTGCTGTCTGCTGCAGAGGTAACCAAAGAGAAGAGTAGGAGAGCAGGGGTGCAGAAGTGAGCGAGGACGATATACACCTACACCCCCCAACCCCCTCTAACTGTTCCTATCCACCTTCCTACCGAACCAACCCCTTTCTCTAACCCCAGGGATGCGAAGCAACCACGTTAAACGTTGGTAATGTTAACGTAAATAGATTATAACACTCTGTTAAGCAGGCAGGCAGAGTCGGGCCTCGGCTCGTGCGAATTACTCACGGATCGCGTGACACGTTCCCCTGTCCTGCCAACCACTGCTTTTGGCTATCAACCTACGTGGTACACGCGTCGACGACGCTGTCCTGCCACCCTTAACCTCGCCCCTCCCCCCCCCCCCCAACCACCCACCATGTAAACGCGATGTCGTGTTTTGGAAACGGTGACAAACGAAACCGTGCTCGCGCGATGGAAATTATTCGAGCTTTCGGTTTTGACGTTTCTTCCTCTTTCTTCGTTTTTGTTTTTGCGAAGGATGACCAAACCGCATCTGGCTCGGCCGAAATTTAAATTCTAGCCTGGATGCACCGATCGGACGTGGGTGGTGAAATTTGTAGGATCAAGAACAGACCCAAAGGGTTAACTTCTACAAGGTACCGTCGAAACTGAAGAGTCGATATCCTGTCCTGAAACATAACGAACGTTAAGTTTCTAACGTTTGAAGCTACAGAAAGGGAGAGAGATATCTGTCGTAGAGAAGAAAAAGGAACGACGAGCTGCCACGTCGATAAAAATCCCTGTCGGACGATTGTAAAATTTTATAGTCGCAGGGAATAAAGATGGTATCGTGGTCCTCTTGTGTCGTTATCGGTATGCACGAAGGGGAAACTTTAATATTTGGCCGTCTACGGATTTGGCCGTGGTGGGGGGTCACAGGAGGTAGGAAGGAAGGAAGCGCCGTGCCCGCTCTCAATGCGTTCAGCCACGATAAGCGAAAAGGTAGATATAGAGAAGGGCACTGTCGAGCTCGACAAATAAAATCTGAACAACCTGCTGCTTTCGTTGTTTACCGAAGGATACGTGTAGCATTAACGACAGGTGGAAGGGGAGGGGCTGCAGGGTAAACCAAATACACAACGATAACGGAACGACTCCCAGGTGGTGTCAGCGATTTTCTCCTTTTTTTTTTTCCTTCTTCATGAATCCACCAAATCTGCAACGGGACTGAATATGCACACCACTCGGCAATAAACTTATCGCAGTACGGTATGCCTTCGATTATTTACAGACTGAAATGATTGATATTTTTCATAAATATTGTAAATCGCTGAATGGAAAATTTGATTGAAAGATATATTTTTAATTTTGCAACGCGTCGTCCTTCAAATTTATCCATTTTCTCGTCGGAAGGGAACTCGAAGACGATTTCAGCCAGCGAAGCCCGGAGGGGAAAAAGAAAGGCAAAGGCGTCGAATGAAATCGGATGTGACCGCGTTTCTTCGTATATTACCACGAAGCTCACCCCACACTTCCGGTGAGCCTCCCTCGTACCGAGAGCGATATAAGCAGCACGTGGTGCGATGCGGTCGTCGTACGTGGTAAATGCGTACGCGGAGAAAGAGGGACGTGTCGCAGCATGGTTGAGAATTACTCGACGAACCTCCTTTGGTCCTTCCCACCCTCTAACCCCCAGTCCACCCCGTCTCGCGAATTATACGATTCACCTGGTTCCTATTTTACGACGTTTATATTACATCCTGCACCGCTGCCGGATCCCTGCTAACTCGAGTTTCAACTTTTCCTCGGCGTTCGTTTTATCACCGCAGAAACGAGACTTCCGAAATTTAAGAAACCACCCCACACTACCCGTTTCATTGTCATTGGATTCTGTTCGTTACAAGGGAACAAATTTTACCCTTGAACATCGACTATGCCCCGCATGTTATATTTTCATATTTACCCTCGATCTCCCGAAAGCAACATAATCATTTTCAAAGATTTCCAGCTTTAACGTGTCCTGAAACCCTTAAAACAGATGTTGGTCGAGTGGTTACCAGCCAAAGACCCTTGATGTTTACGTACACAAGCGATCGCCACGACCTATGACACTGTTTAGTCTGGTTCGGGGTCGTGTCGGTAAACAGACTATGATCCCCATCTATTTTTCTAAACCTACAGATGCTAAACGATATCGACCTGGTAATTACTTGGCCCAAAAAAGGATTCCGAGAACCCGTATCTGGGAACACTCGAGAGCGGAATACGATGTTTCTTTTTTTTTTTTTTTTTTTTTTATTGAATGGATTCAAGCTGTTCTCGGTGGGAAACGTAAAAACATTTCGTACGAGATAATTCAAGTTATCAAATAAGCCCTAGGTAAATGCGCAGTGGATGTAAAAAAGTTTTCTTATAATAATAATCAGTTTCAAGCAAAATAGAAAGAAGAACATATTATAGGCGATTAATAAGAGATGTTCTTCCATGCTGAAAAATCGATACAGACAGGCTTTCGTGTGTGTTCGGCCACTAATGCGCGAGACCGTATAGATTGTTGTTAATGGGAGTTATAAGGACGCATTAGCCTGATAAATAGTAATGGAGTTTATTGGCGGAAGATCAGAAAATATGACGATACCGGGTCGCGTCTCCCCTTTTCTTCCTTACCCTGCACGGGCGTACCGTTGCTCTTTCTTCGGGGTCTATCCTGGCCGAGACCATAAGCACGTATATATGGACCTCGACTTTATTATATTTGCCGGCCATAAGGAGGCTTCATCGGCTATTTCCGTGAAATATGGCTTTTCCACAACTTCCGCGATCATTCTCTCGTTTTGTTCTCCGAGAAACAACTGTTTTCCTTTCAAATAATTAATCGAGGGCCCACTAAATAAATACGATTCTTAGCTAAAACCAAAAAAATAAAAGAAAAATACGCGAATAAAATTACTTAAAACCATGAAAGGGTTAAGATGCCCCGGAAAAGGCGATTATTCCAATATAACAGGACGGTTTGCAAATATTCGTGCGGGGAAAGCAGGAAGCAACGTGACAAGGGTGGAATCTCGTTCAATGATTAAAAACGTCGTTCCGTATCAGCAATCATGGTGTTCTTCGGTACGATTCGACCGGAAAAAAAGAGGGGAGGGGGGAGTGGTCCACGGGGACTCGAACGGGGGAGGGAACAAGAGACAATTAACGTACATACAGTGAGTGCACAATACCTTTTCCCAAACGGCTCGATGTGAACTGCACACTTGTTGCTTATCTGTGCTACGGCGTAGACATGTCTGTAACACGTTAGGATAACATGTTTAACATGGTAGATAGCTACTTATCAGTTGGTCTTGTTTGCTCCTCGCCATAAACCGTGTTATAAAGTCCAGACAGAATGTCACGGTGTCCTATAAATTACCAAAACCCTGTTCCTTCGTTTCTTTTTCATACACGAACCTTACACGCTGACAGAACCCCACTTTTATGCTCGTAAGACGTCAACGTTCAATTTTCCTTGTTGCACAATACGCTTAACCCATCCCCGATCTTTTGTACATTCGTAGAAATACGTGGTTGGGTTAGGAAAGAGTTTATTGGTTTAATAATCAAGCGAAATGGATCATGGACTAGATAAAAGTATCGTGTCAAGGTATAATCCCTAGTAACTTTCAAGTACGAGACTAATTGTGCGCCCTCCTTCCCTTATAACACCATCTTCTCCTAGTGTTCGATAATTCGCTAACTGTACTTCTTTCCTTCATTATTACCTGGCCTTTTCTCTTAATTCCTTCGACCTGGTACAACGAATGTACAATATAAAGCGTAAAACGATAGAAGCGACCGGGTGACTATAGTGTCAACGTAAGAGAAATAATGGGTAGATCCCTATCGAGCAAGCTCTGCACGTAATGACGAGCACGAATGCACGTAACATGGACGCGTACGATACAACTCCGGCCGGATATCACAGTGGGCGCACATGTGCATCGGTGATGTTTCGAGGTAGAACGATTTCGCAGCGCCGAATTGCGCGGCACCGGCTGCACGTGCACTGGACGCCTATTGCACAAATCATACGCATTATCGACTGCCATTGTATTTCTCCGACCAAAATGTCCACGAGACGTGGCATTGTCCTCGTGGACCGATGGGCTCCTTCCCTTCGATCAGCGTTATCGAATAAACCCGAGATGTTTAATAGAATAAAGTTTCCTTTCGGAAATCTTTCAAACGTCAAAAGATACGGTTGATGACGTTGAAGTGTGCCAACGAAATTTGCCGTTTAATATTCAAATATTATATTTCTAGAAATTCAAGAAGAAACATTGACGATGGCACTCTGCGTTCTCTCTACTGTTCTCTCTCCTGGTCGACGAAAGAAAACAGGGCAGGATCTGTGACTTGCAAGTCCAGACGATAGGTTCGTCGATGGATCGAGTACCGTTCGAGTGTTCGTCTCCGGAGGGTCGAACGGAAATCGGTCCGCAGGAAAAGCCGGTCAGACACTTGATCCTTCGAACAGAGAGCCAGACAGGTCTGGCGCCAGCAAACAAAACTTGAAACTTGTCATGGACCACTTTCGCTGACGTTTAGAACGACCCTACTCTGAAGACTTGTACTACACGTGTTGCTAACCGTGAACAGCTTCTTACAAGGGAACGCGTACAAGTGATCCGGCTTTTATTTTGGTCGAAAGTTTCGAAAATTTCTGAATCCTTTCACTTTCCTAATCTTTCCTGAAGCACAGGAATATGTAATTAACTTTCTCGTAAGTCGGGTTAATTTTGCGGAGAAATTCAAGTTCGATGCACATCGTTCGAGCAATCGCGAGCCGAACAACGAACGCGACAGACGTTCGACGATCGCGCACCACACACGTACGTAGATACGTGTAAAGCGATTGAACGGCGAATGATTCAATTAGTCAGACCAATGAGTTTGTCAGGTGCTACTCTGTGCTCTGGTGCACGACGCATAAGGGCTCAAATTGGATTTGATTTAACGCCGCGCGTATTGCTGCACATTACACAGTAGAAATATCGCGGATCTCTCACGCACCATCCGATCGATTGTTTCCAGACAAAGATACAAACTATTCTTTACTTGCAAAGTCTTTTATCTTACAATATTTTTTCAGATGCTTTTATACCGATGTTGGCGCCAGAAGAGCCCTTCCCCCCTAAACAAATGGTAAATTTTGAAGGTCCCAATGATTTTCTGCTACGTGTGCGCGTGTGCAAGTATCGTTGCGTCGCAGAGTTTGTTAATGAAATTTAACTGACCGCTCCTATATTTACTGGCGCGCACGGTAATTATGTGAATGCGCGACTGGTATACGCAATGATCCCGATCGTTGTCCCGGTGCTGATAGAAACGATGGACCGTTCGTCGGTGCGGAACGAGGGCAGAGAACGATCCACGCGTCCGATGGGCAGGGCGGTGGACACACACACGCTGCGCACCGGAGGCGTCGCGACGTTGCATCGATGCACTCTCGACACGTTTCGCGAACGCGTTCGTGCCACGTTGATCGTTACAGTATCGAAGATAGGGGGATAGGATACATATAATTACGCGGGGACCGTGCTCCATTTCACGTGTGACCATGTCACACGATTTACGCCTGTTCGTGGGGTCGCACAGGAACGACCGCCGTGAAATTATTTATTCAAGTCGATAATTAGTTTGGATTTTTGATCGATGCACGATTGAAACGATAAGACGTTTGTGTTATTTACTCATACTTTTGAACACAGCCATATTACGTTTCTGAGGATCCAGAAAACATTTCTGGAACGTATCTTAATTAGTTAGCTGTGTGTCATTTGCATAAATAATTTCCACGACACGAGGCTCGTTTCTTCCGCGAAACCGTACGGCACAACGAGTGGCCATTTTAACCCCTTTTCCTCGCGAAACATAAATAATGATCGTCGCTAATTTGGCCTGGGCGCAACCCTTGGCCTGTGGCGAACGTAAACCACGCAATTATAATGCCGCCACATTAGAATTTATACCGTTGCTGGTGGTAACAAAGCAGCCTCCTTCTTCAAGCATTTCCTTTTTTTTCCCCAAAAGCTTACGTCCTTAATCCAGTTGAAATATTCTTTTTCCCAGCGACCTTCGTATCGATCTCAGGATTAATTAAGTCGATCCCGTTTGTGTGTATCTTTGCAAATTGTTATGATTAATTTTGATGCCGAGATAGTTATTATTTTATTGCAGAGTTCAGAAGCACGTACATGTAATTTCATTTATTTAGGATTACGAAAATCCTCGGATGCGATGAATCGACGTCTATTCTATCGGAAGGATCTTTCGATGGGACGGGACTTTAAACAAACATCATCTGGGTTAGTGAGGGGTTGTGTATTGGGTATACGGGAATCTCGTGTAAACATGACAGAGTCGGTGCCACTTGAAACATCCACGAAGGGCTGGTAGTTTTCTTAAGTCGACTTGGAACCCCCCCTCTCCTCCTGTCTTGTTTGAGACAGGTTAGGGCTGCTCTTGACTTCGATTTATCCCATCCTGTTATCTCTGTGTATTTCTTTCGGCTTTGAATACTAATAACTAATAACTAAACTCTGCATGGTAATGAAATACACGAAATGTATATGAAATTGAATTTGTTACATTTGCGAGTAACGTTTTGCGGAATTCCAGAAAATACAGAAACTTTGGATCAAGGTCTCAGCATCTGTTCGCTAACGTTTCACGGGCCATAATGTTCTCGTTTTTCTTCGAACGGGGAAGCATGAAACGTCGTCGTCGCGGTGAAAGGAAGAACCGCGAAAGGTCGAATCGAGACAGAAGAAAAAGAGCGTTGAACGAAGAAGGAGGTACTTAGTTACACGGAGAAAAGTACGCGAAGAGGGAAGGGGGGGTCAAATGAATCCAGACGTTTTCAGCGGCAGTGTCGGCGCTTTTGTAAGCGGGGCACAATCGTAAGATCATGCACCGCTTCCTTTTTTCCCCTTCTCGCGCTTCTTCCAACGGGCGCAAGAAAAAGTTTAAATTGATGCGAGGTGGCTCGCGGGAGTAAGACGAATGTGCCGACTGCTGGCCAAAGAGAACAGCCCGGGGATCGACGCGATCGGTAAAGATAGACGAAAGGAGAACGCCGATAATTAGTCACGCAGATTTGCTGGGTTTTGCGCTCCGATTCAGACCATTTACATCAATAATATCACTCCTTTGTGCGGTGCTTTTCATCGTTCTTTCGTCCTAGTTCTCAACTTCCCGCAAAATAGTTTTTCTCAAAATCTTCACTACTTATAATGTAAATATTTTTGAGTTAAATTGATCAATTGCTTCTTAGGACGCTCGACCCTAAAAGAACATCGTCTATTTAGTAGGCAGCAACGTTCACTTTTTCCGGCCAACGTATCCCTCCGATGGCGCAGGCAGTTTTAGCCGGTTCGTATCGGTAGATTTGTTTCATGTCACTTGCCAGGTGCACGAGAGCATCCATCCCCCGCCACCCCTTCATCGACAATTTCACGTGCACGCGGTAGTCGCACACCGAAAAAAGAATCCAGCGGTGCAAGGGTGAAACCAAGAATCGGGAGGGCAGGATCGAAATCGATCCCGATCCACGGATTCCCGTCTGTCCACGTATATAATAGGAAAGTTGACACGGTCGCTGTTTACACGTTGTCGTCGCTCAGCTTTGGACGCTTGGTCTGCTATCGACAGCTTCACGCTCGCGAGCGTTCTCGAAATGAGTTATTTCGTTCGGTGGCTGGGGAGGGGGGCGTGAAGGGTGGGCGGGGAAAATATCGGTACACGGTCGAAGGAAAATATTGCCGGTGACACCACCCCCTCCTCCAGAATCGCGAGGGGTCGAAATGCCAGCGTTATTACCCGGCGAATCGCGCTGACTGGATAATGTATCGCGCGAATTGCCACTCTGAAAATGGATCCACATTGTACGCCCGGCTGCTTGTACACAATAATTGTGCCGCGTTCGTGTGTGCCCATCAGGGTGTCATTTGCCTTCGCCACGGTGGGGAGTGATTACATTTTCAAGCACCGTCGATGATCATCCCAAACTCGCCGGTTCTTTGTCCGGACACTTTGAACACTTGGAGCACTTTGCAAATGCGCTTTCTTCGAAAAATTCGAAGCATACACGAGTCGTGAAATTTTTGACAAAATTTCTAATTCACTCCTAGTAACTCCATCCATGCGTACATATATCTCTGAATGCTTTCACAAAATTTTTAAATGGGTACTGTTCGGAAGGCAGATCTTGTGGAAATTCGGCAAGCCGATTCGGACGTGTGCGGCTCGTTAATAAATTCCCGCATAGCTCTGTAACCCGACGAAATGACTTTAATTAAAAATATAGACGAGCAGAAATTTTAGTCGGAATAACATTGAAAAGGAATACGGCCGTGTTGGAAATAGGCGGTATCAGGTCCGTTTCGTTCTCATTTTTCTTTTTGTTTCCTTTTTTTTTTCGGAGGAGGGGGAGGGGGGAGGGGATGGAACCAGAGAACGATTTTCGTGAATGGCGCTGGTCGAAAAGAAAGTCCCGTTCCTGCATTCACGTTCATTACCTATATTTTTCTGTCTTATGCGGCTCGTTAAACGCGACGTGCTTAATACGGAAACTACCCGGCGTCAGCCAGCGACCAGCGTTGCTCGGATTTTCATATTTCACTTCAATCTCCACTTCAGCTGCTCAACATACATTCCCGGGAAAGGTCGGACACTCGTGCGGAATTCATTGGGCCGCGCGCTCGCGCGACGAGTGCGGAGGGAATTAACATCCGCGGCTGGACCGCTCGATGGCTCTTCTACACGAATATTATTTAGTGATAATTATTACCGGCGCAGCTGTCTAACTGCACGATTTCGAATAAAAATAAGTAGGACCTATAAAACGTTGTCCGGCAACGTCCAAGCGATTGGATCGAATATAGATAAATGAATCGGTGCCGGGTGCGGGGCTGAACGAGGCTGACACATACCACAGAGAAACAGAGAAACAGAGAAACAGTGAGAGAGCAAATGAACGAACACGTGGGGCAACGGGCGAGCTGATGATCCGTCAACGACGCCATAACGTATAAGCAAAGCGATGATAACATCAGCGGCACTTATAATGTAAATTAGCTGGTGACACTCGACTCGGTAACAGAGTAATGTAATGCGCGAATAAATAGCAACAACTGGCCGGGCGCATCGCCCTGTCAAATGCGTCCTGAACTCTCATAAAGCACCGTTGGCTGCACCAATTCGTCCGCGTGGGCGTGAGTTGGGTGGGTATGCTTCTGATGGAAATATTGACTATTACGCGGCGACCGGGAATGTGTATCATTGAATTGCCACTACCATAAATATGCCGAAATTCTGCCGGCAGCGTTTCATACTTTTGATTTATCCGTGGCCAGACCGCGGGTTACAAGTGACCCGGGCCCCCGTTGTACATCCAGATCCTTAGGCCTCCACCGTTCCTACACGTTTTCCACGGTACGCCATAGTCAATTATACTTGGGGCATGTTTTCGTTTATTACGGTACATCCGCGCGTTCGATGACACCACGCGAAATATCATGATTTGCTTCTTTTATCCGTGTTACTTTCTGCATACGCGTGCACGCCAATGTTACTTTCGATAGATTGTTGGCACGCGTTTTAATTAAAGCCTTTGCGAGAAGGCTCCCAATTAGGGCCGCGAGAGGCGATGTTCAATCGAAAAGACGGGAAATTAATCTGTTTCCAATTAGACGGATTTGCATAAAGTGATCCGCTTTCAGGCCTCGCGTTCAATGGCTTGAATAGGGGTATTCCCGAAACTTTAAGGTCGCTATCTTTCAGGGTGCGTGTGCTCGATGTTAAAGACGAGTCTTCCGTGCAAAAAACGTCCTAGCTTCGAACCCAGAAGGGTGGGGGAGCGTTCCGTTAACCGTTTTGCCATTACTCATTCACAGACGTTCAATCCCATGGATGAATTAATAAACGTAAATAAAGAAGCCGCGGCTCGGCCTGACTAATGACGTATTTAACTCTTCGAGACCGGCCGTTAGTGTCGAAACATACGTCGAGCGTACGTGTATGGCAGTTCATTAAAGTTTGACGTTATAAAGCGGCGGAGCGTTGACACGACTTCAACAGAGACGCGATAAAGTAATATCGTTGAACACACCTTTTCAGTTACCTCGACGATCATACTGTTCCGCTCTTTTTCCTCGAAGTGTTAACTCGTTATAGGGGGCTCAGAATTGGCTGCGTACATGGTATAATCGTAAAGTATACTGTGAAAAATGCGTAAAAAGGAGAATCAAGGATGGTCGGTGGTATACTGATGTTGATCGTTGGGCGTAAATGGTGGCGGAAGGCGATGACCGCGAACCGCGAAATTATTGATAATCTCATCAATATTCGGGTTATTGTCAGGCACAGGGCATTTATAATTAACGCGCAATTGGACGCGGGTATCGATACAACGGTGGCGATCTGCAACACATGTCGCTCTATTAATAACATCGTGGCCGGCTGCTATCGATAGTACACCTCGCTAATTCATCGAAAAGCTGACTCGCGTGCTTGTCGCATTTGCGTTCGAAAGTGCAGGGACAAATGTTAATTATTAACAAGTGATTTTTCAATATTACCACAATAACGTGCCCGGTATGCTAACAGCCAAGATAATTACTCACGATCGACCGATTTTCAGCCACTTCTGTAATAAAAGGATTATTTTTAATTTTATTGCAATCGTACGATGATTTCTTTCCACTTTCAGGGGGAAAATTCATAGTAATCGTAGTGATCCACTGGTTACCGTAATCGCGGCAATTCCTTTTCCCATTTCCCTTCACGCTAGCAATTAAAAGCTCGATTCAGCGTCGTTATTCGAAACAGCTGCGTTTCAAACACAAAAGCGGTCCTCTCGTTAATGCTCTTCGCGGACGACGCGACAAGCTTCCGCGGTTATCAAAGACATATTTTAACGCGATGCAAATGTACTTCTAATTACGATAAAAATATATTTGCAAAAGGAAAAGGCGTATTAACGACACCTTTGAATTTTTCTCGAAAAATTGTCTGTATCAGAAATATACATTTTAGAGTCGTTGCCAAATTAACTGTTGCAAGACGTAATAGTAATAATTTGAATGAAACGCCATACTTCTCAAAATAAATGAAAATCTATTTTCCTCCCCGTTTTTACAATATTAATTGAACAGGATAGAAACGAGAGAGGAATGATTTTGATTCGTAATTGTTAAATAATTAGCGAACGAAAGAGTTGACGCCGTGAAAGGGGCGGTTTCCCTCGAGTTACGTGCTCGTTTTCCGAAAGGGTGGCGCTTTTTCGTTCGCAAATCAGCGATTAATAGAAGTGAACGGGTATCGTAACAGGCAATACGGAAAAACAGGATCAAAAGCGAGACACATTCGTAGGAGCAAATTAGAGGGTGTTTCGAATTGAAACGGTGAGGGCTATTCGAGGCGGAAGAACGGGGGTGGGAGAAACGCGGAACCAGGGGGATGAACAAATGAAATGAAATGTCGCAGTTCTCAACGAAACGAAACGAAACGAACACGGACCGAAGAAAGAGAGAGATTGTTTGTCGTTACACCCCTTCCGTTTCCGTTCTCTACCACTTTCTACTCCCGGTTAGACTGCTTATTTGCCTAATTGCCTGGCACACTCGATAAATTTCGACACAACCCTTATCCTCGCGGTTAAACAACAAAAGTGTAATATGTAATTTTAATAAATTACTCTAAAAATTATTCGAATAAATCCTGAGATATCCGCTTGAATATCCGTACACGTAAACGAAAACAGATTCATCCGCACAAAAAAAAAAAAAAAAAAGAGGACGATCCGCGTATCCTCTGACGGCTAAAAAGTAAAAAGCCATCTTGCGGTTGGCTGCAGAGGGGGTGGGTTCCAGTATCAATGGGTTCGTCGCTGTGGTCGTAATTTTATGGGATCCCATAACAACGAGCATCGCATCGTTTGGTATCGAACGAAAAGAGAGGGGGAGGAAAAGAGATCAGTGAAGTGGAGCGAACGTGGTAGAAGTCGTCTTGTTAAAAGTAGCCCGCCTCATTGCCTCCAATATCTACGGCACTGCTCTTCTGACAGGGAACCTCTAGAATCGAGCATCTCAATAGCCACTCGAACCTCTTACAATGCCGTCTTGTTACAAGAGCACGTGTATATACGAATCAGAGTACACGATTTTCTGGTTAGACCCGTATGTATCGTTCACTCCTTCGTCAGGATCCCTTTTTTAACATTTCAGAGCATTCCTTTAAGCGACAAACAGCAATAAATTGTATTCAAGCCAGTAAAAAGGACGAGCCCTGCTGAGATTCGCGTATAAAATGTCGATGAATGTTGCAATAAACGGACATCTCCCTCCGAGGAACAGTTATCCCTGAAGAAACAATCAGATCGAAGGGGTCAGAAAGGAAAAAGGGCCCGGTTCAGGGATTACGGGATCGAGTTAACGAGGGCATGGCCTCCTAATGGCCCCGGGCTACTTATTTCGCATATCAGGAAGGTAGCCAGGCCGAGTTACGTTTCTATAGAGAGGGGTAGCAAGGCCAGCCAACACCTCAAGGCATAAGCGGTCGCGTATAAAAACCGTGAAATATTATGGGCATTTTCTTATCACCAGACCAGCCATATGTATAAAAAAAAAAAAAAAAAAAGGAACGAATAAAACTGTGGTAAGTTCTGTTAGGGGGAAACGGACGGAAGTTGCTTCGGGCCAGTTAAACCGATGCGACGCGTACGTTTTTCGGCGAATAAATTTACACGTTAATCGTAACCTCGGGATTTAGTTTCAGAAATATAAACAATTGAAATGCATTTGCCAAGTTTGATTCAAATTTCGATGGAGCGAGTTCTTTAATTTTTGCTCGACGAATCGAGCGGATTAAATGCTCGGTGACTCGTTGACGAGAACCACGGTCGCATGTTCGGGATAAATCGTGATTGCGTAATATCGCTCGAGTAGAATTGCGTAAAAGCAAATATGCAATAGACTAGTAGCTGAACGTTCTGTATTGTACGATTGTCTCCGTTCTTCGTCGCCGCATTTCGCAGGAAATGCCTGCCTTGCATTTCCCGCCATTGTAACCGCCCAGGGTTGGCCTCCACCCGTATTGCCAGCCTCACCAGTTTGAATTGCATTACCTATTATTGCTTATTGTTCGCCAGTTGCCTCCTGCGCTATGCTGTCTATCCCTGTCGCCATTCGGATCAACCCTTTCTTTCGTTTACCGTAAAAAAAATTCTTATCGTTTCTGGAAACTGAAGAATTCGTAGATTTCTATGTATAATTTTAGATGGTATGGATCTAAGGTTTGAATTGATCTATAATTCAAGAATTAAATAACCCGTGCGAACGCACTTGGAACCGGAGAAGTTTCATAGTTGAAACTCGTTGGTTCCTCTTTGTCTATGTTTCAGTCCGCATTTAGAGTCTGTCTCAATATTCGAGCGTAAAGGCAACGCATTGTCGTGTTGAAATTGTGCGTAACTATGACAATAGTTGAGTAAGAAAGGGGATGAAACTGGTGGTACGGGTTCCCGGGGTGTTTCAAACGAAGAAGGAAGAGCGGAGGAAGGATCGGTTAATCGTGACAAATACTGATCCGGGATTGCCGAATTATAAACTAATGTCTTGAGGAAACTTTGCCCCGAGTTGTAGGTTTCTACCCTTCTTCTACCAATTACGACCCACCCTACCCCCACCGATTGCTCCGTAGCTGACGATCGAACACCGTCTGCGCGCTTTTACGAACTTGCTATACCTACCTTTATTAAAATATCTGGCTGTAACTAACTAAGTTTTATTAAATTGCTGTTTATGTTTCTATTATGACCCTTCCTCTTCTCAAAGCCCATCGAACTTGTCTGCTTCTCGAGCAAATTACGTGGAAATAAATAGCATAACACGGGGAATAATGTATTCTCGCGTTTCCTTTCATTTCTCCCCCATTACGATAATATCATCACAGAGAGCCAGACAGAGATCTGTGTTACAGAGAAGGACTTATAGTTCCATTTCGATGTCCCCCGTCATAATTTCATATATCAGAATCCACAGAAAGGTCAGGATAGGGGGTGGGGGGGGATAGAATTTGGTGGACGTTTTCGCGAAAAGATCACATATAGAGACGCAGCCGGGTATAATGAGAGCCAGAAAGCGTCAGCGGCATCTAATGTCGGAAATTATAGCATATTGCCAATAAAATCCCGACCACGGGTCCTCCCTTGTACGAGCCAACTAAACAGGTTTCTCCCTGCTCTTCAGGGGCGGCGGGCTTTATTGTAACGAACGTCGGAACCACGTTTTGCCATTACACAAGATCTCGTCTCGAGGGAACGACCGATACCACCCGATAATAATACTGCGAACACTCGATAACTCCACCCACGATTTCCTACTTACACTTTTTCTGACCAACACGCAAATGAAGAACGAGAAACTTGGAATTAACTTACTATTCATTATTTATTTCACTCGGGATCCAATCAATAGCAATGAGTATGATACATTTATAAACGGAACGCTTATCGATCGGCAATTAAATTCGCTACAGGTATAACAAAATTAAAATACAGATTCGTTCGGAAAAATAAAAACCGCGAATTTAATTGCAAATTTTATAATATTAATGAGAAACGATAACAGAAGAAAGTTAAGTAAAAGTTTCAATACTATACTGTAAAATGATACTATCATATCTTTGTTTAACTTCAGTGCCGGCAAGTATTAAGCTTTTGTCTATAAACTGTTTTAAAATATACGATAACTGTAGAATGTATGCTGTCTAGGCTTCCATAGAGAAAATGGAGCCATAGAGGACGTTAAGATTAGGTAAATTGTAAGTAGTAAGATTAGGTACTTAATGGTAAAGTACACGACATAAATGCTTAATAACTTTTGAGTACTAGCAATGACTTCAACAAATCACATTTCACGTCTTCGGTTTGTTGTTTCCAATAATCGTTCAATTTCTGAATAGCAATCGAAAACTCATCGGCAAATTCTTTCCTCACCCCAAATTCTTGACTCAAACGATCGCACTTCAGGATTTCTAAGTATTCCTTCAACTTCGAGTTTGCAGCTTCCATTTGTCGAGGATCGATTGACGTGTCTTGCGGTTGCGATAGCTCAGAAATATATACAGTCACGTCTTCGTCGTCGTCGTTTCCTGTTATTACAGTCCACATCGTGTCCGAATCCAGGTCATCCTTCGGCTTCGAATTGTCCTCTTGCGATTTCTCATGGTTCACCGCAACGTCTTCAGAAATATCTGAAGATCTGTCGTCACCTTTTGCATCGTCTTTAGACTGTATGGAGCTGGTCTGTTCCAGGTTTTTTGCAGAGCCAAGTGTTGGCGTCGTCACGTTTGACAAATTTTTCAAAACGTTCACAGTTTTAGCTCGATGCATCGGTAACATGTCAGCAGTCACTATATAACTGACGGCCTGTTGATCCAGCAAAACTTGCCGAAGAAGTTTCGTCAATTTTGATTCCCTGAAGGGTCGAACACCCTGGCCACCTCCCACTCTGCCGGCTTTTATACATTTATTCAAAACAAACAAACTTTTGGCAATGTGTTTCGTCTCGGTAGAGGAAGAATCAATACTGGAATGTACACTAGCCAGGTCGCAGAAGGTCAGGGTGCTCAGCTGCACCGTGTCAGGGGCGCCCACTTCCTGACGATATCTCAGCAATTTTATAGTGAAGAAGATATGGGAATTGGAGATAAAAGTTTTATTCGCTGCACAATGTTCATCCTTCATCTTAAGCACGAGGCGCATCACCATCTGGATAGTTTCATAGGCATAGCACACATTCATGAATTTCAGACCCTTTACATAATAGCAGCCATCTTTGCGGGTGGATAACTTCAGGGGTTGATTATCATCGCGCAAAATGTCGTAAACGTTGTCGTTGTATACTTTGGCGACTGAAATCCACACGGAAGATCTGAACTTTTCAACACGGTATCTTCTGTCCTCAGATTCGAGAACCTTAGATCCCGCATAGGCGTAATAGTAGTCACCGTCGGTGTACATACTAATTTTTTTTGTATTTATAAAGTTGCAAGATGTTTGTCCTTCTAGTGTTTGATTTTCTGTACCCAAGGCAACGATCGCATCATTGTCCATGACCTTGTAATACGGTATAGAATCGAGTTCCAGAAGGGGAAATAAAAATTTGATGGTACACGGAATTATACCTGGCGACAGTGTAGTGCCGTACAATGTGTGCGTCTTTCCAGACCCCTCTGTCCCATAGGTTATGACGGTTGAACTTTTGCCGTGAGCGAAATCAATTACCTTTCTTTTCACGATGTCATTGAATATGTCCCGATTCGTGGAATTTGAGTCGAAAACTTTTGTGAAGTTGAACGTTCTTTTCATATGCCGAGTGTCTTCGATGCGAAAAGTGGTCGAGTTAATGCGAATATAACCTGCTGCCATGTCTCGTGATTTGTCGTTTTTTATTCTTAGGTACACATCTTTCGATGGTCGAGCACACTGACGATCATTTTCTGACTTCGTGAACGAAGATGTTGAACATGCGTTCTAAAGAATAAGAATAGATTGATTGTAAATGAGGTTAGAAGATATGTGAATCGTACACTGTATTTGCAACAGTTTGAAGGTTTAATTTAAACGAATTAATTTGCATTGATCAGTGGACGAATGTGAAATTAATTACCTTGTTTTCATTCATTTCTAATTCTCGATTGTACGATGTAGGTTAATAAGCGTCGCTGCTGGCAAATACACGTGGACGTAGCTTCGGTACGCGGTGACGTCAAGCGCCGTCTTTTGTTTATCGATCATCGACTATGCTCTGAAGTAAAATTAGTCGAACATTTCTAGTAATATCGAATAACAATTGTAAATTGCAAATTTACATCCACTTACGTTTGCCTACATCAATCTATTATGTATAAATCATATGACGTAAAAAATATGTATTAGTCTAGATGACTGTTGAGTTTTCACGCAGTGTAACGAATACACGGTGGTATTTTGCTAAAAAAATTTAGTAGTAATCGAAGCACGTTTCAAAAAATTGGATCAAAAATGACCTAGTTCCAGAGCGGAGAAGAAGCGACCACCAGTGTGGACGAAGCTTCAAAGAAGCCCTGAATCATGCGGAAAGAGACGCGTGCACGACGAAAATGAAAGACCATGTGTGATGAGGCGATACACGCTGAAGACAGCGGCGAACAAGAAAAGGCAGAATCTCTTCGGGAGCTGAGGAGATGGAGGACGGGGCTGTCGATACAAGGAGCCGATTGTAGCTTGAAAGACACCGACGATCCCCTAAACCCGACGTAAGCACAGTGGCTTGCTTGTATATTGCGATACGATTTTAAGATTACAACGACTTTGTGAGTCTCGAATGGCTCCGTTTTCGGCTATTGCTTCATCTTTGATTAGCCGCCATGTCACCCACGCGTGGATGACGCTTAATTATTCTTAAACGCACGAGTCCTAACGACTTAATTTTCAAAGCATCAGAGGTAGCTAAAATGCTCAGCCAGAGAAAGACGAACGGTGGGGCTCTTTATCAACGATAAGCAACAACACACTATTACAACAATCTATGAAAAATAATAGCCGTTACCTCGCCCCCTTTATATCGGGCGTTAATGTTTCTACGCTGGATTGATGTTCCACCTTTTATGGGTTATTTATTTAATACTGACAAATTTCGCCTAGCACTCTCAGCATCGGGATCCGTTCACTGCTGCCAGACCGCTTCTTTTATGGCACCTTTAATGGTGCTCGGGAACGAAGCACCCTGGGTCTGTGATTCCGAATATCTCCCTTCGAATTCTTTTCGAACATCATTTACAATATTTCAATCGATTTGTTATTTTAACTTCATAATAAAACGAAAGAAAGAAACCAGGGCCATTCTAAATATATCATTTTTTGGATAATTAATATGCCTTTAGGAAACAGTGTTAATAATTATTGATCTATGTAATACAGGAAGAACGGTATGACGACGGTAACCGTTTTAAAGGGCGGCATTCGAGGCATCTTCAAGGATCTTCGACGATCCTTCTGCAAGATATTAGATTTATCCATTTGTTTGCCGAAAGTCTCATAAATATAAGCTCCCTTTGACAACGTCTCACGGGTCTTATCCGTCGCTGTGATCTTGCGTGGGTGGCCGACAAGATGAAACCAAGCACGAAGACAGACGTAAGGGGAAGAGGGGCGACGAGGGATGATGGCATCGAAGTAACATCGATCGAAATACTGCCAAGTTTCCCGGTTATTCTTGGGTGCCATCAGTATTCCCAATTAACGTGGGCTCCTTTCATCAGGGTTACACGGGGGATGTTGCTTCGCTGCTTGCTGCACGGCCAGGGTTACATTTATAAATATGATGATCGTGAAGGGAAGCATTACCATTCCAAGAAGACTTCGCGAAGCTTCCCGTTGGAAGGGAATTAATGACGGTGTAACTGTGTATGGAGGGGTAACGAAAATTTTACGGATCGAAGGAGAAGCAATTTAAAGGGAATAATTGATTAATTTTAATATCATTTTTCAGATATTTCTCACACTAAACTAACAATCGTCTTAAGGACTTAAAATTATACTAATCCCTAAGTTCCGTGTCTTAAATCGATTAAATTTGATCTGTCAATTATAGTTGTAGATTTTCGACTAAATGGTTAATTACAGTATACAATCAAGTAGGTCCACAAATCATCAACAGCCTCTGGGTGTACAATAATCAGTGTTCATTAGTTGTAGGAAAGCTCGATTCCACGGGGTTTCTCCTATGGGGAGATCTTTTCAATAACTCTTGGTCGCCGGTAATTGGTAGCCAGCGATATCTCTCATGACTCCACTCTTCGTTTCTCCACCCTCCCCTTCGTCGATGTCGTATATAACAATATACCAGGACTGTCTCTAGCCCTGACCGCTATAGATAGAGTTAAGTGTTCCTAGCACACACACACACGTACACGTGGCCACGTGTGTGGTCAAAAGGACAACAGATAGAAAGCTAGGTATCGTTGACGACAGCTACGAGGGATGCTGAAGAAACGGGGTAGAAACGGTTTGTATTGCAGCCACATTGGCTGCCGAGAGCTCACCCTCCTTTCGTTGTCTGTCTTATGGACAGCAACTCTCATTTTCAGGATCGTTTGTCAGTTACAATAAACAATTAATACACGCGAATGTTAACAGTATAATTTGTCTAGAATCGGTACATGTTGACCATCGTCCTTGATTCCTGCGTTAGACGTCGGTGTACGAAGGAATTGTTTGTTAAAAAGAAAAAAGAAAAGTTTACTTCTTTGAAGGATAACTTTGGGAACCCCTGGTCAAAGAATCAGTGGATCGAACAGGTTATACCAGTGGACAGGGGGTTGAAATGGGCACACATTGGGTCATAAACGTTTATATTGCGCTCGGTGCGCCAGTAATACCGATATTGGCAAGTTATTGGTCCCTTCCTTGAACATACCGGATTGTAGATACACCATCCACCAGCCGAAATGTATCACGGTTAATCCGGAAAAATATCGTCGGTCGAAGAGAGCGAAAAGTTTAATTGGAAACGTCAGGGTGAGCCCAAGTGTTAAAGGATAGACTGACCAAACCCTAAACCCGACCCATCAGCCTTTGGATACCTTTTTGTCGAACGTAGCTTTTGTCAACGAAGGTTCATTTCGCGATACAAATATGGTGATTAATTAATTTTTGAAGAACTTATTTAAAAGCAATTTGCCCTGATTATACCTAGTTGCCCGCATAACGAATTAATTCGTTATCGATTTGATATTTATACAAAGACGTAGATTGTTGGTTGTTGAAAAAGTCTGTTAGTCAACCGATCGAGGTAACAATCTAAGGAGGGTTGGTCCATGAGAGAATTCTTGTCAAAGCAACGAAAACGAATCTTCATTCCAGACCCAATCAACTGATACCGCGAAGCTTAAGCCCTCGAAGAACCGCAACTCCTGATACGACGGTAGTTTCTATGGTGGTCGGTCGGTCTGATCACGAGTTAGTGGCGTTCGAGATGGCGTAGAAAGAGCGTGGAAGTAAGAGAAGGCCAAGCCGACTTTATGTCGGGACGTAAGCCGGTTATAGGCGCTGCCGATGTTATTTGATGGCTAAATGCACTCCAACAACGTGAAGGTAACCTAAACTTACCAGCCCTCTATCCGATCTCTATCGCCTGGCCAACATTTTCCAGACCATCTTCATCGTTACCCATCACCCGGGGAGAAAAGCTTTTTTAGAAGGTCCAAATATTTCGTACACCGTACATCTACCTTTATCTCCGTAAACCGTAATGAAACATAATATTTGGTTCAAACCAATCTTGAAGACTAACTTTTCATATTTTACGAAGGATTCGTCTAAATCTAGGCATGTATGAATTTAAAAAAAAAAAAAAAAAAAAAAACTAGTACAGGTGAAAAAAGAAAAATGGCAAACCCGAAGGAATCAAAGAGGCATCGATAGACAATCCTGCACCAGGAGAACAAAGGGAAAACCGTCGGACAAAGGGAGGTAGAGAAAAGCGATCCACCTGCTCCTCTTCAGCAACAGCAGCAGCAGCAGCAGTAGCAGGCTTGTGCTCGGGCGAGCATAAAACGCGCAGCGTATTTTCCGCCCGCTCCTTGCCACCCCCGCGTATTAATACTTAACCGCGGCCGCAAAACTTAATGAATTCTTTAGCGAGATCAAAAAGAACTCCGGTCGGCCGATACGGCAAGCGGTGGGAGCCGTTTCCTCTTTTTCTCCCTTCCTTCTTTTTTTTTTGTGAAGCGCGAGGAGCGAAATTGAACAGCGATATTCCTGGTACGGTTTAACGACGAAGCACACCCCCTGCCTCGGGGCCACCCTTACACCCTGTGTCCTGTGTTTCCCTTAACGAGGCACGTTCCACCGAACCCTCCTTCCCCCCCATCCATCTCGTCCCCCTCCATCTGGGTGCCGGCCGCTCGCAGATACGAGGTGCTGGCGCATTATGCTCGGTTTCATCGCCGGCAACGTCTCACGCATTAATGGATTCCTATAGCTGGCTGGCCGTAATGAACACCCAGTCTACCGTGGCTGTCTTTTCATCGGGAATCCGCTGCGCGTTTGGCGACTTACGTTTCATTGCCGGCGATACGTCGCCGATAATGAGGTCGATAGCGCGTCGTGGAAGCGTGGTTAAACGATAGTACAGACACATCAGCCTCGGAGGGTGAATTTCTCGTTCGTTCTGGCTAGGAATATAGAAATGAAATATCAAACGGAAATTCATGCTTCGAGCAGACGACCTTCGTTATTTCAGTATTATTCGTCGGTATTTTGACTGCTGTATCAGCAGACATTCGTTAATAACGTTACAGGTTAGGTAACGTTGGATGCCTATACCTCATACCGTAGACGTTATACTACGGTAGGCTACTTAAACGTGAGCAATTAACAAGTGAAACATTCTGGCTGTCTGTAAGATTGCGGGAAGAGTTTGGCGAATATTTAAGGAAGAAAACGGTCAAGCAGAGTGAATTGCTCGCTGCATGTCTTAAGGTGATTGGGAGTTATGAGCCCTAAACCGTGCTTCTGGTCGTCGGGAGGACTTCACACAGGTCAGAATACCGCCTCGTAAAATGTTATGAGAATTAATGTCACCCTCCACTATCTGTCGTGGGTGGATGTCTTGGTCGTTCGTGGTGACCACCACCCTCGTCGTTCGAGCGTTTCCTACGTCACCTTGGCGCAAACGTCCCTTTTGGTACGGCCAATTTCGTCGTTGCGGTGACCACAACTTTTCTAGCTAATGGAAAAGTCGATACCCGATTGCTCGACACCGTCGCATTAAGCCATCTTTGCCCTATCGTCGACTGGGATCCTTTCAGCCGATACTTCGGCTGCCTGTTTCGAATTTTACGATTCCTTCTCTTCCGCTTTCTTTCCCATTTTCATTAAATTCTCATGAAACGCGTACACAAACGCAAATACTTCATTCCAGAAATTAGCTAACGGATGAATCATACCGAGCGGAAACGAACAAATCGTTAGCCTATAAAGATGCCAGCCATTGACAATCGTTGAATGAGTGGCTCCTTCCGGTCGCCCACCATCATTCTCCCGTACCGTATATTAACTGGCTGTGTCGCGGTCGTCAGTTTAGACGATGATTTAGTGGATGCATTGATTGGGTCGATCAGAGGCCATATCATCTCGTTTAAAGCCTTCCATCATCGGTGCCGCTATTTATAGAACGTATGCGATCACGACGATCGTAACGTAAGAAAAACGTAAAACGTGCGTTCACGTAAAGAAATGAATAACTACCGAAGAATAATATATAATAATTAATTAGCCACGAAGCTTTGTACCAGAGAAGTTGTGTCGATCCTACTGATCCCGGTACGAGATTTTTTAAGAAACCTTGAAGGATGGCGAATGAAAAAGAAAAAAAGAAACAGAAAAAAGTAGAAAGGTTCGTTTCGGTAGGTAGGTAGGCAAACGCGGCCACAATAATCGCTGATAATTTATTAAAGGGAAAATGCTCGCGATCCAGCCTTCTTCCGCGCTTCTGCGTTATTTAAGAAAATAAATATTTGATATCCCAAACAAAGGCTCGCCCACCGTGTCTCTCTCCGTGGCGAACAGGAAACGAGGAGACGGGGATGAGACGTTGAGGAACTCTGGAAAGAGAAACAGCCGCCGTGGCTGAAGAAGAAAGAGGGGAAAAAAAGGAAAGAAAAGTGTCGAGGTAAGGGGTGGGTCGAGAGTCTCGCGCAAACCAAAGCGGGGAGGGTTTGAAACGGTGAGGGAGAGGGGGTGGTTGACTCATTGGCCGTGAAATATGGAGTAAAAGGTTCGATAATTGATTACACAGATTTTTTATGCCGCAAAAAGCCTTAATTCTCGCCACCCCTCGATAATTCCGCGCCGCGCCAGGGAGAAAGCTGCCGACGAGGTTGGAATATCGAGTCCGATGTAAAACGATATTCCAGCCCCTCCGAGCCTTGTTCCAGTCTGTTGGTCCTCTCAAATAACTCAGAATCTGTTAAGACATCCCCGAAGTTAGTATCTTCGACGTGGGCCACCGATCAGAAGAAAACTAATTGCATAGAACACTGTCAATCGATATTATTATTCGCGGAGACATTAGTCCAGCCATTCTTTAACTGCTTCAAAGTGTTCGCTAACGTTTAGTGCAATTTTGAGGATGGTTAGTCACCCTGTTGCCCTCAAAGCGGCATGAAACCGATCGAATGAAAAAGCAAAAGGGACGTGTCGATATTTGAAAGGGCCACGAGATACGGATTCTAATATTCACTTTTATTGAGACTCGAAGCCGACAGAACGCGACTCGATAGGGGAGCACGCTCGACATCCTCTGCCGTATATTCATTAAAAATGTGGACTGAGAAGCAAGGAACGCTTTGTTTCGTCGGTGAAACAAAAAAAAAAAAGAAAAAAGAAAAAAAATCATTGCCACGCTAATTTGAAAATATTGAAAGCGGGCGAGAAGCAGGGAAAAAGTGGGGGAGTGGGGGTGGGTCGATTTATATACTTTCCTCGGTGTGTAGAAAGGTTGAATGGGAAACGTCGGCTCGCCGATACCGATCGACTCTGCTTCCTTTGTTTTTCTACTAATTAAATTGGCCCGCGACCCTTTCACCCTCCCCCGCCCCCTCCCTTCCGAGCCACCCTTTAACCCTTTGCCCACGCAACGACCATCGTTTGAACTTTTTCTCCTTGCCGCCAATTCCGACGGGTTTCGCCATCGATTTCGCGAGATAGACTAATTAATTACCGTGGAAATGGCCGGTTGATCCTGCAACCCCGTCAAGGAGATTTAACCCTGTGGCTTGGCAGTTGATTTGCCACTCTCTCCTGTGCCCTGTTTTTGTTTCTCTTCCCTTGATCGTCGACCTTTTTTCTTTTAATACGCGTCGTTTGCGAAGTCAAAGAAAATATTTGTTGGCATGTGATTCTCAGGGGTTACACCTTTCATATTATTTGTTAAGCTTCGAGCTTCGAATTGATGCGTCATAAGGCAATACATCTATTGCATGCTTGAACAGAATTTCGAAATTTGCCGAGACGCAAAGAGCAACGAACGGTGAAGGATTTCTTTGGACGTTTTTTCTTTTTTCTTTTACTGTAGCAAAGTATTCAGTGATTGGTGTGTAGGTTGACTTTTGTCGAAGTAAATCAGAAGAGTTTTCAGCATGGTCCGCTCGTCAATTATTCAGGTGGTCGTTACTCGACCACTCAAGCGAGCCTCGAACGTGCGAAAGGGTCTGGCTGTTCGTTACAGGGACGAGTGGAAAAAGAGGCGTTGGGTAGAGGTGTTTCTCTTTGACACGGCATTGATATAATATTAATCTAAGCGAGGAAAATTCAAAGGACAACGGCCAGCCTGGTAACGAGTCCTTGTGTTTCCCCCCGGTGCCTGTGTACGAATTCGCGATAATACAGAAAGCCGCGTATCACAAAAGAGAATAGGTGGGCTGCTTTGTGCGGAACAGAACGAATGCTTCTCTATTCGAAAGTTACCTGATTGTGAGATCACAAAGCATCACCGATACACTGTTCTGTCAAAAACAGAAATAATGTACCTACCCTGTTTAACGAACCCAATTCTCGATGCACAAAGTATGGCCGTTTCTCCTTTTCACAATCACAGGCAGATCGGTTAACCTGGAACAGAATAATGTAAACGTTACGATTAAAATTTCTATTACAATTATTAGGAGTTCGGTAATTTATTTTCTCTTAAGTTACAAAATAATTGATATTAGTTACTACAAAGACCAGATAAGCAATTATTACAACACGAAATGAGCTGTAACCTGATAACAGGGTCGTATTTATTCATACACTCCCCGTGCCATGACATGCCACACGCAACACAACAACCGCCCTATTTGTCGAACTCCCTTTTAATTCATTCACTGTTATAGCCGTGAAAAGTAGTCGTCGTTTCCTCGAAACGAAAAGTTTCCAGGTCGACTTGAAGTCCGTTCGCCGTAGAAAACGAACAGGGTGGCAAAAGTAATATGCGTCGTTTCACCCCCCCTCTCCGCCGCCCCTTCAGGTATTTTGTCGCTCGTTTTTCCGGCTCGCACGTGAGTCTGCATGCGTGCACTCGTCTCGGCTGAAGTCGTGACGTTTGTTTTTATGCTTGCTTTACACAGCGTTAGGGAAAAGAGGGGAAAAAACATTGGAAAAGTGGCTGCCGGGACGACAGCGTCGAAAACCACCCCTCTGGGTGAAGGGGTTTTCGGGGCGGGGAAACAGGGGCTGAGATTTTTCTTTCGCATTGTCGCCGCGACGAGTTACGTATTTGATTCTAGCCTCGCTTTGATTGTTGTAATTAGGCGGGTTAATTAGAATTTTAATTTTTTATTCTTACTCTGGGTAATAAACAGCCCCTAGAGATTTAATGTTCCAACGAAAACTAAAAATTTCTTAAACTGACACCTCGCGTAACGATAAAAACGGCAAAATGAAAACGTTTGTTGCTAATTAAAACAGCAGACGTCTGAGAAAGGTGGACATCGTCGCGTAACACATTCTTTTTTAATAATTTCATCGCTGGTTGTTCCTTAATCTCTCCTAACAACGAAATCTGAAGCATTATACGACGGGAGAATCTCTTTGATGTCGAGCTTTACATATAATATTTACATACTATCGAGGGAAGTCTTTAAACTTCTTGGAGATATTTCGAAGGCTACGGGAGTAAGTACTTTCTACGGGGGCTTTGCTGCATTAAGAATTTAAGATACGAGGGCGGGAGGTGGAGAGGGTGGACGCAGGGGCCACGCTGGCATTTATTTATTCTGGCATTAATGAAAAGTTCCCGTGGCGTTTACTACAACGGTAAACACGAGGAATCGACTAATTGCCCGTGATCAATTAAATATCCTGATTAATTACTATTAGTCGCCGATACGAACACTGAATTACACAAATATAAAGGAGAAATATTTCAGAATTTCGTAAGACGTATTAATTGTGAAAAGTATGATCGTGCAGGAAAACGAGGAAAGCAAGTAGAAAGTTCGACTCGCGCAGCAAAGAGACCACAAAACCTCTGCTGGCATTTACGCGAGGATGTTCGGGGAAAACTTTGTTACATTTTTGGTCGAGTTCACGTTGACTGTTAACCGAACAAGCTGGATCAAAGGGACCAGCAGGAACGTAACGAAAGAACGAAGAAAAAGGTGCAAACGAAGGACAAGAAGTTTTGGAGTACTAAAATACGATTAATAAAAAGAAAAATTAATAGCAGTTGCTGTGATATATATATACTATCGCTTATAATTGTTGGTGGTATACGGTGGATTCGTCCATGATTGGATGTGGCGCGTTAATACGGCGGATTTTCTAAGTGCTCCTTATTGCGCCAGTGCTGTACCCTTTGA
Organism: Stelis phaeoptera; assembly: GCA_943735885.1. Classification (NCBI taxonomy): domain Eukaryota; kingdom Metazoa; phylum Arthropoda; class Insecta; order Hymenoptera; family Megachilidae; genus Stelis; species Stelis phaeoptera. Next base: position 4,521,018 of record OX030946.1, read on the forward strand.
GCCGAAACAAACAGAGTGGTGGGTTTTTTCGCGAAGTGGCTGCGAAAGGGACGGGTCGGGGCGAAACGGGAAGAAACGGATTATGTTTTAGATTCCAGCTGGAACACCGCAGGAGAAGGAGAAGAGAAATGGCGGGGGTAGAATGCGAGAAAGAGAGAAAAAAAGGGAAAAGGGATGGAAAAGTTCTCGAGACCACGCAAGGTATTCGCGGTAAAAGAGTTTTCTTGTACTGTTTCCACGGATTTTCTACCGAATGCGTTGAAACGCCTTTCTGTAAACAATGGATCAACGAAATATGGCCTCGTTTGATGTTCTCGAAGAACGATGAACGATTCAGTACAAACAGGAAGTTAATGGATTTTTATCCAGTAGTATTTAGAACTACACGAGTTTTATTTCATGAAAAAGATCAATATTAATAATGAAATCGGTAAGAGTCTGAAAATTTGTTTAACGCGTCCTTAATTTTTTCGAAACTTTCGGTCTCGCGCGGCGATTTGTTCGAGAAGTTGAGCCAATTCTGTTCCACGCATCCTGAAGAGATTGGTCGTTTCATGGGCGTAAAGAAGAAACCTCCAAACCATCCCCTTTTTTCACCCGAGATTTTCTGCGAAACTCTCCCTCTCTCTTTCTCTCTCGTTACGACCCGAAAACCGCAGTCGGTTATAAAGCATTCTTCCAGTTTATTAGACGGAGACTTGTGGGCTTCTTCTTCCTTTTTTTTTTTTATATTAAGCATGTGCATTATTAATGCACAAGTATAACCGTAAAATGCTGATGAAAAAAAGTTACGTATCCCCCGCGGGTGTTTCTTCGAGGCTAACGGGGGTGGCTTCCGGCGGAGATTGGCTGCTTGACCGACTCCATTCGTTATTTCCGTTTGAACACAAATACCACCACTTTAACTTCGATACTTTCCAGCGTTCCAGCGTTCCAGCGTTCCAGCGCCAGATTAATTATTTTAAATGACAGTAGCAATTACAATCGAATCAATTTTCAATATATAAAACCAAGTCAACGTTTAAGCTCGCCTTAAAGATTCATCGAGCCCAATGAATTTTTCGCTAATATCCCGAATATTTTGATCGAACGATAAGCCAGATGGTGCCAGCAGACAGCCATCGCCGTTCACCCTTCCCTTCTTCTGGCCGCTGAATATTTCATCCCGAAGGATTCGTATTTTTCTTCGGGTGATTGTCATTCGACGAGGAGATCCAGCCACGGCGCGGTGGGCTGCAGCAAAATCAATTATTCATCCCGAATTGGTCCGGAGAAAAAGTCCTAATTATCCGGGGCAAATACAAGCTTAATACGCGAACAAGAAGTACACCACCCCCTCGTTCACGGCGGTGGCCCTCCATCGGTCGGGTACTCGGCAGCCAGTCGGTCTTCAAGGCTTCCTTCTTACCGTGAATAACCATTTGTATTTCCAATTAGCTTTGCTAATAAGAAGACGGAGGCATTGCCGTAGTTAAAAAAATGTATAACCTCATCCAGCCACTGGGGAAATAAAGAAAAGCGCCGCTCGCCCGGTATGACAATACACTGGGTCGTGGGCGGGTCCACGGTGGGCCGGGGGGGTCGGTTATAACCGGCTGAACTACAATTAAAAATCCTCGCTTCACCCTCGCTTAACCCTGCTTCCTCCTTATGCCGTATTAACGACCGGGACGTGCAGGGAGGGGACACGAAACATTCTACCAAACATCGAGCCTTTTTTTGCCAATTTTATGCTTGACCCCATCGCTGCCGTCCCGTCCTTTGCCTCTTCTCCTTCTTCTCCTCGCTGTCTGTCTGTTTGTCCGTCTCTTCTCCCTTTCCTGTCTTTATTTCTCAATTGCTTAGCCACTTTCTTTGCATCCTTTTAACAGGATCCACTTGGGCAAATGATTTTGGAACGGATCGATATGCTGCAGATAACGATATCAGTATTATCCTTTATCTCTTGGAAAAGGTAGGGGTGTGGTATTTATTTCATAAATTTCTTAGAAAGTTTAATTTATAATTTTAATTTCCTGCAGATGAATGCTGATGTGCTCCTTTTATTATTCAAATCTACATACTTCCTAAACTTACGGCAATTCAGAAATAGATTAATACTAAGAAATCCAGGCGTGTTCTTACACCGAATCGTCTCCGAAATATCGCACGGTACGGTTTACTCTCTCGAGACGCGACGGTTCGTCTCGACGATTATGTTTGAAATTGTGTATCCGTGTACGTGCAAAAAGTATTCGGTACTACCGATAGTCTTCCGAATGAATAAGCTTGTATCGAAGCGGGTCCCGTGTTTGCAAACTTACGATTTCTTCATGGCGACTCCGCCAGCCGCCCCTCTGTTGTGCCCGGCTGGCAAAGTCGCCTCGAGGTCGACCAAACACCGTTCCTTCTCAGTTAGAATCGACTTGTTGTGAAACATGTATCGACTAGTCGAATATCCTCGATATTAAACGTTAACCGTGAACATCGATGTTCTCGCCAGTTAAATTCAATTATTCGAATGTTTGTTTGTAAAAACGAAGTGATTGTGCAAGATCCACCGCGAGCATTTCATGCACCCTTTGATCAAGTAAGTATTTGTTTATTTCTGTGATTCGTTCGTAAACTGTACACGTTGTTGTAAACAATTAAGGTTCATTCACATAGAAATCGATTGTTGTGTTCATAACGTCGAGACTGAATGCCACAGAAAGGTAGGGAAAGTAATTAATTAACAGTGTAAAAAATTACTGACTGATGTATCTTTATCGAAGCTTTCAAGGTGGAAAATTTTAGACGAATCCGAGGAAAATATATAAATTATTCAATCACCTCTATCGTGATCATTTTATTCCTTGTAATAGGTTAATAATTTTATCAAATTCTATTTTCAGATCGTTTCAGTTTAGGATACAGAAACATGAGAGTGAAAACAGTGCCCAGACAAAGAATCATTTCACCTAATAATACCGAATCGAGTGAATCCGTTCGAAATGATAATCAAAAAGTGACATCAGAGAATACTGATGATGTATCAGGTACATCGGATAATCGTGAAAACGACACTTCGAACGAGACTCGATCGACTAATCTTGTTGACAATAAGGAAGACAAGGAAAGGGCGTTGAACTATTGCCAGGAAGTACTGGATATGTCTATGAAAAACAAGGTACGACCATTGGCGTAACCAGCTGGGGGCCAAAGTGGACCTAGTCCTAGTTCCTCGAAATACAAATTAGCGCCTGTTCCTCGGTAGAAATTATTAATCGATTCGTAAAATTTTCGATAATATTTTTTATTCCTTGACGAGTGACAGCTGTATTGTTGTGACAGCACGCTCAAGATCGTCGTGAAAATACAAATATTACGAGCTGTCATTCGATCGAATTTATCAGCTTCGGTCGATACTTCTACATTATCTTAACACTGGAATTATCAAACGGGTCGAAATGACTTGCTTCAGATTTTTTATTTTTGACCTAATGTAGTATGATTATTATCGAGATAAATTTCATTTTTCATGTATTTCGTGCTTTATTTTATTTTCTATGTAAAAATAAGTGAAAACCAAACGTCGGTAAATTTAGTGTCATCATAACTGATCTTTGCAGAGTAACGCTTCGGAGAATGATTCGACTACCTGTTCGATAGCTGGTCCATCGAGCTGTGAATATTCATCTCCGCCCCTAGAAGAGGAGAACAATTCTAATCCTGAAAACAATAACGTAAAATCCTCTTATTAACAGTTGAAAAATATGCAAAAATTTCCATCGTCTACTTATCGATTCTGTAATAAAATCTGCAGAAAAGTCACAAATTGATCGATTTGTTTCAGGTGTTAATGTTGAATGGAAATGTAATGAATTCTTATTCGTTGACCACCTGTTCCTGCATGGAACCATCAAACTCCTACGAGGAGAAACTGAACGAGTCCTCGAACGACGAGGATCAGGAGTCCGTCGAAGCGGTGAACTTGTGCAAAAAAGATTGTTACGAGGAGGATTCACCGAACGCTGGCGGTGGGTCCGACGAGAAACTGAAGGACACTTTTCTTTACAAAATCATGACGGATCCCACGTTCCTGGAGAACATACAAAAGCACAAACAATCGAAGAAGTACGTTTGCCAGTTTTGCAAGAAGGAGTTCGTGAATGGGGACGAACTGGCCGATCATATGGACGTGAAGAAGGACGAATCGAATCAAATGGTTTGCTGCGCGTGCAAGAAAACCTTCGCGCAGAAACGGTACCTGAGGTACCATCAGCGATGTCACTCGGAAAGGACCAAGTTCACGTGCGACATCTGCACGAAAAAATACACCAGATTGGATAATTTGACCAGGCACAACGCTTTCCACGTGAATCCGGATAAATTTTCTTGCACCTATTGCGAGAAAACTTTCGCAAGGAAGGATTTGTTGAACAAACACTTAAAGTGCCACGACAACAAGTACCGTTTCTTCTGTGAGCTGTGTCACAAGTATTTTAAAGGTCCTGTTACGTTGGAGAATCATAAGAAAATATTTCATGTATCGTCATAGACTTGTGACGGTACATGTTTTGTAACTGTTCGAGAAAAAATGGAAATTAAAACATCATAGTTTTAGTTTTTTCTTTTTTTTTTTGCGTTATTGATCCCTCAATTTATTTTATCGCGCGGGATTTTGAAGAAAACGACACCGACAGCCGTAGAAAATGGTTGAACGTCACAAAAGTGTACCATAGCTCGAACAATATTCAAATGGCATCAATTTCTACGGAATTGCTCCCTTATATCTGGCCACAACCTGGATGCAAATCCTTTTCTACTCCCTTCGAACGGGGAAGGAAATCGTATTGGCAGATAGCTACATCGTTTTACAACCCCCTAACCTGTTTAAGTCACGGCATCTATTCGCAGTTTCTCTCCTTCGAATCTATGTCCTCGATAGTGCCATCAATTTCCATAGAAATCTCCTGTGTGTACAGGGTGGAAAAACGAGTCACCCAATTATCTTCTTTAACCGTGGAATTCATAGAATCTTAAGTTTACATTAAGATACAAATATTATAATAATATTCTCCAGCGCTGCACGAAATATACCCTGTTCATCTGCTTATATTACACGTACAATATCTGGATATCGAAGCCGGTTTGATCCTGATAAGTTCTCCTCTCCCTTGGCAGCGAGCCATACATCATACTTTCTTCTTTATTAAACTCATATTTTTCAAAAAGTCTCACCTAACCTCTAGCTCCCTGTCTGTCGCTCGCTAACTCAGAAATCAGCCGCGAAGGGAAAGGGACGAACGAGAGGAAGAAAAAAAAAAAAGAGAAAAAATTCATTTGACTCTCGAGGATAAGATGAATATGAAAATTGCTCTGGCTAAAAATGATTTACATTCGAACGTCAGTGACGGTATAACACCGTCTTGTCATGAATAATTTATCCTATGGAGAAATGATAGAAAAGTGTTTCGTTACGTCGCGATAAAAATCATTCGTTTCTTTGGGGGAACTTAAAAGCTATATTCATCGAAGAAAAATATGCAGAAGTAGAATTTTGGTATTAAATTAATTTCATGGATCCCTCGTTTAGGTGGTAAGTTTATTACGCTGTTGTCTCCGGTATGAGCGTCAAGCGTGTTAAGGGATTTTTATTATCGAAAATTGATGGATAGCACAATTATTTCAACACCTATAGGCTTCGATAGAAATAAAAGTGTTAAAAGAAACATACAAAGGTGTTATCTACGGACATGTTTATTAAGCGTATTTTGTACATTGTACATTGCACAGTGCCCGTCACTGGGCGTTTCTTAGCTTATGCATAAAGCTCTTTCGTTACCTTCATCGTGTTCACGTCGGCCCTGTTTTCCCTGTCCTCCCCACCTCCGGGTCTCAGGCTGGCTCCTCATCTCTCACGATTTCACCTCCCTCCGTTTCATCGAGGCTTCAACCCCTTCTTCGACTGGTGGTAGCAAAAGCAGTCGGTCGTCTCGCTCGCTCGCAAGTGTTTCCGCCAGGATGTATCGCAAAATCTATACCCGTCAGGGTTGGCTGCGAGGAGGTGAGAGAGCAGGGGGAGGATGAGACGGAAGAGTGGGCGATGTGGCGGAGGCCAGGGCGGTTTTCGAGAAGGGTGAGCCCCGTCACATTTCACTACAGACTAATAACTTCTGAATATTCATTTCGTGTTTCTCCTTGCCTGCTTGCGTACCCGTAAGCAAGGCTAATGCGACGCTCACAACGTACTCGATTTTCTGCTTAGGCTGTCAGTTACTCGGATGCCTCCTACCTTAACCACTCTTTCGTCGTCCGTTCTTATTTTTCTGCCGATATACACTCGATGGGCTTACCCTTGGAAAAATCGACGAATCGAAACTATCTGAGATCAGATTAGGTTGTGTTGTTTCAGATTAGGGACACTTTAGATTTCTTCGTCACCTAGTTTAGGTCACAGCTTATATAGATCGAATAGAATATTAATATCAAATCTTCCTTGAAAGCAAAATTAGAAATATTTGATTTCTTTGAAATGAGATGTATGCGCAATATTGGACGTTAAACAGTCTGAATAAAATGGTGGATTTCGTGTGAGACGAGCTTAAGGAGGCACGTAACTCTCTTTCGTCGAAGCGAGAAAAACAGAACAGCTTGAAGGCGAGGGAAAAGCGAGAGGCGGTCGTCATGGTAACTATGAATTAAGTAATCAATGAATTATTATTGACATTGATGTTTTCGTCCGCCTTCTTGCGATATCTTGAGACTTATGAAGCAGACCCTCCTTACAGATTGATACGTCTATAATAGAATATAACGAACCGAACAAGAAGCCGAAGAACAAATTCCTTTCTCCTTAATTAACAATTAAAGGGTATTTCGATCAATCGTTTACATGGTATTTCTTCATTTTTCATCAACTTTGTGTATCCTTTGAAATGAAAAATTTAAAACAAAGAACGTCCGTCTCCGGTTCGTATTAGTTGGCACAGAATTGTCACCAATTAGCTACTATCAATTAACAAAGACACTCGTTCCAATTTCCACCATTATCCATTCTCCTTCGTTTCTGTCTGCCTTCCTTATTGACAAAGAGTCGTTTCTAATTCGAAATGGAACTCGTAGAAAATACGATAGGCGGACTCATGAGGGGACGAACAAGAAGAAGAAGAAGAAGAAGAAGAAGAAGAAAGTCAGGGGGAGGCTTGGAAAGAAGACGTGCAATGGAATACTTCGGGGCCAACGGAACAGAAGACACCGTGCCTCCTTCAATTCCACGATTTCTGCAACAAATTAGCACCGACAAATTTCTCTCCCTCGCCTCGAACCCTCTGCCGTTTCTTCCTACACTGAAATTTCCCGTCGCTCGCCTTAACGAAACATTCGATGTCCACGTCCAAGCTGACTGGGAAACGTAATTGCACATGTTTTTATAGTAATTCATGTTTATGAAATTCGATACGTCCAAATGCGGCAATTTACAACAAAAAGGATCCTCCAAAAGTACACCTCGAAGAAAAAATGAAATCGTGTACAAATTAGGGAGGTCACACATTAGTAGGATCGAAAAATAAAAAGCTCGAGAAACGATATGAAAAGGGAAGAATAAAACCGAGTGAAAATTTAACAAGGACGACTGACAATCGTGAATTCGCCCCCTTGCTGTTTCCTATAGAACCCTGGACGGCGGACCAGTGTACCAACCCTCCATTGTCTCGAACGACCCCCCTCCGGTTAGGAAGCGCGTGATAATAAATATAGAGAATGAAAAATTATTAAAAACTTCCTTTTTAGCCTTGGTAATCCTCGTCGCCCCCAGAGATGCCCGCATTAAAAACCTGCCACCCCCCCTAACCCACCTCCGCGTCGCTTGGCCAACCTCTTTCTCCACCCTTGTCCATCCTGACTCCGAGAATCCTCGGGGTTGGGTGTCCGGACACGCGAATTATTTATACGCACAAGTCTCTCTGACGACATTACCAGTGTTAGCATTAAATCATAATGTACGACTCGCTGGGAACCACCACCGTGATTCGTCCTTACGCGCCTTCCTCTGACAACGGGCTCCTCTTTCAACAGATTTACAACGTTCTTCCATCTTTTCTTCTGCAAGGATTCGTCAACTTTGATTTGACCTAAAGCTCCCAACCGCCAGTTGACGGTTGGGAATTCGTTGCAATAGTCCTGATGCAGCTAATGACAGCTGACCAATTAATCATCTTTGACATCCAGTGATTACTCTACGATGGATGCCTGTAGTCAGCCTTAGTCTTGCAACGTGAACGGGAATAAATTATAAGAATTTGTTTTTTAAGAGATAATCACACAGCACAGAAACTTTGTGAACGCATGATTTTCCAGATTGAAAAATTAGTTGGATCAGAGAATCCATTCCCAGAATGGCGACTTAGCGTCGTTTCATAAAATGGCTTCGTTCGTCCTTTACATCTTCATGCGCCGATTGGATTTGCCAATTAATTGCCAACGAAGGGATAAAGCCGGCAGACCGTGGATGAAAGAATAACGACGCGGAAACGAAACGAAATTTAAATATTCTCGCGGTATTGCCGACATTCCTCTGAGCCTCCCCCAGTTCACAGGGAAAAGGGAGAAGCGCGAGTGCTCGGTGTAATTGCAAAATTGCATTAGCTTTGTGTTCTTCCGCCGTTCGCCCAGACGTAAGAGATACGCGTGCAGAGCGTGTGTTGCATCAGATGATTCATATGGATTTTCATGTTTCGTTCTTTCACCCCCCACCTTCGCTCTCAGGTGGGTGATAAGTATCGTTCTTTCAGACCAACACGCCCGCCACCGCTGGACAGATAAATCTTCACAGATTTTTGTGAATGGAAAGGGAATCATTATTACGGCGGGACTGATCGCCTGGCTTTTAATCACTGAAAGCTTCGTTGAAGATGAACAAAATGGAGATCAGATATCCTGGCAAGCCACTGCCTAAAATATCCTGCATTTCGTGGGACAAATATGCACCTCTCGATCCTTGCACAACTACTTTTTTTATTTTTTTTTTATTTAAGGCTTACCTTACATCAGGACATCCAGATCTCATAATAAGAGCTGTCGTGGAAGTAGGAACGTAGGCTAGGGCATTTGCCAAGGTACCAAATTTGGCAAAAAATGAAATAGTAGATTACGCTATATCCAGGTAATGTAAATTACTCTTAACCGTGCTACCAGGCTAGACTTCAGGAATTTCTCGTTTAATTTCTGGAGCAACCATCGCATCGCATTCGTAAATAACAAATCCGAAAATTATACGATCCAGAAGAGACAGTCGTTTCACACCTCGTGCTTTGTTCAGCAGAAAGTTCCCGAAGGATACGTAATAATCCTGGCCAGAATTCAGCTCTCTCGCCATTCTATAAAGTAGCGGGAAGAGAGAAGGATTCCGAGGGCGGAAAAACGAGAAAGACGAGAAAGACGAGAAAGACGAGAAAGGTGGTGTATTAGATTTGCTTTCTAGGACACTTTAATCAAAATGTACCTATGTAAATTTTTGAATACACATCCCTCGTCTACTCGCGATGTTTGTATAGGTCAGGCGAAGGTATTTTCCTGGCGAACAGCAGAGTCGCAAACGGCACGGGTCCGGCCCGTCCCCGTGAATTAAAGAATTTGCAATTCTGAAATTCAGGCGATCGCATACATACACTCGCCGTCCGGTTTTATCTCCGCGTCGGCCTTTCGTCTGGGGTAAGTATCGACCGAGGCAGATCCCCCAGCACTGGACCAGGCTACCCTGAAGAATCTACGATACAACGAATTCGTTCTTGAATTCAACAATCCTCCGTTCATTTAAACAAGCCTTCGTTTTGTACACCATTCTGTAGCTATGTGCTTTGATTTAATGCACTCGACGCTTGGATGATGGATCGTGGAAGACGGTGATTGGATCTAGAGTCTGACGACTGTGGCGATGTATGCCTGGTGTACATCGTCTGGGAGATTGGCAGACATTTCCGATACACTCTCGTTACAGCGTTGCTGTTGCGATGGGAATAAAATTGTGGCAGACGAACGCAGATAAGAATTTGATTCCAATTTAAAAGGTTGTCCCGCCGAAGAGGGTGGGGTCGAAGAAGATAAATTTCAGTCCAGGATACGGGAATCAAGACTGAAGAATCTAAAGTGCTTCCGAGGCTGTTGCGAGATAGGGCCGTGTTCGTTCCGTTGCTTATTTGTCGCCGGAGAAGCGAAACGAGCCAGGGTGAAATTGTAAGGAGTTTCTGTTAGGGGCAGGGGGCGGGAGGGCGTGGAACGGGGGTTTCTTCGATACGGTACAAATAACACTTGCAAACGGCGATTCTGCTCTTCTATATCCTTCTCCGTTCTGCCCTCGGACCCGTTCAATCTGCTCGTCCTTTTTCGTCCTCTCGGTATTCAAGCTAGCAACCCTCGATTCTTCCTCCCACCTTTGGAAGTCTTCTATTCAAGCTTCCGGTGGCATTGTAGATGCTATCGCTCGCGAAGGAATTCGATGCTTCGTGGTATCCCGGATTTCGATATTGCTTTCTCTTTCACCACCGAGGGACGAGCTTTTTCAAGGAATGAAAATCTCTTGTGCCCTCTTATACAGCCAATTTGAATATTTTCGCAGCAGATGGTTGTTCCTTTTAATGGGGTAATACGTGCGCGTGTTCGGCCTCGAGTTACATAGCAATTAATTAAATAATTAATTGATATAAATCTCACAATCAGCATGGTATCGGTTTCGGCCCACCCCGGTTAGCATGAATCGATTACGCGACGGTGCTGTGTTTGAATCGGAGAAAAGGCGTCGATCTCGTGAAACGGCAAACACGAGTGCCCTTCTAATTGATATTTTAATGGTTGCTCGAAAGGGGGAGTGAAGAGAAGCAGAAGAAAGGAAAAAAAAAAAGAAAACGAAGGCTTGGAAAATGACTTCTTCGTCCGCGAACCGGGAGACAAAGGAATTAATGGAAGCCACGAAGAGATTCCTCTCCCTCTTCTGTTCCGTTTTCACGGCTATCAATAGCACTGTCGTGAATTCGGGGCCAGTCAAACGCCGCCTTGTTATAATTTATTCAAATTAGCCCCAGGATTATTCATGAAAAAGTTACGACCGAGGTGAAACTGACGTTCGCCGGGAACGTCGCTCGATAATATCGCTCTATCCTTCCTCCCCTTTCCCTCGTGAGATTAATACGGCATTTTATTAATGCATATTTTTCACCCAAGTACCTATACGTATCTGATCTGCTGCTACTTGACGGCGCAAATTATCGACCGCTTTCCCTCAAGACACGATTCAAGTTTATTATTAACCAATGTTACGTCTCGATCAAATATTATAATTATTATATTTAAAACGACGAAAGCTTCGAATCGAACATGTAGATCATTTCGATTTCACTTATCATCAGGATCGACGCAGAAGTAAAGATTTCTGTAACGAAAGGTAACTGAACACACATACAGGCGTGTAGCACATTTGATAATCCGATACGCGAGCAGAGGCACAAGGGGTAGATTTTTCTTTTTAACCGTGGAACGGTGCTCAGAATCACGTTCGTAACGAACAAACGTTTCTAGAATACCTGGTACCTACGGCGCTGGAAAAAATATGGGAAACCCCATCCTTGGAAAAGAACCGTGGTAGGTAGGTAGGCAGAGGGGGGTGGTGGTGGGGTGGGTCGGTCGTGAAGGATGGGGTGGTTACCGTGCGATACGTGGGTAAGTACGTCGATGCACACTCGTACATCGTCTCCTCTGTCTGTGTGTTCGTATGCGAGCCAAGCAAGCAAGCGCAAGGGTTGAATTTTAATTATTTTCTCTTTGGTAGGTATAATATTTCAATGCTCGGCGTAGCCTGTCCGGCAGGGCTCGTCTCTCGCTGCCATCTCTGTCAAGTAATGTTATTATAATTATACGCGTGTGTGCTTGGTCGGTCATTTCTTGTTTCCGTCCATCCCCACCCTCCACCCCACTTTCCCAACAACCCCCTTTGTCCGTCTCTTTCTCTTCTTCTTTATCGCTAACACCGTGTCTGTTGTGCTCCTCCTTTTTACCCTACTCTCTGTGTTCGACGTTCTCTATTCTTCGGTATTGTGCAATTAAAATCTCGTAATTGTCCTTTGGAATTTATCTTGAAATTCGTGGCTGGCAAACCTTTCATCTCCTTTCTTCTTTCCTCGCGTTAGATCGTTTCAACATTCGCAAGTCTTCGACGTAATCCAGTTTATTAATTTTATCAAAATACCAGGATGTACCTTTAGAATCTTTTGTACTGGAGATAAAATTAACCCTTAAATGCACATCGTCGCCGTTTACCAACACACGAACATGCCGATAGATGGGGACATCGATATAATAAGTCGGTTTGTATTCGTCCGATAAAAGTTTGAAGGAATAAAAGGTACAAAGAGAAGGGTGACACATTATGCTGATACCATACAGGGGATTTTATAGGAGACCTAGGAGGATCGGTTGGGTATAAGGAAAATTGAAAATGAGCATAAAAAGTATTAAAAAAGAAAGAAGAAGAAGAAGCGAGGCACAAGGCAGATTGCCGTGGAACATTCTTCGGCAAAGGGGCAATTCATTTTCGTATGCTATATCAATTTCTTGCTTCGCCTCCTTCTCGTCGTTGCCCCCAACCTGGCTGGGCTCGTATCCGCGCTCCCTTCTCAACTCCCGACCCCCCGACCGCCTCGCCAACCAACCCAACCTTCGATCTATACTCGTTTCATCCCTTAAAACTGTTAACTCCGGCAGACATCAAGGGGAATGCGAATTAGCCCGGCTGTCTTATCCGCGCCGATAAAAATGACGACGAAGAAGCCAAGCGTACTCTCGTTTCAGTATTCTTACCCCATCACGACGCTCGTCTCGTAAAATTTATACCTTAATCGATTCCTGATTCCTTTCCATCGTTTAAAAATTTCCTGTCCAAACAGCCTTTGTGCCCCCTTCGAGTTTCCCAGCCATAATTTTGTTGTTTGCAACTCGCATCTTTATTATTTTAATACCTTCAATCAATTTTGTCGAATCTCGTATTATTCGCACCAGCCGAACACGAGCTGGTACATATAGGGTAGCCCGAAGACACGGCAGCAAAGGGTTGCGCCATAGAAAAGTCGAGGCACGATCGATCATGCATTATAGACTGGAAACTGACAGCCGGTGATAGATCGTGGTAATTAAATAACTCGTTGCGATCATGCCAGCCTCGAGATTCGATCACGGGGCAGCACAGAGGGTGGGAGTTAGTTGCAGAAGGGTTCGGTACCATGTGCACGTCATTTCTGAGCGGGGTGTAATTGACAAGGCAATTGATAATCGCCATCAAGTTGACAGAATCTACAAGAATTAGACGTACCGCAGGACAAATTGCTCAAACGTAACAGCAAAGACGTCGGATAGATCATTTTTTTTTTTTACAAGTATATTACGAGGCACCCAATTAAACGTCGTTTGAAGTAAAAAAAAAAAAAGGGAACAGCTTTAACAAATTAAGACCAAAGATCCCGTGTTACTTAAATAACCTAAGAAATTCGCGTTGAACGGTATAATCGATATGGAAGTCACGTTAAGAATGCGTCGAAAGATTCCCCAGCGAGGTTTTCTTATTCGAAGGGATACCTGCGATAGACGAAACATCCCTTGGCGGAGGGAGAGCAATTTTCACAGCGGCGAGATATATCCGGAGGTCTCAGAGTACCGAAGGGTTTGGCGGCAAAGATCACAAGTAATTGAATGGGGGTGAGAGGGTGGTTCCGTTCTAACCCCCGTGAGTGTTCAACCAATTAATCCACTTCAATCCAGAAACCAGTCCTATGAGCATCGAGGTACCTTCCTTTTTTTTTTTTCGTTCCTGTTCCTCCGTTAGAGTCACCAGACCAAGATGTATCGAGATGGAAGGAAACACCTCCGGGAATTCAAACAGTCCAATAAATAGAATGAACCGTATTGACGTAGAGGGTATTTAATCCCACTATTTTGTTATAAATTTCTCGAATATTTTGTTAGCATTAAATTTTCTGATACCGAGTTGTTATAAATAGCAGGTCTGAGTATGTACATCGGATAGGAATGATTCGAGATTGGAAATTCGGTGGATAGCCATGTCTGGAAAGGTTGCGGTATCAAAGCGACCCCGCAACACCAATTAAGTCCCTTTCAGGCTGGCTCGTGGGGATGGTCTGGCCAATAAAACAAAGTAAATCCGCATCTGGTCTAATCTTATAGATAGAGAGGGAAAAAGTTTCTCGCTAGCACGTAAAGTAACGATTACCAGATATTCCTGAGATACGTAGGGGGAGGGAGAAAGAGATTTTAACCCGGCCCACCGCAAATCCTGGATTTATCCCCTAATAATACTCAATTTTGGTGTGGATTAATAGCGGTTTACCTCCTTCTATCTATACCCTACCCTCTTCTATTGCCTTGCGACCAAAAGTGTCCTTCATACGGTCCTGAATCTTCAAGATCCATTATCTTTCGAACGATTCGAACTGAGAATTAGGATTATCGATTAGACATTTCCAATGAAATGATTTTAAAAGTCTTCAAATTCACGAGACGAGAACTTGGAAATTTTTCCAAAAATTAGTCCGGTATTTTGAACCAAAGGTGGGATACATTATACTATTATTTTGTCACTGTAATCATATCGCGAGCGTTGATGTGTTCGTAAGGTGAAATTCAAAACGACGCGACGGAAAGAAGAAGGATGCTATAAATTCAAAGTAATCGAAGGATACTTAAAGAAGACGTTCTTATCGCATGTAACCGAGGTCAAAGTTCAACGGAAGTTGGCGTATATCGACGGACAGTAGCGTCTCGTCGCGGAAAAGTCGAAGTTTATGGCAGGAGGTAACGGGTCCTGGGCTGTACAGATTGTCGAATCGGGAAAGGACAAGAGGGGGCAACATGCTAATTTATAGCACCCTGGCGCTCCATTACGAATATTTATCCGTGGCGAGTTTAATCTAAACTTGGAGAGAATCCTCCCCGTCTTCCCCGCTGCGCGCGCTAACTCTGTCATGCCTTCACCATTTTCGAGGGTGCGACTCGTCTTTCTCCATCCAAGATGGAAGTCTGTTCTCTCCTCGCGTCACCTTAACGACGTATTGTCTCTGCGACTTATCAAAACAATTCATTGAACTACTATTTCATGCCCCCCGTTCTGGGGAACATTGTTTCATCTGTCGCTGATTAAACGAACCCACCGAGGAATCTCTATTCCCTGCCGTTGCGATAAGTTTTCATAGAGATTGCCTTTTTCCTCTCTTGATACTTGGACTTTAAACTTTCTGGCATTAGCTGGCCTAACTTACGACGTGGACTGCGTTTTCCAAGGCTTGAAAAATTCAATTCCTAAGATTACATTTGGGGCAAAAGTATTTGACACTTCTGGGTTGCATAGTCTTCCGTTTTGCCCAAGTTACGATGACGGTTTCAGTATTTAAACCGTTCTAGGACATACCTAAATAAATAGCGTCCAACCTAAATTCCGATAAAGATTACGTCTTATTCTGATCCAGACGAAGTCGAAGGCTGTCGTAAAGAGGAAACAGAGGAAGTGCAGCGGAGCAGATCCCCGAGAGCAAGCGATAAAAATTTATACCGAGGCATTCGGCTCGGTTGGATAGTGAATTCAAACAGGCGTGTAATTGGCAGTATCGTAAAAAGGAGGCTCGACGCGGGAGGGGTTTGGACACTAAGGTCCAAAGAAAATGAAGAAAAATACAGCGAGTCGAAGAAACGGAAAGGAAGAGGGGGGAAAATGCTCGAGGGGTTCGCCCGCTCGTAATTTTTTATCCCAAAACTGCTGCTCCATCGCTTCGAACAGCGATATTGTTAATATGCAAAGGAGCTTCGTGGAAATAGGGTGGCGAGGAATAAAGAGATAACCATGAGATTCGAAGACTACGGACCCTAGAATTAACATACGCCTCTTTTCGCTGGATAATATGACCTCCTTTCTTATTTCATCGATTGATTTTATATTCAATGCCTCGCGTTTCCGTCAAATCGAGATTTAGACAATTTTCTTTCTTTTTTCAATTTAGAAGTAATCAGGTCAATGGTAGCATTTAGATCTGATCTGCCATATGTCCATCAGACAGCAGGCAAACGATTTTTAATACACCCCTGAAACTAGCTCCAAGTACGAACAATAAATGTGACAAAGTACTCGTTGAAGGTTGTCGAGGGTGATATTACTCTGTAATAGATATTACAGTCTACCTTGGCTCGCATATTAGGTTTTAATATACAGGATGCGAGCGGCGTTGAATACTTTTTCCTTTGTGAAAAATTCACGTCGGCTCCAACTTTTAATACGCGATACCCGTCGGCAGACACGTTGTCAGGAGCCGTGCACCATTCGCGGCGAGAATCATATCGAACGTAGAAAAGATGAGAAGTAATTAACAAATTGAAATAAATAAATACACACTGGGAAAAATTTCAATTTGATCGTTTCTCCCTTGGACCGTTGAAATCTGTAAAAGGGAATGGTAGCGCAGAGAATCGAAGCAGCGCTGCGGCGGAAGGGTGGTCGCCCGTGACCTCAGACTTCCGGCAGTCGATGTTTTTATTTACACCGCATTATTTACTTGCCGTGTATCCTGCGAACGAATGGCAGCATAAAGCGGTCGGAGGAGACCCGGATATAAGCACACAAGCCGGTTCATTAGAGACATTTGAGCTCCTCGCGAGGATGCCAGCTTGGAACGGTTGAGCGGGGGGGAGGTGGTAGCAAGAGAGAAACCGGGGGTGGCGATATAGGGTGAGGGGGTGGGTGGGATTCACGGGGTCTCGCTAGGGTGGTTGGGTGGAAACAGACAAAATCAACAACGAGTAACGAGAACTCCGCGATATTAATCCACTCGTCGAGTTTTCAAACTTCCTACAAAGGCACCGCACACCATCCCCTCTCTGACGTTCGCCACCCCTCCCCCGTTTCCCTTCCCATTGCCGACCCGGCAAGCTTCACCTTTCTCTTGTAGTCTGTATGTTTGCGAACGAAACCGTAATCAATATTTTACCACTACTCGCGTCACTCTCCATGTTGATAATGAGAAATTATCAAGCCCATCTTTCTTCCGTTCCTTGATCATTTCATTCCGCTTGGCAGCTAGTGCAAGAACGACAAGTACAAACGGTAGTTGAGATTCAAGATGTCTTTCGGCAGCCGCAAGTGTCGATCAAAT
This sequence comes from Stelis phaeoptera, assembly GCA_943735885.1. Lineage (NCBI taxonomy): Eukaryota > Metazoa > Arthropoda > Insecta > Hymenoptera > Megachilidae > Stelis > Stelis phaeoptera. Next base: position 4,538,180 of record OX030946.1, read on the forward strand.
AGAAATGGGATTGTTAATTTATTTGTTGAATCCTTTGACGGAGAAACTCTATGGATATAAATTTAAGCCGTTTTAACGTTCCAGTTATTTTTTTCAAGGTCGTACGTAGGCGACAGGGTTAACGAAATGAAATCGAACCCGTTAGTTAACGTGGTCGTTCGAAAGATTCAAGTGTCAGTGACTTATTACACGACACGGGTTAGTCATCGGTTTTAATTGACCCGAGGCGATCGTATCGGATATTCTTGCACGGTCTCGGTGTCAATTGTGGCACGCGCCGACGATTCATACTCTTCGTGATCGAACGGATTACGTGAGCTTTGTATGGGTCACAATCATCGACAACGCGCCGCCGCTGATCATCGAGTGTTTTATTTTTAGCCCGTTTTATTATTAGCGACGATATTACCATTCCAGAGGGGCAAATGTTACGACGATTTAATCAAAAATGTCCTTACTTTATTGAAAATATTTACAATAAGCGTGAAAAGAAATTAAAAAAAAAAAAACAAAAAATGTTTCACGAATTGTAATTATTTTTTGACGGCTACTGTGCAGAAATTTTTGACACTTGTAACAGTAGGGGTAGAAACTGGGACGTTCACCTTATTGACCTCTGGAATTGTTTATGGAAGCATTCTCATTGTTCCGCGATTCGTCCATTTACGAGGCGTGAATCAGAGTCAGAAATAGCTAGGATCGTTAATATTACCAATTGTATCGGTGAATTGTCGTTTAATCGAGACCGTGCAGCGACAGAACTTGTTTCCACTAATAATTTCACACCGTACAGCTGTCGTCAGGTTTAATTAATCCGTTCACCCGTCGCCAATCTCGCGCATGATCGTGGCAATTTTAATTGATCCCCTCTATTCCGAGATAATATTCACGTGCAAAATCGAAATTTCCAAGGATTCGTTGCTATCTCTAATTTCCTATAATTTCGCGATAAAAGGAAGGAAAGAAAAGTGTATGGAGTGAATTTCAACCCAATTTGCGTTATTCACGATATAATTCGCGGTCTTTGAAATTTGATCGTGCCGTAACGTTAAAGTTTCATTCGCGGCTGAAATGATTTTCCGCTCTATCGAAGCCCGGATTTCACGGAAGTCGTGACCGTCTTTTGATCGTCTCGATTCTCGTTACGCAAAATATTCGTGGAAAAATCCGGATGTAGATACCTAACCGGATATAATGATACATTATTCACGGTCCAATCTCGCCGGTGATTTCCCTCGAATCGAGACAGGCAATCACCCTTTTTAAATACCCGACCGGGCTGGCTCAGGAGGCTCGGTAAAAGCTCACTTCGCGGATTGGGTAATAAAGCTCCAATCAACGGCTTAATTATTCGATTACGGGTCAGGCCTGGCGAGAACGAAGGAGGAACGAAGCTTCGGAATGCCTTGGATCCCCGATGGATTACGGAATCGAAGATAATTAGAAATAAATAGTAACGAATCCTTCGCCCCTCGCCTTTCTTCTTCTGCCAATGGGCCTTTTCTTCTTATTGCTTTAATTAAAACTCAGGTCGGGGGGAAACGGTACTTTTTTTCTTTTTACCGTCTTCTTCGCGACTTTCTTTCGTCATCCTACGCGACTGTGTCTATGGAAAAGGAGTTTTGACTCGTACGTTGGAAGAAAGGGACGCTGTATTTGTTCGGTAAAGGGGTAAAAATCGTGTCTCCAGATTCTTCCATCGTCGGTGAAACGAATTAAAGCGCCATCAACGCTCGAACATCGAAATATTTATAGCCATCCTGGTGAATTTATAATCATCTCGGTGCCGATAAGAGGGATGGGGATTAAGAGGAAAGCGATTCGATACGACGGCATTAATGGCCGTTTTAATGATCGCCGATATATCGAGGAGTGCTTTCAAATATTGTCGCGCTGAAAGACGGATCGGTGGTGTTCTTGCCTGGAAGCTTTATTAAATCCGTGTTCGACGAACAGCCACGGGGAACGAGTTCGCCGTTAATACGTTCGACAATTTTTATGCCCGTGCCACGGAGACATATTGGCGGCTTTAATGCGACATCAAATTTCACGGCCCTATCGGACTGCCGACAATATATATCGGCGCCACCTATATTGAAATACATATTTCATGCGGACGCGATCATCGTCGCGTTTACCTTTAAAAACCTAACCCCTCCACCCGCCTGGTTCTCTCACGATTTACATCCGATCCTCGAACAAAACGAATCGTGCCGTTAACTGCTCGATAACGTCTTGCCAACATGAAATTTTCATTCGATGCCAAACATGTACAATATTTATTTAAGCGAACTTACCGGTAACAATTTCATCGTCGAAGCACGATTCAAGGTAAAAATTCTGTCGAATCTACCGACACTTTAATAGATATTTGTCTCAATCGGATAGAAATGCAAATTACAGTTGTCGAGTAACTTCCTCTGGGCGATAGAAGGTGTAAGATGAAGAGAGACGGAAACACGTTGTCAGAGTACCAATATTGAGCCATAGTAAAAGTTCAAACTTTCTCCTAACCCTCCTTCCTCCGACCTTCGTTTCCTCGTCAGTGAATATTGTAGAATATTGCATTTCAAGATTTCCTCTCGAGGCACAATCGGACGCATTAACCCTTTTGGCGAGGGGTGAAGAAATTTGCAAGCGAACGAACCCCAACGAACTCGTAGCCGAGAGCGACCGCATTAGTCTCGATAAGGTTCTTCTTATCAGTTTTCTATTCTATTTTACGTTCACCAATTATTTGTCAACTATCTTTCACTAACAATCAAATTAATTCCTACACCCAAAAGTGTCCATCACACTTTTCAAAATCGACCTAAGAATTTTTCCCAGAATAAAACGAAATCACTCTACAATTAATAGAAGATCAGCCCCGTCGCGTTTCCCGACTTCGTCCACCGTAGGAGGCGAGGGTAAGATCAGAAACGCGTTTTCAATAATTGTGCGATTTAGCGGAAACAGAACAGCCTGTCGGGAGGAACAGCCGTTTCGTGAAAAGGAGGGAGAGGGGGATGGCGTGTATCGCGACAGAAGGGAAACCTCGATGGCGGCATTGATTTTACAATGTAAAACATTTCAACGCAAGGGAGAAGAGTGGAGAGGGTATCCGGAGCGGACGATTTTCTCAGCCGGGAACGAAAAGATATTGATGGTTACGGGTATTTGATGGCATATTGCTCGACTCGGATCGCTCTTATGATGTCTTTGCTAACGCTTTCCGATGTCGACGCGGTCTGCCTGTCGTGTATGAAAGAGCAGGGGCGGCCAACACGATTTCAGAGTAATGTTTCACTGTCAGAAACATCGAGCCGCGTCGATTTCACCCTCCAACTCGAACGCGTCCCCATATCGATGAACGATCGAATGCGCTTCCTGCAAATTCTACAACGCAGAGAAGGTGGCAGAGTTTCGACAAGCGAAACGTCGTCAAACGGGTGTATCCTCGCCTCAAGTTGGTTCTTTAGAATTCTCCAAATTTATCGAAGCGACGTTCGGTGAAGTAATGGACAAACTCCCATCGAAGGGAGATCGGTGCCAAGGACGTAGGAAGAAATTAAAGGCAATGACAAATTCACGTCGTGCAGATAATTGGAATGAATAAAGGAATAATAGAGGAAGGTTAGAGAAAGGGAGAGGGGCGGAAAGACGGACGGATGGACGGACGGCTACAACCCCTTGACATCGGTAATTAAATGAAAACAAAAAGGAAGTAATCGTACGGTCTCAAGGGGTCGGGACAAGACAGAGAAAAGGAGAGAATCTGATAGGGAGGCAAGACAATACCCTCTTGCAAGAATGAAATGTCACCCGCCGGACACAAACCGGCGCAGCGCGGCGATTCGTTTGAATCGTTCTTCTTCCGAATCATCTTTATATTCGTGAAGCCTTTTATTTGTCTCTCCAGTTTCATCGAGACGGTCTTATTCGACCCGCCACGTCTTGCCTCAATCTCACAAGACAATTTGACAATTTTTAAAATATTTGCGGTAAACCTTGAATTTCGCGTGTTATAATGTTACAAATAGTTAGACGGAAAAGAATATTCGATACCGTACGCGCCTTTCGGCTGATTAAAAAGAAATAAAAGCGAGTTGCATGAAAGGGAACAACAGAGATCGTCAGATCGCACGAGTAACGTGTCGAACCTTTGGAAAAAGCGTCCCAAGGAGAAAAGAGAAAAACCGCAGCACGAATGCAAATGGAACGGAGAAAAGGGGTTGGTCCATCGCGAATAAAAGATAGAAAAAAGAAAAAACGAGAATGAAAACGCAAGCTTGCGTTGTCGGGTTTTATACGTCCGCTCTTGTAAGTTGAACCAGCTTCGATATCAATATTCTAAAAACATCCTTTGTCGCGTGAGTGCTAAAAGTCCACGCGTAAGTTCGTACGATTTCCAAAGCAGTTTGCTGTTTGCAGTCTGAAAACGAATCAAGTCCTTATTCAACCAACATAACGTGCCTCGATAATACTGCGTTTTCAGTATTATTTCGTCAAACAAGCGGACTTCGTTTTAGATCATCGTAAATCTCTTCCCGTTGTTTGATTCTAAATAAGAGACTAGCTTCGTAATACGATGCGCTTTTCTACGAATTCGTGATATTAAAAGGGAATAACGAGGTTCAGCAACGAAGCACCGTTGGATACCATCTAGGAAAACGATAGGAGAAAATTTTAACATCCACCGGTATATACGAGCCGGTACGATAACGTGGAACATGTGTGAGGCGGAGGAGGCAGGAGTAAAGGGGTGGGTCTTTTTTTTCCCACCTTTTGGCCGAGAGAATAATTAAAGGCACAAAAGAGTACGCCTAGCGAATTACTCGGCCGCTGCACCAGCAGCCAGCCACGACGATTGGACGGTTATTCTCATTCCGAGATTCTCTCCTTGAACACCGGGTCCACGTCAGACGCGGAAACGTTCAAAGGGTTTTCGCGAAGCGGCAGGAAAAAACTAATTAACTTTTCAGGATAATTAAGATAAGACCCGGCGGAGATTCGGCCAAAAGCGTGGCTCTGTTAACCGGGCCTCGGCATACGGCTTTCCCTTTATTCTTCACACCGGAACGAGACCGAGCGGATGGTACGTCTGCCTTAAGGAACGATGATCGGTCGATTAAATTGTTCCAGACAGGCTTTAAATGAAATTAAATCGAATGGAAAAACGACACGGCGCGATAAATAGATCCCCAACGTGTCAGAATTACATAAACGATTTGCGACGAAGCTGAATAGAAATTTTTCGATGACAGTTCGAAAAGAAGACGTTAAAGTCGACAAAAGGACGCGGAAACTTTGATTTCACTTTAATTTAACTTCATCGAGAGTTGGTCAATAGCAATATCTTTAATTGCTCGTCGGCAAATCCTACCAGTAGGTAATGGTAGCCTTTATTGAAATTCGCGCTAGACTTTCTTACTCTCTCATCGCTTCACTGGGGGGGCTTTTACGTACAGATTCAATATTTTAACCATGCCATTTCCGCCCCGTAGAAACTGTTATATTATTTCTCAACTTTATTTCTCCACACTGCTCTCCTCGTCTCTATTCTTTTCCTGCGCCACGGCTAAGAGGAAAGTCGAGTTCTTTGAAAATATTTCAGCATCGATACAGAGAATATTAACATACTCTGTTACCTGGATGTTTCATGAATTAACAGTTGCGAATAATTTACTTGCACGAAACTTCGTACGAGTGTCACTAAAGCGTTCAATATTTCATCGAAATGTGGTGGTGGACTGCGTAAGTCGTCTTTTCGTGCTTTAAACAGTGGGCGAAATAAAGACAAGCTTAAGGGGGAAATTACCACACTCGTCGCCATGCCAAATTAAGATAAAATCATAAATTAAGAACGAGCCTAAAATTGGACATCTTATCGAGTGGTGAAGATTCTGACACAAAGGATGAACGTGCCGGCCTCTCCGCGGATAATTAGCCAAACAGGCAGAAATTCAGGGCCGATAATTTCCAACAATGGTTCATTACCGTCGTTTAAAGCCGCACAAGTGCGGCAAACCTGTCTATCCAGCCATTTCCATGCGTCTCCTATTGTGATTGTACATTCGCCGGCTGACATTTTTATGTTGGAACAATGGAGGAACGAGTGCAAAACTGGAAGGGCGAGATGATAATATAGATAAAGAGAAAATGGGCAAAAAAGAAGAAGAAGAAGAAGAAGAAGGAGAGAGATTTCGATATCAAGCAGAGCATCGTTATCCAAGTAAATAGGCTGGCAGTGTCGTCGGCGGCCCCTGACGGCCGACCACAGCCCCCGAACACAATCCACGGACTCGTATTGTTGTACTTTATTCCCCGAGTGGTCGAGGATGGCTACGAGCACCAACTACGGATGTCTACGATCCTCTGTAACCGGTAACCTGCCTCAATCTCCGCGTCACCGACGACGAAACGAGAAACTACCTTAAATCCTCCAAGGAACCGGAATTGATAATTCCGGGCTTGAAAGCTGCAGACCGTTCTCGCTGCTCCAGAAGGTAATCGTCGTCCCGGGATGCCTGTGCATTCTCCTCTTTCCACGAATTTCCATCTTCCATCCCACCCTATCGACGATTTCAATCAATTTAAAAACGAACTCAAACGTTTCCGGAACGATACCTTGCTTTGTTCACCAGAAGGCTCTAGTTTTTCTTTGAAACCTTTGCGCCAGCGTGAATATTTTCGGATAGCGCAATAGGAATTCCCAAAGTTTAACCCGAAAACTTTCAATTTGATAATAACCGGAGTACGCCATACATCCGTGGGGAAAAAAAGCTTTATGATAAAAGCCATAAACCGACGCGACGGAATAAAATTCCCTGCGAGCTAAAACGATGCGGTGGCGCTTTAAAAGGAACAGAACAAAAACTGTCCAATTATTTGTGTTCTTTGTTTTCAGGTAACAAGAGCTTTAGCGATGCTGGTCTGATTAATACTTTCGAAGGACTTAATAAGTAAGCACTTTTTCCTCGTCCCCCATTATATGTTGACCTATAAAGGGACCTTCTACTCGTTGCTTCGGGACGTAAAAACAACCGCAATGATTGAAAAACAGATACTTTTGTTGAATCGGGTAACATCATTATGCGAATTCGTAATATTAAAGCTTCAGGAACGTTCCGTGTAGACAAATGGAAGTAAAAGGTAGACTTTTGGTAAATAAATAATTAGAATCTCCCTTCAGCATCAACGGACATTTCTTTTTTTCGCTCTCTTTTTACTACATTGGTCTTGCCGGTCGTTGAATGGCAGTGATTGGCAGTTAATGACGACGCTTCACGGACCACCCTCTACACCTCCGATATCCCAGGAGTTCCCGTTGGGACAAGTGTCCCGTGTAATTTCTATCGAGTCGCTCGTGATTTTATTCTCAAGGATCGTTTCACGAAAACACCGACAATCTCGTCTCGGCCGTCTTTACAGCAATCGATCGAACGCCCCGCCTGATTAACCATCGCCGACGCTTGATTGCTTGTATTGTGAAACATTAGTACTAATGCACATTCCCTTCTTGCGTGATTACAGGATACACAGTTATAAATCAAACGGTATTTTGCGTAAGTTGGAAACAAATCGTTTTGTTGCGTTGTATTCCGAAGCACAACAACAGTTGACACTACTTCTTTTATCACGGTCATCAATGAACTTCCCACATTGAAAGTTCACCAAAATGACAGTGCGTGCAATTGCTCAAAGACTTCATACCGTGTTGCTCCGAGCACTGGCTGGCTGGCACTGCCTGTTTCTACTTACTTGCTTTTACCCAGAGATTCTCATTCCAATTTCCACAATTCAATAATCCTCGATGACCCAACGTATGTACCTACATTTCTAACTGATCAGAGATCATTGGCCTCTTATCAGCCACTTGAAGTTTCAGCATAATATAATTACAGATAAATTTATCAGGGAATCGTTAATAATTATTACTAGGTCACTGTCGATCACTTACAATTATTTATGCCCTTTGGTTGTTACCCAGCAAATTTGTTTATAAATAGATTGATCGTGCACTAGATACCAGATTCTGAATAGTAACGGAAAGGGATTTAATTTTGTAAGGATTTTGAATTTTTGAAGTAAACGATGAGAGCTACTGCGTGTACATTAATAGCGTTCCGGTGTATCGCTTGTATTAGCAACAGTCGTACATAGTTAAGGTTTAATAGCGACTATTATTGATTATAATATCGCATGATTGGTACAATCACGTTACATTGTACCCATCAATGCACCGCATGCAACCCGGCTAACCATTCGAAGTTACCGATGCACGAAAACGATGGTTATTACATTTAGGGAATGATGATGATTCAAACAGAGACTTATTTACCTTAATCTGAACCAAAATCAGAACAAGGAATAACTGTTAAATAACAAAAGATGCAGCTTTCTGGTTGTTATCGAGTTTGTATCGACCGAAAAAGCGTCCACGAGACAGAGATCTGCAGCGTTATCCTTCCGTCTGTTCTGATCTCTTCAGGGTAGGTGACAGAGAGAAAAATCCCTTTGTATCTGACGCGTACGTCAACCCCTGTTTATTATTTCCATCTTTCTCCGTCCTTTTGATCTATACTTCAGTCGTTACGTGTCTCTATCGGCTCACCAGCCGAGCCATTAGTGGCTGCGTGAAAGCTACTATGTATTGGATGGCCGTCTATCTTCTGAACGAGGAGACAATTTCGACCCCGTCGTACAGATTCCCTTTCATTCTCCCGTCCTTTGCTCTCTTTTCTACCGCATTTCTAATTGCTTCCGCCATTCTCTACCAAACGTACAGGTATACGCGTTTTATTCGTGCTTCGAACGTACACCAGTTCGCTTGGGGATATTTGGTCATTTTCTTGCGCCAGCGTCCATAGTTCCTCTATCCGTACACCAAACTGATTCGTCTGAACGAAAAAAGTATTGAAAATAGAACGCAGCACCATGACAATTCATAAAGGAGTCAGAACAGTGGTAATGGTGCAGAGCGTCCGAGGAAACGGTTAGTTCCATACATTGTGGGTAGGCAAAGAGACGAACGAGAAAATAGGACGTGAAGGGTGGGTTGAGGGGGGGGGGGGGGGATGGTGGTATGGAAGATAAGGCGAATCAAACCGTAAATAACTGCGGAACGGGTGAAAAGGAAAAGGGTGAGTGATATGGAAGGAGAAAGGCAAAGGGGTGCGTGGAGTGTGGTGAGTACGAGACGCCTCGCCAGCTGCAAAACTCGCCGAGTTTTATAGTTGAATCGCATGACTCGAAATCTCCATACATACCCCGTGTTCTCTCCTTTTTTCTCTCATTTCCCACCCGGCTTTCTAGTGTCTTTTTACACGAACCTCCACCGTCTACCTTCCTTTCTCCACCCCCCTGGTACAATTGGCTCATATCTATTTTTATATCGCCGTTTCTTCCTATGAGCCACCCCCCCCCCCCTGCCCTTCCACGATTCCTAGCTACGCCCCTTAACAGGCGAAACAAACCACGTGTGCCTTGGTGTGCGTCTACCAGAAACAAAATCGGACGATTAATTTCGTATTCCTAGATACTTTCTAACGCTCGCACGCCAGGATCATACTTCACCTTAGCCGGTTCCTGTGTATCCTTCGGGAACAACGGCCGAAGAATTGGGCGTGCGTCCAATATATCTGTAGGAAACGTGGAATTATGGCTGCCAAGGAATTTTGCAAACTCGACCTACCCTTATTTCTACGGTTAGTTTAAAAATACAGAAATCCACCGTAGAATAGATAAGCCGTGCGTCGCCGACCATCCGGACTCCTAGTGGCGATATGTGCCGTACTGCGCCGGGCCGGCCATGCCGACAAATTCGCTATTACCCCCGTAAGGGATCACTTTTTCATTTAAACCGTAGCCACGAATTCTGAAAAGGTATCAAACTCCGCAATAAATGAAAACTTCCTTCAACGAAGGAGTAACAAATGGAAATCGTTAAAGCGAAATACTGGAAGCAGGAGGGTTGTTGGAGGCCGCGATAAAGCGTTTCCACGACCGGCCAAGTTATCTTTTCTATTTACAAAACCGTGAGAGATACGGTTGCACAAGTCTTGCAGCGCGGGAGGCAAGTTTCCGTAGGGTTGATCAGGTATGTGTATATGTGGGGCGTGCGTGGAAGTTGATCGTGAAGGGCGGTGGAGAACCGTGGAAGTGCACGGAAAGGAGAGGGTGGTATGCAAGCCGAAGTCGGTACTAATGCCGAAAGTTTTAACGAGTTTGAGTGATCGTGGTCGATGTAACCGCAACAATAATAGCAATAGTAATAATCATGCCACTCCTCTGGCCCGGTACGAACTTATCGCGTTGCTTCGAATAAAACGCCTTTCCCCGTGTTCCTCGGTCTGCACCAAATAACAAAACAAGAAACGAAGAAACTATAACATCTACGCGATGTCCGAGTGAACTTATTAATAACCAGAGACTAGCTTCGTTACGTAGAATGCGCAGTTTCACAAGAATAACTCGAGTAATAGGAAAAAATTGCTCGTTATCCACGAATAACTTTGTTTTATTCATTTACCGGCGCCGCGCCACTTTCGGTGAAATAATCCCGTCCGTAGGTAATACATTAACGCGAAATAGGAAAAAGACGAGGAATCGAATCGATGAAAAGATGAAACGCGGTGCTAAACAGAAGAAGGGAGTGAGACGGTGAGAAAGAACGAATCGAGCCAATACATCACTCCCGTTGGCTGTTCAGTACGGCAGACCCGCCAAAATAGCAATTACCTCAACGGAATCAAATGAAATAAAATTGTATTATCTGGCATGCTATGGTACGATCAATCATACACCCTTTAGCTGTTTCGCGTACATTCGAATGTTCTTTCTGGATTCCTGTCTATATATCTATATCTATACATGTATAGGTAGGTGTACCATATGGATTCCAATTTTATCGAGGAAGATTGAAAGGATTTTCTTCTTCGGATGAAACAGTCCGTTCCATCAAATAATGCTTTTTGATTTCATTTTACAACATGTCACACCTAGGCTGTGAATTCCCTTAACGCCATCTAGAAGATACACCGATCGAAAAAAAAAATATCTTTGACAGCCTTACTCGTTTAGCTAATAAGTTATAAGATTGCCGCGGCTCTCGTGCCTAATCGCCCACATGGCTAGCGTCAATTTTAAAGGATGATGCTTGCAGATGTTGCCGTGTTCGTCAAAGGCTGAAATTTTCCCATCGTCAGAGACAATTTTACAACCGATTTAGTAGCTCGTTATTTCTCGCAAAGACAAATCCATTTGAACGCGGGGATCCCGGGCGTGTGGCTCGCGACGGCAACAGGAGGCGGAGGAGAGGCAGCCTCCTCCGTCGACGTTAACCCCGCGGCACATTTTCCATTTGACGTCGCGGTGCCGCGGTAGACGGCGTCGCCGCGCAGTTGGTTAGCGTTAATTGTAATGCTTTTTGGCCCATACGCGATTACACGATGAAATAATCCCTCATTTATGAGTTAAGTGGTCTGTGGAACTACACGGCGCTTCTGATGAAATGCTTGTGGCAAGTGCGCCGCCGGTCCTGAGAGGAAGGGTCGTTGACGACAGAGAGAAAGAGGGATGAAGAAAAGAGAAAACGTTTGAGTGCAAGCTAGAGAGGGAACAAGGGAGGGGGGATTGGCAGCAGGGCTAGAAGAAGGTAGAGGAAACAGGAAACGAGTCAGGGCCGTTAGGAGGAGGAGGTAGGTAACCGCGGTGCAAAATCCTGCAACCCTACGGCGACACGAACAACCTTTGCTCGTATTATAATTACATTCTGCGGCCCGTAAAATTGCAAATAATTAAGATTCGGTCAATGGAAACGTGAACTACCTTTTGCCACGTGTTTACGTCGTTTGTTGCGACGTGTCCAGCCCCCAAAAGGAAAGAGGCGCGATGCAAATTTCAACTTTTCGATTCCTTTCGTAATCCTTACGATTTATCAGAGTGACAATGGAGCGAAGATTTCATTTGATTCGACGTAATTTTATCCATTAGCGAGGAATATACCGTCCGTCCATTGAACGTAATTACATTTCCAGGTAAGATTGAGATTCGGTTGGATCCCAGACCGGCAAAACACGTTTATACGATGGGACTACGATCTTCGCGTGCTTGTCTCTGTTGTGTGTATATGTGTGTATAGACCAGTGAACGGTGTGTATGCATTCAATTACACTGTGTGTATACATGAATATATCCGTTGAAGGATAGAAGGACTCTCAGCGTCTTAGAAACGACGCTATTGAGCTCACGGCTAGATACGATTCCCTCTGATGTTCTCCTATCCTCCTACTGTTTATCGTCTATTCCGACATTTTGGGCAAGCTTCTTGGCTCCTGCGAGTCGACTGCTGATCCTCAAAGCGTTTAGCCATCGTATCTCATCCTTGTGGACAGTGTCCTTTCTGGTTGAATCGTTTCAGGATCATCCAGATCTCTCAACAGACCGGATAAATCGCGCGTGAACATATTTCCAGTCGTGCTCTAATTAAGTCCATACACGTTTCGTTGCTTTGCCGCCATTCAACCACCTGGCTAATAATGCAGATCGAGTTTTCTGTTGAAATTGAAAGACGAAAAGGACCAGCTACGGGCAGGAGAGAAGAGGACGAAAGATCTACTTGGCACAAACGCTTTCGCTATCAGTTGGCTCTGGCAGCGAAGCCTATCCATCCATACCACAATGTGGAGATATTAATTACGAGATATTATGATAAGAGGCGAACAATACACCCGTATTGAATGAGATATCCCCCTACCATACCTAACAGAGTGTCTTACCGTCCTCTTCAACGCCACCGGAGGAATACCTACCTAAACGCATCCGACATACATCCGTGATTCTGCACGAACCAGCTGATAAGAGGAGCTCCCGTGTACTTCTACGCTCGATTATAGATTTCCTGAGCACGGCACGCCGCTGTTTCTGCGCTCGACGCATTTATGATAGATATATTAATAAAGCACGATATTATTAAAGGGGGGAGGGGATTTTCTCGAAATATAGCAGACGTATCTCATTGACCTTAACAATGTTCTTTGTTCGGGGATAAATGATCGATTAGATAGGGAAACCTTCGTCACGGTAGCCAAGAATTTCAACTCTCGTAGAGTTTGTCGCACGGATGATCGCGAACGTTCTCCAGCTCGCGATAAGTCGTAAATCCGACGATAGAAGAGGTCGTAAAAGGAACCAAAGCGCGTCCTTATAACCTCCCCTCCACCCAGTAATCACGAACCCTTTACCCATGAACGAGGCATCGATCCGTTTCGTAATTTCACCACCGAGTATCCCCGCTACCTATAAAGGTAAGCCTCGAAATCGCCTTTTGCGAACGACCACGGAAGGGACTGCTTCAAGAGCTTCTAAACGTATGCGGATTTCTAAACAAGACTAAAATAACATTCGTGGCACTTGAATGATAACACGCGTGAGTTATTAATATTCTTAGCATTTGGAAGTAATGTCGTCCCCTCGAAAACGTCACTGATCTTGAGGGACGACAAACACTTGAGATTCTTCGATACTAAACCGGCCGATTCCTGCCATTCCCAATCGAGCTCTGTTTTCTCGGCTATGAAATCAGTCGAATTCCTAAGACGCGCCCCTAAATTCGGAAGGATTTCAGAATCTTCGCCCTTTCCATCACCTACCGACGCTCGAATTCCAATTCAACGGCACGGATCTGTTGAGATGCGTAAATCGACTCGTTTTCATCGCTTATTACTTTTCAATTTTGAATTATAAAACGTGCTGAAGGATACCGTAGGACGTTCTGCAATCGTACAATTTTCGAGACGGTATTCGATGACCAGTGGCGATTTCCATGAGAAATACAAATTCCTTCGACCTACCAACGGGATTCCTGCTCTATTGAAAATACCACTTTGACACAACCGGACATTCGAACACAATATCAGCGAAGAAGCGACCAGGCACTCTTTTCCCTGGCATTTCAGGCGAATAGTATGAATACCGGGCGTAGAATATCGAAGCGTACCACTTTGACTGTGAAAAACTGGCGTTTCCTGGAGTTTTAACGCAAAATACTCGCGTCCCGTCGCATCCTTTAATAACCGGAGGCTCGTGGATGGTACAAATTCGAATTTTGTCAGAGATCGTACAGAAAAAGGATGAAATCGCTGAATGTACGAATATCTCGATCCCGAACGAAATACATCGACGATAAAACCACGCTGATTCCCCGGGTAATCTGCGAAGATTATAGGCGGCAGGGTTGCCGAAATAACTGTGCAAGTAAGTAGCGTCTGCCTCCATTGTTTCCCTTCAAATCAAAAGCAGTCAAATTCTCCATTGTGATCGCACCACGTGCTATGCTTACGTGGTTGGCCGTACAGAAGTTGGAGACTCATGATATAACATTTTGCTTGTGTATACGTGTCCTCGAATTGAACCTGCGAACGTGTACATGCGACATTTGTTGAGGGTGTTCGTATGACGACCACCAACATCATCAATGGGATCGTCTGTGTGTGTAACAACACAACGAACCAACGAATTGGTATTCTGTCGACTGACAGAGCTAAGCAAACAATGGGCGTTTGATTGTTCAAGATTTAGTACTGGTTTACTACTGTTGAATCCGAATTCCTAGTATCGCGATACCTCCTGTCTGTTCGACTCCTGTTATTCCGGCTTGCAATCGGTGTCTTTTAGTCTGCTCGAATCGATCGTCGATGTTACAGCAAATAACACGCTGTCTTCAGCGTTAAAGGTATCCTCGAGCTATACGATCAAGCTGGACTATGTTAAACGAATGACCTTATTGCCCCTAGGAGGGTAGAAACGTATCTCCGAGATTTTAAAATAAATTTTACGAAATAAATTTGAAACGCAGAGGGTATATGTATGTTGGATGGTAGGTGTCCATGAAACAAAGAACCACGGCGACGTAAATTCCTACCAACCACGAACAATCGATAAAGTCTCCTTTCTTCGTTTCGGGGAAAAATCATCCGCCTCTCAAATCCGTGGAAATCAGCTTCGCGGGTCGCAGCGGTGCGGCGCAGCGCGGCGCGGCGCGGCGTACTCGAGGTTGGCCTTTGTCTCGTTTCGGAACTGGTACAACAGGCAAGAAAAGGAGAAACGAAAGGGGAATGGGAGGGGAAAAGAGCGAGGGAGGCTATTACGTAGACGTAATTCAAAAGCGGGAACGTATGCTTCATTTATTAAAGAGATTGCCTCGAAAGATTGCTGTTTCGCGCATGGCTACGTCTCTGGCTCTGGTTCTCCCTTCAACCACGGCCGTTGGTTTCTACACAGCCGTCATCATTATTGTGTCACTGCCTCTGCTGCAGCAGGCATCCGAATTACGCCCGCGTTTATATTCAATTTGTTTCGAGAAATTACAATTTGTCGGCAATTGGCGCAAAGACGATGACGACTGGAAATCGCGGACGCTTTGCTCGACGCGATCAGCTTGCCACGTTCCACGATTATTCGTCAAATTATCTGACATACAGAAATTGCAGGGGAATCTATGAAGAATCGAAGTGCACTGCTGAACAAAAAAATTAATTACAGCCTGTCTTGACAGAATGACGTTATTAACTGTGGACATCGATCGAGAGGACTCTTCTTAATAACTCTGCTTGGGAATTAACGAGGGTTATTACCGACGGTAATATGTCAAAGGTATACCGATAAACTCGCGTCACTGAACCCGAATTATGAACCCTCGAATCGGGATAAGCGGTTAACCGTGCTGGCAAACGTCGCGACTGCTGTTACTCAGCAATTTGGAACGATTCGCGAGACATCAGAAGAACCGAGGAGGAATATACTTAGCCGATGTGCACGAATAAACATAATCAGACGTAGGTCTCGAGGCCACTTTAACGAACACTCGGATCCGGCTACCCTTGCGTGAAAAAGGGGGAATAAGAGAACAAGCGAGCAAACGTAACAACATCGGCTCTCTCTTGCCGAGGGGGATGGTAAAAGATACTCAATTCTTTCGATTACACATCGCAAGTGCACACAGATCGCGATGCGCTTAATTCAAGTGGCAGGCTAAAAACGAAAAAAAAAAAAAACATTTTCTGTTTCGAGTGCACCTGCACAGGAATATTAAATGCGTGGCCCTCCGATACCGCTGGAAAATATTATATAATTCCCGCAGTCATTTCACTCGACCCGACGCGATGCGACGGTTCGTTGCACGTAAGAAAATCTGGCAAAAATAACAGGCGGATACAGGGGTCGATCGTGACCCACGCCGACGTAATCTATCCGCAACTTGTCCCCTTGCAAAACTGTTCAAGGCAGTCCAGCACGTTTATATCTTACCGTGGCTGTTTCGCGTTCTTTTAAATAGGGACTTGCGAAATATTCATGGACGATATTCAAGCCCCATTCAAATACTTGTCTCCCATACTCGCGCAGACGTGCGGATACACACGTGTACACACGTACGGCACGGTACTTACCCTCCACCGGCTAGAGCCGACGGTGGCGAGGGTGTATTTACGTTGGATAGACAGGAAAGGAGGGAGGAAGGTTGGAAAAGGGGAAAACCGTGGCGGAGAGGCGTCGAGAAAAGAGAAAGATGGAGTCGCGTTAACGCGGTATCCGCGGCTTTCGCGCTCTGCCCTGTCATAAAGGACCCCACCACCGTCTGCGCATCGGCTGTATCTTTAGAAATATTGGTTAGATTTACATATTTTACCGCGGGAAAGGGAAGCGTACCCGGGGCGAGGCATAGGAGAGAACCGGTGTTTGGCGGAAGACGAGAAAAACGCGGAGGGATGGGGTAGTGCATACCGGCTTTACGGGGATGTTCTTGCAATTAGAAAAATATACTGATCCGAGTGATTACGTAACAAACGAAACTCGCACGAAAGTTTTTTTTCAAGTTATGTAGTGGGTCTGTTTGAAATGTTTCTATAATTCTCTCCAGTTTCCCACATTTGTTAGCACGCGACACCACCGCGTTGGATATAAAGGTAAGTATTCTAAATAAAAAGGGGTAGAATTTTTGTTGATACGATTAATGGAAATGCCTGCGTTGTAAGTAGCGCGCGCACAAGTGGCGGTCCTCGGGTAGTGGCCGTTGGTGGTCGCTACGATGCTGGATACTGGGAGGAGTTAGATGGGAATCTAGCTCGAAGTTGCTTGAATACGGGCGGCTTCAGAGATGCTAAATATTAATACCTACTAGTGTTCCTTTTATGCTCTGTCTACCCCTCCACCAACCCCTATCGCTCTTTTCCGCTAAGCACCCACCACCGCCGTGTGCCAAACCCACCACCACCATCACCTCCACCGCCAACCAGCCCCGGGAGATGATACGCGTGTGCGTTCTGTATCTCTTTCAACGGTGTCTTCCCTTCTCTTTTACGGTCCGCAACATACTTTGGGTCGCTTTCGGACGTTGGCGAGCTACCGCGTCCGCGTTTACACATGTTTGCCCCCGGCTTCTCGTTTTCTCTCCGCAATAACGATGCCAGCTCGATAATACGAAAGATGGGCGAACAATTTAACGATACGTCACTTTGAACAACTTTGGATCGAATGGGCTGTTTTAAGACAGTTGAAATGGAAAATTTAACATGCAATTTGATAAGGCGAACACCCGTTACGCGCTTCTGACGCCAATAAAATGTCGTACACGAAAAAGCACAACATGCAACGATAGAATCTCCATATTGGCAGCAATTACTTTTTCACCCCGTGTCCGTCTCCGGCAATAACCGTTCTCAGCCAAGGGTGATAACGGGGCAAAAGGCAATCGGTAGCCAGGTTCCTTTTTTTTTTCACCGACAAGCAAGAGGGATGATTTTAAAAAAGCCAATTGCAACAAGTTCTTCAACCCCCCGATTCTGGTTCGTTCACAAAGGGTGTGGGACGAAACGCGCGGCACCCGACGTGCGATTCAATTAATAAAATTCATTCGAATGCGTCCATTAATTTCTTTCTGTATTATTATTTTTTTTTTCTTCTTCATCTTCCAGTCGGTACACGAGCAAGAGGGCAAAAAGGGTTTCGAGTCACGTCAAGTCGAGCGGCAGTCACATCGTTTAAAGGAAGTCAGGGTTGGTGGGGGAGGGGGAGAGGGGGCGCAAATAAGGCGGGTCTTCAGAGCTCTGAAGTATAAATAAAAAACGAACGAACGAATAAATATCCAACAAGGAGCGACAGAAGTCGAGTGGCGGCGGTTACCCACCTCGTTCCAACCTACACCCTCTCACTACTCTCTAACCTAGGGAAGGGTTTCGCGACGACCACCCCTAACCGAAACGACGGCAGAAGAAAGAGCCACACCGCAAAAGAACGTTTTAATTAATATTATTCACTTCTTAACTAACGATCAAAAGGGAACACCGTACAGGATGAAGCTGAAGAGAATACCTCGAGCCAAGAGCCTTTGTGTGCATCACTTACGTCTCATGCACTCAGGCAGAGATACACACGTTCTTTGAGGCCCACTTTGTTGCAAAAACAAGTAACATATATATTTTAGAAAAAAAAAAGAAAAAATGAAATAAACGCATAGTACAACAAATCCCAGAGCAAATTGCAACGAAACAACGGAATCAGCTGGCCATCAAAAACTGCATTGTTTACAAATATCAATCACATGCACGGTCGATTGTCTCGTATGGAGAAATCGAATCGTCCACGGTACGAGTATTTGTTCGATAGAAAATTCAATCCATGAGAAAGCAATTCCGCCGGCACTGGTTTGCCGGATCAATTTACGTGAAACGCCGTCGTCTACTTGACAAACGATCAAATTCTCTCTGCGCAAAGAAATATTCGTCCGCCTCCCTTCGTTCTCGGCTCGCGAAACGTTACCTATACGGCTCTGAATACATTTATGCGCCGCGGTGTATTCGCCTCGCGTACCCTACGCGATATTATAATGGCGCGCGTAAAGGAAACCGACAGATGATACATGAACACGTCAAACACGACGTTTCGTGGCAATATTTGGGAAAATGTGCCCCTCAACCCCTCCGTACGATTCGAGTAAAATATGGAAAAGCTGCAGATAGGACGCCCGGCTAATTAGCAAATTAATTTCTAGTCCGGACACGTATTCTGGTTAAGAGCGTTTAATTAAATAAAAACACTTTCGAGAAGGATTGATACCTACCAAATACAAATTACGCGTTATTACCCGAAATGTAAGGTCAATCTCCTCGATTCCGTGAGAAATCGCACCTCGCCTTAGGCTACTGTTTCCACAACGCCATTGAACACGAGTTGCCACGCCGGTTTACGGCATCGAAACCGACCACCGGGTTTCGTCAAATTACCAATTAACCTAAACGCCAGCAACAATAGCTCAAAGCTGTGTTCCCTGCGAAACGATGCACCATATGTACCAGCAAATAACACATTGTATCCGGTGAATGCCCAAATAGATATTTTGTCCGTGCTCGCAAAATGCTTCCTCCTTTTTTTTCTGCTGTTTTTGACAAAAGTAGCGATGCATCTACAGGGCGCTCCACAAACGGAACAGCCAATTTTCATCTTAATTCTACGAATTTCTTGATCGAACGTTAAAATTCAATTAGACTGCATTACTGTTCATCCCAAATTCAAAAACAGAAACGTTTTTCTGTTTTTTTCTTCTTTCTTTTTTCTTTTCTGCCCACAACGAGAGTAGGGAGGTCGATGCGGTTTCGTAGTCGCTGAAGAGGTGGAAGCGTCGACAGACGAAGATAAACCGGAGCAAACAGAAAGAGACAATCACGACCGTGGCTCTTGATTATTTGTAATTTGCTGGCTCGAAACACTTGAGCGTGACTGACAATGCATCGCGTTGCGTCGTAGGTTGGTAACGAGCATGAGGAAAATACAAACGAACATGCCACGATGTGACACCTCTCAATGACACTCATTTGTTCCCGCTGTTACGCTCTGGCATATTGATGCCGAGGCGACGAGGCGACGAGGAAGCAGCAAGGGGGGGGGCAGCCACCCTTTGCTGCCCTGTATCGCGACCCTAAAAGGAGTCGTTACTTCTGCGATAATGGTGAACATTGAGTCCCTTGTTTTTAACGCGAAATAATGGTTCGTTCTCTATCGTCATCGCTGCATTTCGGCCTTGCGTCAACCTCGCCCGTCCTCCAACTCTGACGATGATAACGATTTCGCTTGTGAAAAGGTGGATGAAATGAAAGAACGCTGTCACATGTGGTCGATTGTTGGTCGCTTTAATTGGGAAACGCGCTCCACTCGACAACGTTCTGACGTGCCCGACGAAAATTCTGAAAATTCACAGAATCACAACAGAACGTTTCAATTTCTCATCGTATCTTTCAATCCACTCGTGTGTCTGACCCGAACCTAACACCGGACTGGGTATCTTGCTAGTGGCCATGATGAAATGGAAATGGAACGTCTACGTTGTTATCGTGACTCGATGTACATTCGAATAACATTGGCGAAATAAAAGAAACCACGAAGAAAACACAGTAACACAAGGATTTGCGAGGGGCGGGGGGAGGGAGGGGGGAAGACGAAGTTTCGAGATAATGGGTATTGGAAGAAATTCTCTGGGCAACCCCTGCAGGCAGACACTAAACACTGAACGGCGGGGGCGCAGTTTGTCTTGGCCCATTAGGAGAAACGCTAGTTGGCTTGCTCCACAGGGGTGGATAGAGCGATAGGGGGTGGAAAAGAGGAAGCGGTTGTTTTATGGCCCGGCATCTGTTCGACGATCGTCTCGTTCCGATACCACTTTATCCTCGGCGTTAGCTGTTTCCTAACTATTTGCGAAACAAGCTCTGCCTTTCTTCCTTCGTCCCTTTTTCACTTCGCTCTCGGCTCGCCAACGTCTGCTCTCAAGCGTATTCCCTTCCTGCCGTTTTCCTTTTCTCCTTCTCTTCGATACCAGTTACTTGCTTCATTGTTTATCCGCGTAAATAGTTATCAATAAGTTGTATCAATAAGAATAAAACACCCTCGTATTTTTTTTCTTTTTTTTCGTGGCACAAGATTCATACGAACTAGCAATAAATAAATATACCGCGGCCAAGGGAGTCAGTGATAATACGTGATCCCCAAGCATTGAATACTTAATGCTAAGTACTCGGTGTATCTGCATGCAACCCCATCCCTCTCGTCCCTCGATTCCTCGGTGATTCCAGCGTCAAGGTATGATCCTCTCCCACATGTGTATAACTCGTGGCGCCATCGTACACATTATTTCGGTGTATCCTACCACAGACAAGTGGCCACTGTACGTGCAACATGGAAAGCAGGGGTAGCAAGCTACTATTGAGTCGCAACACAAATAAAATAACATGAAATACTTGACTGGAGAAAATGCGGGAAAAGAGAGACGACCCCCATTTTTGCCCACCTACAACCCCCTACCTTTAACCGGCTGCTGAGGATCCAGCTACGCTATAAATGGGGGGCGGGTGCGGGCGGGCGGTTTGCTTCTGCTGCCGGTGTGTATGCATTATGCACGAAGATAATGCTCTCGGATACTTGGTCTGTATGGGAATAACGGTGAAAAGCTGTAAGCTCATGGGTTTTCAAATACACTGTTATAACTCTCTCCTCGCGAGGCACCTATGATAATCGGGATGAAATTGATACCTTGAATGCGTGCGCATGGGCCATTTGTGTCACGCTGAAACCAGTATTTTTTGGTAACCGTGATTATCGTGTTTCCCTAGGGTTATTAGTTTCCTTCATCCTCCGCAACGATCCACCGTCATTTGAACCGTTTGAACTGTTCGTATTTCGCTTATGAAAGCTGTATTCTCAAATCGCAATTGCCAAGACACGGTCGCAATTTCTTTCCCCGAATCCAATTGAAGTTTCCGTCGGCAGACGAGCTAGACAAAGTAATTTGCAGCGACAGTACCTTCGAGACCCATCCCCCGTGTGCTCGCATCACCAGCACGGTACTCATTTATTCCACAAAGATATCCTCAAAGGTGAATCGAGTACCATCTTCGTGCGAACCCCTTGTATGTACACAGGTGTGCCAATGTATCCCTGGATACTTTTCAAACGGCAAGAAAAAAACGTACAGAATTTGAAAGAATTGTGAACGAAAAAAGGGAAAATGATGGAAATTCTTCAGGCGTCGTATATTTTAATTGCAATTAGTTTGTCTAGATTCAAAGGTAGAAACTTTTGTGATCCGGTGTATATACGTAGATATCGGTCCAGGGTAGCCAGTAACCTAAATTCTGAATAAAACGGGGGTCGCATAAGAGATCAGGGGTGTGATGAAAAACAAACAGCGGTTTAGGTTGCTGTTTGATCTTCGAGGAAGGCCCATTCACAGAACTCTCCTGGCACGGTGTGTATTATCTATTGACTGCGGCATAGGATCGCGTGTATGTAGCCCGCTGCTTCTTCCATGCATCGTGTACACGCCTGTCCTGTTCCGGTGCGACGGCGACGCGAACGGTACAGAAGCATACAGAGGGAGAGCCTGATACGAGCACTGACCATAGTTGCACACCGACGATGAGGCCTTTCAAAACACCATCCGCCATCGTCGCAGCCGCTGCCGCCACTGCTGCTGCTGCTGCTGCTGCTGCTGCTTGGCATTTGGGAATAGCTTTTATGCGGCAGCTACCTTTCATCTTCAGTGCTTGATGATGCTCTCGAAAAGACGGGGAAAAGAAAGGTAGCTCGGTTCGATAACGACGAGACACACCCTTGTCATCTTTTTCGACTTTGTGAATATTTAAGGATTTTTTTTTTCCCTTTTGCCGTTGGACAATTTTAACCCTTTGGTTACTTGCTATTGGCGCATGGACTTTTTGTGTAACTTCCAGTCACCTTTGGCATTTGTTTAGGTTGCGTAAATATTTATAATTCAAGTATCAATTCAATATAAGATTGCACGTCGTAAAGCTTTTTTGATCGATTATTAGAACGTACACCTTGTATACTAGAGCGCGCAGTGCTCCGTCAATTTGTATCCCAGTGATCTTTCACGTTCGACTGTTTCATGTCGAAACTCACCCTCGACGTTTCTTCCGTCTCCTTTTCGCGTTACCTTATTGAATATCCCACAAGTGGAAAATCAGTTCAACGTTCGTGAAAGGAGTCTACGAACCCTTGGCTCTGCGCCCCGTTCTTCCTTTCGTTTTCTCACCCTCGGTCCTCCTCGTGGCTCGAGTTATCCCGTTCAATACGATTTCCTGCCGATCAAGATTGAATTATGGAAGAAGGAACTCGTTGAAGAAACACGCTCTCCCTCTTGTGGCCAACAAATTGCTACGTCGTTATTTTCGAAAGGGTGACGTTATTATTTCGATTATTAATTTTTGTGGTCAATCAAAAGAATTTCATTTAAAGAAATGGAACAACGTATTTGACGAGTGTTCGTAATTTGCAAAAACAAAGCAGGAACGGCAGATTTCGTGCAGGCAGATGATTTAGCTCGTAAACGCAGCATAGCCGAAAGCTATATCGGCTACTAAGCAGTGTGTAGCTTCGAACGTAGCATGGTATATGCAGTATATACGCCCATAATTACCTTCACCCTTAATTATCTATCCAATTAGCCCCGAGCTATTATGATTAAACCTATACTGTAAGTTTATAATAACAATTAGTCACTATCGACCGCCTCTGCGACCTCGTAATTCTCACTTTCGGCAAAACATCTTCCCTCGGATCGTTTACACCGTTTCGTAGAAAATTTCCGAATCAAAACTCAGCAAACTTCTCACAATATTTCTACGACTAACAAATGTGTATGCATGGTGGCTGGTTCCAATATGGTAAGATGTCATGAAATTTCGCAATTATATTTCTGCGGGGTAAGAAGTAAAACGAAAGGACACCGGACAGAAATATGATGGTCGTTAATTCGGTGCTCTTCGTCCCAGTGCTTTTGGAGTCATTATACCTTCGGATAATTAACTCGATTTTTCATCCATGAAGCAGAAGATAATAACACCGATGAGATACAAATGTTTCAGCTCGTTAAACATGTTATTCTTCGTAGCAAAGAGTTCATAGGTCAATTATCCTTAGTACTTGTGCATATATATCTTTCTTGAAATTACAAGAAACCTCCCTTGAAACGAATCTAGATGTTATTCTGATCTTTGCTCAAATATAATTTATTAATACAGATTTGACAGGACACCGAATAAAAAAGATATCAAGAATACTTCTCGTAGACATGACTGACGAGTATTTTTTTTTTTTTTATCAAAGGTGACGGGGTTATAGAAATTACCGATGAATTCCATCAGTCGACAATAGGAAATCTATCAACAGCGTCGGCATCTGGATTCGAGAAACTCGATATGCAAAGTGAAAAACAAAACCCTACATTCGTTGACGGACGAACCTTTGGTACCCTTTTCAGAATAAAGGACGTATGGAAATCAGCCAAACATTTCACAGAAAATACGTTAGGCTTCTCAATTACCGTTCCTGGATTACTTACGTCAAAGGTTGAAAAAAAAAGTGCGAAACAATAAGATTTTCCTGTAAACTTCCTAAAAATTCTATCGTATCAATTCAAAATGTTTGACAGTCGATTTCTACGTCAACGTTTCTAGATGATCAGAAGGATTCTTCAGGGTCGCATCCTTGGAATAAAACACTAGGGAGTTCTAACACTATATCAAGGTTCGTCGACCAGCTTCCTGCACAGAATATAAAAAAAAAAAGTAGAAGGAGAAAGAAAGGACTACGCACGTGTCTGTACACCTTTCCTCCCCATACACACACACACACACACACACATACCTTTCACTGAGGCCTTCTGTATGCTTCGGTTACGTACTCGAATGTGTTCACGTTTGGCGTGGTTGGATTTCAAGGTCTCACCGAGGTCCATCCTGAATACGCCCACAAATTTATCATTGAGTATTATTCATTGAAGCGTCAATGGTGCCATTTGAATATGAAAAGAAAGAGCCCGGTGAATGGTTTCGCCCCGGTAGCCACACATACACGCAGCGTATACGTGAACGCGTGTATGCAACGGGGAAACTAGATGGCAGCATTCGATTATTTAATCGATTCAAAATATATTCAGCAGGCCCACGAGGGATTTCTTTTTGTCTAAACTTCCTGCAGATATTCGCCAGGACGTCTTCGTACGCTGTTACTGCTGGCGGCGTGTGTGACGACCATGACCCGGACGCCGCGCCGCGCCGGACTACGATGGTAAATCATCGCATACACGCCGTTGTCGTGTGACAACTTATGAAGGAAACGACGTGTCACGCGGGTAAATGGTCCTACCCCGACTCTGCTCGAGCCACCGCAGACCCGATGAAAAGAGACGTCAGACTGCGGTTAGGACACGATCGACTTTGCCACCACGACCAACGTATACCGAAACTCGATTCCATTGTTTCGAACCAGGCCGTGTATGCCTTCTGCCTTTGAATCATTAAATTGAACAATTCTGGGTAATTATAAACGATTAGCATAACCTACTCATGGTCTAT
This sequence comes from Stelis phaeoptera, assembly GCA_943735885.1. Classification (NCBI taxonomy): domain Eukaryota; kingdom Metazoa; phylum Arthropoda; class Insecta; order Hymenoptera; family Megachilidae; genus Stelis; species Stelis phaeoptera. The sequence continues at coordinate 4,563,583 of OX030946.1, forward strand.
CGGCAGTCGGTTCATAACATTCAACCCGTTTGCCTTCGCCAACCATTGAAATCATCGAGTCAGAAGTAATTAGCTCCAGGTTTAATTTTTCTTCTTCGACCAGGCACAATGAAAATCCTCGCGTCTTCTGGGCCCCGTAAGGATGCAACAATCGAGGGAGTTCTTTTCCACATCAGAACCACGAGGATGCTGCTCTTCCTCTATTCTGTCGTTATCCTCTTTTCAGGACGAGAGAGTTCGATTTTTCCGGTTCACAAAGTTCCGACAAACAATAACCGATCGAAGAGAGGCGGATGATGATGATGACGATGGAAGGGGGGATGAGAAGTAGCAGCAGCATCAGCAGCAGCAGGCCGTATTTTACGGGGATTTGAACCGAAGACATTTTCACCGGATAAATAGATATAGTAGGCCCGATAGCAGAGTGTTATACCACGACGCTCGAATCCTTATTATAAACTCTAACTAGCTGATGCCTCCTCCGTACCGCCATTACACTTCGCCACGGGGTAACACGACGATACTTGATGGGATTCCTAGCCGATGGTGCGGACAATCCTATCTCGAATACCCCCGTCGCTCTTCTTCGTCTATAACCTTCGTTCTACCGACATTTACACGTGTGCTGTCTCTACGCTGCTTTTCACGCTCAAGATTGTATGATATTCGATCAGCGCTTGCCGAACGAATCAATCATGGCAGAATCGTAGCAAACCCTTAATTTTTAGTAAGCTGTTCATTCACCGTCTGGGAAAGTATTTCGGACAGAAGATAAAATATCTTGAATGCAATTATTTTTGGTGTCCCATTTATATTCAACAAGGTGGGTCCTTGCTAAACAAATCATCGTCACGAGACGGATTTTAAAACGTTGATAAGGCCCTCGAAAGACGAAAAGATGAGCAACGGAGGCTGACGAGTTCTTATCGGTGATTATGGATACGTAAAAAAAAAAGGGAGGGGGGGAAGAAGTTGAGTGTTTAACAAGGACCGTCCACCGATGGCGAGTCACCGTCACTAATGATCGGAAGCCATTTTCTTTCATCTCGGGTGACACATCGAAACTCGGTGTGGTCCTCGAATTGCCTTCCCTCGAGCGGATCAGCAGAAGAAAAAAAAAAGAAAAAATTGCTTGCAACTGCCATTTCGAGACCACCCATGTTCTCGTATCACTGTTTCAGCAATGCACCTCCGGATATAAAAACTATCGTGCGCGTAAATGAATTAACAAATGGAAGGCTTAATTCCTTAAACCGAATAATACAATTCTAATGCGTCTCACTACACGTGGCACTCAACACGCGAAGAAAATGAAATTTTAACCAAACGATCAGAAAGCGTGGAAAGTTTGAGTTTGTTTTAGGCCGTTTGAACATTTGAAACGTCGTTAAATCCAGGTTTGACGTTTCCTCTGTGAAAAAGTCCGTGGAAAATCCCGTCCAGCCACCCCCGGCGGAAGGATTTACGTAAGCATCCAGTGTAACGATCAAACACGGCAAGTCTTGAAGTTGTTGTAATTCCCGGCGTTCGTCATTTTTCGCGTCTAACCGAGCATAATGAAAGTCGCGAAAGCCGATGAACACATTTTTCCCCCGGACTCCGATACCGAAGGAACCATTAAATTATCACGCTCAATTAACCGTATCCTTTTTTTCCCTCCCTTCCTCGCCGCAGCAAAAGAGAAAAACCACCAACGACGTTACTGTTTCCATAACCTCGAAGAGGAATCGTGTAATTGTCGTCGACGGAATCGTTAACTCTTACATGAGAATGAAAAAGAGAAACGGCAGAGTTCTCATTGTGCAAGATTTTCCTCTTTTTCTTTAATATCCAGGTGGATGCATCCTCGAGTCTGTGCGCCCCCTTTTTGGTCGCATTCGGAAAATACGTGACGCGTGATAAATTCTTCGTCGCGAAGCTGAAGGGAGGCACTCCGGCGTCCACGCGAGGCGCAAACGATCTCCGCTATAATCCTCGTAGAGACGACGAAACAGAATTTAGAGCCGCGTTCGTTGGACGAGTAGACACGGACAAAGACCTTTTTTTTTAAGAATTGTTACCGTCTAGACGTACCACCAGCTACTTGACGATCATTTTTTTTCTTTTTCCTCTAAAAAAAAAAAATGTAGGAAGCGGTGCGTTCGAGAAACGGGATTTGTTGATGCCGCGGGCTGGAGTAAATCGTTTGAATACCGTGGTCAGTTTTTGGTCTCCTGCGTTCTTTTTAAACGAATTTGGATTCTTTGAATTCCTACTAAATACGTGAAAAAATTAGAACGCTGACATGTATAATTAGTTACGCTCGGGAAATTATAGCGTGTTTGAGATATCAAAATGGCGGAATAGCAAAAAGTATCGAATTGCAATATTTGAGAATGACGTATCCGTTGAACTTTGAAGTGGGTACACATTTTCCGCGCTTCAGCGAGCAGAATTATTTCCGATAGATGTTGCATCCGTACGAACCTCTCATTTAACTCTGACCAGATGCTGCAAAAGTTATCTCCTCTAAACTCTGCCTTCGATAAATCTCATTACTCGCATCTGTCCGGCTTTTATGTATATCGAAACAGCATCCACTTTTGCACCACTCTTTTTCCTTTGTTTTTTTTTCTTTCTTTCGGTGTGTGTACCGTTTCGCCGTGTACGCCCTTCAGTTTCACGAAACATCCACTCGACCGACGAAAGCGAGGCTATGCTGGCAGGAAGCTGAACCGAATTAAAATCCGATCAACGTTTGCAAAATTGACGTTTCGGTATTCAGACGGAAAAGCGATCAGGTTGAAATACGTCGTACATTTACCATTGTTAATCGGGTTAAAATATAATTTCTAGGTCCTTACGATCCAGTTTCGGTTGATTCGATCCAACAAAAAGGCGCCTAACGTAGCTACGCGTAACAATCGACATCTGTTGCCCATTAAATCAGTATCTTGGAAATATATAAAAAAGAAAGAGACACTTCCTCGTATCTCATTGAATTCGTTGGTGAAGGTTGGTAGGGTAGAGAGTTTAATAAGAGACAGAACTATGGGTCCGTTGTAATATCCGTTTTGTATAATATAATCGCACTGCCGGTCCTCCTTTTATTTCTCGTAATTTTTCTCATCAGAGCGCGAGCTAGCAGGCTGAGTATCCCATGGGACGCCGTGGGCAGTGGGACGTTCCGTCACCCCACACCCCTTGCTCCCTTTCCTTCCTTCCTTCCTTTCTTCCCGTATGTCTGTCCATCCGTTCGTTCGTCTGACGGCACGGGATTCAGAGAAACGTATTAATACGTAATCAGCCAGGAGCTACCTTCGCTGTATCGTTCGCTCTCTTCTTCCGTTACTCCGCGCGAGCTATTTTATGTTACCTACCATTCGTGCCGTTGTTAATTCCAACGTCTACCAGCGCCGTCAAATCGACGATAGTTTCTTGAATAATTAAATCCGCGATAAATAGTCAGGAGCGTAAAATGATGATGAAAAGCAAGGAACAGAAAAGATGAGATCGATGCAGCTGGTATTCACGGTAATCGAGGCCCGACTCCATCAAGATCGACCTTCGTTTTACTTTCTCAAACCGAGAGCCGAAGGGTTCAAGGTCTCTCGCGGGAATGGAACAATATTCCCGGCACAGGCAACCCTTTGACGGGTCGAACAGTGCACACACGCGGCATTGTCCAAATGGTTTATCGAAGCTAAGACGGGGTGGGGGGTGTGGGCGGGGGGAGAAGAAATCGAGGCACCCAACGGTGAGCTGGAAGGGTGGTACACGTTTCCCGGTTGCGGAGAAAGCAAAGACCAAAGGTGCACCTGCGAACGTCGGTGAATAGGGTCTTTCTCGTAAGGAGGCTAATATTTAAATAATGCAAAGGCCCAGGATCGAGGTACAAAGATCGGAACCTTGATCTGAACTGCTTTATTCAAATGGACCTGATCGTTTGATAGCGAGAACGATCACGTAACCTGGCAGACTTCAAAACGAATATCGTCGACTATACCGACATGATTTGAAGCTTAGAGTTCGACGAAAAGGACTGCCTGTTGTTTTGCACCACTTTTCCGATCGAATGGCGACACACATACATCACCGTCTTCCCCAAGCATATCCGCAGGCCACTTTGACGGTCGCGCTACCCAAGTCCGAATAATTAGGCTAAGCAATCGAAAGGACACGCGGGCGTAACATCTCGAAACTCCTGCTGTGAGATCCTTCAGATATGTACATGTCTCGCTTCCTCTTTCTATCCAGCCAAAGACGAAACATCCTCGGGCTAACACAGGAGGCGTCCTTTCACAGAAGGATGCAACGCGTAGTTTGGCGGAAAGCGAGGGAACGGGACAAGGAACCGTGGAAGGTCGACGAAGATGGGTATTTGTGTAATATTCCGTTTGTCTTACCTTCAGAGCATTCGCTAATGTACACAAGGTTGCTACTGTAACGAAGACACTTGGCAAGAGGCAGCCGCCATACCTACTAAGATTGTTATTGTACAATTTGCTACGTCTAAGGCACATTCTGGCGTCGAGTGTGAGGGCAGCACCTTTGGACATCAGCCTGGGTATCACACAGGGTGTCTAGTTTGGTCTTCCTTTTGCCCGTGTACCGAGCAATGTCGGTACAGTCGTACCTTGGATATTCTATTGTCCTCGATCGAACCCCTCCCGGCTGTCTATTTCTATCAATTAACATCCTACGATTCGACCGTCTTAAACGATTACCGTACAGGTAACAAGATTTAGCCGTAGGTGGAGTTCAGATGGAGAAGTTAAAGAAGGGTATACTTAGTTTAACAGTAACGCAAGAGCAACGGTTGGACTAAAGTTTCTCTGCTGGTTAAGATCAAAGCGAAGGACCAGTGTTCCACGGATTCGCAAGCCAAAACTGAAACTTCAAATAACAAAATTGGTTCGACTACCCTCTGTTACATTATTATTTATAACAATGTACGCGTCAAGGTGCAAATTAGGCTTTGGGGGATGAATTTCACTCGTGGAACGATAGTGTTATATCGAAGGAAGTGGTTTCGCTTAGCCGGTATTTATGAATTCCTACACCCTTTGGAACGATAGAATCGGAACCGTGAATTGTGACTAAGAGAGAAAGGCTTGTTTGTACGCGAATAGTCTATCTGTTGAGCGCCGAGTTAGGATGGGTGGCACACACGGTAAGTAAAGTGGCTGGTTCTTACACAAATAAAACACCACTTAGTACGAGTACTTACATCTCTCTCCCTACGTTTGCGACAACACAGACAATGGGAATGTGACATGTGCCCGCGACTAACGCGGAACAGCAGGTAACGCCGCGATACGAAACTCGTATGCAAATCTACTTGGAGCATTCGCTTCGGTTCGAGCCAAACACCAGAGTTTTGGCAAAACTTCATGGTTAAATCAGAGGATCCTAGTTATGGTGTCTGTACTCTCACTTTCGAGGTGTTAAGGGGGCGAATTTTACCCTGAAACTCGGATTTTTTGTTTCCAACTTCTTGTCGAAATGAATTCTGACGAATCGATACTAAAGTTCAGGGTGGAAATGTCAAAATTAATATCATTCACGATACCGCGAGAGCAACGATCGAGTGAAACGTTATTGATTCGATTTTGGAGGAACACCCGTTACATGAAATACGTTCGAGACGGTACGTTAGCGACTGACATCGTGAGTGACGTATGATATGGAGGAAAGCATTGGGCAGTCTATAATATATAATAAAAATGCATCCACACGCCTCGATGAGTTGATTGTCTGCTTGTCCGGATGCCAAAACGTCCGAACTCGTGCATTTCATATCGTGTTTCATGCATTTACCAAGCGATCTGCTGTTTGTACTCGGGTGGCCCGAGTAATCGGCCCACGGCATTTCTCCGTCATCTTCTCCTCTCTTGTCCATTCTCGATGACGATAGTCAACCATTTTTCTTTTATAATACATCCCCCTTCTCAGTTACGTATATCTATGTAGCCTTAAGGTATTACTATATATGCATTCAAAACATTTTCATATTAATTACATTTAAATTCAAACATCGCAAGCATACAGCAACTTTTCTTTCTTTTTTCAACGATCAATCTAAATTTGTGCATTTAGTGTTCTGTCAAATTTATCTAGACACGGCAGTCAAAAATGGAAGGCAAAAGTTCCAACAAATCAAAATCAAAATCAAAGCAATATTCGATATTCTTAGAACGACAAATTTCACATGACATATGTTACCGAAGGGATTGGATGGGTAAAAGACAGTTGACGAGATATCTTGTCCGTGGACACGAACAGATTAAACCGACCATTATGCATGGGGAAGGAACACCCAGTATAGATTTTTGATATAGGGGTATCGAGACTGTATCAAGCATACACATAATTACTATTTGATAGAGTTCGTTGTCTGTCGGAAAGGTTGATTTCATACTTGTTCTTATTTCCGACCCGTCAAAGGTATCCCCATGGCGGTAGGACGGTCAATCTTGGACGGGGACCCAAGGCCCATATGGGCTCCTTCCCTCGTCTCGACCAATCACCGACCTTCAAACTCTGCCTTACCTCCGTACACCAGAAAGAAGATGAAAAAAATTCACTTTCGATTAGGCTTACTTCGAGACGATCCGTCGACCCGTTCGAGATCCTTCGCCGTTTCGATGGCCGATCAACGTTCATTTGCCTCAAACTTATCGTTATTTTCATAGCTTTTTTATAATTTTGCTGTGCAATCAAGTTCAGAACTTGGCCATTTTGGTGAAAGACACGAATCGATAAAGGGGGAAGAAAACAAAGGGTAAACTGTTTCGTTTTCGCGAAGGGGAAGAAATAGAAAGGACGAAATTATGGACGCGTCCCGTAAGAATTATTGCTTGTCTGCGCCAGCGGAAACAGCTGCACCCTAAATCTGCATTTTCGACAGGTGTTGCGTTGATTACGTTACATCAAAGATTTCATTGAAGGTATATCCCCGAAAAAAAATCTGCCCGTTGACGTGCTAATGCTAGCCTCTTCCGAGTGTCGAAAATTTGTATTACCCAACCCTATATGACATTCGATTTACCATTATTTTGAAGCATCTTAACGCGTTCACTGCCACGATTTTGGAGTAAAATTGATAAAACTGTTGAAAAATTGTAATGACGCTTGCAAGAGTGCGTTTCAACATCACAATGACAGGCAACGATACGTGTGTGAACGCACCGATCCCAAAATCTTCCGAAGCACTGTGTTCGAGACAAAGTCTGTCACACACGCGAGTTCTTTTGTCGACGATTTTGTCAAGCTATTCATCGGTCTCGATAGGACCCAGTCTCCCACGTGTAACACCTATGGAACTTGTTTTCATCTTCTACCGAGCAGATGAAGTGACAAGACGAGCAGGAAGAAAAAGAAGAATCAAAGTTTATTCCGGGTTATTCGAGTGGAAGGTATTTTTCTTTTTTTTTTCTTTTTTTTTTCGATCAGATGGTGCTGCACGTTTTTGAATTCCTTCGCGGTAATCTAAACAACGATTCTGTATAAAAGGAAAGGGGGGTAAAAATTATGCAAACCATTTTATCGGTACGCTTTGAAATCAAGATATCAAGTTTGAAGCAAATTACATGAAATTTCCCAAAATTTCTCAAAGTATAGAAAGTAATAAATATCACATTGGGAGACCAAAGATTTTTAAACTCGGTTCCCTGAAAAGTTGCAAAATTAAAACAATCTGAAGCATTTCTCACGGGCATTTGAAAAAAGAATCACGTCCGTGAAAACGGAACAAAAGAGGTTTGACAAAGGAACCTTGCAGGGTAGTATCAATTCGAGATCGAATCCTTTGAATGGCTACTTTTATATTGTAGAAGACTCCTACTTGATCTGTGTCCTTTCACGGCACGGCTTAACCCGGAGGATTCAGAGAAATCGTACCGCGTGGACTCAATTTCCTTTCAGCTTTTATCCTGATCGAAGATTTTTCCCTTCTCCTTTTTCTTTCTCACCTACGCTTTATTATCGTGCTCGCAAAGGCAGTTCGAGTCACCTCTCCGGCCTCTCTTTATTTAAATTTTCTTTTTCCCTTTTGTTCGTGCAATGATACTCATTGACAAAAAAGCTGTTGATCGAAGCTCGAGACGCGGGTAATTGTTAATGAATAAATATAAGTCGAGGACAATGGAGGTTCATATAAAACCGGACGCGGCTGACAATAGTCTTCCGCCTCCTCGCGATCCTCATCGACCGGCAGGTGATGTTTTGTTCCCTCGGGAGAACTCGTTTAAAATGAAGCAATTCAAAGGGATCAACTCCGTTCCTGGTTACGATTTCATCAACCCCGTGTACCAACTTTTTGCTCGGATTTTTTGATACAAATTCAACGGATCTGTGCAACTCGATGTCTCCGGGACAGACGGTTCATTGCCCTGGAAACACGAGCATAACTTATTGACAATTGTTTCTTAATAAAGTTTGACTTATTTTCAAGGGAATCCGAAAATTTTGCAAACGTTCAGTGGCATTCCACGTTAAGATCTGTCCATTATTATTAGACCGAACAGACGAACGCACATGGGAATTCGGTTGCACGGAAGCGAGCACGTTCACCTGGCGCGATGGTGTAAGAAGCGTCGACGGGTGCCGATCAATTAACTAATGATCGCTAATTAACGTTCCCCCAGGGTGGTAATACCCGATAACGCTTGCTCGACGCAGCAGCCTTACGTTAACCATCGCTCGTGGAGCCGGAACAATCTTGGCGAAGGCCTTAGTTTGAATTTAACCGTGGCTCAGCACCGTGCTGAGTAATCAAACAATTACGAGAGGGGGGGGGGGATAGCGGAGGGATTGGTATCGAAGCTTCGTGAAATTCCAATGGAGAATGGACGAAACGAAGGAGACGTACGGTGATAGGGAAATTTGAAAATCTGCTCGAACGACGAAATTTCAATAAAATAACAGAACAAAATTTCTCGTACAGATATTTTGTGCGAAAAACAACAAGTTAAAGAAGAAAACGACGACAATAATTTGGAAATGTTAATCGACTGGTTAACGATGTGCTGTTCGACAGCACCGCATGGAGGTCGGTTGAAACGTTGAAAAAAAGGGTATTGAAAATGAAAATTGAAAAGCAAGGGAACGATGGGTATATTTTGAAGGGAGATTTTAATCGAGCGTCAAGCCGAGACAACGAATTTACGATCGAGCACGGTTCTTTAGCGACTCGATTTAAGGCCGTTCGACGAACCAAACGATACGGTAATTAACATAAAGTATTAATAACGATTCTATCGTTGACGGTTCTCTTTTTTATGCCGAACCTCTTTTTTCCACGGTTTTTATGCGCCCATTAGATTTTACGATCGAACCAAAAAGTAGCCGTACGGACGGGTGCGTAGGGGGTCCCCTTTCCCTCTCTTCGTCTTCGTCTTTCGATTGCTCCTTCCTCTCCTTCCTTTTCGTGTTTCGACTTTCGACCGATCGTTTATTTACGACACGTCGATCGGCCACATCTGGCCAATTACAACCTACCGAGATATGCAACAATATGATGTTCATCATTATCGAAAGCACAGTAAAGCAGGATAGACATTTTCAAAATCGATTATCTCGAAAAGGGAACTTTGGCCGAAAACAAGTTACTCCACGGTTTTAATTTGTTTTCTTATGTAGGATGACCACGTTCTTGCTTATATTCCGAATCGCACTACATCCTGTATAAACTGATATAGAAGTACGGACTATCATCGTCTGTTGAGCAAACACGAAGGCAGAGACGGGATGTGGTATACACAAAGATATTTCAGTGTTTTTCTTCGAGGAGCTGAGTTATGAGGAGAGCTCTGTAGGTGGTCTCACCGAAGATAATCAAACTTCAAATAAATAAAACTATTCTCTGTTCCAAACTTGCTACCCTTTCTTTCACACCTTGCTACACCCCTTTCGTTCATGATGCGTCCTCCGATTCAATTGTTCGATATCTCTAATCATAATTATGGCAAAGAAAATGCGTACAGTAATTATTTCTTAAAGCAGTGAACATAAATGATTGATAAGGTGGAATGAAACGATTCAAAGATTGCGTATATCTCGTAAAACTAGTGCATCAAGAAATTAATTTGATTCAAGCCTGAATGCAACGATTTCAATGGTTCAACGATTCAGGACGGCTGCGTCCATGTCACTTTCGTCTTTGGATATCAGCAGGTGGGCATACCTGACAGTTGTACAACTCGACGTCCCTTCATGCCGTTATCGGCGTTCTCGAATAACGCGACAGGCCAACGGATCGATGCAAACTTACCTTTATCCGATGTTAATTAGCTATTAATCTAATTATTGTCGCTTAACCGCCTGTCAGGCTGCAATTAGACACTAGGTGCCCTCTGAACGATGTAACCGGTTGACGACTTACCTATCTGTAAAAGATAAGAACAATTTTCACGTGAAAATTTCGTTTCAGGGCGTTTGAATGTTATTAACGATTAAACTGATACAGCAGCGTTCAGACCGTTGCAGGACAATTTTCCTTCGCGAAAACAATCCGTTCCGGAGACACGATAAAAATTTCGAAATAGGCTGGTACGTAGTCGAATCGATGTTCTTCCATCCGCGTTTGCAAATCGGCAGAAGCGTGCACGTTGAATAATTCAAGTAAAGGGACCGGCTGGTTTCTGATATCTCAGGTAGAGAAACGCAGTAGCGGTGTTCGACGTGTTCCATCGGTATGTGAAAAACAGAGACGGCGCCGCGGCGAGTCGAAATAAACGGAGAGAAAATATAGCGGCAGCGCGGCCACGCTGGAGAGGTCAAGATTGTCGCGAACCGACGAGAAATTCCAATTTACATATTTATTCCACGAAAAAGATCGGTTCGATAGAAGGAAAACGTCGTGACGCGTTATCAGGACCGTTTCCATAGGAAAAATTCTAGTTACCTTCGTTGGTTTCGTGACCGAGATACACGTTCGTCTATCGAATCATCGTCTCGATTGAAATTCCTTCGCTTTTATGTAGAACCGGGGACAATAAAATGCAAATCTATGGACAAGAATGGTCGCGACGGATTGCCTTGAGGTATTTAGTTTCTGGGTAAACGTCAAAATTGAAGACTTAGTTCAGATTTGCTGCCTTGTGCGAATAATATTGTATATTTTGATTAATATTAAATTCGTGATATCTATAACTATAGAAGACGGTAAGTGAAAGAAGCGAATAATTGCAATTGCAACGTGTCTGACCACGTATGGCCATTTCCACTGGGACAGCGAACGTAGCAACGTTGAAACGTTTGTATGGAAAGAAGGAAAGATGTATTAGTGATATATTTTACGGTATAACGATTGTTAAAAAGTCACAGGGTATATCAAAGGGGGCCCTATATTGTACGTATGTAAGCATCGCAGGGCCCCCCACGGCGGGATAAAGGCAAGCTTCACGACAGTAGCCATGTACACCATGGGTTAGACAATGCCGCTCGCATTAATACACTTCATATTAGTCCATTTTAATGCGTGTTTGCCGGCCATTGTGAATGAGCGACACTGTTTATCACCGACCCCCGTACCGGCCCTCTTACCCCCTGGGTCGGATCGGAGGGCGGAGGGGGGGGGGGGGGGGGGCAGACATTTGTCTCGAGTCTGCTGGTGATCGGCTGGATAACAAATCCCCGGTACGCCATTCATTGGCCTCTCTAGTTTCGTTCGAATCTTTTTCAACACTTTTTCAACAATTTATTACGTATTCCCTTCGAACGGACAGATAATAGTGTAATCTGTATACCTTGATCGTTTAATTGTCTTCGAATACAAAGTTAATCCGTTAAAGCAGAAAATTCCAGCGAAACTGACCAGAAACGATAACTAATTCCAGGATAAATCCGTAAGTCTCGTTGTCCTTGATGCGGATAACGATCGAACGGGTAGACTGCTCGCGTCCGTTCCTAAAAACGGTCGTTTTCGTGGAAAGATTTGCAAGACAAAGAGAAGGCCGACGCGACGTTGCTGTTTGCGAAAGAAACAGCGAGATTAAGAACGCGAAGACGAAGGAGTCGCACGAGCAGGGCTCGGGGGTCAGAAGGGGGATAACTGCTCCGTTTGACGACGTAGCTAGAATATTAAATGCAAACATGCCCCGTTCGACTTCACGGAACGAACTGCGTTTCGCCAAAAAACTGTCAGCCAGCCAATTCCCTTGGAACGTTTCGTAATCCCGTAGTATTCACGGTTTACGCACGCTCGACAACTTTGATCCCATTCTGATGTCTGATAAGTCCTGACACGCTGTTTCGGAATACCATGGATGTGTCACGTGCAATCCTTTCGACTTCGTGATCAAATCTGTCAAAGCTGTTGCTACCTGTTCTGCCTGTTCGATGGAATTAAACGTCAGATTGCTGGGAAACGTAGCTTCAACCTGGCTGCAGAAACTCAAACAATATCCAACTAGAACACACCGCCTGTCCAGAAACTTATTTCAAATTATAAGCATTACGTTTATCGAAAGGTTTTCGTTGCACCGATCAACTTACAATTTTACTCACTTTCAAACGACTACAGTCATTTATTTTGTGACGGCTGTTTTTTTTTAATTAACATTTTGTTAATCAAAGTAGATGAAACCGAGTCGAGATTTCGATAATCAGTCGTGTGTTTGCCGAAACGTCATCCAGATTTCGATAACATCCCCTTTGCCAGACGGTATATACGGTGAATTCTGTCACGGAAGTCCCCCTTTTCCTTCGTGCTTGTCGCAAAAGAGCTTTCGAGGACGCGTACGGCGTGTTTCGCTGAACACATCCGCCGAAAACTAAACTGGTTTAGCTTTAAGCACGTTAGGAGCCCTTTAATAGCTTATAGGTAAACAAAATTAACATATCTTAACAGCGTTAAGAAATTTCCGCGCCTCCCACCCCGTACTCTCTCGTTCGGCCTCAGACGCCAGGGGTTAAAGGGTAAGTTTGTTAAGTAGCGAATATCGCGAAACCGACATAAGCTATACGAAGACACAAGAGATAACCATGAAGACGCGACGCCTCCTACCTTCTTACACCGACTTCCTATCTTTCCTTTCTGACCAATAATAATCAGTAGCTCCTTTGAGAGGACAAATACATCATTAGGCACATTTGATCAAAACATTATTAAACTACAATCATCTGAGTGACGATTAGTATTCACGAAAGCATTGTTTAAAACACGTTTAAAAGACATTCGATGAATTTTCAAAATATTTCCAAAGTACAGAAGCGATCGTGAATAGGAAATGAAAAGTGATAGCAGAAGAAACGTTTGGTAAAAGGATTCATCCGGAAGAAATGCCAGTAGCTAGGCTGATTATTAATCCACGGCAGAACAATTTACGTGTTTGCCGTTACTAATAACCCGGCGAGCAAACGCAGCATTATTAACAGGTTAGCAAACATCTTCTGTATTAGTGATCCCGTCCCCTATAACCTACATAGTCTTTCTACACGCCGCGCCGCGCCGCGCCGATCTCCAAGCATAACCAGCCGTGCAAGCCACGCCAACCCTTATTCCGATCTCTTGTACAGATATTTGCCGTGTCTACACCGGCCAAATTATCTCTGGCGATTTGAAGATAAAGGATTTTCAAGCAGCGCCGAGGAAACATTCAGCCCCCAACTCGAACGGTAGCTTCGGAATCGAGCGTTGATAATTCCCTTCGATTTCCTAACTAAACTGATTCGGTGAAATGAATACAGCCGACCTATGACTTGGTTTGGCAGCCATAGTGTTAGAGGTGGTTGTGGAGTTTCCCACTTGGCTAATGAATATTAACGAGGTCCTCGTTATTTAGTCTGTTTTTGTTATCGTATACGAACGAAAGGTGGAAAAATAATAGCGTAGCAGAGGAAAGAAGAAACAAAAGTGTGCTCGAAAGAGGCGTTCAAGTACAAGGTAACAAAGTACACCCCGTATGGGACCAATCGCAGGTAGTGCTGCAAGCTAGTTCTGCCCACTGGTCTAAATTATGGGGTCGGTGTCCAGCTCCCCACGCATAAATGATTGCCCGTGTTATGTTAAACATCCAACAACCAGAGAGAGCACCGAGAGACGAGAGCGAGACAGAGACGGTTCACCCACACGAAACACACGTTGGACGGAGGCTCGGAGAATAAGGGAAAAAGAGGAGGAAGGCAGAAGGTGAACGTTATTTATCTCGAGCACTCGTACCGAGCAAGGATTTTGAATAATTCCTGGTCGACGGAAGAGGTCGAGGATCTTGCAACTTTCCGGACATTTTTCTACCAAGTCCTGGTGTATCCTCCTCCTTCGCTTGTTATTTCATGCTCAAGATATTTTCGAAATGGAGTACCTAATCACTAATCACAATTAAATAAAATAAAGATTATTTCATAGTAGTTATTATTTAGAAACGATCTTCCAGTGTGGGAATCGAAACGAAAGCGAGCCGTTGATCGGCGCACAGATCGTTTATGGTCAGTGGCCAGCGAAGAAAAAGACATATTAGAGACATCATAATGCCAGGACGAAGCTGTGTTCCAATTTATAACCGGATAATATCGCGATAGAGTCTCAGGTTCGAGGCATTGTGTTCGGTAGAGGGTTTCGTTCCTGATGTTACACCGGGGCATCAACTGGGTGGGGTCTCTTGGTGCCTTGGTGGCCTGGCTCGAGGTATCCTTTTGATATCCTGTTAACTAATGCCAGCTATTCGTTACAGACAAATAACTCACCGGATGTATATACGATTTTCTTTTTTTTTTCTTCAAAGTCAAGAATTCTGCCACGTGAACGAACAGTTTGACACGTTGATAAAAACAAAGAAAATCGACCGTCTCCGCCTGTCCCCCAATTTTTTCTTAATCGTTTGTCCAAGACGAAGAAAAATTACAAGTGGCTTTAATAACAGTTTCCAGTAATAGGCGAAATAGTAATGATTACGTTGGTGGAGGACACTTGGGGTAGTTTCCTAGGGCATTGAGATTGTCTCTTTTCTCTCGTGAAGAGCGCATTAACAAAACTTGGGCTCAAATGGACGTGCGATGGTTGTATTGTTGCTGATTCATTGTCAGACTCGAGTCACAAGAGAGGCAGGACTGACCACGTTGGTACCGCCTACTTGAATGATCCTGACGAAGGACTTGGACCAACCTTGTTGTGCCCCACCAATGACCTGGTGGTCATGATGCTCCTGGACACCACTCGACTGTTTCGTTCCCTTTCGTGTTTATTAGCATTATTAATTACGAATAGAAAGTTTATGAAAAGATAAGCAGCCCGCATGAATATTGCAACGTGCCGTTCGCGTAACATAACGAGTACACAGAATTAATTAAATTTCAGTTAAATCATATTCACATACGGTTTCTTAAAACTCGAATTAAAAAGATTCATGTTACACGCTGCCTGCGACCGAGCCATGAAACTATTATAAAAACACACCGGTTCGGTTTTCGTTCATTTGTACCTTTCTAAATGATCTCATGAATTATAAAAGAAAAACTGTTCCACCCCTGGCCGTGGATAAAGTTCTACGAGGAACGTATGTTACGTTATGTCTGGTATAACGTTAAAAAATGAATAAGTAACGCGGTTGGAAAAATAAACCATCGCGAAATCGTTGCATAACCCACAAAAAGCAAACAGATTGAATCAAAATGCATGTAAAAAAACCATCCAAGGCATTATTTTATACAATACCGCAGGAAAACGGCTAATAATTTACTGGAAAATCATATATTTGAGTAGAAGTAGACCTAAAATTGGGGGACTGTAAGCATCCCCTCCCGTTTCTATTACAAAAAATGCAGTACGTGCCAGCTAAAAGGAGAAACGCTACACCGCGGCGCATTAGAATATCCTTACTGACCCGTCCACCACATTTTTTCGACCCGACACTGTGTAACAACGGTCGATATCCCCCCCTCCCCCTAAGGCGGGCAGATCAATACCTACGAACGACCCTAAATCACTCCTTATGACAAGAACAGATGTACGCGAACCTGTCCTGTCGCGAATAGTCAGCGCAATAAGGCTGCGTTGCAAACGGCCCTTGAACATCCGGTAGTCTCGCCGGTTCGGCTACCGCTACACTACCCTTCAGAAGTATGAGAACGCTCGCGCCTTATTTTCAGTGATCACATTAAAAAAAAAAACTTACTTCATTTTCTTCCATTTTCACTTTTCCACGTAACACGAATCGCTTTCGTTTAATCGATCGACAAAATGCAAAATACCGATAGAAAATAGACTCCAAAGAAATTCGCCATGGAACTGAGCATAGAAATTACTTTGTGCAGTATGTTACGGGGTTTGATGATTTACAAGCATCCTGCTGATACTTGTGGACGACAGTGTACATCGAATCTATGAGAGCGGCGTTATCGTATTGTAGACTGTAGACTACGAAAGAACCACTCGTGTTGTGCCGACTTGGTGTACCGCAGTAAGAATAACGCGACACGTATATAAAGACGATGGTATATCTGTATCAATTGTATGCATATGCGGATCTCCCTCCAATACCCCAGCTCAAACTTCTCAAGCTTCATCCACCATATACCATAGGTAGGAACCTTCAGATATGGCCCTAGAGTTTCCTATGTACGTTCGTCGAGCGCGTTACCCTTTCCTAGAAGAAAATTCGTTGACCACCAAAGCATCAAGTGCGGTACTACACATGGCCATCTTTAGTTTGTTATTTAACTATGACTGCCACGCGTTTAGCGTTGAAAACTTCGTTAGGCGAAGCATTTATTTTTATCAAATTTTATCTATTATTTTTACGATTCTTCGTCATTTCTATTATGCAGAATTTGGGGTACCTGATACGACGATTTCTAATTAAGTAATTGAAAGGATATTAATAATGCAAGCGACAAATTTCTACGGAAATTCAAGCGTCACCCACGTATGAGTGATGTAGCAGTTAATGTGTTAATGAACCTAAGCTAGGAAAGTAAAAAGCTTCAACCATTTGCCTTTAACCCAGGAGGAGCCTTTCAAGTATTATTTTTTCCAAAGTTTCGTTTATCTTATCGAGAAAGAACACCCTATCCCTTGCCGTTAACTAAAGGAAGCCCGAGGTGCACGCGACCATACATTTGTCGTTGGCTAACCATTATATATGGTTTATCGTTATTGTTCGTCAACCGATAGAGAAGGAGTGAAGGGGGGAAGGGACGGGGGAAACACGGCGCCCAAGAGATGCCGAAGTAAGCTACTGTTCACAATAAGGCATACCCTTATGTGATCTTCATTTGAATACGATTATGGATAACGCGACAGAGAGAAAGAGGTATGCCGGGCGGCATCAAATTTGATATTCAAATGGATGATACGATACGTCTTTTGTTTTCTGTTTAACCGAGCTGCGGCTACGATCTGGACCGATCGAAGATTCGACCAACAACCAGAGATCGGGATAGCCTATGGGGGGGGGGTTGCTTTCCTTTTTATGGAGTCATACGTTCCCTTTGTGCGAAAGGTACTAGCTACTTCCTGGACTCATCGAATTATACTCGAAGTTATACACCATTTCTTGGAAACTATAGGAAATATGTACATTCTTCCTGCAAACGTGCTTGAACCGATTACCACGTAATGGTTAAAAAAAAAAAATGTTTTTCTCTCAAGGAGATCTTTTTATTAAATTCAAAACCCCTTTATGTTCGTGTAAAAATATCCGAGTACAATGTTAACATACATATCGTACAAAGTAATGCCGCTTCTCTTTGTCGTACGAAATATTATTTATGTGCTCTCGGGTTGTCTGCGACCCTGGTGTCTTAAGGACGGTTCCTTGTGTGCGCGCACACAAACGAAGCCCGCGAAACCGAGCCGCGTACACGACGGCACACGAACAAAAGCATGGCCAATCGAAAAACAATATCGATCCATTGTTTCGTTCGGCCAATAAATATCGTAAATATCGGTCTACTGAATTACAGGTCCAATCTCGTTCTCAGATCAGCCGACCTGAGGCTGTTACATCGTAAACTCGATTCTCTCTGTGCCGACTTTGGCTTTCCTAACCGTGCGGCTGCTGTTTATTCGGCCAGATAATAGAATCTGCTTGAAAATCACCTTTTGTGTAACCATTCATACGATCATAGTTCACACGAACACGATACTATTGAAAGATCATTTTCCAAGTGTTTGTAAGATATGGAAACAGAAAACGATCCAAGATAAAAGGGGAAAAATATCATTTGACTGTGTATGCAACTTCCTTTTCTGGCATATTGAACAGGCATTGTACCATTTTCACTTATTTTCAACCACAGGCTTTTTCTCGGCCCATCTTATTTAAACAATAGACGCGTAATGTGAATGGAAGAAGCCTTTGTGAACCGTGTATAAAAATGTTCGCCCAGGTCATGAAGAAGTAACATTATATTACACTTGTTCCGGTGTACCGAACTGAGACGCACCGTCTCTCCTCGAGTTTCAACGTCTCTTTGTACGCTGCCCCTCCAGGAAGCACGATACAAGCAATCATAGTGAAATATCATTCTCCCGTATTCTATTCGTAATTCACCGGTTGCTAAATGAAAAGTGCAACAATACATTGTTCAAGGCAAGACACGCTTTGGTGTGTATTACGCACGGACCGTGCAGTTGCACCATTTTGTTTCGTCTGCAATCTGGCATTTTCGAAATCTTCCTAATATCGTTGGTTGCAGTATTTAGTACATCGATCAACTTTGTATTTTTAGTCAATTTGAACCGAGTATTTTTCTAATTAGAGATTTCTCAATGAAAGTGGCAGTTTTTTAAGATAAAAATTCGATTGGTTGTTCATCTTTTATGGATTGTTACAATTTCAGTTCTAATTCTGGATAGAAAAGGTGCTGAAGTGAACGTGGGAGACGTCTGACAAGAGTTAGGTGGTGATACTTACACTGCCATCTGTTGATGAATATTCGGAACTATCGAGCGATTGCAGTGACACTCAACGAAGAATTATGTACTTAACGACACATTCTTTTAAACTTTAAACTACACAAAACGCGTCTTATAATTAGTGTTAAATATTGATTGAGCAGCAATAGTTTCTTATTAAAAAACTATACACTGATACGAAACCATAGGAAATTGAAGATTTCAATTAAATTCAAAGAACTACACAAAAATGAACTCCACACAAGTCATCCTAAATTTCAATCAATTTCGTTGTTACATTAACAAATCAATTTATGAAATGTGAAGAAATATAATTGAAAGATTATTGAGGATGTTTTGTAAAGTTTTAACAAATACTACTACGTAGAAAAGATGTGATATTATTTGCCAATTTAATACTCGTTGAAAATGTTCCCCTTCGTCTACCCAGCCTTATCAGAACAGCGTAAAAGTTCTCTTCCAGGGATGGTGGAAAGACGCAAAAGTACGTGGTACATACCCATCGAATCCACGAAATTTTTCGCGAATATCCATCGTGGTATAATCACGAATCGAGTGGTCGGATAGACTCGGAGGAAAAAGAACGTCGGGGGGGCGGTGGAAATGTAGAAGCACACATACTGAAGATACAGAAGGAGAAAGATTGAACGAGAGGCAAGAGCGAGGGCGGCAGGGGGTGAGGAGTTAAAGAGGATTGCCGATCCATCCATGAGGGACGATGCAGTCTCTGAATGCGAGATAAAACCTCGCTGATGCCCAGCAGAGCGATCCGAGTCGTGCGAGCAAGAGGACAAGCCGAAGAGACAGAAAAAAAAAAGAGCTAGAGGGTTAAAGAGAACAGCGGGGCAGAAAGAGAGACGACGAAAGAGGGAGGATCCATTGAATACAGCGGAAGGTAAAACTCGAGGTACCCAGATCCGAAGAGACGCTGAAGACTCTTCCAAATCCATATAAATTGTCGTATTGTTAGAAGGCCATGCCGCATACCAATTCCAGATGACACGAAAAATCCTCGCCGATGGAACTCCAACGAGCATTTTTGTCGCCAACTTTGTACCGATAGTCGTGTCCATAACCCATAAATTTCAGAACGTATGTACGCCTACAGGTCTACAGAACCTAGAAAACTTTGGTGTGCTGGTCGAAAGGGTATCTAAAGGAATGCTGTGAAGATTCTACCCATGCCCCCCAATTGGCATCTGCCAAAAAATTGAAAATATCTGATCCCAACGATTATCAGCCAGGGAAGAAAATCTTAAGTCGAAGTGTTAAAAAAATAATCGTGGACGATCGAAAATGCGGCAGACGGTCGCGGACGATTACCTCGAGGATTCGAAGATTCCTGTTGACATACGAGCAGCCTTACCGACTGAAAATAGCGTGGCAAAATTAAAAAAGAACAGCAGGAGGATGTTTAATCTGCCCGGTCTATAAAGACTCTTCTTTCGAAGAAAGGAAGACGCGAAAAGAAGCGGAGAGGATTTCGCGCGATTCGGCAGCAGCCGACACCACGTTTCGAACGCATCGGCAGAAAGGAAATCGGCTTAACGGGCAAAAATATACACCGATATTTATGAGGGTCGCGACATCACAGCTAATCTTTCGGAGATAATAATTTATCGGCCACCGGCCGCACCAAGGAGCTGTATTTTGACTGAAATCCCTTCGACCCCCCTTCTTTCTTGCCACATCTTTCCACGCCAACCACACTTTTCTGCACATGGTTTCGATGCTCTTCAACGACCAACTGATAATATTTCATTCGACTTCAAACATCTGGCTATCTTTACTATAAAGTAGGTATTCAGTGTTCAATGTAAGTAAAGAAGATGATCGAATATTCTTAGTTGCCAAAATTTCTCGAATTTCATGCTGATATATTTTGCAACACAGTAGATCAGCATTGACCGATTTTCACTTGCCAAGATTCGAGTTGTTGATCAAGCGAGTATCGCGATGAAAAGCTACAATTGGATGAGGCGCGTGTGCGAAAGACACCGACGCCGTCGCCGCCGCCGTCGTCGTCGTACCAGATCGAGACGCGGCCAGAATAATAATAGGATCCGAAATTCCTCGGTGATACATCGACTGACGTTTCGTTATTTACGACATCTCCCCTTAATCCACGCTAGAAACGGCGAATCGCATTAACGGGGAACGGCGAATCCGAAAATCTGTTCTCTTGCAACACACAAGTCCCGCGTACGAATCCTGATCACGAATTGCGAGCGGATTACCCTTCCTCAAAAGCACGAGAATGTCAATGCGAACAAGAATTCCTTTTTGCGCCACTCGCTTTCAGTCTCGTCCGATTACAAACGTAATTCTTTATCGATTAATTACCAAACCGATCGTCGAATACCTATTTAGAAATAAATATTAAGCAGACAAATGCTTGCTGGCAAATTTTCTAACCGTTCTGAACGACATTTAACCACCCCTGCCAATCCATCGATATTGCAGCCCTTCTTTTATCACTCGCTAAAAAGACCTCTTGTCACGAGAGATAACGTAACCGTTTGTAATATGTAAAATTCGCAATGCATTGTCGCGAAAGTGGAATAAGCCAAGACACACGGGGATGGAATCGTCGTTGACGATGATGGTGGTGGTAGGTAGGTAGGTAGGGAAGAAAAGGGGGGTTGTAAGAGGCGGAGGCGAAAGCCCTACGTGTACGTTTATGTGTCTCATTTATCAGCACAGATATTATTATGGCTGTACGCGGGCGGAGCTAGGAATTTTACATACGTACGGACATTTGTACCTTGGCGATATAATATAAGGACGTAATAATGCACGGGCATACAAACGAGCGAGCGTAGCTGCACTTTTCAACGATGTCCTAATGCCTGCGATCGCGTATGTTTGCTTCACCGATTTGTTCGACAAACTCGAATAAACAAAATTTACAGAAATATACCCAATCAACCACTTTTACCTTCACACGATTCACCGAACGTTAAGCATCTACTAGGTACTCTAATAGGTGAAACATGTCCTCCACTTGCCAACAATGTTCCTATCAGGTACCGAGGCGTACATTTTCTCGAAGGTGTTTCTTAAGTATGGTAATCTGCACACTCATAGACATTTACGAGTAAAATAAGAAACGATCAAACTTGTAAACGCCTGGACAACCACGTACCGAACAACTGGACAACTGCGTACCAGGGCATAGATCTTAAGGAAGACTTGTTCCTCCGTGTCCAGCTAGAGAGCAAGAAGAGTTCCAAAACGTGCGCAGCACGTACGTTTTAAGTCGGAAGATCGTCCAACCCCGGACACACACACACACACACACACACACACATACACGAGCACCCCCTTTCTATCCCCCGTTGATTCAAAGGGTCCAACCACGGTCGTCAAACCTTAATACATTTACAGCTCACGAGAGCACTCGGGTGGTACCGTGAGCAGCAAGTCTTGGATATTTGCTGCTGGATCTCTCTATAGAGTGTATCACGTTTGCGCATGTGAATATCACACGTATAAGTAGAAGAAAGATGGCCCGGGCCGTCCGTCCCCAGCGGCTAACCCCCTGATATATCGTTTACGTGTCTCGGCGTGCATACGTCGTTTGGGACACATGCCTTCTCTTCCTCCACCTTCGACTACCTCTTCTACTTCTTTCTTGTCGGCTCTTCCTTTTCTCATACAACGTCATTTCACTCGTATTTTCCTTTTCTCTTCTCTTCTGGTCTGAACTGAACGTCTCCTGGATACCGCGAATCCTCGCTTTACGAATTCACACAGGACGAGCGGAGACGTTTTCGAGAACCACGCTCGATACTTGTCTTTTCTCCCTTGTAAAAATATCTTACCATTCTTGCAGAGACGTGCTCCCGCCAACAACGTTATTTTTACATTATCCGTTTGGATTTTTTTTTTTTTTTTTTTTTTTTTACTTAGCATTCGATTTTAGGTTGGTTCGGTACAAATTCCCAACTGATTACACAGAAAGATCAAGAATAAATAAAAATATCGTTTTCAAGGCTTGTAGAGATTTAAGGAGTTATCCATATATGTATAACATAAGTTACCCGTAAGATATAACACAAGATTATGGGTCAGTTTCGGCTCTACCTTGGCCAATGAAAAGAAACAAAAAAAAAGATGAATGGGAAGGATATCGAACGTTACGTATGTGACCAACGCCATCGATCGGTATTATCACGAAGGATCTCGAAGCTGTAGATGCACTTCTGATGTTGGTAGCACGATCCGCGCCTAGTCGGGAAAGAAGTATACCGGCAAGGGTGAGTCCTGGACTTAGCCATAATCTGAAATATATTGGTACCCGATGTTTGTCCACATCTCGTTGACCGGCATTATAAATCGGCGAAGCGTAGGCATTCGTTCGGGGACATTAGTCAAAGGCCTGGGTAATGTCGTACGCGATAATATGCCTGATATCGCGAATCTCTCGGTGTAAGAGGCGTCTTTGTGTGCGTGTGTGTAGGTGAAAGTGGCAGGAGGATGCGTGCAGGTACACCTTCAGGAATCAGGAGGTCGTTGAAATCGGCAATGACCCCTCGAACGCTCGTTCGACGACTTACGGCCATGAAAGGATCGATAAATCGGGAACGGCAAATAAACCAATCTCGAAAACTAAAATTTATTCGCTATCTGTACCAATTTTACATTCGTTCCCGTTGCGACCATGCTGATACGTGTTTCTTTCAATTTCTTATACATGGTGTAACCAAAAATTTTACGCCATGAAACTATAATAACTTGCGATAGTTAAATACTGTAGAGTAGGTAAACGGTAAAGGTACGATGACGTTAAATAATTGTTACGGTGGTAATGACGATAAAGATATCCAAAGGGGTAGTCACGGTGCGATCCATAAATATCGACGTCGAGTTACCTTGATGTACGACCGTTGGTCGAGATATCTCGAATCTGGAAGGTCCAAGGAAACCAATAGAATACGAATAGATCTCCGCTCGAAATCCCCCCTACCTCTGTTCCTCCGGCTACTTTCCCCCGGTTTGCTGTAATGCACTTATATAAATCAGATTCAACCGCGGACCACCATAAAGCATTGCAATGTTTCGATGTCCGTAAAGCATTCCTTGGGCGGGTTTCGCGTTTGATTCACGCTTGTCGGTGTGTGGGGCAGGCCCTTAAAGGGTCCCATTCGTGGCCCATGGAACTCCATACCGATTCAACCCGTACGCATCTACAGGGTGTACCGTACAACCCTGTCACTCTTACTTCAGCAGGGAAATTGGTTTACGCGAGCGAAGATTGTCTCAAGATTCTTCGCAATATTCTTCGAAATATTCTGCGTGTAAAAGTGTTGCGGAATAATATTAAAAAATTGCAAATTCATGAGTTTTTCGTGAAATATTTCACTCGAAATATCTTACTTTTTTTAACATCGTACTTTAATAATTTTTCACACGAAATATTCTTAAGAGTTGACGTACGCGAAGAAAAATATGTATTTCTATAAAAGAAAAAAAAAAGCAGGTGCATAAAGTTTCAGCATGAAAATTGGAGCATTAGGAAAACTGACACTCATGGAATTTTTTAAAATCAAGTTACTAAATATGTTGGACGAAGGATAAGAGAGTTAGACGGTACACCCTGTATATATGTGGTCAGCGAACATTGGACACACATCGTCCAAGAGCGTTCCACCACCATGAAACAGGCGTGAGAGAACTTGTCGTTGGCGATAATAGTTTATTTGTCGCTGGTTTCGCAAGGGGACCGAGATATGTTCCGGTTACTCGTCCCCGTTCCTTCCATGGAGGATTGTTTATTATGCGAATTGAACGAGCCGAAGGCGATAAAGATCCCCGTCCGTACCTTTTCGACGATCCATACCCCTCTGTCGTCTTTCAGCGTCCAGCACACCCTTGTCAGAACACTGCACCACCAACTTATTCTTTTCGACACCCCCTCCACCTCGCGATTTCTTCGTTTCTTTCGTCGAAATTTGTCAAAATTAATGGAAATATCATGTTTACCTCGCATATCGAAATTTCCAATTTCCATGCGAGGAATCATAATTTGTTAAAAAAAAATCCGCCCTTATTTGAAATTGAAGAGGCGAGTATCGACTAATTTTCTTGCCCCGTTCACTTTCGCGGCCGGGAAGAACGTTTGTTACAAACGCAGGTACAGCGATACTAATGAAACAAGCATGGGAATTAAATGAAATGATATTTCAAGCCGAGTTGAAGAACACCTCCACCCTATGGGTACTCCATCGTATCCTCCCAGGCTTTCCTCATTATAGAGCATGTGGCAAACACAAGGATTCGAACATCAGGATAAAATACAACCTCGGACCGCAAGCAGCCGGCCATCTTTCGTTCCTGCCTCGTGTTCTCCTTCGTCTTTTCTTCGTCTCTCGATTCTCACCTTCGACTCTCCGCACCTTTCGAAAATGAAAACGAAACTTAATTCGTGACCCTCGTTGCTCGCACCGACCCGATCCCTCTCCAACCCATCCCATCCCATCCCATCCCATCCCATCCCATCATAGATGATAAACACGACGACTGCTCGACTAATTTTTTAATACCATTTCTGGTGACCAATCGCAACAGGCTAAATTATGACCAACGTTAAGGACCGTTTGTTTTCGCGCGGCAATCTACCTGTCCGCTCTTTAAGCAGCTCGTATCGCGAAAGTCACGTGTAAAAGTTACGACATCGGTACTTGCGACGAACGAACTAACCACGGTTAGTTCGTGATGTTTAATTCAAAAATTGACACGTACTATAAAATATGTAAAATTACGTACAGTCGATATCGATTCGGCTGTAACGTTTGATTAAAGAAACCGAAAGTAGACAAGCGGTTTGC
Source organism: Stelis phaeoptera (assembly GCA_943735885.1). Taxonomy (NCBI): domain Eukaryota; kingdom Metazoa; phylum Arthropoda; class Insecta; order Hymenoptera; family Megachilidae; genus Stelis; species Stelis phaeoptera. Next base: position 4,589,251 of record OX030946.1, read on the forward strand.
AAGAGATGCACATCAGCGAGGCAACAAACTGAATGAACATCAATAATTTTCATTGTGCTGCAACGCTGATCGAAATATTTGGAAAATGCTATTAGCCACAATGCTTATCAGTCAATTTGTCGTCGAGAAAGCGATTAACGTGCCAGCATGACTGAGAGGAATGAAGGAAGATAGATCAGAACTATTCCTGGCCGAGGAAACACCGATAACTCGTTTGTCAACCGATACGATGCTTATAACCGAGAGTTTCCTTTATCGGTAACTAATTGTAAGTAATAGCTACCAATAATCGAGGTTTTCGCTGTCTTATCAGCTCCATTAAAAGGGTACTCTCCTGTTGTGATTTTGAAATATTATATCAACCGGTCGATATCTATGCTCGTACGTTATTCCTGGTAAGTTTTTTGTATTTTCTCTTTTGGCTCGATAACGAGTCAAAGAAACCGGCTGCGATCGATTTTTTTCTTTTTCTTTACACTAATTCGTTGCTTCTCTTTTCATTTTTATCCGCACGGAGAGGAGATACCGAGACACTTTTTTTTTTATGTACAATCATGTATTTCCATCCCAAGTAGTAGTTCAAAGAGTGGTCCGTCAAAAATCAACGGCTGTACCGTGTCGTACTAATTGATATTTATTATCAACCGGTGGTCTAATTGCAATTATTAAAAGACTTTGTCGGCGTCTTTAGAACCGGTGCCTTGCGGTTACGCAAAAGCAGCGATAAACAATGCTGCGGTGCCCACAGCCTCACCTCAATTGATACTCTCATTTCGTCCTGGCAATGCAATTGCGGCAAAACAATTTTATATTACAATTATTGTTAACCTTGTGTCATATAAAACCGTAAAATACCTTTAAAGGTATTTTTTTTTTAGATCAATCGAAAATATCGAGCTTCAGTTTACCTGTGGCCGCAACAATATTGTATGGAACCTTGAACATAGGTGTCCTAGTAAATTCGCAAAATACCCTATTAAACGTTGAACGCGTCAATGGCGTGATGAAAACTCGCGATAATACGATCAAGATGGAGACCGATTTTCAATGTGCAGTTCATGGAAGAAACAGAGAAATGTAGGTGACGCATTGTCGAGACTTACGACTCGCGAAGAAGGGAAACGGCATAAGTGGTATCTCATGTGTCTTCCTTGGTTCTTGGATCGAAGGGTCCTTCAGCTTTCTATATATATATACAGATCGGGAGTTTCTGTTCGGGGTATCACGCTGTTGGAGGCATGTTGATTTATACGTACGGTAAGATTTATGCGGAAGAACCGCGCGATTGAGTCGCAACACGGCGCCGAGTTATCGCGAGTGGGTAGAAACGACACCGCGAAGAAAGCTCTCGAGAGGGGTGAATCGAAAAACAACGAGACACGCTGACTATCGATCGACGCCCGCACAACATTATCGAAAAATTTACGAGCTGCTTCGGATCTCTTGGCAACCGTGTGCCCGAGACGGATCACCTTTTTCTCGAAATCGAAATCCTGCAGGTTAGTTTTTTCGGGCCACGAAGCAGCTACGGTATTTCCAATTTCGTGTACAGAAATGAATCAAACTATTATGTTATATAAAAGTGGAATCGGTTCGGGAGAATAAAAATTTTCATGTCGTAACGAAAAATAAGATTCTCTTATCTTGGCGCGCAAGAGTTGGCGCACGTTGAACTCGGAGTATTTGCGTGTAACCGTTAAGGTCAGCCACGGAGTACATTAGCGAGGATTTTTAAGGCATGAATGAAAAGGGCCGATGGTCCGTGCTGGGTGGTTTGTTCGCGGTTGTAAGGGCCACAAGGCAGAACAGTTTACGAGCGCCTCTCGTATCTCTTCGGCTCTTTCCCTTTTTCCTTTTTCTCGCTCGTATATCAGTTGCTGCGGTTTCAAAATTATTTTTATGTCCCGTCGTCAAAGCCTCGCCCCGACGTGTGACGATGCGTGTGTTCCTCGTGTGAACCGACCTTCAATTACGCAATCGACCATTTTTACTCTGATCTCTGCTGCGAAAGAAAGAATCTAGATTTCAAGAAGTTTCATAGTCAGCGCTTTGAATTGCCCTTGGAGAACAGATTAAATCAGACTCGTAAGATCGATCATTTAGCAGGATGTCGTATTCGTAATCTTCGCAGATTATCAAGAAATTGCTTGGTATGTGACATGGCTCGTTATCAGGGATGCATACCCGGCTAAAACGAATCGCAGAGGAATATACGTGTCTCGAATCGAATCTTATCGCGTATCGTTTTCAATCCCCTTACCCTAACCACGTTCTTTGTAAATTACAATTTTTCAATGTTGGAATTCACCGATTCAACATTCGTTTCACCACATACCATTATACACGTTTCGCTTCTTATACCTGTTGAATTTCCGATTTTCTTAAGAACGCGAAATAATACTTTGAAATTGCACAGATTTGTATCGACGAGCGATCGAAAAATAATATTAGAAAATAATAATAAAATTAGAAGAAGAAAAAAAAAACGAAAGAAAGAAATTGGCAAAAATTGGAGGTAACGGAATACTTGTCCAAAAAGGAAAAACGAAACGAAGATCCCGATTTGCATAATACTATCTCAAGTCCACTCAATTCGAGGCTATTGTTACGAAGCTAAAGGATACAGCTAGCGGGCTAGCTCGTTTAATTCTGATTAAATTAATTCCGAGAATAGCAAGCGAGCACTCTCTCCTTTTTGTCACGTATGGTTTTAGTTGATTTTATAATGGAGGAAAACTACCCCCTTATTCTCCTACTTCGTGGTTATGGGGGGGGGGGGGGGAAGAAGACCCACCAAATCCCTAGAAAATTCTAATTCAATTATCCCCCTTGCATAATCACGAACCATATGATTGCAGCCCTTGTTTTTCGCGGAAGGGTTATTCGATTTAAACCGGCCAACTTTCCTTTTACCGTATTCGGCGAACCTCGCCGAATTAAACCCCGGATATAATTAATAGAAATGAAAAGCAACATCAACCGGCAATATCACTGATAATAATACTTTTGCATCTGCGAGGCAGATTATTACAATGGAATAATTGTAATTTCCATTGTGTCTAAAAGACACTTTTGTTACATCGCGATCGCATCGGTAAAACTGTAAAGAAAAAGGCAATTGCAATCAAGCGGCAAAATGAAACGAAGACACGCCGTTAAGAGCAGAAGAAAACGATGCGTGGACTAAATTGTCCGAGGTCTCGAGGGTAGCATGGAATTTTATTCCCCATGGCAAAGGAAAGGGGGTGGGCAACAGAGAGAAGGTGTACACTCGACTAGGCTTAGAAACCATAAAAGTAAGTGGTATAGATTTGAAGACGACGATGCCGGGGCCGGGGCCGGGGCCGGGGCCGGAGGACCGCAGGAGAACGGCTATCGGGGAGAAAGAAAGAAAGATAAAATAGTATGACGGAAGGAACGGGGGTTGAGAGTGGGTGTATGGGGGTTGTGTTGCAGGACGTGGGAGGGTCGTTACGAGCGGTGCGTTCAATTAACGGTGGTCGACATGGTCCTGCCCATACCATACTGGCCATGGGGGGTAGTTAATGCTAGGAGGCATACCTACTTACCTAAGGCAGTTTCTTTTTATGGCCAGACCACAAGCTACACACAGCAGTTTCTCGCTAATTGGTATCGAACTATTATTCTACCTCATTAACAGCACGGGGATAAACGGAACGTTCTTCGGATGCTACACTGCGAATCACGTGTCGTTCGTGAAACGTATCATCGTTTTGTGATAAAAACAGAAACTTTTTCACCCGTTCGAGAAAAAAGAAAAACGATGAAACAAGGGTTAAGAAGTTTCTAGCAAAATAATGGAATTAAAAATAATTTAAAATTACCTTGAAACGATTACAAGCGGTTCAGAGTTTTTCGAAGGAAGAAAAGAAAATTCGCAAAGACAAGGGGGAGAAGCAACAGTAGGAAAATTCGCAGCCAAGTCTGACACTACATTAGGGTACGTCACTTGGGAAGAAAATAAGCACGGTAGAAAAATGCGAAAATTATTGATATTGCCCGAGTCACATATCACTGTCTGGGGATATAGACGTCGTTCTGAGCACACCTCTGAGCTTCCTATATACCTTTTTTCTCAATCTAACACGCGGGAATATCGGTCTAAAGGGGGAACACGAAAGCGATACCGAAGAATAAGAAACGGGGGTGGATGGCGAGAAGGAAAGGGTACACGGGGAGTGTCGACATCTTTGATATATTCTAGTAATATTTTTCGATCATCGCGTGCTACGGAGATTTATAAAGGAGAAAGGCATCTCGCCACCTGATCACGAATTACTATCTTCCAGCAAATTCTTTCTTATACGTCGGAATATTTCAAACATCCCCCACTCCCACTTATGAATTGTAATGTTTATTTATTTCATTACCGTTCATGTTTTCCTGCATAATCGTAGACACTAAAAGCGTAACGATCGATAGGTCGTAAGAAAAAATGAGCCTCTGGATAATGGTTCGCCAAACGATCAACTTACCCTCCCTCCCTCGTTTAAAGGATCGTTCGATTAAGGGTACAACACGTTCTGATACAACCTCTGGGATATTCTATCCTGTGGCTAAAATTGGACCCACAGAATTGCAGGGTTTCTCATCACCTTTCCTCCAATCTCCTATTAACGCTTCACCTATCACTGTAACCATATAGCCAACAAAAATTGGTAGAAGACCTAACAGCAATGAGAGTTTGCAGTTCCATCGAGGTACTTACAATTCAACACTGAATTATATCGTTGCAACATGCATATGGATATTATGACACTTCGTTAAATAATATTATTTAATATTATACATAATCGTGCTTGTGTTAGTTCTTTTTGATTAATACATGCATCACTTTTGGCAATGATTGAAAATGTTAAGAAACGCTTGTGTAGGCGTAATATTTCCAAGCCTGAAGGGACGATCACTGAGAATAGGAGACACAGGGGCAGTTCGGTGAAGCAATATTCGAGGATGGCTTCCTAAACATTAGGATAGCCGGACGATAGGCAGCAAAGGTCAGTTAAACTGTTCGGAAACTCTGGTGGCTTTCCAATTAAGTAAAGATCCTGCCCTCCTAGGGGTCATCCCGTGTAGTTGGATCGTGAGTTTAACACTACATAAATCGCGGCCCATCTTATTGGTCCTTGATCTAATTACCTTCCGATGCTTGACCACGCAGCCCGTTGATCTCGACTTATTTCGATGCCTCGACCGATTATTTCGCCTCGTAGAGCTTAATCGTACCCACGTGAATTATGTTCATCGATCTTTTCTCTTGGTAATCTGATACTTGACCGCCCATTTTTAACAAATTCAAAATAACCATCCAGTTGCCCACGTAAACGCGAAAGCAACCACTGTCTTCATCGAAGGGAGAATGTTTCTGATTGAAAAAAAAGGGGGAAAAAAAGGAAACGCTGAATAAAAGGGCAGAATATATTTTAGTATGATGATCTATACCGTACATTTAAAACGGTGCAAACTTCTCCCCTTAATCCCGTTGGCAGGATTCGCGGGCGCGCACACGTCAATCGCGGAGGGCTAATGTCAGGGCATCGATAAACGTCCACGAATCCCGACAAACACATAAACAAACATTTACATTTAATTGGTGGCCCGTGTGTCTGACTAATGGCCGGCCGTCTGAGTTTCGAAACGTTTCGATGCGCTCGTCACTCTTCCGCGGTTCATGATCCTCCAACAACATCGGAAGGGAGTAGAGGGTGGAAAAAAATTCGTTTCCGCAATCGAAATGCGGTGACGGATGCGAGGAAAGTCACTCTCGCCGTATCGCGAAATAATCTTGTTTTTACCCGTTTGTTTGCGGACAGCTCGCAATTTCGAATTAACATTTCGCTTGACCATAAAAATTAACGAAAGAAAACGAACGATCCTCGCTGGCAGCGATATAGCTACGCGTAATCCACGCGGTCCAATCGGGAGCAAAAGTAAGATATATAAAAGAAACTCGATTCACGGTTTATCGGGTCTTTCACGAGGCGGCCGTGTTAGAAAGGTAGCTCTAATTGATTTTATTGATGCGTTAATTGCAATCCAGCGATTGTAAAAGGTGTATTACAACGCGGAATGATATATGCACGTTGAAATAAAACGTTTCACCCGTTGCTCGATTGCTTTAATAAATTATCATCACTTTTCAGAGCAAAATCGTTGGATTCTTTGACAGAGTAAATGGATTTTGAAAAAACTTATCGAATCTTGGGTAGAAATTTGAAGCGACGCGACGGGCCAATACTTTTTTCTTGAAAGATAAGATTTGATGCCCAATTTAACCCGGATACGTGACCAGGTCGCGTCCAGACAATAATACAACGATATTTCACATCGAGATCGTATTCACCAGAAGAAGAAAAATGACGGTCACCGCCAACTCCCAAGCGAAATTCATTTTGACAGATTTCATACATTGAATTGATGTTTATACGTCGCGTTTGCCGGAAGATAAGCCGTTGGAAAAAATATATACTGTCTGGCCGGTGAGCCGGCTATACTGCACGCGGACAAAACTTTATCCACGACCCATCGACCACGATACGTATAATCCGTCCAAGGGATCAAATTCTTATAAAGGACGAGGTCAGAAACAAAGACACAGAGGACAACCTTTAAGGGTTTTCATCCCTTCGCTCTTCGAACAACCGTAATACCGCTGGCAGAAAGTATCGGTCTTCTTATACGATCAACTCTCATCCTTTGTCATCTTCCGTCCACCATTCAAACGGAGAATACTTAACTCTCCTTTGACGCGTTTAATATTTCCTGCCCAGGATATAAATCATTTTATCGAAGATCGTTGAAGACCACTGTTAGGTTTATTTCAACCGAATCTCGGTTTTATACAAGATTTCAATTTCTTCTTCAAGCCGGCCAAGGTGGTGGTCTAACCCTGTTAAACAGGATGTAAAGGTTTAATTCATTGAACAATTGAATTACAATCTCGGCGAAAGGCAGAGTGTCCCATTATTCAGATCAAAATATATTTTAGCCGGGTGTTCCCAGGGCAACGACGGTGGCTCACTTTCCTAAAGTTAGTTCATTTCCGCCTGCGGCTGAGAATTAGACGCTAACGAATCTTTACGTCCCAGCTTTCGTCGCCCAGTCTTCTATGTCAACGCTGCCGGCAGATTTCTAGCGTTCTGTTCACCATCCTCTCTTTCCCTCCCCCCCCCCCTCTCTCTCTCTCTCTCTTTCCAGGGGTTTGGTCGCGTGAAAATGAGAAGTATTTTCGTGGTGTTGCCTTGAGACCTCTTACACAACACCAACCAGCTACGAATTATTGCGTTAAACCACGTAACTAGGGGGCTGAACGTGTACGTAACTCGGGCCGTATTAACGCTCGACACGAGAGGCAGTTTCTTGCAAGAACTTTGGAATCAATCAGCGCCCGGCACGGATGCATTCGAGAGAATTAATATCAGCGTCGTGTTGAGCGACATCCGCGCCGCGACATAATCCGTTTAGCGTTGGCAAGCTCGTTCCCTTTGCCTACGGTTCGCCGAGAATGGAAAAGGATGATGAAAACGCACGATCCCCCATCGTCTTGCACAACTTTTCGACGATAATCAACACTACTTTTGTACTTTTCTCTTTAACGTTTCAGATGAAATCAATACTTTTAATGTCTCTCTTAAGATTTTTAAAGAAACGGAAAGAGACACGTATTTATACAGGAAGCATCTGTTTTACCATCATTTGCTGCTGATCTACCAACTATTTTCTTTCGACCCTGGTAAGAGTTGCTCCGTGAAAATTTTGATCCGACGAAACTGTGGTTTATTAAGATAGCATACCGCGGATAACCGCTTGGGCAAATACTGAAATATTTCACACGGCTGTTATAATAAGTCGTATTTCTGTTTGTTTTCTATAAAATCAACACCGTTGCACCCAAAGCTACCTTCAATTAACACCCGTGCATTCCATATTTTCCCAACACCCTTCTTCCAGTCACAATTCATAAAGCAAACGATGAAATATGTCTCAGAAATATTTTACAAAATTTCTAGAAATTTTACAATATAGTATTTTTTTTCATTTTTTTTCTAAACTGACCCAGTCACGGAACCATCAAACAGTTGGCACTGGGATGGTTATAAGAAAGATTCAGCTGTGCACGTTGTCTTTCTTGAACGCACAGGGGGTCTCGATTGCACCGGTGGCACTCGCTCGACAGAAATTGTGTGTACGCCGCGTGGCAATAACTAATAATACCGTGAAGCCAATTTCGAGGTGTCACGAGAAATGGCTTCTATATCATTCGACCGTGTGCTGTATACACTTCCAATTTCCAATTTCATCGCCACGCTACGCGCAGTTATACATACGTATGTACAATACCGTCCATAAGTATTTAAACATTTGCCGCAAAACTTCTTATTCGAACAAGAACCCTCCTCAAATTGATTAACATCGTCAAACATTAACCTAACCATGGAAGAATTAATATAAATCAAACGTTGCGACAAATAAATGGAAACTGCCCAAACATTTCGTGCACCTGATTAATTTTGTTTTAGTTAAAATCATTTTTCGAATCAATTCCCAAACTTTCACGTATATAAATCTATAGCTGTTCTCCAGATTTTAATTATCATCGATTCTATGCCAAGTGTAAAACACTGATTCAAGTTTTATATGCCCAAATACTTGTGGAGGGCAGTATACGCGCAGCGTGTATCGCGAACGCTGTTAAATGATTGCTGCATTTATAAGCCGGCCCGATAAATAATTAATTGCTCGTCGCAGACGGTCGAAATGAACCGTTCGTATGTAAACCACGCTGATTCAATTAACCGTCATTCGGTGGTAACGTCGAATTTTTCAGCGCAAAAATGATGTGCATTCAATTAACACGCGTGAGCATAATCGCACTTGCGCCAGACGAATTACTTTCTATCTGCGGCAATCAACATTTTCTCGCGATATTATTGAAAAACAGCAACGAATTGAAACAATCCGTGAATCGTTTAGGATAGAAATATTTGACTTTAGTACTTTTTATCGACAAAAATGTCGGCTGTACGTAAGATGAAGATTGTCCGACACGTCGAAGAGTCGTGGGATTCCAAGGAAGAAAAAAGAAAGGATAGGTTCCCGGGAAGCGGATGTAGCGCATCCCTTTTATCCCGCCCAATCGTTTTCGATACATCGGGGTTCAGGTTACAAGCGCACAAATCTCTGACTCTGGTTTACCCTCGGTACGGGTGATTTACCGAGTTTTCCGAGAGATTCGAGAGGGATACGAATCCCGCTACCAAACTCTTTTATATCAATCGCAGATTGACCCTGAGAGTCCATTGAAAGAGCAAGCCTACACCCAGGACACGCTCTGTGTGCGTCCGAAACCCTTGAACGACTGTCAACCACTGTTTGTGTCCCCCTTCTTTTTATAGGAACTGAATATGGTTAATTAGGAAATCGTTTTTACAATTCATTTGTCGATTTGTCTGTCGTTACTTGAGATTTTAACAAAGAGCCAAAAAGAAAAAGATGATCACATCAGAGTTCATCATGAACATCCCTAAGCGTTCTAATTAACCGGCGCGGCGCGGCGGTCAATTCGTTTATCAAAATCAATGACAAGGGGGCACGATTGTCCGCGATAATGCCAATTTCTTTCCTCGAATCAGTCGGTTGGATGGTTTTAAATCGAATCCGAATGAGAAATCCATAAGAGAGCATCCTTTGCTGAATTACGAGGTTCCTTCGGCTTTGATCGTTCGTGCGACGAAAGACGCTTTACCTACTCCAACCCCCGAAAGCTTTGCACTCGATCGTTCGGCTCTTTCTGATACACAGGTATGGACTGGAAGGGGAACGGGAGGTCCGCGCTGTCTCCTTCTGATCGAGGAAAACGACGCCAGGAGGGGTGGGTTGAATCGGAAAAGCAAATCTTTGGCGTTCCTCGTTCCTCCTCGAAGTAACCCCGATAAATTCGTTCCAGACGACGAAGGATTACCCTGGCTCCTTTCAAATCGACGCCAGTCAGGGGATAATCTTTGGCTGCGGAACCGCGAATCCGTTTCCGCTTCTTCGCGTTTCTGCTCGCCCGTCGATCTTTCCGGTTCAAAGCAAACCCTAATCATCCACGCTTTTCGCAATATTCGTAAACCCGTGGTGGGACGCTACATTGTTAAAGAATGCGAGCAAACGTGGAATACAATTCCTTACCGAGCTCCTAGCGATGGTTCCTCCGTCAGGAATTTCTCCGAGGCGAAGTAATCAAAACATTAATGCCATAAACTCGATAGCTCACGGAAACATGGAGCAAGTTCTGATGGAGCCGTTAGCTATCAGAAGGACAACCATGAAGTTCTGATGTTGAAAAGCGTAGCGTGGAATCGGAAAACCGAACCGACACGATGACCATTGTTACACGCGTGTGCTTCGTGTGCTTCGTGTATTCGCGGAGACGAAGTTCCCACGATGGTCCTCGGCTTCGTGTACAGGGTAAATATCTTCCGGGACGCCATATTGCTGATTAACATATGCATCCAATACCGTATCTCTGGTTTGCCGAAATGCAAACACGTCAGACCCGACAGCTATCTCCTATAACGTTGTATAAAGGTCCGATTCAAACGGCATATTAAAGGTCGACTTATCCGACTGTGAAACGGTTCCAGGAAACTATCGTCCCCTGCGGGAAACGCCGCCCAAAATCATGCCCCATAAAACGATAGATAAGGTCCAGAGCTCTGTATCGATGACCCTCTCTCTCTCTCTCTCTCTTTCTCTTTCTCTTTCTGGTCTTTTATTAGAAATTTAATTAAACTTGATACCGACTTAATCCATCAGTCAACTCGTTAATGGTAAATCTTGTGCAAGCAAAAGAATAGAATTTTAAAAGAAATTCGTATCATCAAGGTATCCGTTCGGTCAGGAGGGATCAGTTTTTATCATTTATGCGATATTGAAATAAGCGGTGGCAGGTAACGAGTGCAGAGTCGGCCCGGATCATCCCTCGGAAAGTTTTGACTTCCGTTCAAAAGAGAGGAAAAGGATTCTACGCGAGACAGCGGCCAGTGCATCCTTTCCCCGTTTTTCTGGGATTTTTTGCCGGTCTGGCCACGTCTCAATTATAGAAAGCCTTGCTTCGACTGGCACAGACGAATTCCAATTAGTCGCCGGGTGGCCCATGTCGTGGGGACCTCGTATGGGGTTTCCCGGATTCTGTACGAGTTCCTTTCATGGAGCGGACTCGTTCATTTGCCTTTCGTCCATACCTCTTTCTCCTCTGCTTTCCTCCGTCTCTATCATTCGCTTCTCTTTTCGTTCAACCGGCCCCAACCTCTCTACCCCGAGGGAACCTTCTATCCTAGCTAGACACCTGGATTAGCAGGGCGTCAAAGCCAGCTTCGAAGTTGCCTCAAAGTGAGTGGCGAGAACTAAATACGCTTCCATCTCATCCTACAAATACTTTGCTTCTTTCCCTACTTTCATGCAGCATCCGCATCTCTTGCAATCCAAACTTAACGAATATTCTTCTTTTTCTTCTTATTTTTATCAATTTTCCACCTATCGCCTTTGTTCGACCGCAAATTAGAAGAGTATAGAGGTCCATGATTTAATTGTTGAAACCATACGCGTTTAAAAAAGAAAACGTAGATATATGTAAAAGACACAAGCAACCATGAAAACTCTTTCCTATGTCTTCTTCTCGGCAACCCTTTCATTTCTCCGAGAGGAAGAACAACATAGAAGCAATTGTAAAATTAATTAAGAGACTGGGAAAATAATTAATTTTTCTAATAATTTTTAACAGCCGCGCTGCTATTTTCTCAACACGAGACCACGCGGCACTGTGTTTCATTCAGCCCCACCCCCCGTCCAGATAGGACGAAATAATTTCATAAGGGGGTGGCTTGAGAACCGCACCTACATTTGCGAAAACATATCTCCTTTTCCACCGCCTTCCTCTCGTCTCTGACCACGTCCAACCGCAACAAAGATCCCCCTCTAACCACCACCACCACCACCACCACCACCACCGCCACCACCACCACCGCCGCCGCCGCCACCATCGCCACCCCATCGCTACACCCACCCTCTGCAACTCCCATGCCAGCTCACCCTACCCGCGGAAACAAGTTTTCACGAGGAGAAAATTTCTGCATCGGTAATTTGAAGCCTACATCCCGCATACGTTTACCCTCGAGATTCTTCGATTTCAACCTTGACAATGAAACAATTAAAACCTTGAGGGACTGAAAAATTGCTGAAGATTTGTCAATTTTTCGATTCTTGATTAATCGCGTCGATAGGTTGGTGATTAATCTGCCTTTCCATATTTCGAAATTATTAGTCATCGAATTTTGATCAATTATTCTGTAGAAAACTGTAGAAATTACAGTTAAAATTTATTTGTATCGAAATAATGATACCTGTCCGCGTACTCCAGTTACACAGATAGAAATATTTTTGAAGAACAATCGCGTAGACGTAGACCAACGAAGGGATACTCGAAAATACGGTATTAATACATTTCGATGCAATTGAAAGGATAGAATCGTAGGAGGTGGAGGCCACGGTCGAGTGCACCGTGGACCCATGGTTCTCTGTTCGCGTGTTTGATCATTGTGTTATACGGTTCCCTTGGTGCACACTTGCCATAAGTGTATTTTGAAATTTCGCTCGTTGTAATAATCTTCCGGCGCCGCTAGGTAGAAACCAGCGTACTCCGAGGTTCGGCCCCTTGGTCAAACGTATTTTCGCTACGGTATATACCCGCGGGTCTCAAGGTGTGGGTGCGTGGATAGGTGCGTGTCCGCGTATACGTATTAAACGTCCTACAGGTGTGGACGAACCGTAGAAACCCGTAGTTTGGTCAGTCAGAGAGCATAAAGGCTCTCGAGAAATTAATTCTCTTGCAGACACACACGTACGAGTAATGCGTGTCCGTGTGTCAGTATAAAATGACACACGCACACAGGTAGATACGCGAAGGGGTAAAAGGTGTAGGCCAGGAGAGCGCGAACCGTAGGTAGGTACGTGTTTTATTATTGAATGGCCTCCTTCCCGGACTGCGAATCAACTTGGCAATTGGTTTATTATAATTTCATTGTGTTTTCATTACCCGGGTTAATTTGCGCACGACCCGCATGTCTCCCTTTATTACCAGACCCCCTGGAGGTCTTCAGACGAACGCACACTTTGGATTCCAGTCCAGGTTCTTTCCTCTGCACACGATAAATCGCGTTCACAGAGTGTTTATGTGATATTATTAATATTTAACTATGTGGAAATTCATCATTTATGCGTGTATGTATTTTCCTGGTTCAAAGTTAACTTGTGCTCACCACGTTTACTATATTCTTGGAAAATGTTCCATCTCTAAATACCGAGTATTTAATAAATAGTTGAAAATTGATATTTAACGAACCATAGTAAATAAGTGTACAGTATAATATTACGTTTCAATATTATTATTCGATTTCTTTTCAATTTCCTTTACGAAGTATCTCAAAAGACCACTACTAGACACCAGTGAAATCCGTTTAATCCGTCAGCTTTAAAGCAGCAACGGGGGAGGGGGGGGGGGGTCTTGCAAAATCTGAATGTAAATCGTTAAACGGGATCCGAAGTAGCAGCACACACGCAAACACACACACGTACACACGTGTCAATCTGTTTACACGTGGAAATGCAGCAGGGAAGATTCAGATACGAGGAACCGACGACCCCTGACGTGTCTGATTCCAACGCGTTAAAAACCCGACCAGGCGAACGATCTACCTGCCACCATCTTTCTTTTTTCCCCGTTTTTTTTCTTCTCTTTTTTTTTCATTGGAAGAACGTGTTACTGTTCTGTCGTTCTTTGACACCCCTTTCCTGGTTACGTCAAACGAGAATAGGACGAAAAAAAAGAAGGAGCAGAGAGAGAGGTAGCGGGTGGAATGGAAACCGTGAAACGGGGAGAGAGAAAAAAAAATGTAGGTTGGAGGTGAAGCCTTTTGATTGACTGTTTGAACGATTTTTGCTCAGTCGGGTCTACGGTTGCCGGGCTGGCATTGATTATCGTTTATTGAATTTGTATGCCAGCAAGCAAGGGATGCTACGAAGGGGTCGTCCAAAGTCGCCAACAGGGGATGATGCTCGTAAAACGTTTTACTCTCGCCTAGACAGGCAAGATTTCGTTTACGCTACCAGATCGGACTATCCAGACACAGCAGGGAAGAAACTGATCTCCTCGATTAACCATAGAATAAACAATGCAAATTTTACAAGCTAACCCAGTTGAAATCTGTAGGTAGGCTTTGTTTTCTTACTTTGCAGGGGAGGTTAACGTTTCCGAAACTTGCATTTGCAGAAGGACTCGAGGACCTCAAAGAAGTACTTTTTCTCCCCCCTTTGGCCTTTCGACTTCTTCTCCAACATCCGATAGAAAAGTTTTCTGCCAAAAAAGGCACTTTCGCGAATTCGTTGTCTTGCGTGATTATTAGTTAACAAACAGACTTAATTGATTTAAAATGCTTGCTTTTGATCGTCAGGATCGCAGAAAAGGAAAACCAAAGACGCAGCAACCTTTATTTTTCGATCGACTAGGCTTCGCCCAGTCAATAAACGTCCAATTTGTTCGTCGTTTTTTAAAGCAGCACTGTTTGGAAAATTACCCAGCACGAGGATAATCCCTGGAGAGATTGAACGTGTATCACAGAGAAATATTTTGCCTGACCAAAGAGGTAACCCTGTGGTCCTGCCAACCTTTTCCCACCCATTTTCCATCTCTCTGGTTACAAGCTACGTATCCCTTTCGCATTTATGCTTACATGCCTCGTCCAGTTCGCGATGTGTTCCTGAATTATTGAACGACACCGGGGATCAGCCGCGAAATGGCAACGCCTCTCGAATTTTAAGCTCAACCCCACGAAATCATGTCGTTTATTAATTCACAAATAATTACTACAAATCGAACTACCTTTTCCAAATAACTTGCAAAAATGATTTTTCCAAAAATCCTGCAGGCTTGCCTTAATATTGTCCTAACGTTCTGTAAAAGTATTAACATATTTTACAAAGCGTACTTTTCCCCTCTCGATGCCTTCGTCATCCGATCTGGAGGGGGGAGTGGATAAAATTGGCATACGTAGATCACCGTTTATGGACCGCCAGAGGTGTTACATTCCGAACGTGTCTATAAAGGCGACCATCTCGGGGTCATTTTATGTCCTTTAAAGCGAACCATTCATATTTCCTCGACGCTCGTATTCGTATCGCAAAATTGGTCTTCCGGGATCTCTGCGCGGAGTCGAAGGGAGAACTTGTCTGTCCGATTCTCTCTTTTTTTCCACCCCTCCTCGATGGCTGTAGAGATTTCGCTCGCATGAAAAGTCGAAGTCGGCGTGGAAAAGCGATGGATGATGCCTCTTCCCGTCCAATAAAACTGGCAGGGACGGCACATTGACTCGATAAAAAGGCACTTGGTGGCTATCGCCAACCAATGGCCAATGTCACGGGGAAAGAAAAATATTCCCTTTGTTGGATTTGTCTCGGGAGGGTGATCCTCCGCGAAATCGTTTCCAAAACGATCGGTTTAAAGGAAACAGATTCAACTGTTGATACTCCCCCTGTGCTCTGGTGTTACTTTAAAATAAAATATTAAATCTCTATCCAAAGATACTGTACCACTTGTTTCCAAAGCGTGGTAAATTGCACTTATAGAGGATTAATGCACAATTTCCATAAGAAAATGGTTGTAAATCCCTGAAGATCGTCCGGAACGTGCGCCACCCTACAAAAACACTCTGCCAAACACGGTATACGGCGGCAATAAACCGGACAATCGATGTAACATTTATAAACGAGCAAGTCCTGCAGGATAACTGACCGCATATCCTGCGAGGCAACAGCGTATCCCATAGAACCGGGCTCGTCGTAGAATCCAAAGGGGCAATGGTGTGTTGGGTCCACGTTTCAGTCTCGAACTCCAACCCAAAATCTCATCGGCCCAAATGGCGCATCAACATCTATTATTAACCAGCTTCAGAATATTAACGATACAGTTACCGTATTCCAGAAGCTAAATTAGCGGAGATTATTACGAGTGGGCTCTCGCGGCGCCTATCACTCTCTCTCTCTCTCTCTCTTTCTCTCTCTCTCGATTCCAGCATGGTTAGTTTGTCTCTCCTTCCATAACACGCCTTTCGTTATATCCTCTCGTAGTCTGGCTTAGCTTCGTCCCGATCGTCGTACGACTTTTATTTAAATAATTATTTCGCATCGATTAATTACTTAATAATCTTCGGTGATCAGTTGTTATTTCACCGTACGCACGGTGCTCCCTTTACTCCGCTTTGAAGCTGTGCGAACAAGGGGGAACGTCGCGCGTAGGTGCAATGTTTTTACAGAAGCCCGTGACGCCATTAATTTTAATATCATTGCACATTGTCGGCGAAATTGGCGGAAAGTGCGGCTGGGTTATCGGCCGACGCGATTCCTGCCCCAATCGTATTCATCTTGATTTTTCCTCGCACGTTGCGAACCCGCGATATTGATTCCCTCTATAAATATTTTCGGACCATCCGCTGGAAAAATGCGCGCTGGAAATGATCCGTGTCGAACCGGCTGTTCGTCTTTCGAATGAAGATATATTCGCTGAAATGGGGGAATATTTCGACGCGCTACAGATTTTAACAGAATCTGTATTGTACAGGACGATGCAAAAGCGGCGGCGTAAAAACAGAAAACATTAAAATACATAGTATGTCAGGAATTCGTAGTGGTAAAAGGTTAAAAATAAAAATTCCTCCGGACACCGATAACCCCGAGGTGACAAGGGCGGTCGGCTTCCAGTTTTCAACAAATCCAGCATCGTCAACCCCTTGATTTTTAGCGTCCCGCAGCGAGGCGAAAAGCAAAAGCGAGTCCAGAGATTTATTCCCCGTCGTTGCCTCTGGAGGCCCTCCATCTCGTTGCAGTCTCCTTCAACCCCGTCGGCGGTCTCTTCTCCACCCACGTTCATCCTTTATTGACCCTTTATACATCTATTTGTTATGCCGTGGCCCTTTGTATGCGACGGTAGGACACGAATGAAAGGGCCCTTGGTGTACTTGCTTCGGCCTCTCCCCTCTTTTCCTCTTTCTCTCCCTTGGCTATATTTGACCAGTATTATAAAAATCAACCGACCGATTTCCTACGTAAAATATTACGCTTGTGCGTCCCTGAATATTTTATCGCTGTCCACCCCATATCGTTCCGTCTCGAACGGGGCTTCCGCTCTTTCTCTCCCTCTCTCTCTCTCTCTCTTTCATACTCCTCTTTTGCTCGGGGACAAAAGGGAAAAACGGAAGGAGGGGTTGGCCACCACGATTCGGGTTCGCTTCGTCGCGTGCCCTTTTCCTCGGAATGCGATCTTTCAAAGGGATGAATTCTTGCGGTCAATATGGAATCCTCGTGCTATTTCTTACGATTCAACCTACCCGACTATTTTTCCAACTGGTTATCACCAAAAGTGAACATAACGTAACGTTCTTCTTTGCGTGTAATATCTATTTCCTATCACAGAAATCGGCCATTAACCACGTTAATGTACGACAAGATTCCAATCTACGACGACAGTGTAGCATCCTAAACAGGAACAAGGATTCGTGAGCACGAGGTAGAAACGTATTCCAACGGCACACCGGCTACTAATCTAACAGAATTATAGACGGTGACGGTAGCTAATTGTCTATCTATATCTGGTCTGACGTAGGTGTGTCTCAATGTGCCCTCGTTTGTATATGCGTACATTGTATTGCAGCCGGAGACTACGAAGGGCTAGGACCGTCCGTCAAGGCTCTCCTACACCCGATTCTCCCTTGCATAATGGCCGCGCCGCGCCGCGTACGTGCATTCCTAATAATGAAGACAACGATAAATCAACGCGGAGAATACGGCCGCGGATGTGCGCCGAATATCCTATGCATAATATCGCGTCATTATCTCACCACGGTTACCCTGTGTATGCGCCGCGCCGTTCGCTCGTGCACGCACGGGATCTCACCTGGAGCCGACTTTGCCCTGGCTCCTCGCTGACCTGCACCAGAGTACGTCGGGTTGCAGGCTATCGGAGCGCAACCGCAACCATTCCATGGGACAGGTGTCTAGGGCATGCGTTTTCTTACCCTTCAGCTGGGTAACCACGAGTCTTTAACTTATTATATTTTGATAAGATTTTGGAGATTTTAATCAAACCTTGATACATTATTTCGACAAGTCGCGTTGAATCATTGAACAGTTTCTAATCAGGAAACGAGCAAAGAATTTGAGATGGTAGCGGGTATACGATCGGGGACGCAACTCAGGATGACAAAGCACGTTACACGAGATGTTCGCCGCTAGAATGGAAAGGAAAGTTGAGATCCGTTCCATCCACGGAGTATCCATAGTATTTTTCACCGCAGGTGGAGGGGAAAAAATACAGCGTACAATCAGAAGTAAAACAATCCCGCGTGACGGTAAACGTCTCTACCGCGAAAGGAAGTTAAACGATTCGAAAGAAAGAGGAGAGACAAGTGAGTAAGTGTTGTTATCGAAGGAAACGGGTAACCGATATCCTCGGCCGGCTATCGTGTCAATTTGACGATCCTGGAGACACGGACTGTTAGTTAACCGGTGTAC
Source organism: Stelis phaeoptera (assembly GCA_943735885.1). Classification (NCBI taxonomy): domain Eukaryota; kingdom Metazoa; phylum Arthropoda; class Insecta; order Hymenoptera; family Megachilidae; genus Stelis; species Stelis phaeoptera. The sequence goes on from OX030946.1 coordinate 4,607,875, forward strand.
CATCTTTTCTTCTCGTTCGTTTCGCTTCTTCGATGTCTCGTTTGCAAAATCTTATTCGACTTACCGGATCTCGTAGCTCCCACATCCTGGCGGCTCGTATTCCCCTTTGGATTTGTTACTTCAGTTCGGATTCTCGGTAACGGATGTCAGCTTGGTCGAACATGGTCCCGCTGCGGAAAGAGGATCCTGCAAGTAAAAAATAGTTCATTGAAAATCTGTTTTAGTTCATTGTTACGTTTGGAGTACGCAGAAAAATGGAAACACTCCTAAGTCAGAGCGTCGTGTCAAAGGGTGTCAACTCTTTGAACCTTCCGAAGATACATAACCTCTTAAGGAAAAAGATATTGTAGCTGGAAAGTTTGAAATAGAAATGTTCAGCGATGTATAGGCCACATTTTGCATCGTCAATGATGAAACAGGCCACGTCAACGAGGATGTTGCAATAATTTTACTAAATGACGTGTGGACTAAAGGGACATGCATCACGATCCAATACTAATGCGTGTCCAATGTAGGACGCGGCAACCTCGTGCTGTTATCATCGACGCGATCAATCCCACTCAATTAGCCTGATCATTGATTATTGCCATGTATAATGTCACAATCTGCTTTGTACAGTTACACACCACGAGAATATATGTTTAACGCGTTGAACGACCACCGTGGTCCTCGGGGCTTTAACTTGGTCAACCAATTACACCTTTATAATAATTGGGTAACACGTTGTTTCAGACAACGGGATAAAAAAGAAGACACGTGCGAAAATTCCTCTATCGTTAAACAACGTGACACGTTAAAGCGAACGCGTATCAATGGGGGAGAATCGCAGGTGTGTTAAAAAAAGAAAGAAAAAAACATAAAAAAGGAATTGAAACGCAACATTCGATACACGAAGAGTAGGTAGATCGAAGCAGAAATCAGATTGACCGCAGGGACAGAGGAGCTTTTAATAAAAAAATAAAAAAAAAAGAAAGAAAGAAAGAAAGAAAGAAAAAATGGGGAAAAAGGCAGAGACACAAGTGGAAAATCCGATAGAACCGAAGTGCGTGCAAACATTTTTTTCTTCCTCTCTGGTCGGACGATGGGTGAATATTGAACGGCTATAACAACGTCAACACATCAAATCGAGTGTGTATCGGTAGCTGCTGCACCACGGCAATATCCTTTGATATCCAATTTGTGCATCCTGCCAGCTCGATATGCACGTCCTTCCTTTATTTTTTCCACTTTTATCCTTCCACCTTCAAAATCGTTTCCATAATTCTCGATTACCTTCGCTTCGAATATTTTACAACACGTTCCTAACAATTATCACGAACGCCACTTACTTTGAAACAAAGTTTATCAACCCTTAACTACTTATTATTTTCTATATGCTTTTTCTGAATAAAAATTTTTCTTTTGTGCGAATAACAATTAAAAGAATCAAGTAGTAATTGTACATGTTGTCGATTTGTTATAAAAATATTAATTACGCGCTGCCCAATTTACCAAGCCGCGGAATTGTCTACCATGGTATACAGTAATTTTTTAAATGCGAACCGACTCATTCCTTCCTCGGTTATCAAAAGGACTTTTGACCGTGGAATTAAAAATAAAATATATAGTAGCTTTGCCAATGTTAATGCCGATTTCCCAGCCATACGTTGATCATCCACCTCCTCTCAATTCACTCTTTTCTCCCGACATTACTTTTTCATCGGTCTAATGAAAATATAGACCTGCAAATTGCAGATATCTCCCTGACCATGCTTGGCCACATTTAAATCCTTGATGATAGTACGGCGCCGGTCAAGAGAAGCATTAACTCGCATAAATACGTTTGAATGCAGACCTTTTTTACCTATTATGAGCCTTCGGATGCAACCATTACGTTCCTGAAGAAACAAATTTCAGCCCAGCCTTTTAAAAATCTACCCCCCAGTACCTTGAAATGCCTAAGATCGATATTAATGTTCGTAAGCAGAATTAATTAAAGCGTAATTCGTCAATGAATGGAAACGATAAAAATACACTCGAGCAAGATAGGGTTGAACCGAATGGAGAGTGAAGCATCGACAGCTCTCCGTCTCGGTTGACGGAATGCTTTCACTCACACTATGGCCAACTTGCGAGCAACACCCTAAAACGTAGCCAGAAGAGCTGTCAATCGGATCCGCTAACAGGGATATCACTTACATGCAAATTCAGAGCTAAAATCCCGGCAGTTTCGATGAACGTAGCAAGTGGTATCGCGAACGGCGCGGCGTGAGTGGCAGAACAGAGGATTCGAGGCGAGGCGGGTGAGGGTGGAAAAGGGTGGAACGAGAGAGGCGCGATGTATTAATTACCAGTATTGATGTCCATTTGCAGTGAATTGATGTGTGGTCAGTGTTGCATCACGCACAAGGGTCGAAACATACCCCATGTGCAAGCCGTACCACGCAGAGGGATGATACCGCATTGAAGCAGGGGTGAATCGTACTGGATAGGTACGTTTACGGTTGTGAATTTAACAAAATGTCGATCACGTGTATCGATGCCAACGATTCTTCACCAGAAAAGTGCTGAAGATAACTATTCCCCCTCAAGTTTTTTTTTTATGGTAAAGAAATACACCCTAACGTTGAGGTTGCCTAACTAGAATTTCGAAGAATATGGGCGACACGATAACCTACTGGACCCTAACTTTTCATCCGTATATAATAATCGCACTTTTTCGGTAGCGCTAGGAAAGCAACATAGACGACTACTTGTCAGTTAAACCTAGCTATCTTCGTGCGTGGCTTGAAAACGTAACAAGATGATCAAGGTGGACATTTCGGGATCGGCCGTCAAGATTTATGGGCAAGGCAGCCATGGTCTCCGGTCTTTAGCCGCTTATTAGCATGCGGTATATCACGGCGACTGTAGCAGCCGAGGTCCGCGATAATAATTAGATAGATACGGGACATAGACGGAACGGGAATGGGACGTAGATGATGCTTGCTAGGTAGGTAGGATCCCAGGGTGAGACGTAACAAGGGCGAGGAGTCGGGGAACGCCGGGCTAGCCTAGCCAGAGTACGAAAGCCAGCAGAAGTGGGTGGTTGGGTTGCCGACTGGCAACAGCCAGAATGGTGCGTCGTATGCAAATGATGACGTCACACAATACTACCGTCCAGGACAAGGGGCTATAGACAATGCATCTGCACAGATAGGTCTCGTTTCTGCGACCCATGCCCATAGTGCGCATCGTGCACAGGGCCACTTCGTGCCTCGCGTTCTGACCGATTCGTAACGCTGATACGGGACGTGACCACGTCGACAGACATCGTTGCAATAACCAAGTGCAGCTCCAAAATCACGTAAATCCACCAGTAGGAAAAAGAAAGATCAGAAAAATTCATAAAAGAAGCGTCGCCCATTCGTTAAATTTGATGTTAATAGTAACTATATAAACTTAACGATATAAAAAATAATCACGGTCAAAATAAACGAGGAAACGTCGAGATATTCGGAGAGGCAATTTGGTGTTAGACCAAACCGTCCTCGTTACTAATTTCACTCCGATTAGTTGGCGTGACTTCAGAATTACCCCTATCCTCTGAACTGCGGTCTCGGCAAATTCAAGGGAATTTCGATGAAGCGCCTGGACAGAAAATCAGGCGCAACCATAGGGGGCGGCGAGGGGGGTGAGGCTGGAGAGGGAAATGGGGGGGTAGGATAGGCAGAGATCTTACCGCAATGACGTGCGGTCGAATCGGTCCGAATGAAATGACGGATCCTGCGAGTGACATTCGATATCACAGCAGTAACGGCGGCCGGGGAAACGGCGAATATGAGCTACTAGACCGTTCAAGCTTTCCGTCTATTACGCTGATGCTGAAATACGGATTAATCGTGGCCACCTACGTACATATCGTTCCAGATTCGTGGCTGCACTTGGATAAAGACTAACTTCAAACAATCTTACGCCTTACCTAACTTCGCTCACCTGTAATTGGATTCGACAGGTTCAGAAACGGCAGAGTCAAAATCAACCCTCGCGGTACCGAGTCTTTTTAAATAGAATACAATGCTTCTATCCGAAGAGCTACGAAAAAAAGTTACCACTAACTGGTAGTTGGTTTCCGCCACAGCGGTTTCCTTCGAGTTTCGTTCACAGTCGAAGACGAGATACAGTTGTCAAGGTAGGATCGCACAATCGAATCATTCATTGATGTGATTGATAGTATCGGTAGACGTTGACGGTTGCACATGTTGAATAGGTTGTCCGTATCGCAGCTAGCCTTGTCTGCGGTATGTCCCGAGGATTCGTACGTATCCGAGCCCCAACCACACGATACATATACACGATAGGAGGGGGGGGGGTGGCGTATTCCCACGTGCGTACACGCATCAGCGAGTGGCAAACGTGTCTCGTACGAAGCAGGAGCCTCGGCTAGGTACGGTCACACGTGTACGGTCGAATGTCATTTGTCATCGTGGCTAATTTGCCACGTTCTGAGATACGGTGACGCCTCTGACGCGGTCATTATTAAGATGCGAATTAGTAACAATTTGCGCCGGATTTAGTCTGGACTTGATCTGTTTATGACCCACACGGATTAGGCTTCCGTGGTTCGCGCGTAAATCAATATTAACCGGCACAGAGAGAGAGACTCCCGTCGAGTAGCCGCGTGTTATCAAACGCATAAGATCAACCACAGGTTTCCTGATAACGATAAGCACACCAGTTTCCACTATGCTCCTTTCATTGTGCCAATCTTCAGCCAAAATGCTGCCCGTTAACATACAGATTCGTGACAAATAGGGACTTCATCTCGTCGGGTCTGGGCGGTCAAAGTTTAATAAAAAGATTTGGGATACGTAAAGAAAAACAGAAAGTACTGTGCAAATTGAAAAGGGGTAAGTACCAAGAATAGGTGTGAGTCCGGGGTAACGTTGGTTCCTAGGGGTGGCATTATATTGCGGGTTGTCTCGCTTCAGAAACTTTGCACTGTGGTCGCAACGAACAAGAAGGGCGACAGGGGGGAGGGGGAGAAAGAGAGAGAGAGAGGAAGGGGCTAACTGGAAGGGTGGAACAGAGAAGTGGTGCCAGACTTTGAATACGACCATTTTTTATGACCACCCCATGCAAAGATCGCCCGCGCCCGTTGGTATTTACCCAACGACACCGACTTTCACGAATCGAAGCGAAACAGACAAGATGGACACCGTGGGCTGGCAGAGGTCGCTGGAAGGGCCACGAGTCCAGGAGTGTCGTCGAAAAGTCCAAGAGGGCGAAACAGGGCCGATGGGTTGGGGTGAAATAGAGAACGTTCAAGGAGAGAAAGACAAAAACAGGAACTACGACGAAGATGGAAAAGGAGCGGACAAAGTGTAGAGAGAGCGAGAGACTGAATCGAGGGTGACCATTTCGAGTTGGATCTCTCCGCCACCACCGCCATCCCCTAACGTTGCACAATACGCTCTACCTACCCTCCGCCAACGTCCATAGACTGGACATTGCATTGTCTCTGGTGAATGGGGTCTTGTAAGATTTATTTCGTATATTTCACTTGCCGTTTCAATAGCGCGATAGAAGCTCGCGAGCTGCCACCAGTGTCGCCTTCGAGCTTGCCCGCGTCCCTCCCTTTCCTTTCTCTATTACCTTCTCTTTATCGACCACCCCCCTTTCTAACAACTTTGCTGAATGTTTAACTGACCCAATGCTATGTCACGGTGACCGATGTCCTTTCAAATTGTCCGACTGAAAATCAGATCAATTTGCAATTGTTGTAACATCAATCTTGACTCGTAATTCGTGAAATTAACAAACTACGAAGGTAAACTGTTTTCAACGAGACACGGGATACGTAAATTCGTTAATGAAATTAAAAATCGAAGAAACCGTCGGGTAATCGTGAGATAAAGTATCGAAAATAATGAGATGAGCAAAAAGCACGAGGATCAATTTTCATTCTTGGTTTTATCGCCTTTTACACACCAGACTTCGTACCGAGAGGAACAATAACAGCCTTATCGTAGTCACAAATTAAAAATAATTATTTTTTAAGGCTGATTCTTAATCAGGAAAGGGTAGATACACGCAGGGGTTGTTTTCTCTGAGAAAGCGACACCCATTATCCTCCCCAATAAGATTCTTGTCAATGAATTATGGGCTCTTTTACAGATATAGGAGGCTTCCTTTTATTGCGCATCAACCCTTTTTCCTAAAGCTACCACTTTGTCAAACTGCTTTTGTTTTTTGTTTTTTTTTTTCCCTCGTAACTTACGCTTCTCCTAATCTACGTTATCAAATATTCTGAGTTTATCTCAAAGGAAATCCCTTTTAGTTCGATTTACGTTTTCATTAAAAAAAAAAAAAAAAAAAATAATCGTCAAAAGAGCGATAATCTTTTTTATCACATAACAAATATTTTCTGTTTCATTAAAGATTGCTGAGTAGTGACCTTCTTTCTCTCTTTTCTTTTTTCAATTCTAAAGTATTCTCGAAGGGATTAATAATTAAAAGTCAGGTTCCGTGATCCGATGGTGGCGCACATTTTTGTTTCCCTCTGGCGACCATTTCCGTGGCATTAGGTTCCTTATTTATGGACTTTCATTAAGATAAAGAAAAGTAAAGGGTAAGGGTTGGCATCGTCCAAACGCCGTGCAATTATTTTCACCAAGGTTTCGGTTGTCTTTCACGAACGCCTCGAAAAAAGAAACGACGAACCGATGCAAATAAGACCGATAAATTTTGATATCGATCTTGTTTGCGTGTTACACGCTTATTTCAAGTTCTTTTCTTTCTTTTTTTTATTAAACACCGTTTATATTTATGGCGACACTTCATTTATACCAGACGTAAAAAATAACGTGAATGCAAATTGTAAGTAAATAAATAATAGTTAAACATGTTTCGTTTTGTAATAAACCAGTTGCATTTAAAAAGGCGAAGGTCAGCACAAAGTCTAGATGGCGCCTCCACCTGGACAAGATGCGTGTCTAAATCGAAACAAAACAAGCTCTATTCGAAATATTTTCTCAAGTACTGACTTTCTAATGTCAGAATGTCCTTGTAACGATAGGGTTAAATTAGTTCGATCGCATCAGCTATCGCGAATACCTTATCTGCAACAATGGACGGATGACATTATTTTCACATGAACTTTCCACACGTACGAGGCGGAGCACAAGTGTTCGAACCCCTGGGAAGTTTTCATTTGTTCCAAGTTACGAACAGGTTCAGGCGATTGTTCCGGCCTGGGTCACGACGTAGACGAAGGTGGTGAAATTGAATGCGACTGGTGAGAAAGGGTGTGGGAAAACGTTGAAGTTGAGGTGACGTGAAGGCTAGCACACGCTACCGGACCCGTCAACCGTATCTTCGGGCGAACATTGGTCAGCACTAGCTACTGCTACACTCGCCACTAACACACGTGCCCGTACACATACACACACACTACCCTTGTATATCCACCATCGGACAAAGAGAGAGAAATGGTCAGAGAAGGATCTGCACCTTCCATTGTCCTGTAAACTTCGAAACAACTTTTGGAGAAAGAGTTCTGTCATCGAAATGCAGAAACCATGACTGCTTTATAATTGGAAAAAATGTTTGTCGGTATTATGTTTCGTTATGTCAAATAGAATGTGTAATGACTATAAGACAAATATTGGTTATTTGTTTGAAAGGACAACTTTGATAAAGGGGTAATGGCATGTAATGACCAATTTTAGAATATGTCACGATATGTTCGTTTATCTTCTTCGTATCTTCTTCCGTGAACTAAAGATAAATGGTGTTAAAAATCTCTTTACTACGTCCCAAACATTCTTCAGTCTCGCAAAAAATTATAAGCAAATTGAATTTGAAAGAAGATACGAGTAAGAATCTTAAAGAAAAATGTGTCGCTCGTGCTGATTTGGTTCCATATGATTGCGCCAGGTGGCAGCACTGAACAGCACGCGATGTTCGGTAAAAAGTTTGTTTCATTTTCTTCGCGTCTTTCATTTCCCATGATATCAAACTGATTTTACACATTTTTAGTAACACTAAGTATTCTTTTCTGTCGCGACAGTTGTTATCGACTAATTCTGTATCAGTTACACAAACTAAAATAGACTAACGTTGAAGAAGAAAACATTTAGTCTGTGCTTCCCCTTAATCTCATCGAATCAAACTTATACCCTCCAATTTTTGTATTTTTTCCAAAGATCGAATGGGATCTCACAGGCTCGAGATGTCTCTAACCACGAGGATATTTGGACGAGAACGAATGGTAGAAACGGATACGAAAATTGGCTTCGGTCAAGGAGCGGTGGCAAGTCATTTCGAAATAATAGTGGTAGGCGGGTGTTATGCGAGTTTAAGGTCTCGGCCGGTCCTTGCACGAGGGCGAAGGTGGTGAACGACGGTTTAGGGGTGTAAGACAGGCTGACCTCGGGTCGTGACCCCCATTTATACTCTATTACCACTACATTAGTCTTCATTGCTAGGATTTATGATCCTTATTCGAGTACCAGGTGGACCGAAACTTTGAATTGATTGTTAAACCGAAGATCTGATCAGACGTAGCCTTAACATTTCATTTTTTCCTTCTCGACTTAACTGCGTTTAATCTGGTAATAACATTTTACTTTCGGAAAGGATGATTTTGATTTTTTTTAGGGAAGAACTCTGAAGCGATTGCTGACGACTCAATAAAGGAGATCGATATTACAAATATATATTTGTATCTTGCACGTTCCCTGCAACCAAACTACACCCTCAGCCCCCAGTCCGAAATTTTTAATTACCCTTATCTGAGAGGGTGGCACGCCATCCTGAAATATCCGCCCCTCGCCACCCCCTCTCCTCAGTCCGGAATCACACGCCGATGTAAATTACCAGCAGCAAGCCCGAGACTTTATCTTCTTTATCTGGCAAGTATTTTAGCGGTTATTTTTTCCGGTGCCCGCCACACTTCCGGCCACTCGGTGCGACGATGCAGAAATGGAATTAGCTACCTTAAACGAGAAAATTTTTAATTATACCTTATCGAAAAACCATCTGACCCCTCTCGGTTGACTCTCTCTTGACGCATAACTTAAGAGGCTCGAGTAAATTCGTGCTGTTCATATCTTCGCGAAGTTGTTGCAACCCCTTTTTCTGATCGATGAGGAAAACTCAAGATGCGGCTATAAATCCCGAAATATATACATATATGTATATACGAGGTGTTCTCAATTGATGCTAGAGAAAAGGAGGAGGGTTTAAAATGATTTCTACGACGAGTACTGTGTACATTGAAGGCAACATGGCGAAAAGAACGCGCGGATTTTAATAATTCAACACGTTTGATGGAACGCGAAGAGACAAGGGGACTTATTAGCCCGAGAAAGCGATAAAAAGGAACTTATTACTTATCCAGCCCTCTCCCTCTTATCCTATCCCACTCCCTCTTCCCCCATTATCCACCATCTAGCTTGAGGAATATTCATCGTGATGCTTTTCGAACGAACGTAAGATCGCAGCCTGCAGCGAAAGGGAGTCTGTCAATTTTCGAATATTCGTATTGAAAGCCGGTGAAAAGCAGGACGACATCAAATATACATCAATTTCGGCGGGCCCTCATCGTGTTATTCCGCCAAGTCGTTTATCCATTATCAAATGTAGCAGTCAGCGTGCAACAAAAAGGAAATTCAATTCCGGTCCCATCATTGTCACCGTCTCCCACCCTTCATCGATTCCGCTCTTATTCCTTCCCTACATAATAGAATATCAATATTTTCGTACGAAACATGTTTAACGATGCTTTACATTTTACATCATTAATAAACGATAGTTTAAAGGTATTACTATCGGGTTAAAATATTTTCTTTATCCATCTGAATGAATGCGATCCCTTAATCCGTGCTGGTAAGTAGAGGTGCGTTAAAAATTGATGATCAAACGAATCGTATTCCTTTCTTAACGAGCCAGCAAATTATTAAACACAGACCCCGTCGAACTGTCGATGTTGGGCATAAATAATGAAACAGGTCGTCGAAAAAAGACGAGGGGAAGGGGTGGCAAGGAGGGTGGTTGAACGTTAACTCCGGCGGCAATCCATTGCCATTTAGAAGTTTTAATAACATTACGATATATAGTATGCATATAACGTAGCTCCCCCGAGTAAAAAACAAAAAAGAGGAAAGGAAAAATCGACAAGAGGATGGAGGAGAACTCATTCCGTTCCTAAGTCGTTCCACTTGTTCCTGTCCCTCTCGTTTCCATCGTCACGGTTCTCTCGAACGATTCCTGGCCAAGAAGAAGACGGCGACGGCGACTACGACGACGACGACGACGACGACGAGGAAGAAGAGGAGGAAAGTTTATAAAATATTTAAAAGTACGGAAACATCTCCTATCGCCCAGGGCGATAAATTTCCACTTACATTTTATTTTCGTTTCGTTCGCAACGCTCGACAACGGAGAGTTACGGGAGGCAGGGGGGCGGCTGGGAACCGGGGGAGGGGTGAAAGGGATGAAGAAGAGACAACGGAGACGCCGTAGGGAAAAGCTCAAGACCAGCCCAGCTTTTCTTTCCACGAGATCTGTTAAGAGAGCTGGGGTGTGGTATTTAGGGTACATCGGGTCGGTTGGATTTAATTATGAATGATAAAAATCGCGGAAAAATCACCACCGTTAACTGGAAAAATTACATTCACCTTTCTGCTTATTCAAACGTCCTCACTCGATGCGTTGCAAAATACATCAACGTTATATTTTTATTCACTGATAGAGCTTCCAAGGATTTTCCGAAACTTGTTTGGTATTTTATATTTGGTTGGGTTTAGGATGGAAACATCCGTCTTCGAGGTCTCGATGGATTCGCATCGATTTCCATAGCAAGGTGAACAAGAACATTTTTCCTGGGAGAAGATATACAGGCTATATGTAGACATTTTCCGGTTGACGATGCGGGACCTATTTAACGGACACGAGTCCGGTAATGGGATTCGAACTGGTTACCCATGGGAGCCATTCAGATCCGTTCGCTTCATCTTCTTTCACCGCGTTCCAGGATGTCCCCACGTGGCAACAGATAATGGTAACGCATCAGTCAGCCGCTCCTTGCAGAATTTGAAATTTCCTAACGCCCCGATAAAATGCCCAAACATCCCATAAACCGATAACTTGGCACCCCCTTGTTTCACCCAGTACCCAGTAGTGATTATGCGTGGAGTTGTATTTATAAAAATTACTTTAAATTACTTCTTTCGGTGTAAGATACGAGCCGTACTGTATAAATGTCTTATTTTAGTTTTAGATAACGAGGTTCAGTATTCTATGGAAACGTTATTAATTACGAACAATGTGAATGTAGGATTTACTGAAAGAGAACCACGGTGGTTTTCAGGGACCAACTAATTCCAGTTTCGTGGTCGCCAGAGAAGCGCAAAACAATACGTGCCGTTCAAACGTGAACGACAATCTTGAGTGGTTTTGGTCAGCACTCGGTTTGCGGTTCATTTGTCAGCAATCCGTCTTCTCGTATCAGTCGCCCTTTAAATTGAATCCAAGAACCAAAAACACCGTCCGTGAATTTAATTCTGTCTCGCCCAAGACTTTCGTTGGTCGAATTAATCTGATTTACAACGAAAACCAAGAAAACGTTGAAAATATGTAAAAGAAAATCGATACCTTTGGTGTATTCCCTCTTGAGGGTTGAAAAAAAAAGAAAAAAAATGGAAGCCCGATTCGCCATCGTATACGTTTTTTACCCTCCTCTCGGTTGAACCACCTATAACGCGGGACACGGTCTCGAAGAGAAAAGCGACGCTCGTTAGTTTCGTGAGAAATTAATTATTTGCCCGCCATCGCCACGGCCGCTCGGAGTAATGGTGAAAAATGTCTGGATTGTGCAGGATTACATCGGGAGCCGGGCGCGACCAGGCTTGTGGACGAAGGAAAAGAATAAGAACGAACGTATCGGTGTTGGCTCGTTACACATAAATTGGAAGGAATGACTGAACGCTCTCATTATTCAACGCGAACAATATAGAAAAAGACTTCCGACATCCTGCTTCGCCTCTGACCAACAAAATTCCTCGCCTCCCCTCTTCTATCCAAATGAATTAAATCATGTCGACGTACAAGTGATACCTTATGGCATTCGAATCTTCCAGTTGATTGTACTTTGCTTTCTTTTTGTCCTGGGAGAAAAGTGACTCTGTATAGGTCCGACCAGACAGACGATAATGATACTCGAGTTAAAAGCAAAGAAAAGGGCATCGAACAGGGATACAGTGGAATCGCACAGATGACATTAGCATCCTCTATTAAATGCCGTTTACCCAACTCGTTGGCGCGACAGCCTTTAACCCTCTCGGCACCAGCAAAACCACCAACGTCCAAAGGGTGGTGGACTGGGGTAGTTTGAACCGACCGGTGGTGGTCCGCTCCTCTAAGATCAAGTGCTGTCCAGTGGTGCACTAAAACCAACCCCTCTAACGTTCGTCCAGTCGGCTGGTGTCCAGGAAGGGGTGGACTGATAAACCAACCACTCCCGTCCCTCTTGACCGGATAAATTCTTGCGGTCGGTCACTGAAGCACAGTGGCTCTCACTGTTCGACCTGGTTTCTAACAGCGAACCACGACCGTTGACAATCCATCCTTCACGGTGAAGGTGAGAAATAAACATATCCAAAAGATGAGTACACCTCCTCTTTGGAGAAGGACGAAACAGTGAAGGACGCATTTAAATAACTTTGAAAGAACACAATTGAGATGGAAACAGAGGTTGTCATACACACGAGATGAAGGCACGCGGAGTAAAAATGGCCCAACTATTTTTCCTATAACTTTACAGTCCTCGTATGCCAAAAATTCGAGAGAAACAGCCCGGAAGAAAGTTCGGACGCCTATGGATCCCTAGCTTTGTTCCAAGAGGACGCCAGAGGTGTAGAATCTCCTCTATCCAATTACCATGATCTTCGGTCAACGGACATCCGGTAGCAATGCTCTCGACTTTCCCCACGTATCCTCTTAAGCTAACCCCGCCGCGCCGCTATCCGCTCAACTCGTTCGATCTTCTTCCCTCTTTTGGCGTCGCGTCGGGCGAATTTTCTTCAACTTGACCCAATACTCGTCAGCTTCGGTTATGTTGCCCATGGGGTGGCGAACAACGTGGCCAACTTACGCTGACGAGAAAGAGTCACGCGAACACCATCGTCGCTTTTCTCTCTGTCACGATGTCGTCTTCACGAAAGTGGCTCGACTAGCAGGTGGATCGTGTTCAGACTGCATTTCGGCAAATAGGACGTCCCTGGAGGGTTGTCCGATGTCCTGGTGGAAGCTTATGACACGACATGTTAAAGTGATCACGTTTTGAATAAGTGATAAAGACCTTGGCGACACAACGATTAGAAAACCAAGAAAAATTTCGCAACGTACCTATACCCACCGAAATTATTCTAGTTACATCAACGTATGCGCCAGTGAAAAATTGAGAAGTATATTTGCCAGCGAATAGAAACGTCCCGGTGACATTTGCAAAGGTGCTATTAATCCGTCGTATCAAGAACAAGTCGCGTTACACGGTGGTCGATTATTTTAGTGCAAATTGGTGGCTTGATTGTACGTTGGCGTAGGTACTTTTGATTTATTCTAATTGCTATTTCGATAATGGAGGCGGGGTGGTCGGGGCTCTTGCATTCCCATTATCGAACTCGAGAAATACAATTGCATTCCAGTTAAGGCAACGTCCGGCATCCGGGGTTCCCGGCTGGTAATTATTAGTTAATTTGCCGTTAAATCTTCGCTAACCGCTAAATTATTGCCGAAGGAAGAGTTGCCCGTGAGAAAAGGGTAGATCCTAATGCACCTTATTGCTTTCACGGTTCAACGGTTTCTGCTTTTCGTAAAATATCCTAAAGAGGAGAAATTTTAGAGAATATACAAAATAGTACAAAAAAGGAATTGCTACTCTTTCCCCTAATAACGAAGAGAAATCTTCATCGCGTCGTACGTATGTTTTCAATCCAAAATTTATACCCAGCAAAACATCGGACGTCGTGTCGCGTCGCGTCGCGTCGCGTCGCGGGGATTCCTGGCCGACAACACGGAAATAGTTTGGCAGCCAAGAGGGGGGCGACAGGGGTAAAAGCAGAGAACTCGAACGGTCACTTGAATTTGTGTAGTGTGAACGCAGGTCAGACCAGTAAATCCACCCTTTCATGGTCTCTTAGAGAACTCTAGCTCATAGATCGTCCGAACTATCGCGAAACAGCTCACCCCAATCCACCCCCTCCCCCTGAATTACCCTTCAGTGCTTTGGCACCCTCGTAAGGAAGTCAGAATCCACTTGTCTGGACCCTAAGATGCTTCGATCATGCGAATTACTCACTGGTTGGTGATAAACCAGAAGACAGTCAGCTAACACACTAACATCGTAACAGTTTGGTCAAACAAGTTATTTCTTCTCATTCGAGGGAACAAAATTGACGAAAATACTATTGAACAATTAGCTTCGGTAGACGTAACAATTTAAATCGCTTTAACGAATAAACTTGATGCTCGTCAAGCAAAGTTCCCTTTACGTTGAACAATGTGTTACAGTTAAATACCAAACAGAAATAAAGTTGAAGGATTCTGATGTAAAACAGGATTCCAGATTAAGTATTAACAGACACATGTTTAGGCGAGTGTAGCCCATATGAGTGGGAGTTTCCGGTAAGGCGAATTAAGCCCGGGAAAAATAAGCCAGCCACGTACGGACAAAGCTGTGGTAACGTTGTGGAATAAAAGTTGAAATCCGGTCCCGTTTGCGTCACGCTGGAGGAGCTGTGTCCTGGAGACTCTGTAACTCCTGGAATCCCGATTCAAAGTGTGCTCTTTCAGCTCGTAAAAGCTGGCATAAAATCGTCATCTAGCAACGTGGCCTGTTGGTCCAAGTAAAAAAAAAGGGCCGAGCGTCGTCTCTGTGAAACGCGAGTTATGAATACGTTCGATGCGACTACAATGCTTCAACTTGAAAAATATGCCAACTCTGAGAGGTGGGCAAAGGAAGGGGGCGGCAAACGAGCAACGGTTCTTTCGCTTTCGCGAATTAACATAACTTGAAACACGATATGAGCGTAAAAGCTACCTTTGCGCAACGTTGTGCCAAAACGTTCATGAAAGAATTGAAATTTTACGGGCCGGGTGCAAGAAAAAACCTACGAAGGTGGCAATTGATTCAACTTAAAATTATAAATTTTAATGAAAATCCCATGGAGGGAAAAAATGTCACCAGGCAGAGTGAACGAGGGCCATCTAGAAAAGGTTTCACTCTCCTCAGGGATTTCATTTGGTCGAAAATTCGAGTGAAATGGATTGAACGCCTCGTCTTGATAGAATTTTTATTTCAACCCTGTTCACAGGGGGTGGCCGCCGTTAATACAGAAATACGACTATTTCTTAGGGTATTAAGTGCATTCGCGACCTTTAAGATTAATAACAATAATAGTATAGAAGGCGGTAAGGGCGTCGGCGAAGGGGGATCGTAAGTCGGTTGCGGGTAAGAGTTGATAGGAGGCGGGGTGGTGAGTTTTGAAGCCAGATACAAATTACAGCTCATTTTTATGCCATTTTAATATTGCCACGCGTCATTAAATATCCCCTTGCTCTGCCACCCCTCTCCTCTTGGACGACGTCGTTTTCCCGTGCGCCTATTTTCCTTCCCAAGGAATGAAATATCTGTACGCACCCATTAGCGACCCGAAGACGGAAGCCTATAGAACTCCACGAATCGCCTGGAAGAAACGTTGCCACCGTTGAAAAATCGACGCTCCGGTGATCAACCACGAACGATCATTTGATTCTTTATCCTTCTGACGTTGAGCCAACGCGAATAATAATTAAAGTGGTAGCAATTGTTCTGCTGCGTAAAGCATTCAATAACGTTTTTTCCTTAACGTTTGAAACAAATGAGATTTTTCCGACAAATTCTTCCGGTAGCAAAGGTACGTAGGTTTCAACGAAATAATAGCCATAATTTTGATAGCGCAGCAAAAAGTAAAACTGACGGGGTGGTATCGTTCACAATAAAGCTACATTAGCACCAGTTGAACGATAGTCTTCCACTTCTTCCTCGAAATCCTTCCGCGCGAAAGGCGCCGAGGATAAAAATACCATTTGAATATTTGGCGTACATCCTAAGCATCATTTATAACGCGTGACAATAAAGTCTCCGACTGGTAGTAATCTTTATGGAGCGATACGAAAGGCGTGTACACATACTTCTTCCCTTTTCCTTCCACGAACGCCGCGCCGCGCCGTGCCGGGAAGGCTTTTACGATATGCTAAGCGTCGCCCTTTTCAAGAAATTCGAATCTTTATCGCCCCTGGCGGCCATTCTCTACCCCCTTACACGTCGAATTAACGATCTGTGCTAACAAATAGACACAGCTTATACTTACAGCCCCAGATTACTTCAAACTTAATACCGATTGTTCGGTATTCAGGCTTCGATAATGAATCTTTTTTATTAGCCAATTATTGTGCATCGCAAGACCGACGCGACGGTAGTATAATAGCTCTTAGAGTTAGGGGTGTTGGGTAGGATTTTTTAACTCTTGCACTTAATACCGTTTAACATTTGTTACGGAAGGCGTTGACGAGTTATGATTAAGAAGAGACCGGAGCAACCCGTTTGGAAGACGGCGAGATATCAAGGCAGGATCGTTCGTTACCCAAATCTCTCGGGTTTGTTTATGGCGTGGCGCGGTGACGTTAGGAAGAGCGACGAAGGAGAGGGTTGGTTACCCAGACCCTGTGAATTGGCTTTCATTAATCCGCTAACCCTATCTGGCTCGAAGTTGGCAACGGGTCGAACACAGCCCACGCACACATTGTAAATCGTGATACAAGCCGAGTGTATCCGGGTCGGCGCTGATTCTCGGTGAGTCGGCCGAGTGCTGAACTTAAATATTTCAGCGTTGGGCTCGCATTAAAGCAACCAACCCTCCTTACCGAGAAACCAACAGCGTCTATGGCCAACCGACATCCACCGAACCACGAATCAACCGACTTTCGACCGTCCATCACTTGTATCCAGATTCTCTATACTCCTCCCTTCTCCCTCCTCCCTCCTCCCCCCGCCGCGCCACGCCACGCCGTGTAATTGCACGACAGAAACGTGCACACTACGTTTCCTGGACTGGGATACCTAGCGAGTCAGCATAATGACATACCCTGATGTGTAACCGACACTTGACAACTGTCCGCCATCCCACCAAACCAAGGAATACTTCTTTATTTATCCGATTCACCTGACAATTTTACGATTAACCCGACAACTCGACTACAGACGGATGAGCTGACTACCAAAGTCGCTATCAAAATTTGAAATGGAACCCTTTTTTGTGGCAAAAGGGAAAATGTTGCTGAAGCGGACACGGATAGGGTGCGTTGAACCCTTCCGAGCATAGAAATTTATATTTTTCGATAGCCGTTACGAATTAACGATCGCGCTCAAGAGGGTGGAAGCACCTTATAGACAGGGGCAGCGAGAAATATCATCGAATAATGAATATTCATGCTGACGAGTCGCAAAGCCATAATCAGAGATGGAAGGGTGTCTGTAACGGTGCTGGCAAAGTTGTTCCGTGGAGGATCGCACCGGCTACCATGTTTCGTACGATGTATCCCCCTTTCGGAATAAATCTATCGCATCAAATCCAATATCCCTTCCTCCAAGATTCTCCGAGTGGGATTTTTACAATTACGTTCAGACATCGTGGATCGGTTTCATTCGGCAATTCGGTTACCGGACATAATTGCGAGCAGAATTTCGTGATTAACCAATGACGAAGCGTTCAACAGCATAATGTCGCTCGCGCGTTGGACCGTCGCGTCGCGTCGCGCGAATTATTCAACTAACTACCCGGTTATAGCGGTAGCGTTGTGCGATTGCGTGACCACAACGACGTTATTCACGTTACGACGCAATGTGCGCGGGAATGTTGATCAATTCGAAAGACTTGGCGGGAAAATATTTCATTTAAAAGTATTCGTCGAATCCGAAAGCGAGTGCACGACCATTCCGTAATCCGAGGACTCGAGTTTCAGCGACTACGGGGGAGGCAAGGTAAAGAGGAAGGAGGGACGTTGGGCTTGGATGGCGCCATTATCTGGCGAGAATTTCAGAAAATATTCCAAGGCAAAAAGTATAGAGCGAGGCGTTTTAATTATCATTAACAAGGCTGGGCGTATAACTCAGAATTACGCGTTTATACGTAATAATACGTATGTACGTTAAGGGGGTGTAGGGTAGGCGGCGTATATATACGCTCACATCCCGGACGGAAATGGCGTGAGGACGCACACGTACGTGTAGGGTACGTAGGTAGAGAACAAAACGGACGGACAGACGAACAGACGGACAGACGGACAGCAAGAGATCTGCAACGCGCTGACTCCAGTGCCAAATGAGATGCGCCAGGTTGGGTTGCGAGGGTGGTACCGCGCACCACGCCGAACGAGCCTTTCCGACTCTGGTATGGGTGGACCAGCCACCGGGGCGAATTCCCACCTTACCAATCCTATTATTAACAATTAGCTCTAAACTACTCTTTGCATATAAAATCATCCTGCACACCTCATAACGCCGGAATGGAAATATACATACTGCATGCTCGTCCGTCGGCCATACCGTGAAAAATATGTCGCGGTACCAGACGCGTTACAGGGATGGGAACGTGGGGTTCGTGATTTTAACGTTTCCCGATACCACGGACCACGGTACGCCCGGCCCTCCTGTTCACTGGCTGATGAAGAACTTGGGGGTGAGTTGGAACGCGTACCATACTCCGAGGGTCTCGCTTTAAAATAAGATGCCGGAAAATCTAGCTTCGATACTTTCGTATTCAACCTATTTCATCCCTATTTTGGAAAGGACCACAATTTTAAAGTCGAGCCTGGGCATTGGTGTTAAGCAGCGAATATAAAAGGGCGGTTCAGACAGCGAAGTGTGGTCGAAGGAAACGAAATGCGAGGGGCTGAAGCCCGGGGACAAAAGTAATGCAATAGCGGAATATGTCACGAATTAAGCGGGGAGAAACTAGGAGTACTCTCCGGCATCGTCGTCGTCGCTTTTATTAGAATTATCTTTGTCACTTTCCCAAGTTTATATTTACTCCTTCTGCGAACCCCTTAAAGCCGCACCCCCTCGTGGCATCCACACCCCTCCGTGCACGATCCATCCTCGACGACCAACTTACCAACCCACCATCTTCTTCGTCGAAGAAGCAGCTACTCGCTTATTATCTTTACGACTGGCGAAGATGGAATTAAACTGAATGTGCAGCCGAAATGTAATAATATTCATTACTATGCTAATGTCCGCGGGTTATGGTTGGCGAAAACTTGTCTCGTATTTTTGTTATCTACCACCGAACAGATCGCTGATAACTGATCACGAATAATTATTAGATTTTTACGAGTTTGGATTAGTCTCGTGCTGGACAGTTTGAAAACAGGAATTCTTATTCCTAGTACTTAAGTTTATTTGAAAGAAAACAACTTAAGCTACGATTGTTCTGTGAAAATTGTATGTAAGACTAATTGAAAGAATGAATTGAAACAAGTAAATATCAAAAGAATGCCAACCCTTTCAGTCAAATTTTCACCCCGAATTAATCCCATAAAATCTAAGTCGATGTTTAAAAAACCACCTCAAGACTATTGTTCTACAAAGCCCGAAGTATTCCTTTGACGATACAAAGGCTTGAAAAGTCTATCGTTGTTAATGATCTCAAATCATTAAATCTTCCAAACAAGCAGCGAACGAAAGAATAACTACTGTAAGGCTTCCTTTAACCAGACACGTGTACACGAATCCATTGTTAGTAACAAAAAAAAGTGGTGACTTTTTGTCTAAAGAACACCACAGAAAGGAACAGACCTGAACCAGGAACGGATCTAAACTTGCAGTGTCGTTTGAAAATCAATCTATACCGGCAAATAATACTGCTTTCGCTGGTATCCCAATTTTATCAAATCCCGGTGTTACTTTTAAAATATCTGTAAGAAATATTAAAAAAATGTATGTGTGTTTCTCATACGATTCGGATCGTTCAAGAGAACGAAAAAAAAAAAAAAGATTTCCGAATCCGTTCCTGAACCAAACCCGAAGAACATTGTTTGTCCCGATGACGATTATTGCGCGAGCGAAAAGAATGAATTGCCAGGGCAAAGTTTTCGGCTTTAATTAAGGAGGTCCCTGTTCGGTGTTTTACAGCGGGAACTTTATAACGTCGGATATTTCTCCGCGGGCGTCATGCACGATGAAAGTAAAGCCGACGGAAGAAGTATTTAATCAAGCGATCACCTCTGCCGGGTCTAAATAAACCAACGCTGAACGATGGGGTCGGAGATTACAGCGTAAGAAGGAAGGTGATAAGACGACACGGTGGGGCCCTTGCCGGAGGTGGAGGGTATCGTTGAAGACAAGACGACTCTAAGAAGGGTTAAATTACTCCGCTCCTCGTTATAACTACAACACGTTTCAACCCCCACTACCGTTCCCACCAACACCCTTTTTACCCCTCTCGTATTCCTCGTAAACTTTCCTGCAATCGCAGACTATATTTCGTGTACGTTTCTTCAGCGACTGATCGTTCGGAAGAAAAGAATTTGCACAACGGTTCACTTCCCACGAGCCCGTATGATTTTCAAATAAAATTAATTTTATTTCTATTTCAAATCATTTTCTTCTTATATTTCCGAAAGACTAAACTCTGGTTACAGCTTCGATTCCATCGGATCCTGTACATACATATGTATATGTATAAACAAGCACCGTCAAGAAAGTACTCGCGTAACTCGTTTGTGCGTGTTTCTAGAAGATGGTAACGCGCGAAGGGTGCGACGACGGAAGAGGGGGCTCGGGGTAGTTCCTCGTGTACACCCGACTCCACCTTATTACAATTAGCTTCCTTATATATCTAATTAGCAAGATTCTTGGCGCGCAGGGTTTCAGTGCCGAGTGAAAGACGGCAGTTGCCACCGGAGCTCTTCGCTCCTGTCTAATATAACTCCACCTTGCCGCTACACTCGAGTCCCCAACACGTAATATCCTTCGCGAATGTATACATGTTTACACATACCACTTCCTATTTCCTCCCAACATCGATACACGAAAAGATTCGCCCGGTTAATCTGTTAACTAGTCGTTTCATCTCGATATCCCTCAACCACACGAATTTCGTTAGACACGGGATCCAAACCACGTTTCAAGTAGGCTAGAAAAAGAAGAAGTAATAAAACAGCCTCGAACCTAGTTGATTGGTGGCAATGAACATGTCCAGAGTCTCCTTCGACAATCTAGCCATAAATTAAGCCAGTCCCTAGCCAGTCCCCCAATATGACAAGGGCCCGAGTTGGGCCCAAAAACAGTGACAACAGATGTCCTTGATAAAGCTCATTTATAGCCAACATCAATGAACCCAACCAAACGAAGGATCGAGCGGACGGAAGAACGGAAAAGGGGGTAGTCATGAGGGGTGGGGGTGTGAGTGTACGTACTTATTATTATTTAGGCGTGCAGCGTGTCCCTTTCGAGCAGGGAATTACATATTCCTAGCAACGACCGAGCCGAGACGTGCACAGACGGACTTTTTATTTCGTCGTTGCCTTTGCCGACCCTCGGTGTCAAAGCGGCCAGTTCCTCCTCAAAGCGTAATTATTTTAGCTACAATTAAAAATGTGCAGACCCTCTGGCAACGTCCGGTGTACGCGTTCGTTCGGTCTCTCAGCCTCGTCCGCATCGATCCTTCTCCGTTCCTCGGCTCGGATGAGTCTTTTCACGTGCTCGCAAATACGCGAATAATTATTCTTTTCCAAGGCAGAAGGAACGTTTTTCCTTTTTCCTCCCCCCCCCCCCTATGGACCGGCCGCGTGTATCGCGAAATTAGAAACCCACGATGTTTTTTCGCGGCTTAATTGGTCGCTGTTCCTTTCCTCTTCGAGTCCGTTCCGACTGCTTTCGTCGAGAACACACGTAAAATTGAATAATTTGCTCGTTCGAGGCTGCAGTCTACGTTTGCCCAGTTACCAACTAATAGGCGTGGCTTTCGTTTCCATTCGAAAATGCTTTTTAATCCGACGAGCAGCAAGTCGTTAACCCTCCTCGATGCTGTAAACTAATCTTATCAAACACCGGGCAATTTTCAGAGAATTGATACGAAATTAGTAGAGAAGCAAGAGTGTATTGAAACGGAATACTGAAAGGTCGCGACGCTTGTCGAAGGGGGTTTCTCCTATCTGGTTTATCTTGGAAATCTGAAGGGGGTGAACAAGGGTGGTGGCAACGCGGACAAAGATACTACAGGCGCGTAATTACTTTTAAGGAGGGCCCTAGCCGCAGAAAAATATGGCCTGGTAGCAAAAACTTTTCCAATTTTAATCCGTCATTCGTAGCAGCATCACCGTAGGGAGAGGGGGAGGGGGGAGGGTGGAAAAAAGCGGTAACTGTCCCCTGGTAACAAGTTGTTGGTCGGGGAAGAGCAAATAAAGGGCGGCGGCGGTGGTGGTCCTCGCAAGAAAGGGCTGCCCCGAAGAAAGATCGAGAAGCGAATCATAAATAAAGGAATTAGCTTTTAATGGATGTTAGCCACTATTAATTGTGGAAAGTTAACCCTTTTCTTCGCCACCGTCCAACCCTTCCGTTCTCTCTGTTCAACGAAAAAGATACTGCTTGTCTTTTGAGCCGGACGGCAAAGGAATCGAGGAGAAGAGGGGTAAAGCTGGACCGTGGTTGGGGTTGGAAAAAGGGCTGAAAAACACGGTACGGCCTTTATTTTACATTTCCACCGACCATTCTTTCTTTGTGCGATAATTAAGTAAGCTAAAGCCAACCGGTAGCCGGCCGTTCATTCAAATTTGCTCCCAGCTACGTTACGGGTCCGGGGATCCTTTGAAAAATTATCTTTTTCGCGCGAACATTTGTTTCTTTTTTACGTTTTGGATCGGTTTCGGTTCATCCGGATAGCGTCGACGACGAAAATCGAACGTTTAGTGCTCGGAATTTTTACTTAAAAAAAGATCAGACCGTGGTAACGTACGAAATTGGTAAAAATTTTTAATTCGGCCGTTTCTGATGCGCGATCATGCGTGTTTCTTCGACTTCAGCTTGCCCGGCTCTCTTCAAGCTTCATTTATCGTGTGCATACACGAAAGGGAACGGGTAGAACGGAAAAGTTTTTCTGACCGCACCGCGTAATCAGGCGCCTTTGAAAAAATATTTCGAGCTTGGACTTTTCCCAGAATTACGCTAAACAGATTCTCCGTTCGTATCCCGGATTAATTATGCGGAGATGGTAACAGTTTTCTCTCTTTTTATCCCTTCCCTGTCGTCTCTCTGTTTCAAAGGTTGATGATCCACCGAGACCCGTATTGCGAAAGGAACGTAACCCGATAGACGACGAAATTTTCACCGAATTTCCACTACCAGCAGGGCTACTTGATATTTCCTCGAATGTTTTCCGAGCGGACGCCATTTGCGAGCAAAAAAAAAAGTACGAATCGTTCTGGGAAACTCTTAACCCGGCTGCAAAAGCAAGTTCCAAAAGCAATTTATACAGATATTCGAATAAAGCTGCTTCTCTGACAAATACAATATTTCGTGTGTCGTTAGTATGGATCTGCATACGTCACATCGTCAGTCGAGGTTACGTTATTGCTTTCTACTTTAGGGTTATCTTTAATCTTTTAGGCCACGAAACATTGTCAAATGTACAGGATAAGAAAACGAGACGACGTTGGCAGCCATGCGGACGGTTCGGCGTAGTATTAGGATTCAAATGACCTCATTACGAGAACAACGATAAAACTAACAAAGATGGAGGCCGCGATGTCGTTGCGAGCACTCGTTTCTGAAGTTAAAATTGAGGGGTGCCTCGACCAAGACACATCGAAGTGGCACAAGAAAGAGGGGGGCTCGCCTTGCAATTTTCATTATTTTTGCTCGAGACTTTTTTTTTACCCTCCTTCCTCCTTCAACCGCTGGGGCATTCGGTATAACCTGGTCGAACTTAGCTCGAACACCTTCCACCTGATCTTTCCCTTGCTTTTCCCGTGAGATTTCAAGGGTCAGGATTACTGTGAAAATATTATTTTTTTCTTCTTTCATGCAGAGTTAATTCGAAATTGCCTTCGCTCTGGGAATAATTTCACCCTGCGTCGATGAGTACTGTTCGAGACGTTTTATCAGCAGCCGATTCTATGATGTTTCAAGTAAAATTACATTGTACACGTAATTTGCGCTCTCCACAATGTGCTGATCCCAACCAGCCCAGTAGTTATTCATCGAGTTCGGCACGATAAAGGTGAAAACGCAACGGGGGATAAGTAAAAATCAGTCGGCATGCTGAAGCCACAAAAGCAAAGGATGCTAACTCGATCGTGCGATGAGAATTAGCCTGGCATGAACGGAATCACCCAGGTCCTGGGCTTTCCACACAGAACCGCGACTGCCCCTGGCGGGTTTTGGAGGATGCGGAAAGGCGTCATCGTCCGTTGAGGTATAATTTACACCCGTACCCCAACCAACATCGTCGACTGAAGAGGACTATGTAGGTACCTACTACTGGTAGGCTGGCATCGCGTACGTAAGCTCCTCAGGGTATGAAGGGTATGACGATCTATGTGTATACGCGTACAGGGTGTCCTACTTTAATCTCCCTGTATCAAACGAAATTTATAGGCTAATAAAAGGGACAGACAGTGTTCAGGTTTGCTTCAATTAGGATCAGTTTGAAAAATTAAGAAAAATTCAAAAAAGAGATATCCTTTGCAGAGATTTTACACGTGAAACGTTGCTCTTTTCGAGATTGTACTTTTTCTCGAAGTAAAATGTCCCGAAGGATCGATTTGTGTAGAAAAAAAAAAAAAAATATGAAGATTGGTTCTGTAACCCTTACACAGTTTGCGAGATATCGAAGGTGGTAATTTCGATCCATTCACCCTGTATGTATAACCGTGTGGTACTCGGGGGCGTAGAAAATTTCATTCCCGCGGTTGGTTTCGTCCCGTGAACGAGTGCATCGTCAGACTGGTGCGTGTACGGGTGGAAATAATGCACGAGTGTGCTGTGAAACGAGTACGAATGCGAGTTACCGGTACCCGGGGTACCAACATACGTGCTTCCACCTCCTCGTACACGGGTTCTTCTGCAACCACCCTGACGGTCGACCCCGTTCCCCACCCCCCTTGATCCACATCCCCTTATTCTCCGCAGGAGCGCACCAAGGCATTTAGAGACCTTTTCCCCGACTCATCAGCTTTGTGCTTTTGCCGCAGCGGCGTCGACGACGGAGGCGGCGGGTCGGCGGAGGTGGCGGAGGCAGCATGTGCCAACGAGTAATAACCGCAGCTTTTGCCCGCCTCAAAAACATGAATTTTCACTTCAACTTCCCGTTAACTGTGCCCTCGCGAACCAGCTAAGTAGAAAGTTAATTTTTTAATTATCCCCGCGATATCACTGGAGGTTAGCCCCGGGCCAATTGGGAACTTGGACCCACGGAAGAAGGTGCGTTATACCACGACCCGCTCCGTGTCGGGTTATGACGATCGTTCCGCTTACTCTCGGCTAATGTCAGCTCGTAAATGCGCTCCTATTAGTCTTTCCAGCATAGGCTTCGGTTAAAAGGAAAGTTTCTTCGCGACATTAGTGCACTTCTCAAATTTGACGAATATCTGATGTCGATTTGCTTTCAACTCCCTTACTTGTATAGGGTACTTTTGCTCCACGTGTGCTCTAGGCGTCTTTTAAGCATCCAATTTATCGTATACTTTGTCTAATAGCTATATCGACACTTGCACTTGGACCATCGTTACGAAACGTTATTCGTACAAAGTAGCAAACGATACTTGCAAGAAAGTAAGGCTATAAGTTAGTTTCAAAGTTCCCTGCCAGAAGGACTTAGATCTAAACGTGTTATAATTTCCCTGAGCCTTTAAACATTTCCCATCGTAGAAATGAAAGAAGGGCATAGACCTGTACGGTAACCATATCGACGAGTCTAGGTAGATCCCGAACGAAATACTTTGTTCTTTCCTTTTCTTCGTCTCGCTTCCGCGGCACAACTTTCATAACTTTATTCATCAAATTTATCACCAGCAAACTTTTTTTTACTCCTCCGGTTGAAATCTACTTTGAAAGGAGGAAGATTTGCCGCCACAAAGGAGACAAAAGAAATTCACTGAGAAACTTGAAGATGATACTGAAACAAGTGTTCCAGCAGCACTTTCAGAGAGGAAGAAACGCTGCAAGCGATGTGTTTACATTGAAACCTGCTGCTTCCAAGATGAATAACTAAAATTAATGCTTATGTTCGGGTCACTTGTAACCCGGACCGTCAAAATAATGACGTATATTAAGAAAATGGTAGGTTGTCAAAAGTAATCAGAATTAAAGCCATTCTTCATTTATACGTCGAGTCGGTAAATAATATTCTTACTCTGTCCCAACCAGCCAGGTGTGTAATTCCCGAGAAAAGTAAATTAGACAACGAGTCGTGCGTGTTCCCGTTTCCCAGCCTCTACGGCGACCATTTTTCAAAGCAGTCATATCCTGTCCGCCCTGTTAAAAAATCAGGAAACATGTGTATCGATATACATCCACGAGTCGACGCGTGAGACACGTTGCTCGTTACACCGGCTACTTTGCCTGGACAAACAACACGGTGTGTTAACACAAAAGAATCACCGGTTTTTCTCGTTTTTTTTCTCTCTCTTTTTCTTTCTTTTATTCCGCGTGACCAGAACTCTGGTACAGTGTTACGTTGACGATCCTGAAACTAGCGAGACGATTTCGCGGGCGAAAAAAGAAAAAGGAAGAAAAAGCGTGGGCAGAGAAGCAAGAGAAGAGGCAGAGAGGGTATATAAGGCCGTTTCGTCAGTCTCGTTGTCACGGTTGTCGCGGAATGAGAACGTACGGCCAGCTCGTATTTTAATTCCGCGGACAGAATCAACCCTGCCCCCCTGGCCTGCGGCTTCACCCCTTTCTTCTTCGCGTCTCCTATGAGCCCTCGCTGTTTGCTGGGCTGTTTCTAACCGAGGCGTCGCGTCGCGACGCTGCCCACGTTGACATTACCCCGCATAATATTTAATAATTATTTTCATTAAAGTCGTAATAAAGTTTAGAATACTTTATTAATTTATAGGCCAGGGGAACACGTTTAAAGGGCGGCTGCTCTTCTACCGTTGCCGCGCGTCTCGCGGCCATTCGTATTAATTATCGTCCGTTCACGGAGCTCGCTTGGATTAAGGAGTTCGCAACCTTTCGCCGAGTTTCTTCGAAGCTTTGCCCATCGCCGATCGGCAAAGTCCCTTAACCGCAATGCGCTATTTTAATTTCGAAGAACATGCATTATCCAATGAAACGAAATTGAAAAACTGACGAAGGAAAAAATATTCTTTCGTCCCGGTTTAACATTCTGGTCAACCGAGCAAAGGTTTAATTAGAAAAAGGAGAAAAGTGAAACTTTAGCCACGTGGCGTCTAGGTTAGGTGGTGATTTATTAACAGGTCGTCACGCGCAAAGGGACCACGGATGAAAAGTTAATTAAGAGGAATTAATTACGGCCACGACTCGATGTAATGTAAATTAATCGCGAGGAACCAGCCGTTAGAATCGTAAACAGGTAGAATAGAAGGCAAGTAGAATGCAACCGTGGGGGCTCGTTGACAGAGGGCGCGGAAGTGCAGTCGGCTCTGCGAAAAGCACAAAAGAAAAGGGAAAATCCTTCAGACACTCCGACGGGATAAAGGGGTTAACGAGATGGAACGAGGAAAAACAACGAAAAAAGGAGAATAAACGTGTCTTCTCAAAGGGTTGAAGGATACAGTTTCCTAATTTTATTTTGGGAAGAGCACTTTTTCTCCGGCTAGTCTTTGAAAAAAAGTACCTACCCACGCGAGAGTGGTACTGGAAACAAAACGGCAAGATTCAACCCCGCTTCTGGCGTGTCTGCACCACCCTCAACCCCTATATTTATTATGTTAGACTTACCCGTGGCCCGACCAGTCCGGTCCGGTCCAGTCTTCCTTATGCCTGAATTGAAAATCTTTCTCCGCCAGACGAGAGGATGTATGGCTCGGTTGTAAGTAAATCGCGTTATCCCGGGTCCAGTCCATCTCCGTGCTCTGAAAGAAATTAAAATAAATACATATCTTAATTAAGCCCTGGCTACCCTCGTCTACCGGGTGACTGAAAACCGAAACCGCTTGCACGGATATTTTCAAAGATGAAAATGTACTTCCGTCTCTCGTTTCGCGTAATGCAATTTTTTTCTTGCCTCTGCGAAACCCGCGCAAATTTTCCACCCAGGAATGTCGTAACAGTGATACATAATTTATCAGACTTGATAAATTTTATGTTAGGTTCAGAGTAACGGAGATATGCTTTGTGCAATTGTAATGATAAAAGACACACGTTCGAATGTAGCGCGGCGCAAATATCATTAGGTTTTTGCATTTTTTATCAAATTATTACCAAAGTGACGATGATAATTATTAGAGAGGTCTCGTCGAACAATAGTTTATTTGAAATAGTAACAATAAATAGGATGCAAATAGAAAATGGACGTCGAAGCAGATGTCTCTGCTACCTTTCACTCGGTGTCGAACAATACTGTCTCACGGTATCTATGAAAGATTCATCGCCCTTTCTTAGTGTCCCTTGCTGCTCGGTTGGAAAACCACGAAAGCATCATGCACCGTTGATGGTCCACAGTCGTCGTACGCGAGGCGAGTATACGCGTTTTCACAATTCGAAAGGCGAACTGCGTCAAAAAAGAAAGAAAAAAAAAAAAGAAAACAAGAAAAAAGAAAAGGGATAATACTGAATGGCTGGCATTTAACATTTAACGTTTAGAGTTCAGACGGGGTCCAGGCGAGCATTGAAAGCGGCCTGCGCGCGATACACGTCGCATTAACCCTAAATGCATTTTATGCACCAGCTCTTCGCGACTCCTGGCTTCCTCGTTCGAGAAAGAATGAACCGCCGCGCCGTGCCGCGCCGCTTCAAGAGGAGACCAAAGGGGAACTCGCTGCCGTTCCTCGGGACCTATCTTTCAGGTGATTATCACATAAATCGTGAAAGAAGCGGCTAGAGGCTCCACACGCTCGAGAAAGTCACACAAGGAACAGGGAGCTTCCCAAGGTCTGTTTGAGCTCTCATAATTAAACGGTAAACGCCGCGCCGCGCCACTTCCCTGTTGTCGATTCGACTCAAAACACAACAGAAAATTCGTTTTCAGCCACCGACGCGACGGTAAGTTAAATGTAAGTTGAGGAACAATTTCTGGATGTAGAACAAAATTTCTATGCTCGCCAGTCTCGAATTCTTATGAAAATTTTCATCGACAATCATCGTTTAATTTTTCACACGTCACGGAATTAAATGTTAACCTGGTTACGGGGATAAAATTAACCGCGAATTAACTAATCAGATGTTTTTTTTTTCTTTTTTAACGAGACTTCATTTTCATTCGATGAGAGGGAAGGCTATACCGAGACACTATACGCTTCGAAGTTTTGTGGTTGCACGATACAGCGACGTTAGTTCGCTTATAATAAGGTGTCGTCTTATCTAATGGGGTCGGCAATGTGGGCTTGGAAGAGTGTATCGCCGTGTATAATGGTAATTACGCGTTATTAACAAGCCTCGGTGGTGTCGAGGGGTGGCGATGGTTGCCTCTTGTCTAATTAACTGAGTTTACCGCGACACATGCCCCCGTATCACAGCATCTTCCACCGTTCAACCGGTGACTCAAGATTTACGCTACTTGGCAAACACTCAACCTCGTCACAACTTTTCTTATCAACCGATCGATACAATTTGACAAAGTATCAAATCTTTCAGAAGCGTCAATATTCTTAATTATTGAAAAGAAAATGCACCCAACGCTCGACCAGTTATAAAATATAAAACATTGAAAACAAGCTGCTCCCTTCGTTGAAAAGTGGTAGGAATGCAATAAGAGGAAGATATATTTCGCTCGTGACACGTGACCGCTCTCGTGAAAACGTGGCTTCGTTACCGGGGCAATTCGAAGAATGCTGATAAATCAGGCAAAGGCTGAGGAGAAAGAAGAAAGAAACGGGGAACAAAGACAGAGACGTCAAAAGTAAGGTTAGGATCGTCCCCCGGGTGCCAAGTCCCTCCAAGCCCGAAACGGGCTGCAGCCAGGGGTTGATCCGCAACCCTGGTTGCGGACTTTCCCCGACTCATTAAGTACGATGCCCTTATCCTTCGGAAAAAAACCGAAAGGGGGGGGGGAGGGGGGCAGATGGTGGGGGTGGACGGAAAGAAGGGGCCGATACCTACGTGTATGCAGATCCGTATGATATTTTTAAAGCATCGATACCACCTACACTCCGACGTTTCGTTACGGCGTGGGGTGTATATTGCGTTACTTTCGATTCACAATGGCTTCTACCACCCCTAGTTGATACTTCGAAAAGGGGGAGCAATGAATCACCGAAACATTGCATGGAATCGATAACAACCCCGACATCGTCTTCGATGTGGCAACGATTATTGCACGCAATCGAGATAAAGGAAAAGGAAAAACGAGGGAATTCAAAGACTGTTTCTGGATGTAACTTTATACCACCCTCTCCGCTGGTCTTCGGCTGAATTGACAACCCTCGATATGATAATTTTTGCAGAATTTCTGGAACCGCGGAAATAAGAGGGAATTTTTAAAAGCTTCAAAACATCGCGGTGGTACGCGTACGAAGGATTGATATCCTTTCGACACAAAGGCTTTGAGACGTCGCATCAGCCCAAGAGGCAAGTGGCAGCCATGTTTCGAAGTCCCCAAAGCCGTGCATCAAACATATTCAAATACGCAATAACACATTATGATTTATTTACCGATACTTTATACGAGCTCGCGAGTGTGCGACGCCGCGCGCCGTGCTTCATGGCTTGTATGAATATTAACGAGCAACCGGCACACACCTACCTATCCGATCTCTCTCCCTATGTGTCTCCCTGTCTCTCCCTCAACTGTGTAGCAACCCTCCTTGGACAAAGTGCGTGCGTGCGTGCGTGCGTGCATGCAAATATACATCGAGTTAAGTGTATTGCAACCGTTGGAAATCCAGCAACGTGTATCTTCTATACGTTTGCCGGGAATCTGCGGGCAGACCGCAGCCTCCTGAGCCGCAGCCAATATTGGAAGTATCTAATATGCTTTTGTAGTCTCTCCGCTCTACCATGACTTCTGGGGGACGGGATTTCCGTTTCTGGAAACACGTTCCATCTAAATACCAACGGTACAATGGCGAATCCCATACTCCTCGATTTTCTAATCGGAATTATACAGCTATTGCAGATATGATACTTGCGGGCTACATACTCAACATTGCAACGGGTTCGAATTAAGATATTCTTTTCGATCTGTTTCAACTACAAGCCAAACTGTATCTCTGAATCGGATAATCTTGAAAAGAAAGAACGGGTTTAGCAGAATTCCAAATTTCTTCGAATTGGCAGTATACGGTTTGTCGCGAGCGAATGAATCGACGGGAGGGATGAACAATTCAGCGAAGATAGGAGAAGGGTTGATCATCCGTAGCCAGATCATCGGAATTCTCCTCGACGCAACGGCACGTCGCTTTTCCGTGCAATTGCCTCCTAATTATCGCCGTCAACTAATAACTCGCATTAATTTCGGCCGATTTAGTGGCTGTGGCGCGTGCGCATTTACGAATCCACCCTCTCTCCCCGATCCGGTCTCCTCGGCGAGCGTCGAAGTTTAAATTGAATTGGGTTGGCATGGCACGGCGTTAGTTCGCGAAACTATACCCCATATCCATAGATATAGAGAGCATAGCGCGCGTGTAGCTTGTTCGGGGAGGGAGGGGGGTCACAAGCGGCATCGTATCCGAACACCATTGACTGTAGAATAGTGCTTTCTGTTTATGGGACAAGTAACGCCGTGGAGATACAGTTCGGTCGGGCAACGAAGCACGGGAACGTGCACCTAATGCTTAGCCACCCTACCGAATGCTCTCTTCTTCGACACCCACTTCTCAACCTGCTACGACTTCGGTTCTTGTCTAGACCCCCGTGGCCCCGTTGGGTTAGGTTGGACGTCGAACGACCACGAGCATCCAAGTGGACCAAAGAGGGTTTGCTCGTTCCTGTTGGCTGAGACGAAAGTGAAATCGAGGGAGGAATACAGGAAAAGGGACAAACAGAGACACAGAGGGTATCGAAGCCGTCGGAGAAGGTATCGTTGGGTTGTTCCTTATCGGGAATAGTATAGTGTGTTGGTCAGGTCGTTAGCAAGTTGTCGAGATTAAATGCCTTCCAGCGTATTAGAAGCTGCACTAGCTTAATTAGCCCCCCACGACTCGTCGCGGCATCGATCTCCACCAAGGATCCCATGCCACCCATCGGGCACGTCGTTGGACCCTGACTCTCCTTAGGCTACCGACACGACACACTCGATATCTGCACGGAAGCGTATTATCTGTTTGCCGTTTAAGCGATAACCGATACTTCGGACGATTATGGGGAATTCAGTTAGAACTGATGCTTAGGATACGTTAGGTGGCTTCTTCGACGTAGCCAGAGGTGTGTTGCGCAAAGTAGAAAAGACTGGAACGCCCACGTAACGGATCGAGGGTTCGAAAAATAGCCAGACGCAAACATAACCCCGGTCGAATTGGTTCCTTTGGCACGAAATTTCTTCCATATCTTTCGCGTAGGCTTGTTACCGGCTAAATGAGTAAACCAGCTAAAACCACCTCGATGCGGGCAAGAAGGCACCCTCTGGACGGTTGCTTAGCAACGTATACGAGCCTTCGCACATGATATCAGTAGGACGAGAAAAGCTTCTCGTACGAATGGTTTGATTCCGCCAAACGGTCTGATCTCGACGCATCGATCCAACAGCATGCAGATTTCTTCGTATCCTACGATTTACGCGTTACCTAACCCTCCGCGAATCTTACTACCAAGATAGGGAACAAACATTTTTATCGCGTTCGGCGTAACGGTGGCATAAATGGCTGCTATAGACGAAGTAGATTGTGTCCACGTGTTCGTAAAAGGAAAATGAATCGTTCTACCGATAAACACGAATGCGATAAGTATTGTTCGATCCATCGTTCCCGTTCAATGGTTTTCAGAAGTTAACGAATTGAAAAATTAAGCTCCTATTCAACCATCCCTCGATGGAAATTCGGTTAAACTTTCCAACCGAGGAGAAAATGCAAAGTCGCAGTATCGTGAATTTACTATTCTCCCAGCTCTGTGTTGACGAAATTCAATAGCAAACTTTTCCATTTTTTCCCACCCCTTCGTCGGATTGCACCATTTTCTGATGCTTTTGTATTGAAAATTCGAGAGGAAGAAGCTCGAGAGCCTGATTCGGGAATGGAGGACACGTGCGTGGTCGAACGAGCGTAGTAAACAAGCGATATAAACCGACCGCGCTATCCAATATTGAGATTGCTGTCTTTTGGAATATGCTAATGCGATAATACATACAAATGTCCCTATAAACTATAGAATTTTCATAAAGGACATGCAAATGCCGTGGTATCGAGTCGGTTTGCACGCTCGCGTTGGGGTTGTTGGCCCTTGAAAAAGATTGATACCTCGTACCGTCGAGCAATCAAACGACCCATAGCTTGATTCCTAGCCTACATATACATATGTACACGGGGTGAATCAATAATCAAATATCTTGCTTATTCTTCACAATAGGCAAAAATAACTTGAAACATAGTACAAGATGATGAATGGGGCAAGATAACAGTTGTTATACGATCAAATCGTTATGAAAGAACGCGTCGCGTCGGTGCAAAATCTAAATATATCGATGGTCCCTGGAGGCGTTTGGGTCTCATTAGCGGAACGAATGGTTTGTGCGAGGATTCTGAAAAAAAAGGGGAAAAAAGGAGAAAAGACCACCGATTCCGATAGAGTATAAAGCGAAAAAAATCCTTTGGTAATAGAATTACTCGACCCGGGCCGGTCGTAAACGTATTCCCAGGGCCGATAGCCATTTTTCTCGGTCAAGGGGCGAATTGGCTAAACCGCACGCGTTTATCCGAAGACAGATAGTGGAAAACAACAGCACCCTATGTTGTCCACTTTCTCTTGCATTTCCTGCTTCGTTCTCGATCGTTTAATTAACCAAATCAACCTCTTTAATCCGATGCTTCGTTCAATACACGATGTTACCTCTAGAAATAATAATCTACCAAATTATAAGTTGCCTTGATAGTTGATGAAAATAAGGTGTATCTGCACGAGACAACAACGAACATCCTTGGATCTTGAATTTCATATTCTTTTGGTTGCATCCATCAAGGTTCGCGCAACGACGGTGCCTATACGCGTGACACTGTAGTGTCCTGCCATCGCATCGGTTGGGCAGGTAAGAACGATATATTTTCGAAGATTGTTTTCTCTCGTCAGGTAGCCACATACGTCACAGGAAATCCCAGGAGGAAGGCTGGACGGGCAGCACGAATATACAGGATATAGATCACAACTCGCGAAGCGGCGGCCAAGTCCCACGACGGAACGTGGCGAATCAACTTCCGTCATTGCCCGCCATCCCAGCCCTAATGCCTAGCATTTCTCTTCGGTCTCTGAACGACCTATGGATGGTACAAAGCGGACCGAATCAAACGCGAACAGATACGTGTCTATGTATACGTAACTGTGTCCAAAACTTTCAATCATTTCTTTTTTCCGGAACTCGAGGACACTTGCATCACTCGCCAAAATGCAAAAAAAAAACATTCATAGGATCTTAATCGAAATTGTCCGGACAAAGTTAGCCAAATAATTTGATAATTCGAAATCGGTAACAACGAAAGTGCCGTAGGAAACAAAGTGGAGGCGTTTCGTTTGAATTGAACGCGGCATAAATCGAATCACGGCAAATTGACCTTAATCGCGTCGCTTTTATAAAACCTACATTCGCACTTCGTCATGTTCATTCGCTTCGAATGGCGCGCATCATCTCTTTCAGCTAGGTGTTACGCTTCGAACGTAGCAACGAATTGAAGTGGCGCTTTCCGGGGCAAATGGTACGTAGGATAATTTATCGGAGTATCGGGAAACGACAGAGAGCGGATCCATATTCCAATTAAAGCTCATCCTGCCGGAACGTTGCGCTGGATATTACTTCTCTGACTGCTGCTAGTACTCCTCCCTCCATGCTTTCCGTTCCACCCACTTTCATCCCTCCGATTTCTCCATCCTTTACCCGCCAAACCTGCTCTTTTCCTCTGTCACTCTTAATTCCTCTCGTTCTCCCTTCAACACCGACGATCCCATCCTCCTTCGAAAACCTGGCCTCGCTCATCCTTTCGCCACCGCTTCCATGCTGCCTTCTCGTTATTCTCCTTTTTTCCCTTTTTTTGTTCATTCTCTCTCTTTTTTTTGCCCGCGCGCGCCCGTTTTGCTTTCCAGTCCATTTCGCGTTGTAAACTCGAACTTTATGGCCGCGAGTTCATATACATATACGTGCCTATACATCCAGAGACGAGCCCTGAACTTTGACTGCTATCGGCGCGAATCGTTAGCCAACCTCTCGCGACAGAACGGTGGGGATGAGTCGAAATTGGCGTCGCGCAGTCACGAATTCTTTAACGTCGTAATAATTTGGAATTATTTTAATCAATCAGGAGCTACGTTCGGTTAACCAGGCGATTTGGGAGAAGCGAATTTCGAAATCGAAATGGCAGCAACGGTGTCCTCGGTAAAAGGCAAAGACACGGACGCGGTTGATTTAGGATTCGTGTATAACCGCGATCGAGCAAGACCGACCGCCTCGTTGAATGGAATACTAATCAAAGATACACAAATTCCGTTGGCTAATACTTCAAATCCCCGTTAGCCGGGATGCTGAAATTAAATTATTGGATTAGAATGCCGACGACGCCGACCCTCTTGCTCTCTGTTCGCGTTGACGTTATATCCACTCCCTAACTGCAAAAGCCGTTCGGCTTTACTTACCGAACACCCCTTTGATCTCAACTTCTTGCCCCTTAATCGTTCTGATTTGCCCACCGGGTCAACCTGGCCCTGTGCCTTCCCAAGACTGTCATTGTTTTCGGACACAAGTCTCGACAAACAAAAGCACGCTTATAGCGTGTATGACCAATTTGTTAGAATTAAAGACACTCTCGATCGTTGAAGGGGCAATAATAGCGCGTTGCAACATCGGAAGAGGAGACGCTACATTGCAGTGATGCGCGGAAAAAGGGCAAATTTCCTCCCCCCCGAAAAAAAGAGTGCCTCGGGGGCAACGAGACGAGGACCGTCGCTTGAGTGCGTCTTCCCGGACCGTCGCTAATGGCGTCGTTATTTTAAAATACCACGATCGTATTTCCCCGTGGCCCACCAAGAATATGCCACAGCGAATCGAACTTAATCTACGCGAAGCGTTTTGTCTCTCCCCCGCGAAGCTTTTGCTCGCTCGTCCTCGAAACCGTCCCCGATACTCTAAATCATGTAAGGATTACGATGGCTAAAGCAAGGAATCAAGGGGCGAGGGCGTGGGCGGGGGTGGAGGAAGACGATCCACGCCCGGCCAACTCGCATTTTGGAAACATTTAAATTCTTATACGCGAATAAATAGCAAGAATTTTACGCGCGATAAAATATAGATTTCCTACGGGGCCTGGCAGCAACAACGCCTCGCCTCTGGAAGGGTGGAAGGACCGCGGTCATAAAATCATTGATATGAAAATATAGCCTTTTCATCCGGCGCACCCCTTCTTCCTCCGTGACGAAATCGTCCAGACCAGAAGAGGGATGGGAAATCGAAAGACCTTTTGTTCGACTCCCAATCGTTCCTTACAGCCTTCTATGAAATCGTTGCATATTCGAAAT
Organism: Stelis phaeoptera; assembly: GCA_943735885.1. Classification (NCBI taxonomy): domain Eukaryota; kingdom Metazoa; phylum Arthropoda; class Insecta; order Hymenoptera; family Megachilidae; genus Stelis; species Stelis phaeoptera. The sequence goes on from OX030946.1 coordinate 4,644,707, forward strand.
GATCGTACAATAGCACAGATATTCCGAAGACAAAATTGGCTGATTGACCATTACGAGTCGTATATCTATAATAGATAAACGTTGAAAATCTCACCCACAAAGATTCCCTTGAACCCTTTCGCTGGCAAACAGTTCACATCGAACAAAGATTGAACAGTGAGAGTGTATCCAGTGCGAGTCTCGCGATTCGGCAACGCCTGCGGCAGGAATTATATCGGTGAGTCGGGTTCCTTGTATAAATCATACATATTCAGGCGCCGACAACATTTCCTCGAATAGCTACCAGTGATCCGTCTAATTTATAGTTTAACTTATCTAAATGCGTGCAGCGTCTGGTTGAGGAGAGAGGTTGGAGCGAGCGGCTGTCTTATTGTTAGTCGGTTCGGTTGCTGTCGGTATGCCCCCGTAAACGATATCAATGCGCATTGACGACAAATTCCAAACGTGCGGTAAAATGTTGATTCTTGGTGAAACTGTTTTTATCCACGCTCGATAAAGATTTTTTATGCAAATGCTTGGCTGTGCAACGTTTAACCCTTCGACTGTTTAGTATTCCGTGTTCGATTTGCCGACAGTTCCCACAGGAAAAGCCGGTGAATTTTTTTACCAGTGAAAAGCAGGAGTAGGAGCAGGAGCAGGAACAGGAGGAACTCCGTCAACGGGATTAACAGCGATCCCGTAGTCGATAAATCATTGCCGCCTCGCGGACACCCGCGACTGCGAGAGGCGGAAGAATTCCGATAATCGGATGAACGTGACCGGAACACTTGTTGAGTCGAGAGATATAAATTCAACGTTCGCATTGGCAAACAATTATTTCAACGATCTGCTCTGTGTTTGTTCGTCCACTTTTTCCTGTACCGCGTTGGAATTCATGAAAAATAGGGACTATCTTGTCCACCGTGCCATCTCCAATTCACTGACATTCCTAATTCCACGATTCCCGTTTATTATTATTGGCTCGGGAAGACTCTGGACGACGCGACGTTCGACCATTTTACACCTAAGTTTTGTCACCAACGAAAGTGTAAGAGTTAAAAAAAACAATACGCTTGTTTAACATCAAAATCGTTAAGACAGCCAGTCGCTTCGAAGCTGCGAAATCAAATGAACTCGACGTTAACATCTTAATATTTTCCATTTGGTGTTGATAATGGTTAGGCAGACGGCGCGCGGTGCGGTGGATGGAGGGGGCGTAAAACCAGTGGCCTGTTTTACAAGAAACGGGGATGACGAATCGTTTCGTGGGGGATCGGAGAGGGTTTCATCCTTTGATATATCGACGCAAAGCGGTGAGCGATTCCCACGAAGGATACCGCGAGCCAATCTTTCGGAAACCAGCCCCGAGACCAAAGGAGCGTGATATTTATAGGGCGGATTTAAAGTATAAAGTTCCAACCGACGCGACGGGGGTAGGTGGAAGGACCCGCGGCTAGTCCGATGTTCCTATATTCTGGAAGATCGCGAATCCGGTCACAATTCTGAATTCCGATCGTGTCGCTGCTTCGTGTCTCGAAATTCAACGTCCATCAGAAACAATGGTGTATTCATGCGACACCAAACGACTCTGAAACTGCACCTGTTCAACCAGGTATGCAATATCCGACTTTAACTCAAATTATTCTTGATACACAATTCTGTTTATCCAAATTTGGCACTTTGACGCTACACGAAATGCAAGAAAGCGTCCAAACGACGACGGAAGCGATGGAGAAAGTTTTCTCGTAAAAGGTTTCGAAGGTAAATCAGATTGTCGTCTGCCTTTGTGTTTGGTTCCAAAGCCAGCGAATCTACCCTTGGAACAGTCGCGGACGTGTCGATTCTGCAAACCGGTCACGTGCGATTTCTTCGAACTTTGCTTTTAGTTATAGTTCCTCCATTTCCGGCTGGTACCACTCACCTGTCCTTGGAACCACCGCCCTTTAACGGCGACGCGGTTGTAAAAAGAAACGAACGATTTCGAAAGTGTCGAACGGAAAAGAAACGAGAGAGGGAGTGTATGTGATAAAATGAGCGTTTATTGCGGAGGGATGGAAGACACGCGTAGGGGAGGAACGAATGAAAAGTTGTCACATTTGTTTCGTGACGATAAAGGGCGCCAACTAAATCTGAAGCCCCCGCAGCGTAGAAAGTTGTTTACAAAATATTCTAGATAGGACGAGATAAAAAAAACACGCTCGACGGGGAGGGTTCGTCGGGAAGAGGAATCTATTCCGATCGTGAAAGCTCAGCGAGACAAACATCAGCATGTACGAAGAAAGGGAGGAGGAACCGTATCGTCAGGCCTGGACAGTGTAGAGATCCAGGGTAAAGTACGGAGTACAGTATACTAATTGTAAGATTGAATATTAAACGATGTCGTAATTTCGAAAAGACGACGGAGGGTTGGGAAGCAGAGAGAAGGCAGGAAAAACTAACTCCATGATCAGAGGGAAAACTTTGAAATCAAATATCGAGACGCGCGGAGAGCTCGTCGATACGTCGCGTCGGGACAATTTTCAGCGTAAAATCGCGAAAAGAAAGAGCGAGACAAAGTGAAGGGGGAGGATAGGGACGAGGCTCGAAACGGGGTGAAAATCCCATTACAAACTATCCTCGGTTCGGTCGACGTCGTCTCCTTTTGCTGGATCCTCGAACGCGAGATCTTTGCATGAATATGTAAATCCTTATTTTCGGATCGAGTGCACTCGAAACCGAAAACCGACCTGGAGAGGAAACCGTTCCACCTCGACGTCCGCTTTTGCCATGGAATTGATTTATTAGCTCACTCGACTTATCCTCGCCGAGGCGAGGGTTCGCGCATTCCATCCCTTTTCTCGGAGAAAAAAAGGTACGGAACAGAGGTGTATCGAGTGCTCTCGATCAAATTTCGTGAACGAAGGACATTCGTTGGCTAACTTTGTTCAAAATAATATCAATTCGAATTTCGCAAGGCGACAGGTGAAAAATCAGTCAAAGTCAGTCGAAATCAGTGGACAGAAGAAGCAGAAGGGTTGTCAAAGGCGAAAGGGTGTCGGTAAGAGAGGGGGGTGAAGGAACTGACAGAGTAAGAGAATCAGTTGTTTCGACCCTTCGTCTTTCTCTCTGCTGCTCGACAGTGGCGTCATCCCGTCGTCCCCTACCCTTTGATCCCCCCAATAATCAATATATTCTAACATAACTCTAATGGCTACCCCATTTGAATACAACCGAATCCACCCCACGGCTCTTTGCATCTCGCGGAGCTCCGACAATACCAATCATCCGAAATATTCCCTTTCTCTCTCTGTCATTCTTCTGCTCGTGTTGTCTGCCTGGCTCTCGCTCTGTGTCCTGGGTATTAAAACTTTCGAGAATGAGACGCCCCTGGGTATCCATCGTCGACCAACCCCTCTGCCCCCTTAGAAAATTTCTGATATCGATGTCCGGTCGTGCGCGTGTCTTTGATTTTGAACAACATCCAAGGAATCGAGAAAAAGACGCGAAGCAAAGATTTTCAGCAACTCGTGCATGCACGATCGTTTGGTGTCATAAATGTCAGAGGAACGCAGGGCGCAAACCCCTCGTCGGGAGGTGGATGAAAATTACAAAGACAGAAATATAGCAAACGAGCAAATAATTTTGCCCCGGTCTAATTAGTTCAACGTAACAAACGTACACAGAGAGGAGGCGAAGGCTCGTTGTTATTTATGCATCCGAATCGTCGCGGAGCTACATCGTAAACAGTCGGAGAACCGCTGGAAAATATTATCCGCGAATATGCGTCGGTTTCCCCAAGAACAAAGGCATGAAAGGAAAACGCGCCACGGTAAAAAGGTGGCAGCGAGGTAGGGGGAGTGGGGACAGGGTTGGCGTGCATTTCAAAGATACGCGAAAAGAGCGTTCGAGTAGGAGGCGATTCGGGCACGACACTGGAAAGTCGAGAAAATATTCGCGCGAACAAACGCGCCGGGAATTATCGAGCATTAGTCGATGGCTGCTTTTGCCGCGCTCGAGCACCGTTGGAAGGGGGTTAGAGGGATAGGGTGGTATATACGGCGAAGGGATAAAAGGGAGCAGAGAAGTACAATCGATGAAAGGGTTGGACGTCAAACCCCTTCGTGTCGCGATCTTCTCCACCCTCAGTCGGTCTGCCGCCGCCACCGTACCGCGACTCAAACCCACCAGCTCACCACCCGCACCCCCCCCCCCTTCCCTGCACCCCTTTTCAGCCTCCGCTCCCTTCCACCAGCCTGTATAACCACCTTCCACCACCATACCACCCAACCATCCTTATCCTCATAGCTGTAACTCACCGCCACACGGTAGCGCCCTTGCCGCGTACACATTTACATAAATTATTGATCCCTAAAACACACCGCCGCCAATGCCATTGCCACTGCGGCGACCAAACCTTAAGGAGAACCCAACCGTGCCACTGTCTCCTATCACCGATCGTTATCCTACCTTTGAATCCTTACCATTCGATCCGCATCCCTCAACCAGATTCCCTTTTCCGTTTCAAACGGTCCCATTCCTTTTGCCACCGATTAGAATTATCCGTTGGAAAATTTGTCGATTTCGATATCGTATGATTCTTTCTGTCAGATAACAATTACTCTGGCAAACGATTGCTGTCACCTAATACTTTAATTACGATATTTTCCCCGTCGAGACGGGACGGGGGTGCATTCAGGACACTCTGTAAGGGAGCGTGATGCGCGACGAAAACGGTGCTGCTACGTCATTAAGCTACGCATTGTTCGCAGAGGGCTGATTGTCTTGGCCGCTCGTTTTAGCCGTAGCTAGAGAGACAATTGTTCAATATTCCCATTGATCTCTGAATCTCCCCACAGTCTCCGCTTCATCAGATGTATATATATATATATATATGTATATATAAGTCTTTTGTCAATATCTCAATTTTAATGATATGAGGCACCAACTAAGCCGTTCCATCTTTCTTTTTTTTTCCCCCGTCACTTTCAATAGAGCAGAGAGCGAAGCAAAACAGCCGAGTGCGGATAGACATAGTTTCATCCTCCGCCATCATCCGTGAAGTGTACAACACGCGTGGAACGACGCGTTTCCGTCGGATCGGCCGGGACGATTAGTGAGAAACAGCGTCGTTACGTCCTTTTCCCGAGTTTTTTCGGAAAAAAGAAGGAAACTGGTGACAAAAGGAGGGGAGGTTTGAAACGGGATCACGAGCAGGCGAGAATCGTGCAGTACTCGCGGGGATTGGGAGGACGACAATGAGTTACGGAGGGCTGCGATTCTTCATAGCCGATGCGAGACTATTATGTCCTCTGCTGGGACACTGTGCGTTTCCTTTTGTTTCTACACTACCGTCGCGTCGCGTCGCGTCGTCTAACGTGCTAACGCGTTCCTCGCGATAAAAAACAAAGAAAACGAGAGGATTAAACGACGTTTCGCTCACCGTCGTTGTATCGTTGTTCCTCAGGGACGATTGAAATGACTCTTTCAAAATGCCAGCAAAAAAAGGAAAAAAAGAGAAGGGAAAGGAAGAAAGAACGCGACAACCAACGTCGCCGACACTTTCACCACTTGGCTTTCGTGAACTTACAATTAGAAATCAAGAGACACCTTGGCGTATCAAGTGCGATCCGCAAACTGGAAATCGCGATTACGCGCGCGGTCAAATACCGACACCAGACCGCACGGTCATAATTAACAGTCATAAATTATCAATCTGAACATCGGTTAGCAGCGTGCGGCCTGGCGCCTGCAGTACACCACGGGACAAAGACAGGGACCCAGATCGAGAAAGAGCGAGCGAGAGGGGCTGGGGGCAGAGGGGTGGATTAGAACGGATGTTGGGATGGGGAGAGAGGTGGTAGTGTGCCGTGCAGAAATGGTAGGGTGAACGAAGGGTGATGGGCGTCGAAGGGCGGCTAGCTGATTGATATAGAGATGCGGTCGCTACACAGGCCAACTGTGCTACTGCTGACTCCGTGACGTACGAATCTGCGAGCACTGCTGGCCGTCACTGATCCCCATCGTTGTTCCACGAGAAAGAAAAGTCTCCTTGACTCGTAATACTAGTCGAATTTTCGATTCGAGAATTGAGAAAACTTTCATATTTTTCATACTTTTCTAAAAGGAAATGTCTGAAATATAACCGAAAGAATTAATTTGTCGAAATTTCGAAGGAAAGTAACAGATTTTTGATCGCCGTTTGGTCCCGCTACGCTTCCAATCCGTTCAAGTAGACTGCTACGTCTAGTCGAAAAAAAGAGCAATTACCTAATTGCTTATCCGTCCGTTAAGAACCTTTTAATTTCTTCCATCGTCCACTCGAACAGAGAGGGATGTAATTTTCCCTGTGGAATAATTTTTGCAAGAATCCCATGCAACGAAGAAGAGAACGTAGGTTGGCTGAGCTGATAGCCGGTGTCTGCGAGCCAGCTCAGAGATCCTCTGACAGGAATACAGACGAATAAACGGAAATGCAGAAAGGTAGACGTACGGACGGACAGACACCGGCTCTCGGAGATCCACGCCACGGTTATACGCTTTAATTCCTTCGACGGCTTTAATTCTCATATTCGTATTCCACCTCCCCCAACTTCCCCCTCTGACCGCTGCCTCACTCCATCCACCCTCCTACACACTTTCCTACCCCTTGAACGTCTCTCCTCAACCCTTTCGCCGCCTCGGCGACACACGCATTTCCAGAATCGCTAAACTTTCCTCCCGATATTCCGTCTTTCAAATTTTAAACATTCCACAGCACCGTCAGTGATTTCAGAAATTTTCGCAATTTCCCTTTTGAAAAATCATTTATGACGAATATACCTAATTAACTTATCATGGTTGTTATCGATGATAATTTTGCAAAGGTTCACGGAAATTATTTGAGTTCGAAGATGCAATTGTCCGAACGAATAATTATTGAGTATGCGTTAAACCAACGAAGTAAATTGATCGATCGTAAAGAATAGAGGAAAAAAAATAAAAAAATAAAAAGGGAGGGAAGATCTCGCGCGACCGATGGAATTTATTCCGGAAATACGTCCTCAGCATGCGGAGGGATAAAGATATTCTGGTTTTTGCATGGATTAGTAATGGAAGCTCTCTCCCCAGGATGGAAGCTCTTTCAGAAGGGAGTCGTTCGGCATCGTGGTAAGGGATGGCCAGTGTTCCGTTCGCAAAGCCTTCTTCTTCTCTCTTTTCGCTTCTGTTTCGGGGAATTATTGTAGCGATTTCTTCGTTTCTCGTCCCTTTTTCAAAGCGACCGGTTGACTTCAACTTTACCACCGTTCTACATACATGTATCAGTTTGTGTACACGCCTTGCGACTCTTTCAATTTTGAAACTTTCAAGATACACTTTTGACAAAATTAATTGTCAAAAGATCGATAAATCTCACATTTCTAGATAGGCATGATCTCTTCAGTCGTAAGTTAAAAAATAAAAATAAAAATATACCTTTGATAGAACGTGCGTAAATCCGACGTCTGGGTAGAACGATTTTCAAACGAAACGAAACGAAACACCAAGGGAGCACTTTTCTTCTTTTTTTTTTTATATATATTTTTTTTCATTTGCAGCCAAGCAAATCCTGGCTCGGAGGTACGTACTCTGGCCGTGGAACTGGGTGTGGCCGTGTGGAGAAGGGTTGATGTAAGCTTATACGCATGCAGAAAGAGATGCCCACAGGCAGAGGCACGGGAGACGCGAGGATAGCGTGGAAGAAGGGTCGAAAGGATAACGAATATGACGTCAATTTTAAGGCAGGCTAGGGGGAGAAGCAATCACCGTCGGCTGGGATCGACCATCCCCGGATCACCCTCTCCGCCCCCATCGCGATTCTCACACCATACACGCATACACGCATACACAGACAAACCGGCGCGCACACACTCGCGGACTTTGAACTTTGACTTTATCAAACTACAGGAGCACCTTCATCCAGGTGGAAACGCGTGTATTATGTTACGCATCATCCTTTGACGTTGATCTTGCCCCGCGTGGAATTCAACAAATAAAAAGCCAGCTTCATCGCTAATTAGCGAATGCTAATTATCGGCACAATAGCCCGTTACAGGGGTGGGGGAGGGGGAGGGAGGTAAGTACACACACGGTCGTTGTAAACGCACAATCAGCCCTCGTCAAATCGTACAATTGGTATTCGATGTTCAGGCGTTAAAAGGCTCAAGTTATGGACCCCAAACGTTGAATATCGACGAGATGTTGCTGCTTACGATTAAAAAAAAAAAAAAGAAAAAAAGAAAAAAAGAAAAAAAAGGAAGAAGAAGAAAGAAAAAGAAAGAAAGAGGGGAAAACAGATGGCTCGGCAAGTTAGAGTGCCCTATTATGGCCGGGATGCGATAACGAGGCAACCGGGAGAGATGCGTAATGACGCGGGTACGATGGAAAAGTTGACTTCCTTATAACAATTACGTCATTAATAATGATCGTAATGCTAACGACTCATCTCGTCAACAACTAAGAGAGACCTAAAGAGAGAGAGATAGAGAGAGAAAGCGAGAGGGGAAGAGGAAGGGAAGGGAGTTCGCGATAAAAGCTCGGAAGTACGTATAGGCGCCCGAAGCCACGGATATAGAAACGCTTTAAGTGGTGCATTGGAATCCTCCTCCCTCCTAGCCCCCTCCGAAACCCGTTCACTGCCATCCCTCATCCCATCTGAACCATCAGTCCCATCGGGCGGCCGACGACAGCCTATTGTTTCAACGTATTAGTCATTCGACGTATCGTAAAGTGTGCTGGCAAGGTACTCGCGGTTCTCCACCTCCTCCGAAACATCCACCAACCTCTACCTCTACCCAACAACCATCACCACCTAGACACTTGCGCACTACGGCATCATGGACGATGCCTTTCAACACGTAAGCTTCGGCTTCGAACTCGGCGATGCAGCTTGCAAAGCTCGCCGCGACGCGACGCCATCGTACGGACGCTACCTTAACCTTACACCCCCTACTGCCACCCTGGAAAATCCCACTGCATACTAACATATGTATGTATCTTGAATTCTTAGCTGAATATCAACTCTATTCACGATTCATTTCCGTTCTTCTTTTTTCTAATTAATCGATTAGAGAAAATTTGCGAATGTATCACAATGACTTATCACGATACAGCAGGGGTTATGGACATGAACTTTAGTCTAAAATGGCGTGTAAAGTGCATTCATAAAGTACATTTTTCGGAAGCAAGTACACGTGAATCGTTGTCCGATGGGGGGGGAGGGGCTTGCATCGAAAATAACAGGTTGTGGAATGACGTACAACAAAAGATTGCTTCCTATACGGTAGAGCAGGTTTCCTTTAATAAATCGTGGTATCGCGTTCAGATAAAACACATTGTACAACAAGCTGATACAAAGTGCAGTTCACCATAAATCTATTCACTTTTCGTGTCTATTCTTCCTTCGAATAAATTCCATTATATCTATTGTTTAACCTAACGATCTGCTCTAGTTTCTAGACATTCACGATAACTCGATAAAAAACTATTTATGCAACAATTTATCTGTTTCGTATCCCGTTTTATCAACGAAACGACTTATTCCAATACAATATGGTTTCTAACTGCCTTTTCTTTTTTAGCTAAACAATCTTTCTCCATAAAAAGATATCCTAACGTTTGAAACACATTTGAAAACTTATACCAAGTATCAATTTTCTTCGATGAAACTATTCCTACAGCAAGATCCTGAAATTGAACAGGAACGTCAAACGATTCAGGAAACGATGCTTCTTCTGGCAAGTTTACAGGTACCTTTCGTGCCTCGGCACGCGTTGTAAACACACGTTGAAAAATGTTCAGAATGCAGGATAGAAGGGGCAGAAAATAGGGGAGGAACTCTTTCCTTGGGTCAATCCTCGGTGAAAGTGTTTGAAAGAAGAAATGTGTAAATACTTTCAGAAAGTATCACCCCCTTGACTCTGTTAGATTGATTCGTTTGAAGCTAGAAATAGATTTGTTTGTAACAATATTATTTCCAATAGTGTTTGCTAGAAATTTATTATAGTTAGCATTGATCGTGACCAGCCGATCGTACTTTACATCCAACGATGCAATCGAGCACCGCATTGCGCCCCTTGTCGTGCAACTACGACACCAGGAACGGTTTGCACACGATTGCTCGTGGATTTCATACTGATATTGATTGGACAAGGCTTGGCTCGCTTGTGTTCCATGCACGACAAAATAATCGTGTGATCTTCCTAACGACGCGACGTAAGTATTCCCAGTCCACAGAACGAACAACCCTTCCGTTTTTTCGATGCGATAAAACCTCGAGTATTTTATTCTACAGGCATATCGTTACCTACTTTGAAGGAAGCAACATTACGTGTAGATTTAACTGTGATTTAGTACTTAAAAAAGCAAAATGTATTAACGTATCGATGGTCGCGAAACGTCCAATATCAACGTTTTTGCAACGGCGATATGGTGCCAATGAGAAACGAAAGTAGACGATCAGTCGGGGGGTGGAACATCCTCTATCCAGAGTCAAAGTTGGACGACGTACGGCGAAAGGAATATGGCTTATTCGCGTGCTGCCAAAAGTTTCTGGCGTTGCATGCCCCGGCATTAATAATTACTTTACAACTGATTTCTACCTTTCGCATTTTATTACATTTTTTTTCTTCTTTTTTTTTTTACCGGCTAAGTCCTTGTGTGCGTACACGATCGCGTCGAGATTTAAGATACCGATGGAATTTTCAGATTAAATTACTGCAAAACAGATCAGCTTCGCCAAACAGAAAAGGGTGAAGCCGAGTCGTCGCGCGAAAAGCAAAAGAGCCGAGACACCGCAAAGGGTGGGAGTCAGATTTATCGTTCGCGGTGATTTTCTCAGATTTTTCGCTGGTATTATTTGTTCGACATCAGGTCGACCAAGAAGTAGAGAGAGGGGATAGGGAGATCCGTCCGTTTCTTTACACTGCGAAGAATATCAATTGTTAGAAATACAAAGGGTAAGAGAGCCGAGGGAGAAACGCAACGGAGATAGAGGGACGAAGACGAGCCAGAAAAAGGAAAGAGACCTGTTCGCGTAGTTTGGGGCAACGAAGAACCACCAACGTTTCTATATACATATAAAGAGAAAGAGAAAGAAAGTGAGTAACATGGGGTAGCGAAAGGAGGGTGCCGCCTGTGGCACACCGCCCCTGTACAAACTAAATTCTTAAGAGAATTTAACCGTTTGAATAGCTCGCAAATCCATTGTAAATGTTTACACGGGATTTGCACGGGACGCCCCTCTTACGTCTTTCACTCTTTCCGCTCACGCCCGCGAGCTACCTGACTCTTCGGCTTCGTCGCTCCAAGAAATTTCGATGCTACGATCGACCCTTCCGCAAAACACGAAAACACCCTTCGCATCGATTATCTAATCTGTCCATACAATTCTTACTTTCAAACTACACAATCTGACGACACTATGAGAAGAGACCAGTTTAAAATTCAAAGGAACAATAATCATGGTATGGTTATTTGTCTCGCAATCGATGGAAAATTAAATTCAGTTAACGTTGCTAGTTGTGAATGAAGGCTGGGCAACTAGTGCCCTTTGGTTTCTAAAAAAAGATTCGAATAAATCCAAAGCTTTAAGACTGATCGTCGAAGTGGAATGGAAGAAAATGTAGCAGAGGTCAACAAGAAGGATTCCTTCGGGGACGAAATCGATTTAACGCAGAGACGGCGCATCAAGGAGGCTCCCCAAGGCAGCCGCGATGCAGGCGAAGTAACTTTGGCGAGGAAACTTCTATCAAGAACACAGCCGAGACCGCAACGATCAGTAGTCCTTCCCGGTAGCAGTTCGTCTCCGGTTTACGGACGTATGTAAAGCACCGACCGAAACAGACCCCTTCCCTCCCCCTGGCCGTTGCCAGACCTACGAGACCGCTTCCCTTACCTGCTCCTCAAGACAAACAGTGACGGTGTCTTAACAAGTGGACCAAGCTGCGCCCAAGACAAAGGGTAATTGAGGGCAGGGATTAATACCCGTATACACAGGAAATCCAGCTAGCCCGCTACTCTCAGACTCAGACTTCCTCAGACTGTATCTCTCCTTGGAAGGAGGACACATTCGCTCGCTCTTCTCCCCCTTTTGCTAGCTTTCTGTTTGTCTCTGTCACCGACTCGATACCAACCCTGTTTCTTCGACTCGCTACGCTCAACATCTGTCTGTGTGCTATTCCGAATTCGTCTCCTTCGAGACCCCGACCCTGGACGGACCCGGTCGGTCATCTTGCTAATTAAACAATCAAATGCGGGCGACCAAAAGGTTCACCGTTTCCTTCTCGTCGTAGTCTTTCGATCGGTCAACTTTCCTCGAAAGTTCGATCGCTCGGGATTGAACGAGCTTCCCTTTGTTTGCCACGATTTAATGGGCTTAAGACACGATAACTTCGTTTGACAGTAAGTGGGACGATAAGATCGAAAGAGTGCAACAAACAACAAGGAAAATCGAAGGAATGTTGGTTCGGTAGGATCGAAAACTTGGACGGATCTTAACGAGCCTTTTGGGAGACAAGGGTGGAAGAGGCGGAGGTAAAGAAACGAAAGGGGGATGAAAGGTGAGAGAAAGCGAAGGCGAGGAGACTTTACCCTCGCGGAATTATAATACAAAATGTCATAACTATCTTCCTAATCACACTTTATTCTAACTGTTCCCTCCGTAACGAGGTGGCGTAGTCCTTTGTGCCGACTGCAAAGTACGCGGACAAGCGGATCGTAAAGTAGAACCACCCCACGGGACCTCCTCGTCGCCCTCTTCCTCAAGGATGTTTCAACCGTTCTTAAGAGCATGAAACTCGAAAGGACGCGTTTGGAGAAAGCGTACGAATATTACGATTACCCTCCTAAGCGCAGTTCATTATCATCGTTTGCACAGTACAGATAGAACGAGAAAGTTCGTATCTGTGCGGTATCCACTGTTCGTTCGCCACGATAATCATAACGACATTTCGAGCAGTATCGTAAGTATATTTAATAATTGTCTGTCAAGGTATAGAAGCACGTGGTTGAAAGTTGCTGATACAATACATCAGGATCTAACTAACTTCGAAGTAGCGCTCGCCCAACTTAAGCATCTCTGTACAAGTTTCGAGCGAACGTCGCGTCGTTAAAGAGGAATTATTGGTACAAGAGTGTACAGAAACGAATCAGTTAAGCGATTCAGTATTTTATTTACTTGGCAACGACGAAGCGCCATCGATGTATTAATTATTGAAACGGATGACCAACGACCGAGGCCAGTTAACCCCACGAAACAACGAAAGGAGAATATACGAAAGAAAAGCGGATCTCGCAAACAGCGTCGCCCAGATACACGACACGAGATAATTGTCGTTATAAATTTTACATTTTATTGCCGATCAAGCAACGACGATAAGCCGTTATTGCGTGCGTTCGATTGTAATGCATTATCTCTGCTCGGCCATTACCTCGATCTCTGAATCGTGTGCTTCACGTTTCCATTCTATCGTTCGATCACCCCGCGCAACAAGCGACAGTTGGTTCCTTTAGACGTGTGGCACGACACGATTACGTCGAAAGAAGCCCACTCTCGTACTCCATAATGATTTTCACGATAGATTATACGATGATACACATTTCGAATCGGCGTTGTTTTCCACGAGAACTCGGTATCTGACTTATTCATTGGTAACCGCGCCAGCGGAGTTACCGTTAACCTTACTATAATTTACGAAGTAGTTAACCGCGCAACCGTTGACCTACGAGCGTCTTGCATGCAGCCATTGGGCGGTTGTGGGTGGCTGCAAGGCAAGATTACCCACAGAGGGGGAGGGGGACTGAAGCGGGCAGGGGTGTAAGGTCTTTTCGAGTACATGTACCTGGCTGCGTACCTGGCAATGCCACACTATCGATTATTAGTTGTTATCTTGGTGAAGTATTGCAACCCCCTACTAGCAACGCGACCACATCAGACCCCGGTCAACCCGGTGCGCTGGTACGCTTAGTGTGTAGCACACCGGCTCTCCCCCCCCCCCCCCCACCCCCTCCTACCCCTTCGCTGCCCTGGCACCAGGGACTCAGCCACTTGCATACATCACTCGACACCGAGATAAGAGTCGGATGGATCGTTATACGGCCCGGTCTATGATTAATAATTACTCGTGAGCCTTTATCAGATGCCAGACGACGGTAGAGTTACCTCGATAACGAGTAATCAAACCCCCCAACAGTCTTTACCTTCTACCGGCTACCTCTGTGTGGTCAACGTCAGCCTCGGTTTGAAAGACATCCACTGTAATTGTAAGTTAATTCGCCGAGCTGTGCCCGCCTTGCTCGTTCCGTTTCAAACGGAACTTATCGTTGGCTCGGGACCGATTCGTAACATAACGTTTCATGACTCGACCAAGCTCGAACAATTGTCGCGAATAACAAGTACGCGTGCTGCTAAAGAATATGTGTTGAAACGAGAAAAGAAATTTGTAAAACAGCTGTATCTTTTTGGGTCGTTAGTAATCAGGGGAAACCTACTTAAGTCTATCGGGGAGGTCCGCGTGTCGTCCCGTGACACTTTCTCGCCCTTGTAAATGCAAATTTTATTAATAACGAGCGGGGGGTTATATTTCAAATTGGTCCGAGTTTCGCGCCGGCCGGCCTGGTAATCGCACACCTTGGGTCACGCACCTGCCGTCGCCAAAAGAAGAAAAATCGTTTTGCACGTGCTACCGCCATCCACCGACGCGACGTAAGGGTATACATTTGAACACCGATATCACGGTACGTTGAAACATTAAATTCATTTGTATTTGAATAACAACCGCACTTAAAAGGGGAATTTATTCAATCGTACGGCGCATTTTAGCAATCAAAGCGGTAGTAGCTTGAAACTGTTCAAGAATTACCAACTAACCCCTATTTGTTTCGATAAATCCAACGGTTCAACGATAATTTTAAAATTCTATTCTACATAATTGCCAATTAATTCGGTTTTTTCATGTTGAAAGTATCAATGATTAACGTTAGTACAGTCTACCCTGGCTCAAGCAATCGGAGTGACCATTCGACCAGCCAACGTCCATTCTAGCAGCCACAGCAAACACGTCGCGTAGGTTTCGTGCGCTATCATCAGTTACGATCGGGTATCAATAGAATTTGCATAAAAATCTATATACATGTCCTCGGTAAGTCATATTGCGCCCTCCAACCGATGAGACACCGTGTGTTTTATGGAACGAACATGCCGTCGCGTAAAGATTATACCGAATGCGATGCGATAGGGACAAAGACGTTTTGTACGTCGGTATGAGGATTAATTGCAGGGTGTATACTCGAGTGCAACATAGGCTTCTTTTTAATAACCATCGAACAACGAATACCGGGTCTATCTTGATCGCGTGAAAAACCTAACCTACACACCTCGAAGAAAGCCGATAGAGCTTGAACTCATAGAAATTATATCCAGAACAGAAAAAGCAAATGGCAACTTTGTACTCGTCCACATTGGCCTGTCACTCATTTGTACGATAAACGTAGCACACCGCGAGAAAAAGCTCGGCTCATCTATCCGTAATTAAGCCGTGGCTCTCGAATTAAAAACCGAACTGACGTCTGTGCGAGGCAACGGGGAAACCAGGAAGCTCAATCAAACCGTTCTGTAATAAAAAAAAAAAAAAAAAGAAAAAGGAAAAAGTGCACTCTTTCGATTCGTTACGAGCGCAAACACGAGAGACGGCACGTGGCCCATGAAAACGTAAAATCGTTCAGAACGAGTAGTCTGCAACGATGCAGAAAAGAAAAAGATCCCCCTTTTTCTCTTCCTGGCCAGAAGCTTGCAGGGGGAGGTTCGGTTTTAAAGGCCGTTTTCGGCGGTAAAAAAAAAAAAGAAATACACTGCTAGCCACTGCACGCGGCTGATTTCGATTGAATAATTTATGTTTCATTACGGCTGCCCGTGGCTTATAGACGCCTTGCAAACGCCGACCGTTCCGTACAGGCACAGAAAGACCCTGAGCCAACACTGGACCGTCTGAATCAGACGGCCTTTCACATATTTCCTATAGGCATTCATTCAGGCCAACGGTGAAAAGAATTTTGTATCGAGGTTATTGAAGGGACCCGACTGGCCGATACCCGCTACTATGACCCGCGTCGTTCCTCCTTCCTCGATATAAGAAGACATTTTTTTTTTCTGTAGGGCATCTTGTGTCCAAGATAAATTGCCTGATTAACCCGGTGCTTCGATGACCCGCTGACAGATACCATCGGTCGAAATTTCTTATGACACCGGTAACGTTTAATTTCTACTTCGTAATACCCTATAACTGGAGAAACTCACAGTTAAGGAAACTATTAAGCAGAAGTTTCTGAATATTGAATAGCATTTCTTGAATTTGATGAAAAATCGCAACGCTCCCAATATCCAGATGTTAAGAAAGAAAAACGGTGATACATTTCGTGTAAAGGGAAGAGTCGAGGGGCGGCACCCGCGAACAGTGAAGATCCCGGAATGAAAAACATTCAGGGAAAACCTGAAAATCGTCTGCTGTATTATTAAAGCTGTCCCCATCCACCTTGGTATACAAGTTCTGCGTCACCTAAAATATCCACCGTGAACGAAGTATGCATGTCAATATTTTATAATACGACAAGACACATAAGGGATCCCACTCCCCTCTCCGTGTCACTCGATATCTTCCCGTTTGCCAGATATTGTTCAAGGGTGGAAATTGATAGGGTGGCGCTGATATAATCTACAACAGTCCCTTCCCTCTGTTTCGCGTTTCTTTTTTCTTTTTAATTTCATCCTGATCAATAATTCACCGATGCAGCCCCATGATATCTTTGATCGATCATTTTAAACCCTTGCCTTATAATGATTCGATCGGCATCGGGTAAAGCAAAGTTATCAGAGTGTTCGACTTGTTGAACGAATTGAATCGTGACGTCGTCAGGGAAAACAGGGTTTCATTTCCACCTTGGAATCAAGGTATCGTCGATGTCTGTCGACCCTCTCGATGCTGCAGCGAATAAGGCAACGGTGATTTACCGAGTGAAATTTGAGTATCGCGAAGCACGCGAAATGCGTATCGTGAATCCAATATACCATTCGTGGCTCTCCCTCTATTGGTTGGCCATAACTCACGGGGGAGACCTCCAGACAAAAGAAACGTCTATACGCGTTCTTCTCCAAGGAAAAACGCAGAGATTTGTCGAAAAATTTCGCAGCCACACGATCAAAGATAATCGCACGATAAACTACATACACAGCCCTTTCAAGTTTCTTTTTTCTAATTTCGCTCTCTCGAAACGAGACCAAAATGATACATGTTCGCTATGCAAATCACACTTTTTAAGCGACGACGAATGGCGCTGCTGAAGAAGCCTGGTCACGCCAAACTGCAATCTTGCACGAGAAACAGCGAAATTCTTACGATTCTTTTGGCATTTATCAAACCGGGCGTATCGCTATTCTTTTTAACAATAAGCGATGATCGTAAATCTCGAACATTTCTATCGATTTCAATGGCGAAGCATGGAAAAATGAACGCGACATTTCTATTTAAAGGTTGCAGAGCGTAAATATTTTAATTAATCAAAATTATCAATTATATCGTTCGCAGAATGTGCGAAGAATATCGGGAAGTTCATAGTGAGCCGACGTCAGTTTGCAGCTACCCCTTTCTATCGGGGAATCACGGAGCCGTTTTGCATCGTGCTTCCAGTCGATAAGAAGACGGTCGACTAGCGACCCCTTAACCTTCCATCGACGATATCTACCGTACCGACTTCAAGTGTATAACGCCTACGACGATACATAAGAAACACAAGAAAGTGTACGCTGATTAAAATACCTGCGCTTACTGCTACTGCCCATCAATTAACGACACCTCTCTTATTTGTCGTCCGTGTCCACTATTTTCCCGAATGTTTCAAGAACTTTCCGAAAACTGGAGCTTCAAGATTTGTACCCGCCGATACATGGCGTTATAATAATTATATCCAAAGAAGATGACAAGATAACAGTCCTCGTTTTACTATATATCAAAATTTGATCCCATGTCCACTGGTAAGTGCCATTTCGATTCGTATCATTCGTCAAATCGGGAAATCAATTACCAGGATGTTGGCCAAGAAGACGTCTTAAGCGTTTTCTTGCAGGTTCCTGGCAATAATGGGCCGGCTGCGTGTCTCTCGTGAGTCCTCGGTGACAGAATCGTTCGACGGAAAATAAATCGACGGACAACTACGAGCCATTCGTTTCTTTTTGGTGAAAATGCATCTGTCCATTAATGTTTCATATTCTCCCCCGTAAGATATAACACAGCCAGGAACTCGATTCATTTATATCGTTCAGCGTGTACGAATCGTGCCGATACTTGATCGACCCCTCGCCGAATCGTTTGTCATGCGAGCGTATACGGTATACAGGGTGGACATTGAATATCGTCTGAATGTACGATCAAGAAAATTCTCAATCAACGCTATAAAAAGAGGTCCAAAAAGGAAACAATCATTTTGTGCAAAAAAGTATTAGGGTACAATATTTAAAAAATTTGAACCATCTAAAGAATTGTTTCTTTTTTTCGATATTTTTTAAGCAAACTGTTTTAAAGAATCAATTTATATATAAAAAAAAAAAAGAAAAAAATATTGATATGCAGTTCTATTTAACAGAGCAGCGATGAATGTCCTTTCTATCGAGGTTTGGTCATTGTAATTGGTCCACCCTGTATAGATACAGGATGTCGTATATCGTTTAAACATGCACGCTATTCTTGCATTCGTCATAGAACCACACGACAACGGTTCGGTGTAATTACTGATGGATGTAATTACTCTGAACGTGAAATGTGAAGAAGTCATTTGGGCAAGGCCGGCTTCAAGATTGACGAGCCAACCGAGTGCTCGTCAACTTTGTTACTCTAATGTATGAGGCATACTTTTAAATTGACCAGCTGAAGTCTGATACTTAATTAGCTAATCTGTTTTTAGGCTAAAAATTTTGTTTTATCGTCAAATGATTTTTTCCCATTTTTTTCCTTAAGGCTGTTAGTTTTCTAAAGGGTAAACAACCGACATTACGGCGCGGTGGCCAGGCCATATTAATACCCGGACTATGTGGTTGAAGTAAACTTGGGATGATAAAGGGACGAGTAAAGACAAAGTTAATGTTCAAGAGACCATCATGATAATATATGTAGAATATTTGTAATTGTTGACGTTAAAATGTGCTCATCCCTTCAAGCTTCTTTATTCCTTTTTCTTTTTTTTATTTCTCCCTCTCTCGTTAACGCAATGTGCCTACGACCGAGGGTCAGAAACGTTCGCTGTCACGTTTTCGGTCGAGCCCTCCCGAGTTATTTATTTCACGGTTAAAGAATCACCTACCGTCCATACCCGGCGTTATCCGACATTGCACGTGGTCGACTTTGGGCAAACTGTCTTCTGCAAGCACGGTAAAAATCCGACACACCGTGGCAGAACGCTGCTATGGACATTATAAATTGTGTAAACACGAATTTCCAAGAGTTTCACGAATATATTACACCACAGAAATATTCTTACGTTTCGAAATTAAGCTCTGAGGATTCTTCGTGTGACAAATTGTATTATTTTCTGATTATTAGGATTACCTCGGGAATACACGAAATCTTTAGTATTTCAGGATCAAAACGGGAGAATAAAAGTTATCCGGCGACTGTTCTTTCGCGATTACGCGGAATCCGATCGAAAGAAATGAAAATCCACGGAAACCACGTGTCAGAACGAGTTCGCATTTGATTCGTGCATACTTTACATGCGACTGGTACACAATGCAGACCATCGGAACTTGTCGTCTACTACTTCCGCTATCTGGCTACAGCACGTCTGTCTGACGGCCTCTTTCCCCCACGTTTCGTTTCGTTTCGTTTCGTTTCGTTTCGTCCTGACGAAATTCCGACGGAGCCACGTACATATTCAATCCTGTATGGAAATTCACGACACCGGCCTTTCTTCTGCGAAGAAACGCCGTACGAGAAAGATGAGTTCCATTTGCGACGGAAAAGGGGGAAACCGACAATCTGTCATACGTTTAAATCGAATTAAAAACGGCTACGAGTTTTCCCGTGCCTTGCCTTTATACATATTTCTCGTCATATTGTAGATTAGATTATTCGGAAAATCGAATTTCAAAGCCTCGATAACGTACCTATGCTTCGTAATGACTGATCCCCTAATGATAATAAAGTCAAAGTCGTCCATATATCTCCACGAACTGTATGTTCGAAAATTTCCGAATGTCACGCGACAGATCAAACTTTAATATGCAATCCAATTGACGGTGAACGCCTATAAAAATGACCCTTCTTTCAGTTTAGTACGGAGATACGAGTTTCGAAACTGTTTTAACCTAATTGCAGGATGATGTTATTCAATTATACAGTATATTTCGTGAAAACCTTTCTGCGAGATTGGCGGTGAAATTAGTTGTTTGATAAAGTGATATTTGGTGATTAGCAATGTTATCTTGTCTCGTGATATGGGAAAAGATGGAAAAAGAACAACAAAAATTCTAATTCTGGAAAAGGCACGAAATGTGTCAAGTCTTGGCTGAGCCAACTCGAAGAAATCTCTCCTCGTTTCTAAAACAGCTATCTTCGGGGAAGAAAATTGAGTTTCTTCAATGTCGAAACGAAAGGAACCGATTGATAAATCGAAAAGAGGCGAGAACAGAGCAATCTAGCGTAAGAACGATGTGTAGTCTGGTCAATGGATGGTTCCCAGATGCGTGTACCATTTATATAGTATACAAGGCGACGTAGAATTGTAGAACGAAAAGGATTCGCCAATGGTGAAAGGCAAGGGAAGACGAATCGACGACACCAGCGTACAAACCCACTCGACGTCTTCCATACGTCAAATCCACGCCAACTTCATCTTCCCAGCTTCCGAAAACGTTTCTCCTCTAAGCTTGGATTAACACGTTGCCTGCCACTTAAATCTTTCTTGATCAATCTTCCGGTAATTTAATTTACACCGGTCGTTTTCGAAAAAATCCCCATACACTCGCGTTCCACTTTGGAAAACTATACATTCGTAGCAACAAACATAGTTCGATTTCATTGAAAACAGCTCGAAGAGCGAATTTCTTCTGAAAATTTGCAATAAGCAATTTTGAAAACGTGTAACACGCTTGCACAGTTAAGAACAATTTTCCCCGCCGCGCCGCGCCGCGCCGGTAAGTAGCCTTATCTCTGGCTGCTCTGATTTTTCAATTGCAAACGTTGAACCCGTTGCTCAGACGGTGTTATTAATACAGATTACATCTTTCCGTGGGCGACGAGCGAAATCATTTCAGGGAATCCTGATTGCCACCACATGCGGGCTCGTTTAAAGTGGTACTAATTAACAGGGCAACGAGTCGAGATGTCGGCACACTGGCACACCAGGAATGGGTTGAGAAAGGTGGAAGTCTTAAGACGGCGTGTTCTCTCCGGGGAGCCAAGTGTTAGGAGAATTAACAGCAACCCCTGATCTTGGCCCTCTATGCTATCTCCCTAATAATAAACTGGTAATTCCCAATGCCCCTATAAGTTACTCCCTTTCAACGCCACAATAACCTACGAGTGTTAAGACGTATTGTCTAACGGGTGTTCCTTGTTCCTTCTGTCACACGCACCGCCTCTGACAAGCATTTCGTGATCGATGAAGTCGCCAACGATGATGCTTCGAGAATTCGAGAAAACTCTACTTCAAATGTACGGAACTCGTAACGAAGCCACCACCCTCTCAAGATTTACCCTTTTTTAGATTTGCGTACAGACCCTACTATTAACAATTTACAGAGTGGATATTTCGATATGGAAACTAAGAGCGTCGCTAACAAGTACCTATTGTGGAAAACAAACAAGATTTTCTGATAGAATAATTCGTTTGAAAACTTAAATCGACGAAACAACAGCGTGAACGTGATAAAGGATGTGAAATACTCGGAAAAATAGACATCGAAGAGGAGAAGCACTGCGTGGTTAACGAACCAGAATTGCTGATTAATCGACGGTTTCTAATTTATCCGGCGAAGTAAGCAAACACGGGGCGAAAAGGGGGAGAGGGGGAGAGGGGGGCAAGACAGAATTTCCAGATACCTGGGCCAGGTTTACCGCGATGGAATATTGATGATCACGCGTTTTGCATACGTACCCTCTTCCGGACATTTAGCGAAACTTCGTCGACCGGAAGGTAATTCGCAGTTCGAATGAATTCCTCATGATTTCGTGAGCAATGTTCACCCGTTACATCGTTACAGCCTCCGCTCACCTTCATCATAGACATCCACGGTGGTTTGCAAAGTACCCCCTTGCTTTCCATGCGTAAACCGATAGAAATTTCAACGGAACCATTCAGATTTATGGGTGAAAATTTTAATCTCAACAAGAAACAAGATCGAGGGGAGCCAAAGCAAGATAGTGTAAGAGTTAATCTTACATTATCAACTTGGAAACGTATGCCACTGGATAAATCTAATCGTCCGGGATGGAATCAAGACTAAAAACAAGCGAGAAGCATCTTATTGCGCGCAAAGTAGTTGTTTCTCTCGTGCTTAGCGGCGGGTATCCGGTTCGTAGATTAGGAACGAAGGGGATAGTAACAGTGACCGATAAATTTTCACGGCTACTGTCTCTTACTTGTAATTAAACGCACAATTTAAACGAGCCGTTAATGTCAGCGTGCCCAAACCAAAGTGTCTTATTCTGGTAAGTGTTCCGGCTTTAACGATGGGATCCGTTCTTCAGTCAGACAGTTGAAACTTGAAACTGTCCAAAAATTTATCACAATTTCCAATCGTGCGCGCTTCAAAGCCTTAAATTCCATTTTTAATTTTGAACTGGACGTGTCACGGATCGTTTATCCTTTATCCAAAACAATCCATGCATGTTGCAGAGTAATTATAAGCATTATCGTCGATCGATCAGAATTTTATTATGCGTTCCTAATTACAGGATTGTAACGACCCATGCCACGTACCAGTCGAACATCTGCGATCCATCGTGACGGATAAATCACCTTGGGACCACCCTCCAATCGCATCTCGGCCATCGCCTTGCATATAGACAGTTACTAATGAGCCAACCCCATTTAATTAACCGTATATAGTTTCGACGCAACTGCCAGACTATTTCCCTATTAGCACACCACGCATTATCCTCCTTTAATTTTCTGAAATGACCTTTCACCGTCAGCAAATCCTAACAGGACGTTACCGCATCTGTTGTTCAATCGATACTTTTTATATGAATTTCTTTAAATACTTCTACGAAGAAATCAAATTCAAATATTACAATCCAATACTCAACTGATTGTGAGATCAATTCTAAATTACATAGCATTTGAACTTAATTTGATAAACGTTCCGCTTCCTTCGGATAAGATAAGATAAGTGCAGGCAAACACAGCTATAATATGTTATGTAAACACTGAGCTAAATGAATCAGTGATATTATGAATTATTATGCAGGTTATCGAATAAATAAAGCACCTTTTGACGGCTAATTAATATTTATAACAATATTAGGTTTTCATTATGTAGAACTTCAAATTCGTTGCTAGCTACAAGCGATGAAACACAATTTTCAAACTGATTCAGACTAATTGTAAGTTTGAAGACAAATTGCACGTTTATTTTGCGATGTCTAATATTTGTAGTGTATAGTATGAAATTATTACTAAAAACAAGAGAATACAGCAAAATAAAAAATAAAATAACCCTAGATGGTAAAGAAAAATCACCCACCCAAATGCCTCCGTGGCGCAATCGGCTAGCGCGTTCGGCTGTTAACCGAAAGGTTGGTGGTTCGAGCCCACCCGGGGGCGGTTTATTTTGTATTTGCACCCTTCCATTAGACACAAATAAAATTTTTATTACAACAGGAAAAACTGCATAATTTAGCAAGCTAATACGTCTTTCAGAAGGAACAACTTTATTTTCTAGAGCGATAATAAATAACGTTTACTACACATAAGGTATAGTCTCCTTTTTTTCTCAATACTTTTCATCATTCTACGTAGAAACATCAAAAATTAGATGACAAAATACCAAGGACAACCCCCTTTTGAAAAATTTTAACTTAGTTGTACCTAAGACTTTTAATATTCTGTTAGTGTATTATTAAAACGTATAAGGGGAGGGGGTGCAAATATTATATCATTTTATAAGTAAAAATGTGAAATATTAACGATAAAAAAGTGGATTTTAACGGCGCCGTGGCTTAGTTGGTTAAAGCGCCTGTCTAGTAAACAGGAGATCGAGGGTTCGACTCCCTCCGGAGCCTTCTCAAAGCAATTGATTAAAGCTTATTTTTTTCTATTTTTAATATTTTCTTGAAAAAATGTATTATAAGAGTTGAAACATTGTATATTTTTCAAATAGTAACATATTCAAGCTTATAATTGAAAAATGAAGGGGCAAAGGGACCACAAAATAAGCATTCTTGGTTTGTAACAATAGCAACAATAAAAATATGTATCTCAATTATATAGAAATGATATATCAATTTCCAAGCCCTAATTAACACTTCATAGTAACATATTTGCATTTGGCAATTTTTTTTTTGGAACGTGGTTCTGTTTCTAATATATGTATTTCCAAAATCGATCTTTAAATAAAAACACAATTTGTTCCGTAAGAGAACGCGTTTTACGAAATCAAGGACGTACACAACGCGAACCAGATGACAGAGATCCGGCCATAAATTAAGAATAGGACTTCAGAATTGATTTCAGGCCTTTTAACGCGAGCACTTCTCACCCTTGTGAAGGGAAAAAAGCCTTGCCGAGGAAACATACTAAAGATTATTGATAGAATACACATACACAGCTTGACTTCGATTGTATTTGTCAAATTTGAAAAAACTTTCACTACACACGTAGTGAACCATTTGTCAATAAGATGTCGCGTCTGATGCATCCTCGATTTCGTTTATGTTAAAATATGATATTATTGTCAATTATATTTTATCTGTCTGTTGTTAACATATCATAAATGTCAACGTAACGAATCTTTATATGTAATTATGTTCAATCGCGGCATATGTATTAAGGTTAAAAACAAACAGTAATGAAGCAGATAAATACAAAATTAGATTACTTTCGTATACAAGACTCACCGTAAGACGATCTTCTTGTACAAATGATGCCTTCTTCCTCCAAATTGTCACTGATTTTATTCACAAACGAAGGAGCAACACAAACTTTGACGCATTCAAACATTTCAACCGGAACCCAACTACCTCGCGCACGCCACAGTGCTGCCACACTCTTTAAATTTGCCACAGTTGGCAGCGCTGCTCGACCCTCGTTTCCATCAAGGAACTTCGTTGTTGTCGTTTAATGTGTTGCGTGCTTTCTAACCTTGTTTCCCGCAAAAATGTGTTCGTACACCGATCCGCTCCGATTAAACGAGAACCGATTGTTTCGAGAATTGAGAAATAATTTACCGAAGAGCTTTAAAGACACGCGAAACATCTTAGAAATTCGTGACAATGTGTTGTACGTGTGGAACGCCAAGGATTTCTGCGTGATGACATTGAACGTTGCGGCGACGCGAGCCAAGAACGGGGAAGATGTTCCGTATCAGGTAAACGATTAGATTGTAAATAACCGAAGCAGAGCACGTTTCGCTGACCGATGAATTTGCTGCTCGTGACATCACACGTTCCTCGTTTTGTTTTGTTATGAGCGCGTATAACCTCAACATGGATCGCGTAACCCGCGCAAGCGCCTGACTGTATCATGCATATTTAAATTTACAAAACGTAGGAAAGAAAGAAAGAAAGTCCGTTTTCCACGGTGTTTACTTTCTTGCTAAATTATTTATTGGATTCATTAATTATAGTCGCATAGTTCTTTTTTTTTTTCTTTTTTTAATTATTACTGATGATCAATTATCAGTATTAATTATCAAAAACAATTAAGTAAGGTTTTCACGGTTGTCTAGGTAAATGGCAAAATATGTGTTTACTTTGAAAAGTAAGATCTTTTTATATTTAATTAAAATTTATCTTGTACAGTGTATAGAAATTAGTAACAATATTTCACGCGTGTGGTATTTTATCTAAAATTCAATCACAAAATTGAACGATCCGAAGAAATTAGACGAATCGAGAAACGGTGACCAGTGACAGGTTTAATGGTCACAGAGTATCGTTAAGTAGACGTTCTTCGATAACCGGGGACCATTACCGTGGTCTGGTGTGTCCGCTTATACGACGATTACCGCGAAAGCGTTTTCTCCAGCGAACTTTTGATTCGGAACGATTAAACTCCGGCTAAATTATGGTCCACGATACCAATATACAACTGTAGGAGGCGCGTGTCCGTACATACGCGCACCAGTGGAAAATGATTACGTGGTAAATGAAAGGGAAGCGGCATGGTGGACTCTCGTACACCGAGAAATGGGCAGAACGTTTCGTTCTCGCCTGTGCTTTTATTTCATTTCAATGGCACCGTGGGATCAGCGGGTACATTAATGCCCGGTAGGTCGCGAGCGACCGCCACCACCTCCACCACCACCACAGACCAAAGGACCGGTGAGGGGATAATTTATAGGAAATGGGTTGTTCGACGCTCCGGAGTAATTTAATTAAAATAAATGTCTGTACCGCGGAGGAACGTTAACCCATGGAACCCGCGGTCCACAACTGCGAATAAAATGCAAATTCAGACCCTTCACCGGGTTACGTATGGGTATTCCTACCTACGCAGATAAAGAGTACAAGCCGAAAGGGTACGGGAACAGTGAAGTCTCGGCGAGGGTCCTTCCCGGTTATACTCTCCCCGTTCAGGGACCAATCATCGCTCGTTCACCCCTTGATTTGATAAGGAGAAAATCCTGAAGTGTACTCTACCTTGTTCAAGAGTTTTCCTCAAGTTTCCTGTACTTGCTGGCTGTATCAGTGATGTAAATTTAAATAGTTTCGGAACTGTACGGATCTTGATTGGGAAATGTGTACCTAACGGTTTGGCACTCGTCCGTTTTGAGCCACCCTCGTCCTAACGTGATTGTAAAATTCTCGTTATTTGCCGCGAAACTCCGTCGCGATATCAACTCGAGACAATATAATCTATACATAATACGGAAGGAAGTATTCATCTTATCGGAAGAAAGTCAAGATGACCTCGCTATCGTGATCTCGTCTATCGTGAACGTTTCTTCAACATTTTATTAACTAAGAGTCAATGGAATTGAAGAATCGTGGCGGTTCCCAAGGGGCGCTTTATGTCCTGTAGGTGCATGCGCGTTGGCCGACAGAAATATCGGTCGTAAATAATAAAAGTTAGCGAGGTTTCTCCCTGGCGCGCACGGCGGGACTTTAAACCGGAAGATAGGTGTCGCAGGATACGGACGAGGCAGAGTAGAAGGGGGTGGTGGTAGCATCGGGGGTATGGGACGGAGACAAAGACGCGCTATTGTCAACCGCTCCGCCATCGGAACCACCATCCGCCGCGGGAAACTTTGAATCATTTTTATTGCATAGAGTTATCTTTGTTACCAGCGGAACGAACGTCTAAACGCGTCCTATCCCCCTTCGTCTTCCTTCCCCTTTCGTACAGGTTATGTCCCTCTCCTCGACTTTCTGGCTACCGCCGCTGCCACCCTAACCCACCCTCCCTACCTGCACACCCTTTTTGTTCTTCTCGCTCGATGCGAGATAATACGAACGAGGAAGCGTTCACACCCCTTTGGCTGCCCAAATGGAATAAGTTCTTTAATTCGCGAATTTACCGCTTCTCTAACGAATTGCCCGACCCATCCCTCTCCCAGAGATAACAAGCCTTCTTCTACAACGCTCGTCCGCCTCAACTTTTGATTCTTTGCCAGTAGAATGATAGAATAACATCATTTTATCCAGAATATTTCGAAAACTCTCGATTCATTGAAAAAAAAAAAAGAATAAGAAATCGCTGTGGTTCGCCAGAATGGTGACCCTCACGAAACGGCGATATCTTTTCTCCGAATAAAAGATGGCAGATCTTTTCGATTTATGGGGACGGTAGCAATTCTGCCAGTCTACGTGAGCTTTTCTATATGCCGACCCGCATGAAGGGACCGTTTTATCTAAATTAAAAGTACCGCCTCGCGGAACCGTGTTCTAAGGTCCAAACAAAACAGGAAATCCCTTCTTCCACCGGTCGAAAGAATGGAATATCACGTAATAAGCAAAATCCTCCCGACGATAATTAAAAAGCAATTTTACGGCGACATTTGTACCTTTCTTGCCACCCCGGGGGAGTAAATGCTCGCATACACCTGCGGTAATAACTACTCTCGCGTACACGGGCGAGAGACTTGTTGTGCGGGATGTAAAAAGAACCGAATGTCCAGGTTTTATCAGATTATTTTACGCTTTTTATTCGTCGGAGGTATTTTCAAATCTCTCTGTTACGGCGATCTAGCTATTCTTAACCCTTGCATTGTCAGGATGTTCTTTAAAGCACGAACCACGAACAGGAACGGGTATTTTAGTTTCGAAAAAACGAAAGACTTTGGTGACATTAGAAAAATAATTTCCAAAGAAATGATACGAAACTTAGGAAATGGAAACAAAAGGGAGTGTAAAATTCAGTTTAAATATTTGTTTTACACCCGGTAGTGGTGGTTAGCTTTGCGCCCGGACGTATAAGCAAATTCGCGAGGGTTGGAGGCTGGTTCCTGGACACAGGTTAGGTGATCCTGCACGCGAAAGTGTACGATGAGGTACCAGGAGCAATAAAATTCACGGGAAGTGTTTTACATTGGTAGCGTGGGGTCTGTGTGTGCTTCGCGGAGAGGGGTGGCAGGGCGATGAGAGGGGAACCTCGACGAATTCAGTAAGTGGCGGACAATGGCTTTTGTGGTAGACATGAACCAACTCATACTTCTTTCCCCTCTGGCATGCGTATTTTATCCTAGCCTGGCCGCGGATACATTTTCTCTCGTGCGATGCTTGTTCTCTTCATCGTGCATTGTCTAAATTATTACAAGTAATAATCATGAATTATCAGTCCGAAGAAGTAAGAATTTTCCTTATAAACAATAGGGAAATTGGTCTGAAGAAACAGTGATTTTTGCTTAGAGATTCTAGAAGGCCTCCTTAAGGGGTTATTAACGCGGAATTATTGCCATTGTGGGAGTTGCATCCCTTTCTCCACTTATAGGCTATACAAGCGACGATAATAGAGAAGGTAAGGGGTAAGGGATGTCGTGTACACGCTTACCATCTTCCGAGAGGTGGGGTGTTTTGTAATTCAACGGGCAGATTTGACAACGAACCATATTGTTCCGGTATACGACTTCCAGAAAGAGATAAGGCCAATTACGTCCACGCATACATCCTTTTCCCCTTTATCTTTTATAATTTTGCATCAAATAATAAGACAGTCCCCAAACTGTACCTAATGTCCGTTGAGCCATAAAAAAAAAAAGATAATCGTCTAGGGAACAGATTGTAAATTCAAACCAGTTCCTGACGCATCGCTGACACTGGTGGTTGCATTGAAATTTATTTGTTTGCTTGAAATACATCAACAACGAAAAGTGCTCAATTGTCCCCCAAGTATTGGATGATCTTTTCCGGCGTGAAGGAGGGTGAGCTGGCCGAAGTGGCTCGCGTTTCAGCAGGGGGTGGCTTTGTCAGCCCTGGAATACCTTGGCAGGCTAATGCATTTCCTTTACAGTTTTAATGGGCATTCATAACTAAGTTTAATAATGCCGGTAGGAGGCCAGCCGTCGCGGTTGCATATCTAATAATTCCACGGTTCTACCTCGCGCAGGAAGTGGCACACAGCACGGATTTTAGTGGTGGCTGCTCGAGTTCATCCCCCTACTACCCTTCTTGGCTTGAAGGCGCACGTTCGACCTCTTACTCGCCCCTCGAGTCCCTCCATCTTCTTTTCTACCTTCTTCGCGCTAAGGATTTTCAGACAGCCACGAACCGTAATCTTTATTGCTCGTTTCGCAACATAATTTTGTACGATCAATTTGTTTCCCACGTCGCGTCGCGTCGTACGATATGTTTTCGTAATTGACAACAAAGAAAAAGTTCCTTTCGCTTTTTCACCTCGAAGCCAAAAGTGAGGTGTTCGGTGACTTATGGACGAGAGGGTGTACGTATACTCATCGAAACGGAAAACTTTATCCCCGTTCCGACGGACTTAATCGCTCCGAAATCACGGACAAGGAGGATTCTGGCAGGGCGAGAAAGGGTTCCGGGTCTTGCCAGAACATAATGGCGTTTTGGTTGTGAACCAAGATATAAATCCCGCCACCGTTATATGGCATAGAACACCATCTTAGCTTGGTCTTCGCGTCGTTGGCGAAACCGGCCTCGCCGTCTCCAATAAATAACCCCGAGACAATGGACACTGTCCAAAACACGGTGGATCTTACGCCTTTAACTTGGCCACGAAGTCTTAACCCTTGCCCGTTTCCACGACGTCCCTCCTACCCTGCCACTTTTCTTCAGTCTTACCACCTCTACGGGCACACCGAAAAGGAGCGGTTCAACCTCGCTCTCCTACCTCTTGGCCTTGCGTCTCCTTCTCTTGTTGGAATTATAACGTTTGTTTCTAACAAATTACCATGATAATGCCCGGAGTAGCATGGCGAAACCATGTCTTCGGTGGCACACTTAAATTACGCGACTACGAACAACGTCGCCACCGTTGAGAACGCGACCGGAACATCAGCAATCCTGCCTCCGTGGCGAGAGATTCCTACCGGGTAGTTGTAATGTTAATTACCCATTTACTTAACCGTACACCGCTAGACAATCAGAACTCCCCTACCCTCCTCCCGAGCTATCTCAAAGTTTCCTATCCTTAAGGCTGTCGTGCGAAAGCGGTAACGTTGGGGCCTACTTGTCAAATTAATATAATTTGCCAATTGTGCTGAATCGTGCCAGCTTTGTGCTACATTGTGCAAACGACTACTCTATATTGGATTCGAAACTATAGCACAGTTTAACAGAAATAACATTATGTACGGTAGAAGGGTTGAATTAAGGTGATTGGTAAACATCGATGCTTTTTATCCACCCAAGTATGTGTGTGTGGGGGACCACTGTTGTAATTTATCGAGCATTATCTCACGACAGAACTGAACGTCACCTGGAAGATTACTTTTTAAGTACACGTGGTGAGTTTAAAGACCGGCTGACGACATTTGCACTTCGTAACTTCTAGCAAGGCTGTAGATGTCAGGTCTTCGGGGTCTGTGATGAGCAGGAAAGCCGTGAGAGGGTGGGACAACCTGACAGCAGGCTGACAGTCAGATTTGTACATTTTAAGTACCGAGTCCTTTCTACCTTCGCCCCCCCCCCCCCCCCCTCATTTCACGCGATAAATAAGGCTGTGTAACTTTGCTGTGAGAATGATAATTAAATTGAAACGCTTCAGGCGTCGGACCTGGACCTTTTTGCGACCCCCGAATAAAATTGAACCTGCTCGAGAAGTTTCTTAAGGAACGCTTAAGTGAAATCTTGATATACAGTGAACAAAGCAATTCTGAATTCATTAACCTTGGGAATTTGATGATAATATTAAATTGTTACGTATTAAATGGATTCGGTTCGATTGGGAAATTATCTTGTTTAACCAGCAGTATAGTCGGAGGCTACAATTTTTACAATTATGGCATGTACTGTGGAAGAATTTGATCATTTTCAAGATAAAATCATTAAGACTTTTGTCTTTACCTGCCATCGTCTGATTTTCACGAATTTTCGAAAATTAAGCAGCACAGACGTTGACACGTCCCAAGCTAATTCACGAAAGGCTATCATCAACGATAATTCAACACCTAAATCGTTATCGTTAAAAAAAAGTACGAGCCAGTATACCCGGCTCCAGCACCCCGAGCTAAAGGGTGATCACGTTCGTGCTAGCTAGTAAAAATAAAGGAAATTTATTCGTGTAATTTGAGAGGGCGTGTGACCCGTTTCAAACAAACATTCTCCAACATTTGCTGAATCTAGCTGGATCGCGTTGTTGAAGAAGAGTGGCAATATAGTTTCCCTTAACGGTACTTAAAAGAAAAAAAGAAAAAATTTTAGGAAGACGATATTAAGGATGTGACTACGGCGGGAAGAACTCAAGGTGGAGTGGACGAGAATGAAAAGTACACGATGAGGGTGAGACCAGGTTCCATAGGGGGTTGAAGGGGGGCAGGATAGGTCGAGAGATGTACTTCAGGGGAGGGTTAATCGCCGTAAGACAACCGGAGAAATGAGCGAACAGTAAAGCGGGGTTGAGTCGGTTTCTTCTTCTGTTAGAGGGGGGGGGGGGGGATTTAAAGGAGTGTCGAGTGTCGGGCAGAAGAAGGGGAGGGAAGGAAAAAAACGCGAAGAAATTAAAGATGAACCTTCAGTGAAATGGGGCGTGAGTTTATAAGAACCCTCCGTTTTCCTTTGCGTTTTATACCCGGGCGCCAAGTGTCGTCTCGTCGGTTCAATTGTGTCCGCCTTGGAAATAAAACTGGCGTTTGGATTGTTGCACGCGTGGACACGCGATTACACGAGAATTTCAGCTGGGGTAAGCTGCGACCCGTTTCGAGTCCAGTGAACAAAGGGTGAAATTTCGAGGAACGGGAAATTATATCCTATAACCTTTGACTAATTACCTAGCTTCTTCAACACTTCGTTCAAAAGGGTTTACTCTGATGCTGGTTGGGATTGAACCGTCTACCGTATGCCTTACATTTCGCGTATGTTTCTACCATTCGCTGTAGATTTTCATACAATCAAATTTATGAATATAAAAGTGTTCACATGCTTTCATCACAAAATAATTTGAACATTTAATATCCATGGTAAATGAAATTATTGAAATCCGAGCGTACTCGTTAATTGTCATCAACATTTATGAATTCCGTGCCAACTAACGCTTACTTAGTTACAATCAGACGACCCAAATTCCTGCCTCCTCTTCAGCATTTACCAGGACTACTGGGTAGGAGGCTGCAGCCTCCTCTTGAATACAAAATATCAATCAGCTTTAGGGGAAGAATCTGGCGAGAAAAATATTCGGTAATTACGACAAGCTCCCTCTTACCGTCGGACCACCCCAATCACCGTCATCTCGATTACTCTTCAAGGATGAAGATTTCGAATTCCCTTGAAAGTTCCTGTCCCATTAACACCGGTAACGTCTCATTTCTTTAAACGTCTCCCCAACCAGAAGAGTAAAGTACAAGCTTTGCAAAAGTTATCGATCAGATGTTCTGGTTTATTTGGAGTTTCGTTCAAATCCGAAAAATCCTGAAATTCTTTAACAACGAATGGATGTCCGTATGGAGAAAAAAAAAAGAAAGAGGAAAAGAGGAAACTCATTTTCAAGGTATCGTCGTTCATTTTGGAAAACATACAATATTCCAGCAATAAGCTTTACAACCCATTCTCCTTTTCCACGTATTTTGGTCGTCCCCTTCGAGGTCAGAAAATCCACGTTCCAAGCTTTGGGCACAAGGAGGTGGAGAAGGGAGGGGACGTGGTATTATAACGAATCCTCGCGGAAATTAAAGGAAGGACCTTTATGTATTCTCTCGGGAATTCATACGTAGTCGGTTAATTACGAAATTCAAATTAACAGAAAAAATGGGAGATCTGGAGGGGGTGGTTGGCCGACGTTTTTTAAGGATCTCCCCCTTTTTAAGGCCACGGACTTCGTCTACTTATTACGTTTCTCCGGTAGCTCCGCTGCCGGTCTGGCAGTCGGTTATTTACCTACTCGAGGTTTTAATTACCTAACCCACCACCCTCTTTCTAGCTCTCTACGCCGCGCCGGACAGAAAAGTAATCTTGGAAGTATGTGAAAAGCGAGCACAGAATTTACGTAACGAACGTTAGAAACAAAGTAGGTATATATTGGCCTTAACCAAGCACTTTTGCTTTGTTAGCATGAAATAACCACCGTAAAAATGATACAGAATAACAATTCTATCGGTTAATCTAGTCACTGGTACGCTAAGGAGGTACTCCCAATTTTCAGATCAATTATTATGTTACGATCCGAGCTATGTGCTATTTCCTGTGTTTTTTAACACACAAAAAATTGTTTAAGTCGCTTGAACACGTGTAACCCCTTAAGCCGAGTTTCGAGCCATCAAGCAGTAGAAAAGGAAAATGCCATACGCAATGGCATTGTTACGTTTCGTTTCTCGTGTCGAGAATGTTTTATCGTTTATGGCACGAAATCGAGCCGATGATCGCTGTAATATCCTTCGAATGGGCAAGTTTCGACCCCCGACAAAGAAACGCCAGACGCATCGAATCCGAAAGCTGCAGGTTCGCGAACGAGTTTTGTATCGACGTTACGAGCCTCGTAAAAAGTTATAGTTACATTATAATAAGCCGCGAGAAAGCAGCGGATGTTCGAGAAAAACGAAGATGGCTGAACGCCTGGATTCCTTGGGAGGGTGTAAACGGGGTGGCGAGAAGTTGGCGATTTATTGCGATGTAAACAAGAAAGTCCTGATTATTGACGGTTTTAAAGGGTCGTAACCAGCGGGTGAAATGATGTCGAAATTATGACTTTTCTGATCCCTACAGGGGAACGTTTGGTTTTGTAATAAGCTACTAGCTAACTTTAAATGGGCTGAATATTTTGTCTTTGATATACATATAATAATAATGAAACGGAATGAAAGGAAATTGGAAGAATGGAACCGACCTCTCCTTAGAATTCTGTTATTTCAAATTCTTCGTTTAATCGGATAAAAAGATCGATTCATTTTTTTTTTCTTTTTCTTTTTTTTGCGGGGAAAAAATCCCACAAATTTGGTAGTTTTCAACGAGATACAGTAGACGCCCACCTTAAACGAGCATGATAAGGAAAACACGCGGAGTGCGGGGTTGCGGGTTGCGGGGTGATGTTCGGCAATGGCGAAGCTTACAGCGTATAATATAAAGCCCAGTTCGGCGAGACGAAGTCGGAATAAACGGAAATTACCGGGGCCATCTTGTAATTATACGGCTAATAGGAAGGTAATTTAGTGTCTCGAAGTCGAGTTACCGGCGCGGCGCGGCCGTAGACGTCTGTAGGAACGGTCGGTAGCCCGCGTTGGCTTGGCCTTCGCGGAAAATTAAAATAATAAACGGCATCGTTAGGATTCATCATCTGATTTTAATTTCCATTCCGAAATGATTGCGCATTATCTCCGGCTCGACCCGTAACACCGTTTCTGGATTTACTGCTCGAGGGCCAAGCCAGACGTTGTTCAAACGTTACTCCGTCCGTTCGCCCTCTTTCTCCGCCATCCTTTCCAATTTTATCTTTTTCTTACGATATCTGGAGATTCGTCCATCGTTCGCTCAGAGACACGATAAACTTGGATCGACTTATGTTTTAATGAACTTAATTATTATTAGCTATCTTCAGAAGTCAATACTTTCAAGGATATTTATTTATCTGGCAGCTGTTATCTCGGTACCGCACGTGTCAAGTGCATAGTGGTGCTTCCGTGGTAAAAATATCCTCTGTAATCAATAAATCGTGTCCCACTGCGTACAGTATTCGTTTGAAATCGTCATTCTTCCAGTATTGTCCATCCATTGTTGCGTTTCATCGATATCAGCAGGTCCGCTAATATACGTTGGACGTCCATGAAATTTTATCAGCAGGTTCGGTTAGAAAACAGGAATCTCGTTGAAACAGCGTGTCCTTCTTTGTGTGCTCTTTTTTTGTTCTCGTTCCCCAACTGTTCGTGTGATGTATCGGTAGAGAAGGTCGTAGATTTTGTCGTGCAATGCGGCTCCCATCATCGCGTATTCGCCGACACGTTGAGCTGGGGGGCAGGCGTCATAAAAATTACGTCGAAATCTACGAGCAACAACGTAATACTTTTCACATTTTCCGAGCGGACAAGCCATTATGTGGAGTGCTGCGAGGCCACGAAAGGCGATAAACTTTATTTTCCAAAATCGTCGGCAACGCGTGCCTCGTTGCTGCCACAGCCACCGCTACTACTCCCTCGTCGTTACGATCGCGATAACACGCGTCAGTAGATACGTACGAGGGATGTGCAAGAGAATTTAAAAAAAAAAAGAGAAAAGAAAAAAAATTAACAGAGAAAAAAAATGTCGAGCACATATTTTTTGGCTACGAGGAACGATACAACCCGTGCTTTCGTCGCTCTTCGTAAAAACCGTGTCTAAATGTTCGCTACCCGGCTTCGCTGCCTCGTAATGACAGCACATGATTCGCCCATTCGACACCTTGGCCACTTAAAAAGCCTATTCTCTCTGCTTCCCTAATAAATTGAGTGTTTGTTTGGTCGAACGACACACCGTTAAATAAAATAACGACTCGGTGATTTTCTTTTTTAATGCTCGCGAGATCATCGGTAAAATACCAGAGTGAACAAAATTATAAGACACCCTTTGTCCGTTTGAGTCGATTCAGATACCATTCAGTTTTTCATGGGCCGTGTTCCCAAGGGTTGAAAGTAGAAAGTGTGGATCGTGTTGGCACAGAAGAGGTGAGCATATTTCATCGTAACACCACCCTAGCGTGCCGTTTCTAGCTACGCACGAGACGGTTTGGTCGTTTCCGTTTCCGTGTGTGCCAGTCGAGGGAATTCAATATCCGAACGTATCAGATATCGAGGAGATTGAAACGGCCGCTTTGTCTTTTCGCAGTGAAAATCAAATTAAGAACGCTGCGAGCCGGCTGAAGAACGATTTAAGTATCGGGGATGAGGCGTGCCGTCGATTTAAAAGGAAATTGTATCAATCTTGGTTTCAATTCGAGCCAACGCTGCAACGCTCCTGTAGATCTGTTTCAGATATCTTTTCGACTGACTGAAACAATTCCTTTTACGGATTATTTGATTATCCGTTGAATTGTGAAAATTTTGGAAAATCTTATTACTCACCAAACAAAGTGTCGCGAAGGAAATCGATAGAAGTCTGCTCGTTTTCGCAATTAGACTTTTTAATTTTTATTACCGACACTCACCGGCCTCCTAAGCGTATGCATAATGCCATGAATATTTTCCTCGTAACTCTGCCAACTTGTCTCCTAAGGAATTAACCCTTAAATTAGCAGTTAGCTTCAGTCTCAGACTGCAAAGTCCTTGCGTCCTGGTAAAATTAGAGCCTCTCTTAGGATGCTTTCTTCCTTATTCATCTTTTTCGTTATTCCTCCTTCTCTTCTCTCGACGAGATGAAACTTTTACCCACCTTCGCACCATCAGATTACCCCTACAACTACCCCGTTTCACGCTCATGATTACCTGGGAATGGACAGTTCAGTTTCAATCCATAATCATCTAATCTGATCCTTCCGATGCGATCGTTAAAATGTTAAACCGCGAAGTGTAACGTTAACGATACGTTGCTTTCAATCGAATCAGTTTACAATTTTTGCACCAATATTCAATTCAATTCCGTAAATCGTCAAATCTACAGCTGTTTGCCTTTTTTTCATTCTTCATCGTAAAATACTGATTATCGTTGTTTGACGAAGAATGAACAAATAACCGGGAAGATAGGAGATTTCAATGCCGGTGAGCTACGAATCGAAAGCCAATGCAAAGGGGAGGT
Source organism: Stelis phaeoptera (assembly GCA_943735885.1). NCBI lineage: Eukaryota > Metazoa > Arthropoda > Insecta > Hymenoptera > Megachilidae > Stelis > Stelis phaeoptera. The sequence goes on from OX030946.1 coordinate 4,682,197, forward strand.
TCGCAACACCGCGACCTTTTCAACCACTCTCCCTCCGATCTGATAATAATCTCCTTCGTTAAAGAGCTAAAACTTTAGCTTCCATAGCTTTCTTTCGATTGTTATCATACAACTTTCCACGTGACGAAACTGCGGTTCAAATTAACAGTCCTGATCGGTACAGAGATATCGAAAATGGCGGACACGCGAAGAAACAGAGCTGACACCCTGGCAGAAATACGATTTGCAGTTCTCCTGCAGCTCGACCAGCGGAACTTATTAGACTTCGTGCTCTCAAGCCCGAAGCTTCCGCATCCCGGAGGTCCCAGAGCTTATTTAAGCCGGCTTCCTAAGTGCGCATACTAAATATGATAATATTGCAACGGCAAAAAACGTCAGCGGTATTTAGCCCCACCTAATTAGGGGATCGTGACCCGTTTGCGAACGTTTCATTTCCTTGGTCTTCGCCTTTTTTCTTTCGTCGTCCACTTCTGACTTCCGTTGCCGACTTCGTGGTCTTATTGCCCTTTCGTTTCATTCCTTCGGGCTGACGATAAGTTGAGTAACAAATGGACGACGTGACACCAGGCTGTTCGTGAAACTACGAAATACTGAAGGCTCGCATCCGCCTACACGTTAACTTCAAGAAAATTCCTGCGAAATTTAATTCACCCCGCGACCCCTGATTATTAACAACGAAAAATATCACATAATTTGAGGGACAAGTGAAAAATTCTCTGCCTTCGAGCGTTTACTTTTGCAGCATACCCGACCGATGGTGGAAAATCTCCGAAATAAGGAATGATTTTTGAAATTTGCAGATATTTCACGGCAAATTATACCACCCGGACTGCATTTTAAGCAGTACACCAAAGTTCGGCATGTTCTGAGCTAAAGCCATCGTGTGGCGAGAAGAAACCAGAGATTCTGACAATGAGATTCGTTCCCAGTCACCTATTGTTATCTGTGCGACAACGAATAGAAAATACCCGCATAACGCATATAATTCATGGGAATGGGTAGAAATAACAGTGAAAGAACGCCAAGTATCCGCAATCCTGACCATCCAGAAGAGTCTGTGTAGGAAAGTCATTGCGCATGTATCCTTGATTCCTTAACGAATCCAAGGTAGCCACTCGATGACTGGCCGATGCTGTTGGAGGAGGATGATGCGGCCAAGGGTGGAGGGGGTGGATTTCTGGTGGTTATAGCTGCTATGAGAAAATAGGAAAAGCAGCTAGCGGGGCGGCCGGACCGGCGCGATGGACTTTGTGGGTGGTACCGGGATGTCTGGGTAGGTTCGCATGCCCAACCTCCGATCCTCTGTCGTGGGGGGAGGTATGCAGCACTAGCTTCCACCCACGGGACCGGGAAAATACCTCCACCAACGACCATGTCCTCTTCGATCCTCTCTACGACCTAAACTGGGGGACCTAACCGTGTTGCTGCTTGACCGATTTCTTTTATCCGCCAGCTCGTATTGTTTCCTCTTTGAATCGGGAAGCCTTCCTTGTTATGGATTAATTTAGGCCAGAATCTAAAGGTGTGCGCACCGATGTACTTGAAGAGATTGCGCTCGGGTGTAGAGGTCCCCCCCCCCCCCCCCCCCCCGAAAAAAATAAGCGAATGCAAGAACCGGGTTACGCGAATGCAGTTTTCGTGTGAGTGTGTTTTGCGCGAATGCAGAGGACATCGACGAACCAGCTCCCTCCTACTTCGAAACTACCTCATCGTCTCAGCCATTCTACTCGTTCACCTACAGTGTGAAAAGGGTATGCGGAGAAGGACAGGTGGACGAACAAAGGGAAGAAACGATAGAGACAAGCGATAAAAGGGGGATGAGCAGAATAGGGAGAGGGACTGGTGGAAGCCGCACCGACTCGACACAGCCGTAATGATTTTGTTTTAAGGGCGTGTTTAATTATGAATCCGCATCCGGTTCAGGCTCCACCCCTCCTTTTGCACGGCACACCACCAGCAGCAGCAGCAGCAGCAGCCTCCGCAAGAGATCCAACGGGTGGGAGAGCAGAGAACCGAGGGGTGCGGAGGTAGGGGTTGCTTTTCGTGGCGGCTAGGTGGCCCTCTTTCGGCCTTAATTGCAGCTTATATTATCCATGCGGTATTTCTAATTACTTATTTTTGCTCGACCAGCCACTCGCTCGGATGACTCTAATATCTTTGGCAGCCACGCTGAGCACATTTAATTGGTGCGTAACGAGCCGGCAAGGACTCTCTTCAATTCGCCAGCCGTGCACCAGAGGCGTGTACAATTGACGTGACGAGATTCTACTTTGAGGATTCGACGCGAACACGAGCTGAGATTTCATGCTAGAACGATCGACTTTATGCCGTCTGGAGGAAGTAAATGGGAAGTACAAGTGTCGGATGATGGAAGCACGTTTTTCTTCAATCTTCCCAGCTGTAGGCAGCACCTACTGCACAACATTTTCTACTGCTTCTTTTTTTTTTTCATATTCAAATGGTTTTTGATCAATTTTTTTTTTTTTGCGGTGGAAAGTACTCAAATAATAATTGTCTTTCGTGCACTTTTTCTACGATCTTAAATAAATTTTGAGACTGGTCAGCGTCACGTTAACAAGGGGACGGGAGCGACCAGGTGGGGTTCAGATATTTGAACTTATCTATTCTTAATTTATGGCTGAGTTGTCGAAGCTGACTCTGGTCAATATAATCCTCACTCTTCGACAACCCACTGTCCCAACACACGTGCATCTACCTCTTACATGATGTAGGTCTGCCTAACTAAATAGGCAAAGCAAGCTGGGATATTCTGATGCCTTGAGCATGCAAGATATGTGTTCAGATATCTTACAAATGCTTGACGATCAATAGCAACAGCGCCAAACAAAATCGTTTGTGGCAATAGTGGGTATACGAAGGTAGGCGGTGTTATAAATCGACGTTGTTTCCATTAGACGACTTATTCCAGCATCGTCAACCGCTTCTTTGAAAGCGAGCTCGCATTTTACGCCACTTAACTTCGTTACGTTATCACTCGACTTCAACGAACGATAGCAACCCCAGATCTGAACAGGCAACGAGGGATTACGTTACACTCACGGGCTGACAGTTGTCTTTGAAGAGCGAAACCACTCGAAAGACAATACCCCGCATCATAGAAATACTAAAAAAGCAGGCTTCAACTGAACGGTGGTACTCAAACAATAACTACTTTAACCCTTCGAACGCTGCTCGTCTCCTGTCGAGACTTAGCAAGCATAGTTAACAGAAATCAGGTATAAGAGGATTTGAAAGTTGGTATCCTGGGGATACAAGATCTAAAGTTAATATTGTGGTTCCCTCTATAATTGCGCAAAGTTTAAGCGAAATCGGTGCGGCCTCCCTCTTGTTGGCATCACCAATAATTATTCAAAAGCGCGGGTCAGATTAACGCGAGGTAACGAGTGCACAAGTGCGAGAGCGTGAGCAGAAAATGGATCTCGTTTCCAAAGAACGTTCCCCTGGCAGAATCGAGACAACGGTTACCTCAAAAGAGTGTAACCCGCAGGCGAAAGAAGCGTGAACACGAGACGGTGCGGTGGTCTGGTTGCCTATAGACTGAGTTGAGCGATGCGCGAAAGGTTTATCGCTCGGGCGGCTGTTACGAACGTCCGCCATGGTTGAAATTAATCCGAGCGAGGACCTCGGTTAACCTTCTCAAAAGCAGCCGCAAACGTTGGTTCGCGTTTCACAACAGGGCATTTCATTCACCGGGTCCCGCTGCGCTCGCTCGCTCGCGGTGAGCCGGATCATCGCGACAACGCGACGCGCGCGTCTCGTATCACGCGCTTCTTCGTCTTGCAACGCCAGCCGAGATCAACGAAGCGCCGCTCTCTCCTTGTGTCGAGCCTCGAGAAGGAGAGGACGAAGCCAACCGGATATATTATGCCGGTGTTGCGAGCCTGCATTCAGTGGCTTCTTCGGGCTGAAAGAAGAGCGTGATTTTCGACGCGACAGAAACTCCTTCTCTGTGCAGCCAACAACCAGCAGTAGACGTCAGTCAGTCTGGTCCCCGTTGTCGCGTGGCGGCAACATAATAGGCCACGACTTCCGCTTTGCGAGCCCGCAATCGCGCTGCCAAGTGTCCCGCAAAGTCACTGAACTTCCTGTACCTTCCTTACGCCAATTATGTAATCATAAGCGACTTAAGCTTCATCCCTTTACAAGACGCGCTGTTAATTATTGTCTTTTATCAAAACAACCGCGATGTTAAAAAGATTCTTTGCTTGCCACGCACAACATCGAGTCCCTGATTATAGTTAAAGGTGCTACGACCCTCGGAAGGTAGATTAGGGTTAGATGTTCAGCCGGGGACACGGAAGATGGTATCCACCGCCATTCATTTTATGCACTTCATAGGCATAATTGCTCAGTAGTTTGTTCAGTTACTCGATATAAATATTAGTATGTCCATCGATCTAGGCGATAATACGATGCTGCAAAGCGTTCGTCCGCAGTTTCCTGACGCTCGGAGAAAATTGCTATGGTCTTTCATTGTGCGCTTCCCCCCCGATGCAATCACCTCTACTAGTAATTCTCGCAAGTAAAGCATAGTAACGTGGCCACATACTCGAGGTTTTCAGGCTGGGGGTCCACGAGGGGGTCGGTGGGACGCGTTCATTCCGCGTCCCGTGTGGACTGGTCATCCTACCAGAGGACGACACAATTAAAATAGCTATGCTTACCAGAGCCAAGGGGTTGGGGGTAGATGGCGAGGGAATAAGAGCAAGTGGATACAGGCAGTGGAGAAAGAGGGTAGCACCCCCGGGGGTACCCACCGGAGGGTGCTGGTAAGTTCTTTCCGCTCGGCTGCAAGCAGAAAGGGAATTATTTTAATTGCGGACAGCCTCGGTCGACCGAACCCCTACCCGCTCCTTCTTCGTCCCGTGTGTGTGACTCTCTTTCTCTCACGTTTGTTCCACACAGCAAATTCCACCCCCTTACCCTCTTTCTCCGCCTCCTCCTCCCCCTCCTCCTTCTCCGTGCATTTACGTACGGGCTTAAGCTTACGCACGCCTGCCTAGGTGGCGGGATCTACCTAGACAGCTTCTTTTGCCCGCAGATCAGCTGATGTGTGGATGAATCGGTGTCAACCGCATGTTATCCGCGATGATCTTCTAGGTAGGAATGGGATTAAGTGTATATTCGTGTTGGGTTTCTTAAATAATTCAAATCTATACTGGAATTTGGGTATTGGTGTCTGTTTGGCAATCTGGGCTGCCCTGTATTACCGGGTGATCGTTTTCAAAACAGAGAAACGATGAGGCTAGAATGAAAGTTAGCTACGATACCCTAAGTACTCTTAAATTTGTTCCGCCAGTTCCCTTTACGACAATGTCCGTCTATGAGCAGCAATTCAACGAAAAGAACATGGTCAGGATATGGTACCCGCCGCACTCGCAAATAACGCAACCTTCCCGTCACCGCTGACATCCCTGTCTTCTTCGTTTTCGCTCCCTTGAAACCAATGTTCTTCAGAAAGTACGAAAGCACTGTTATACATCGACCCTACTTGGCAAGTGATGTCCTAACAGTGGCAGTCTCAATTTTGTCTGTAGTTCAGTCAGTGGTTGCTGCTTTCCCTTTTTCTTATTTCACAAATGTATGATAATCTTTAGATCCTTCCAGAATTTTCCTACATAGTATACTCACAATCAGATGAGCAGTAGCCTAATCCCAAAAAGTACAAATTTTGATTTCTCAATTCAGATATTATTCGTTTATTTTCGAGACTGCGATAAAGATTCGAAATTGAAACAATCGTCAAATAAGATTTCTGGGCAGAAGTGGCAGCGGTAAGAGAATAAGATGAAAAAACGAGGGGGTTTGGAGCGTCGTTGTCCGCGAGTGGCAGCGCTGAAAGAATCTAACCGGAAGTACGTAAGCGTAGGGGAGCGTGATGCAGGTTGGTACGGGTTGCAGTTTTCAAGCGTCCGCTTCCGGCCAAGCCTGAAAAGGACGCGGTTAGCTTCATTGTTGAACGGCGAAGCCGACGTCGTTCCTAGTTACCGTCGGTTACCAGCGCTGCCGGCGATGACGCAATTACCCGCCGCGGGAAAATAATTAATAACAATTAATCTCTCGTGTATGGCAGCCAGTGGCCTGGGTAGGTTCTGGCTGATGGTGGTAGACGACGACAACGACGACGACGATGAGGACGAGGACGAGGACGATGGTGATGGTGATGGTGATGGTGATGGTGGAAGCTGCGGAGGAGGCGCTATACTGGCCGCCCAGTAATTATGCTCGGATTATAAAGGTCGAGAGCCACCGCGAGTACTGAAGGGCTGTTCACTCGAACTGTTCACTTGGCATTTACACTTGCGGAACACCCTGAATCGCTCGAGGCCCCTTCCGCATTTCACCCTACCTCCTCCTCCTCCTCCTCCTCCTCCCAACCCTCCCTCTTTTTTAACCATCCGACATCCCTCTTTTATCGTTCTACTACTTGTTTCCTATGTCACCGGGACTGCCTAGCTGTTAGCCCACCTTTTACACCGAGGGAACAATGAAGTTGCCCCTTTTCTGTTCCCGGCCCTTTCCCATCGAGGGCCTTCCGGTCTTCGGCAACCAACTTTTTTCTAAATCGAGACTCACGCTCTCGCGGCCACTTCGCGCACAACTCCCCACCTATTCTTTCTTTTTGCAAAAACAATCAACGTGCAACGCGAGAAGTCATCGTACGGTGTCTAATGTTCCAATGTGACCGGTAAGTTTAAAATTTACAAGAGAAGAGATTAATTGCGACGTTGCATAAATTACCATGTTAATGTGCAAAGTCACCAGCATGGAACATATCGAGTTGATTGTAAACTGCATCAACATTTCGTGGTTGCATTAATTCTTGGCAAATATGCGGCTCTTCTGTGCTGCCTCTCTCCTCTGTCCACCAGTTCGTGCAGTTTCTCTCTCTCTCTAGGTATTATCGTAACACCTCTGTATAGCTTGTACATACGTTGGGTCTAGAGTCCCGGACATTTGTGGCTCGTAATGATTATTATACTCGTGTAACTCATGCCCGACGCCTTCATCCGGCTTCGCATTCGTGGATATTGCACCGTGAACGTGAACCTTATACAGGTGTTCGTAATAGGAACAAATACTTGTAAATCCTGCAAGCTATCGAATCACATTTTCCTCGTTTTTTTTTTTCTTTTCTTTTGTAATATAAAACTAAAATATCATAACAGATCGAAGATCGGTTAAAAAATCTCGTATTCCAGTTTATTTATACAATGCAAGTAATCATATATAAGTCATGAAAGAAACATGGAGCGTACACCACGGGTTTCCCGCCAGAAAAATCGACTAATAATTCATCGATAAGTCTCGGTTAGAATCCGACGCCGATAATGGACAACGTTAGAACCATCAAGACGGGAGGACGGGAGGACGGGGGGAGGTGGGCTGACTTATTTATCCAGATAAATAATAGGAAATAAAAACGGCCGGTACCTCGGGACAGGATGAACCGGCAGAGTCTCGAGGCCTGGGGTAACAAATGTCCGCCACTCGATCTAAATTGAGTTAGCGACGTATGGGAAGAACGTTTCCCTCTCTCCTCTCCGTTCGTCCCGCTTCCTTCTTCGACCCTTGGGCGGCTATTCCTCTCGCGAAAGCAGGATATCGCTTGCCGAGAGAGATTCGAGCCAGGACAACGACCATATTGCTGGCTTTCTTTTTTCCTCGGCTCCTCGAATTGGGGGAGGGGGGTCGGATAGATTTTTCTTGCCAGACTTAATCTAAGCCTCGAGTATAAAGCGACGATTGAGCAGGAGACTGGCTCTCCCGAAGTTTTTTTTTTCTTTTTTTTTTTTTTTTTATTAAGGGTACCTACACTGATGCATTTAGTAGGATTGCGAATTCAGAGACGTTTCTTTTTTGTTAGTGCCTTGAACTATTTCTTGCAAATAAAATGAATTTTAACCATTTGTGTAATAAAGATTACTCTGATCTCCATTCGTCGTAAGACAAACTTGAAAGCCAACTACGTCCAAGGTTTGAGAATATCCAATTGTTCAGGTCGATATTGCTAATGGTCCAAAGTGGCGTAGTCGAAAGGTACAATGAAATTGCACCTCTTTTAACAGCTGACGAAGAAAAAAAGGTGTGGCCACCGGCAGACAGAAGTTTCGGAAGATAACCCTTTTCACTTAGCACTCTTTCCCGACACCAGAGACGAAATAAGAGCTCGGCTGGAACGTCGTTGCGGTTTACGTCGAACCTGGTGTCTGCCAGAAAGGTTAATTTTAACGAATTTAACGAGGCAAGAGAGGTCGGAGTTTAACAGGATAAGCTAATTGTGGGGGTATTGGCTAAGAAGTCGGGAGAAATGAGAAACGAGGGGTTCCTAGAGAAAGAGACCGAATATCCGGCTACGTAGCAAAGGACTAGAGAGAGGGAGAGAGATGGTAAAAGGGTCCTTTTCGTTCGGCGCTAGTCGAGGATCGTTAGCAGCCGACAGGCGACTGGAATCACAATGCAGTTTCTTATCAAAGATCCCTGACTCTCTATCCACTTGTATCTATGTGTGCGCGTGTTCTGCACGTTTGGCTGTAAGCTAAGAGAAACGCGAGGCTTGTTGAAAACCATCAATGAATAGGACTATCTTCAGGATGGAGCCTAAGAAGATCGCAGACAGCAAAGAAAGAAGGAATAGGACGAAGGCTCAACGAATCATTTTTCTTGCTTGAATCCGAGAGTCGATAATTCAAAGCATCCAGACTGAGACGAGCTAGCGGAAAACGTATCAATTCGTGTGCACGCACATACACACGAACGAGCCATCCATACTATCATGGTGATCCAGCGACGATGGCTTCGCCAAATCCCTATAGAGTTTCTCTCAGCTAGCGTTGCCTTCCATGTAGGAACCCATTATCAAAATGGGCTCATTTCTTTCTCAAACCTGTCTCCACCCTCTTATTGGAATTTCTTTCCTGTCCGCAGTTATTCCCCGTTCGTTCTTTTTTCCACCCCTATTCGCGCCGTTCGAATCTCTGAAGAATTAGGTTGATCAATCGTCCTATTAATAATGGAGAAAGGGGAATACATTCTTCGAATAATAGACGGAAAGAATACCATTTGTCTCCTTGGAAAAAGATCAGGACGATGATATAAATTTTACGTGAAAATGATCGGCTCTTAAAACATAAGAAAATAATAAGCCTAACAAAGATTAAAAGATTCTATTATAGTTGTCCAAAAAGGGCATAAGTCTTGAAGCTGAACTTTTCACCTCTATCGCCTCGTCTATAATTTACGGGTTCAAATTCGAATTTAAATTTTACATCGAAACTTGTGTGCAGCGTGTGATTAGTATCGAGAGATGAAAGTGCCGACGGCGAACAGACGAGAATGGTTCGAAGCAACGTGGTAATTCAGTTTGCGAAATAAATGGATCATTGCCCCGGCCATAAGACGTTGGTCAGTCCCTCATAAAGCATTCCAGCATCGTTCCAACAATCCCACAGGAATCCACCCCCGTTGCCTTCCCTCCTGTTCGCCCCTCTGTCGACAGAAGATCCGACCACGGCATCGACGCAACCGAATGTTCCATTTCAACGATATCCTTTATTTTTCGCGTCGGCGATTTTCTCTATCCTCGGCGCTTAAAAATAATACGATCATATTTGTCGTGGATAAAATGTACAAATGCATCACAACCGTTAGGAAGTTTGTATAATTGCTCGCCACTGGGCGAAAAAAAAGGCATAATTGGTCAGAAACAAACCGGCATTGTTTCCCGGTAAAGGAGTAGAATAGAATAAAGGGAGGAGAGACGAAGCATCAAAAGGAGTTCCCCTTTAAAGCAATTGTGGTGTCTTAACAGAAGGTAAGGCAAAGGTAGCCCGATTACGGGACGTTCGAAGAGATATAGCCACTCGCTGGCCACTACACGACCGATCGAGGGTCGTTTCTACCCCGAACTTCTGAATAGCCGTCGAACCGTTAACCCTCCTGGCCCCCAACCCCATCATTCCGGATGCAACAGGTGATCCTTTCTCGATATCGGCCCCATATGCCGTGTTGCATCGCCTTCTCGATACCTCTCGCCAACCACCAATTCTCGCTCCCTATATTCCCGCTGATTCCCACTTTTTTCTTTTACATACGGGGAACCTGGATCCATTTCGTTACGTCCTACATACCTACAATGATCGACACAGGCTTCGTCGACTAAGAACAATGGAAGTAGTCCTTTAATGCATTATCATGTTAATAGTTAATAGTTAATAGTTAAAAATCCTCCATCTTCCCTGATATCATAATTATCTTTATCAGTCGGTCTGTGACCCTTCCTTGATCTTGACGAGGCTGCTTTCAGCTTTCAATTGTCCCAGCCATCGGTCTACGTCAAAAACACCAACCCTTTGTAGCCACCCCTTGGGAGACAAGATCGAGGACGCGTTTGAATTAAAGATAGAAACGATAAAGCTCGAAAGACGAACGTGAAACGATTAGATCCAACTTCTTCGTCGTTGGTGATCGTGAACTTCCTTCGAGACTGTTAGTAATTTCAAGTAAGACACTTCCATTAGGGTATACACCGCCTTCCAAGGCCGTAGTTGTTCAAGTTTGTAATTGACACGCTAAGTTGTTCAATTAGATTCGAAGATTTCTCCAAACTTCGTTCGTTGAGATAACAGCAAAAAAAAAAGCAGCTTCGATTTCCGTCCTTCCAATTTATTAATAAATCGACCTGCTGGAGGACTTGCTGCGGTGAATGCATGAATGCGTGCTACGTTCGTCAGGCAGGACAGAAATCTATCTATCCACGTATGGTGGTACAATATGAGAATCGGATCCGACATCAGGCATGATGAATGGTGGCTGACAAGATACACCCTCGACCAACGTCTTTTTCCCCTCCCTTTTGTCTTTCTCTGTATCAGTTTCGGTTGTCTGTCTCTCATCCCTGGAATTTCGTGCTCCGTATATTGATGCTTGCCAAAAACCTTGCCTGCTGCTCCCCCTAACCGTACCAGAGGACGTATAAACACGTGCGGCTGCAGAAAAATGTTCCCCCAGGCCAACGTGTCAGCCGGCTTAGCCAGACCTCCCTTAACCTTCTTCCTTCCATTTCGAGACATTCCGTGCGTCCGTTCGAGCCCGTTTGATAAATCGAACCAATTGGGACGTTGCTCGGTCCAAGGACGATCGAAAATGGCCAAACGGGCCAATATTTCGCTTCACTCCGAACTTTTGAAAATCGAACAATTTGGACAAATTATTATTCTCGTCCTAATACTCGTGGACGTAGGTGTATTCTTTTTGCCGCGTTTCGTCGTCCCGATGAAACATTTATGGCTTCCAACCGAGTCGAGCTAACTTTCATCTTTAAATGTTCTTTATACATTTTCCTGCCGTTCCTCTCTCCTATCCGTCTTCTTCATCTTCGTCGTCCTCTTATTCCTATTTTCCATTTTCGTTGTTTTTCTCTCTTTTTTTTTTTACCTTGATTATAAGAGTTTTACCGTGGTTACAGCACGATGGAATTCGTTACGGGGACTGATTAAAAGTTGTCACCGGTATAAGCTGCTTGAGAACAAGTTTTGCAAACATTTACATAGGAAAACTCCGGGCCGGTCAATTAGTTGGGGACAAGTTAATGCAGTTACCTACCGTTCGCTCTCCTTGTTCATCCTGCTACTTAAATTGCCAATGCGATTTTGTTGTTGTTATCTGCACAATCGAATTTGAAAATTTCGAAACTGATGGGACGAACATTATGCTTACTTTGTCCAACGAAAACTGGACCGAATGGCCAAACACTCGCGTTTTAACAACGGACCGTGGTATTTCGAGCAACAATTGTAAATCGCAGGCCTATTGAAAGCAAGACGATTAAACGAATCATCCTGCAACATCCTTCGCACTGGCAATCCGAAATCTAAACACAAAAGGGATGCTAACAAGAAGAGGTGGTGGAGGAGGAGGAGGAGGAGGAGGAGGAGGGGGAGGAGGTTGTGTGGGCTGGTTATATGTCAAGGGTGTTAAAGGGAAACGACGACGTCAAACATTAAGCATAATGCCCCTCGACAAGAATGTCCCAACGGTGGTGGTCGCCGCGTTAAAGTGGCTATTTATTACGTTATTACATACATCTGATGCGGACTCGTGGTGGCATGCATTCTCTTCTGGACGCCAGAGAAAACGTCTGAAACGCGGCCTCCTAATGCGACTCGATTTAAAATATAAATTCTCGGCGATATGTAATCTCAGAGCTGGCTCGTTTAACGTGGGATTCCAGCGAGCAAGCTTGAAGGTACGTCAGGGTGGGCCGGCAAGGGTGCCTTTTCCTTGGGGGAGGGCTCCGGCTGTTGTGCTTGCGAGCAGACTGATATATCATTGGTTTACCGGGAAACGTAATATCCCGTTGACGGATGGAACCTTATCGGACGGCAAAATGCTCGTATTTAAATACGAGATGTATGCTTCGAGATTTGAATAACGCTCTCAACTCTCAACTTCTGCGACGATATACGTGGCCCCCTCTTGTCGACGGAATAACAGGCAGAAAATTGCTCGTGTTACAAATCAGAATCGAGACTGAGGAGTGACGTATTATTACGTTATTATTTACCCTTTTCTCTGCTCGTTCGAACGTCTCTGTAAACTTTTCACAATAAATTTCCAAGCCATCGGCAGTTTGAGGACAAAATGGTTACCGAAGCGGGCGGACGGGGAACAGAGACGATCGTCATACAGTTAATAAATAGAAGCCATTCATAATATCGTGGCCGGTGAAATGGTTTGACTGGCGACAGTGGCGCCCTGCGTCCTGGCGGATGCGCTGCCTGCGCTTTTTGCTATCGATAATAAATTACCCAACGTGATATTTCTTATTGTTAGCGGGGTGCTACCGAGTGTATCTGAGGGCTTTGATCGGTACGTACTTTCTCTTTCTCCCTCTATACATATACTGGGTGGTTCCGTTTAAATCAATACCCTTAAATATCCACAAACACACCCTACCTTAATACTTTTCTAACCAAGAATATATACATATACATATATCTACCTAAACAGAAATGTATACAATTCTTAAACAAACCTGAATTTTTAACGCAGTCAACATTTAAACAAACGACAACGATTTCCGTTTTTCTCCTACGTTTACATCTGCTGAAAAAAAAAAATTAATTACATCAAACTGTGTGCTTCCAGAAACAATTCAACTTTTACATGAAACATCTTTGGGTTTCATCAACCGTTTCGTAGATATCTGAGGGGCTGCTTATAAATTGGTCACCCTGTATATCGAACGTCGGGGTCGTTAATCAAAGACACATCCCAACTTCGGCTGCACCATTGGGAGGATTCGCAAACTGCTCCCTTGTGGAGGACTTTAGCTCACCCTTGGTTTCTTATCGATATTCGTACCTTGTCTTTTCTTATCGATATATGCAAATGTATATTGGTTTCCGTCGATTGTTTTTTGGAGATTTAGAAGATTCTTATGCGTTAACATCAGTTATTTCGTTGAATACTTTTTAAGTGATAGTAGTTGAGTAGAAAAAAGTAACGTTCACATCGGCTAAGTGGAAAAGGTCAACGGTTTCGTTTCTCAAGTGAAACAGGTCAACGATATGTCAGACATTATAAGATATCGTACGAAATCTTCACTTTTCTCTTATCAACCGAACATTTTTGTGCACATTTTTCGCTCGAATTGTCAGGTATGGTCTCCACTCGAGGATTAATTAACGAAACGTATCAATATATTCCAAACAGAATATATTTCGATTATAAAAAGGAAGAATCATGAGTAAAGTGTGTTCTTGAATTGTATGCAAACCCTTTTCAGTCTTCGGTAACTCAAGTCCAACGAATCCAACGAGTCCTACGACGATCCGTAATCTATAGAGGCTGGTATTAAGAAAACCATTATGTCCTGGCGGAAATCATGTCGTTATAGGCTGCGGAAAGACGGCCGCATTTTCCGAGCCATAAAGATCGGATATTGCGAGAATTATTCAGGATAATTTAAATTGAGAATCTCCTTCTAGCTGGGCGAGGATTTTCCGTGAAACGCGCCAAGAAAACAAGGATATAAATTATGTACAAACAGCCGGCGTAATTTAAATCGTCCGATTTCCCCCGAAGCCCTTTTCGATATCTCAATTCACGAATGCGTTCGTACGCCTCGTAAAATTCAAATCGTGTTCATCCATCACCGTAACGGAAAAAAAACTCGAGATATACGTATAACCAATTATTGTGGATGAAGGTGTGATCGATCCAGCGTAAAGTCGAGAAAATGTTGTCAATTTTCTGTATTGTATATACTTGTGGAGGATAGTGTACAGTATACACGTTCGACAGAAACGATTAGGAGAAGAAACGGAAGGGGATGATTTATGCTCGTCTCGGCGAAGGGGTCGTTTTCCAAAGTCTGTTTCCGATACGCGGCCGGGTCATTAATATTTTAATGCGGCTGCCATTTGGGAAAAGAGAGCCGAGATATCTTTGCAAAATCGAGATCTCAATAATTACGTCAACCGCAGGCCCTTGCTGCTTTTGATTCATAACACAACAGGATCCTGGAACCGACATAGGGGGACCAAGGGACCAACAGTCTTTGGATAATCGGAATTCAATTAAACCGTTTAGCATCTGCGCTGGCAGCAACGGAGAAGAGAATCAGTCGAGGAGCAGGGAGTTCAAGGCGATAGAAGACTGATTCGTAACAACACGCTGAGGAATTATCAACAGAAACAGATATACAATACTTTTACCAGATATGTACTATTAAAAGTATTTTGTTCTTTTTCTTTTACGTAAAACCGCCTCTACTTTAAAAATTTGCAACTTTGATATTGCATCTCCAAGTTGAAAAGTTCCTTTATCTCGTCGATCGCTTTTCGTAAATTGCTCGTTGAAGGAGAATAATGAAACAATTTGAAGCGCAAGAAGCATAGAAAGGTCCGATCGGCAAGTAACAAAACGTATCTCTTTTTTTTTTCTTCTTTTTTCTTTTTTTTTTTTTTAATTGCAAAAACTGCACAATCCTTTTACAAAAGCCTCCCGAATCGTGGAGGGGTGACAAGTACAATGTCTCGCCGAATTTTTGTTCCGACCATCACGGAACTCACCCTCTTTTTTTACATCGTCTGGCAGACTCACCCATCCCTTACTCGCGAGAACTACCTCGGCTCCATTCAATTTGCCAGGTTATTTTTCAGCCTAGGCCGTACTTAACGGGACTGTGGACAACGATTTTTCAGTGGTGCAACGCGCATTCACGATGCTCACTCGTCGTACAAGAAGAATGTCATCGGTTTGGTACTATCCTTTGTACGAAATGGGAACGATGCCACGAGGGTGCTTCGTTGTTCTCGAAAATGAAACTTCACTCGTACGATTACCTTTTTCCGAATTAATTTTAAACAATAACTTAACTCGACGACGTTGCTCAAAACACTAACCTGCGACACCATGGTTTGCCAGAGTAGGCGCGGAAGAAAGGATCGAGGGAAAAGTTTTAAGATCCGGAAATCAGTAACACAAAAGGGTGAAACAACTAAGGATACTCGCGCGTGTCCGCTTGCGAAGGCACATGCGCATAACTCTCCAGATATTTTACAATTACTGCGAAATCCATTAAGGCAAACCGAAACAACGTCGTGCACACGACTCCTGGTGTACGTGTGAATTCGCAACGGGCAGGAGATTCAGGATGCGACGACGAGAGAAGTTCTTGGGGAAGTTGTACCGGCTTTCCTCTTGGTCCGCGGTAGCGTAAGGCAAAGTCCCGCCTCGGCTTGCTCGGGAAAACACGCCCCGCGTAATCCGTGTTATTTATTTATTTATTTCGAGCCACAACGAACGCCCCTGCGAATCCCATTTTGTGTGGTTACGAGTCCGACTGCATCGGCTTCCTGTATTCCGCACGGATTAAACCGTCACTCTTATCGTTGTTCCCTGATATCGTTGTTAAATTGATGTCTAAATTGGTACTCGGGCGTTGCACGATCATTTTCATTTTTATAAATGTTTAAGCTTCGTACCGGCACAGAATGATCGATAATGGAACGTTAACAATGAAAGAGTTGAATAATCGATTTGATTTCTGGGCGTGCAGAAACATGGCGAAAGTTACTTCACCAAGTTGGCACGATATTTAATCCGAGTACGCGGTATCTAGCTAACGCAGTATTCATTCTTGAGGTACACGAAGCCGGCTACAGGCACAGTTAACTACCTAGGGCCATAGAACGAGTTTATCTTCAGTATCTTTCGTACGTCAGACGACCCTTGGTATTTCTTGCAGTTAGCTTCCAGCCAGCGACTCCGTGTGATTTCGAAGGGTGCGTGTTCCTGGGTCCAGGTTTCCTTGTACTACACGCACAGGTAGGCTACCAGTACTCGTGCATTCTCATAAACACCGACCTGTACACGTACGACCAGATAGAATTCCCTCTGAATCTGGCAATCTCATAACAGGGAGTTAAAACCACAGCACGAATGTCGTATCTTAGGCTGTTCCACACCCTCCCCCGCCCCTTTGCCAGACTTTCTCTCGCCTTCCGCCCCGCCACGAATTATTATTATCAGTACAAGTTTCATTTCGGATTCGGAGGGGCGCGAACATCCCTTCAGCCACCAACCTACTAATTTTACTCTCCTCGTGTTACTGATCACTGCTACTTGCAACTTCCAAATTCGAAAGCTACTTATCCTTCTGTGCCTCCGTGGCACAGAAAAGATAAAATTGTTGAAAACAGCACACGAAAGGTATGGGAGTTCGAAGCAGGAAGAAAAAGGGATAACAGAGATCCAGGAGAAGCCGCAGAAATAAAAGGGAAATGTATGGAAGGAAAGATCTAATTTGTTCCCGTCGGGTCTGTTTTCGGTTAGAGCAGGGAGGGGGCGGGGGGTTAACGGGGTGAAATTAATATTCATAAGCGTCCAGGAGAGGTCTCGAGGGCGGGGTCAACTTACATGTATCTTTCGCTACTGACCCTGGCTACCGGGGACGATAACGGTCAGGAATTAAAATACTACCAGGGCCAGGTTTTAACCCTTCTTCGTGGTTCGAGGTACGAGCTATGGATACGACCGAGCCACGCTGTCTGATCTCGTTCCAGAAAACTTGCAACTTACCGTTGCTGCTCCTCGAAATGTAAATCAGGGCCGAACACTCCCACGTGAGAGTGCAATTATGACCGTTGGTAATTGCTTGCGGTAGACCTTTCGCCTGATTCGTGGAAAATTCGAATATTTTGTTGAATTCCGATAGAAAGAAAGATCTGTTGGGTGACTGGTCGAATGGATGCAAAAGCCAGCTGCAATCGTTCAGCAGTGACCCCTCGATAACGCAACGAATTAATCCTGTGGATGGATCGCAACCGTACGACGCGACGCGACGGGAAATATCATTAATCGAGTGAGTCATTAGGCGCGAAAGTGACACAGCATAGGCAGACCAGAAGGATATCTTGAAGACATAGAGGCAAAGGTGGATGAGCTGGCACTTCCTGCGGTATACAATTAGTCGTTGGGGTATTAATCCTGGCCGGTAGCCGTTACCCGACAGGATATTATGGTCCCGCAGGCAGTAACAATGAGGATTATATGAGGGAAAACGCTTCGATAGCGTTTCTAATACAAGCTGTACCGTCGCGTTGATACGACGGGGAAGGTGATGGTGGTGGTGGTGGTGGTGGTGGTGCTGGTGGTGGTTTCTCGTAAACGCTCGCCCACGAACTGAACTTAACTTGGCTGGCAATAATAAAATGATATAGGAGGCAAAATATGCATTTAAATTATCGCCCCGCGATAATAATTTGCATACCACCGCGGCACCTCTCTCTCTTCGATGCCGACGGTTCGCTTAGTTTAGCCCCGTTTAATTTAAATAATACTTCTCAGCGCGGGGGAGAACAGCTCTGGCAAGATATACATAAAATCGCCATAACATTGTAAATTATAACTGATACGGCTTATATCGTGAGAGGAGCAGACCCCCTCTCCCTCCTCCTCCTCCGGTTCTCGGATCCTACGTATACCTCCTTCGTTTTCCTCCTTGTTTCCACCCTTGTTTCAATCATTAAAAGATAATCTGGATCCTTCTAATCATATTTGTTAGCTTGTCTTTTCGCTATCAGTTGCAGTTTCTCTCTTTCTTATGGAATCGTATGATAGTCTTTTATAAAAGTTTTGACCATCGCATCGATGGGAAATCAAGTCGAGAAATAAGGAAATTTCCTTCGGCCCGGGCGATAAAATATCACCGTTGCGCGATAAGTTTGCCAGTGATGATTCTAATAATAAGGTAACGAAGGAGATTCGGAATTTAAACGCGCCCATAATTCTCACGGTAACGATGCAATAAAATTCCATGTATCTGGTATCAATAAAGGGAGCATATTCGTTATCCTCCCTGTGACCACGATCCGAAGAGACCATTTGAAATGGTAATAACAATCGTAAGTCACTTTCGCACCGCGGCAAAGAGCGTTGTTCCCTTTTTCGCATCGATTACACTCGTCGCTTGAAAACTCGAGAAACGTGTCGCGAGAGAAAAAAAAAAATTAATAATCCCTCCATCGGTTTGAAGAAACTCGAATTCTATGGTAATCAAATGGGAGTCTGGCGGTATCTATGGGACGCTATATGAGATCCCCTCTCGCTTCGTCGTATCGTTATTGACAATTCTATTTTTCCTCTTGGGCAGAAAGTTAATCACCCGCTGTGCGGGGGCAACTCGACGAGCAGCTCTGCCCTAACTTAATTTCATTCTACTTGACGTAAATTATACCGGGACAAAGCAGCTATTAGTAGTTGAAAATTAAAATAATCCATACTATCAAAGTCCTGGGGAGAGGAAGAGGGTTCGGTGAGGGTTGGAAAGGGTATGAGAAACAGGGCATGCTCGTTGATGAAGCTGTCCAGGCTCGCCAGGATTCACTCATCGTCGTGCCAGTCTGACCACGCAATTCCGCAAAGTATGCAGATCTAAGAATTCAAATGGCCGCCCTATAGCGTCCATAAAATGGCGGACAGTCGCGCTCGTAAACCACTATATTAAAATTCTATATCGTCCCCTCATCCCATATCCAACGCGTCCGCCGATGATACCATTCCTCTCCTCTTGCTGCTCTCGTTCTTTCCTTTCTCTCTCGATGTCGGACATAATAACCTTTCCACCTAACCGATCTTTCACATTGTACGAAGTTTGCGAAGCGTCCGTTCAACGTTTATGCTCGTGCACGCGGATATTGACGCCTAGCATTCGCTCGGGACACTTCCGACCCCCGCCCCGGCATAAACCGTACCGCGCTCGCTTTTGAAAAATACAAAGGAATGCCGTCACTGGCGTAACTAGAATTTTTATCCAGAGAATTAAATGCTACTTAAAGCAGGTAATTGCCTGGTAGAACTGTCCGTAAAAGTTTTTCGAAATCCGAAGAAGAATTAATATTACGATATATTTATTTCTTGTAAGATCATACCATTTGACCAATGTTACTGGTTGCGGTGAGTGGGCCAGTCGTCAGAGCCCCGGCCACCACCCAGTTACGCCAGTGTCTGTCGTATAACGATAATGACCCCATCATAGCCTCCTGCATCGGTCAAAGAGACACTGCTGTTGCTTACTGATACTTCTGCCACCCCTTTCCACACCTGCGACGTTGGCATTTATGCAATGGAACCCTCTTTATCGTTTTCTTGTCTACCGACTTTTATATTCTGCGGCCGTTGTGTCTATTCGCTGGACATGGACAGACGACCCATGAATACAGGAACTTGGCGCCAAGGTTCTTGACGTCCATCCCAAACGGCCGAACCTAAAAGTTTGGTAGTTATTTCTAAAAAGAAAGAACAAAGGGGATAGTCTGGAGCGTTTAATTAAAAAAGAAACAGATGATAAATTGGCTTGATCAAATCGTCCAACGAACGCACCCAAATGATTCGTCGAAAAGACAGTGGACAAGCAACGCCGACGTGTGGGTAAACAACGATAGATGGAAAGAAAAGCAAAAGACCAGATAGTGAATGATATACATATCTATGTATATGCATACAATAGAATGACCATAATGGGTATTACGTTTGCGTATGGCTGATTCCGTGTCTCACGCGTATGGAATGACGAGAATACGCAATAAGTTAATCGCGTTAGCGGCTCGGTTGATTAAACGAACGATCAGGCTGATGGTGAGTGTCGTACGCAACGCGTCAGGGAGCATGGGTGACATGGGTGCGGCACGCTCGTCGACATTGATACAAAACTCGATTGTCATTCGTTGCTACCACCACCCCTTACACGCTCACACACCCACACACCCACACACCCCTGATTACGTCGATTCATTAACCGTAGCCGCTGGTATCGTCCACCCTAAAATGAACTGTTGTTTCAACGTTGCACCGGAAAGCCTATTAGCCTTCGTTCCTGTTTCCGCAGGACACCGTCGATTAATCGTTTGTCACTCTGTTTTGGATTTTCGTGCTTCTTACCTTGCCCGTGATAGAGGTATTTCATCAAATAATAATCGTACGAGCTGTGAACTTGCTCGTCCGACGCGACACGACGCATCGAACCTCGCGGTATTCGACGAGAGGCGGCGCATCTTTAATTAAACGAAAGAAAGATAGCGGAGCAAATAAGAGAAAAATAAAAAGGTGGTGTTGTCGGAGGACACGAGGACGAAGGGTTAGGAAGAAAGATAGAGAGGGGGAAGCGGTAGTGTGAGAAGTAAAAGTAGGGAGGGAGGAGAGGGTATGGGATTCCCGGGTACCGATGCCGACACCGGCGCCAGTGCCGTGCGAGGCTGTAATGCGTTATTAATGAACACCAAGAATTTCATTAAAGATTGTTTGTATATCAAACTGTCCACTAAATTATGCCCTATAACCCCCGTGGCGCCTTTCCGTGCCTGGAAACTATTGGCTGCTGCTCTGCTGCCACGGTACGCGCCGCCTTTTGCACGCGATCCTTTCGACCCTGTTAACGTTCAACTTTGTCCCGGTGTCACCCGGCCGACAATCCTCTTTCGCCAATATACGCTAGCGTCGATCATTAAACGGGACGATCGTAGGTGTCGCATCGCGTCGTGTCGGTGCGGTGCGGTGCGGTGTAACGAAAGGACGAGGCGCGAGCCAGTCAATTATTTCGCAACCTTTGGAACATATATTATTAGGAGGGACGATATAGGTAAGTAAATCGTGACGAAGGGGGAAACGGGAGCAAAGTTAGGAGAGAAAGAGACAAAATGAAGCATGACGCGTCGAATGAACGACCCAGGGGGAAAGAGAGGCGCAGGTCGGGCGAAGCTGGCGGGTGGAGAGATACAGTTAATCGTTGGAAAGCTATTAACTTCGGACTGGAATGCCCCATAGCGCCTCATTTCGTTCAATGCAAATTTACACCCGACGTCGACCACCTAACGGGCCTCCCTCCACCACTTTCTCGCTGGAAAACGACGCGACGCGACGCGTGTTACGCGCCCGTTGCTTCCTCTCCGGTCCTATCGGACTTTTGTTCCTGATTTAAATAAGTCCTGCTCGACTTACGACACCTTAACGCCACGCCAGACGCCCAATTTAGATCCACGTATAGATTCGATGGATCACGATTGATCGGTTGAACGCGGGACTAACCCGCTCGGAGATAGCAGTAACACGGCCGTGCGCGGCGTAACTTGTTCAAACGCCTGAAGGATTCGTGAATTTGAAAATCATGTCTAATTGAAATTCTTGGAGAGTAATAGGTGTAAGTAGTGAAGCGAAGCTGCTTGAACTTATCCAATTTTGGTTCTCTCTCGTAGACGATCAACGTCGTAATCGGTGACCCGGTTCGTAGCTTGCACAGCAGCGAAACTTGGACCCTTCTACCGTCGTCACCCTTCCTACTCCCTTTCCTTGATCGTCCTGCCATGCTTGTTGTCTTATTAGTTTAGAACTTAGGCTTAATATAAAGTTGCGTGTGTCGTCCATGATGGAAGTCGGTGTCTCGAAGACAACCAGGATCCGCTAGTTTCCCTGCCTGAAAGAATGTACGATTAAATGTTAGCCAAACACCGTTTCCCTTTTTTTTCTCTCTGTCTCTTTAAGCCTAGATTGCATAGCCTAATGTTTTTTTTTAAGTTTCTTCGTGTCCGTAAAAGGTAATGAATCAACGTGTAGTAGGTTGACGAACAAATTCGTGGACAATGTGTCGCGGAGCCAACTGAAATATCACCGTGGAAACTGTGCATCTTAACGCGGGAAAATAACGCGTGTGTGGAGGAGGTGACTGATAAATGGTCGCGTAACGGGTGCTGAAGATACACATAGTTAACGCCGGAATGCGGCAGAAAACTGACTAACGACGACTGATGCTCTCGCTATATAATTTCAAAAGCGTAGCAGCATACAAACGAAATGAAAGCGGCACCGAGCCGACAACACACCTTAATATGGACAAATGCCGGACTATATCTCAGATGAGGTTTGCTTTGCATTATTTCGGCTAACGTCCTCGTTTGCCATTTTCGCTACGACGCGACGCGACGAGAAACGCCTTCCTTTACCGAGGATTGTCGTATTTCCCTTTTTCATACTGGCCAAAATCCCCCAGTTTCTTGTTACGTCCAGAAAATGCAAGCTAAAACTTCCTGTTTGAACATCGTGCGTTTCCAAAAGTATTATCGAAAATTATAAATTGCTGCCTTCCGCACCAAATATTTTCACATCGCGCAGAAGCGTCGTCCGCCTGTAATCATTTATTTATTTCCACGGCAATCTTGCCTCGATGAAGCTCGCATTGAACACGAAAGGTAACGCCCCGGGTAATTCTCCGCCGCGCCGCGCCGCGCCGTGAAGAAGGAAAATGAAGGCAAAGAATAAACGCGTACATCGGATTTGAAGAGACCCTGACAAAACTTAAGACGTCCGGGCTGAGTGACGTTTAGGGAAAGCGTGAAACGGTTGAGTTTAATGGTGTCGAGTCGGATAACGAAGAGGAACAAGGATGTCCTTAGGGGTGGGGGGGGGGGGAAGAAAAAGGAGGGTCACGGAATGGATGTGTTCACATTATACCCTCTGTTCTTTTAATTTCTTCAGAGGACCCGCCTTTCCACGACACCTTCTTTCCTTCCAGCTCTGGCACGCGGATTAATAAGGCGTCGACGATGTGACGTCTTTCTTTTCTCCTCCTATCCTCTTTTCTCCCCTGGACACGTCACCAAAGTGAATGAGAGAACTCTTGGCAAGAGGATAACGGAAGAGCACTCTCTTACTGGTACTTAACAACGAGATGAGATGAGCTGCCGTTAATAAATGTGTTTCTAACTGTTGGAGAGAGACACTCTTTGTACCCGCGTTGTGTGCCCGCTGAGATCCCCAAGGAATAAGTCTTAATGAGAAGACAACTTTTAAACGCACTAAGAACCATTCTTTCTTAAATGTTGGGGAGCGCTTGGCTTCGCACTTTTTCATTTCGACGATCGTTACACGCTGGAAAAAAGACGCGTCGATGGCGATGGTTCGATTGGAAAGGCACTTTACTCGTCCAGAATACGAATAGATAACGCCGGGGTCTTCGAATTATTATTCGTTTCCAAAACTGACCCATTTTCACCCCCGTCTTTTGTAGCACCGTTCAACGACGATCCCTGTGTCACAAATAAAAGCGTTAAACGGTTCCGAGCTTCCATTACAGGAGAACGGGGAGGAAGTACATCCAATACCCTGCTGGCTCGTCGTCTCTGATAAAAAGAAAGAAATTACCTCCGGGTAAAAAAGAAAAGAAATAATTGCTGCTTGATACGCGCCAATACCCCCTCAGTCTTAGGGATGCCGGAGCCTGTAATGATGTTCGCGTTCGCGAACTTAGTTCGAAATTAAATATCGAGGCGAAAGAGGGGTTGGTAGAGGGCCGTGGCGAGGGGGATGTCGAAGAGAAATCCCGACATCGAGAGGAGGGCTGGCAAAAAGGGGGAAAAGGAGGTGCCTCCCCGTGCACCTGCCTTTTTTCCCGGACCACCGCGCCGCACCGCGCCGCGCCGCACCGCACCGTGCCGTGCCGTGATAAAAATCAAACTGGAAAACAAACGAGGAGCAGGGTCGTATTATAAAGTTTATTAATCGATAGACGATGCCTCGACGAGGGTAAAAAAAGAAAAAGAGAGGAAGAACCGGAATCTGAGGAGTTGGCAGCCGGGGTATCTCGTTACGACTGAAAATTAAAATTGTAATACCGTGCGAGAAAAAGAAATGATAAAACTTTTGTCTAATTTTGATTTATCGTTAATTGATAGGGTAAACTGTACTAATCAGTCCCTTTTTATTGACATTTCAGAAACTGCGACCTACCGATCCTCCGATCTTTGATATAAAAAATCTGTTGATCAACGACACGGGGACGCAACTGGCCTTATGGAGTAACTTGGGAATAGTTCTCATGGAGCTGCCGAAGCGATGGGGTAAAGATGGCTCGTTCCAAGGCGGGAAGGAAGAAATACTCTGCGTGTATGTATTACAATCTTATAATAATCTTGTATTCGTGCTATAATATTTAAGAACTACCATCTTAACAAGAAAGTGTAAAGCATGAAACAGAAGGGGTTGAAAGAAGTTTATGAAGGCAAGTACGGGGAATCAATGTCCAAGAGTAAAGACAGAAGCTTAGGTAAGTAAGAAATCCGGCTGGTAAAAAGCGAGATAACGCAGAGCGCGAATAATAAATCGCACTATCTGGCTTCGTGCACCTCCGTGGCTCCTGTGGGCGTCCTAATATCCTGTAATTAAGAGGGTGTTACGATGACGCCCGAAACCCCCTTTTCGACTCCCTCTTATGGAATTAAGGTGGCTTTACTCGGTTAGTTTTGAAAAGTTCCAGGCCCAGGAAAGCACCGTTGAATACTAACCGCCTCATCAACGACACATGCCACCGAGACTACTGCTTTCGCGTAACATTATCCTCCTCGCTTTCTGTCATGCCATCTAATCTTTCTGGTGATTAGAACATCGCGCAATTAGCCACTCGTTTCAACAGTACGCCTTACGCCCTTACATTTTTCCTATTTTCGTTTCACCAGCAGAATTTGAAATATTTTTTCGATCCGTTGCAGGGTAGGTACACCCGTCAACAATGTATGGTATGTTAATATTACATTAATTGCACGAGGGAGCAGACGGAAACGTCAAATTGAAAAAAATGAAACGATCCCATTTTGAGTAATTACGGTTGCAGCAGCGTGGCTTACTACGCACGGTTGTTTTCACTGCTGCCAACGCGCAACGGGTTGATGACGTGTTCAACAATTTCATTACTTGTTAGCGAGAGAAGGGAGAAAAAAGAAAAATGTTGGACGGGTGCTGGAAGGAATTTCCCACCGAACGGAAGGGAAATTCTAATTAATTTGAATTACGATAAACGACAAGCAAACGATGCCACTTAATTCAGCTAGGTATAAGGGCTACCCACCAACTTGTCCTTTGCATTATAATTTCATAATAAGTCGAGCCCAGAATAAATGCATTACCTTCCTGCCGACTTTCCCGCTAATTCGTAATTCCGGAAGTTTTCCCCGGAAACTGAACGAAACGTTTACCCCGCCTTGCAACCGACCCAGGATTCCAGGATTCAAGATGAACAAACTGGTCAAATTAAGAGCGGCAGTTTATGCCAAAGTTTTATCGTTATTTCACTTAAGCGACACAAGCTGGCCCAGGATCGAGAAAAATTCGAAGGAACACAGGTAAACTTGAATATGTTCGTAAGAGTCGCGGCCATTACGACGAATCTCGGGGAATTTAACGTCTTCTTCTTCCCGACCAGTTTAAAAACGGAGTTAAATGGAGTTTATGCATTATTGCTGTTGAAACTTTTACGGTAGAGAACGGATATTTGCTTGCAAAAACTTTTTGGCTGGATTTTTTAATGATCCGTGGTGGCTGAATAGTAGTAAGACAATAGTCTGATACAAATGTCACAGTGTCGCGACTCTAGCGTCGCGTAGAAACGCACCCTCGCCTCGCTGCGGTGGGCGCCAACGTAATTCGATACAATATTCAGTGTTCTCATCGACCAACAAATCCCAAGCTTCGAAGCGTGGAAAGCGAGCAACCGAGCAACCGAGCTTTGGATTAAGCAAATGGCGGCAATAATAGTGATTATTCGGATTATGATATCAGTGCTGGAAGTGGGTTCGCTCGGACTTACCGGCAGTCGGTAACTGCTGCGCCACCAAATCCCGACTTCAAGACACCGGATTAAAACTATTACCACTTCGCGACGCCTTTAACCCTCCGCCATCCACCACGTACCCCTTCCTGGCCAAACTTAAGCATTTTAAACGCCGCCAGCGAGAACCTCGGATGTTCTTAAACTATGACTGTCTTCTTGGAGTCGATATCGATGTATTGCTTCTAATGATACGTCTTCGCCAAAAAAAGGTGGTGAGAAGTGTCGAAGGACACTCTGGCTACCGCTCTTTCTGGAAGGTTGCTTCCTGTGAAACTTTTTTTCTTATCCTATGTCGCATCGGCGCGGCGACTTGACGTACGTTGATTCAGTGGCAGCTTTTAAAAGTTGAGTCACGATATCCATTGGTCGACCAAACGTTGGGATTAATGTAAAAATTCTAATGGCTTAGCGCGAAAATCGAGACCGAAAGCAACGACGGGTCGGGCGTTTGGCATAACAGTTAGCCCGTCCTTAGAGGGAACATTATACTGGATAATCGTTATAGGAAGAAGGTGCAGTTTCAACGGTATAAAGTTGGATCGGAGTAGGTAAGTCGTGTGGTGGCATGGCGTCTCGAAATCGTGGTATTAATTCGGCAACAGACTACGAAAGCAACGTTATTTCCTACACCAGCGGAAGATCGTCGCCACTCTTGGTTGGCTCTCGCGGCTAATTATTGTTTTAAGGATTACCGTTATGTGTTTATTATGCGGTCTGGGAAGGACCTTTCCTACCTTAATATTCGGTAGATTTCAGCTTCGTTCTCGCTGCGTCGCGTCGCGCCGCGCCGTGTGCCGTACCATCAGAGAGCCCCTGGCACCCTGTTTCTCCTACCCCTTTTTACTCCTCCTCCCCCGTCGCCCCTTTCACCCCGTGAGTCGCAAGCCGGCCTACGTTTATGAATAATTTTCACCTCTCGTGCTACCTAACCCCACACCACCGCGACCACTTCACTTCCAACAAACGTTCCTTCCGAATCGTCCCTCGAGTATTCACCTCGTAAAACCCCGGGAACTGTGTCCTCGTTTTCGCCACGGAGGGGGTTGATTTCAGTTTTCTGATCCTTGCCACTCGTTGAGACGCTCTCGCGAAAAAATCCTGGCTGCGTTTCTGCACCGGGGATCATCTGAATGTAATTTGTTCCGTTTTAAAACAGGCCAGTTTCGTCGGACGCGAAATTAGAGAGATTTTCTTTCAGAGGAAAATATAGAGTACCTACCTATTAAAAGTTTCGAATAACGTGACATCGTTTTGAAAATTACAAATCGAGCAGCAATCATTACGCAGCGATCATTAATATGCTGTCGCTATACAGGTACATTCGAATGAACCCTTAAGAGATCACTAGAGATCCGGAAGCACATGTCGTACGTGCTGCGGAATATTTCACTGGGTAGAGGGAGAGAAGGTAGCCCTTGGTCGTGGAAGGGCTAGGTTGCAGGGTGGTCTCTCGTATCTGTTCCGGTGTCGGCCCGACCAACAGCGAAAGGGGATAGGATGCGTTTATTTAAAAAATGATTTAACCTAATGGTTTTACATATGTAATCCCGATATAAACCCGAAGCTAATCTCGGCGAACCACACGCGGTCCACTCGTACATTCGGAGCTCTGTTAATCCACATACTCGCGCGCCCACGTGTCTCCGCACAACTTCCGCGTCACCACCCACCCGCTCCCTCCGCCTCCTCCTTCTCTCCTTTTTTTTTTTTCAACTTTTTTTCGATGAGCAAGCACTAACAGAAAATCACCGGTTACCACATTTTCGAGGGTGGTGGTTAAGTTAGAAAGAGAGAGTTGTGTTTGCGGAGGGTGCACCCGCACACCAAATGATTTAGATGGTGCCCGATGATATCCGCGCCTTTTGAAAAATGTCGCCACGACCAGGAGAAAAATATATAGAAAGACTGGTGTGTGTATGTGTGTCACCCCTTTATCAGCCGTGGACGAAATTTTATTACCGAACAGTGCTTTCTCGTCGAATCAGCGGTTAACAAAGGAGCTGAAATACGGGCGACGATTAACAGAATTAGAAAGAAAGTGATTTGATTCGATTCGATTCGATTCGATAATAACTGGCACAAAATTATCTGTTTACTTATATCAAGTCCATGCATCGCCGACATTTCGGAAGAATCCTTATATAGAGCTTAAGTCTCTGGTAACAACGCGTATCTTAATTTTGACGGAAAAGTGAATATATCGCGTGTGACAAAAGTGGGTCGTCATCAGTTACGAGTTAGCAGACGTTCAACGATATTAACGTCGCCAGCATTTATCAGCAAGAAGAAACGTGGCTACTCGGAACAAATTGCCAATTCTATGAACGCGAGGGAAATCATGCAAACGAGCCAGATCAGATAGAATATGAGCGAACCGACTGCGACTGGACGAAAAAGCGACTAGCAAAAGAGCATCGTCGGCCGAGTATAACGAAGAGGGAGAATAGAAAAACGTTGAAGGGTAGAAGGAAAGAAAATGTAAGGTACATGGCCAGTAGCCTCTAGCCCGGGCACACGTACCGCGGTAATTAAAAGAACCGACAGATGTCTCTCTTTTAACGTTGGGTTTTATTTCGTTACGACGACAACGACGTTCAGGACAATGACGACGCAGACGACCCCCCAGAATACGTCTCGCGTATTTAAATTTTTCCTCCGGCGTTACGGGCTGGAATTTCTTTGATTAGAAGAACCGTTTGCCTGCCTGCCTGCTTGCTGGTGCTCATGGTTGGTACCATGATTACCTAAGTGCGTGTTTTTTCTACGTAGACCTACATCAAGTACCCTCTGTCTCCTGGTGCACGTTTGTACGCACAGAATGCTGTCTCCCGTACGCGCCCTCGGACGAGAAAGGATGCCAGCCTGGCGGAAGGAAGTTGGAAAAAGGCCATTCTAACCCTGTATTATTCACGCTTATGATCTTCGATGCCGCTCCTTACGGGAAGCTGCGTATTCTCCTGCTCTTTTCGCGAACAACCGTCAGGATTAAATTGACCCTTTCTATCCTTTTCTCCTTTTTTTCTGCGAGATGCTTCTATCCCGTTACGCGACTTCTTTCCTCACTCTGTGTTAAAAAGACAAAGAATTCCAACAAATTCGCTGGTAGCCGTTTTCGGCGCAAACAGAATTTTTAACAATGTGATATCGTAATAAGAAGATGGCGACGTCGCTGCGTCGAAAGGACAGTTTTTCGAATCGAGGAGAGAAGATTTACGATTCGAGTGTGACTGGCTGGCTGGCTGGCACGAAACGTGGCGTGGTATGGCGGGAAGATCGAGAAACAAGGCACGCAGGACGAAGTAGCAACGAGGAACGGCTTCTGTAAACCGATGGCCGCGATGAAAGCGCGACGCAACCTCGAGAATTAACGGGCTTAGTTGCCGACGCAGGTGTCGTCAGGAACCGGATGAATTACGACAGGAGCGTCAGCCAGCCCGGCAGAACGTTGCTCGTTATATTTTGCGTAACATCCCGATTTTATGGGCCACCCTCGCACCCTAACTCGCGCATCCCTTCCTTAACCTGTGGCCCACCCACAAGCCGCAAAACGGAGATGCCAACTATCTCAAGATCCTTTTTCTTTCTTCGCCTTTAAACGCCCTGACCATTCGATTGATCCAAATCACGCGTACCCTGGTGAAAATTCAGTCTAAAGAGAATATTATGTAAAACAATATTTCGAATAGTAGTCGCAGTCATTCTGGTATCCGTATGTATCATAAAATAGAACGGCTCTTAAAAGAGTGGCGAAGGATCCCGTAAGGTGGAATTGTTTTCTTGCAAGGTTTTCGGTCGGTTCAACGAGAGTTTTTATAACAAGAAGCAATTTATGGCGGCACGACCACTTTAATCTCCTGTCAAACCGAAAGCACCCTTGATCCCTGATACTTGGTTTGTCGGCGTAGCCATGGTACACAGGCTGGTTAACGAGTTATGTCTAATCTATGCATCCGCTTATCATAATGGCTCTCGTTATATCGTGAGCATAGCTTCGTAAGGTTGGTAAACCGCCCCCTCGACTACCGTCCCTGTCGTTGCTGGCCTGGTACCAGCCCCTCTTTCGCGTCTCGCGCCGCCACGGGAACGTAATAAAAATATTCCGAGTAACTGAACGATATTACGTCGTTACGGGATCACCGAGCGGAATTAAGTGCGCTGCCTTCTTCGTGAACGTTCGCGTCGATTGAGTACCTGTTACGTGTGTGGATAATACTTGAAGCCACCCTTTGATACGACTGATCTCGTCGCTGAAACAACGCGTAGTTCTATAATGAAGAAGTAAAGAAGTAAAGTGCACCTATGTGCTTTGGAAAGGGTATAGTCGATTATCCTAGATGTTACACCTCATTTACTTCTGGCAACTCGTATTTCTAATTACTTTCCGCAACAATTGTATTACCCTTCTTCGTTGTAATTTCTTGATACGCATCGTTCCAGCCGATACGTAATCATTTTTCGACCCCGTCCGCGATCAAATTTTGCTCGGCTTCAGAACAAATTCATTTATTTTTCTAAATAAAGTGTAGAGTTTAAGCGAGACGGCGCGGCGCGGCGTGGCATATCGATCTATGGAGCTCTGGCTAACCGAAAGAGAAATCCATTCGCGCGGATGAGCATTAATGGCTTTATAATCTAATGAATTTTTAGGTTAAGCGGCGAAAAGACCAGCGGGAGATCTCGGATAGGTTTTTCCCTCGAAATTTATTGCCAAGAATTCTCTTATAAACTGTGATCTTATTTTTCTTCAAAAGTGGTTATTTCAATAAGATAAGTATTACAATGGTATCTAAATGTTCTGACAAAGTGAATATTCTATCGCTCGGTATACATATAAGGATGCGTTGAACCGTGCCCCAAGTTACGCGAACCAACTGAAATTAATTACCATTTTTCACTCGAAGCTCGTGAAACGCGAGGTTCTTTTTATCGTAAGAATATAAAAAACGGAAAAAAAAGAAAAAAGGAAGAAAAATTTGAACGCAACGACGCAGAAGAAAAGCAAGGAAGCGAACAAACAAGCCGAGTAAATCATCGGGGAACGCGGAAGGTTGAAGCGGGTCGGTGAAAAGCCGCGATGGTAACTTAAGCACAGCTGAAGGGAAATACGAGCGGAAAAGTTTTCTGGAACAAAATGATACGACACTCGGTAAGATTCGCTTTGAAGTCAGCTCCGCGCCATTCTTTGTACAAATTGGAAGAAAAGCGCGGTGTAAAAAGCCCCGTTCCGCTCGAGGTTAATACGTTTTTACGTTGGAAAAATTATTTTTAAGTTTTTCCTTTTTTTTCTCCCTCTCTGTGTGACGAGAAGTGCAGTACCGGCGCAGCAAGGGTGTGGCAGAATACGCGGCACTGCCGTGTAAGAATTTCTTAATTAGATCTGAGGCAACTGCCTTGCATCCACCTCCCTGGCCCCCTCGGTTCTTTCTTTTCTTTCGTCAAGAAATTTCCTATACTACACCTGTTTGCGTGCCTAGCCTGAAGAAAAAAAAAAAACTGTGAACACTTTCCTGTCCCAGATTCTCAATAACCCTATCCTTATCGAAGTAACAGGAGCGTAGGTAGGTGCGTCACTCTATTGTTGGACGGACTGTATAGGAAAGACGTATGTGTATGGGGTCGGGTGGACATAAATTTTGATAATACTAAAATTGTGACAGAACGAAGAAAAATCCCCGCGAGGCTGCGGTGCAAAGTGCGAATAAATCGTTGCGTGTGCCTTTGTCAACGAAGCATGAAAGGTTGGCCGTCCACACAAGGGGTAAAGAGTGAGAGAAAAAGGAAAAAAGAGGGGACAAAACTGGGCGCTGGGGTTGACCGCGTCGTCTGTTCGGTGCGTATGTGCTCGCGTGACTGCGTACATTTTTATCAATTATTAAGAACTCTGGCGTGCTTTTGCTTCTGGGTTCATGGTGATGGTAAAGTTACTTTTGTCCTTGTCGTTGCTGAATAGCGATACCCCCAGAGTCGACCTCGACCATTATATCACCCTGTGCAACGAATTTGAATGTTGCTCCCATTTTTATTTAACGTCGCATACTACGTTAAATGACTTATTTTGACGCCGAAAAATACAAAAGATTATTGAGAAAATCTCTAAATGTCGCTAAACTGATCTTTGATCCAGACCACTGTACGGGACACCCTGTACGCCCAATCCGATCTTTTTTTCGTTTCTTCACCAGCTTCTATTTGTGTCAGATCCTTCGTCGCGTTTTTCTTTTTTCACGTGACCGTCTCTCTCTCCCTCTCCTCTTTTTCCTGTCCTCCCTTAGCCGGCCCTGTGCCGTGGACATTAATAACGGCCACGGGCTAACCACCGTCAACCCCCTTTTGCCAACGTTACCGTGTCCAGCCACGGAAAGTGCGAGAGTAATAATAAAATATACGAAATGTAGACGACCAACGTCCCGGTACGTCCCGTGGAACAAAAAAAAAAAAGAAAAAGAAAAAAGAACAAACACCGCGCTTTTGGTGTGTTCCTTTCGTTGTACCCGAGAGGGTACGACGATCGTAAAAGATTTGGGTAATTCGCGTTAAATAACATGGACGTTGCTTTTCGACACTTTGTTCGACATTCGAGGCGTATTTCATTACATAAATGATTTTCTTCAGGCTATTTTCTTCGGTTGTCCAAGTATCTTTTTTTCTTCTTCTTTTTTTCTGACTCCTTGACGTTTTGGTCAAAGACGTTTTAATCTTTTTTCTCGCCTTTCTGATTTCAGACTCCAGAAATTCGATCATTTTGACGCGACGGTGGAAATTCATAAGGCAAGGTGGCATCCCGGTTCCACGAACGACAATCACCTACTAGTCCTGACATCTGAAAATACGTTCCGGTATGTAACAAATACGTTTGTTTCTGTGACAGAACGCAAACAATGCTAGTAGAAACGCAAGCAATAATTATTATATAATGTAACTAAAATCCTTGAACTTCCGACAGTTTGTACGAGTGCGAGATCGGTAAAACACCGAGGCTTATAAAATCTTGGAAAGTTGGTCGTATCCCGTATGGTTCGCCGTCAAAAATACCCGATTTTTCTTCGCTCGGCGATACGGCGGTGGATTTCGATTTTGCTACACCCACCCTACGCAAACCGGAAATGTTTGCTGGCAAAGATATCAACAAGGTATAAAATCATAATGGTCATGTTTATACACGAGTCGAGAAATTTGCACGATACTGTTTTCAGAATAACGTGGTCGATTGGAATCAAATTGAATGGCCGATTTTGATTCTGAGAGGAAACGGAGAGGTGCTGATCGTTCGAGGCAATCTTTTGCACGACAGGTGTGAATCACTTTTAAATTTATATCTTACGATCCGCACAGTGTGTGGATTGTTGTTTCATTCGCGAAAGGTTGTAAATACGATTTTCAAACTGTTTTTTTTTTTCTTTTTTCGCGTACATTTGTTAAGTTACGAAATCCCGACGGTGTCAGGACCACTATCTATGTATCCCCCGGCCGATGACAATTATGGAATAGATTCGTGTTCCATCATGTGCATACAAACCACTCCTCCGATAGTGATTATCGCCATGTGCACAGGGAAAATTTATCACGCTATTCTGTTGAAGGAAGAATTAAACGAGTACGACGATAACGATAGAAGGGTAAGTTAGAAAATATGTTAGGTGGAGAATTTGTACGGAATGCGCCGTAATTGTACCGATTGAACAATTTGCATTTATCTCATACGAATAACTTTCAGACTTGGTCACATTACGGCTCCACTTACAGTCTACACGCGCCGGAAGAGGCATTGTACATTTACGAGTGCGTTGAAATAGAATTGGGTCTGTTTTTCGCGGACAACGACGAAAAGTACAATTGCCCTGTACACCTTCGATGGGACAGGGGCAACAAATCAAGGTAAATTAGCGTGAAGGATGAAAGAAAATTTGACTGAACATGTTTCGTGTGTTAGGTATTTTTGCTCCCATAATGCTGGTATTCACATGGTCACTTTGCCAATGGTCTCCCAACTAGAGGAATACATCGGTTCTTTAGGAGGTAAAGATTACAATTCTATTTCGTTAAAAAATAAGATTGTTTCAAGCGCTCGAATTAAAAATATTTTCAGAAAACGACGCCAACCACCTACCATCGCTCTCCAATCAGTCGAATTCGCAGTATCTGATTTGTAGAAGAACCAAGCACACAGGGGCAAACGAAGCCACACCGATTCTTGGTTTTGGACTTCTTCAGGAACCTTGTGTCCTGGTCGCCCTCTTGCACACCGGTGACGTGGTCGCCCGTTCCATCATCGATCTTCACTACTTCCCCAAGATTGAACCCCCAGAGCCGATAATTGATAAAAAAGAAACGGTGAGAGCAATCGTTTCTTCCGTACGCTGAACAAACGAAGCGCCGGACCCTGAAACTCGATTAAATTACAGGTGAATAAAGAGGAATTTGATACGTACATAAAGAAACTGCTAAAACGCGAAACGTCACAACCACTCATCAAAATGGGATCAAAGTCTATGTCTCCGAGGGAATGTTTACAGGTTGGCTGACTAAACGGAGATGTAAATAGTAGCTGGGTAATCTGGGTAAAAATTAATAATGGTACTTTTACGATTAGCTTTTATATCACGCGACCGACATCTTCCGCAAGGAACACTTTGTTAAACACGACAACGTGAGGGAAGAGATCGGTAAAAAGGTACGAGCTTTAAAAGTGATGAAAGCTCATTTACTGAGGGAGCTGGACACTTTGATGGAAACGAAGAAAGAATTGCATCAAACCGCTGAACGTTTGGCTGAGAAATACGAGAAAATCAAGGACAAACAAGAGAAGCTGGCACAAAGGTGAGTTGTATGTAACTATGGATAAATTTCTTAACGATATTATTCTTAACGCAATTAACAAAAACCGAAATTATGCTTCCTAATCAAAATTCGCTTCGAAAGATTTCAACTGCTTTCGCTTGTTCGTAGATCGAAAGAGGTATTACGGCTAGTAAATTACAAAGAACCTTCGATGACACCGGTCGAAAGAGCAGAAGCAGAAGAGTTAAGGAAAATGGAGATGAAGATAAAGGAAATGAAGATCAGGTTATTAAAACTGAAAAAGACATCGGAGCTCCTGGCCATTCACATGGAAAATAATAAATATAACGAGAAGAAAAAAGAAACTGTTTTTAGGGGTGACCAGGAGAAAACCATTAAGAACAACCTTGGACACATGTAGGTATTAAAACGTTATCCTAGTCAAACGTAGACATATTTTTAATATAAATTGTCGTCTTTGATTCACAGGGCAAAAGATATAAAGGAATTAATTGCGGAAGTGAAAAAGCTAGAGGATGAAGTAAGTATTTGAGCCGGGTAACCAAGTATTATTATTACCACACCACTGTTTGCAAACGACTGTACATTTTATTTGCCTTCAAGCGTAAGATTTGCATACAATAAAAAGTGTTTTTATTCGCAAAATAATTTATTATTCTAGCTATACAGTTATCCTATATGTATTCGATCACGTTACTCGTTTAAAGGATATTTATCATTATTTCAGTAGTAGCTAAAAGTATACACACGTGTCGCTTTCAAAGGTATTTCAGCGTAAAAATTGACTACGTGTGAAAACGGTAATGCCTTGAAAGGTGACCGTTTCCGCCTTGTTTGTGGTCATTAACTACGGTCACCCCTGTCAAGGCATCACTGTACATTAATCGTAAGTAACGATCATCGACTGTTAAAAATAGTTAAAATAGTTTGTTTTTTTTTTTATCAAGTATATACAAGAATAAGAAAAATATAAATAACAAACTGCGATGGCTCTATTCGATATTATTAAACAAACGAACAATCTTGTTTCCAATAGTTGCGTCGTTGCTAGTATTATAAAAAAAAAATTTTTAAAAAAGGAAAAAATGAATTATTGCTTCGATAACAATTTTCGATGAAAAAACGCCACTACAATTCACTCGCACGATGCTCGATCTTTCAACAGAGCGTCACTCAAGGCACGAAAATGTAATGAGAAACGTCATTGGAATCTTCCATAACTTTCGACTGTAACAGTTTAATTTCAAGCCTGAGCTTCTCCTTTTCCATTTCTTGCTTCCGTATTTCATTGGAGTAACAGTTCATCTGTAACTTTAACTTGTCCTTTTTCAGTTTCAACATTTCAGTTTCGTGATACAGTTTCCCCTTTTCTGCGCGAAGCACAGCCAACTGTTCCTGAAGCAATTGATGGCTGGCTTCGTCCGACAGTATCACTTCCGGCGCATCAATGTCCGCTTTACCACTCGTTTCTAACTTCGAACGATTCACTTCACTTTCAAGTCCATTATCTGCCTCGGTTTCCGGATTGGTAGCTTCCTTCATGATCCAAATTCTAGAATCTGTTGTTTCGTCAAAATCGGTCGGTGATTTTACAGGCTGCTGTGATTCAGCTGTAACGGACCGGTTTTGCTGTTTAGGAGAGCCAGGTGTTTCCTTTATTTTCTCTATGTCGGTACCAGGCGTACAGACAGTTTCAATGTCTAAAACTGACATAAACTTATGTTGCGATTTCATCCCTCGAACGAATAAGGTGAAAAATACAAAAAAAAAAAAAGAATCGGAAATACCTCTAGTATTAGGAGACTGACTACCATCCACCGTATGCGACAAATGATTGTTACAATAAGTATTGAATTCTCTTTCGTCCACAAAAACAGAACCATCCGCGTTTACGATCGATTCAACGATTACAGATGGATCCCCGTCTTGCATTACTAATTCCCCCACAATTTCACCGTTTGCTGCTATAATATCACCGTCATTATTCGCTCTTAACAGTTCACCTTCTGTCGCATCAATTTCATCGACTACCTCTTCTTGTGTCAATTGACCACTGTAAGAATCTTCGCCGTCGTTTCCTTCGCTCACTTCCAACTCGGTCGGTAGATCCTAAAAAAACAGTTTTTATATTAAAACATGTCGTTATGTTACGCGTTATGTTATGTAACATCGAGTATATTACATCTTGGCCCCATGGAGATTCTTGTTCTTTCTTTATCCGTTTTATTGTCTGTGCAATTTCATCCTCGGATTCGGAATGCACTTTCCTATCGTTATCTCTTCCTTGCATTTTTTCAATATCGTGAATCTTTTTAAACAACTGATACGCCCTTTCAGGCGTTATGTTTCTCTTTTGCTTGTTAGCTGCTGCTATATTAAATAAATCTTTGGATCTCAGTATTTTGTTGGTTCTTAGTCGCACGTACTCTTTCAACCTTTTACGATCTATGTGCAATTGCATCAGATCCTGTACTTCCTGCTTAATCTCACCGCATAATTTCCTTTCTTGTGGAAGATTTTTAAACAATTCTTCCGAAATTTCATGATTATGTTCGTTATTAACACTAGTTACCTCTAATTTTGTACCATCTTTTGATGCTCTTAACATGATATGAGCAGGACAATTTGTTCTTATTGATCTGAGTAAAAAAATAATCCGTATAAAATATTTTGTTCAAAGATATATATTTTTGTTTTATTATTTATTTGATTTATTTGAAAATAATTAATATAACAATCTAATTTGGACAGTTTATAGTCTTATCAACTAACTGAGACTGTCTCCTGCCAGC
Organism: Stelis phaeoptera; assembly: GCA_943735885.1. Lineage (NCBI taxonomy): Eukaryota > Metazoa > Arthropoda > Insecta > Hymenoptera > Megachilidae > Stelis > Stelis phaeoptera. Next base: position 4,719,970 of record OX030946.1, read on the forward strand.
TCCACGTGGTAGAAACTTTTGACCCCCGTAGATACAAGCATATTTCACAGAATAATACTTTAAACGCTCGCTAATCGGACGAGCTGTTTTCATATGGGCACCGCTAACTGTCCTGCTGTCTCTTCTCCAATAGTGAACTAAACTACGCTTGGAAAATTTCTCCAATTTATGTTCCAGTTCTTCGTAACTGTCAAACATTTCCCCCAAATGAAAGGACACATCTTCATCTTCTCCAGTGTTTACATCCATTATAAAAGTTACGGCTAGTAATCTATTTCATAATCAATTACATATTATTTATTAATCTGTTAATTAGGGCAAGTATAAGGGATGTATCAAAATTGCAAGGTACATATACATATAGATCATTTCTGGTCATTTGGTCAAAAGTAAAAATGGGCATACTGCAAATTTAAGTTTCAACCGAAGACAAATGATGACAATCAGTATTTACTATTCTTAATATCGGTCAGTATGTCCAAGCATTTTAGATGTAAATTAAAATGAAGGATATGTCGGGAAGAATGAAACAACATCGTTGTTATTATGTTTTGCATCGTTATTTAATTTGATTTCTCTTGGCCAAACATGTATCTTGGGAAGGAGTAAATTTGGGCGAAAACATTGTTTGTGCCGATCTGAATTTTAAGGTTAGATTTCAGTTTGATTGGCGTGGCAGAAGCCAGGATGATGAAACCGTGAACACAGCCAGATAGAATTACTCAAGTAAGGCGGGATTTTGTATTCGCTACTAATTTTCCAACATTTGCTATATAACTTACGTCCTATCATATTTTTCGTGGCATTCCTTCTTTTCGTTGACCTTTTATTACATCCAAATGTTGAGAAAATGCACACCATGGTTTTGCGCCATTTCTAAAACAGAACAAATGAGTGTACTACGGCGCAATTGATGTAATTTCTCTTGAATTCATTTCTTATAGTTTTAAACGATCAAATTAAACATCAAAATACTCTATTCGTGTATTCGGTCGAATAAATTCACATATTTGTTCATTCATATATATCGTATAAATATATAAAGATACCTTATTTGTATAACCTTTAATCGTGAACCTACAGAAATGAAAATAACCTGTAATTCATACATATGTACCGCACGGTGAATAGGCCCTTATTATCAAAATAATATTTATTAACAACTTTACATAAGAATACATACACGTTAGCATTACAGAATTCTAGAGGAAAGATCTTTGGGTATTAAAAAATGTCTATTTTATATAAAACTTTATCAATTGCTATCTTTATAGATTTAGATCATAAAATTATTTTGCTTAAAACATAATTAAAGTATGAAATGATCACTGAAACCAGTCACTATCATCTTCGGTATCAATAGGAGGTATAGGTGGTGGTTCACTTTGTAATACAGATATCTGTGAAAAAGAAAAGCAAGTAAAGTACAAAGAATATAACATTGAATGCATAAAAAAAACATTACATGAGCGCTACTAGTTTCTACAACTGCTGTTTGTTCTGATGGCTTGCTTGTATAAGTACCCGAACTAGAACTTCCTAATCTTGTATTATTAATTTTTGTTGAAATATCTGTTTCTGTAATTTTACCAGAAACTGATTCTGATTCTCTGTTCATTTTCTCATTATTGTTATGTAAAACTTGTAGCGTGGTATTCTGTAATTATAATTACATTGAAAAATATAAACGTATAATGGAACATAAATAAATTGTTTCACTTAGTTTACCTTTATTGTATTTGCTATTACTGTTTTTATATAATCACTTGAGTATGATTCATCTACAAATTTTTCTAGCAACATATGGTAAATCCTATTCATTATATGTTTGATTTCTTTATGTTTGTCGCTCTGAAAAACATCATTATTAATAGCGGTATGTTTAACAAAAAAATTGGGATATTTATATTGAAAATCAAAAATAAAGAATCTTACTTCTCTTGTTTCCCCAGAGCCTCCAATTTCAGACAGCATTCTATTTTCTTCGTATTTGCTGTTAAGTTCTCTAATCTCTTCTAAATCCTTTCTTGTTTTTAAAAGTGTGGTGTTCGTATCGCTTAATAATGTTTCTAATTCTTTAATATTTTCAGATAAAGTTTGATTAGTTAAAGTTAAAGATTCTTTTTCTCCTTCAAGATTTTCAATACATTCTATATCAACATTTATAAATGAATACACATTTTATTATATTAATGACTTTTCTTCGATTGTGTAGTTGTTTGAAATTGATATTACCTTTTGATTCCTTCAATTGTTTCTCTAACCCGCTCACTCTTTCCTTGAGTTCGTTCAATTGCGTTAAAGTTTCAGCAGCCGCTGCATTGGTATTGATATTGGTATCGGTATCGGTATCGGTATTTGTGTGTGACCGTTTAGCTCCTTCTTCGGTTTGAGACTCAGTCGTGTTTAATAACATTTTTAAAGCAGCCAATTCCGTTCTGTCTTTTATAGGAGATGTAGCATTTTGAAGTTCAAGGACATGAAACTGTATACAATACATAATGGCATTGTTGTAACCGATACATAATTTCCTCAATATGTAACTACCTTATCAAGTAATTTCTGCACATTATCACCTATTTTTGACATTCCCATCCTGAGCTCTGCATTTGTCATTCTGGTTTCTGATAATAACATATTCAATCCTGGATCGATCATTGTCGATACTGTCGGCGTTACAATTTGCGGCTGTAACGAATACAGTTGACCATCCATGGTGATGAAATTTGGCTACAATATACATTGTAATGCTTCAATAATCAATTTTAAACATATATTTTCTAACATACTTTAATTTTTATACTTGGATTTGAGTCGGAGACCACTGGGAAGAGAGTGTAGGTGCGACAAAAGGCTTACAAGCAGCATTTGTTACAGGCACATCACCTTTTGATTTCAATGTTTTGTGAGCAGTTTTTGGTATTTCTTCTTTGGACTCTGATGTGAAACGTTTTTTTTGAAATTCTACTTCTGATGATTCTGCCTAAAGTACAATATTATACACAATACAAGAGTAAATTATGTTCAAAAATATTTCTGCTAATTATTACCTTTCTTTGATGAAGTGACCTGCGTGGAACATCATCCTAGATATATACAAAATTTGTTATTGTACATTATTCTTCTTCTTATTATTATTATTACTATTATTATTAAGAAGGAAATAGGCACTCAGTCATGCATCAATTATTATGCTTATACCCTTATATGCCTCGGTATGGTAATAAGTACCTCTGTGTCATCAGAATCTGTAGTAGTAGAGGTAGGAAGTTTTGGTACAAACATAGACTGACCCATTTTTGCCATTCGTGATATTAAAGAAGCTTTACCACCTGTAACCTTATGCAAATTAGTTTCCTGTGGTGTTTGTATATCTGTTATTTCTATTTCTAGTAGAACATCTTTGTCTTTAGGAAACCCAGGTCCTAAACTGATCTGTAAAAAAAAATTACATTTATTTTCATGTCATTGCTACCCAATTAAATTTATTAGAATTTCATATAAAACCTGTTTATTAGGTGGTAAAAATAAAATTCTTTTTAATCCTTTGCTAGTGCCCACAAGTGTTCTTTCCCAATTATCATCCATAGATATTTCTACCGTCATTGTTTGGAATGTCATAATATTGCTTTTAAGGGGCTGTGTTATTTCTGTGCTGATAAAATATTTTATAGATACATTGTCCCCTTCTTTTGCAACAACATCTTTGTTAACCGGCGACAGATCTTGATAAAGTACATTTTCTATTCTTCCAGTTTTTGAAAAATATCGAGCTAAGGCTATTTCTCTTGCAAATTCCATGCAAACATTACTACTTTCAAATAAAATTGACCAATTATCCTTATTACTGTCATAGTAACTTGAATAATTGTTAGGTTGTATTACATATAAGAAATCATGAGTGATTGTAACAGTGGATACGTGTTCTTGTTTGTTTTTATATAAAATAGTTTGATATACTTTTGTTGCTGCATTTCCTACAAGGGCCATACCAAGTTTGCCAGCTGATATGTAAACTCCATTTTGTCTATAAACAATATTAATTATTGTATGTAAAAAGAAAAAAAATTATCTAAAGTAATAAACGCATGAAATAATAAAACTTACAATATAAATGCATGTACTGCTTTAGCTATAATAACTTCAGATTTGTTCTGAATTGTTTGAGTTATGTTATGCGAGGTACTCAATTTTGTAGAAACTTGTTGCTTCGATGAAGAACCATCTAATGTTTTAACTTGCATTCCAAAAATAGCAGCTAAATTAGATCTAAGAAATATTTACACATCTATTTTTAATGAATCCCTTCTGTTTTGCAATTGCTTTATTTAATATAAAAAAAAATTCATAAGAAATCTTATACTACTCTGACTTTTACAATAAAAATAAACATTTTATTTTTAACAGTAATACAGTATTTTTTACTTTGATAATATAACATAACCTTAGCTTTAATTAACCTTTATGCTTATTAACAACAATGATTTATATTTATATAAATAATATACATATGTACATGCGAAATACGTTCTTCTTTATCAATAGTCTTTACAAAACCTATAGAAAATTAATGATCTATTACAAAATAGGCATACCCTGCTGATGGTAAAAAATCAGATTCATCATCTTTTAATATTTTATCAAGATCTGGCAACTGATTTCCTGAATTCATAATTACAAATTAAATTTCTACATAAAAAAAAGCGAACAAAGCATCAATCACTAAGTTCACTAAGTTCAGGTTGAGCTAAACTTGATTGAATTTTGTTAGAACGAAATCCAGCGGTATTCAACCTCTTACTATACTTATGAAGTAATTGATAAAATTACCAATAGATGGCGTAATATTTATTCTTTTTAAATTAGGGCAATGTAATAAAAAGAAATGTATTGTTTCTCATATTTAGAACATAAATATCTATATTTATTTAAATCTTTTTGTAAAGAAGATAAAAGAAACGACGTTTGATATAAATATAATACAAGATATCGTATAATTAGTGTAATCTAATTTTGTTTATTATGACTACAATTGTACCCTATGTATCTGTACGTTCATGTAGCCGGTTCAAAGGTATAATGAACTCCATCTCTTGGATATTGTTTTTCCATCTAAAACACGAAATTCATATGTAATTATTGAATATAGTATCATCGCATCGTAAAAATTACAGACGGAGACAGTATACTTACTCTTGGAGCAGTTGTGTACGGACTAATTTGATGGAGGAAAAATAATATAGCCATTGTAGCAAGAAATATAAGGCATCCCTTATCACGATCAATGAATTGCCTAACACCGTAATCATAACGATCATCTCCCATCATATCAAAATTTGCATGCATCTAAAATGTTAATTGAAGTATCAAGTAACATGTAATATTTAAAACGAAACATTTAAGAGTATTAAACACCCACTGGATCTCCAAAATTTCTTCTTAAATTAGGATAATCCCAAGGATAATAAGGATCTCTGGCTTCAACACCTATCCATGGTAAGTCTGGATAATCTCCTGCATGTCTATGATCAGGTGGAAATGGTTTATATTCGGATGGGTGCAGTCCATATTTTTCTGCAGCCTTAATTTTCTGTTCTTCTGTTTTTGGATAAGATTCTGGCATATATTTTGCATATGCAGTGGCTGAAAGAAATAAGTTATACATTTATAGTATTTAATTAGAATTATATAATGAATAACTTATGAAAAGACAATTGGTAAATGGTAGATAAATAATATTTTTACACAAATAAATTACTCACGCTTTGAAAGTTCCACAAGCTTGTTCGCAAATTTTTCTGCATCGGTGCAGTTTCTGGTGATATAAATAGCAGGTGTTTTGTTTACTAATAATTTATTTGACAATATTCCGATTTTTCTTAAAACAGCCATAGTTGCGAATCATCTATACATATGCTACCGTTACTCCATGAACGGCCACTAGAGACCGACACAGCTTACCACCTACCAAAGAAGATCATTTAGTGCAAATATATACATATATGTATAGATCTCCCATGTTCCTAGGACGTACTCACGCCACTCTCAAATTTATCATTTTCCCGCCTAGCAATTTACTGGTACACAGTCTTTGTATAATTGAAATATGTTTCATTAAACTTGTACTAATTACTTTGCATTAATGATTTTATTCGCTACACGTATATTGCATCTACGAAGCTCGAAAAAGCCATGTAGTACTTGTATGTATAGATAGAACTGTATATATACTGGATACTTATTGTATATCCACTTCTCAGTTAGGAGACTGTTAGAATTCGAATTAATGTTGTTCGTTTCAATGATAATGATTAATGAGATATATATATCTGTAATTCTATTTGTGAATGGATATTCTTTCTGTCAATTATAACAAGATATTGGACTGAATGTTAAATATACAGACATAAGGATGCAGTTTTAAAAAGACGGCCATGATTTCCGACATACTAACGTGCGGGTAGGGACAGCAGGAAAATGGCCGGTAGCGTGTGTTCGTCAGTGTTGTCGAAGATGGTGTAGATTTTTGTCGATCAGTTTCATTCAACATTTACGAATGAAGAATTAGATTTGTTTATGCAATAAAGCAAATTGCTATACGGTATGTATGAAAACAAGTTTTCTCTAACATATGTAAATTATAATGGAAATTTCATGATGCTATGGAGTCGTCGTATTTAGCTGGAAACCAAGATGAGTTGTCAGATTTTTTGTTGGATGAAAGTATTTTAATGGATATTGTTCAAGCAGTATATGTTTGTAGATAAACATTTATACGAGTAACCTATTTTATTAATATCATTATGTAAATATTGGATGAATTCTGATTTGTGCCTAGGTAAAAATTTGTGTACATTTTGTAACAGCAGAATTTTGTCTGTGTATACCTATCATGAATGTGTTTCTATGAATTTAAAATGTTATTACATAGAAGGCTAAAGTAATTAATTTATATTAACGAATAAAATAATCCGAGTATCAGAGTGGTAATTTATAATTATACAATATGAAACATTGATAAGCTTTCTTTGCAGGAGGTGACCTGTACGTGTCAGAATTAAAGCCTATCAATATGGCAAGTCCTTCGCCACAATCATCTCCCATGCCTCCACCACAGGCGCCAAGCCCTATGGGTCCCCCTCAGCAAGCACCGTCACCGTCTAATCCGCAAGGGAGCCCAATGGGCCCACCGCAACATCATCCTCATAGTCCCACGCAGCCATATCAAACTGGTCCATCTATGCAAGCCGGTGGCCCGCCAATGTCTCAACCACCTCAGCAACCTCCACCCCAACAGCAGAATTATTCGTCTCATCCGCAACAGATGCAACCCAATATGGGTCCGCAGGTAAGATGCACAATTCGAATATTTGAATTTATTCAAGAAATACATCTTTACTACAGGTTTGTTTTCTATAAATTCATGCGTAATATTTATTAAGTAAAGGGTATTTTGGCTTGTGCATAATTGTGCCATAAGTTCTGTCCCCGCTTTAAATGGTTCTCTGTCAAGGAGTACTTATAAGTTTGCTTATTTAATACAGCTGTATTGGTGATCTACGATGTAGATCAAAGTAGCTCAAGTGAGGTGTCAAAGAGAATCATATGGTTCTGATTGTGTTGCACCGATGCAGCAAAATTGAAGTTAAAATTTTTGATCATTTCGAACTGTTTGATATAATGAAAAAAATTTGTGTACCATGTAATTGAACGATATAACGAAGTGTACATGAAGTACGTGCTTTGTAAAAAGATCGTCAGTGCATCTTCCGGTCCCTAAGAAATGAACTGCAATGCAAGTGAAACGTCGTGAAGAAATTTTGTTTGGCCACGGTTCTTGTTCCAAAGCATCGGACAACATTGATAAACATGGTTGTGAAAGCCTCAAGATCGACCTTCAAGAAGCTCGGACTTTGATCCCTTGGACCTGCTCTAAGTTTCATTGAAATATCAAGACGTTAACAACCGATTTGATGGAGACAGTAGATTTGTGTTGTTTGGTTAATTAACATATGTTGGTAAAATAACATAGATTTCTTCACAGTTTTTATTTTCACCCTCGATTAACCGCCTTTTTACGAGGAACAGAATTTATGGCATGGTTATTATGTACACATCATACATACGTACGTGGTATAAGGTACAAGAAGCAAGAATAATTGACTTAAATTTGAAGCAACTTTATTTATAATGAACATTATGTAAAATGTAAAAGGTAAGTACTATTTACTATTTAGATTACATTTAAAAGGTTTTATTTTTAAGATTCATCTGAAATTTGCATTAATAGCTTTTAGGTCGGCAGTTTGAAATAATTCGACTAGTTGATCAGCAATCTGGTGATTGCAGGCTGCTATCACTCTTGGTGTTATTAAATCCAATTCCCCACCTAAAATTACATTGCTTTAAGCTTCTGTCGATTATTAAATACAATTCTCGAGTATCGAATCATGTACCAGCCGTGTCTATGACTATTCCTCCTGCTTCTTCTATTATTAATTTTCCGGCTGCTACGTCCCAGGCCTCTATGCTTTCAACGTGATATGCCTCTATCGCACCCATTGCGACGTAACATAACGTAAGAGCAGCGGTACCTAACGATCTTATACTAAAAATACAAGAATTTTCTTTGTTTTTTTCTTTTCTAATCATTGCAACGATTGAACGGTATTTCTCAAATAAGATTGATCGAAAGTGCAAGCAAATGTTTACCCGTGAGTTCCTTGAATCAAAGCGTGCATTCTGTTGTATATGCTCGCTAAATAGTTTGGATCCTTGGCAATCCATGGTTCCATCGCGACCAACGTTTCAGACAGATCTAATAAGAGGATAGTACTTCACTTTTACGCCTTTATGTCTGTATTTTCATTCGCAAACGTATATTTACCCGTTACATTTGATGTTTTTATAAGTTGCCCATTTAAGAAAGCTCCTTTCTGCCTTTTCGCGGAAAAGAATTGCCGCATTAAAGGATTGTACACTATTCCAATCTCTATCTTTTTATCTATCAGTAATGCCAAGGAGATGCACGTGTGTGGAAATCGATGAACGAAATTCGTCGTACCGTCTATGGGATCTATAATCCATGTAGGTTCGTTGCTCAGTTTCGGCAAACAATTCTCTTCTGCGGTTGTTTCCTCTCCGATAAATCTGTAAATCGATTCGAATATCATTGAATATGTACGTCATCAGATCTGTTAGCTTTTTCACTTTTCTTCGTGTATGTACCTGTGGTGTGGATACATTTTTGACAGTTGGTTCTGTAAGTCATCCTCGATCCTTTTGTCATATTCTGTGACAAGGTCCCAGTCGATCCCCTTGCTTTTAACATTTTTCTTTAAATTAATGGCATTCTCTATTACCTAGAAACGAACATTTCTGTTATACTGTTGCGGTAAGCCTACAAATAATCTATACACAATTTGATTGCAATAAATCGGAGAAAGCCTAATTGGCCGTTCTACTTGAAGGATCATCTTCGTACATTTCCCGCCTTCAGAACAAGTCCCTCGGCGGCCTTATAGTACTCCTCGATGTCGTGCGTTTCACTCATACTTCACCAATTATAATTAACCGTCTGATATTCCCTTTTCACGAACGTGAACGATTCAACACTGACACTGTAACGATGCACAGGCTGCTGGTCTATATAACCGACTAGAATGGTAGAAAGAAAAGAGCGGGGCAGGAGAGGATTAGGTGGGGCGAAAATCCGTAATGTTTGATTTAACAAACGTACATATGTACATATATACGCGCGTGTGTGTGTGTTAACAAACCTGCGTCGTTTTGATGCGAAACTCTTCAGACGAAGAAGCTCAGGATATTTAAGACACGAATTATCTGTACTTCTGTACTTTGATTTTCATTTTTATGCACCTTCTGCCATTTTATTTTGCTCTTATCTTATCAGCTTTTCGATGATTGAGTGGTGATAAAAATCGATTACGTTAGGCAGAAGAATAGTGGTGGGGACGCATGAGGTGCGTCAATCAGTTACACTGGATGGTTAGTGGGGTACGCATGAGATGCGTCATCGATCCGGAACGCGTTCAAAGAATCTCGGATGAGTTTTCGTTGCTTTCCTCTGCATTTGACGTCATTAAAACGATTGCGTTTGATGGTACGGTTTTTCCTCGATTGTCATCCAAGGGGAAATCCCTTTTTTACTTGAAAATCCAACGATCGAATGAAAAAGTAAAACCGAATCCTTTTGGATCCCACTATTCTTTATTGAAATTTCAATCATTCTTACAGTAATGTTCAGGGTTTGAACAAAAGGTTTGAGGTAAAGAATTTCATGGTGCATTTCTTATACAGTATATACATTATATTAAATTTATACATGTATATTAAATTTGTACACGACGAAGCAGTATCCTACTAATAGTAACTAAAATTTGATTTTCTTGTTATTCATTCCTTTGTTCGACTTTTTGATCGGCCTCGTGAATAAGCTTGACCATTTCCTTCGCGATTTGTTCGTTGCACGCTCCAATTGCTCTTGGTTTCATGATATCAATCTTTTCCCCTGTCATTTCAACGTTATTAGTATAATAATTAAAGTATTTATACAATAATATTTATAAATAGCCTATTAGGAATAGTCTAAAGAATAGTTATAGCTTGACAAGGCTTTAAGCGAATAATTGATCGTGCCGATAAAGAAAACATTAGTTGATTGTTGTGTATAGTCGACTTGGTTTGCGTAATATTGGCCGCTTGAATCACTAGTATGGAATTAGAATAGTGAAAGAGTATGAATTCTGTCTTGGGAATTTTCAGTTTAAAATTAGCTAACAAGCTCGAAGGATTCGAGATCTTTGTTTATTTAACAAATTCGGTGAAAAATCGTTCGTTTCGTTGAAATTCATATGCACGAAATAAATGTTGATTGCAAAAGATTAGGAAAGAACCGTGGACTGTTGCAAGCTATCATGGTTTGCACCCACCCGGTATACAAATCGATCGAAGTCAGCCACACTCACCTGTTACTCGATCAACGACGACACCACCTGCCTCGGCGATGATTAACGAAGCTGCTGCGATGTCCCACGTCGAGATTCCTGGCCCCTCGATGTAATAAGCCTCCACGATTCCCATTGCAACATAACACAGTGATAACGCCGCTACGCCGAGTGTACGAATGCTACAAAGGAAGACATGTCAAGATACAAAGATTATGCAATTACGAATGCAATTACCGTGTCATCTGTTCCATTTTATTGTTGATTTTTTAACCTTTAACACTTAACACGTTTACCGTCAAGTTCCATTTGAGCCTATGGCGGTATTAACAATTACAGTCGCGCGATATGAAAAGTTTTTAAGAGACTCACCCTTGTACTTTTTGAACAACTGTTCGTAATCTTTCGAGGGTTTTCTCTCTGAGGTCGTCCACCTTGATGAAACCACCCTCCAGGCAAACCAAAGCTTTCGACAATTCTATGATTTTCAAATCCACGATTCAGTTAAAAAGGTTTGAAAGCACGGTTTAACGTCGATTTACCTTGAACCTTGGAGACTCTAATGGGTTTCTCGTTCAAGAATGCCCCGCGTCCTTTTCTAGCGGTGAATAACTGCTCGAGTACAGGATTATAAACAATACCAATCACCATTTCCTTGTTAATTGCCAGACCAACCACGACACAGGTGTGCGGAAAACCGTGAACAAAGTTGGTGGTGCCATCGATGGGATCTATAATCCATGTAGGATCGTCCGTTAATTCCGGTAGTTCTTTTCCAGTCGATTCTTCGCCTATGAATCTGGCATCAAATCGTTCGATTTTTCTTTGTTGTTGCTTTTACCATTTTTTTAAGAGTTTCAACTCTTTTAGGAGCAATAAGTTTTCTGTACCTGTGATTCGGGAACTTGGACTTAAGATTACCGATGATGACATCCTCGATTTTCCGATCGTATTCGGTCACCAGATCCCAGTCTCCTAGCTTCTCGTCAACTTTCTTCATGCCACTGATGGCTGCCTTCAGTATCTTTAGTAGGAAATCGTACAAACGGGTTACTTTCTCTTTCTTTCAATATTTCAAGTGGTATTTATGTTTTCCTATTTCGTACAGGGCGATTCAGAACCATGGACCACCTTCGATTACAGTGTTTTTTTTTTTTCTTTTTTTTTACCGCGATGTATGTTATATATTTCGTGACAAACTTACATATATAGTCTATGATATTTTGGAAAAGAGTCTTGCAAACAACTTGTAATACCCTGAAGATGAAACTAAACTAGGTCGTCAGAAATTATTGCAAATTACCATGTTTGGATAGTCTAAAGACTTTTAAAGTTTTGACGCGTGAAAACCTGACAGTAAAGATAACCGTACGAAGCAATCTTTATTAGATGAAATATCAGTCAGTGGAGAATATTTCTTTCCGTTTTTCAACCGTTTAGTATTTCAAGAACTTCTACCCTTCGATTGTGAAGCATCAATTAATTAATTAATTAGTTCGGTGATTTATGAAGCAGCAATTACCTACAGTTTCTATTACAAGTGCGATGAAAGCTGAATAAATCCTCTTCTCATTTTTCCATGTACATAACAGCAAGGATGACGTAGCGTGTTATTACAATCATTTTTTTTTCTTTTTTCTTTCTTTTTTTTCCCTATTAATAACTAAACAATTTTACCTTCAAATAAATGCAAAAGTACATACTTGCTTTTTTGTCTATGACTCCGTGTTAAGCTTGCAATCTTAACGCGCTGGTCTAGTTATCGAATGAAACATTCTTAATGTCATTTAATTGCCTAGCGTTCGAGTTTTTGACAGAAAGTTTTAAAAAGAAAAGGATTCGACTCGTGATGGCGGTCTAATAGCGTCATCTTGATGCCTAGTCTTGGTATCAATGATCAGGAATGATTTTATATGCGATAGTGAATTATTAATAGCAATATCAGGTTGTGTTGCTTACTTGAGCAGCATCGTGGGTCAACTTGATGGCGAACTCGTAATAAACGTCCTCGGCGTAACGTGCCATCTGGCTTCCTGGTGAACGGTGAGATCCTCGACGCTAAAACAGGTACTGTTGGGTGCAACAGCACCGTCTACTTTTTATTCGTGCCGAGTTAGAGCGTGTCGCAGGAACGATTCAAGGATGCCTCGATCCATTCATCGATCTCCATCCAGCTCCGCGAGTTCGTCTCATGATTTCTCTGCCTCTAATTGAGCTCTACGATAAGGAAGTTGACACACGATTAATTCAGCAAATAGACGTGTTTGCGACGACTTGTTCGACGTAAAGTAGATACGACGAATTTTGGAAAATTCGACAGAATTTTTGAATAACTCGACTTTTACACTTACTATCTTGCGTTAACCATGAGTAATGTACATATACACAGAGCAAGAAATATACACGAGGCTATATAATAGAATGTCTGATTATTTTAAATGGGAATTTATTTAACTAATTAGCAGTTTGGTGTCGATTTAAAAGTTATTCTTGAGTACTGTTTTGTACAGCACGATCATTATGAAAGAGTCAAGATCATTATCAACGTGGTTAGCAATTTACCAGGCGATTTTACCACAGCCGTATACCAGCACAATATAAATGCACGCAGTAGAAGACTGTGCCAAGGTAAATCACCGAGGCTCGATCACACTTTCACGTTTAATCTACAGACAAATCGAACATGCATATCTTTAATCAACTTCCAAACCTTTGTATTCGCTAATGTAAAATCATTGTCGACATACATTTAATTTTGTTTGCTTCTACCAAATAGTAATAGATATGTGCTTTTATGGAAATAAAAGAATTAATCGCTATTCATTTGTATACAAAAGACTATCCACCACTCAAATAAAGTGATTGATTAAATGGTAAATTTCGAGAGACATATAATTAATTTTCCTAAAATCACCTCGAAAAGTCAGTCGATTTGATTGAAAAATCTTAGTCCAGGTATCTTTATTAAACTTTTTATTAATGTTCCCCCCCCCCCCCCCCCCCCCCCCCCCCCTCCTGTAATGTTCAACCAGCCATGAAGTTTCGTAAGTGCAATTTCAGATATCCATGAAGTGCTTTACTTCCTTTGCCAACCTTCAACTGTATTTTTGCGTTTCTATAACCGTCTTTCGAGTAATGTTCCACTTGAAACAGGATGTATAATCACTCGTGGAGGCTCGGCTTGATTTGCAGTCATCTCATTTCGTTTTTTTCCTTCTTCTTCTTTTTATTAACATAATTGCATTCAGCGTGATCGCTAATTATTCAATTCCTTTTCCAAGACGTTGTCTTAGATTTCATAAGATTTGATCATTTCTGAACGGACGGGAGAACTTAACGTTGTGTTACCTTACGATTTTTTATTATTCAAACGGGCTTTTATTTCTAATCGAGTATGTCATTTATATAAGTTAAAATTCCCAGACGAGTCCGAGTCCGTGTGTAGTCATTAAAATCCCCGTGTTAATGTTATCCGACCGGATTCCCGGTAATAATTACCTGCTTTGTAGATTACCTGTACTCAATGATTCGCTTACTCTTTATAATAGGATCTTGAAGCGATGCACACTCTTTCTGGATCAATAAAATCATTTTGGTTGACTGAAACAGTCTCTTGGATGGCGAACGGTTTATGATGAATACAAATATAACAATACTTTTATTATTGTTTCGATTGCATTACAGTCTCATTATCATTCTACTAAACTCAACTAATAGATCTCTTATTCTACTCAAGTTAAGCTGTCACGTGACACTTTGGCTGGCACAGTGGAAACGGTCATACGCATCAAGACGCATTAACTTTCAGTTTAGCAGCTTGTATTATTTAACGCTATTCAAAGTTCGTCTTCCATTGTACAAAATCGTTGTTGAACCCCCATGACAGTCAAAGCGCGTTCAGGAACATGTTCAGAAACTCGATTACATCTTTGTCAATCTCTTCCTTAGTATTTTCAAGTCGGTGTTGAGAATTAATTGCTTTATTTCCAAAGCCAACTTTTCGTTTGCCGCCGCAATCGTGTTTGGCTTCATAAAATCATATTGCTCCGCTAAAACGAATATAGTTTTGCCCCATTATAAAACTGACAAATCTGGAAATATTTTTAAGCTATTTATGTAGAATGAAGTTAATTTGAACGCAGTCTGTTAATGTTATCCTTTAAATCACAACATAGCATATTACTTGGATCGATTGGCTAGCTGTTTGTCCATGACACAGAGGATTAACGGGTTAATTATCGTACCTTTTGTGTCCATTACCGAGCCACCTGCTTCACGGACAAGCAGTATTCCAGCTGCAACGTCCCATGCACGAAGATTGTCCATTTGAAAACAATCCAGCGCACCTTTTGCTACGTACGCCAGCGACATTGTTGCCGATCCCATGTATCTAATCCTGTATGTTAAAATATTAGAATATCAGCTACTTGAAATGTCATATATTCAGTATAATAGTCACCCTCGTGTTTCTTGAATGAAAGCTTCTAATCTGCCCATTTGGATATCCCGATTTTTCGATGGAAATCGCAGCGAAAACAGCTCCTGTTCTATCAAAGCATTTTTCAATTCTGCAACGAAGAATCGTATAAAATTGAAGTTAGTTGATTTCTAATCTATTCCACTAATTTCTATCCGTTCCTAATTGATAGATCAATAATTAACAGTTTGTTTCGAGATTATTGGGTTAGTTTGGGTGGATAGTTACCGGTAACTCCGGTGGTCTTAATAAGCTGGCCGTTTAAAAATGCGCCTTGCCCTTTGATCGCAGTATACAGTTCCGAGCTCAGCGGACTGTAAATGATCCCTATCACGATATCCTTGCGAATCGATAGAGCCACTGATATGCAAGTGAACGGAAAGGAATTAACAAAATTCACGGTTCCATCTATGGGGTCTATGATCCAGGTTGGCTTGTCCGTCAGCACCGGTGTTACTTTCGTTTCAGCCGAGGATTCTTCTCCAATAAATCTACAATATAGCTACGTGTTAGCTTGAAATATAAGCGTGAAAAGATCCATTGACCCTAAAAATCGTTCGATGACTTACTCATGATCGGGGAATTTCGCTTTCAGACCTTTGGTGAATAATAATTCGATCTTTTGGTCGTACTCTGTTACCAGGTCCTGCTCGTGTTCCTTGACTCGCACGATTTTCTGTCCCTTGAAGCCAGATTTGAATAGCTACGGAGAAAAAGCGGACCACAGATAAATATTATGATCATCAAGATATGAATTCTTGCCTACGTTTTGCTTGCTTTTATCTGATAAGCGTCGTCGGTGAGATAAGTAAAAACGAATTGCTTGTTCGTGACTGACTACCAATTCATTTTCTTCTGTAATTAACCACCTATTCGCCGCGAATAACTTTCGAGTAAGTAAGTAGATCCTGAAAAACGTTAGTTGACAAATTTTTCACCATTTTTAAATAATGTAATAAATTTACGTTTACATAGTTTAAATATTTCTTAGGAAATTACGGATTTCTTAGAATGTAATTTACTTAGTCCGACACTTGAATATAGACTCTGAAGTAAAAGGGTAAAAATTAGGTTTAACTAAGAGACGTGGAAAAGTTCCGAGACCTAAGGCAACGCCAGTGATACCGATAAAAGGGTTAAGGTAGCGGTGTTTTTGACACTGCCATTATATTTAACGCAATTCCCTTCGCGTCAATCAACTTTCATCACACTAACTCACCTCACCAGCTTGTAAGGTCAATTCCTTGGCAGTGTCGAAGTAATTTTGAATATCCTGCTCGGTCGACATGATCACTGGTGACGAAGACTTCGGAGCGACTGGCCGACTGAACGCTTGGTCCTCGTGTCGGCGTCCTCTTATCTTTGTCACTAGTGATACAGAATCGTGCAAACGACATGGCCAACCATACCTAAACATTCATAAAACGGTGTAGTTTATATGTATGAAACGCCGCATCATTTCAAACTAAGCTTCGACCATACCAAACTTTGAGGTTCTGTGTTTAATCGTTATTTTGAAGTTTGCCAACTAGATGAATTTATTGCTTTTTCTTTCGGCGCCACCTTCAACGATTAAATTACGATACGTTTCGTGCCGCTTGTTTATGATGCTTTTCAATTGTTCGGTAGATCTGTATTAGTTCAGAATCAAATGTTGGACCTGTTCGAAATTAAGTATTACTTGCTTATTTAAACAATAAAAAAAAAGCATAACTTTCTGTATAATACTGATGCTTTATTATTATCACTTCATTCAACTATAATGTTCATTATTTTACAGTTTTTATCGTTTTCTCTTTTTATTTCAAACAAATTGAAAAATCTCCACACAGTTATACTTTGACTATGGCTACATATTAACAGGCTTAAAAGTGAGCAATTAATGCAACAACATCGATACATGGTTAGCGCTGTTAATCTGATTTCTGGTGGAAGTTTATACTCGTGTGTGAATCGGAAAGATTGCATAATCATTTTGCGAAATAATATTATATCGAACAATAACATCTTATTGTTACGTAAATTATTTCACGTAAGTCTCAATCATTTCGTCGATTTGTGTTTTAATTTTTCTAACGTCTTCGAATCGGCCTTCTTAATTAATTTCACTAATTCGCTGGCCAGTTTTTCGTTTCCCGCCGCTATTACTTTTGGCGACATGATGTTGAATTCTCCACCTGAAACACAGAATTGTATTGATTGTATAACATGACTATTGTAACTGGCGCGGCGCGGCGCAGCGAATTGATCACGTTGAAATCGTTATGCTTCCGACACTTTGAAGGCCAAATGTCTCTATGAATCTCTAAGTAATTTTATAAAATCTAATCGCTGTCAACGGGCGTTCCTTCCTAATCGCGTATAATAACGGATCGAGGTGCATCTGTTACCCTGGATTCGAACGCGTTAAATATATTGCACCAAAGTTATGTGGATTGTTAACGTTAAACTGCTCGTGCGCGAAGCATGGATGCGTAGACAGTGATGTGCAGTAGACTGGTAAACATACAAAAGTCCTTTAACTCTTAAGGATCGCGGCAAAAATGAAGTAGTTGTAGCAATAATTGCAATTATAATGCGGTTTAGCATTTAACGTGTTAGCTACGAAAGGGTTAAGTCGTACCGTTCGTATCTATGACCGCACCACCCGCTTCTCTGATGATAAGCACACCGGCAGCCACGTCCCAGGGCATCAGATTATCGGAGTGATAAGCTTCTGCTGCACCCATCGCTACGTAACAGAGGGTCAGTGCCGCTGATCCCATCGTTCGTATACCATGAGCCACCGAAACGAATGCTTCCGTTCTTCCTAAAAGGATGTCTCTGATATCCTCGATCGTTGCGTACGAGGTTTCTATGCACAGCAAAGAATGTTCCAATTCTGAAAATCAGTTATGATACGTTACAAATTTAGTTTGCCGTAATAATACTCATAAGGGGATTGTCACGTTTAAATTGCAACTTACTCTCTATGTTAGAGCTTTTGATAGATTTTCCATTCAGAAAAGCACCGTGTCCCTTTCTGGCCGTGAACAATTGTTCTAACACCGGGTTGTACACGATACCGATCTCCAACTTCTTTTTCACCAACAATGCAATCGATATACAACTGAACGGAAACGAGTGTACGAAGTTCGTGGTTCCGTCGATAGGATCGATGATCCATGTGGGATCCTCCGTCAATTCTGGCAAATGTTTCGTGGACGAGACTGTCTCTTCGCCGATAAATCTGCAAATTGTCATAATAACTTACGAGCTAAGTTCGTTGATTATTCGTTTAATGCGAAGGCGTACTTGTGATCTGGAAATTCTTTCGATATATTGTCCATCAGAATTTCCTCCACTTTCTTATCGTACTGTGTCACCAGGTCCCAGTCTCCGGCTTTTGTCTCGATGTGTTTGCACTGTTGGATAGCATCACGGATTACCTTGGGGAGGGGGAGAAAAAAAAAACAATTATATTATACAATAGTTAAAAAGCGGAAATTCGATAACGGTGAAAATTGAAATAAAATTACCTTTCCCGAGTCGATGGTGAGCTTCAGAACGAAGTCATAGCAGTGAGTCAGTTCCTCCTTCATGATTGACTGTTGCCCGCTAACCCAATTGTCCTTAGTCGACCCGATTCAAGTCGAAAATTACAGTATCGTTCGCGAAACTTCTCTTCTTATGTGACGATTGTCAGTCCCCACTATCAGCTCGCTTGCATATCGTCTAATAGGAACGTTGCATTCAGTTTCGACCACCCTCCATGTGATTATCACTGGTCAATTACACGTGACCCGTAATCAATTTGAACAAAAATCATCTGGTATCGTTGAATCGATTGATTTTATTTCAATTAGCTCCACAATCTGTCGCAAGTTCAAGCTTCTCTGATGCTGAAATCAAAATCTGGATAAATTCGGATAGTTTTCTAGTTGAAAAAAACCTAACTGATATACCGTTTGCAATTCAATGGTATAATGGCTTGCCATAATTTGAATATTCCAGTATGTTGATTCGATCGTGTACTATACTCTATTATCGATGTACAGTGACCAGTCCAAAGGTCTAATAACGGAACGTTTCGTGATCCTGCATTTCATAGATAGACGTTTCGATTGTGCTGCTTCGTAATTATTTAAATTACCAATTGAAACGTTAAGAGGGGCTACCGTTCTTTTTCGATATATCGCATAGTACACATTGACAATCTACGAAACATTTGTTTGAACGACCCTGAACTGAAATTGGTCCCTGTTAAATTTCTGATTTGTCTCACTTGTGTTTAGTCAAAAGATTACTACGTATCAGTATCAATCTTCGTCATCAATGTTTGCAAGAAACAGTGAAATTGTTAACTTCGTATCTACTTGGAATTAGTCAGGATAAAAAAGGTTGGAACAGGGAGTTGGCAAAAACTTTGGCAATCTGATGATATTTCACTCCGTGTCCACGTGTGCGTATTGTGTTGCCGCCTAAACCACGTGCTAGTCGTACGGTCGTCCTCATTTTTTATCTGTACGATCGAAATAATATTTCTGAATGCGTCACAGCATTAATCGTAGGTAAAAATGTGCTGACCATTATCGACGCATCGTTAAAGACCCATGCGTCAGGAAGAATTTCCTTCGGTTTGGTAATCGTACTCATTTCACGCAAAAAAAAAGAAAAAAACAACTTTATAATCCAGTTTAAGAATTCGCAGTTACTTTGATCAATAAATAAATAGTGAAAAATTATCGGAAAACCGTGCACGAAAGTCTTCGTTCTTTAAAGTTATTTAGCGTAATCAGTCTATGAGTCATATTGTATACATAATTTCTTGAAGATATTAAATCGTTCCATAAGCAATGTTGTCACTCATTTTACAGCAGATAAAGTATCATCTGTTTTGAATTTTTAAATAAAAATTTACTCGAGTGCAAGAACTTACGTTACCAATTACATATGTATATATGAATTCTATGATTATTAGGATTTTTACGTCGATCTTTTATCTTTTCATCGTGGAAGCCATTCAAACGGATACGAGGCAATAAACTAAAAGTAATAAACTAGATGTGTCGGTTTTTAATTTCACGTTGGATTAGATCACGTTGGAATATATCATTTTTGCCGTGTATGTAAGTCCTTTTCAGATAAGTGTCTATAAAATGACGAGTTTTTATTTTGAATTATAGCCATGCGAGAGCCATAAATGGTTAAATAAAGTAGATACGAGTACGATACGAGGTATTATGATAAATAAAAAAATACTTATTTTTCTTTGAACGTTACAGAACCAGGGTGGTCCTGGTGGTCCAGTGAGTCAGAACTCAAATTCTCAGCAAAGTTCTGGAGGACCCATGGTGCCGGGACAGATGGGACCGAACGGGTTGCAAGGAGCGTCCCACATGATGCAGTCTGGTCCAAATCAGATGGGCTCTAACGGTCCAGGACAAATGGGTGGCGGTGGACCTGGTCAAATGGGTCCGGGAGGACCTGGTCAGATGGGACCTGGAGGTCCAGGAGGCGCAATCGGGCCAAATCATATGGGCCAAGCTGGAGGAGGGCCACCAGGAGGTTCTCACATGGGGCAAGGTCCTACTCAGATGGGTCCAGGAAGCGGTCCAGGTTCTCAGATGGGTCCTGGCGGGCCTCCGAATTCGCAAATGGTACCTGGAGGTCCGGGACACATGAGTGGTCCACCAGGACAGGGGCACATGAACGCAACTGGTCCGCCAGGCTCTGGACATATGGGTTCGGGAGGCCCACCAGGACCAGGGCACGTTAACACGAGCGGCCCTCCGGGATCAGGGCATATGAATACTAGCGGACCTCCAGGTTCGGCGCACATGAACGCCAGTGGGCCACCCGGAAGTCATCTAAGCAGCGGACCGCCTATTCCGAGTCACATGAACGCGAGCGGTCCACCGGGATCCGGACACATGAGCGTGAGCGGTCCAGGAAGTCATATGGTACCCGGAGGCCCAGGCCAGATGCCGCCAAGCGGTCCCGGTGCGCACAGTATGGGGCCAGGAGGTCCGAATCAAATGGGTCCTGGTGGTCCAAACCAAATGGTACCTAGTAGCCAATCCCCGATGGGGCCTAGTCCAATGGGTCCTGTCGGCCCGGGAGGGCAGATGGGCCCAAACGGTCCTGGACAAATGGGGCATAACGGACCTTCGCAAATAGGCCCAAATGGTCCTGGTCAAATGAACATGGGAGGTCCGCCGTCGCAAATGGGAATGGGACCAGGAGGACCGGTTGGTCAAATGGGTCCGGGAAGTGGTCCTGGAAGTCAATTGGGACCGAACGGGCTTGGACAAATGGGGCCAGGAGGTACTCCAGGAGGACAAATGGCTCCGGGTAACGGGCCTAGCGGCCCTATGGGCCCTGGTAGCGGCTCTGGCGGACAGATGGGATCGACCAGCGGTCCGGGAGGACAGATGGGTCCAGGAAATGGTCCTAGCGGACAGATAGGACCGGGAAGCGGTACCGGAAATCAAATGGGTCCAGGAAATCCTCCTGGAAATCCAATGCCACCTGGAAGTGGTGCTGGCGGACAAATGGGCCCAGGAAACGGTCCAAGTGGACAAATGGGTCCAGGAAGCGGTCCTAGTGGCCAAATGGGCCCTGGAAATGGTCCTAGTAATCAAATAGGACCTGCAAGTGGTCCCGGATCACAGATGGGTCCAGGTGGACAGATGGGACCCGGTGGCCCTGGAGGACAAATGGTTCCGGGCGGTCCGGGCGGACAAATACCAACCGGTGGCCCTTCCAATCAAATCGGTCCTGCTGGTCCTGGCGGTCCTGGCGGTCCTGGCAGTCAGATGGGATCAGGTGGTCCAAACGCTCAGTTGGGTCATGGCGGTGCAAACAATCAAATGGGTCCAAATGGACCGACTGGCCAACCATCTCCCGGTCAAATGGGACCTGGTTCACAAAATCAACAAATTGGCCCCGGTGGTTCGACGCCAATGGGTCCTGGCGCTGCAGTAAATCAAATGAGTCAGACGGGTCCTGGTCAAATTGGTCCTGTCGGACCAGGAGGTCCACCTGCTTCTGGACAAGAAAACTTGAACGCGCTACAGAAAGCTATCGACTCTATGGAAGAAAAAGGACTTCAGGAGGATCCTCGTTACTCTCAGTTGCTTGCTTTGAGAGCTCGCCAAGGCAGCATGGGGGAAAAGCAAACATTTAGTTCACAGCAATTGCAACAATTACGGTATGTATGTCGTAGGGCCGTGTGTTTATTCATTTTTCGACAATAACACGCTAACCGTTATAATATAATCGATACGTTGTTTATAGCGTACAAATAATGGCGTATCGATTGTTAGCAAGAAATCAACCGTTGTCTCAACAACTTGCATTAGCTGTTCAAGGTAAGTCAAATATGTATGCTATAATTTGACTATTGTAGGTGACTACTCCAGCTTTTGTATCGTTTTGTACCGCACTGTACTTCCTCCGGTTTACTTTCATTTCCTATATTCCGCTTGTTCTACGTCGATCGTTCATTTACGTTTAGTGCTTCGCTTCTCTGTATCGTAGAGCCATATATAATCATTTCTTTATACTTATTTCGCTAACGAGCGCTGCAACCCATATCTGTTCTTCGGTCTCGTACTGCATTTGTACTGTGGAAATACAAAAGTAGAGTAGAATGATCCACAGTGGGGGTTTGATGGAAGATTAATGTAAATAGGTGGAGCTCCTCCTCCCCCAGGTATGGTACAACGGCCCCCCATAGATCCATCTCAAGGTCCTCCTACTACCACAGGTCCACAAATCTCTGGACCAAACGTAATTGGTACCGCAGTTCCTCCAAGGCCAGGTTGTCAGACGCCGCAACAACAACAACCACCGCAACCGGGTGCCAAGACTAACAGAGTGACAAGCGTGGCGAAACCAGCTGGTTTAGATCCACTGTTGATTTTACAAGAACGTGAAAACAGGTACACGCTGTAAATTATGTTGTCAACTGTTAAACAATGGCTGTATTATTAGTTCTAAACGTAATATAAATGATACAGGGTCGCGGCTCGTATAGCATTGCGTATGGAGCAGCTGAGCAATTTGCCGACTAATATGCCCGAAGATCTGCGTATTCAAGCACAAATCGAGCTACGTATGCTCAGAGTGTTGAATTTCCAAAGGCAATTACGATCTGAGGTAGTCAGAAAAAGAGAAAAAGAAAAACAATATATCGAAATTCTCGCACTTGCGATAAATAATTCTTCTAATTATATTCGTATGATCAGATTTTAGCGTGTACTCGAAAAGACACTACCTTAGAAACTGCGGTGAACGTGAAGGCCTACAAGCGTACAAAGAAGCAAGGTCTTCGAGAAGCTAGGGCTACCGAGAAACTCGAGAAACAACAGAAATTGGAGGCAGAACGTAAACGCAGACAGAAACATCAAGTAAGTACATTATATGCATGATCATTTGTACGGATACTGTGTAAACATGGAGCTGGTTATTTGGAGATGTTTTTTTTTTTTCATTCTTCTTTTTTCCTTTTAAGGAATTTCTTAGTTCCGTGCTTCAGCATGGTAAAGATTTCAAAGAGTTCCACCGGAACAATGTCGCTAAATTGGCTAGGCTTAACAAAGCGGTTCTCAATTATCATGCCAACGCGGAAAGAGAACAGAAGAAAGAACAAGAACGTATCGAAAAGGAACGTATGAGACGTTTGATGGCAGAAGACGAGGAAGGATACAGAAAATTGATCGATCAGAAGAAAGATAAACGATTAGCTTTCCTGTTGTCTCAGACCGACGAGTATATCAGCAACTTAACAGAAATGGTGAAGCAACACAAGATCGAGCAAAAGAGGAAACAGGTGGAAGAACAAAAGCGTAAAAAGGTATGTACGACGTTATTTTTCTTAATTATGCGATCGATCCGTCCATCGAATTGCTACATCTTAAGCAACAATGTTAATAGAAAAAGAAGAAGTTACAAGATGGCGAAGGAGGCGAAGACGGTAACGGTAACGAGGACGCTCACGTTGGAGTGATTGAAACGTCCACTGGTCGCACATTGACCGGAGACGAGGCACCGTTGATGAGCCAACTTTCCGCCTTTTTGGAGTCCCATCCGGGTTGGGAACCAATTGAATCGGAAAGCGAGGACGATGACGATGACGACGATGACGATAACGATGGCGAAGAAAAAGGCGAGCATAAAGGAAAGGCGGCCGGCGATTTTGAGGAAGACAAAACGAAGAAACCGTTGCACAAGGCTAAGGTTGAAGATGACGAATACAAAACGGAAGAACAAACCTATTACAGTATCGCTCATACTGTACACGAAGTAGTGACGGAGCAAGCATCGATTATGGTTAATGGAAAATTGAAAGAATATCAAATAAAGGTTTGTCGATCGCATTTCGTTACACTTTTATACGTATGTAGTGTAATAAAAATAGCGGAAATCGTGAAGTTTACATTTGTTTCAGGGCTTGGAATGGCTAGTTTCGTTGTTCAACAATAATCTGAATGGTATTCTTGCCGACGAAATGGGTCTCGGAAAAACTATTCAAACCATCGCTTTGGTGACTTACCTCATGGAGAAGAAGAAAGTCAATGGACCGTTCTTGATCATCGTCCCATTATCGTACGTATAGAGTTTTTGTATCCCAAAATCATGGTAAATTAGAATAAAGCGGAGTGAAAAATTGCTTGATTCGTTCCAGAACTTTGTCGAATTGGGTGTTGGAGTTCGAGAAGTGGGCTCCCAGTGTGGTGGTAGTGTCGTACAAAGGTTCTCCAGCAGGAAGAAGGGCTATTCAGTCTCAGATGAGAGCTACTAAATTCAACGTTTTGCTTACCACGTACGAATACGTGATCAAAGATAAGGGCGTGTTGGCTAAATTGCAGTGGAAATACATGATTATTGACGAAGGTCACAGAATGAAAAATCACCATTGCAAATTGACCCAGGTGCTGAATACGCATTATTTGGCTCCGCATCGACTTCTTCTTACCGGAACACCCTTGCAAAACAAATTACCCGAACTGTGGGCATTGTTGAACTTCTTGCTACCCTCGATCTTTAAATCCTGCAGCACTTTCGAACAATGGTTCAACGCCCCGTTCGCGACTACGGGCGAAAAAGTTGAATTGAACGAGGAAGAAACGATCCTTATCATTCGTCGTTTGCACAAAGTACTACGTCCATTCTTGTTGAGGCGTTTGAAAAAGGAGGTCGAATCACAGTTGCCCGATAAAGTGGAATACATAATCAAGTGCGACATGTCTGGTTTGCAGAAGGTTCTTTATAAGCACATGCAGAGCAAGGGCGTGCTGTTGACCGACGGTTCCGAGAAAGGGAAACAGGGCAAAGGTGGTGCCAAAGCTTTGATGAACACCATCGTGCAGTTGAGAAAATTGTGTAATCATCCGTTTATGTTCCAAGCTATCGAAGAGAAATATTGCGAACACGTTGGTACGCAAGGATCCGGTGTTATCACTGGGCCCGATCTGTTCCGCGCTTCCGGTAAATTCGAACTGTTGGATCGTATTCTGCCGAAATTGAAAGCGACCAATCACAGAGTCTTGTTGTTCTGTCAAATGACACAGTTGATGACAATTATGGAAGATTATCTAAGCTGGAGGGGATTCATGTACCTGCGATTGGACGGTACGACAAAAGCCGAGGACAGAGGGGATCTGTTGAAGAAATTCAACGATCCTGGCTCCGAGTATTTCCTGTTCTTGTTGTCGACGCGCGCTGGCGGTCTTGGATTGAACCTTCAGGCCGCGGATACCGTGATCATTTTCGATTCCGATTGGAATCCGCACCAGGATCTACAGGCGCAGGACAGAGCACACAGGATCGGCCAGAAGAACGAGGTGCGCGTGCTACGATTGATGACGGTCAATTCGGTCGAGGAAAGAATCTTGGCCGCGGCTAGGTACAAGTTGAACATGGACGAGAAAGTTATCCAGGCGGGTATGTTCGATCAGAAATCGACGGGTTCCGAGCGACAGCAATTCCTGCAGAGTATCTTGCACCAAGACGACGCCGATGACGAGGAAGAGAACGAGGTGCCGGACGACGAGACGGTTAACCAGATGATCGCTCGTACCGAGGGCGAATTCGAGATATTCCAGAAATTAGACTTGGAACGAAGAAGGGAGGAAGCGAAGCTAGGGCCGAACAGGAAGTCTCGATTGTTGGAGGAGGCCGAGTTGCCCGATTGGTTGGTCAAAGACGACGACGAGGTCGAACGATGGACCTACGAAGAAGACGAAGACAGGTTCCTCGGACGAGGTTCGAGACAACGGAAGGAAGTCGATTACACGGACAGTCTTACCGAGAAGGAATGGCTGAAAGCGATCGACGACGATGGCGCCGAATACGAGGAGGAAGAGGAGGACGACAAGAAGAAGAAAAAGACTAGGAAACGAAAGAAAAAGGGCGAGGAGGACGACGAACCTATACCAAAGAAACGAAGAGGTGGCGGCTCCTCGATCGATCCAAAAATGAAACGAGCCATGAAAAAGTTGCTCATGATAGTCATTAATTATACCGATAGTACGGAAGGTAGACTTCTCAGCGAACCGTTTATGAAGTTACCATCCAGAAGAGAGTTGCCAGATTATTACGAGATCATTAAAAAGCCGTTGACTATCAATAAATTGCTTCAAAAGATTGAAGAAGGAAAGGTAAGTACTAATTCGCTCGTGCCTCTTAATTAATTCGCGTTCCTCAAATGTGAACATCTGTTTGAGAAGTATGCGGATTTCGACGATCTCGAGAAAGATTTTATGCAGCTATGCAAGAACGCGCAAGTTTACAACGAGGAAGCTTCTCTGATACACGAAGATTCCATCGTGTTGCAGTCGGTTTTTACGAATGCTCGGCAACGCATCGAAGAAGAGAGTAATAATTCCGACATGGACGACAAAGGTACGTTTTTTAATCGTTGTAAATTTAATGCCAGTGAAAAGGAGAAAGTAAGCACAGATGGGATCAGGTGTTTGTATTTATATTTAAAGGCGAGGCTGAAGATGGTTCGGACGCAGATTCCAGCGTGAGGATGAAAATTAAATTGAAAGGTAGGAAAGGAGAAGGCAGAGGAGGGCGAAGAAAAAGAGTTACTAAAAAATATATATCGGATGATGACGACGATGCCGACGATAACTAAGAATTATACGAGAATGGTTTTTTTTTTTAGAACATACAAAGTAATAGGTAAGGTTACTTTTATTAGATATCTCGAATTAAAGTGCTATCCATGTGCGCGCAGCTGTTGCTATATAGTTACACTGTATGAGATTTTACCTAAACCTGACTAAAAACTTATAATTTGCTTATAGTATGCAAATACTATACTATTATCGGTCCGATTGTGAATTCGTTGAATTATCGCTGGTGAAAATTCTGTAATTTCCTTGAAATCCATGTTGAATGAAACGGACTTCATAGATTTGATACGAAACGAATTGTAATACATAAACGAATCATATGCTTTAGTTTCAAGGGAATTTACGTGCAACTTGTACGATGTACAGTAATATTTAGCGGTAGGTAATCGATATGTAATTTCTTTTTCTTTTTTTTCCTTCTTCTTTTTTTTTTTTTTTTTTTATATTTTCAAATGGATATATCAAGATTTAAACGTTTTAGTAAATTCGAACGCGTTTGTTCCTACGTTGAATTTTATAATTTGGAAACGGAAACCACTGTAAACGAGACGTGTTGAAAAATACATATAATGATAAGGAATCAAGTAAAAGGAAACATTTAATATGGTTTCGAAGGAGTGTTCGCGTGTAAAGAGTTTATTTAATTTTATTTTTGAAATACCCAGTTTGATCGATGATCTCGTTGTCGACTGGCATTTTAAAGCATATACGAAACATTTGAAAAGTATTGCTATTTAAGATTTACTATTCAAGCAATGTACCTCACGATAAGTTAGGAGTACACATCAATCACTTTGTTTTTTCCGAAGATAAACGTAAGTTGGTATTCTCATTGTTTGTGCAAATAGAAAGTAAGTGTCGCTAAAAACAACTTGCTTCCTATTCCGTAATTTCTCCTCGATGATTATACTTTTTCACGTTGTCGGTAGACAATTTTATCATTTATACTATCTTATGAATTGAATTTATGTACCTATAAATAAATAAATCTTGAAAAATTCCCAAGAAATTCTGGATCAACCTCTTTATTTACGTACGATTCGATACAAAGTCAGATGGGACTCGTCCAGATTTTTCCATAATCGTACATATGTATATAGAATTTCAACTTTAAAGAGAGTTGATACGATACATTGGTATTGCTCTTTAGTATAATGCACGCCGAGTAAACTAAAATGGTTTATATAACGTATACCGTTAGCTGTCGGTAGCAATTTCGTTGCTGCTTTGAATTTAGATGGAATTTAGACAAGCTGTTACGGCGCACAATATCTTTATATTGGTAAAACTTGGATCGAAAATTGATTACTTAAAAAAGTAATCTTAAAATCGTTGCTAAATGGCCGATTGCAAGATCAATTTCCCGCAAAACCACAAGATTCGTATTTAATGCGCGTTAACTTCGGATAGCTATCGATCGTTGAAGCTAATTGCTCGTCGACATGATGATAGAGAAACGATAGGTATTGAAATGGCAATAATCAATCCGGTGAAAATTGTATCGTGGTCACGGTTAATTTCGTCGACAGTTTCCTTTCAGATTGCGGCTGAAATTTAAACCGGTGCTATCGAAATCCCCGATATTCGTCGGACTAAGATTGATTGGTTACCACGCGTGGCTTGCTCTATTCGAGGACGTTAATCTAAAAACGTGATGGACATGGCGCGGCGCGGCGATGTTTGTAAGTGTGAAACACAAGAATGTTTGCTATAGTTGTGTTCGTTCGTATTGCTTTTAATTCCTCTTCGCTCTATGCATATTAAGTTGTATTTTTTCTAACATTCCCGCCCACTATATTTGTTGTTATTTATTATTACTGGCACGAGTGGTAGGAGCACAGCATACCGAGTTGTACGGTTTCGTTTCTTTTTCACGTCACCGCCAAGATGAAATCCAAGAGGAATTCGTCGATTCCACGGTGAAAGGAACAAGTTCAAACGACGAGACCGACTGTGATCGGATCCCATCGTCGAAACTTACTCCGTTTCCTGGGTTTACACGGCGAGAATGAAGGAAGAAGGTGAGGAAATTACGTGTCAGCTGCACATCAAAGATTCCGCTCATGCGAACCGACTGTAAGCCACTCTATCCTCTGTATACAGTATACAGGGTGGACCGTGTAAAATTTACGTCGTAAATCCCATCACTCGTATATACCCCCTTCGTTTGTCATTCTATGGAGAAAAAAAAGAAAATCTTTAGAATGAACATACCACTTCAAGGATTTCAAGACCGTAAGCTTCGTCCTGTAAAACAAGGCAGTCCGGAAGTCGAGTGGACAAATCGTTTTTACCATGACGAAATTTAAGAGGCGACAGTGAACGCGTTAAACGGTGTTCAACCTAATTTTAGTGTCCCCTTTAAAATCTAACGAGGGTCTTTATAAAAAAAAAAAAAAAGAGAAGAAACTAATTGTCACGGTTTGCTAAGCGAGAAAAACAGAAACGGAAACTGTAGACTAAATGGACATAGGTTCGTTGGAAAGAGATTGGTTGGATCAGTTTGGAAGATTCGTGAGCAGAGGGGAAGAAAAAAATTGACGCGGACTAGGTACACGCGTGGCAGCTTAATTACCGTCCACGCTCGAGTGTGAAATTGTCAATTACTACGGAAACAGACTACCTCCCTCTCTCTCTCAGTTGCCGTTTTCCAATTAACCTGAAGGTATATTCGATACCATCGACGTATTTCGCCCTTTTCCTTCGGACGATCGGACCGCTCGCTTCTGTTAACTTTATCGAGAGAAAAAATGGAACCTTTTCACCCGTTTCACCGAAGCATCGAATATAATAAGCGACGAAGTTAAAACGAGAGTAGGAGATTTCAGTTTTCGATAATACAGATTACAGATATGATCGAAGATTGTTAGGGAATGTTTAACGCCGATATCAAGCAGAACATATCCGTAACGGGAAACACGATATCGGGTGAGTTTGCTAATCGATGTCGGATTAATAGATTCACGTTCCTCAAATGAACATACATACATGGCCATGATATTACCTTGCTCGTAAAGGAGGGCCAGTATCCGCGAGGATAATCGAATAGAGGATAATCGATGATATCTAGATCTTGATCAAAACTGATATTCGTAACGGGAGAAGCCTCTAACTCTAAGCACTAAGCACCAGCTGCAAATGGATTCTACCGGTTCTGCCCGATAAATAATCCTGGAAATTGATGGATCGCGTTTGGATAAGATGATGAACACCCTAAATCCTCCCATTAAAACACGCTGCGTGACCCATCGATAGTAAAAATAAGCAATTGTGTATGGAATTTCGGATTCCTTATTCTATACAAATCGCTTGAAATTGAAACGGATAGCGGGATAGCGAGCAGCTTTATCAGAATTAACCGCTATTCGATTTCCGCGACTTTCGAGGAAGGATATTTATCCTTCATATTTCTTTCTTCTTATTCGATCAAAGCGTACAAAGGACTGGCAACGATTACGTGTCTTTTATCACGTCACGAATAAAAACCATCCAAAGAACCGACATTGATAGACGAAGTTTATATTAGGAAAGTTTTTATGTTTCCTGGAGAACTGAGCGCGGTTATATAAGTCGGAGCTTTTCTTCTCGAAGATTCGCCTATTCGCGAAACATGACAAAGTCACGTGACTTAATCATACAATACAAAGTTTTTTTTTTTTTTTTTTTGCGCGCGCGGTGCATATGTACGTCGGTTCTACGTTACGTTACGTTACGTTTTTCGTATTGGCCAAATTGATGTTGTTACCATTCCTCGGTTATACATATAGGCTGTATACCAAAAAGTTTTTATTTCTGATCGTCTCAGAAATAAAAAGAAAAGAGGGCGCATTCGATTAAATTTAATTCGTTATTTTTATTCGAAAGGAAACGCGATGCTGTACGCCGTACGGAAGATTGTAATTCTGGGGGAGAAAGGGGTTTGAAGCGTTGTTGGTCAGAGTGATCGACGAGGGTTGAAAATCTCCATTTGCTCCTTTTTGCAGGCATCGCTACAGGATTAATAAATCAAAATCCTGACGGGCAGGTCGCATTAGAAATCCAAAAGGATACCGTTAACCCAGCTTGCCTTATAAATGCTTGCTTCTCACTTTGCCGATCCTTCTCCTTAACAATTTCCGCCGATGCGATGATTCTCACCGAATATTCACGTCGTGCAATTACATTTTCTCTCGAAGCTTTCATTTTTTTTTCTTCTTCTTCTTCTTCTGTCTTTTAATAATTAATTGAAATAATACGAATTGGTGAAACTTCGGTCCTCGATGGATTAATCAGCGATTTGTTCGATGAATTGTGAAAAGGAAAGAGGAATGAGATGGGTGTATATAGTATATAATAATTGAATAATTTATTAGGGACAAAGATTTTATTTATCCTGGCAAAGATTATTCGAAGGTTTATGTTTTGAATCCGGTTAAAGGGATGAGCAGGGGTTGAAATGATCGATCGTTTTGCTACTCGAATAAACTCGGATTTCGAAGAAGCGATAACATATTTCAGAATAAAATGTATTTCGAAAAGATTTCAAAGAAAATCCTTACGCGTTATTTGCTTTTGCTATTTAATTCGTACGCATCGTAATTGTTTGTATTTAATTAACTTAAAATTCAATCGACCCATTCTTAATTACGTTCAGTTTCGCGTTTTTTCCCCATCCCCCAGGCCGTTCTCCGTTTGCTAAATTATTTAAAGGGTTTATGTGCTCGGCAATCAACCGAAGGAACGATTTTAATCCAGAAATGAATACCACTGACAAATTCGCTGAAATTAAATCCGTATGCCGTACACATACATATATTCGAAGCAAACACAGCCACGCTTCAGAGAAGCGCTTTAGCTTGATGTTGTTTCAATGATTACGAAACTTTCCACCGTTGGCGTTGGCAAACAAGAAACCGTTTTAATTAATATAATCTTTGAATCGTTGTAAAGTACACTATCGAGATACCTGAAATCGATCGATAAATGTATCTTTGTTCTATTATAAGTTCAATTGACAAATAACTCCTGATTTCTACACGAATCCAACCACCACCACCAACACCACCCCCTCCTTACATCCTTTTTTGCATACATAATTTGTGTGAGTGTACGAGCCGCGGGGTGTTTTGCTCATTACTTAAGTAGCGAGCACCTTGCTAATTTACGATTGTCCGGTCGAGTACGGTCGATTGGCCGTGAATTACATCCCTGCGCCTCGTAGCCCTCTATGCAACTACTTACTTACTTATATGCATACGTGTGCAACGTCTGATGCACAACGACCGGGTCAAAGTGCTTGCCAAACTCTCGTTAGACAGGGTTGCATGCACGGGAGGAGTACAGAAAGATAAGCAAGAATACAGATAAACAGAGGACGGTACGCTGGGTCAAGGGTCGTGCAGCGAATTGTTTAAGGAATAAGCCCGTATCAAACAGACGCTTTAATAAAGCTTGATAATTTGGAATTGTTTGAAGAAAAATTGTGACGGCAATATCCCTCGAACGTCGTGTCGTCGCGTCGCGTTGGCTCGATAAGCCTTAATATTTCCATGAAAAGTGACAAGGGGTGCTTCTTGGCTTGAACCACAAAATCTCACTTAAAGTTAAATGAAAATTTTATTCACCCTGCATCCCTTTCGCCCGTTGTCGTTCACTTGTCATCGTATAATCGGTTTATAAGCTACCGGGGTGGTTTCGAAATCCTGCCACGTGAAACCGGAACCAGTAGCGATAAAAGGGGACGTTTATCGAACGCGTACGACGGCGTACGGTAAATTGTTAGCTTTAAATTGCTCGAAATAAACACAATTTGTTTCTGCGATAATACATTTATATAACAGGATGTTGAAAAGGGAAAACAGAACCGTGTTCTACTTTACTAGAAATTTATTTCGTCCCATATAAAAGTAAGCCGCCGCGCCGCGGCCGCATGGCTTCGATACAGCGTTCAAAAATCATTCGTTCGAGCGATTATCCCAATTCGAGTAACAATCATTCTGCCGTATTCGGAATTTTTTCTATATTGTCGTACATCATTTTTCTACCAACGTAATCGCCAATTTTATCTTCCTTAGGTTCTTTAGAAAATATCATTTCTAAACTATAATTGTCGGTGACAAATTATTCTGATCTGTCCAAGCGACTACGATCGAGTTTGGATGATCTAACACCATACCGATTTTATGACATTTTTTCTTACATTTAACACTACAGATGTCTTTATTGCACGCGTTAATAATTACAGCTAATGATTTTTCTTATTAATCTTAAGCTACTTTCCAGATCGATTACGAGAAGCCGGATACCTGCAACAAAATATACGGACGATTAGAAATTAGAAACACGTTCGATGGTAATACTTTTTTTTTCTTTTTTTTTCTTTTATTTATGGAACGCTTGAATGTCTTGGTTAATAATGGTCGTGCGAACAAGTTTCGTGTCGTGAAAGGTGTAAGGATAAATGCCAAATACTGTCCCTTCGACTATGGTATACAGTATACAGTTTCCAATGTAAACCGTTCAAAACCGAGTTCCATCGAACTACATATCTATCAATATCTTTCGTTGAAATCGTGCCTCTTATCCTCTTAGGCTGCTCGAACGTGTACGAGATCCTTTCGAACAGATTATAAAAGACTTGGTTCCGTCGGTAGTTCCGTAAAGCTGAAGCAGACTTCCGAGTTGCTTAGCCGGAACTTGGAGATCCTTTCAAGCCGGATCAAAACCGCGTTACCATCAAGAACAAAAGGGTGGAAAAAAAAATGAAAGTTCGAGTAGCTACAGGAACGATGGGTCCGGAGTAATCAGCACCCCCAGCACATTTTTGCGAAGAGCGCAAGAGCGTCTTGAGGTGTTTGCTTAAACAGGAAGGGCTGCAGGTAAAGCATGTGTTGGCGCGATGTAATTTCAGCTTCGGCGCGAGCCACTATCGGCCGACTACCATAAATCCGCTATAATCTTCGGCGTAATTACTTCCCACGATATTGGAGCAATAAATTGAATAAAATATGTCGTGCCGTGGACAGAGGTTCAATAAGAGGAAACGCGAAGACGCAGGTGTTGGCGTAGGACGTAGAGAATAAACTATACTGCCCTGAAGAAAAGATCGCTACTCTATTCAAAAATTTGTATTTTCATTTTAGCATCCGCTTTAACGTGGGAGCTGTTACACGAAATTCCTCGCAAAATAACATTTTTGATCTCTTTCCTAGATCGCGTGGCATATTTGCAAATGAATTTTCCCCAGTTGTTCGAATTCGAAGTCCGCGTACGTTTAATCGAATCGACCACATTGGCCGTGGCGAACTTTTGTCGAACATAAGTCAAAATTCGTACGAGCGTTTAATTAATTTACCGACAACTAATTACAACGGCAACGCGTTCGCGTCGACTATTGTGTTATGTAAATTTAATCAACCGTAAAATAATTGGGCCGCTTCGTTCGGTAACTTGACACTCCGGACGAACCGTGGCCAAAATACGTCGATGAATGCATTTTGCAATTTGCAAATAGCAGCCATGAACAGTTAAAGCTATAAATTATGGCCAGTTTTCGAACTGGATGTGAAAGAAAATGAACGTTTTCATCCCCGCCCCGTCGCGAGGATAATTTCAATCCTGGGGGTATCGAATTGTTCAGATCTAGTTTACAGTTGAAAACGCGAGCCCAAATTGGAATTATCTCGAAAACGAGATCCTACGTAGGCCAAATGATCACCTTGCGAGCTTCCAGGCCAGCAATCCTCACGCTCTGCTCCTAGAGATACAAGGTGTACACAGGAAAACGAGCACCGCCCCACCGCTAACGATCAGAGCGATCATGGCTAAAATCATCCAAAGGTTAGAGGATGAAGCGACCCTGGCCGACAGGAGTCTTTTAGCAGCTGGTAGCTCGACCACTTCGTCGAGGCTCAAGCCCAATCGTTTGGCCTTGTTCAGCAAGAACCTGAACCGTCGCGACGCCTTCTCGCAAGACATCTTCGAGGTGTTGCAAGATCTTTCAAACTTCGCAGAGCCTCATTGCAGAGCCTTGGATATGAGTACACTCTAGGACAGGATGGTCACTACTTGGATAGTTTCCTTCTTCCCAGGGCGATACGCGTGGTAGCCACGCATTATGTTTGTCCGCTTCAAAAGCCCCGAATGTCCTCCCACGACATTGAAACTCGTGGTACAGTTTTATGGACACTGTTCCGCCATTGCATTGGAGAGGACGATGGGCTCTTCTTTTGTAAGTTGGCACGCCCGATACTCGTGGTATCTCACAATTCACAACCTGGTCATTGTATCGACACACTATGCCGGATGGTAGAAGAGTGACTGTTATTGCGGACCATCTCAGCTTCCAGCGAGCTTGCTGCGAACAGAACAAAGAGAAACTTTTATACGACACTTCTTGCGGGCCGATGAATAAGCAAAATGCGATAAGTTTGCAACATCGTATGAAATTCAAATTAATTGATACAGGAACAACACACCGGGCAGTTGCCAAATGCTTTACGGTTACACATTTTCATTTCTATGCGCGTTTGTGTTTATTAATTATATAACTCGTGCGCCTACGGCACGTATGAGTCAGTCAATTTACGGCGGATGTCCTCGACGCGTGGCCATTGAATTTTAGCGCGGAATAAGTAAAAATTCTTGAAAAAGCGGTGCGTATTCGGTAATTGAGAAACGGTGCTGTGTAATTACGAGGGTCCGAAGGAGTAACCGAGGAAAGGTGAAGCCCGCGTAAAAGGGGTTCCGTGTAAGCGCAGGGCATAATCATCCGAAGAATGAGTTAGGTGAGTCGAGAAATCCGCACGTAAGCCTTGCGAGTAAAAAGCACGATGAATTGCGAGAACTTGGAGCCTCGTTCCAACGTAACTTTTTCTCTTGAGTTATAGGGATCGTGAAGTGGAAGGTACAGTCACGTCGCGTGAATCAACGTTTTTTTATTTTTATTTCCCCCCCCCCCCCCCCCCCCCCCAACTTCTTCTTACGTGCCGCAGGATATTTCAGAGACTTGAATAAAAGGAAAAATGTATCATTATTGTGATCTATTGCGGCTGAACCGTAGACTATGTTTCTATCAGTGTGCAGAGTAATCAAGATTTTAACGCGAGACCTAAACATTGAATATAATATTTTATATGTTTATATATAAAAGTATACCGAGAATATTGTACGAAAGATTTTTGCTATTAGAAATACCACCGTTACAGACGCATATTTGCCGGGTCGTACTGGAAAAGTTTCGAGCATACATCCATCAAAACTTCAAATCTCTATTCAAACTGATCCCCCTGGCTCGAGCGAACCATATAAATCATAGCAAAAGCGAAGAGTTGTACCGGGCGCAGTATATCTATTTGATTTTAATAGATGGAAAGAATTTTGACAAATGGAATTTAAACAAGTATCAAATAACATAAACAATCGGATAAATCAATCTTCTGTCATGCTTCGAGCAACTTCGATTCACCTACATATTACGTATATCCCCCAAGATTTCCCTACTATTATTTTTGGAAAACTCTTTCAGATTTAACATCGTGACAAACTCCGTTAACTTTCTGGCTGCGTAAATCGATCGTCGATTTTAAATATTTTCTCAAAGATTATTATGTGAAATCGATTTTCCCCAAAGTGCCTCAAGTCTGAACTGTCACGGTATTAAAAAAAGAATCAATCATATGACTCACACACACGTCATTTAACGATTAAAATCATCCCATCGGTATCGATCACGTCACTCTTGCATAAAGACACAGAAGAAGAAAAAAAGCACTCCCAGTGTCCTTTTAATTTCAATCGTGTCGACGCGAATCGAAAACGGATCGAAGGGTTCCCCTTTTACCGCATAAAAATCTGTCTACGACCGTTCTAATAACCACGTGACGAGGATCTTCCGGCAGAAACACCGTATACCACATTCTCGGGGGATGTCGCAACGCTTACTGCCGAGAGACTGGTTGTTCGCTAGGCTTTATGGGTTACGCTCTCTCCCTCCACCCTCCACCCTCCACCCTCGCCTCCGCTTCAAATCACCCTTTCCGCGGATATTTCCGATTCCGTGATCCCTCCGAATACGATACGGAGAAATTTCAAGCTTGAATTCAAATTCGGCAAGTAATTTTCGCGGTGATATCGCATATTTACTAGCTCAAAAGGCTGCTTCCGGTGTAGAAATTTATACGGGAGAAAAAAAAACAATTCCTTTTTATTCTCATTAATTATCCAAACCTCTGATAATACGTTCGTGAAGGAATTTTCTTAAATATACAAAATTTTCATCGATATTTATGTATAATAATTAGATGTACCGAGACGGGAGGATATCAAAAGCTTAAATAAGAGGCTCAATGGTTTGCAAACGAGGGGAGAATCGTTAATGAGCACGAGTAGAAGCCCCAACGGTGTTAATTGTCGCCACAGGCCAAGACGGTGCGGTGCGGTGCGGTGGTTCGTATATTTACGCAAGTTCTCCGTTCAAAACATTGTCATAATCACGCGGAAACTTTGAAGAAAGTTACGAGCAACACGCATACACCACTAATGCGCGAATATTAATGACCGTCAGAATTACTTGGCCCAACCTGACAGCCTTGGACTAGCTGCGCTAACAATTACAGCCGTCAGCGTGTAAGGTTTGCTACCAACGCGCAACGGAAACTCTCTCTCAACTTGCTCTCTGCCAACCCTGAACCTACTTTGATCGAAATTACCCTCTTGCTTCCCCCCATATACGCGGCGGCAATGATTCGAAACCTACCGTGGATAATGCCAAACGCCATATAACTGCACTAAAGTTTAATTAACGAATTGAACTATTATAGAACGTCGCCAAGCAGAATACTCGATATATGAGCACACTCGCGTAACATCCTAACACTCGAGTGCACATCTGGTTACCTAGTAAAACAGGTATCGATTGTAATAAGACTGTACGTTATCAAAAAAGAAAAAGTGAAACGCCAACATTCTTATCTTTGTTTCAAGCTACCATACTTACGATTAGAACACCTTCCTGGCCGGTATTGTTACCTCCTTTGAACTAACGAAACTGCTAACAACGAGAGTTAAACTTCAGGGTAGAAACAGACTGTCTTTCTCCTTTGATTTTTTACCAAGTTTTTTTTCGATGAACAACCGTCTTGTTCCTGTTTCACGGGCCTGCTCTCCCTCCGTCCATGCTTTAGAATTTAGAACAAGAAACAAAGCCGTCTTTCTGGCCATCCGGTGAAACGAACTTGATTGTCCGATTTAGATACCTGCTACTTTTCATCCGATTCTAATCTTTCAATGTCATTTTTTCCCCCAATTAAAGTTATTCAGAATATTTACATCGTCTGTACATAGAAC
Source organism: Stelis phaeoptera (assembly GCA_943735885.1). Taxonomy (NCBI): domain Eukaryota; kingdom Metazoa; phylum Arthropoda; class Insecta; order Hymenoptera; family Megachilidae; genus Stelis; species Stelis phaeoptera. The sequence continues at coordinate 4,758,867 of OX030946.1, forward strand.
TTGGCTATTCGGAGTTTTCCGAGAGAGTTTCTCGTTGCTTAATTTGTCACATGCTATGATACGAGAGTAAGTTTCACGGATACGAAAACTTGACGAGTTTATAATGCAAACTACCCGCTGTTGGCTCGTAATTGTCATCTTGTTAGGCGCTGTGGGGTTGGTTTTGAAAAATGGCACCAACTTCCGGAATAAGCTATTATAATAGGTCGTGCGATCGTGGAACGTTAACGCATTTTAATCGAATCGATCTCAATCGCGATGTTGTTTTCTCCGCTGTCTACAGAATCACTATTTTCCGTTGGCCACGTCCACGGTAAAATCCTTCGAGCGGTTTACTTTACTTCCAACGAAAAACTGTTCCTCCTTCGAAGGAGAAGAAGTTCCTTTATAACCTTTAAGCTTGTGGCTCGACGTTCACGTACATACTCCTTGCATTTCCTTTCAGCACAGTCTCTTCCTTCTCCCCCATCATTCACCTCTTTTTCTTTTTCCCCCATTTCGATTTCTATTTATCTCCTCTTTTTTCCAACACGTTTTCCGCCCCGATGAAAACTGTTGAGTAAAAGCACAGCCGAAGCGGTGTTTCCAAATTGCTAATTACTAATTACCCATTAAGCTTCTTTTAGGTTAATTTGAAATTCAGCATAGAAATTCAGTGTAGATTTTTTGTCATTGGTTTAACAACCTATAGCTGCGTTTGTGTAGGGAGAATTCTTGGCCCTAAGCCAGATACTGAAAACGCAATTTTAGGGTAGCCAGTTAGCCCGAACCCTGGCACGCATATTAGATATTTCGTTACATTAATTCGGTTTCGGTGCTTGCGCTTATGCGACACCTGGTCACACGCGGTTTAAAACAAGCTTTACCACGATGCAGTCAGGTTAAACCGCGCCTTTAATGCAACCAACGTTTTTACTGCTTCCATTCTTCGGCTCTAATCAAATTAAACAGCATTCTTTAACATGTTAAATAAACTTGTAAAAAAGTGTTGAAGCTTTTTCGTAGTTTGGGCCAAATGTCTAATTAAAGTATTTCGACAAATCTTTGAGGAATAATGTTAAAAGGGTTGATCAGATTAAATGTTTGTTTAACAGCTCGATCGAGGAATCGGAGCAAATAACGTCGAGGTTTCTTGGGAGAATCGTCAGAGGGATTTGACGCAGCTTTCTCGTGTGTCTAACGAGACTGTTCGTCGGTGTTTTGCGTTTAACAGTGGAAACTGGAAACTTCAACACAGGAACTGGAATCATTAATTATCGTGACAGTGCTGCAGTGATACAGTACTTATGTAATACCATAAATAATAAGGAGTCTGGTGCCTGTGTACCAGAAACATTCGGAGCGGATTTTCTCTCGTAAATCGATTTAATTCCACCCATCGAATACCATTTTATATTATACAACGTAATATAGCACGTTATTAGCGACGTTTATCAATTTTACGAGAAATAGTACAACATATTTCGTGTTGGACTTGACGATTTACAGGAAACGTAAACGAAGAAAACGTTGAATATGGTGAAATTTCGATCCTAGTACGTTTACACCATGTTTGCGTGGTTCGAATCGAATTTGCGGCTCTTGACAAATGGTCCCAGCTTGTGCATCTGGCACCTTTCTAATCTCTTCAGCCTTCGATCTTAATTCACGTCCTCTTCTGAAGCACGCCAACGAAAATTTATCTTCAAGATGCACTTGGCCCGGGTCAGTCGAGATGCACACGGATCGAATTCTTTCGAGAGAACCACCGCTTGAAAGTCATTGATGGAAAGTACCCCCTTATCCGTGAGCTTACTACGTGTACGCGATGTTGCTGTCACTTCCGCTAGAATAGATCATTCTTCACGTTACGCGCCTGGAAAGATTACCTAATACCTACGAGGTAACATTTCTAATTGATGAATTTTTTATCGAAAATTCATCGTCGGCGAATCGGGAAATCCATCGTCATCCATCGGCAGTTTAATCCTGCATTCTCTGTAATTTTCTTTCGATCGATCGGTTGACAAACAACGAGGCTACAATCGCGGAGACTGGATCATCGAGAAAAGCAACGTCCATTCGACTTGCCGATCTGCTTCGTATGCGTTATGCGCTTATGTTAGGAGGAACTACCTAATTAATCCGCAGCATGATTGCAAGTAAATCGAATCCGGGAACAGGACGGCGAAGGATCGTCGAGAAAGGACGCAGATGAGACAGGGAGAGTATGTTAAAGGAAGCAAGGGTTGGCAGTTCAGCACGCTCGTCGAGTTAAATATGCAAATCGAGTTGCACTTATGTCTCGGGCTGCAGAAGCTTGCCACGGGGGTGCAAACACTGCCTTCAACCCCTCCCCTTCTCTCCCCTTCCTTTCTCCGAGGGCTGTCGACAGACCTACATATACTCGAAGGGAAGTGCTCCCTGACCCGGCACGCTCTTTCTAACGTTTGTTCAATTAAATCCTATCCGCGAGCAACTGATTTCCTTCATTTGCTTGCACATCCTCATTTTCCTACCAACGAAACCCTTCAAACTTCTCGTTGGATCTTACCGGGATACAACGATCGGTCCTGGAGAGAAGCGGGTTGCGTTCCTGGCTAAAAACTTTCATAAAAAAATGAGCTCGAAAATGGCCGATCTTTGAACTTGCTGCTATTCCTCGTGTTTTGGCAACGCGTCGCCATCATTTCACTCGGACGAGCATGCACAACATTCTCTTATCTTATTTACCACTTCTACGAGCCTGTGAAACAAACAACGTCTCGTATGCTAGTAAACGTACAGTATAGATTATAGATCATCGATAGACGCCGCGCCGTTTCCAATAATCTATGAACCGCAGTCTCGGTCACGTCGTTAATCATTTGGAAGACACTGGCAAAGAGAACGGTCGTAAACAGTTAGCAAACTGAAATCCCTTTGGACTAATCGTTCAGAAGTTACTACTTATCGTAGTAATTTGTACATCATTTGCGCGTTGTTCAACCTGGCGTCGCGTCGCGTCGCGTCGCGTCGCGTCGTGCAGGATTTTGTGGTAACACGCAAACGAGGTTTAAAAGCCCCCCAAAAAGAAGCTTCTGAGATTTCTCTTCGCTCCGAGGTCTCTCGTTCATTTGCTGTGGGCAGTAGCAGGGCGACGAGGGTACCTACGACTTAACTTTTAAGAAATAGACCAAAGTTTGTCAACGACCTTGTCGTTAATTTCAATAGTAAATTGCTGTCGTGGATGATTAAGCCACACGCAAAAATCCGTAGAGTGTAGAGAACAGAGATACGTTTGAAACATAATCTGATCGCTGCATTGGTGCGTGTATCAATTATTACGTTTGCCGAAAGCCGTGCTAATCAAGCACAGTTGGTTCAGATAGCGTTATGTAACGGAGATAATGCAAGGAAATGGCGAGAATACGTCGACTTCATTGTTCGCGACGAAGTACAACTAATTGCCGCGCATTGACGCATGTGCACACTGACGGCGCGACAAATATCGAATACCTTATTGTTAGTGACTTTAGTTTAGTAAATAATAATTTCAACAATAAAACAATTTTAACGCACGACAAATGCCTTTCAACACCTAATTAACCAATTTCCATCTTTACCTAATTCCAGAGTAAAGACTATTTTCTACGTCATTTTACGTCCGATTAAAATTCAAGCACCAATTTGCACATAACTTTTCCCTTTGTTCTGTAAAAATATATTATGCAGAACGCGGAAGTGTGGCGGATCGCGATTAACAAGTTGTGTACCAACGGATTGGATTAATTTGCACCGAGTACGTTGTTGCTCCAGTTGGTGCCGTCAGAATCGACGTAGACCGGAAGCGAAGTACGCTCGGGTCGGTGTACAACATCCATCACCAGCGTTGGGCAGTTTGTAAATTTACTTCAAGCGTAAACCGCATCTTTCAATTTCACTTTTCACCACCTCCTTCCTCCTAGCTATACGTCGTTTTCATTCAATCTGTTAACGATTACGAATAAGAATTGCAAACTGAAACACAGCCAGTGCTTTCTGCAAAGTTTTCGCTAGCAAGTTTATAGTTGTATCTTGAATAAATGTACATATGTAGAAAAAGAAAACGGCCCCGTTTTAAATTAACGTTCCAACGAAACGTATCCTCTTTCGACAGGTTATCGCGATAATTTCAGGGCAAAATCACAGGTCGTATTAGCGACACGAGGAGAACAGTCGTTGAGGATAATTCTTGGATCATAATTCCACTCCGTAGCGGCGAGATCCGTGACGGAAAATAGGACCGCAATTGCGGAAGGGCGACAGAGGGAATTTCCTGTTGTTCCTATGTCGTTTTCGCGAACGAAGGAAATTTAATTAGTCGAAAAGCTAGCTTACCAGTGCCGCGTGCATTGGAACGTGTCGAGGCCGGAACTACGACACCGAAAGCGGACGACGTGGACGACGTGGACGACGTGGACGACGTGGACGACGAGAAGCGAACAAAACCCGGAATGGAGACGCGACGACAAAGACACAAGAGGCTGAATGGGAAAAGGAGAGCAGAGGGTGGATTCGATGGAATGAAAAAAATTGACGATTCCAGCGGCAGAGGGGAACGGAAACTAGAAACAAAACGAACAATAAAATGTAATCCTCATTGATTAATTGAGAATTTTGTTCGTTCCGTACAGTCAGCCAGTGCCGACGCGACCTAGAGGAGTAACAACGACTATAATTATTCAAAGCGACCGCAAACTTTCGTGATTTTTCCAAAAATCGTTACGTCTTCGTTGGCCACGTTACACATGTTGAGCTCGAGCCAGGTCCTAGCTCGTTTGCGGTAAAAGAGGACCGGAAACCGCGGTTCCGCGACGAACACGTTCGCCATCCGCAAGCCTGCATATGCGTGCAATAATTCACTGGTCCGTAATAACGAGTTGGTAACTGGCTAATGAATAACCGGTGAAAATTAAACAGTTTGCAAATCGAGTTTCGAGTTACGTACGGATCCTGTGGAACAACACAACAGACACTATCGCGTGTTGATTGAACGGTGCTGTATGACTGTATGACTGTATGAGATGGAATAAAAACACTCCTGTACTTGCGATAATTGTTAAATTCCCTCCGAAAAATACGATAACATCATTGGCGAATCTAGTGCGAATGTAAAAGACATACCTACCTATTTGACTATAACTTTATTTCACTCGTGCCATTATCTAACATTTTTCACCTTTTAAAAATTCAAATATCAGGCTGGTATGCTCCCTGAATAAATCCAATTTGTCAAAGCGTACATGGATCATGGATTACAATATCCTTTGTAATATTAATTCAAACAGTTTAGGTATTTGCAATATAGGTATTCATATTTGCGCGCATTTAATTTTCATTTCACTGTGTACGAAATGAATGGATAGTGTTTGGAAAATAATTCGTAATATTGATAAATTCCGATCGAAATTCCGTTGAAAATATTTCTACGTATCAGAATTTTGTTAAATAAAGGTAATTGAGATGTTTGATTGCGTTATGCGCGAAATACGTCGACGGTCGTGATGGCCAAAGCGATAAAACGATAAAACGATAAAACGATAAAAAATCAAATCATCAGTTGATTTTATCACGCCAAACATACGAATATTTTAACAGAAAACATTATATCGAACATTAATAGCGAATATTCGTTGAATCTAGCCTGAATATTTACAAGTAATTAACGATTAACTAACAAAGCTAACTCCATTTGTAGTCTCGGAAAATAAATAAAACGACTGCTGCCTCCATAAACATAAACACATAACCGGAAATTTCTGTTACATTATCTGTTAATCAACTATTGATTGAATGTTTATTCTTCCTAAGGTATCTCATTTCAATTAAAATGATTCAAACCGATGAACTTTCGCTGAAATTACGATATTGATTGCGTCCGTGTTAATTAATTTCTCATATTTGGCTTTCTACGAGGCCAAACTCATAGAGGCAACTCTGATTCAAGATAATTAATATGGGTAATTTTTCATTGCCCATCGCCTATAAACACGAAGCTCATCGAGCATCCATTAATCCGTGAATCAACCGCTTTTAACCAACGAATACCCGAAAAACAAAGCTATAAATCAACACCTGCTTTACTGGATTTAATTGACAAATCGTAGGAGCACCTGGGGAGAATCTACGGAAGGCTTAAGTTAGAACCTATTTTCGCAAACAACATGTACAAATATGGTAAGCGACGGAACAATAAAGTTAATCCAAAATTGAAAGCAAATTGGAGGAGGATCTTCCCTTTACCGTTCCTCTTGGGCAAAAGAAGCCTACTACGTTATTCGCATATGTATGTGCTCGCGTGTAATCTGCTCGCTAGACCGGAAGACCAACATGATTTGAACGTGATTCAATATAGTTACATTAGCAAATACTCTCTGCAAATACACTGTCTAATTATGTACCGTGATCGTGTGGTGCTATGTTCGTATTCTCTTCGTAAAATATGTCCATTCAATTCTTATTGTGTACACGGCACACCTTCTGCTTTAATTAATAATAAATGAACCAACAAAATTCAGCCATAACGTTACGAGACATTATTGATAATTTCCTTTTGCTACTTGATACATGGTAAGAAATTACATAATATACATGTGTTATACCACCCAACCGGTACATTATCTGCACCCCTGCAGATATGTCGCATTACGCACATACCTTACATCCGATAATACAGTGCTGACGTAGGGTGTGTTGTAAGGGGCGAATTTCGATACACCGATGTATTGGTTGGAAATGGATGTAGATCCAACGTCAGGAATATTAACACCTGCAAAATACACACTTAATAATCTAGTACATTATTTTCTTCTCCATTTAAGTTAAGTTGAAATATCACTTTTGCTTTGTGGGAATCCAGAAATAATTCAATTGATTTCTTCCGACTGCTTAACTTTTTCTCCAATATTTCTTTACACATATAATTTCCAATTAGTTTCAAACATTGCCCAAGTCCCACCTTTATGTTCCTCGATCTTACACCGATGCGCCCGCCCTTTCAAAACGTGGCAGCACCAACTACCCACTTCCGGAACGGCGGTCTTGCCGTCAAGTTTTCAAGGTCCATTGCAACTTTGTGTATCGCGTGAGTATAAATATGCCCATTACTTGGTAAATTTTTAAGAATCTTGTTTCTGATTTATATGTCGGTATCGCTAGATAAAAATATGTTTAGAAAAGGAATCTGGCTGTGTGTGGTAATTAAATCTAACCCTATTGGGTTAGTCACGTGACCTATAGATCTACGGGTTTATTTAAAAGTAACTGAATTAAGCAAGCGCACCGGGGAAAAGTGTTTTGCAAACGAAATTAAGAAAAACAATCAACGAAATGTGATCGCGTTATATTTCCGCGATAGCATCAACTATTGTATACTCTAGTCGACGGGAATGATTTTACGTAGAGCAATGTCTTCTCTTGCTCTGAATAAATTGAAAAAGAAAACACCGGTAGAGAAGCTTGACAGGCCGAAAAAGAAAATTAATCGATTCGATGGATTGTCAGAGGAAGAGGTGCAGAAATATACGTTGCCAGATTATCTTGAAATAAATTTGGACATGGTTTTCGTTGGAATAAATCCGAGTTTAATGGCAGCACACCGTGGTAGATATTACGCAGGTCCGGGTAATCACTTTTACAAACTTCTATACGAATCCGGATTAACGCCTCGATGTTTAACTTACGAAGAAGATTACAAACTTCTTCGGTATGGTATCGGCCTGACAAATATCGTGGAACGAGCTACAAAATCCTCCGCCGATTTAAAACGCACAGAGATTAAAAAAGGTTCCAAGATTGTAGAAGAAAAGCTGCACGTTTACAAGCCAAAGATCGCTGTTTTCAATGGCAAGTGTATATACGAAGTATTCGCTAATAAAACGAATAATTTCAATTTTGGCCTACAACCAGAACTCATTGGAGATACCGCGGTCTGGGTAACCCCATCTAGCAGTGCTCGTTGTGCAAACTTTCCTAGAATGTCGGACAAGTTACACTTTTTTACCTCTCTGAAAAGATACCTGCAATTTTTGAAAGGAGAGATCAAGGATATCGATACAAAAGAGTTTTTGTTCGAGGGAAAATGTAAACAATTCATTCCTAGAACCTCAAAGATGTGGAGGCGAAAAAACATGTCTGCGTTCTTGCACGGGGGAAGAGTTGCTAATAAAGATACTATATGCTTAGATACCTCTGATGAAAATGTAGCAATAGCTCATAGCACAGAGTTCATTGTTGATCAAGTACAATCTGCTGCTGTGCAGAAAAATGACGAAAGGGAAGAAACATCAGGCACGGCTGAAGTTACATTATTGGAGAATTTGGATGTATGTATTTCACAGGATAGCGTAAAAACATTTTTTAAAAATAATTCACCTTCGCAAGTAGAAGAGCATGTAAATGATAGAAAAGACAATTCAGAAAAAAATCTAAAGTCCAACGTAACAACATTTAAAGTTAAAGCAAATAGTAATATAAAAGGAAAAAGTGTTAAGAGACTTTCTCAAAAGCCAGCTAGAACCAAAGATTGCACAGGAAACAATTCTGATGCAGATTTTATAAATCTGATAAAACAAAGACTGGTCAAAAAAGGTGGAAAGTAATTCGAACGAGGAAAATGATATAAAAAGTAAGTCATAGTGTTCCGATTTACAACTCAAGTTGGAACCATTTGAATCAGAAAGTACAAAAAAAAAAAAAAAGAAAAAGAAAGAAAAAAATGTTTTTATAATATATTTATATTCTTTTTATATTTATTTTTTTTTCTTTTGTAAAATTCAACGAATAAAAATATTGATGTTTTCTTGTATCGTGGTATTAAACAAGTATACCAATATTTATATAATATGTGTATATTTTACCCCCAGCTCAACCAGTTTATTTATTTATAAACGTGTAAAAATATTTAATTAACATATAATAACAACAACCGTACTCCTTATACATAATATTACAATTTCGATTTACCAGCCTCCATAAGTGATTTCAGTTTTTGCGTAAGCATCACATTTCCCGTAATTTTTAGTTTTCGCTGCATAAATGCCACTTGTGGGTTCAGTTTTCCCAAAGCCTACGAATAAAATGACAAACATCATAGAAGTACTATTTTAAATGTCTAAAGCGATCAATGGAATTTGATTATCGATATAAAGAAATCATTTACCATTTGTATCATGTCCGCGTCTTCGAGAGTCAGCGTTGCATCGGGTTTGCCCGATTTTGGCTCTCCTTTGTACACTTCGGCTTTTTTCAAGTCCAAAGCTTTAAAGCACCAAAAAACAAACAACTTTTACACGAAATTCTAATATAATAAAATTACAATTATAATTATAACCGTGCAGGTATACTCACTCCACGTTGCCTGCGGTTTGCCTTTTACTAAAATGTTATAAAGAAAGACTCCCTTAATTTTCTTCACTTCTTCCGGATACTGTTTTACGTATTCACTGATTGTGGCAAACAACGCGTCACTCTCGACATTTTTCCCATCAGAGGAAACACTAACTGGTGCAGGCATTGCTGGTTGCTTAGGTTTTGTATCCTTTAAATCTACGTAAGCACCTGCAGAGAAAAGATACAAGTTTTATCGGTAGATGTTTAATGCATCTACACAATTACTAAATTTATATTAATTTACCTGTTACAATTGGCACGTTCTCTTCTGCTGTATACGTTTGAAAATGTATTCTGTTCCCTTCTTGCCACATATCAGTCCTCAAGGTTTGCCCCGGATAGACTGGTTTCGCAAAACGAGCCTGCATCGTCGAATAATTAAGTCTCGTTTAAACAGGACGTCATAAACTAATAATTATACTTTTAAATCATTGTTGGTATGTAAATATAGTTGAAATTAAATTACTCGGAATATGAAAGATACTTGTTAGCATATCGTATATATGTATGTACACACACAGTTTGTATACTTTAGTCAAATAAATGCATAAATACGGTTATACCTTAACACACTTAAATAGATTCGGATCACCGTCGGCATATGTTTGAAGAACATGACGAACTGAAAATCCAAAGGAGCATAGTCCATGCAAAATAGGTGTCTTATGACCAGCCAATGTAGCTATGTTTGTGTCGATGTGTAAAGGATTCGTATCTCCGTTCAACCTGTATAACGCAGCCTACAAATCGAGAAATCAGTATTCGATTAATTAAAAAAGAAAGGGAGGAAATTGTGCCAGAAACAAACGAATTATTGCCGCTTACTTGATCATGATTGGTCCGTTGAGTAACTGATGCATCGGGCTTTCGATTTGGAGGATCGATAACTGGTATACTATTCGGAGACGTTCGTTTTCCTTTAAAACCGCCGGCTCCTATCACGTACAGTGCCATTTGTCCCGTTGCTAACTTATCACCAGTGGCAGTATCAAATGTTTCTTCTGCCAGAAAATCATTTTATTTTACATATGAAATTATTGTTATTCGCAAAAATTGTTGCGATCACGTACGTTGTATCAGAAGCACAGCACCCTTATCCTTATCGAGCATGTCCACAAGCTTGAATCGCGTTTCCACTGTAGCTTCTGTGGGCAATTGTTTATAAACTTCTATGTATTGTTCTCCGTGCAGTATCTAAAATCATAATATACCACTTTTCACAGATTTCTACGTAACCGTATGATTTTCATAACCAGTTTGCGATATAAATTACTTTTGTTGGATCTATTTGGAATCCTGGTATGTTGTCTTCGAGCATGGTAGAAGACATGCAGTATATTGGACCGTATAAAGCGTAAAACGTGGGTAATACGGTAAAATTACTGTCATTTTCGTACAAATAACGATAATCAGACGGCTCTTGAACAGTGGCACCAACTAAGATAAAAGTGTTACGATAAAATATTAGTTTCAATAGTTACGATCGATAGCTGTAAAGTAAAGGATAAAACTACTGTCACAATGATTGCATTGTACCTCCCAAGGCATACAATATAGTATCCCGATGATTATAAGTGTGCTTATAGACACTGTTGCTCTAAAAAACAAACATTTATTTTTAGACACAGTGATACTCGATTTCGAATTACAAAACGATATTTTAATTACCCCTGATGCCGAATTTCCTGAGTTCATTTCCTCAACGGCGGTCATTAACTGCCCCGTTACTTCCTACAAAACGTATTAACATAATTTATGTCTAGAGACGAAGCTTGTTTTAATTGTAAGCGATTTATGTACTTCGATAGAATTGAAACGTTTGGCAGATGACATATCGGTAATAGCTTCCCATCTTTTCTCAACATCTTCAGGAGTCACGTCGCTCGATAAATCTTGCCTTAAGGTAGATCCCGATGAGCGAATCACGTGACCTGACGAAACAATCAATGTTGATAATTACAATGTAAAATGTACGTGTTCGTTTATTCAACTATATTTCTTGCACGTACATTTTCCGGCCCAACCTAGCGCAGACTCAATAATCGAACCATTTTCTGCACATTTCTCATGACAGAGCCAAACAACTACTGGTGCTATTAATTCAGGTTTTAGTTGTTGAAAGAATTCTACGAAGAGGAAGCAACGTCAATCTATCGTAAAACTACAGAGATACGTAACATCTCAAGAAATTATTAATATACTGCTCCAACCTGGTGGCAAGATATCTTCTGTTAAACGAGAGGCAGCAGTTGGTATAATTACATTGGTAAATATGTTTTTCTTGCTGCCTTCGATAGCTAATGTATTAGCCAAACCAATGAGTCCCATTTTTGCAGCACTGTAATTAGCTTGGCCAAAGTTGCCATACAATCCACTGTTACTTGCTGTCATTATTACTCTACCATAATTTTGTTTCGCAAAATATGGCCAAGCAGCTTGAGTAACTGTAAAAGCTCCTTTCAAATGAACATTTTGTACCAAATCTGAAACAAGTTATGAATAATTACGTGCCTGAGATTCAAAGGATAACAATTAATGCACAAATATTGTTCTAATGTTCTAATGTACTGATGTACCCCAGTCTGTCTCTGACATTTTGGCAAAAGATTTATCTCTCAAGATTCCAGCATTGTTTACAAGTACATCCAACCTTCCAAATGAATCAATAGCTGTTTTAACAATTCTTTTCCCGTCAAGTACAGAATCATAATTTGCAACTGCTTTCCCACCTGGAACATCATTTCAAATTGTAAATCAAACCACAATATCATCCATATGCAACACCAAGGCATTTAATATGGAAAAAAAAAATATGTACAATTTATATGTATGGATGTTTGATTTAATTAAACATGTTCAAAGTACATTACCATTTTTCTTAATTTCTTGGACAACTGCATCTGCAATCTTGGTACTACTTCCATCGCCATGTCTTCCACCACCTAAATCATTTACCACAACACTGGCACCTCTTGAAGCAAACAGCAATGCATATGCACGACCCAAACCTAAACAATTCGAACAGTAAAGATTTTCATAAATGATAGCTTTACATGATAACAAGAATGACAGCACTCACCTGCACCAGCTCCGGTCACTATCACTACTCGGCCGTCGAAGCGTAGGTTTGCTGGTCCCTTCATTATATTTCCTTTCGAGTTACTTCAAATAAACGTAAAACTGAGGTGCATCAATCGAAACTTCTATACGGTTGCTTTCTTTACTGCTGAATGCTGAACAAGCGAAATTACAAGTGGTTTAAAGTCCGTTTACTTTGAACAGTCATGGTGCTATATTTAATAGATTGACTTCTCTGATAAATTTACAAACATATAGTAGTACGTGGATTGAGGCGCACAGTCGGAACCGGAACAAGTGGTTATCAAATGCTATCGTCTTCGAGTGAAACGTTTCGACAGTGAATGAGATTACAGTGATAACGAGTGAAATAGAGTATATGAAAAGTCAGCGATGAGTGTGTGATGGGGACAAGTCTCTATATCCATATAAAATATAAGCGAACAGAATTTGCGTCTTATATGTATATGGCTACTACTGTATCGTCTGTATTCGTGGCACTGTAGTCTGGCGGCAAAAATGTCAAAGTGCATGCTATTATTCGGCACATTTTTATTTTTGAAGGAAAATAAAAAGGATAAAGGGTGTTTTATCGTGTAATTTTATTTTTTAAAACTGTATAACATTCATACACATCTTTTAAAACGTAAAAGGCAGCAATAGTTACAGTAGCAGTAACAATTTATGAAATTTAAGTCTCATAAATTTATTGAAATTTTCCTCGGTTATGAATAATGGGAAAAAAAAGATAAAGATAATATTAATATACGTGCGGTAGGATAAATTGATACTTTTGCTTTTATTGCATATGTTGACGCCTGCGCGCCGCTCTTTGTTTGTCGAATCGCAATTCCATTTCTTCCAAAACACGCGGAGTATATCGCACAACTAGTTTCACGGAATTTTGGGCCTGTTTTAGTAATTCTACCGCTTTCTCGTGATTCTCACCCTCGACGCACTGAAAGAAAAACATGCGAATGCAATACGACAAAACGAAATTACAAAAAAAATGCAATGTACAAGGGGAAAACTAACAACTCCGTTCACCGAAAGAAGCTGATCGCCACGTTTTAAACCACCGTGTCGGTCAGCAACACCTCCCGGAATAATTCGTGAAATATAAATCGGCGAGTTTTGTTCCTTGCCTCCCATTACATTAAAACCAAGACCTTCTTCGGTTTTTGGTAATTCCACAACCCGTGGATGCGCATGACCTTCGCTTGCCGCAAAAGCGGCAACAGTTGCTTTCGCGGTGGCTGATGCACGAACATCTTGAGATCCCTTCCGTTGTCAATATTAAGATCGGATTAAACAAAATTATAACAGCATACATACACAACTACCTGGACATCACGTAATACCTGAATATCTACAGTTTCGTATACATGTTCGTATACTTCGCGTACAGCGCTCAGGAAATCACTTTGTAAAACTTTTTGTAAGGCAGCTAATTTTGTCGCAGGTATTTCTCCGCCTGAAACAGAAAATAAGTATGTATATACCAAACGGGGATATAATAGTAACAAATATTAGACGTATTTAACCCTTTGCACCCCGGGATCGAGCCTAACCTATTTTTACAGCGTAGCATTTGACAACTAGAAGCTCCGTTTTAATAAGAAAAAGTTACAAATGTTTATGGGTCTGAAGAGTGCAAAGGGTTAATTTTCTTGTAAACAATAGCACGTACATGATCTAGATAAGAAAATAAATCAAACCAAGAACACTATGAAGAAATGACCATTATGAAGACCTACATAAAAGAGGGTAACAACTCTTAATGATAGTGCTGCCATTTAACATGCACCATTGACACTAAAACACGTTTAATCAATTACCTTTCTGTAATTTGTCTAACAATTCGATGGACCTCTTAACATCTGCAACCAAGAGGAACAATATTATAATCGGTATTTTTATTAAGATCACAACTTTTACTAATTATATCTACAGTAACAATTGGGTTATTTTATTAACTTCCTTCAACATACAACTCGCAATTAAAAAAAAGTAACGAAAGCAAACCAATATCATTTTGTTCGAACAACCGCACATAAGAGAGTTTACCATTTGCTAAAGTGAGGGGTTCGCCCATCGTAACCATACCTAAAATCAAATGAAAAATCATGAAGGACAATTTAGAAAGTAAGACAAATTTGTCATTGTTAGAAAAACGTACTACGAGTTGTTTAAACAACCTACAAATACAATAACTTCGTCGAGTGTGACTCTACACAGTCACAACTGTCACGAAAATACGTCAACAATTTGATGTATCGACCAACAGTTGTAAACCGAGAATTAAGATATCTTGTAAGGTAACTGAATGTCATTTTCAAGACTATATATTTAGTAATTTGTTAAAATGGGAATAATTCCCTAGGCGTCATATCAATTTGATTGGTTTGAGTTTTTACCTATTCCCGAAGGAGCAACGTTTCTGGAAGTTATTTCTTCCTATCTTGCCCAACGAAATATACCGTTATTTTGACTTTCATGCCCTTTTTATGTTCTTCCATTCTTATCATTTCTCTTCTTTCTTTTTTCTTTTTACGCCAGTAGCACATGGCCACCCACTTTGGGTTGACCGTGCTCGGTGCAGCTTGATTTCGATGCTACTTTATCTTGCGAATGATAAGTTTAAAAAAAAATCTATTTGGGATTCGAAAATCTAAGTTTCGTGAGTGACAGACAGCCATGTTACCTATTTCACCACTAGTCTGCCGTATTGTGATATTAAGATATTTGATAACACTGTACTACTTTTAATTAATGTAAATAGCTTGATGTTCGTAATATTTTTAATATTGGCCCTTTTGGTGCAAAAAGTCTCATAGTTTGATCGTAGGGACTTTCTTTTATATCCAGAACTTGAAGCGCCATCTCATCCTGATTTTACTGGCGCTGGTGGTCGCCATCAAAGGAACTTCTTACCGCCCTCTATAATCAAATACGCCAAGTATCACTTTCGCGCCAAACTTATTGTGTAAAGCGTAAAATGTGAAACATAAAGTGTAGTCAGAAGTTATGGTCGAACAGCAATGGTTTGATATTATTATTGTCATTAAGTTTTGGTATGTTTAGTTCCAGTTTTCTTAAATTGAAGAGTTTATTTCCAACTATCAATTATTTAAAAATTGTTGACAGTTCAGTTTTATTTTTAATTGTCGTGGTTTTATTGCTAGAAACAATGATGTATGCAGCATTGTATATTATTTGATTTTATAATAAATGTTGAATGAACAAATAAAACCTTGTTGTCATTAAAAACTGATATCGGTCATTCTAAAGGGAACATTTCAGAAAATGGATGAGTGTGATTTAAACAATGCAAATGAAACGGACAATCTACAGCAAGAGTTGAAAGAAACAGAGCCTATAGAAAAATTAGAACACGATTTAGAGCAAGAGATTTGCAAATCTGTAATTAAAATTAATCCAGGCAATGAAACTGTAATCCTAATTTTGGAAGACACAGATAGACAAGAGAGTGGTGAAAAAGATGATGAACTTCAAAAAAATAATAATATTCAGAAAAAAGTATCAGTAATAATAGATAGTGATTCAGAAGATGAGATTCTGTTTGCTGCTAAATCAAAAAGAAAGAAAGCTATTTATGATAATTCAGAGGATGAAGAATCCGATTCGAATCAAAATGAATCTGAAAATCATTTGGATAACAAAGAGAACGCAAAGACAGATTTTGACAGCGATTCTAATGATGCATCTAACATTGCCAATGGTAATGATAACGAAGAAAGAAGTAGATTTAAAGCCTTAATAGACACAGACTCGGAAATAGAAGAAGAGGAAGAAGATGGAAAGCACTCGACTCCCATAAGAAACAAGAAAATCGGTAAACATAAAGATGGCAAAAATTCTAAATCTAACACGAGAAAAGTGAGTTAAGAAGTTTTGCATAAAATTTGATTTGTGATTCTTGTAACATGTATTACGAATGAAAATATCATTATATTGCAGGTTTCATTAAGAGCCTCTAAAGAGGAAGCTATGAAAGAGATACGCAATGAAACTCAACGTTTAATAAGGGAAACAGAAGTTTCTGTACCTTACCACAAACCAAAGCAACAATCTCTGCAAGCATTTCTGAACAGGAAAAGAATAATAACAGCGCTTCCAAAAGCACCTACAATGGCAACTAAACTAAAATTGTCTTCTGCCATTGTTGAGTAAGTAATTTTCTAAGTTAAATTTGTCTATTTTCTAAGTGAAATTGTTATATTAAACGTAAACGCAATAACAATATTATGTTTTGCAATTCGTTTGTTTTAAACAGGGAGGTCTTGAAGGAAAAGGAGAAAGAAGCAGAAATATTCTACAAATCTTCAGATTCAGAAGAAGAAACTATAGAAGATCATTCGTCGGACAAAGAAAACTTAGATTGCCAGCAGCAGGTTAAAAACCCATCACGGAAATTGTTCACCGACAATGATTCACCCGCGAACGATAATAAAGAGCAGAGTACTGCAAACGAAGTACAAGAACCACAAGGAGTTCAGGAGACGTCAACGGAAATAAAAGAAAGCGAGGATATCGAAGTGATAGCGGACAGCGAAGCAAAGGATGCAAACGATTCGATGACAGTGGAGGTTCATTGCGATTTTAATGATGCAAATAATATAGATAAAGTGTCTAAAAATGACGGTGTAAAATCATCAGAAACATCCAAGACTATAGTCGTAAATGATACGTTGTTATCCAAAGATGTTGCGGAAGTGGCAGAAAATGAAAATCAGGCAGAAAGCACGCACGATGACAGCGAAAAATGTAACAAGGAATCCCCAGACGAATCGCCGGATTGTTCTGCTCGAAAAATGAACAACGACTACGCTAAACTTGTTAAAGAATCTTTGGGATTGAACGCAAGCGAGGTGGACGAATACAACGAGTACGGTTTACCACCGCCCACATTCGATGATTCGCCAAATATTAACGAGAAGAAATCTTTATTGAAGTTGAAAAGTTTCAAGCCGAAATTAAGAGGTACTCCGGGTACAGTGATCGATTTGTCAGGCGAGAGTAAACCGAATAAGAACGGAATAAACTGTCTGATAGATCGATTCGTGAACAGACATTCTAAAGTAAACGAGTGCAGAAAGGATACGTCGAACGTTACAGCAACTCGTATAATAGAATCTCCGAATGGCATATCGGTTGTGAAAGAAACACTTCCGTATAAACCACCAGCTTTGGCGAACGAAGATCCTGGATTGAGAAAGCCCGGTGCTAAACTGGTACGTTTAAGGGAAGAGTTAAAACATAAAATGGCTCTGAAACGCGACGAGGAATGGAAACAAAGGGAACAAGAGATGAAAGAAGAAGAAATCGAGTGGGACGAGTCAATGACTGAGGAGGAGGAGGAGGAGCTTTTAAGCGATCCACCTTCACCGAGTATAGAGCCTCACGAAAGCGACCAAGACGAATTAGAAGAAGACGATGTGTGTATGAGAAGTGGAACGAAAAAGAAAAAGAAAAATGCTTACATAGACGATGAGGCTGACGTTACCGACGATGAGATAAACGATAGCGATGAGATCGAAGACGAATTGTCAGAGCATTCGGAAGATGAAAAAGACAACGAAGACTGTGATAATAACGAGGAAAGCTCGAAATGTAAAACGTTCAAGCGAATCTTCCAACCTTTAGAAGATGATTCTAGATCTTCAAGTACCGAACTTATTGAAAATATAATAGGCAAACAAATAAAAGGTTCAATTTCTCGAAAGACGGAGTCGGATATATTTAATACGCCTGTTAGTGAAAATGAACAGGACAGTGAGAACGAAAGTGATATTCAAGCTTCTCAAGAATACGTTGAAAGCGATTTAAAATGTGAAACGCCGCAAATTAAAACCAATCGTTTCGACTTTGTTTCTCCTGTGACGCAATTGACAGTACTGAATGTGCATGTTGAATCTGAATCTGAATCTGAAGAAGGACAATCGCCTGAAATTAAGAAACAGTTACCTGTTCTGTTGGGGTTCACAGAATCTCAGGAATTTACCGACCATAGCAACCCAATAGACGAAGGGTCGAAGCGAGAGAAACTTAATTTTCATTTATCGCGCGAATCGAACGTGACCGAATCGCAATTATTGGATCTGTGTTCAGGAAAATTTACCTCTCAAGCAAGCGACCCTCAATTCTCTGTTGATATATCACAAAATGTACAAATATCTTCTGAGCAAGATTCTTTATCCACCAAAGAAGATGTAAATGATGAAAAGAAAGAATCGGAGAAAGACATGACCGGTTGGAACGGGTTAAGGGTTGTATCTTCCGACGAAGAAGATTTAATGGAAGACAACGTTAAGGAAAGAGCGAAGAAGCGAGTAAAGAAACTAGATTTATCCGACGACGAGAATGAACAGAGTTCGGACGACGAGAATGACGAAGAGAAACAGCACGAGGACGAAGAGAAATATATAGATTACGATTCGGAGGAGAACGAGGTGGTTGTTTCGAGTAAAAACATGAAACAGTACGCGTCCAAGTTCTTAGAAGAAGAAGCTGAACTCAGCGAGAGCGACTGCGATGTGTCCGCGGACGAGAACGAGGAAGACCTGGACAAACTTGAATTCGAAGAAGTAGACGATGAAGAAATCGACGAATCGAAAGTAAAGAAACAATTGGAGAAATTGCACGTGAAACAATTACTGGACGAGGATCAAAAGGAAGTGAGGATGTTGAAGGAATTGCTTTTCGAAGAAGGGGATTTGTATAGCGAGAGTGCACGAGAACGAAAATTCAAATGGCGCAACATAGGTAGATAACACGTATGATTTCGAATTATTCCTCCAGTTGGGGTATTATTCAATTGAATTTAATTGCAATGGTTTCATTCAGACAAACAAGAAAACGGCGAGGATGTTCCAGTGTCGGACGATAAGGATGGTTGGGTTGATTTGTCGGACGACGAAGAGGAAGCGAAATGGCGCAAATTGAAACACGAAAGGGAAAAATTCTTAACGGAGAAACTGGTAAAACGAATTTTAGCAGAATTGAGAACGCGTTTGTAACCGTACATCGATTTATCTATATAATATAATCTATATCGTAATTCATTTTCAGGGCAATATAGATGCAGAAATTGAGGAGGATTTGAATAAAAGTCAGATATTCAATTTGGGGATGAAGATTTTAAAGAAAAGACGAATCAATGAAACTAACAAAGAAGACACATTGTTAGAATCGCTCGATTCGAAGGTGGAATTGAGGATACCGCATACCGTGGCCGAAATGTTGAACAATACCAAATTAGAAGGCAATTCGCGCATGATAAACGTAAGCCGATTGGAAGTGACGCTAGTTTAGTGTTAAATAATTACACAGGATTTGTTGGAATAATAAATGTTAATGTTTTAGAGCGTCTTAAAAAAGCGCTCGTTTCTCGCGAAAGGAGAAGAATCGTTGGCACGTTTGGCTACTCTGGCCAGGCAAAAAGAAACAGCTTTGTCATCTTTGAAGGCGAAAAAATTCGTCTTTGCCCACATAGACGATTGCCCGGAGGAAAAGGAGAGCGCACCGGTGGTCAAAATCCAGCCAAAACTTCTGAAAGCGAAAAGGAATCGCTAGATGATCGCACCATTTAATGATTGTATGTACATAGAATCGTAAACGGTAAGTTTACAAGCATTACAATTAGCGTTTTCTCTTCTGTCATTTTTCACGAGTAAAAAACGAAAGTAGCCGGCAAACTGAAAACGAAAGCAGCCATGACGTTTGAAATCAATTTCCGCCGTCCGATAGTAAAATTCAAAGCACCTAGGATAATACGGAACTTCGATTAAACCAGACTCCGCTGTAATTACATTACCACATGTTCAGAATCGTATAAATATATTATTGAGCGCAACATATATTTTTAATTGTTACAGTTGATATAACATTTGTATAGTAGAGTATAGAGAGTTTAAATGTTTTCAAACAAAGGACTGATTACAATTGACCGAAATGCATGCGTCAAACGTCTAAACGAAACAACGTTTAAAAATGTTATTTATCTGTGTAGAGAAATATGTATAAAAAGTTGAGATTATTTTTATGGAAACGATAATATTTCTACAATTGTTTGGTGTAAATTATAAATTCTTATAAATTGCATCAAATTACTGTATGTACAAGTTTATTTTTATAAAGGTAAAAGTTACAAATAAACATTGATATTAAAACAAACAATTGTTTAATATTCTTCGAAGCGAAACGAGTTGTGGTGTTGGTGCACGAGTCCACGTGCCTTTTGGCCTGGGAAAAGAGAAAGGGAAGAGGGGGTTGGAAAAAAGCATCGATAAAGAGTAAAGAGGGACAGGCCGATGTATGGAACGTTTGTTTAATGTAATTCTACCCAATAATGCGCGCCTTGCCTACGGCAATTTTCTCCTGCATCCATTGAACGTACGCTCTGTTCATTTAAATCGTTTCATTTCAAGATACGTGGAATGGCAGATTTCTCCCGAAATACTCCAATAAATTATTACTATTACATAAACTATTGCCACAAATAATCCAAACGATTTCGAGAGTAGTATGCGTTCGTCTTCGCTCGAGAAATTGAACGTTACTGCGAGCGAACATAACGCAAAAAAAAACAAAAAGAGCGAAATGTTTCATTTAAACGTGAATCGTAGCTCTTAGCTCGATATCGTTTTCTAAAGATCATATTCCTGAAAAATGATTAGAAAACGATATCGATTACCAGGTCACACCACGAGGAGGTGGCTACGAGAGTGACCCACCCGGATCGCCAAATCCCAGCCACCCTTCATTACAGATACCTCGTTTATCAAGGTGTTGCCAACCAGCTGGTAAACGAGTTTCAACTCTAATCGCGTACTAGAACACCACACATTACAATGCTTGACATTAACTCGAATTAATTACAAGGACCCCCGTACGTGCTACTTTCTGTTCTAACATTGTACTTGTTCAACTTCGAACGATCACCATTTACGAAATTTAGAACGAAGAAATTTAACAGAAAGAACTTGTAATAATAATAAAACCCTGAAACAGAAAACATTGTTAATATCATAATCTCGGGAAAAAATCGATAGAATAAAAATTGAAACAACGAAATCCTGTAACAGGAGGCATTAAGCGCGTGTAAAAGCGACAGAACGATTTATAAAACTAGCCATTGTGGAAATTTTGAACAATTTCGAATTCGATGTTTCGATTCGCACTAATATACGTACATACATATAACAACGACGAACGAGAAAAAAAAACCCCTTGTCTTGAGCTAACAAATGAAAAGCATAGAAGCAATTTCAACGAAAATATCCCTGTTTTATCGAATTGTAGAAAAATTACAAGCAAAATAAGAATTATAAAGCATGCGACTCACCAATCGTTGACTTGCACTACTGCGCCAACCGCACCCACCAAGCCTCCCTTCTACTACTTGTCGCATCATCGTCCAGCAGTTAGTCGAAATTTGGCACCTCTTTGCTCGGTCCTTCGTCTGAAAATTGATAAGTTCAAAGGTTAAAAAACTTCTTTTGTCATGTAATTGTATTTCTGACATGCAATGGTTAAAGAATTCATGGAAACATGCAAGCGAATTAAAGAAACCACGTGGTGCACGTGCACGAGTATCCCAAGTGATAATTCGTACCAATATATGTATAATTCCCAGTTGGATGTAAACTCCTTGACAGCCGCGACAAGACTGATTAAATATGACCCTGACTAACTCGTCAGCAACAAAAACAACCAAGGTGCTCGGCGGCCTATTATTGTTTTCTTCGTTAACTTTGCCTGACTGCCTTTAATGCCGTTAACCGAATCTCAGATTATCCTTAGAAAATTTGTTTCGTTATCATTTTTCATTTAACAATTATGTATAAAATTAATTGTTATCACCTGTATTGAATTTATTATCTTTGTAACTTTTACACATGGATATGTTGTAAATTTTTCTGAAAATTAATTTTAAATCGTAAGGACTCTTTGTCCTTATAATTATTTCCCAATTAAATGATTATTTCTTGCCATTTCTTATTGAAATAAGAAAAATCGAAGGTTGAAGAAAATGCCGCGCTTGGTCTGTGATAAAACATCAAGGACTTTTTGCAAAAACAAGAAGACGCGACGCGACGGGTCGTATGCGTACATACATATGTATAAATATGTATGTATATTTAACGGGACAGAAAAGTAGGCGGAAGGAGGATCGTGGGTAGGAAAGTAGCATCCAACTACAGAGCAGATTTGGTCATTATCAAGAAATCTATTATTTAAGTCATTTATTTTTTAGATACACATAACTTTTGACATTTCTTTATCTTTTCTTTTTCGTCGCAGCTTCGAATAACCAATAACGGTGGTTATTGGAAACATGTGTTTTTTTAGATTTGAACGAAACTGAAATGTTCTGAAATTCTTCTGGTTTCGTCGTTTCCCATCTTCAAAACGATTTATACGACGTTTTTAACGCTAACCATAAGTCGACAGGACTGTTCTTGTTGAGATTATGCAGATAAAAAGAAAAGAGAAAAAAGAGAAAAAAAATGTCCAACTTTGCCGCAGTGTAAGAGCAGAGAGGTTGCTGAAGATGGTGGCGTGGGCAAAAGGTGGGCAAAGTGAGGGTGGTCGAGGCTGCGATGGGAACTAAAGATAAGGGTGGGTTGTTGCGTAAGCCGATTAGAGCATCACGGCATGGCAGTCACTCGTGACTCGTGTCTGGTGCGGTGTTTCTGGTGCTATTGGTGCACAGGACGCGGATATGCCGGGCAGAGACATTAAAATCGCATCAAATATGTAGAACCCGTCCTCCCGTTCCCTCCATACCAGCGGATGCGGGAGCACTCGTCGACATCCGTGAAGCCAAAAAGCTTGCCTTCTCTGCTCCGAGTCGGTTCTCTTTCCTTCTTCTTCCCTAACCGTTGGAAACTGTTCGTCTACCACCACGAACATTTGCCCAGAAATTGTACAATACCTACAATAATTCATCTACACGCTATTGTTATATCGGATATCGAGAATTCGATCGTGAACCGTGAGCCAAATATCTGAAACAGTGATAGAAACACGCAATGCTTAACTAGAATATTATCGGAGCAGATTTGCCCATAGGGTTGTGTCGGTTGGTGGCATGGAATACACGGAGAGTAGCTCGCGAGGTTTTAGCGTTCTGTAATTCGAGTATCGAGCACGTAACGGTGTTTTCAAACGTTCGTGCATACGTAGCCGGAAGCGGAGAGTGCAACACGTGGTAAAATGTTTCACGTAGTATCAAATAATCATGGGAAATCCGTATCGACCGACTTATCCCAACGTTAATACCTGTATTTTATGTTCACCGCAAACGGTAGTACTCTAGTCCACTCGATGTTTCCACATAATAATGGATCATTTTGCCGTTTGTTTTTGTTCCTTCTAGCCAATAGAATGATTACGCGTTTCCCGTATGAAATTTTCAATTTCCGATCGATCCTCTGTTTTCACGGTTTTTCGTTATAACGAAGACCGTTGCAGATGAACAGTGGAACTGTTCGATTTTGATCAAAGTTGACAATGTTCGTGGAACCCACGAGTCCAAAGTGCGTTTATATTACTTTGTAGTATGCTTAAACGAAATTTAGCAAAGGCAAGGAAATGCCCGAAATTAGTCGCTTGCTTCAAGAATCAAATGGCAGAAAATGCTAACAACGTAGCGGTTGCGTTGATTGTGATTGGCTCGAGGAGGCGAAAGACCATCTTGGTGGGTCCTCGACAGGCTCTCGTCCAATTACAGTAGGCGATTGTCCGGTTCCCAAGGGTGAGGATTAAACACGTTCACACGTTAAGTCCATCGACGTAGACGCTAAAGCTGAGCTCCGTTTTCCTGGTGAACCCATCAGCATCGTGAAATTATTTATCATCATTAATCGAACATACTCGAGGGCTTAATTAAGTAAGAAGATCAAGGGATTAGTATGGTGGTCGAGGAATCAATGGCTCCTTCCAATCACTTGTACCGTGCATTCGTTCCTGGCTATGATGGTCATTCGGACAACAATGTTATAGTAAAACTAAAGTGTTTTGAAATAAAGCGATGTTGAAACTCGACGAATAAATTGGAAATATTATGGTTTTATGCATTATAATAACTTTCGATTTGAAAGTTACCGACAAAATATGATATTATACCTATTTGTCAAAGTGCCTCGACGAAATAATCAAGATTTGTATATTTGTTTGGAATCAATTTAAAGAGGAAGACCACAGTTAAATATCTTGCTACTGCAGCAATGTTAACAAAATTCATTGTATTTTTTGGTAATATTTAAGGCTAAGGACTTCAATTTGAAACATTCAACCTGTTATTTCCGAGCCTAGCTTGTCTTATCCACCGATTGCAAGCCACCAACGCAACGCAACGCAACGCAACGCAACTATTATAAAACTTATTATTTATTCTATGTATTGCATCGGATATGATGTATAGTGTATAATAACACTGTTTAACGGTAAGAGTAAGATATGCCCGAGGCAGCAACACTCGTGGGATTTTATTCTAGTCGACCGTGTGCAATTACCGACGTTAAATTGCACGTTTGTCACGTGCGGCCACGCGGAGGATCGACGTCTTGAAAAATATTCTCACGCTGTCATTTTCCAGTATACACCTTTTATGCTACTACGTTTTTTCCCTCGTTCTCAGAATTTTCCTTATCATTCTAACGTAACAACAGGTGCAAGTAAAACGTCCATACTCCATACACATCTATACACGCATACCTCACCCTATCGTTCAAATAAATAAGTTAGAAACACAAACGTGGTCCGAATAACAAAACTACCCCTAGTGTACAAAACTACTCCAAGTCTATCCTCAGCGTCGGATATTACGACCGGTGCAGCGGTGTATCGTGCGAAAAGTGCACCGGGGGAAAAGAGTTGGGTAAGTGCAGGTAGCATTGTTTTCAATAATTGTTGATAAAACGCTGGGTTAAAGTATTGGTAGCAAGTAGCAGACCCTTTGGTTCGTCAGCTTCAGCGTGCGCCTAGGTTGATTAGTTACGCGGTCGACTGGGCGGTGAGCGTTTGCACGAGCACGCGCCAAAATTCCAGCAAAGTGGGGGCAACGGTGCACAACAGTAGGGGATGTGGGCTGGAGATCGTTCGACCAATGGGAGAGGAGATAGGAGCGAGTTCTCCGGGCGGAGCGTTCGAATATACTGCACGCGGTGCAGGCTTCCTTCTGTCAAACGGCTTTCAGCCGCCGAAGAAGAAGCTAGTGCGTATCGCTGCCGAACAGACTTTGGTTAACCGGTGGCATCGTTGCGCTGTGCTCTCCCGTATAAAATCATGGAAACGGCTGAAATTCTGAACGCATGGTTCGCGTGAAAAAACTTTCAAATTGCAAGTCATGTTGCAAAGTTCTCTGCCCCGGGCATTTTTGCCCCCTGGACTGAATTACTTGAGCTACTACGGTGACGAGATACATCAGCATCCGTACGGTGCACCCACCAGCTGGCACATTCCTATGGAGAGTCCTTACTCGAAGCTCGACCATCATGTCCTTCAGACCTGGGACCTGTCCAGATCGTCGACTCCCCGTCCTTTGGATCTGTCTCTGAAGCCTTCAAAATTCGAAGACACGATCAGGAAAGAGTCCGACGATGTCAAGTACGAAGAACCTGTTCCAGTGGTGGTGGACGATTTCGAGACGGTTCCTCGAAGCTCGTCGGCGCACAGTCATTCCAGCTACGAGCAGTTGATCTCGAAGAAGGAATCTCAGCTCCAGGAACCGGTGGACAAACCTACCACCCTGGAAGAGGCGACTAGATTGATCCCTTTTGGTTCTCCAAACGAAATTAACTCGAAATATTACGCTCACAATCAGAAAATGTTGCTGACCAGTCCCAGCCAGCTGCAGGGATATCATCAGCAACTTCTACTGACGCCTCAACACCATCTGCAAGGTATGCAACACGCGCCCATGACGCCTCCCAGCACGCCGTCGCCCCCGCAGTGTCCCAGGAGGAAGATCCGGGAGGAGGACGCCAGCCCAGCGTCCACGGCCAGCAATAACGGGTCGTCCGGGTCCAGGGCTGGCTCGACCGAGAAACTGTTGCAGAGACCGAAGAAGAAGCACGCCAGACGTTTGAAATTCGACGAGGACACCAGCAGTCCCGTGTCCGGCACCGTGATCCTGGGCCCCGACGAGGCTGTGGTCACCGGAGACATCGATCCGGCGTTCAACATCGTTGAAGTCACCGAGGAGGCGCGGGCGGAGCTGGCCAAGATCGAGAACAGGCTGGGTCCGTATCAGTGCAAACTTTGCAGACAACTTCACGAGGATGCGTTTCAATTGGCCCAGCACAGATGCTCGAGGATAGCCCACGTCGAGTACAGGTGTCCAGAATGTGACAAGAGGTTCTCGTGCCCGGCCAACCTGGCGTCCCATCGCCGCTGGCACAAACCAAGACTGGCCAACGGCGAACATTCCACATCCTCGGCCATCATCGAGATACCTTGCACCAGGTGCGAGGCCAAATTCACCAGGCAGGCCGCCCTCAGGAAGCATCTGGCCACTCAGCATCCAGAGACCAACAACAACGCGATCATCGAAGGACAGGGTGTTATGGGTAAGACTGACGTTGTTCCGCCGGTTTCCGATACCTCGTTGAACACCGAGATGCCCTGACATCAATTTCCGGCCAGACCTTTGCCCCGTAGACCGGGACTCTATTGGAGATTCGGGCTCGATTTATAAATTTTCTTTCTTCTTCTTCTTCTTCTTCTTCTTCTTCTTAAATTACTTGACTTTAAAAATCTAATCTGGGGTACCTGTACGGTTACGTGCAACTTTAGCTTTCCTTCAAACGGTAGGGGAGAACAGAAAAAGAAAAGCCTATACGTTGCACTCTGGTGTACACTCGACATACATATATCCTACATTTTTTATTCGTTTTTTCTTTTAATTGTTGATTAGGTTTTTATTTTATTTTATTATTATTATTTTTTTTTTCCTTTTTTCTTTTTCTTTAATCTGTAGGTTTGCAAGTGCAATTTAGAATTTTTGATTTTCTTATCGATACAGTTTTTGAACGCGTCGAATCTAAAGGCAAAATTCGATTACGTGCCCCCCGGTGACGCTCGTTCGTTTGAACCCTTTCGCTGTCGTCGGCGGGGTTGATCGACGATGCGACGTTTCGATTCCCATCGGTTCGGGACAATAATCACCGGTCAGAACGGAACGATAGACATATCTTGCGAGCGTGGGACGAATCAGATTTGTAAAATTTGCATAGAATTAAAAGTATACCGAAGCAACAAGGTTAACAGGGTGTTACGTGCGATGTAAATTTGTAGATAACAAGAAGAGGTCGGGTATAAACCGTGACTGTGCGTGTAGTGTACATACAAACCGGTTACCTGGATTTATCTGTGCTGTAATATTTACCGAATCTGACGATCTGTCATCTCTCGTAATATACAGGGTGTCGGTTTTAATTGATGGCGCGAACGGGAAAAAATTGAAATTCCGCGTTAAATGTAGAATAACGTTTGTTCACGAGTAGCTTTTCGTTTTTATTTCAAAATTATTTAACGCTCGGAACAAACGTGATACCGATATTAATAATTATGCGGCTACGATTATCTCGTTTGGTTTTGCCAAAAGGAACACACATCCTGTATAGATTTAGGTGACGGTGTATGTTATTTGAAACAGGTATTTCTTAGGTCTTACAATTAGGTGATAGATATAGGAACATCATCGATCCATGAGATCGTGATCATACAGCTAAACATCAAAGATAATTAAGTGGAAGCATGCGATGTCTAGTCAATAGGTTAATCTTGGTTGGTTATTTTTAGGGATAATATAATAGCGTTTGATCGTCGTTGACAGGCACCCTGAAAATGGCTATTTGTATTTGTATTTGTATTTGTAGTAGGACACCGTTCTAAATGCAGTTAGGCCTATCATTGCACGTGGAATAGTATAATATTCTTCATTACTTTTCGTTCTTTCAGTTATTCGCAACCTGGCACTCACCTATCTCCTTAATACTTAATACCTTTGAACAGTTACCGTCGATTATTACTGGACGTAATCTGAGAAAATGTTACTACCACATACATACATACATACATACATACATATTTACATACATAGATATATGTGTATATAACGATTTAAGAAGTCGCTTTTAGTTTCTAGTCAGAGAGCACAGTCGAACGAGTATTGGCAAATTTGTAGAAATCGTATCTAGTCGAGGGGCGAGAAAATATTTATCGTTGTTAACAAATACTCTAACGATGTGTACTTTAGATAGAAACATGTATACGCTCGTATTTGATCGAAGCAGAAAATTTGTATATTAATATTAGTTTTTCTATCTCATTTTTGCATAGCGTTTTGCATAGTCCACTTATCTCGCGAAATAATTCCAATGCACCGATCGGGTTTACCAAAACGATAATGGCAATTAGTATACGAGCATCGTTGTCGTATCTCGTGCATTGCTACCATTTTGTTTGTTATTTATTTTCTTAAGTATTGCATTAAGGTGATTTAAAATGGCATATTGTATCGAGTAATGCATCATTTCTATTTATTTATTTATTTATTTTTGTTTTCTTTTGTTTCGCATTATCCTTTATTCTACTTGTCTAGAATAAAAGAGTATGATCTAGTCCAAGAACAGAAGAAACGCTGTGTCTATTTAAGATTGGCGGGTAGGTGTATAGAGGAAGCGGTGAAGAAACGGTTCGACTAATTCGGTAGCAGTGAAAGCGAAATCTAGTCAAAACTAGTCATAGATATCGTCCGCGAAATAAACGTTATTGGAATATCAGAAATAAATTCGATCCGAGATGTAAGAAATAATTAACTACCCCTTCAGTTTGCTAAGTAAAGAATAAAGCGAAAGAACATCCTTGTACACCTTTTGATCGCCATTAAGTATTAAGTAGTATGTAAGATAATCAACGAAACGACTGTATGTACCATACATAGATATGTAAGTAAGCGATAGATTGTTATTGAAAAATTTGTCCGCGTAATATTTTGTTTGTACGTTGCGTTGTTCGAGATAATTGGAGGATAAAATTTGATCAACAAATGAAAACGAAGAAATTGGGGAAAATTTGATTAGGCAAAATTGTATGACGTACGAATGGAGGATCGCGTGATACCGGAAGCGGAGGCGTTTCACAGATTTCAAGAACACGAGTTTGTTCATTTGTTAGGTAATAAATATTATCCTCCGATTGTTTCCCGTCAGAACGGTATTGAGTCAAAAATATGCGTCTAATTGTAAATCTACAGAAACAATAAATTACGATATAAGGTGCTATAAATGGCACAACACAGGTTGCGTGTTTGCTTTAGAGAGCGGAAAGGCTGTCACACGATTTCACATTACTACCAAGCAACGATATCAGTTTTGTTTTCAACGTTTTATTTGCACGCCGATAAAGGAAATGTACATCGTCGGGAAGAAGTTTGATACTTTCGCGAGAGGAAATGTAATGACCCTTGTCACTTGCGATACGTGCACACCTGTGTACCTCTTTATAAATATGTATGATAAATGATAAAGTGTGGGCTTGTACCATCGCACATTTACAGCGTAGCTGGTTACGTGTAATAATGTTAGATTAGTTTCAGAATCTACGTTTCTGTTTATATCTGTACATAAAAAAAAACAAAAAAAAAGGTTCCATTTCAAGCAAATATACATACATACATGATGAAATCGAGCATTCGTTTCGTTGTCACTCCTTCGCATCCGTTTTCATGCAACCACCCGAAAATTTGTCATTCTCGCACAGTGACTGTAATAACAAGTATTCGTATACCTTTTAAAGCAGAATTTGTTTTTTATTACCATGCTTTGTCGCCTGTGAACTTTTGTTATTTTCATAAAACTTAATGGTTATTTAATTCGAATGAAATCGTGCACGTTAAGCTTATTATATGTTACGCCGTCGAATTAGCTGGTACGATTGATTTCTATCGATCGAAGGAAACTGTGGAAAGATCAATAAAGCATCGATAAGAGGAGGCATGGCATGATCCAAGTCAGTATTGTCCAGGGATGATGTCCTTCCATAATGCCTTGCCGTCGAATCCATAGAGGAGGGATTGCTGGCTCTGTAATCTGCGCGCGGTGCCTTTGTGCAAGTCGAATAAAGAGATCTGTCGCGCCCTCGACGTTCAACCGAGACCCATTAAATCCACGAAGCTGATTTTTCGAAATTCCCGGCTTCCAAAGCGACGACGGCCTCTTTAAACCTTCCCGATCATGAATTCCCCCGTTACTTCCTTTGTACATCTAATAAGGCTTACGTGCTCCTCTTCCGATCCGACTCGACCCGACGCGACGCGACCCGACGCGACGCGACGCGACGCACCGATACCACTCGTTAAATCTCACGATTCTTTCACGATGGAATTTCACCTATCCTGATTATTTCTAGCAATTTTAAGGAAATGCAAATTGTTTTAACGTCACTTCACGTAACGCTCAATTAGTATTCATCGTTTTTTGCGGTTCATAAAAATTTCTACAAACAAGTAAAAAAAAAAAAATCGAAAATGGCATTCTATCTTATCGTCGAGAGGTACCTACCTGAATTAAACGACATTAAAAGAGTATTCGAATATTTACGACTACTGCATTTGGGTTTACAATGTATGCTTTCAGATAAATCTGTTGCAGATTGAAAAATATACCACCATTGCAATTTTTAATGCGTAATGGATATGACTTGAAAAACATTCGATCTCACTTTTATCAAAAACCGGTAAAATTTCCTATAAAAATAAGTGAAAACTCTAACGAAATATTTAGTTTATCGCCCGTTTGGGGCTTCGCAAATTGAGAATCATTTATTCCGCCGTCTCTCGACGTAATTTAGCCCCGAAGAGAAAATAAAACGCATCTCTTTTACCTCCTTTGAGGTCGAGGAATTTGATTGGCGATGCATTTCTAGTACATTAAGGAAGCGCCAAAGGATCCTAGCGGTAGGTATCCGGAAAAAAGAGAAAGAAAAAAAAAGAAGAAGAAGAAGAAGAAGAAAGATGACACCTCCGAAATAAAAAGATCCACTTAAGACCGGGTCTGGTGGTTTTCCGCGTTCCTATCATAGGATTGATCGACGGTAAAGGCGACATTCGAAAAGGTTAGATACACCATCGAAAGTATCTTGCGCCGTTGCAGGAAGCAATTTCGCAATTTTTCTTCGTGACTTTGTCATCTTCGCTTTACTATTCGCCCAGCTCGAAATACAATTTCCCCGAGCGTCGGATAAGAAAGTGTTCAAGAAAGAGGGATAGTAAGAAAGGGGGCGGGGTAGGTTCTCGAGAGTGTAGCACCATAGTCCTTTATCGACGTGTCTTCGAAGAATTTTCAGAATCGCTTTCTCCCGTGGGAAGCTCCCCCTTGCCGTCTCATACGTATATCTATCTTGCTGTATACCTGTGTAAGTGGTAAGTGCGTGCGTTTCGATGTTTCGGTGTTTCGGTGTTTCCGTGTGTCGATGGGACAAATTTTTCTAAAAAAAATTTGTTGATCGAGTCTTTCTTCGCATATATGTAGGTACTGGACGATGAATTTCTGAATGCTTTTCTAATTCGTATTTTAGAAGGTGTTAAGCTTATGTTAGAATTTTCTGAACGATTCACGACAGTCCGGAAGAATTGATTAAAAGTTACGCAATACCGTGAGAGAAATAGGAAGAAGAATACGGAGGAGAGAAATGAAAGGTCGGAATCGTATTTGAAAGATGTGCCGGGCAGACAGAAAACGGTGCTTTTATCATTAGGTACCGGTAAACAATCGCAGTTATAGTGGTCCGTCGTGCTTCTATATCTTGTAAACGACAAACATCTGTGGGATAATAACTGTAAAAGCTTTGAGAAAGCACGTCCGAAGAAACCTTTGCCACGGCCCGGCCGGCCGCGGCCACGCGACTACACTTGGATATCCTCGAAGAGAAATTTTCGCCTCGCCTCGAGCGTCTCCTTCATTCATCTATGTACTTAGTATGTACTAAATATAAATGTACACTCTTTCGGCAAATCTGCTTCCACGTAATAGCCGAACACCTGTGCAATTCTTGACAAGATTTTTCAATTTTAACTCGTTCATCATGGCTGCACATTGATTATCTCATGAACTCGGTGTATATTCGGCGCTAGAATCAATAATAACGTCAACGGCCCCCATTATCTATTAAAAGTTTATAAATCCGTCATTAAAGATGCACAGCTTTGAATCAATTATTATTGTATCAGTGTATCAAGCCATCGTCTACCAGAGAGTGAAGCATACTGAATACGCTTCGTTGAAAAAAAGTCATCATCGAGTATATTTTGTCGGAATATTCTAAAGACGCGCGAGGCATTCAAAATAGGCAAAAGACCAAAGAAAGAAAAATCAATCTTTTCATCTTCTAAACTAAAAATCTCCCTGAAAGAACAAACGTAGCCGATGAACTCCCACGGTGCAAGAAGAGACGTCGAAGATCTTCGTGTGTCCCACATAGCGGATCCGAGATTACCGTGATATTTATTTCTCCCTTTGTATAGACTCTCTCTTGTGGCAGCAAAACGAACTGGTATGAGTACATACACATACGTACGCGTACACGTATACGTGTGCCATCGGGAATTAGATGTCGTAGACTCGGTGTAAGATGCTTTTCCACGGCTGATCCTCCTTTACGTGAATGCGGATTTCTGGGATGGTTGAATCCAACCGCTATTCCCCCCCCCCCCCCCCCCCCCCGCCCCACTTGCCGATCTCTCTTTTCTGTCTTCTTCGAACCACCGCCATCCACTCGTGTAATTATGCTTCTTCCGACGGTGATTTTTATTAGACCAGCTCGTATTCAGGGGTAAAAGGATCACCCTCGACGCGAGGCACGTCGACCAGACGTTCGGATGCAATTTTGCAAATCTTCAATTACGAGGACCTTCGTAATTTTATATTGTATAATTAATAATTAGGTTATGTATAAAACAGATGAAAACGTACGTATGTGTTTTCCGTGGTCTATTTTCCTGTAACTATTGTCGGAGATCCCGGACTTTCGTTAACACCCCTCGTCGTCGCAGGGGTTCGGCCAAAGGACGAAGGAATCAATTGATCCGCGGGGATGTTACGAGGATGGTCGGAAGAATGGGCGAAGCCTGGTGACGAACGGAGACATTCGTGGGGTCTCGGGTCAAAGCAATTTTCGGCTTCGAAGGCAATCGTGCTCTAATACCTCGAGATAAAATAAAATCAAAGGCAACCTGCCCTTCCGTAAAAAGTGATTGTCAACGAACGACAGATCATCGCGTTCTCCGCGGGTTTACTCGATTTTTAAACTTCCTATCTTGAATCGCTCTTTTGTCGGAATAAATGGACGAATTCAACGCATCATAAATCTCTTGTTTCCATCAGGAAAATCCATAAAAAGCATCTGTAAAAAATTCCTTCGATAACAATAATCTGAATGATACAAGGTAAAATTGAACAAACATGTACGATAATAAAGAAAAGTCGAAAGGAAACGTATCGTAGAGAAGAAAAGGTAATTTGAATTTCGAGCGAATAAAGAGCAGCAGTCAGGTTACAAGAATAACAAGAATAAAAAGAAATTTTCTTTTGATCGGTGCTGTCCACTGGCAGCGTCAGTTTCTTCCGGTAAACTCGACAAGAACCAACCCCTCGTTTGACAAGGAAAATGGTTGCCCCGTTGCCGGACTACTGATACAGAGGAAACGAGGAAACGAGGAAACGAGGAAACAGTCTTCTTCCTTTTCGATGGCAGGGAAAAGGTCTGTCCTGTCCCTCGTCTGTTGGTCGTTTATGCATTTCCGCTCGGCTGGGTATCGAGTACGCTCGTTTCTACTCCCATCAAAGGAAACCACAGTACAGAAACGGTCAGTCTCGTCTAATGATGTGGTTGAACTTCACTCGGACCAGGCGAAAATCGACGTGTCTCCACACATTTTCTGATTGTTGTCGGCACCCTGAGCCCCGTCACCTCGCGTTCTTTCGCACAATTACGAGTTGTTCGCCCTTCCTTTTTTTTTTCTTCTTCCTCTTTTTTTCCACCTCCTCGCCAACACCTTGGGAAGAAAGCTCTTTCCTGTGATTGCTCTTTCGGCAAAAGATCACTTCCCCCCCCACGCAATTACACCAATTGTTAATCGCAACCGAGAAATTTCTACGTTCGTCCCCTTAGGCTTAGGCGGATAAAGAAAATAAACGAATATACATACATATGTACTTGGTTTGAAATAATCAACGTTCGGAGAGAGTCTTCTTCGTGTGTTTCGAGTCGGCGAAATATCCTCGGCGAGTTATTTCTATTTCTTGATGAATTATAAATGGTCGATCTCCGAATCCGAGAAAGAGTAGAAGGGAGGCGTGGAGGTGCTCGATATCCAGTCGTCATCGTTTAACCACAGGGAAGACTCGAATTCGCAGGTAGAGTTCCTTTTAGGTATGCGGTCTGATGGTTCCTTTACCTGTCGTATTTATCAGCATAAAATCGAATTTTCTGTAGAAAATTGGAAACGAAACATTGCAAGTGGGCGTACTTGTCGTCCGCTCTTCCGCTTCCTTTCTCGTCTACGTCTCGTCGGTTCTTCCAATTTTCTCAATTTCATTCTTGCTCTTCTTTCGGCGAGGATCAGCTGTTCCGTGAACTGCTCAATCGCCAAGTCGACCCGTCGATCAAGAGACTCGTCCGAATAACTGGTGTCCGTGTTAAAATCGTAAGTCGGTAGCAAATCCGATTCTCCATCCGGACGATTCCCTTCTTCTTCGTTTTCCCGCCAATTCTCCCCGTTTAAACGATCTCTCGACATCGTTCGTACATGGTCGCGGGAGAAATCGGCCAAAATACCAGAATCCAACGATTCCATGATCCGTTTCGACGAACTCTCCAACTTTGGCGTGGAGTTGCGTTGGTAGTGCACCAACGCACCACCATCGAAAAACACTCGGGAATTTTGAAACACCTCGTTCTCCTCGACGGAGGAGCCGTTCGGCGATAGATTTCCGCTCGGTAACTTGAAATTGTCAGCCATCGTACAGCTTCGTAACATCGTATCGAAAGAGTTTTTCTGGGAACAGCGACGCATTTTCGTCAGGGAAACGTTGCTAGCGGTGCAATACTCGATCGAAGAGCTGGGACTGCACTGTTGTTCTCTGAACGAAGTGTGATAACTGCTTTGCGATCGGCTCGGATCCAAATTTGAGAAACGTATCGAAGAGGTGCGCGTCAAGCTGGTTCGAATCGATTGCTTCCTTCCCTCTTCGCTATCTTCGAGAATATTCAGCGACGTCGTCGTTAACATCGACCTAGCTTTCAGTTCGTCGTTCGAAGAATTTTCATTTATTTCTATGTCTTCGGTATTCTGAAAATCGTACTCGTTCATCGAGAAATAATCATCGAAATCCTTCTCTAATCTCTTTTTAACGTTACCAAGGATCATTATCTCGGAAGTTTTATCCTCGACGACGAAACCGCGCGATCCACACGAGTATCTTCTGCTGCCGATTTCTGCCGATGCGCCCTTCGATTCGATCGTTTCACCTCCACCACCGAAGTGATACTGCCATCCGTTCCAGGCTTTCGATGATTTTACATCGTAAATTTCATTGGTCGAACGTGTCTTGGGCTCGTAGCAATCGTGCTTGTCCCTGAAAATAACTAACGATTCACTTTTTATCCTATCTACATATCGTCGACGAAATATTTCTTCTTTTGGTGATTCGGTATTTGTTCGCGTTTGCAATTTGCTGTCTTTGAAAGTGTTTTCGGACCGGAGAACGTTCCCTTTCTTCGTCGAATTTTTCCTGCTACTTTTGCTCTTTCGGCTTCGCGTTGGCGTTTCGTCACATTCTAAATCGGTCTTGTTGTTTTTCTTATTGAAATCCGAAAAACCGGTCCTGAATATGGTTTTAACGGAAGAGTCCTTTTTGTTTTCGGTTTCATCTTGAATCGTCTTCTTGGGTTTTCTATGTCGTATTTTTCTTCTATCCAAAGTTTGAACGGCGACATTTTTCATTGGTTTCATTTGATTGTTAGGCCTGTAAACGAAGTGACGAGATTCGTTTATCTGAATTGTTGTGAAATTTGCTTGAAAATAGGATTCTTCTTTGGTGTCTCGTTGCCAGAGAAGTTTTGGCGGAAGATCGATTTCGGACGATTGTTTATCGTCGCGGCGGTCTATTACTTTTCTCGTGTATTTCGTGATCAAAGAGGTAAAGGAAGCGAACGAAAATACACTTGTTTCGTTGCTGTTTTCGCTACAGTCGGATTTCCATGAAACGCATAAGAAATTTTGATACCTGAAAAATAAAAACCTGTTCCATTCGATGCCTTTGGGAATAAAACTTGTGGAAATACCTTAGGAGAACGTTAAAGTATTGCTTCAAATAATTCTTGATATCAGCGATTCCCCAAAATTGTCGAGCATCGTCATTCGCATTTTGATTATTATAGTCGAGTCGTAAACCGATGGTAGCGATTTTCGGCGTTCTTGGCACAAAGTTCACGGAGATGTTCTCAGCTCGACACTCTTTCAAATTGCTGCAATCTTCTCGATCCCGGTCGCCGAACAGCTTAACGAAAAACCATGGATACCAAGTTACGCGAACGACTTTCGATGGAACAAAAGGGTCGCTCGTTTGAAAGTCACTCTTCAATCGGTCGATGTAGAGGAACGCCATTTCGAATGTGTTCAATTTATTGCTGCTTCGAAATGTGTACGTTTGTAATGATCTGTTAAAAAAAAAAAAAAAGAAAAAAAAATGAATTTTCGAAAACACTTACAGCGAATTAAACGCATTCCTGGTTAGTTGTTTGAGCGAGTTCGGAGGTTAGTCCGTGAATCAATGATATCACATTTTGCCCGTTATCAAATTTCCAACTAATTGAACGTAAACCATCCTGACAAATGAATTTGTATAGATTATTTTGAAGTTTGCATCAACATGAAATTGTCCACTTAATTGACGCGGGACTCGCGTCTCGTATTTCCAGCCAAATCACCGAAATGCTAATATCACGTCGCGTCGCGGTCGTAATACAACGATATACAATCAATACAATAGACAATATACAATATACAATATACAATATACAATATACAATACAAGGTTTATACATATTTATCGATAGAGCAATTATTATTTATCATTGATACGCGATAGTCGCGATTCAAAGTGCTGTGTCAGTAATAGTAATTGTGTGTCGGGCGTCGCGTCGCGTCGCGTCGCGTCGCGTCGCGTCGGGTGAGTAACGCGAATAAGGTACCGCGTGTAATCGAGTTGGATATCGGCTCCATAAAATAATTAGAAATAACGAGGAGACCAATTGTCCTGGTTAATTGATGTCGTGGGTAAAAGAGGCTGGCCGTTCGGCAACATCGTGTCTGCATCGAATCTCGCGATAGCAGCCTCTGGGGACACGTTAGCTAAATGCATTTGCGTCTCTGTAATCAAAGAGCCATTATCATGCTGGCAAAGGAGCTAATGGAGAGCTATGAAATTCCCTCTATGATACTGTCGGCGATCGCCGTGTTGTTAAGTCATGTGCAATGGAATGCTTCATCACGTAGTCCAGGTAGTTAGCACACGCATTCAATATAGCTCACCTTTCTGCTGCCCCCTCCCGATTCCATCTTCCTTTTCCGCTCTGCACAAGCCTAATTATTATCAGCGTCAAGCATGCTTCGTACTCTTTGCCAGCAAGCAACTTATTAAATTCCCCGCACCCCGATGGTCAAAAGATCTTTCCGATTTTCTAAAGGCAAAAGGAAATTTCACGGCAAACTTGAAAGCTGCCGTCGAAATTTCTCAAGTATATGTACATACATACGTGTACATATGTACATACGAGTATGTAGGTGAAATCGGTGGGTTTTTCTCTGATTATTCGACGCGACGAGGTTAACATTTTCTGACAGTTTGATTCCGTGACGAAGCAACAAGTGCACGATAACGTATCGGGGGAAACGAAATCAAGGGTGAACCCTTAGGCCTTATATGTATAGTATGTAGGTGTAGGTGATGGAGGGGCCGCGAAGAAGGGAAACGGACGAAAGCAAGCGAAACAAATGGAAGATCGAAGTAGCGCGAGCAAAGAACTGAACCGACACGAAACCGTGCGCGCTTTGACAGCCGTGCAAAACTCTCTTTTATTTAACAGTTTAACAAGTTAATCGCGTTTGCCACGAAACCGGCTACAAACTACAAACCATTTGACGCGTTCGTGCGCGAGCCCGGCTCTCTCGACTCTCGATGAAAAATGAACTGTAACGTTATCCCCCTTTCCCTCCGCCCTTTTTCTTCTTAATTAAACAACTTAATTAATTATTCCAAAGAAATCGTCCACGTTCGAGCTCCGACAAGTATCCGAATTTTCTCACTACAATGCAAAGTCTAAAAACGGTAATAAAACGATCCTTCTTTTTCATTCAGGAAATTCTTCAATCTAAATATCTCTTTTTCCTTCGTACGAGCGAACGTTTGCTCGAGATAAAAAAAAAAAAAAAAAAAAAACGAGAAAAGCTCGGCTTCGTTTCTCACGACATCCAACGTTTAGTGAGCAACCAGGCTTCGCCACGAACGAAATGTGCTCAGACTTTTTATCAGGATCGACACGGGGCTAAGTTTGAGGACAAACGCTTGGTGTGACCTCGCTCGAAAGAAAAAGGAAGGAGAAAAGTTTCCACGGCACGAGATATCTATCCCTGCAGCCTCCCCTCGTTCCAGGTCATTCGATGTCTAACTTAACTGCAGTTTTAACGGGACCATTTAAATAGGAACATCCTATTAATCGATATATCATAGAAACTTGGATACTAATTTGTAACTTTGATTCTACATGAATTGTATTCAATAACAATTTTAAATAATCCATTCGCCCGTTTAATACCAGGTTTCTGGGTTAGCCAACATTTATACTCGGCGGTTATACACTGCTCGTGATGTTATCCCTTTTTTTTCTTTTTTTTCTTCTTTTTCGTTATCTACATCAGCCCGTTCAATAAATTACAGCGTACAGGTCTGAAGTGTAAGCGCGAATAATATAGTCCGCCCTCGCATGTAGATTACGTACGCAGAACGTGCAATGGCTGCAATGCCAAGCGATTTCCTAAGAATTTGCTAATTGACTGCTCGTGCTGGATGTTGGCTCGTGATAGCCCCTTCATTCGATACACCTACATACACCTACTGCCTACTTATGTACTTTGGTTAGCCTTTTGCAACCCTCCACTTCTAAGGTCATGAAATTGATTCCTTTACCTCAAACATTTCTTCTTCCTCTTCTTCTTTCCTCTTTTTCTAATTACAGCACGTGGATATCTTATTAGATTTCTGTCAGCACATGCTGTCCTAAGAAAAAGTGTTTCGCATCAAAGTGGCACGCCGAGCTTCCACGATTTCCCTCATACGTGCATCGACGATACGATTAAACGCGTATTCAGGAAACCGACAAAACCGAACGGTATTCGAGAGAAAGGTTAGGGAAAGAGAGAGACGAAGGAAAACGCGATACGTATACAGCTTAAAAAATATTATCGCGAGTAATGTATATTTTATAGAGTAGCGGTTTTATGGGTATGCAAAAATGTAATATAACACAAAGACAAGAAAAAGAGAAAGATGCAAGGGTGGGGGGATTCGATAGCCTCGTTTTATTCAAAGTCGGGGTTTCGCGTGGCAATTAGTCGAAAACGGGCGTATTAATTGTCAGTCGGGAACAGAAATGAAAACGGAAAAGCAAGTTTCTAAATGAGTTCCATCCCCGATCGGCACACCGAAAAGCATCCAGTATCTTTTCATCATCCTGTCTACTCATCAACGTCTTACCTCGGTCTGTCACCGGGCTTTTTCAATTATAAGGACCGTCCATTGTTTTATCGAGCCCGTTCAGGCATTCAAACGGTACTTTTCGATCTCCATGGGTTCCCAGTTCCCATAGAGCCGACACGACGCGACGCGACGCACGCTCCTGTGGGAACGCGGTCCTTAGCGATGTGCACAACCACCACCAATTCCTGTGGGAAATATCTTCACCCTCCTGCGTCTAACAGATTGCTATCAAAGGGGCTTCATGGTGTGCAAATTGGTTTACATGCTCGTCGCGTTGCACATCCCCATAAAAAAAAAGAGAAGCTGCGTCTAGCGGTGCGTTTCCATTCTCGAGTCGACTCGGGTCGACACGTGCTGAAAATATTACTGTTAAACGAAATTAAAAAGCGGTGTCATCGAGATGCGACCAGCTACAGTATTTATTTCTAGGGGTAGGAGACCCTGTGTTGGCTAAAACTTCCGTGTCTCGGCATGGGTTCTTCGTCGAACCGAATTTGCAGGACTCTACTCATATTTACGCTCGTTTACTGTTAGTTTCCCATGACTTTATATGTATTTCATTAACAAACCGATCAAACGATACCTCGCGATTGGGCTATGATTAACAAGGTGACAAAGTGCAAGCAACGCCAGCCTTGGCCAAAACTCATTTTACAGTTGGGATACTCGGTGTTCGTCAATTACCGACTAGCTCGCGTGATTCTCTCCACAGGGACCTCTAAGAGATGGTCTCGAATATCGTGAATAAAGAGTGTGCCTGTACACGCGTGTGTGCGCGGCTGTCCTGAGCATGGGAACAAGGGTGGGCACGGCGCGCGGCCTGGTAGAGAGCACAATGCACCATAGAAAGTAGAAAATTTGCGATTTCGACGCGTGTACGACACGTGGCAGGTCAACCTCCGACTAGATTAACGAAGCTTTCTGTATCCAACGCTTTTCTTCTCCCTTCGTTGATTTTCCTAGCTGGAAATTTGCTCCTCCGCTGTCAGAGGATCCGCACGCTTAACAATAGACCGTAGGAAATTTATGTTTATAGGGTACGCGACAAATGTCCCCACGCAGTGTGCCGCTATTTAATCAACCCTTGCTTGCTTACTTGCTAGCTTGCTTGCTTGCTGCACGAATAATCGTCAAACGGTGGGATCAATTTAATTGCGACAACGACGGTTTGAAATGTATAAAAACAGTTTCACCGCATCTTTTAACCCCTTACGTTACATATTAGCGAAATGTTAGAAATACCAGAATTAAGTTTGAATTTGTTCGGGTTCGGGTAAGAGTAACGTTTTATGACGAGATTTACTGTCACGTGAGAACGCACCTTCGAAGCATCGATATCGATATACTGTGTACTGTGTACGTGTCCCGGTAACGTCGAAATCCGATACACAGGAAGTTCGATGCAATTTCTCGTCCGCGGGACAAAATCAACAGAACACATCAAAGGAAATGACCCCCCGCCTCCCCCGCCCTCCGCCATCCGCCATCCGCCATCCGCTCGAGCAGCGGCGTCGTCGCCGCGTGTTCGCACACGCTCCTGCGTAAAAAAAACCCCGTAACGTGCTGGTGTAAATATATTTCCCTAGTGTTACGTACATGTACGTGGCACGGTATGTGTCGGCCAACCATGGGTTTGTACGGTCAGCCGGTCGCGACAAGACGGCGCTTGTACGTAGCATCGAGGACAGAAACTGACTCATAGGCCACGACGTGGATCCGGACGATTATAGTGTGTGCCACCGAGCCACAGAATCGTTTGTTTGACCCTGTGAAGCTTCCCAAGAAACGTGTCGAGGGGGTTGGAACGAGAGGGACGCGTTTATACAGGGTGTCCCATCTAACTCGGTCGTTTAAGACCCAGGCTTATGTAACTTGAGGACTTCTTCAGCCCTCCGTTTTTTTCGAATCCCGATGCACCCTTTTCGAGCCCGATTGTCTTTTTCTCTACTCTAACGTCTATTACCTAGGACCTAGGATATATTCGAAAGAATCGCTTCCGGTATATAACAGAAGGTATGCGGTTCCATTGACAAAACGAAAGTGCTTTCATGAAAAACGGAACGATTAAAGGTAGCCGAGTTAGATGGGACGCCCTGTATAAATGTGGGAGCTCGTTGTAACTGTACAGCGGCACCCCATAAACAAACAAAACTTTACTACGGGAACGTGCAACGGGGTCCGGGACGCGTTTTTCGTTTCATTTTGATGTCTTCCCGACATGTTTGATCAGATTGACTATATGTCGCGTCGCGTCGCGTCGTCCAGTTGGGTTCAGTGTTACGGGCGGCAAGGGTCCATCGAAAAGGGGTTAAGTCTGGTAATTTTATTACGTCCTCTTTCGGCTTTCCCTTGAGCATTTTTAATTCGGTTCGTTCCGTCCAGTTCGGTTAAACGATCCCGAATCAGCCGTTAGGAAAATTATCATACTTGAATGAATGAATTACATATAGTTATTAGCAGTGATTAATGAACCTATTTCAATGGAAAAAGGCATTGATCAGCGAATCAATTTTGTTCAAGTTGGATTCGTTCGTTCGTCAGGCTCTATTGGACTATTGGGTGGCGCGACGGTTCCGAAATTAACGAAAATTCGTGCAGACAGGAAGTTTACCGACTTTTCTTCGTGGAATAGTGAGCGCACTTGCTGTTTCCCTTTAAACGAATTACGACGGTGTATTAGCTTCACTATTCAGAAGTGAGCGCGGATCGGGGAACCCTTTCGGATTGTACGTGAATACAGCAATTAACGCGTACACTTCGAATCGACGCGACGGGACGGGACGGGACGGGACGGAACGAAACGGAGGCAGGATCCTAGGGACGAAACGAAACGGCAAGGTTGGTAGCAGTGGGGCGCGGTCGGGGCAAATAAGCGCGGCGTACGCGTGTTAATAGGGTTAAACGGAACCGACGCGACCTCTCTTCTCTTTGAAGTAA
This sequence comes from Stelis phaeoptera, assembly GCA_943735885.1. Taxonomy (NCBI): domain Eukaryota; kingdom Metazoa; phylum Arthropoda; class Insecta; order Hymenoptera; family Megachilidae; genus Stelis; species Stelis phaeoptera. Next base: position 4,802,120 of record OX030946.1, read on the forward strand.
CGAAGTTATTCGAAGTAACTGCCGTAGCAATCCTGTCTATAGGCACACACCAACTTTGCTTCTACGAAACATCGTAAAACATTCGAAACACTCGAAACACCCGACCGTGTACACGCGACAACGCGCACTCTCCTAACAATAAGCTCTCGTTTCTTCTTTTTCCATATTTTTCATATTTTTCATGTTTTTCAAAAATATCAATTCAATTTGATCGCCATTTTAAATGCTGGGAACATTTCAACGTGTCGAGGGCTCGATCGCGACGGGCATCCTATTAGTTTTGTCCCGGTACGAGTTAAGTTTCCAGCCAGCTTTTCTCAGTGTCGCGTCGCTGGCTGAAAGGAAAGCGAGACACTGGCGTCCCCATTAAGAGACATTTCGGTAGCAGATTGTAGGTTTGCCATTCACGATACACGGATAGGGAGAGGATTCTTTATTCTGGATTTTTCTTTTAGACTTCCTATTGACATCGTTCGGTTCCAAGGCAACACAATGCCGCGACTAGACTAATGAGCGCGTGCCACTGACACAAGTACCTACATCCACCGGCCATTATGCGTGCATACCCCTTGTTGTCGTAAACGAATGCACGTGGGCATTTTACAGCAAACACGTTTTCTTCCTCTTTTTATTCCTTCTTATAGCGATGGATACCTACTCTACTTCAACTCTGCTGTGTCGAATGTACTTCTTAACGCGTTTGAAGAATTCATAACAATACAAAATCGTATATATTCAACGGGCTTTGTATGTTTGCGAAATTTGAATAGCAAGCGATGAATCGTTATGACACCTTTCCGAGCGCAGGTGCGTTCCAGCAGGCGTTACAAATTCAATCGATGAACACCACTCTCGTCATTGGTATGAATCACCGATCAACCGTCAACTGTACAAGGTGGACCGTGTAAATGGAAAAATACCCCCTTTAATAAGCCGTCAGGCTCCTTCTCTTCAAATAAATTCGATCTGACAACGAACGAACGAACGAACGAACGAACGAACAAGTATCACGGACTAATTAGATAATATCCCAGAATCAGTCTGAACGTTCGAACGTCGCATCGCGTCGGGTAAATTATAGAGATGACTGTTCCTAAATGAAACAGCTGCCCCCCCTGCGAACGAACTCGAAGAGGCGATAGCACGTGGGAATATGAAAATTTGTCTTGAACGCACCATTAGACAGACGTTTTTCGATCGTGCGACCGTTGCATCGAATTCCAAACGAGTTTTGGGGTAACCGAAGCCGTTGCGTTGGTGTAATCAACGCGTCGATGTTCAATTAAGGGCCCCATCAAACAGACGGTTCTGCTCACGTGGGAATTTCACATTGTACCACATTCCTTGTACAACGTCCAGTGCAGCAGGTTTATAGTTAATTCGGTGAAGAACGACCGTTTTGCAGCGAACAAGCAGGTATTCTTTTGTCCAGGAGATGTTTAGACGTTTAGACGTTTAGACGTTTAGACGTTTCGAATGATCCGAAATTCATGAGATCGTTTCAACGATCGTTTAATTCACAGGAGCAATTACTTTGAACGCAGTCGCGGCCACTGCAATTCTAAGATACCGTCTCGACGGGTCGGTTTTTTCTCTGGTTGTCCCAGAAACGAAACAAGTTTTGGAGGGTCTATTATGGCGAATCTATTTCGGTTAACGCCACCCGTGTAGGAATCCGTCCCCTGGCACACACCGTACGCGACCCTGACAAACACCACTTGATCTCTTCACCGTAAACAAGATTAAGGATCCAATTATAGAATTCTTTTGTAAAATATTACACTGTCTCGTCCCCTCAACGCGAATCTCCTTTTAGACGCTTTAACCGTGCGTAACATCAATCCTTCGTTTTTTCCTTTTACCTGTCATTCGCTCTCTTAAAAGCGTTTCTCTCTAAACGATCGATTTCAACTCTTTTTCAAACAGAAAGAAAAAGAAAAAGAAAAAGAAAAAGAAAATGAACTGTTCAAGTTCAAGTTGGACTCGTGTCGGCCCGTAATTATGAAAGTGTTCGTATCATTTTGCGAAACGCGTCACGTACACTGACTGTCCCTTAAAATAGTCTGGTGTTAATAATTCACGTGACCCTGAAGAAGGAAAAGGGAGTCGGATGCAACGGGGAATCAACGCGCGTTACTTGGCTTGTGGAACTATTTCAAAGCATCGTGTGTCATTGCGTGCACGCAATATTTAGCCATGCCCTCCTCCTTCTCCTCCTTTTCCTTTTCCTCCTCCTCTCGTTATACCTATACACAACGTTGGACGTCGGCGCGGCGCGGCGCGGCGTCGCGAGTCGCGAGTGAGTCAGTGCGACGACGTCAACGACATCCACGACGACAACGTCTAGACGCCATCACCCCAACGTCATCGTCACTGATTTGTCCTCTGTCCTCTTGTTCCTGGTACCTCGTAAAATGGGTGAAGTCATTCTCGACTTCTCTGATATAGCGGTGCTGGTGTGTGTGAATGTAACAGCACACCCTCGTTTAAACGGAGGGAAAAAAAAACGTATGAATCAGAAGAAAGAACAGGATTTTGGGTGACTCTCGTGCTAACGGTACGATTCAATGATTTGTTGGACTTTACGGTAGAACCGATCGAAAAAGACTACGATACGCGTATGTAGGCTTAAACGACACAGAAGAAGCTTGTAAAACGTTTTAAAAATAATAATAGGAGCAAGTTTTTGGCCGTGTCTCCCCTACACGAGCGGGGAAAACCCTTGGTCTTTCTTCCAAGGGACGACGAATAACTATCGAGTAACTATAGTAACACGATCGTTTCAGGTGAATCATAGTCGGCATAGCAAGTTGCGTGTGCCACCCTCTTGGCGAACGCAGCCCCCTTCGACCGGGTGCGTAAAGACACGCATCAGCCCCCTGGTAATTATTGTGGCGACGCATGCCTCGTCATGCCAGGTATGCGATCAATCCCGATAAACATCGAATTCTCAAAACCCGATATAGGCGGGCGCACAACGGTCCCAAGGCAAATGTAACGCGTATCGGTGCCGCTCGTTTACCCGATCCATGCCAAACTCGACGTTTGCACGCCATTTGGCTTGGTTTACAAGGGGGGATTACATTTGATTTTTACATGGAAAACTCCCTAATTTCCAAACGAGAATCCTCCTCCTCCTCCTCCTCTTTTACGATATTATTGTCGTTAAACCTGAATCCTTTAATCATCACGCTACCTTTCATAACATGTATAGAAAACGCACGATTTTCCGTTTCGATGGTAAAGGTGTATCACCTATACGGCCAGAAAGTCAATTAATTATTTTCATCGTCGAATATCACTGGTCCCGATCAAATCCAGAAATATGTCGTCGTAATACACGAAATGTCAGCGTGACTAATCGCGTTTCCGATTTTGTGTCATCAACTGTAATCTATCTTTCGAGAAATGGTATCGTCCGTAGTCCGTGTCGAGCTCGACAATTTTCAATAATTCATCCATCCGCCGTGCCGCCGTGCCGCCGCGCCGCGCCAATTCCTCTTTTATTTTATCCGTCCTATTAGCCACGAACGAGAATCGGTATTTCCGTTTCGATCGTAAGAAATCAACGGACACGCGTCCGTCATTATTTCTTCTATCGAAAATTCATCAAAGGATAAGACAAAAAGATGATTTAACCAACTGGTATCAAGAAAGGATAAGAAAGGCACGTGGGTGGTGGTGTATCCGGTTCGAAAGGAAATCATGTCTAACGTTTCACTCAATTTCGAAGAAAAGCCCCCTTTAAAAAGCGTGCAAGGGGGGAGGTGTGTGGGTGAATGGATGGCTCAAAATCTATTACGTCTTCGACACTTCGCGTCGAGCCCTAACTTATTCATGGACCTGTTGAGGCGTTCAAGATGCGTTTAGGGGTCGGGGCAGAACATGCGCGTCCCTCCTGTCGCAAGTAGATATAAGGGTAGTTAGCGCCCTTCCGTCATTCAGGGGATGAAATCACTGCAGTGACCAAGGACTCGTAAAATTGCCCGTTTAAAATACAGCTTGCTACCGTTCGCGTCAACTGATGGCTCTTTAATATCCTCTATAAATGTTAATGTCTATATGAACTTGCTGAAATCTTTTTCTCCTTGCTACTTTATGCACCTGGTTTACCGTGCCGTAAGTCGACGTAATTTTGCTCGTAAAATTTCCTTATTTTTCTCAAGATTGAGCACGCCGCGCCGCGCCGCGCCGCGCCGATGGGATGGTAGGAATTTGGAATTCCTTCAAGAATTGTAGGAGTATCGCGTACGTAGCCGACCACACGTTTGCCATACAAATGATGGATTAATTAATAAAGAGTTAACCACGGAACCAGTCATTCGTCAAACACCGGTTAGAAGTTGGTCTTTATCTGTTGTACAAATACAATTTTCGTTATCTCTGATAATCTTATGTCCCGATAATCATCCGATAGTCTGTCGCGTGGCGCATAGTTCGCTAACCCAAACATCATTTAGAAGCAGCAGATTGGCCTCGCGTGTCGTCACGTAACTTGGAAAAAAAAGAAAACTGACATCTGGTCATCTAACGCGTATTGCGTATAATCCTGACTGCATACATGTATGGAGAACTCCGTAAGGTGTACCGTCGGATAATTCAGAGATTTCACGATGTAAACGAGGCAATTTTCGATGACACGGCGAAACTATGCTTGCCTTTCCAAACACGATCGGTTATGATTTATATGTACTTCATCGATTTTACAGTCATACACGTCGAACAAATAGAAACGGTACATTCAAGTTTGGAGGAACGAAAACAATACTTTCCAGATGGACAAGGAACATCGATCGAATAGGCTTGAAATTTTGATGACTTACCTTATATACCAGACGGTTTAATTAAAAACGTGATTCCCAACGTTACTATAATTCGTATCATTAACATTATTACGATATGGAAGGAAGTATTAGTATCGAAATACATATATTTTGATTGACGAGAAAGGAAGTTCCAGCCGGTAACGCGACTTATACGTATTTCTGTACTCATGAAAATTTCAACTGTTTCAAAGAATTTTCGTACTCGGATAGCGATTTCCGTCCCGTGCGATAAAACAGGAATCGTGTTACGATATATTTAAAGTTTCGTGGTTAATTTATTGTCCTCGCAGTTTCCGGTGGCTGGCGGGTAAAGAAAGAACGGCCACGGCCACGGCAAACTGAATATACATTGTATGTATAAAACGATTTAATATCGAATTTGTTCGAAATTTGCCTGACAATCTGCTCGCAGTATCGAAGACAGGAGCGAGGGCGAAAAAAGGGGTTGGGCGAAGTCGTTTAAGAGCCACTTTCAATGCAAATTCATTGCACCCATTTGCCCACAACACCCCCTCGACGCATCCCCCTCGCCATCTCCTCTCGATCTTCTTCCGAACGGTATTCAATTGATGTTTTCCGACAAGCTACCTTATCTTTCTTCTTTCGTATTGCAAATAGATTTGCAATCATCAAAGTATCCCTGTTCTTTGTTGGGATTATTATACTTGGAATAAAATTCCTACTGTTTTTAACCCTAACCACCATACAACCCCATAGTACATTATGAAACAAGGTTGAAATTGCCAGGCGCAGCAATTATAGCAGTATAACAGTATAGCAGTATAGCAGTATAGCAGATAGCAGAATGCATTCAGCGTAAAATTCCTGTTCCGGTCCGGTTAATTTTTTATTCCTATGAAACGCTTCCGTGACACAGTTAATTAATAAAATCTTATGATTGCGTACTTACGAGGGAGAGAGGAGAGAGGGGTGTCCTTATAAATCATGATCCTGCCATAGGTGCACCATATGGTCAATGTTGAAAAGGCCTGGCTCCCGTGTAACACCCATATACATACATGTATGTAGACTCCACGAGGGGTGTCCATGACGACCACGTGTCTTCAAAATCGAGAACACCGTCGCTATTCTTTTAATCGCCACTATAATTTGATCGCAATTTAATTAATCGAAAATAGCTCAAGAAATTGTACGGCTGGAAATGATAACAATAACGTTATCCCGTTCGCTGGAATACTTTTCTTTAGTTAGCTAAAATAAAGTAGAAAATTCAATAAAATCGAAACTGGACGTAGAGAAGTTTTACCCCTTGGATAAACGCTTACTGTAAACTTGTAAACAAACTGATGGGACTCTTTTTTTCTCTCTTTTTTTCTTTTCCTTTACGTTCTAACTTTGGCGACATCCCTTCGAAACAACTGGAATGATTATCCGGAAAAGTTTCATCGGGCATATTATTTCTGTCGGCGAATTATAAACAAGTTATAGATTGAGTGAAACTGCGAGTGTACGTTGAAACTCATTGGGCGTCGCGTCGCGTCGCGTCGCGTCGCGTCGATTCAAAGTTCGATGGAAAATCAAATGAAAAATTCAAGCTCAGATACATTCGATCGAACACTACTGATTTTGAAATGATTTCAATCCGATTATTTTATTGTTGAATTAAAATGGAAATACGATATTCTATTGTAGTTGTTCTGTTATAATTATTAAGCAAATTTTAATCCCCCTTCGCTCGTCTTTAGTCTTTCCTTACTTATTTCTCAAGCTTTAGAACAGAAAATTATAATGTGTAGATTTAATAACGTATAAAGATGAAAGAGAGGTTTCAATTTCAAAGGTTCAATCGATATGCCGGGTATAATACACGTGCTGACCATCGCGTCGCGTCGCGTCGATCGATGTAATTGAGAACACGTGTACTTACGCAGATACATGCGACATACGAAATACGAAATACGAAATACGAAATGTGAAGAGTAAATTGAACGTCTCGTTCGACCCGATCGCTTTCAGTCTGCTGGTAAAAGCTGACATTGACGGTTAGCGATCACAGTGACATCGATCGAAAAATATGTACTTACATACAACATATGTATATCGGATCATGAGGTCGATTATTATACTTGCTTCTATAGTACAGCAATTTATAATGTGATTCCACGATTCCACTATTTCTAAAGGGGAACGATACAAAGATTTGTTCAGGAACTTGGCAAATTACTTTTTCATATCTTATTCCAAGTATTCTTTTTTCATCTATCCGCGTTTGACGCGTTTCAGTTTATTGCATTTGATTGAAAAAATTGCTAGCCGAGGGGTAGTAGTGGTATTACTGCTTTTTGCCAGTGTAGAGGAGTTTGTTTGGTTGATACCCGTGTTCTCACCTGCCTTTCGCGCCTCAACCAGCCGGAATCTCTTCGTCCACCCCTCGGCTATAACACGCCAGACCTATGAGCCTATTTTTCCCCCTTTTATGGGTTCAAGCCAGATGATGACTCACCCCATAAGAGTACCAAAAGGGAACCCCGTTACTTCGTACACGCACACGCACACGCATTTTCTATAAGCGTGCAACGATCGCCTTGTCTGACGATCTTTTCTCTTTTCTCTTTTCTCTTTTCTCTTTTTTTCTTTTTTCAATGTGCTTTGGAACACGCGTCTATCAAACGTCCTTACGCGTATGTGGGATGTTGTGTGCTCGATTATTATCAAGCTATATGATTTGCAATGCATTTTAGGGCTCGTAAAATTGTATTCCGCAAGACTAAGGATTTGAAATTTCTGTATTTTATTATGCCAATAATATTATAAAAGCTATAGTATACCTTTGAACGAATAATAGCGTATCTGGTGAAACGTGAGCTGAACCTATTCACTTCGAGGTTGGAAAACAGACTGATTCACCTTGTAGGGCATATCTGCTACAATTAGGGATAATAATAGAGCGAGGTAACCTCTGCGAATTCCTTGGGTCCACCGGCCGGATTCGAAAACAGTGAAACCTGTTGGTCGATTGTCGCGTGGCCGACCCTCAAACACCTTGTGCACGCCAGGTTCTATTTACACGAGAAACCCTCGAGCCAAGACTCGCCCCAAGGAAAAGAGAGCTCTCGTAATCTTTCTTCCATTCAAAAGAACACGTCCTCGGCCCCCTTCGGAAGCTCCTGTTCGAGATGCACGCGTGTGTACATATAGTGTACAGTGTGTGACCGAATAAACCCCTCGACCGGAAAACGGGCGTTTCGTTGCAAATTGTAGGATTGCCAGCGATCGTTTACACTTTACACGATCCGAAGAAGGTGCGGCACGAGTCCTTTGCCACCCAACATACCTCGGACGAAGATCCTCCTAGATCATCCTGGGAACCAACAAACTTGGATATCTACGACCTATTACGACCTGTACGATATGCAAATAAAGGAATAACACAAAACCATTTTTCACCGTTTTCCTTGTTTCCCATATTTTCACCTATAAAAAAAAAAAAAAAAAAAAAGAAAAAACAATTTTCACTTAACATTTCTATTCTATACGTCTGCCAGACACTAGGTTAGACATTCTCGTGGTGTCAATGGCAATCGTTACGGTTTCATTCACCGTCACGTTTTGGACCTTCGAAAGCAGAGGCTAGAATGAAGGGAAGCATATCTATGGTTTCTTGACATAGGTCATATTACGTCTTCTTCATTCATGAGTCGAACCCACGTAAATACACATAGCCACTTGCGTATTCTATACGTGTGTACACGATCGGACACCCTACGACCTACGAGATAGGGTAACCTATAAGGTCTGCAGCTTCTTTCCTTTCCTTTCATCTCCTCTCCACTCCTTCCCGTCGATTTCATTTCATTTCTAGAATAGGTAGCAACGTATAGGTATTTAGATAATCAAGCAATTAATGGTGTAGCATTTGTCGTTTCAGTGCAACGCAACGTAAGCTTCTCTTGGTTAAAAGAAACTGTAATCGCTCGTCTCACTTATCGTAAGGTTATAATGTTGATATTTGAGATATCTTAATAGCCGCGTGTGCAGAATATTGAGCGCAACGTGGACGTTTGAAATCGATCGACGCGACGCGACGTACGAATAAGGGTTGGCATTTAGCGAGGAAAGGAATTGGCTCGTGGCAAGCTCCTCTGGAGTGGCGGCACACGCCACTTGGGGGCTACAGGAATGCATCCCGTTCGCGTTAGACGCGTGCTGTCTACGACGCAAACAATGGCAAAAATCATGCATTGTGGCGGCTCGCATTGTAAGTCGGAAAGCTGTGTGTCATTGAGTTCAGGCAGCTGCGCCCTACCCTCCCTGTCCCTGTTCCTGTCCCTGCCACTCCGTCCCCTTCTTATTTCACCCCCTTTGGCTGGTTCCAGTCGGTTCAGGGGTGGAACGTACCTCCAATCCCACCGTATCTGCACAGAAAGTAAATACTTGCTGAAATTTCGTTTACCCAGTATTATCTTTCCGAAAGCTGGTCCGACTTAATACTACCTTCCGGTCCATTAGACCCTCTTTTTTTTTTCTTTTTTTCCACCATCCAGATACGACCGTAGCTGTTCGTTCAACCATACCTACCTTCGAAACAACGGCATGACCTTTTTCTTTTCATATTTTTCATAACATTATTTATTACGCCTTGATTACTTTCCGGAGATCATAGTTTGGTTTAATCTCATCGCGGAGGCGTTATCAACTTTATCGACAAATCAACTGATTTTACGATCGTTATTTCAACGCAAATTCTTGTAAGAATTTCACGAAACGATATTCAACGTAATAAAACTGTTTTGTTTAGTCAAAGTTCGGAGACAGGCGGTCACCGTACGGCTATTTTCTGATCTAGACTTTTGAATGAATGCGTTCTCAATGAATACAGCGTCTGTCATAAATAGCAGAAAGAGTTGAAAAGATCGCGAAAAGGATTCGTCGAATCGAAACGTGAAATTGGAATCTGGCGATCAACTTCGACCACCTGGACAAAATCCATTCAGGAGGATGCGTTAGCACGCGTCGAACAGATGTGTAAGCCCATTGCCGATGGCATGGCATGGCATGGCATGGCATGGCATGGCATGGCATAGCATGGCGGTTCGATGCGATCGATATTATGAATCGGGAATGTTTTAACGCGACAAATAAGCAACAGAAAGATTGTGTTTAGGATGTCTTTTCTCCGACGACGACGACCACGACGACCACTTACTTATATGTAGAATTTCGCGCTTTAACGATTACCGTATGAAGAAATGTAGCCGAGTGCTACGAAGCGTTACGAGAAATCTGGGACACAGGAAATGACTTCCCCATTTGGGACGGGTCCGGTGGTGTTTGCAGGAGCGAAAAGTGGCTAAACGCGTATACCAGCGGCGGTAAAGCTGCGCCTTTCAAGGGAGAGATTGAGAAAAATGTTCTTGAAACGAGGGTCGAACCCTTCGATAACGAATTACAACCAATTACATCGTGTCTCATCGGACCAGAGCTGAACAACATTTAGCAGTCTACAAAATCTTGTAGTAATTTGATTTCAGTTATTAATAAAATGGGCAGACGCGCAAAACGGACACGGTCGCGTTCGAATACCTCGTTGACGTTCACGATTTCCCGTCGACCCCCTCAGAGAAATCTGGTCCGTTTCACGCCTAGGTGTGCCAAAACAAATCCGCCCGAAACGATTCACGCGTTTCCATCCAGGGAGGCAAACGCGTGCTCGTTAAGTTCACGTATACCGGTGCTGTCGTGTGTGAAAATGCACACGTGCCATAGCTGGACGTGCACGAGCAGCCCGGTGATAGAGAAAAGACCAGGCCGGTACACCCATCGGTCACGCGTGTGTACGCGCGCGCGCGCGCGCGTATCCATACAAGACTAGCAGACCAGCCCATGAGCCCATACATACATATGTAAGTACGTAGGTTCGAGCCCGGTGTACCTAAACTTCTGAAGGGTGCACGACCCCCTCCTGTACACACATGCAGATAGGGCCAGGTGGTATGACGTGGCTCTCTTATGGAGGCTCGTATGGGGGTTCTTCTGCAGGCAGCTGCAACTTGATTCCGACAATGCACCGGCACAAAAAAAAAACCCGGAGGAAAGACCACCGTGGCTTCACGGCCGCGGCGTGCCCGGCACCGCGATTAAGGAAGGAGCACGGCTGCAGCCATAGGCTTAGCAACTTGTCGAATTTTAACAAACATAGTTCTAGTTGGCTAGTACCAACCCTCCGCGATACCAACACCTTTCTCTTACGTGAACTACCGAACAGCGTGAGCACTTATGCCCATGAAATTATTCTCTGTAATTCCTCAAGTCAAGAAATTTATTAGAAATATACCGTGTTATATGGTAATACTTATTCTGCAGATGGCAATACGATATTGCGAGGGTTAAATTACGTGAGAGGATGTCTTTGGGTCTTTGAGTCTTCCTGAGATTTCTTTGGTTTCGAAAACGAATCGGAAGAACCGATGCTTACGCCAATGGAAACGGCAAAGACGTCACGCGCACCTTGGCCAGGGTGTCTCAAAGACGCGTATGTGTTCGTAAGAATTGTGACGTCATCGCAGAAACGTCAGAAGGAAGCAGGTTGTACGTTGTACCGCAACCCATGATTGTGGAGCGGCTTAAGGGTCAATTCATCGAGATATATCTTTTAGTCGCGTGCCACCTAACAACAGCCGCAGCCGTCTCTGAAGGGGGTCGTAAAGACGTTCACCTTAACCGTACAGAGTACAGAGTAAACACAAAGACGATCGAGTCGATTAACGTACATATGCCATATACACGTACAATGTAGAATGTAGGGATACGCAAGGTGCATACGTTCGCATTCCTACGATAAATTCGACTCGATAAATCAGAATTTTCAAGATTTCCTTTTCAACGAGCAGCTTCAGTTTCCGAGAATCTGTCGAGATTTTTAATTGGCAATTTTTCTTATACATATTTTACTGGATGACGTTGATCAGTTTATCCGTTAGGGGATTTGCGCGAAGGGGGATTCACCAAATCGTTGTTCCGCCACGAGTTGTTAAGTAACCATCGTTAATTACATACGTCAACGTGGTGTAATTACACTGATGCACCATTATACATAAGTAGAGACCATACGTATGTATGTTTCTCTCTGATAACTGATAACTGATAACTGATAACACATTCAATCGCAAACCCCGCGAGGTCAAATATTGACAAATTTGGCCAGAAAACGTTAACCGCCATCTATGCGTTAAGTTAAGTTAAGTAATCCCATAAGTAATACGATTTTTGGGGGAGCTAAGTTTCAAACGGTAGGTATACGTATTGCCGCAAAATAGAAATCATGAAAAAATAAAACACCTCGCAATAGCTCGAATATGTTAATACAGCTCGCAGCTGTATTAGAGTTGTACTCCATGTTAGGAACCGTGTTACGAGTAACTTTTAATTTCTTTAATTTGTAGTCGACTGGGTTTCGTAGATGGTCGCAATAAAATTCTATCTCTTTAATTAACAAACACGTGTTCGCTTTTAAGAGAGAGCACTGTATCTGTCACATCGTGCTCCCATCTGGCTTGCGCTGTATTTACACACGCGTCCGGCATTACGATGCTTAACTATTAATTAATTGGATCCGTGTTTAGGCGGCTTGCGCCGGTTGGAAAAATTTATTGATCGATTTCGGATCTTGACACCTTAAATACCATTATACATAGCAGACAACTTATGTTGACTATTAAAAGTCAATAACGATAAAGAACAAAATATTCTGCCCCTATATTTCGTCCCACCCTATTTTCCAGTGATAACCAGCCACACTTTGCTTGCTCAGATACTTGGACGCGTGTCCCATCGGTAGATATCGTTCGTTTTTTCAACTGCACGTAAAGCCCATTGGTCATTACTCGCACGCGGTTACCTCGTAACAGTATGGTGTACCACGCGTAACTTATTTTCGTGTATTTTCCTAGATATGATCAGGTGACAAGGAACGTGTCTCCTGTCGCGAACAGATTCGACTAATCGAACCAGTCGATATACTTTCTCACGTCTCTGGAGTTACCTTTTCAAATCACTCGAAATCTAAAGAACTCGATTTCTTTTCATTTTTTCAACGGCCACACGCATATCTTATCCGTCGTCACATGCAACCCCTCGCAAACCAGGATTCGGCGTGCGATCGTGACTGATGTGTGCCGATAATAATCGTGTTTGATCGTCGTCGATCAGAAAAAGAACAAAGAAAAAAATAGTTAGTTGATTACCCGTAACTTTCAGTAAAAACGGCCATAATCAAAGCTGGCTGTGAATCCGATCGTTTCGTTTCGTTTCGTTTTATCGCGTCGCGTCGCGTCTCGTCGCGTCTCGTCGTCGCGTGGAGGAAAATTCAATTTTATTTCAAAGGGTAGATTCTGACACATCGTTTAGAAACGTTTATTTGGTCAGCATTTACCGGTGTAACTCGGGGTTAATTTAGCTCGACAACTTTTCAACGCGAAACGAGTTCGTTAACTCTGTTTCAGTATCCGTGGGATACAAATCGAACAGTTTTATTCGTTCGTCGATATTGCGAATCGTGGAATTTAAAGTCTCACGCGATAGCTGATGTTACATTATGAAATTGAAACTCGTCGAAGGTTAGAGCAAAGAGTGATTGATAAACGTCCGAGTTAGGTAGCAGTGTTTCACGATCGGTTTAACACGAAATCGTTGGTACGCATCTGTGCATAACAGCTTCTCACTTATCAAGTACAGACGATGGATAACAAAAGCACGACATATTTAACGCGTACACGCGTATCTTTCTTTCGGAGGATTTAGAGTGCATATATGTATGTATGTATGTACTTATGTACATATGTATACCGGCACCAATCGAGTGGATCGTGCACGCTCGAGCGTAATGGATGCGCACGCGTAGCGGTTAGGGTTACGGAATTGCAATGCGGACGCAATCTAGTGGCCCCTAGATTTCAATGTATGGAAACGATTGGGCTGGAACGAAACAAGAGGAGAATTGAAATGCGGAGTCAAAGCTGGGTAAATACCAATCGTAGTTTATCAAATCTTTACTGAAATAATCTAGAAGCCATTATTCACATGTGTAACAGTGAAAATTTAAGAAAATCCTACGTTAGTCAAAGGAAGAACAAAAGAAAAGAAAAAAAAACGTTTCTTAACCAGAATTAAAATAGAATAAAATTTTCAACAATTGTACTTTAGGATTCATTGATTAGGCGAAGAAAAAAATCTCGTATTAATCTTTATTCGATTAATAGAATCGTGTGGATTCGAAGTTACGGGCGGTCACTGGAAGCTCCCTTTACGGAGGGGGGCTGTAGCCACTTACACATCTGTCCACCAGCATCCCTCGGTAAATACAGCCATGGAACAGATAGAATGTGAACAACGGGAACATTAAAAGTCCCATCATTGACCACATGCCGAGCGTATTTGGCCATTGCATTGGTAGCAGTAAAGAGAAAAAGAGAAAAAGAGAAAAAGAGAAAAAGAAGGCAGGGGAAGATACGTTATAGATATAGTGTCGTGAGATCTTAATCGCGGACTAGCTATCTATGGGAAGGAAAATTGATTACACCTTCGAAATCAACTTTTAAAGTTCGTGTGTTCCCTGCGATATCGATTTATGGTTTTGATTAAAAGTCATTAAAAAGTGATCAGCATTCGTAGCCTGCTTATGTCGTAGTATGTCATTTTGAATAAGACGCTTACATATTTTTGGCTGGCAGTATACGTATTTCAAAGGGGATTCACCCGTCACATCCATGAAAAATAAATACCACTCCAGCGATTAGTAAAACTTTCGAGACGCGCCACCAGCCACCTACCCGATCTTTCATTGCATTATAAATGTCTTTGGTATTTCCGAGTAATTTCAAATAGCCCGCAGAATATGGGTCGCAGCGGGAATCCAAGGAACACGATTCTCATCCCTGCTATTTCTTTTCAGAAAGTGCACTCGATCGACTTGCTCGGCTAGTCACCCTCTACGTATACATATACATGTATAGATACCTACATACATATATAAAAGGGTACACTTAAGGCTCTCCAAAATGCATAGGGGTAAAAATGCAGAGATATTTTCGAGATGGCTCGAGGTTTTTTTGGGGATTTCCAAGTGCCCATATTGCCGAGCCGTTCAATGATACATCAGGAATATACGGGTTCGATTTATATGGTTTATTACCAGAGACGTCTCAAGAAGGCTTCGGGTTGTGGATGAATCGTAAGATTATTCTCTCTTTTTTTTTTTTTTTTTTTTTTCAAGCTGTCAAATTTCAACGGATTTTTCAAGTCTCTTCTACTACCAGCATCGTTTCTATACAATTAGATACAAAGTTTTTAATCAAGTACATCATTCGAACAATCGATAAGAAAATATGGAGGCTGCCTACGGCTATGCCTATATGATGGATCATTCATCATTCATCATATAAAACAGTATTTTATTTATTCCTACAGTCGATGACGAGTTGAACCGATCTTGTCCCAGGGTTAATTAACGTGAAATAAAAGGGAAATTAATGTTATATTCGAAGCAATTAGAAGATGAAAAAAAAAAGAAAAAAAAAAACATTCCGGCCAGCAAGGGAGAAGCGTGAAGAATGTCGGCTGGGTTAATATCTTCGTAATTGTCTCGCAAGGAACAAAAGGGGCAATCGTGTCGTAAAATGACCGTTTATTAACATCAAGCTATTTCGTGGGCCAAACGTTAACAATTACCTTTTCCTTCGTCATATTGTCTGTTCGCTGGAAAATTGAAAGCATTCACGAGGACAACATCGTTCTCATAAAACTCTTGAAGCGCTCCCTGAAGAACGTTATCGACCGTTCGAGGAAAAGTCGAACCAACCTCCTGCTCTCAATAACGATCCTCGGTTTAATTTCTAACTAGATAAGTAGCGGCCACTAATTGCAATTAAAATTCCGACCGAAATGAACTTTTAATCGCGGATTATTAATACATCGAACAGGGATACCGCCTTCTTATTAACGGGGGAACAGATGATTCTTCTAGTAGATTCAGCTGTATAATTATAATAGTAAAGCGGAACAACGAAATAATCATAATCAAAATTATTATGAATATTTCCTAATCTTATAGCTGTCGCGACAGCCGTGAACCTACCTTTTGAGCTTTATAAGAATTTATATCGATAAGCGTTCTGTACGTCTGTAGGTACGTTACGAAACGCACCACGCACCGTGTAACGTACTTACATTGAAATGCCATAAAACAAAACAAAACAAAAAAAAACTCATTCCACGTTCGAGCTTGAAAAGGCAGTTAAACGGACGAAAAGAGAAGAAATGGAAACAGATAAAACAACAATATCAGAATATGAAGGAGGAAAAAGAGAAAAAAAGAGAGTAAATATAATATTTATCCAGATCCTAATTATAAACCACGAGGTATTAAATGAAGCCCTTGGTACCCCCTCAGTAGTAATGGCACTTGTACGGTGTCCTATAGTGGATTACTTTACCATAGTACCTATATGCCAATATCCAGAGCAGCTGTCCGGAAGAGCGACCCTGACACTTCCTTCCTGAAAGCCTCCTGCCTGTATCTACTTTCTACGGTGTCCCATGCTCTCGAACCCGCACGAATGCTGCAAAATGCGAACCATATATCGATCCCGTCATCGATACTTCTCTCGATCGTTGTCATTCTATTCTCTTCCTGTATCTATGCGAACGTAATTAAACTGTTATACAAATAATGATAAGTGGTTGGATGAATTTCGTTAAAGAAACAAAGTGTTAAGGAGAATTTCTTGTTTATGATACTACTTTCGACAGTGGTCGAGTAACAAATATCCTTTATTACAAAACTGCTCCACAGTTTAACTAGATATAATCAATATTTAACGTGTACAGCGTAGAAAAAGTATCACTCTTTCAACTTCCCGTAGTGGCACGTTGAACGAAGACCGTAAAACTCATCCATTTGTCCCACCTGTACGAGGAAGGTAGGTACACCCTCCTGTTAAACCGTGCATTGTGTACCATCATCATCACCCCCCCCCCCCCCCCCGTCCCCCCTGCCCCCTTTTAATCGTGTACCGTGGGAAGAATGCACATTTGCCGATCGATTGTTTTTTCCACCAGTACACGCATCCACAAGTTTGACCAACTACATATTCTAAAAACCTTCAAGATATTTTTATCATATGTACATTATCCAGATGGCTTCGCTTTAAACGTTATTAAACAAAATATTATAGATTGGGAAGAGAAACAGGGTAATCGGTTGGTATAGGGCATAGGGCTTTTGGACAAGTGGCCGAGAGCAACGGCACGTGCGGAAGGTATCGAAACCCGATGTCCTCGAGGAAATATTATACCCTTAAGATGCATCTGCTACGAAATTATGTACATACATACATCTACCTGGGTTCTCTCGTATCAAATTGTGTACTTACCTGGTTATGTACAGCGTGGTTGGCAAAAAGGAAACACGTAAAGGGATCCCTGTTGGCACGTGCCAGGATGCGACCCGTCTTACCACCTACGCGTTGTACTTTCGGTTTATCGATCTACAGGAAGTGTTTCATCGTTGTCCAATACGTATCGTCGGTTTTACTTGTCAAAACCGTTTATTTGTCGTGCAAGCCCTACTTTCGTGAATAATCTGTAACAAAACTAGGCTAGAATCATTCACTTGTATAGTTGGCAAGTTCCTTTCAAACTGAAACTTTAAATCGATAAACAATTTGGAACCGATGCGTATGCTCTAAATCTAACGAGAAGCTTTCTAAGAATGTGGAAAATAAAAAAAATAAAAAGGGATTCAAAGGCATCGTCCAGAGATAGAGAAAACATTCTCGTGGCTAAATTAAATCCACCCTCTTTTCGTAGCTCGCGCCAACGGTACACTTCTTTCTTTAGCCTAGTATTTTGAACGATTTTGTAAGTATTGAATTTTCAAAGGCAACACACGAGCGAACGATTCTGTAGGTAAACGATTACACATCGGTTGAAACATTATCTTTGCCAGCAATCCGGTAGATTAGTCGTTAATGCAGGTAGCTCACGGGGGCGACGCGACGCGACGCGACGCGACGTAAGGCCGCGCAATTAAACAAGTCTCAGATGAAAATTACCGGCGTGACCAGCACTCGATACAGATCTTATTAGGTTCAGTTGCACGTATACTGTCGTTTAACACGAAGGCTCTCCGCGATGATTGCTTCGTGAGAACAAGAGCCAGCTTATTCTGCATCGATCCAAACGAAACGTAACCCGAAATTGTTGCTCCCTTGATTCTATGGTAATTAAATAACCTAGATGGCTAACTACAACGACTCTAATATTCGCCGTGAATACAATTCTCTCAGGGAATTTCTTTCCCCAGGGATGCGAAGAGGATAAATTTTTTGTTATCAAAGATAAATATCGTCTAGAAAATTGTAGCTTCAGAAAATTACGAGAAACCTTACAATTTACAAGAAACCCGAAGAAGCTTTCCGAGCTAAAGTAGTATAACACCGAAACGGGGCAGCTGGGAATACTCTGTGGAAGACATAGAACGATCTTGATTGGTTGTCGGTAGAAGACACGACGCGACGCGGCGGCCACAGGTTATCCATCTCACTGCATGATCATTGGTAGCTTGTGTTCGTTGAAAAAATACCTTGCCAAGAAGCGGGTTAATCTAGAACCCAGGATCTAGAATCGGAGCAGAGGTGCACGAGACACGCTCGTGTCCTAAACGGTAAATGCTACATCGTGTCACGAGTGTAGAAATGATTGCCAGAAAATTGCAGTTTCCGACAGGGTCGGTACAGTCCAGTTCCAGTTCCAGTTCCTTGGATCGTTACGGATCATTTTCCCATTCTTTCTTATCGTTGCCGCGAGTTCGCCTTTTTTTCCTTTTCCTTCTTTTCTTTTTCTCTTTTTTTTTTTTTTTTTTTTTTGTTATTTTCCTTCTTCCAGAAGATCGATACTGTACTTCCAAAGTTTTCTGCCCGACGATTATCAGGCCACTGCTTTGCACGCCATACGTGTACATACTACATACATACATACACCTTTGCATCGAACCACTTTAAAGCATCGGTACCTTTACTCGTTAGGTTTAGGTACTTGAAATCCTTACTTGAAAAAGCCTCGAATCGACAATTTTTGTTTCGAAAACTTGTTTGAATTATATTTGTCAGAAGAAACGGACATCCTGCATATGTATATGCTTATAAGCAGACCATGTGACATCGTTCGATACCATGGGGGGGCAGAAAATTACGATGCTTCGGTCTCTATAATTTTCTATGGGTATCAATTAAGTGCCCGTTAAGAAATGTAAGGTATATCCGTGGGAACTTTTTGGGTAAATGTTTCGAAAATTGCAGAAAACCGCCGGTATTAACGTATTTTACGGAAAACTACTCGGAAGATTTGCTGGCTGTCCAGTTTGTTTAAGAATTAAAATGTCACGGGGCGTTTCCAGTTCTACCCGCCTGCCTGCTCTAGATTAATTTCTTTTTCACGAGCACTCGTGCGATAATAAAGCGAAACTGGAAATCTCTCGTGACGGATTTATACGAAATTTTTCCTCCAGTTTGCTCGACCGTTGCATTATTATAAGCAATTAACGATAAGTTCGCGCCAAGTATAAAGTACCGTAAAACCGGCGGTGTTGGGTTAGGTGAGCATGCAATCTTTATATGTATATGTACATGTACATGTACATGTATATGTATATGTATACATACAATGTATGTACGCGTATGTATGTATTTTACTCGAACCGTGCCGAAGTACATACGTATGTACTTTACAAGAAGATTCGACGGTCCGATTAGTTGGATATAAATGGCGTTTGCAACGAAAAATTACCCGTTTTTCATGAAAGTTGCGACCGTTTCTCGATCAACCGAGTCCATCGTAACGGAATTATACGTATGTATGTATAGAACAGTCCTTCGACTTTAGACGTTCTGTTCTACGTTTCTCAAAATCAACGCAATGTATAATATCAACATTTTTTACAATTTCTTGGAAAATTATTCAATCGCGTGCATGTACAGTTCAGATTTCGAAGATACGGTATTACAAGTGGTGCAGGGCACAACTATTACAAGTACAATACGGGGTATAACATTTAAGTGGAATACGCCTAAATATTGTACTAAATATCTGTGTGCATTGATCACACTGACGACGAGTCGTTAGAGCAACCGCTGCAACAGGTGGGTCCTTTCGGAACACTCACCGATCCCTTTCGTATCTCTTTCGTTGGTATAATGACGCTTGTCCCATTGCGCCCCGTGTGAAAAGCGTCATTAAATCGGATGAATAGCGTGCAGCATAATAAAGCATCAAACCCGATACGTCCAAGTACACTTTCAGCGTTGACAAAGCGTTACTAGTTACTGCACATTATACACCACGTTACCTTGTTTCCTTTCGATCCTTCGTGTATAGTATATTTCACTTACTTATCGTTCGACGCTTAATTAGATACCGTGGCATAGAATAATCTTCAGCCAGGATCACGTTACTTCGAGTAACTGATTTTTGTCCCATGTCGTACCTGTATACAACATGTATACATGTACGAGTACCTATGTATGTGTGTAGTTAGCGCGGCGCGCACCCCGACGCGACAGTTTACGTGTAACCACGACACTGTGCCGAGTGCCGAGTGCCGAGTGCCGAGTGCCGAGTGCCGAGTGCCGAGGCACTATTGTATCATTTCCATGGGTTCCGAAAGCAACGTTAACAATAGCGTTCGCGATACGATAGGAGCATTCGTCAAACAATGAGGCCACTTCATTTCCGAGTGGACTGAACACCACCTGTTCGTGGGAAATGTTAATGGTACCTCTTCGGAAGTGCTACGTTAACGAAACCATCGTAGCACTCGATCCAGTGCAACATTCACCGAACGTAAACGTATTCGTTGCAAGTTTCTATTATATTTCTTGTTCATTTAGTTACACGAGTGTTGATAATCACAACAACAGCATGCGCATTATCAGTAATCGGTAGCGTGATACCGAGCAATTGGTCAATTTAGTTGTTTTTACAACGTACGATGAAAACGGTGACTAAATCTGATTTGTTCGTGGCCATGCCATTTACACAGGGTGATCGCGAAAATGCGCAATGTAACTGTGCAAGTTATTTTGATATCTACTTTCTCGTTTTCTCGTTTTCTCGTTTTCTTTTTCGGCCTGGTGTCAGCGAAATAAAATACGATCTTCCCCGACGATTCTAGCAACCGTTATTTCAATCGAACTCTATAAATCTATCGTACCAGTGATCAAGCGGTGCTGGATGGAACGTAATTACCTTCGAATTCCATAAATTTCGAAAAGGCTGTGCGCGCAATTGCATCACCTGTCCGACGATGGATCGCCGATATTCTATTCCTCTGTCCGACGAGAAAACAAAATTGAAGAAAGGAAAGGGAACAAAACTTTAGGGTTCATTCTGCCTCGGTACAGCGGAACTTACTCATCGACCCACGTGTCTTGGACAATTTCAGATTCCTTTCGGCCGTTAAGCTTCTCATGCCCCCGTGTAACTTAATCCCGACACGAGTAGGTATCCTATACGATTTAATTAGCTAAGTATGCTCGCGGCGCGGCGCGGAGGGACATTATTACACCGCATTTTACTACCCATCAGCCAATATTTCCGTTCCCCTCTCCGCCATTCTTCTGCTGCTACTCACGAACAAACATTTGACCCGAAAGGATATCCAGTCGAATACGAAATCTCCGGTCACGCTATGAAATTGACGTTATTTATAGTTATTGGACGTTACTCCTGACTCCTGACTCCTGACTCCTGACACGGTTCTCGTATTTGTAATTACGCCCAAAGGGATTAGAAGTAAAGCAATTATCCTGTTTTTATTATTTTACGTATTCTCTAACTCGTTTCTGCATCGTCATCTGGCGAGAAACATTTGAATTAATGATAGAGAAAACGACAACGCTGTCTGATAATGCGGGCATGCCATTGGTATTCACGGTCGGCTCGCGATGTTTTAAAAACTATTCTCATTGCCAAACCCCTATCCGATTCACGGACACTTACGATAACGAGTATCGCGACCTTGGCTATCTTACGTTTTCGCAAGCTACTTTATGCTTCCCACGGTTAACCTTTCAAACTACACTGGTGGACGATAAAATTGTAGCCCTGGCTGGCTTAAAACGCACATTGCAGTCGAACGTAGCAGTCATACCAGTGCGCTGGCAGCACAATTTATTTTCCTCCCTTTTGCTAACAATAAGTAGAAGACCAGTTAGGAAGGAAGAGGGTTCAGGATTGCGATATAAAAGCCCGCAGACCTGTGAAAAAATCTTCTATTAGCTGCATCGATGAAAAGAAGCTTTTATTTATTAAAATGGGTGTCATTTGGAAAAGTGTAAACGTTTTTCAGGCACCGTTTGAAGATATTTCTTCAAACGTTTTTTCGTAGCTAAGAAATTATCCAGTTAAGCCGAGAATGTAGAACAGACTACTTACACGTGGTAAGTTGTGGAGATTTTCTCGAAGCATGCGCAGAAAAAGATCTCCTCCGAGAAATCCCCTGACACGATGATGGTTAATGGCACGACACATGCGCACACGTGGTGGACGCGATACTTGGAAATTGACATCGTGGTGGGGTATCTCTGCGCGAATCCCTGAACGGAACGGTGGGGCCGCGGTGTCCTGTAGGATGTTGCAAACAGCCTGGCAGAAGAGGGGAATGGTTAGGGTTAGGTTGTAGGGGGAAGGGATGAAAAGCAACATGCTGGGAAACGGAAGTGTGGAAGTGGGGCACGTGCCAACTTGTACACCTTGAATCGGCCGGTAACGGAGGGGGTATAACCAAGGGTAGGGGAAGTATGCATCTTCGAGGGCATCGAACAAAATTTTAGGTAGTCTGCAGACAGGCGAGCAAGTGTGCGCTTGCGTGGCCCTCGAAGAGAACCTTCTTCCCTTTTTATTTTTCCCTTACCTATTCCCCTCTTCCTTCTTTTTCTATATTTTATTTCCCATTTCCCATTTACCATTTACCATCTTTTTTCCCTCCTACTTTCCGGAAGGTCGATCCAATCTTCGGGGCCCTACAACTCTTTTGCTTTGCATCGATCCTGTTTCGACGCCTTCGATTGAAATCACCGACAGCCAAGCACCGCGCCGTTCATACTGGATCCGGAAATACTTTGAAAAATCTTCAACGGACGTCGAAGCAACAATTCTGGAACTCGCCGATAACTCATCCAATACCTGTCGCAGTAAGTACGAAAACCGATAAGATTCGAGAATCGTATCGTTGCAAAAAATACATACATACATACATATATAAAAGAAGTTGAAATTTGCCGGGAGAACCCAATTGACATTGTTGCTCGACAGATAATCAATGGTGTCGAAACCCAGAAGACGGCAAAGACAAACCTGTTCTCGTATACGAAGATCTTCGATTGTCGAGGATTTATGTAAATAAACTTATACATACCTGCGTATATATTTAATCTGTACAAAGAGAGAGAGAGAGAGAGAGAGAGAGAGAGAGATGTAGAGTACTGATGCCAAAAGTACAACGCTACTTAAATCACGTATACTCGGTGGATGAGAATTTTCATCCAAATTTTCCGCTAGTTGGCGTTGCGGACCGAACTTAAACCTTACAGGTACACTACACGCTAATTGCATCTTGATCAACTTTGAATCTACAAGTTAGAGACGGATACGTGTGGTGGACACAATTTCGAAAATAATAGGAAATCAAACCGTTAACCGTAAAAAAGGAAAAGTAACAGTTAACAATTAATTAATAATGATGGCAACGGAACGAAGATCTGACATCCCCCTCATCGGAACGCAACCAAGTACCTGTAACTCCGAGGCTCTTTCATTATGGTAATTAATTAAACAAGAGAAATTTTGCAAAGTCATAGCGTGCAACTCGAAGAAAAAAAGTTATTGAATTTTTAAACGAGCAGAATAATGGAATTCGACCCTTTTTAAACGTACTTCTTTTCTTTTCTTTTTTTTTCGCATTGTTTTTATATTTTTATCCAAGTAACGGGAAATATTGTATGATTACAGGAAACTGTGCTTTACTATCAATTTAAATCGGTATTTTTTTAAGTGGCGTGTTATGACTTTGCAATATTAAAATTAAAAAGAAGAAAAAAAGAGTGAGAGAGATCTGAAGTAATTCGGTTGTAAATGTTGTAAATATCCATATATTGTAAGTTCTAATATTGGTAATTTAGCTAGTCGTAAATTTAGGAAATAAGAATCTGAAACAATCTTATTTTTTATTTATGGTAGGTTTATAAGTTTCTTGAAGATTTTCAAACACTGAGTAACACAATTCTATTTGTAAGTTTCAATTTTATTGGTTTATTTATTTCTTCGTTTAAGCGCAAGCGACAATATTCTATTCAGATTAATGGTAGAAATAGTAATTGACAATGAGATAAGACGATACAACGATACGACGATCTAGTCAAAAAGTGATGAAAATTACGTGTTCAGTGCAAATAATCAAAATAAGAATTCTAGTCGGAGAAGGAGAGAATTTAGTCGTAATCTAGTCAGTTTTTTTCGTATTCTAGTCGTTCAAATGGTGCCCCAATCAACTTGAACCCCAAGACAAATGATTTTCAATTCTTCTCGTGAATTATAATTCAACTTTTCCTACTTCTAGTCAACTCTATTCTAGTCATCTCACTAATAAGTAGGTAGGTACCCTAACAATAAGTATCGTTTCATATTCAAAACAGAATATGCAGGCCACAAGCGAATGCAATTTTCAATTTTCTGTATTATTTCTTTGGATATTAACGTACACTGTAAAAATTAAAAATTAACATTGTCCGTGGATACGATGCCATAAAAGGAAATCATTCGTACGTACAATACAAAAGAAAGAAGGAAAGAACAAATCGTAACGATCGCGGATACTTTTCGTAGTATAAAATGTCGAATCTAGTCTAACGTAAGCATAAGAATTTTTTTATTAGTCAATGATTCTAGTCAACGCGTACCAGAAATATAACGATGTAAATATCATTCTTTTAATTTATCTTGGGAAACGTGCCAGTGTGTTCGACGTTAAGGTTCAGATCGTACGAAATTCATCAATAACTTTGCCATAATAAAAGAAATTGTTTAAATGACTTTTCGGGAAAATCGATCATTTCATGCACATGTAAGCTTAAATTCATTCTTTGTTTCTTTGTTTCTTTGTTTCTTTGTTTCTTTGTTTCTTTATTTCGTACTCGTACGATTTGACAATACTTAACAAGTCGATTAACAAACATGTCCTTGACGGCAACTAATTATTATTATTATTATTTAAGTGAGTAGGACAATATTCGAGAAATGTAAGTTAACAAAGTATTAGTGGGCTGTGCTTAACGATTTAGATTATTTAGAATAATATTTGGAATTTTCTCTTAACTTGCAACGGTACATAATAAACGTTGGTCTCCTACTGATTGCGTTTAAATCGAAACATTTCAATTATTAATAGATATACGTCGTCATTTGTGCATATGTAACAACGAATTCTAGTCAGAGAAAACGTACGAATAAGATTATTCATTAGAGTATATTATTAAGAGTGATATCTAGTCAATGAACCCACGGACACTAACTCGAACAGTTGAAGCCAGATGCAAGAGGATTGTATCCGTTCAAGTTGGCGAACTTAGTACAGTACCCCCGATCTCAGTCCGTGAGTAATCTAGTCTACGTATAACGTTTTAAAACAGGCGAAATACCTAATTTCAATTATGGTACCAAGATGCGATGAAACACGCGTGGATACCTTAATCCTCGTTGATTCCCGTCAAATCGCCACTGTATCATTGCGTGTAACTTAGGCTTCTAGATTAGGCTCCCCCAAACTGAAAGGGAGTCTCCTGCCCTTACCTTTACCCTTAACCAAAACAAGCCTACTTTGCACCCGATTGTAAATACATACACATATATTTTACTCGACAACACGATACGTATTATTTCAATAAATATATATGTATGTATACTGTTTCGTATTTAGTCGATCGCAGTTCATTTCTAACCGCTTAGTTCATAAGGTTATATCGTTATCATACAGTATGTATTATACAATACAATATGTATAATGGGTACTTTGTCATATACCCACAGATCATAATTTATTACTTTCAATGTGTGCGTGTTCCAAGTATTTAATCATTAGAATAATATTTATAACAATTTGTAGGGGTTTTTCTTTTTCAATATATATTTATAGATTTGTGTGTGATGTGTGCATTTTTTTACTTATGTAAGTCATTAATGTCAAAATCAGAAATTTCTTGTTCATCAAACAAAATAGTTGCAGCTAAACCGAAATATTAAATTTCAACCGATGTATCGATCAACAAGTGTAACAGCGTTAAAAAACTATTTCACTTTGTCCTCGCGAACTATCAAAATTATGTAAATAAACTTCTAAGCAGCAAAAACATTAGTTGTTGTAATTCTTTTATGACCCTTTTCAATTACATTCGTCTACTGAAACCCTCGTATAACACGGTCATTAAGCTCATCTTCTGAAGACTTTTCTACCCTTTATGATTATTAAGTCCCACCTTTACCAAAAAATCCTGTTAATTTCGTTAGTTACAATGACATCGTGATATACATATGTATGTACGAATTAAGAACGCCTACCTGAAATCAATCTTTTTGCTATACAAAAAAAAAAAAAAAAGGAGAAAAAAAAATTTCTTGTATAAAATGACACAAGTCCAAATAATAATGAAATAAACCACGACAGTGACTACGCTAACAGGTAATGGTAAATTTATTTAACAAATGGATTGATATCGTAAAAGATTTTATATCAGATCATGTATCAACCTTAGACCTTGCAACTACTTCATTTCTACAGTATTTCGAAAGAAAGTGAAATTTCATTTTCAATGATTTTTTTCGATTTTGTACTACACAGCGCCCTCGAAAAACGATACAGGTACCGCCTCCCCGCGGCGCGCGCCGAATCTAATGAAATAGAAAATCCCGTTTGTTTCCGAAAAACGAGCCGTTTTCTAGCATTTCTGGCAAGTACAACGTATTCTATCGGTAATCTCGAAAAGAGCTCATTACCAAAATTGAAAAAACCTGCTCTTCACGGGCATGTAGAGATGTCACGTTGTGACGGTGATTTCTGTAACTCCTTGGCCTACTTCAGACAGTCTTATAGGGACGGTATTAAAACAACCGGTACTCAACGTAATAATTACATATTAATTTATTGACTTGAGAAACGACGCCAACATCAAATTACACGCAGTATTTTTTGACACGTGCTATCACACTCTACTCTCATTTCTTTCTGTCTTGCCAACCACACTTATTTGGTTCATCTGGGAAGAGGCGCACCAGCGCCATTCGCCACAGGCATCGAACTGGTATCGCCATCTAGCGGTGGCACTCTCGAACTAAATTTCAAATCACCGACGACACCGACGAGCAGACTGCCAGCCTTACGGGAGTTCGCGTACCCGAAAAATTCGCTGTTTTCTACCGCCCTCTAGGATATATTGCGGTCAGAATGTGACTGATCCCGTAGTCTAAACGGTCACCGGGGCGAGGGGAACTTTTCTGTCTCGCTTTGTCACATTTTGCTCCATGGGCGTTCTTTGTGACGAGGCGACCGCTCGTCGGTTTACCGACGGAGCGTCAGAGCCCATCAGAGCCCACTTACTGGTACGCCAAAATACACAGGGGCTGGCAGTCTTTAATAGTACCTCGTCGGTGATATATGAAATTTAGTTCGATTACTTCGGGGACGCCACCGCTAGATGGCGCCACCTGTACCGTTTTCTCGAGGAGGCCGCACATAAAATTGCAATAATTATTAAGAATAAAGCTAATACGGCATTAAATTGATTATTTTGTGACAATATAATGTTTTCTCTAGCGTTACACCCACACAGAACTTTGTTTAGTTAAATAAATTGGTATTAATATGTACTTGATGAATATTTCCCATTACGCTATGTACGAACTTATAATTTCGTACATTACCAACAAAATTTCCAAAGTTTAAAATTGACAATTCTACAGTTATTCGCTTTGCCAGAATGTTAATAGGGTGGTATAATACAATGAATTTAACACCTACATATATACAATTTAACTCTGTAAGGATGTGTAGCAAGTTTTCATCAATTTCCAACAGGTGTTCCTACCAAATTTTATTAGAAAAAAAAAAGAAAGAAAAAGAAAAAGAAAAAAAAAACTAAACTGTTGAAGAAATCGAAGAAATCGAGATTAATAAATAACTTTCAAGTTTTGTTTCAACATACCATTGTAACTTTTGATCGAATTAAAAGCATCTTGTCTCACTGGATGGTAATTACCGCGTGCCCTTTGTTTCTCAATGAAATTTTCCATTTTTCTACGCTCTCCTAGAAAATTGTCCAGCGTGTTTTCTAACACAGTAATCTGAGTGTACGCGTCGTTATTTTTTAATCGCTGTTTCATCTCGTTATACTCGAGTCGAATTGTTTCCAGTTCTTGTTCGGTCGTTGCTTGCTGCTGTTTCAATTGATCGAATTCTGTCGTCAGTTGGCTCTGTTTTATTGCCAATTTACTCTTTAAGCTGTCCAAATCCTCCAATGTTATCAATTTACTTTCTTCCTCGCCGATTTTTTCCTTCAGGTCTTCCGACTCGATTTTAAGTCTTCTTTCCAACATTTCCATTTCGCTGAAAACCTGTTGCAACTTCGAATTGTCTTTCGACAATCTTTCGAAGCTCCGATCGTTGCTAGTATACTCGTGCTCGTTGAAAGGAGACAAATTGTTCAAAATGTCTATCTCGTCGGTGGGTTTAATCAAATGAACGTCGATGTTTATCATATTTGAAATATTTTCCAAATACTCGGCTATCGTATTCTCGAATTTATGCAATTTAGTTGTTTCGTCTTGTTTGTTTTGCTCAAAAGATGTCATAAACTGTTCTATCATTTCTTCGCGTTTACGAAGTTCTTTGTACTTCAATTGCTTATCGGACTGAGTGTCCTCGATATCGGTTTCCAGTTGTTCAAGTTTTTCTTCGGCTTCTTGGATTTTCTTCTTCTTCTCGGTTAACTGTGCTTCCGCGGCTGCGATCTCCATATTTTCTTGTTTGATTCTTTCCAATAATTGTTCCCTTTGTTCGTCCGGTGAAATTCGATGTTTCTCTTCCTCCCGCAATTTATCCCTTTTCCCTTCGGCTTCAATCATTTTTCCGTGTAATTTAACTGCTTCCTGTTTTAAAGGGGACAACGTTATCTCTTCTTCGAAATAAACTTGTTCTTTGTACAATTCATCCAATTCCTGTTGCAGTTTAACCGCTTTCTCCTGTAAATTTTCTTTCTCTTTTAAAAGTTCCTCATATTTTCTTCTTGTATCGTCATCCATACTCTCGACGAGCCTCTCCGTTCTCCTTTTCTCCTTCTCCAACTGCTCTTCCATCTGATTCAATTTCTCTCCTAATTCTTTCCTTTCTTCGTAAATATTTTCAATTTTTACCAAATTATCCTGATTTTTCATCGCAAGTTCCTCAGTTTCTTGTTCAATGATATCCTTTCCAATGTCAGAGGTGATCTTGTCCACGACAATATTATAATCCGCCAATTCTCCTTGCAAACCTGTCAATTCGCTTGCCAAATCTTTCGCCCTTTTGTCATAATGTATATAAGTGGTTCTTTCCCTGTTTTGACCTTCAACATCTTTCATAATCAGAGCAATTTCATCGCTTAATTCTCTTATTTTTAACTGCATAAGTCCAATGTAGTATCTCCTATCCTGAATTTGTCTAGAAATCGCGTTATTAATTTGATACAAAGTATTCAGATATTCAGATTTTTTATCATCTCGCGTCAAATCTACGGTATACCTACGCATTACGCATACCTTGTCATTGCCGTTCCCCTACCAGTTCCAGGTCTAAAAGCCGCTACCCCGTGTTGAGTGATAGGTCTTTCCGTAACATTTATGTTAGTATAACCAGACGCGGCCAATCCTATGTTTAAATATCCAGAATTGCCCGAACTAATTGTCGAACTGTTTAATCTCGAATTAGCCGTTGACATCTGGCTATGCAAGATCGAGACGGACGGTGGCCTTGCGAGTACATTTCGACCAGGAGTCGGTGGACGATTACTTCCTGAACAAGTATACGCAATTTTTTTTTTTTTTTTTTTTCTTTCTTTCTTTTCTTCGTGTAATTCATCCACATTGCTCTACCAGACGTATACACGTTGTATAAATACATACATACAGTTCCATACCTGTCTGTGGTCTTTGCATCCTACTATATCTTCTTTGTGTATCTTCTTTTCGATAGTATTCCTTATTATTGTTTGTACCTTTTAAGGAACAAGCAACTTGACCGATTACACGATTTACTCGATTAATGTGGTTCACTTAAAAAGTACTCGTGATCCTTTTGTTTTGCGTTTGGTTACCATAGAAACTGCGTTCGGTAAAGGTATAGAGTATAGAGTATAGAGTATAGAGTATAGAGTATAGAAATACTACATACAAACACAAATACATACTGCTTTGTTAGGAAATTTTGAACGGTTCACCTTACAATTGACAATTTACAATTTGCAGTTTCCAGGAATAGTCGAGCATTTTCCAGTGTTCAGAATACAGACCGATAGCTGCACCGACTGCTTCGTAAGAATGTGTGTTTGAGCAGGTGAAATAATTTTTTTTTTTTTTCATCATCTTTATACACGTATACATTATACATCTTTACTGGTTCCGCGATACAGGGAACTCCGTAATGTCTTACTGTAGCTTTCAGGTAAAGAAAAACAAATAATAGAACAAAACGGGCCGTATCCAGATTTTATACGAGATGATAAACGATTTACGCGCTAAACGAACTTCACTTATTGCACATACTTATGCTTTGCCTTCGAACGAAAACCCTTCTCCTACGTCCTACATTGACACTCCCTTGTTCTCGACGCATAGTATTCCGAAATGATGCATCCCGGACGCGACGGTTCGATCATGGGATGAAGATATTTCTATTTCTATCCAACGGTGCATATAAATGTGCACGCTCGATAGAGGGTTCTGCATGATTAACCTACACTTTGAACGCCGAAACTTACCGACTTTTCTTTACATCCTCCGACAGTATTCGACGAGTAAAATCCAAAAGTGCAAATTTCAAGTTTGAAAATCCGGCAAAAGTTGGTTCAAAAGTTGTGCGGCTATGAAATCCGAGCGTTTTCAGCGCTCTCTACCTCTACAGACCAGTTCGGACGCCATATTAGCTTATTTTTAAGCTTCTATCCCTAATCCGCGGTTTTATACGAAAATAAGACTGTGTCCGCTAATCTGATTGGTTCACATAAATGAGTACAGACGAACCGATACTTACTTGCAAACAATCGTCGGTAAATAACTTCTGAACGAACAGCGGCAGGAATAATCTCATTTCTACATGCGACATACGACGTACGACATACGACATACGACATTTATGCAAAATAAGTATAATTCGTAGTACTCGTAGTACGCGTAGAACGCATATAATATCTCCATGGTAGAACGAGGACTATACTATACGATAGTTTAATTAAAGTATTTTCTTATCTTACTGGCTTGTTCTGATCGTTCCTCGCGTTTCTCATTGATTTTTTCGAAGAAATTCATTGAACGGAAAAAGGACGATAGATGGCGGTGCGATGCAGATATTCTAAGAAGCGTAGTTGCTAGGCAACAAAAAGTACGCAGCGTGGCGGCGCGCGTGGCGCGGCGACTGGCGATCAAGTGGCAATGCACGACTGCGACGGGTGACGGCGAAGAGGAAAGCGACGGTGACGGCGGTAGCGACGCCGGTCCCCCAAACTCGAATTATTACACGGTAGTCCAAGAATATCTTCAGTGTGCCTCGGGATAGCCAGAAATCAAACGACGTTGCTCGTACAGTAACTCGGGTTGTGGCTACATTCATACATACGTATTAGCGTTGCAATTCATTCCGTCTCGCTCGCGTCTAACCGTCTAACCGTCTAACCGCCACTCACTGGCTTGTCCGCTCGTTGTGTTGGTATTTCTTCCCAGTTGCCTTTTCCTTTTCCTTTTCCTTTTTATTTTTTCTCTCCCTCTTTTAATTCGAACGCGCTTACCGTATGCACATACAGGTACCTACCTATTATTCGTTGATAGCGCATCTAGTGCAGATCGTAGAAAAACGTACGCGCTGCCCTGTAAACCGGTTTCACAGCAACGAAGCGGTGACCTCCTCGTGCTCGAGAATGTTTTAAATTGTGGCAAGTATTTTATGTGTTCGCGTTCATAGAAACTGTTGGTAGTACGTGCGTTAGTGAAACAGGCTCGCTCGACAATCCGACAGAGGCTCGAAACAGAAATTCAGAGCGTTGTTTGTGTGATGGACGAAGAAGAAATCGACGGAGTGAAGTCGCCCATCAAGAGGCTTGGCTCCACGCGGAAGCTGCTCGTCTTTAACAGTAAGTTGCACTCACGCACTTGTCATCTTTCCCTCTTCCCTCCTCCTCCCCCTCCCCCCTCCCTCTTCCTCTCTCCCTCCCTCTTTCCTCCATATTTTTCTTATTCTATATTCATTCGTTAGGTCTTTTTTCCCCTTTTTATTCGCAGAGAAAGTCTGCTTTCCTGTAAACGACATCTCATGTGCCGATCACAACTTCCCTTCCGGTGATTCTAGTGATTTCAAATTAACATACATAATGTATTGGTAGGATTTATCACGACGAAGGCTTTTTCTCAGAGTCTGTCGTAGCCCCTTTCACCGCAACAGAGTCGAATTTATGCGTGGCTTGGTTCAACTCAAAGGCCAATTTGTTTCGATAAAATACGTATCAACATCCATTAAGATGCGTCCATCTATTAATCTATTTGATTGATCAAAGAGATGCAATCTCTGCCTCGGGCGACCATTGTGAAAAAACGTTATTGCCGTATTCTATTTTCTCTCTCTCTCTCTCTCTCTCTCTCTCTCTCTCTCTCTCTACGCCTGTGGAATGTAGAAAAAGCTTGGCAAGTGTGTAACAGATGTTAGAAAATCTTGCGACACACAACCGATCGCGAGGATATAGCAGCGCTAGGCTTCACGGGATAACGTGAACATGTTGATTCTTTTATTTAAAGAACCATCTTATTTATGCACCGTGCTTTCACCTCGCGATATTTCCTCGGAAAATAATCGTACGTACTACGTAAAACGAAGGTACATATTACAGGATATCAGAAACGATTGTTCTAAATTATCTATTATAGATAACTATGTAGATACGGCAACGGTAAGATGCATTTTATTTACTAAATCAACATAATTCTCTTTATTGGTGTATTATTTACTGTAGAATAAAAAATAAAAAGTTGAGTAAACCAAGAACCGAGAAGTAATTACTAATCTGCTGAGGTTGGACTTTTCTTATTGTTAGGTAAGTACAAATAATGTTAATAAGTAAAACGCAGATTATCCTGTTGTTTAACGGTTGAACCTGCCCTAATAGCAAGGGTATAATATGAAGCTAACAATAAGTCGGGCATGTATTTCACGATGGCAGCGAGAATAATTGAACTTGAGCGAATTTCGACTTACTTCTACTTATTTCGAGTGTCGACTCGAATAAGAAAACGGGGAACCAAATCCAAACGAAAGAATTTTTCATATTAAACTCGAACATTTGTTCGGTTTACAAAATCATGAACGAGTTCATTCTGTCCCGGTATGCGCCACGCCGCGCCGGCAGTATATCCTGGGTTGGGAATCAACGGGGATGGGTTACTACACGGCTTCCTAGATGCACATCAAATCATCTCTTATGTACATGCGATAACACATAATGAATTTGAAGAAAGTGTTCAACCATTAACCCCGATGAAAGCTCTTATCATATACACTGTTTTAAACTAAACAGTGTTGTGTATTGATATCAATAGGAAAATCCCAGAAAAACATACATACGTATGTACATCCGATACGCATCCCTCTATTTCCGTTTACAAAATTTCAAGGATGCTTTTATTTTATTTTAACGTACGTTGTTAACAGCTCGCTGCCCCTTCTACCCTCTCTTGTTCCCTGTTCGATGAATACATGCACGCATCGGGAAACATTTCCAGACACGTTGTGCGCTTATGTATTCTTTCGTCGGGTTTCGCGCATGCGCACGTTCTCCGGCTTCACTGGGAACTCCCTCCACATGTGCGTGCATGAGTGCGTGAGTGCGTGCGTGCCTGCCTGCGTCGCGTCGACCGTTTCTTCTGTGCATTTTGATTTTTGTGTTTATGTTCGTTCGTACAGCTGCGATATTGCCTGTTTCGATATAGATTTCAGCGCCTTACCGATACATTTAGAATATGCACGCTCGTACGTACACTATATAATAAACATGTTTATTAAGCTTTATTTAGCTGACGGATATTTTTAGGGTCAGCTATACGATATCTAGGAAAGTCAAATTTATCAACCAACACCTGTATGTTCTGTGGATTTTCGTTTTTCGTTTTTTTTTTTGTTTTTTGTTGTTTTTTTTTTTCTTTTTCTCTCAAACGGTTACTTCCCGTAGTTACGTATTTTAGCTACCTGTTGGGTCGCACAATGCTAACAGGACATCGAACAAGTCTGTGGGACAATCCTGAGGGACAATACTCGACGTTAATGTTCCTTAGAATTCATTCGATTAAATTGAATTCGTGGCAGGAGTTAGCGTGTTAATTATGTAGTTGTAAAGAGAAATGAATTCTGATTGGAAAGTCAGAAAAGGAGAAAAATAACGCGCACGGATGCCACATGGTACTTCCGTTGCGATGCTGGCTTTTGTAGTGGCAGGTATGCACAACGGGGACAGAGTTAACCGGAAATTGTGTATCAGAAATAATTGTTTCGGCTTGACACGAATCTGATGGGTCAATGAAAAGTTTCGAGTAGGCAGCCGGTAAAAAGGCCAAGTGGTACTGAATTTGCACGCTTATCTGGACGAAGGTCGGAACCCCGAACGATCTGTGGCTTTAAAATAGCGGTGCTACGTAATGATCACATGCATAGATGGTTCACTTTTAGAATACATGGTCGCACGCTGAATGAACTTTGTCTATCCTATTTTAATGGTAATTCTTGTTTCGTGTAAAACCGATGTTAATGACGATCATTATCTTAGGGTCACGTAATTATTGGACTGCGAAAAAATGCATGCATGCCAAGTATACGCAGGATAAATACAATAAATACAATCAAAATTTTGCAAAGCATTAAAAAGTTCAAATAATTTTGTTCTGATGTCACGCGTGTTCATCGAAAGAAAAAAGAAAAAAGAAAAAAGCGCTGATGTTAACCTATATCTGGCCAGAATGTTAGGTCGAGAAGTAGTCCTCGCACACATATGTACGTAGTATCGATATTCGAGCGTAATCAACGTTCAAGTCGTTACAGATGAGACTGCATGGTTGCAGCACCGGAGCGCACCACACTTTACCGGTGTCGCTACCTCGGTGGTCCATCGTTCGAAGGTAAAACGATTACCGAAGTTGTCAAAGGTTTGTCGACTGAACGAAAACTATGGTGCGCAGCTGGTATATACGTGTTGCATGAAATAACGCGATTCCACGCGGATGGAGGAGCGACGGAGGGACAGAACGAAGACGAAAAGGGGAGGCGCGCAGGGAGTAAGTAAGTACCGTACACGCCGAGTACGGTGGACACGTGCACTCGGTTTGATCAGAGCCAGAGTCACAGTCACGGTCACGCTTCGAGGGTTGGACGAGTCTATATAGAACAGAAGGGAACGGAACGGAACGGAACGGAACAGAACAGCACAGCTCACGATGGGAGAGACGGAGCTCGGTGCGGTGGAACCAGAGAGTTACACACATATATTCGAACGTGCGAGACAAGGAGAGAAACAAAAGTGGTGGCGCGAGTAACTCATTGATTCCCCTACCAAAGTGTGCGGCCATCTCTTTTGCACCGTTCCACATGCTTTATTGCGATTATTTGATCTCTTTCTCGCTCGAACTCTCATTAACCCTCTTTCTCCTGGCCAATGGTCTCTCTTTCTCTCTCGTTTGGACGTGCGATATACTTTCCGCTCGACGCTTCCACACAACGGTATTACGCGATTCAGTTGATTTCGAAACGGCGCGGCGCGGCGCAGCGCGGTGCATCAGGAGGTGGAATTTCTCTGGCAATCGGTTTTCTGCAGACGCGTCCCCTTTTTCCGTTTGCAAGTGAAACACTTTCAACGTAGAAAGTTTTCAGCCATTCGATTTAACAACTTCGACCGTTTCCCTTTTACCCCTGCACCTAGAAACCGCTTGGCATATCCGGTCGATGGTCCTTCGTAGTAAAATCGTCATCGTGTCCGATGTGAAAATCGTTCGGAAGACGCGCCAGTACCAATCTCCTCGGGCAGTCGGGCAGTAATGCCCGCGCCACGCGCCACGCGCCACGCTCAACACCTTTCGTCGTGTCCGGTTGTACGCGAATGTACGATAATCTACAGTGCAAACGATCACGCGTGAAAACGTTGATCGACGTTGAGCAATAGCGATCTGGTGAAAACAAAGCGGCCACATTGAACGTCAGATGGGAGATCGGTGTTGGAATATTTCGTGGTATATCCTACGTTATCGTATTTTTGCGCCGCATCGGATCGTTGCGTTGTACAGTCGGGATAAAGTCATCATCCAGGGTATATAGGAGAGAGAATCCTCCGCGTTCCGGAGAATGCAGGGGGTGGCGAGTTGGCGAAAGAGGAACCGGTGTGTGCTGCGGCTCTGATGAGAACGAGGGAGATCTCTATACAATACACAGAGAGAACCGGGTAGAGGGAAGGTAGGGCGAGGAGGTTAGAGACGGTCGACGAGAAGAGCACCGGTACGAAACCGAGACGGAGGAACAGGGAGAGAAAGGGAGAGCCGAACAAAGAGGGAACGAGTGCAAAGGGGCGGGAAAGAGAAGGGGGAAAGAGGTTTGAGAGAGAGAGAGAGAGAGAGAGAGAGAGAGAGAGAGAGAGAGAGAGAAAATCCGGTTGCCTGGCGACGAGCCATCTAGTTCGATCCCAGCCAGCCGACCAGCCACCCTCTGGACGCAGGAGCAACGGATACAAGGCGACTACCTTTTGCCTTCGCGTTTCCTTTTGCTTGTCATTCTTCACTTTTCTACACCGCCGCGCCTTTATTTTCCACCAGGCTGCGCGCTGGACAGTCTCTTGGTCAACCCCTCTTCGCGTTAACAGAAATACCTCGGTTAGCTGTACCATTCGGATGGTAAATGGGTTTCGGTTAGTCCGCGAACAAAACTGCGCGACGCGACGCGACGCGACGTTTCAAGGCCGTAGTAGTCGATCGACGGTGCGTTGAGTGCATCGTGTGTGCGTGCGTGCGTGTGTGTATGTGCGTGTTTGTGCATGCGTGCGCCTCTGTGCGTGCATGTATACCTCCAAATGTATGTATCGAACAGTGTTTTATTTTTGCCGCAAAAATGAGAAATGGGATGATTGGAATGGGCTACCACGGAGGAAGCCTTCTTTGAAGGGAAGAGAGCAGGAAACGTAAGAAGAAAAAGTAACTCCGTTTGGTGGCTGATAAAGAACAAGAAGAAAAAGAAGAAGAAGGAGGAGAAGGCTAACGTACACATGTGTTCGAAAAGAGTGGAGAAAGCTGGGAACAAAGCGAGACGAACAAGCCAAGATATTGCTGGAAAGATGAAGCTCTTCGATCATGGTGATTTTCGTGACGCAGCGGAAATCCTCAGATTTCTAGATTTACTTGGATGGAACGCATTCGGCAAATAACTCGAGAAACGTTCTCGAAATGCAACACTGCACGTTCCTGTGATCCGACACGGTTTTTTCAAAGCACAGTGCTTCCAGTAAGCATATGTTCTAGAAAGGGAGGAAAAGCGAAAACTTAATCTGGAACGAGGAAATTGTTCGCGACAGTTTAGCTGTCGCTAAGGATCAATCGGTAATCGAGGAAGAAACCGATCCGCCGAATCGGTGCCGATGTTGCGGACAATCCAAGTGCTCTAGGGATATTTTTAAAAGTAACGGAGGAAGAGAAGTTGGCCCATTGAAAGAGCTTGCCAACTATAACGGTGCTCTTGCCTCTTTTTTCACCCTATTTCTTCGTCTTCCTTTTTTCTTTCTCTCTTCTTCCGTTGTTCGGTGAACGCGAATCGAAAGCTACGCATAGGCCAACAACATGTTCCAGTGCATTATTCAGCAAAGGAACGGATGGATTCATCCTTATAACCCCGACACCAAGGACGTATTTCCAGGTATGCTTCATTAGATGCAAACACATCTTTTTTATTTTTCGTTCGTTCGTTCGTTCGTTCGTTCGTTCGTTCCTTTGTTTGTTCGTTGGATCTGAAATAATTGGGGGGATAATAAAAGTTGAGCGTAAAAAGACAATCGGGAAATCATTCTTCCTCGTGATAATTGAACGAAGCGAAACATCGATAATATTAGTCGTAGGCACGTAGGTACCTATACCTGAAACGCGTGAATTCAATAGAGAGTACGAAGTTAGTTATTAGTCGGTTGGCTCGTTCGTTTCGCGTTGCTTGCATCGACTTCATCTTTCCGTTTCCGTTCAAAAGCATTCATCGTACGCTCTTTTGTTCTGTGGATTTCTTTACGCGCGCATTGTATTCCTTTGATTTTCGTGCGCGCGTTATACAATATTGGAAATTCTAGATAGCCGAGGACATCTAATGCCGCTGGTTGACGTCGTTGACCTAGAGCCGTGCGAACATTCGTTTAAACGTATAGAATTTCTCTGTTCGCGTTACTTGGAATGCGATAAAAGCTGTAGAACACAAATACCTGCATACGTTTTCACTTAAAACAGCCATTAAGGATTTTTTCAAACATTACTGTACGTTTTTGAAAAAGTATTTTCTTTCTAATAATTTGACTGCTTAATTGGAAAGTATCGCGCTGAAATATTCGAAGAGGGTCGTGAAAGGATCTGGAATCCCCTAAATTTCGCAAAAGTTTTGAAATTCCCTAAAAGATTAAAGTGACGCTTACGTATTTCCAAGCTAACAATTAGTTACGTGTCGCATATCCGTTTGGTGGACGAATTCAGTCCTACCATATGGCGTGATAAAGTACCAGCAACTAGTTTCCGGTCGAGACACTCGCGAAGGTCCCGAGTAACGTGTCGCATGGGAAATTAAAAGGTGCCGTACGGCCTCCTGAATCGTAGAGGGTTCTGTAATCTCTCTTACAGATTTCGATATCGAAATTTCCCGTTTACCCTTGCTGCCAATATTCCGCTTCATTTTCACTCGAAGGATTGGATCCCTAGATAATTCGCGATCAATGGGTAATTTTCATGGCGAGACTACTCAGAGGCCATCGTACTATCTTTCGACCTCGTGTATATTGCAACAGCAGCGTTTCTAGTTGACCGCGTACACACCAGTATCGACACAATTACGGTACGTCGCGTCGCGTCGCGTCGCGTCGCGCGTCGAGTCGATGTGGCTCAGAATTGAGATAACGAAAAGTGAACTGAACCAACGACGCAATAACCATTTCACGCTTCCCTTCAATTCGTACAGGAAGGAAACTGATAGAGAAACATTGCGCTGCATATCAATTTCTGCCCGACTCGTGCGTCAAGATTCTCTCCTTCCAACTGGCTTTCGATGCTCAGCCTAATTACATACAAACATCTTTTCGATGATGTTCGTTAGATGTAATTTCTTTGTACTTTTCTTCAACGTTCTGAACATTTAAGAAAGTTTTCCTGTCCTGTACGTTACATTGCTAACACGTTCGGGCCGGAAAGTATCTTAAGATGCTAAACTCATTGTCAGTCGCAAAAAGTTAGGACTAAAGCATCGATTAATCGTGTAACCGTGTAACCGTGTAACCGTGTAACCGTGTAACCGAACAGATCAGGCAAAACGTTCCGATCCTTGCAACAACGATTTTGAGAGTACATACATATGTACGTATATGGGGTCCTGCTGAGCGACGCGACGCAAAATCAATCGGCGCCGTTTCCTACCGTTTTAATTTGCGAGCTCGTATACCGCAGCTGCGAAACTTCTCTCACCCGATTATCTTCCGAACGACAGAGCTAGTAGTTTCGACTTATCTCTCGTGCCACCCTGTGTTAAGCATCGGAAACGAAAATCCTCCTGTTAACACGAAACAATAGTTAAACATAATTAAGGGAGACAATAAAAATCGCTTAAATCGTCCAATTTCTTCCACGTTTCGCTTTTCGTCTGACGGCGTAATTGTAAAAAATTTAATTCAATAAACTCATCAACAAGTTGCGCGGATCACGTGTTTGCTCATGCGGCTGTATCACGAACGATAACGTGGTAATTGGCTACTAACTTGCTAATTGACGTGGCCACCACCTCCCTTCGAAATCTGCCGCTACTGAATCATCTGTACCGGTGTTTTCCCGAATATTGTTAGCGCCATTTCAATTCACGTCATTCCAACCGATATGTGTTTATATAATATTTACCTGAAATGTTAATCAACGAACTAAACAGAAAAATTGAGTACGTACTCGTATATGTAATTAAGTCGGTTAAAAAAATTATATTTTTCTTTCGCTAATTGGGGGGAAAAAAAAATGCGCGGCCTGCATTTTTCTCATGTTTTACTTATCCTCCTGATAACGTCCACTTTGCCGCGATAACCACGGCTACCTTATCAACGAGTTGACCGTCCGTTAAACAGATTCACACAGACGAAATTCGATCATCAACCTATTCGAATAGAATTTATTTGCGTTACAAACGATCTCGTTTATTATACATACTACATACATACATGTATGGTATGTTTGTAAGATAAAAGAAAAGACGGTGTCTTGTAAGAAAATTTGGCACGATTCAACATCGTCGGACGCATTATATTAGTGAAATATTGGATTTTTCCTGCAGCTATGTCGGTCCGTAGTCCGTGCGCTGCTGTCTAATGACGTTCGCGCAAGTGTGTACGCACACGAACCAACAGAAGTTAAGACGGAAGTGTATACGTGTACGGATATAATATAAAGTATAAAGTATAGTAATGTAGCGGCTGTAGGCGTAGAGAGGAAGGCGCGTGCGTGTAGGCCTTGCTGGTAATTGTGGTTAATTTAACGACAGTCAAAGCGACACGACGCGACGGCTGGCTGTCCTTACTAGCAGTGCAGTGGTCAGTTGACGCGGCCAAGTCCCTCTCGAGCGGTCGGTCAATGTGCAATACTCCCTCGCGGTCGTCGCAACCACATCGCTGCGTCCCTCTTATTTGCCTGACTGGCCTAGTGCCGTGCCGATTTCTCTAGAAACTCGAAATTCGAAATTCGAAATTCGAAATTCGAAATTTGAAATTCAAAACGTAAGACGTGTAACGCGAAACGCTTTGCTAATTTCGTGTCATTCTCGATAACCAGACTTTATGATACGATATCCTCGTTACGTTATTTCGCAACGAACAACGGTCTTGGTCGAGTTAACGCCAACCACCGACAGGAAGCGGTCTCGATCGTGTTTCGTCCGATCCGCAGTTTCGTTCCGTTCCATTCCGTTCCGTTCCGTTCCGTTCCGTTTGGTGTAGCCTTGCTTCTTTTATGAAAACGATCCGTCAGTTCTATCGTGGATCGGTGTTCCAAGGTATATTTACCAATCGGAGAACGTGGCAATCGTGCCGTTTTAGGGCACGGTCGCATGTAACAGGTCTGGGCATATTTTCTTTGAAATATTCAAATACAAATTCCGAAATATCTATCTGAAATACTAGCAGTTTTAAGTAAAAAACAATGTCAAGTTTGACTAAAGAACAAGCTGTTTGAAATAACGTTTCAAGTGAGCAGCTTTGACATGTAAACTCCCTTAAGTTTTGAAGACGTCGCATCGCCGCCCCGCCCCGCGCCGCGCCGCGCCGCGCCGCGCC
Organism: Stelis phaeoptera; assembly: GCA_943735885.1. Classification (NCBI taxonomy): domain Eukaryota; kingdom Metazoa; phylum Arthropoda; class Insecta; order Hymenoptera; family Megachilidae; genus Stelis; species Stelis phaeoptera. Next base: position 4,843,815 of record OX030946.1, read on the forward strand.
GTGTGTGATCAAAACAACGCCGGTTTTAAGTGTCGCGAGTGACTTGGTGAATTTTGTGTCGAGCGTCATCTCGCCAGTATTTATATTGTTCTCGATGATATTTTTCTGTGAAAGACGCGTGACATTTACGGTAATTTCGTGATCTCGTTAACAGTTTACAGTTCACAGTTGACTGATCGAAGTTTTTTCGAGTAAGCGGTGCACAAGGAATGACACGAAGCGAAACATTTATTAGGTCCGGTCGGTGCGAACGCGACTGGTTTCGTAGCTGGATATTTCTGTTTGGCTGCCCGTTCGAAAGTACTTAACCCCTGTAAAGTAGTTGATCGGAATACGGCTCGGTAAATAACCTAATAGAAATAAAGTTTTCAGACACCTAGCTGAATCAACATTTCCTCGTCTCTGTTGCATTAACGTCGACTGACAATGAGTCATACTGTTTGTTACCGGTCGCGAAACCGTTGCGCCAACATCGAACGTGACAAAAGGCAAAAGGCAAAAGGCAAAAGGCCAGCTAAACAACTGCCAGCCTATCTGGATCGAATAAATGCCCACCTAATTGTTACCGATCAATTATTTTCCTTTTTTCTTTTCTTTCTCTATTACAATGAAAGCACAGAAAATCGAGTAGACGTTACGTGTCCATGGAACCGATTCGAAGTCATTGCAGGCGTGTCGAACGACACAGTATGGTCAAAAGTACATTTTAATTTAAGGCCAATTGTACTAACAGTCAGACGCTTTCAATCGCCCGTAGGCGTTTGATTCGTTGACGAACGAATCAACGAACCCACAGCCGAACTATTTTCTTCTATCTTCTATTGTCAGACATACGACTTCCCCTTCCGGCCGGTACTGGTTTACTGCATGATATTCAAACTTCAAAAGTACGCTGCAGGAAAATTCGAATTCCTCACTTTTTTCAACTTCATTTACACGAATATATTTTCTAGTTTATCACTGTGCAAATTTATCGATTTTTCGACTCCTTACAATCGTGCAAAATTTCAATCAAATCGCCGCACCGCGCCGCGCCGCGCCGCCCCGCGCCGGGTTGATGATCGTGCGATACATTTATAACCAAATAAATACGGAACTTACAGCCAAATCTGTTTGCGTAGCGATAACAATGTTTCTTTACACGCACTATCAGAAAGTACACATTCAAAAGCTTGCTGTGCGATTGACGTTTGTGTATTTAACAACACAGCTCCTTTGTGAGAAATTAGGTGTAATTAACTGTCTGGTACCCAATTCGTTATTTAGTTAGCACTTTGATAAATAACTATTGTTTTGAAGAAGCTATTTGTTAGGCAAATCAGAAAAGAAAAGAAAAAAGGAAAAAGGAAAAAGGAAAAGATAGAATTGATGAGATTAATGATTGTAGCAAATAACGATCATCGTTTCCACGGGTGATTTTTAATATCGGTTAGGTTAGATAATAAGGATGTTTTCTGCTCTATTAACAACATACTCGTAGGCAGCTTAAAAATAATGTGTAGCGCAGGCATCGTGCTATGGAAACTGGGCTTGTCATTCTTTGAGAAGTTCACGCACAAGGTGAATCTCATGATGATGCTAACATATCAGAGCCGATAATTATCGCGAAGCAAGAGGCTGCGAGGGCCGATCGTTGCATTCTATTAACAGAATCCTTTCTCAGGTTATAACGGCCGGTAAAACTCATAGGAGTTGCAATTTTTTATGCCACTGCGCTTTCAATTTTCTAGCATGCGATATAAACCAGACCTTTGTACGCTTCGTTGATCACGAAACATTACATCCCGTTTAAGTATCCTTCTGATCTTTACCAACCGTCCGCGGTTACTTTTCTAATTGCAACTATATGTATACCGTCAATCAATGAGTTAACGGGATATAACTTTACTTTCGACTAGTAAAAACTATCCTCAAAACACTAACGTAAGTTTAGAAATACACCGTCGATTTAATTAACAGGCAGTTAATTAAAAAACCATAAGGATGATAGATTTTCAAATTTTCTTTCACAAACGCGTCACAACATTTTTCTCGAACTAATTTTCATCACGATTTTCACTGCGTACTGCGTAGCTATTAGTTTTCCAATGATCATAATATTGTACATCTGTTTAGCGTATTATCGTGACAAGCAACGGGATTAGATTGTCGCGAGTTCACTGTAACGAGTCCGCGATTAGATTATAGTTTCTTCAGCATTGCTCGTTCCATCCCCACTCCATGAACATTCACGTGCCGCGGGTAGCAACATCTGGCATCGAAATATATCGGCAAAATCTAGATGCGATCGGCTATCGAAGCCGAGGGATATCAAAGTGAATTCGGCCAATACCATGAGACTGTTCGAGAAATTGGCAGACTTCGTTGAAACGGCTAACAATTTGACGACCGCCAGCTATCGAGTAGCGTGAACAAAAAAAAGAGAAAAAAGAAAACAAAAGAAAAAGAGAGAGAGAGAGAAACGTGGCCACGTGTTGTGTTGAAAACGCGAAACTAAGTGATTTGTGCACGGGGCAAGGAGAACTCGGCATCGACGGAAGTCAGTGGAGGGTTCACGGATACACAGAGAAAAAAATGTTCAAGCTCGCCGGACGCCAAGAATGGGAGGCTTTGACGAAAGGTAAATGGCATAGCCGTTTACAAACCGTAACCATTATCGATTCCCAGGGGATGTAAAGTTATTTGTGTCGAATAGAGATGTACTTGTAACTCTAGAACGGTAGAACGACAGGAAACAATTTCATCGGACGAAATTAAATGATGTCGCATGAAATAAAGCATCGTCCGATTTGTCAATTGTCAATCGGTTTCCATACATTTACCTACGATCGCCTGATGCTTCTCTCAAAGCATGGACGATGAAATTTTTTAGAACAACAGCTCCTTAGTGTTGGCTCTGCCTAATTTAGCCCTACTCCTTCTCAACATTCAGGCCACAAATTATACCTTAATCAATCGGAGAATCGATGTCATTTAATTTTACTTAATTCAATTGTTGTTCCTATCCGGTACCGTTTCAGAATTATATAGCTTGGTCGCGTTACGTAGGAAACCCTGTACAATAAGTGAGGTGCATAGATCCCCCCCCCCCATACTCACTACTTACACGAATGTTAGGCGATCCGTGCACAATTTCATGGCCGTGCTGCACCAAGATGTCCGTACATCCTGAATATCTTCTCTCGAGACAGCCTGTATTACATTCTGTAGCTACTGTCGATAGATCGAAGCTGAAAGTCTTGGACAAGTCAGCGATGACCCACGCAGGACGGAACTCGTTAACCGTTCGTTCGTGTAAATGAAACGCATGCTACGGATTATTATTAACCGCGATTACATAATGTCGATAACCATGTAGAGCATAAAGGCCTGACTATTATTAATCGTAAAATAATTGCTCGTAAAAATATCGGCTCCTCTCTGGTGCGATAGAAAACATCTGAAGCGTCGAACCGACAGTTTTTCAGAGGAAATTACCACAACCTAACGTCACAGCCACAGCCACTGCCATAACCACGGCCCTATGTATCCTCTTTTTCTACGGTTGCCCTAACTCGCCTTTTGATCGATGCCCCAACGTGCAGCCAAGTGCGTTTATTTACCTTCTTAAGGGACGTGGCCTGGCCGATTCATGCGTTTCAACCCCTACGAGGGGTTCGGAATATGCTGGCCACTTGGGGAATGAATCACACGCCACGGAAGCACGAAAAATCGATACGTTCTGACGCGGATTCGGAAACAAATGGTACAATTTCGTCAAATACCTACAGTTCCTGTCAAAACGATACCGCTCCCGCTCCTGCTCCCGTCCGCGCCTTTGCTATCTTGAATTTTTCATTGTCAGAGATAACTCGGCCATCCTCCGTACGAAGAAAATTGAAGATAGCATGGGCGTGTTATATTTTGGACGAAACTGTAGGTTAAAAGGTAAATGCTTTTTTTCGATTCGTTTTATTCGAGGGGAAGCGGCGCGAATGTGTCTGTTCTACAGTGTGTGGGTAGAATCTCCAGACATCGATGCCAAGTTCAAGCTGCACCGATTATGCATCGGTCGATTTCCTTAACAGCACCTTTCTATTTCCCCCCTCCCCCCCCCCCCTTTTTTTTGTTCTTTTAATTCTATTTATCGATAAACGTTATTTCTTTCTTTGTATAATTTCTGATTTTCGATCACATTTATCTTGATCTCGTCCAATCCTTTATTTCTAGCCTTTGCGATGAATCGATAAGAAATCTTACCATTTGATACTAATTTCTCCCCGTGATAAAATAAAAAGAGTAAAAAAGAAAAAAAAATAATAAAAAGACGATTGGCAACACGAAATCAGGCCTACGATCGATTAACGAAAAACGAAAAAAAAAAAAAACGAAAGGCTGACCAAGAGTGTGTTATATCTTTATCGTTTTCCTTCCATCTTTCAGACATACGGTTGCAGCTGAACGAACAGCTGAGATGTCTCGACATCAGGATGGAGGCCCAAGTCGCCCTCGTGGCGGAGCTTCAGGATTTTTTTCGAAGAAGAGCCGAACTGGAGCTCGATTACAGCAAATCTCTCGACAAGATGGCCAGAAGCATACAGCTCAGGCACAAGGAACAAAAACAAAAGTAAATAACTTTATCATCTTTTAAATATCTCTAAAAAAGTGTGACTTCGTGATTCTTTGAAATTGTTTGCGTAGAAACGTACTATGGTACAATATTAAAAGAAAGAAAGAGAGAAAGAGAGAAAGAAAGAAAGAAAGTTAACAATTGGTGAGATATTCTTAATTTATCAGAAAGTAATCAATTTAGGCGAGAACAGTGGCCCCTATTCTCCAGCTACGCTTGCTGGCAACAACTTATCAACGAGACAAAGTCCTTAAGCAGAGATCACGCGGCACTTTCGGAGGTCTACAGCACACACCTCGTTGGTCGTCTCAACCAAGTGATGGAAGACGTACAGCGAATATACAAGCGTGTGAGTATAAGCACGCACGAATCTAGAATTTTTCAATAGAAAAAAAAAACAGTGTCCCAACCTGGCTCCAACTATAAATCGATCTTTCTTATTGTTTCAGTGCCGTGAGATTGGATACGAGACGCACGAGGAGATCCTCCGGGTGTTGCACGAGTTGCACACAACGATGAAAACCTATCAGGCTTACCAAGCGGAATCTCGACAAGCGGAAACGAAGCTTCGAGTCGCGGAACAACAACGCAGCAAGCTCGAGGTGGCGAACGCCCCACCTGAGAAGCTGGCGCGTAGCAAGAAGTACAAGCTGATCGAGAAAGAAGTGAACAAGGTATTATGGGGTACAATCTCAAGGCTATTCTCGAGCACGAGACGGTGCTATCGTGTTGCGATTCAACTGTTGTTGTTGGTTGACCGTGGTGGGGTCGAGTACACTTCAAGACACGAAGTATCGATTTCCGTCACGAAAGCTCTTGGTGTTTGAAGACACGTGAACACAGGAAGAGCGATAGGGGGGGGGGGGGGGTGTCGATGAGGCAAAGAGCTGGGGGTGTTAGGACGGGAGGGGGGGGGGGGGGGGAGGAAGAGAGAGAGAGAGGACAGGTCTCGTTGAATAAAGCATTGGTTTCTCATTCATCTCACGTCGAAGTTTCACGGCGTTCTGTCGGTTTTAGAACCCTGTTGATCCATCGCTCGCATGCTTCGGTCCTTAATACCTCACCGACCGGAAGTCTATTAATAGGCTTTTCGATGCCAGCCGGTTATCGACTGAAAACCAATTAATGGGCCTTTGAACGTTAATGATTCGTCTATAATTCGATTAAAACGACGACAAAATGATAATCTTTGATGCGATCACTGCGCCAATATTATACGTTTCCATCTAAATTAAATAGGCAGCAAAAATATAGTCCGTACGTCGAACTATTAACTGTTTTCGTCTGACTCGATCATTTGTGATTTATCTATCAAACCTATTATTAGAAATAATGCTACAGTTAAGTGGGCCACTGATAACGATTATTCAATTGTTTGTTTATATTAGAGGAAGAGCAAGTATCAGGAAGCGAAGCTGAAGGCATTGAAAGCGAGAAACGAGTACATTTTGTGCCTGGAGGCATCAAATACGACAATACACAAATATTTTGTGGATGACCTTTCAGATCTCATCGATGTAAGTTTGATTAACGATGCATTCTTTATAACTAATTATACTTCTCTTTGGTAATTATTTGTCCAAAAGTTCGTATAACTTTTCAACGTCAAAATATATATGTATACATATGTACCTATGTATACCCATCGACTATCGAGTAATTAGAAATAGTTCGAAGACGACTTAAAAGAGCACTAATCTGGTTTCTTGATACCGTACGCGTGACTCGATAGTGGGTCGTCACCGAATCGGTTCGGTCAAGCGAAAGTGTTAGCTGGTGTGTGTGTGTGTGTGTGTGTGTGTGTGTGTGTGTGTGTGTGTGTGTGTGTGTGTCAGCAATTTTTCTTTCTTACGATAATTAGATGTATATGTTTTACATTGTACGTAAGAACGCGGACAGTCAGATCGTATACGATTAGATTTTCATCTTTTACGAAATTACGAAATATCGATTCTTAAAGATATCATCGCTACTGATTCATGTGATTTTTCCAGTGCATGGATTTTGGTTTCCACAATTGCATTGCCAGGGCATTGCTAATGCACTGCAGCGCAGAAGAGGGTAGGCAACGTTCGTTGCAATCAGGTGCTGAACAACTGGCTTCCTGTGTTGGTGCTCTAGACTCGAGGGCAGATAAGCAAAGGTTTTTAGAATCTCATCATTCTGCTTTCATGATCCCTAAGAAGTTCGAGTTCCAAGGACAACGAGGAGACGAGGTATTTCTGCAGAAACGCTGAATGAATGCACGTGAATGGTACAGTAGTGGCTTGAAAGATGACCGTGATCGTACCTCGAAATCGTTCGATCGTTGGCGAGGATTTCCTCGAACAACGACTCTATATTCCCTTTGAAAGGGGACCACTTTCGGTTTTCAACTGCGATCACCTTTCAAAGCATCATCACTGTACTATACACTACACAGCGCGTCCTCTCGCCGCGCCGTGCAAATCAAATGCTGCGTCGCGCGTCGGCACGTCTGAACTGCCGACTGGGATCTTGGGTGTTGTCGATAACGCAGCCAAGACCATCGGCAGATCGCGCATACGTGTAAAACGAGAAGAGAATGTGACATGGTCTTTGATTTACATCGGCGCGGCGACAACATCTCACTGCTGTGTGTAATAAAAATCAATACGCGAAGCTAAAAATTCATCGAACCTTACCACAGACCCCAGAGCCTGAATTGCAAAAGCTACTGCACGCCGAAATGGAACAACGATTAACACAATTACAGCAAAGAGTAACCTCATTGAGAACCGAGTCCGAGGAGGTGTGGAAAACATTAGAAACGGCAGAAGCTAGTTTATTAGAGATGTTGACCGCGAAAGACTACGACTGCTCTAGATATTTCGGAGAGAACGCCGTGCCCACGTCTAGACCCCCCGAAACCGTGCAAATCAAGTTGAGAGCCGATCGCCAAGAAACCGAAGAATTCTACCTCACGGTAAGTTCCGTAATCGAATAATATCCTCTACGATCGGTGGAAATCAAATGCGGTAATGTTCTTGTATGATCATTCGTCATTGGTGTTGTATATCGCATTTGGTGTTAACGTTCGTTAACGGTTTACAGAAATTCAGGGAATACCTTCTCGGAACGTCAAGAATAGCTAGGTTAGACGCGAAGCAAGAATACATTCGACAGAGCTTGTTAGATGGGTCGACTGCTAGCCCAAACCCGTCGATATCGGCAACGAAACAGAAACAGGCACGAAGGAAACGAATCGGTCGATTGCAGATGAACGGCCAGCCAAAACTATTCGGTGGCTCGTTAGAAGAATACTTGGAGAGCACAAACCAAGAGATACCGTTGATTATGAAGAGCTGCATCAGAGTGATCAATCTGTACGGTCTTCACCATCAGGGTATCTTTCGCGTCTCGGGATCCCAGGTGGAAATCAACAATTTCCGGGAATGGTTCGAGAGAGGAGAAGATCCGTTGGCTGATGTCACGGACGCCTCGGACATTAACAGCGTTGCCGGTGTATTGAAACTTTATCTGAGAGAATTGAGAGAGCCGCTCTTTCCAATTATTTACTTCGAACATTTAATGGAGCTAGCACAATTGGAATCGAAGCAGGAGTTCGTTAATAAGATGAAGGAACTAATTTCGAGCCTTCCAAGACCAGTCGTCATTGTGATGCGATATCTTTTCGCCTTTCTCAATCAGTAAGCATCGTTGTTTGTTTTTTTTTTTTATTTATTTATTTATTTATTTATTAATTTCTCATTGTCCGCCGTAAACGAACGTGTTCATGTATGATTCTATGTTTAAATTGGAATTATCGTTCCTATCGTTATGACGATACCATCACCCACCTTTTTCTTTCTTCTTTTCTAAAATAGCCTTTCAGAATTTTCCGACGAGAACATGATGGACCCGTACAATTTAGCTATCTGCTTCGGTCCTACTTTAGTACCTGTTCCCGAGGACAAGGATCAGGTGCAGTACCAAAACCAAGTAAACGAACTGATCAAAAACATCATCACGTTCTGCGAGGAAATATTCCCTGAAGACATTGGTGGTACTCAATACGAAAAATACATCAGCAGAGAACCGGACGACGTGTAAGTGTATTTTGAAGTTGCTTGATAGGATCGTTGGTCGATGCGTAAGTTTCTGATTTGAAGTGAATTTTCAATACAGAGACGTGGGAGATTCGCCAACGGATCAGGTCCAGGAAGACATGGATTCCGAGGTGTATCCATCCGAGGACGGTGAGTGAGATAACGATCACGATCACGATCACGGTCACGATCACGATCACGATCACGATCACGATCACGAAATTTAATGTATCGCTCGGAATGCAAGAACAGAGCGCGATCTACGTTCTATTTGTGTATTCCCAGAATCGGAAAACCTCGAAGCCACAGCGCAATTCGATTTCAATGCAAGGTCCGAAAGAGAGTTAAGCTTCAAAAAGGGGGATACCTTGACTCTATACACACAAGTCAGTAATGACTGGTGGCGAGGTGCCTTGGCTGGTAGAGAGGGGCTTATTCCCGATAAATATATTATGATCAAGATAAAGTAAGTGCGATTTAATCACTCGCAGTGGCGAATTATTTCCTTCGAAGAATGTCTTCTATGTTCGACTAGTGTACTAGTGTACTAGTGGCTGAACCCTTAGCGATCAAAGGGGAACGAAACTTGGATCGATCTAAATCTTTGCTACATAACACTAAAATGCTTCTTTAGTTTGATCGCTTTCGAGGAACCGTCATTCCCGTGTAATCCTTTCCAACGTTCATCGCTTCGTGCCAGTACTCGTACAATTATTCAAGATTAACGCGAAAAAAGAAAAAAACAAGGTTTACGGTCACTATTCGTTCTGCGTCCAAAACGTACCAATAACTCCAATGTAAACCAACTTTTCCAACACCTTTGGTAGTTTACGATTTAAGTTACAACTTATCGCTTAATTTCTCTCTCTCCCTCTCCCTCTCCCTCTCCCTCCCCCCTCTCTCTCTTTCTATCTTTTGGTTTTTTCTTTTTTGCTTTTTTTTTTTCACGCAAAATTTCTTTATAATATTACCGGTGCTTTTCTCACAAGCAATCAACTTTTATTTGGGCGTCCATTTCTGTGCTCCTAAAGAGTTTGGTATCGTTTGTCCAGGGACGAAGAACGTGAAAAGGAACTCCTAAAATCGTCTAGTGAAGAATCGATGCGAAGAAGAACTTCCAGCTCTGCCGATAGCGTTCTTTCGAGTAACAATTCACCACTGATGGGACCTTCCGGCAATCCAGCAACTTGGTCCTCCAGTACCACGTCCGACAACACACCGGCTACTGCCAATATAATCGCAACAGACAATATCGGTAACAGCGGCGCGATCCCGACGGTTGTGACTAATGTCCCTTGCATTTCTTCGGCACAACCAATCATCAGCCGAGAGGTATTGGAAACTACCGTTTAGTAATAAATACCTTGTGTTCGACTTTTCCTTTTCATACATTCGTCTGCTTGTATGTATGTACATCTTTTGCGACGCACTCAAAGGATTTGAACTTTTAAGCACAAGTGCATGGCTATTGTGCTGATGTTCTCTCTTTTTTTTATTTTTATTTTTATTTTTTTATTTTCTATTTTTCCTTTAAAGTGCAATAGCAATGAAAGATTGGAATGCACATTGCCGTTTAAGGTGCAAATTCGTTGCCTTGTACACCATGCCTAACAGAAATCAGCATCGCTTATTTTATGGGACCGAAACCTATTATTACAAACGGATTTTTCTTTTTCTTTTTTTTTTTTTTTTATTTATTTCAATAGTGATTAAACAATTTTGCAGTTTTTTGTTTTTTGTTTTTTGTTTTTTGTTTTACATTAATTTTAAGGGGTGACGATCTGTGATTTTACAATTCGACAAACTGATTTTTACCAAATGGCGAGAAACGATTCTAAGGCTATGTTAAGTTAAATTTGATAGTTTGAGATAGTTGTATCTCGATTAAGTGTAATAAATTTATACGATATATATATATATATGTATATACATATACATGTATATGTATATATATTTTTTGTAAATAAAATAGAAATATACGTGTTTGTTGCTGCATGTGCCTCTCGGTCCCTTCGTCTTACGTCGCCTGAGTCCATTGTATCTTGCGTCACTTTTTGTTATTCTTTTGTGTATCGATTATGAGTTTCGATGTTAATAGTTGGGATGGTTTTTCCAGATATACGTTTAGTCAGCCTTTAGTTGACAAGACAAAGTTTCACGTAAATAGGTAGTGGGTGAAACGGACTAAAAACTGTTCGATAAAACTGCTGCCAGTGTTGTGTGGTTCTGTCGTTTATGTTTTTCGTTTCATTGAAGGAGTGCATCTGTTTAACAGTTCAGTTGGTTTGTGAATCCTAGCATTCTGTAAAACAATTTCAGTCTATAGATGAAACCAAAAAGGAATCCTACTCGCAGAGCCTACTTAACCAGTGGATATTCTTTTGGCCTAGGTGAGTAAAAATACATCTCACCCTCAGACCAGTTAATATTAACTTCGTCGTTGGCATCTGTAGAGAGATAGGTATCAACGCAGGGTTCTCGTCACGTTTACATGTTTGCCTGCTTATATTCATCCCATTCATTGTCAGTTTTACGAGCAGTTTTTAATCCCTCCCTGGCATGAATATCAATTTTCTTCTGCACTTGTGTATACTCGGTTTCTCTTATTTCCATATTGATGCATGTAAATTTATCTATATTTTAATCGTTTATTCATTTCTACATTCTACCCAACTCACTCACTCACTCACACACTCACTCACACACACACACACACACACTAAACGCGCTCTTTCTCTTCAATCTTCTTTCTGTATTATATTACTTAATATTAACAGTCAGTAAAAATTGTTGTATTATCCGATTTTTTTACAATAATCTTTCACGATCATCGCGCTCGACAAATAAGAACGATACATCTTTTGTCCTTCGATAAAAATAACAGTCTGTGAAAAAGTTCCAGGGCACTACATATGCATAACGACACAGAAAATAATTTGCACTTCATTGCAACAAACATGGTTGGTAACTTGGAAATCACTAGCTTTCCCTTTACTATATTGTACCTGAACATTTCAATCCAAAAGCTTCCTACAAACATCGGGGTTGTTGCAGTTTATATTGAGTTCAACTAGCTAAATTGTTTCCAGGAATGTGGATCTCGAGTGGTGAAAGTGTCAACGCCCGAGAAAGAGAAGCATCCCTTCGTTTCGGATCTTCGCGCGGACAACACACAGGTCATCGTTAGTAATAACGCGGAGAACGAAAATATATCAGATTTTAGCGAGTTATCGATACAGCAGCAGCAGCAGCAGCAGCAACAACAACAACAGCAACAACAACAACAACTGCGGAGCGAAGAAGCGGGCGGCGAAGATTCGGAACGTATCTCGTTGCTGAATCTGGAAAGCGGGGCTAAACGTGGAACCAGTAGGAAGCAACACTGGAAATCTCAGAGCATGGGAGACGGAATGCAACAAACGATTAATTCTCTTCAGACAGGCGGTACCATCGCTCAAGAAGACGACCCCCAAGAACAACCAACCTTCTCGGCCAATCGTGAGCTTTGGCAGAGACGCGCTACCTCGCAGACGCAACTGAACCCACCGGCACCCCCTAATCATAAGATTTTTCGCACTTCCCAGGAGTTTCGTGAAATGCGTCAAAAGCACACGCCCGATCTTGTCATGGATCTGCCTTTGTCAGCACAAGACGCGAGCAAAAAGTCTGCTTCGTCGAGTAGTTTGAGCAGTTCGGACGAGGAGAGCCCTAACTTGAATCAACCGTCACGAACGGAAGCGGCTACGTCGCCGACGGGTGGCCCCGAATCTCCGGACATGAGCACGGCCGCGGAACGGTTTGCCAAACAGAATCAGTGCACCTTGAAGAAAAACACGAAAACGAACGTGGAAACGTCGAAGCTGAAACGCGCGGAACCCGAGCACGAGACCGAACAGGAGAGCGAGGAAATGATCAGATCGACTAGCTCGAATCAAATCGCGGACACGATACCTTTAAGGTCTCCGCTTCCTTCGCGCTCGACGCCTAAGGTTGTGGCGAAATTCGCGGACATGCACCTAACCCGTGGCAGTCAGGTGTCCTCGTTCAAGCCCCAGGTCAAGGTGAAGCCGACCATTCTCAGGAAACCGGTCCTACCGTTCCCGCATCCTCACATGAGTCCAGAGCTCGCCAGAAAGATCGAGAAGCAGGCGCAGAGCGCCGAGCAATCCAATTAATTGCTAACCCAGGGTAACCAACGATTTTACCAGAAAAACATCTATTTATTTTCAGCAATCCATGCGTGTTTCAGTAGTAAGGTTTCACATCGGACGCATAGATTTGCCACTGACTTTTCCATTGACCAGTTACTCCGCCCAAATCGCAAGGACACGAACGAAGTGTGTTAATTATTACTCTAATTATTATCCAAGATAACGAAAAAGAAAGCCGGACAGTATTGTTCCTCGATATGATAACGCCCCTTCGAGCCAAGAATCCCAGTACGCTAACATACCAGGTTCGATGCTGTCCCCGGGCCGAGTTTATTTTTTCTACGACTATTTTTCATTTTCGCATAATTTTTTTACCAAATGACCCGCGAAACGATGTTTCTAGTCATCGAGCGACGAATTGAAGAACGATGCGAGAAATGTGTGAGCGAGAATATTCGAAAATACATCGAAAATAAAAAGCAGGAAAAAAAGAAAAAGAAAAAATGAATAATTACAATTTCGAGGATAAATAGTTGTTCGCCGCGAGAGTGAGAGTGAGAGAGTGTGCGAGAGAGGGAGAAAACGATTTTGTACGTTGGACAATATGTAACTTATTGCAAGAAATATTTCTTCTCAACGCGTATCGGTATGATGTTCGCAACAAACGTGTTCGATGTTCCTTTATAAAATGTACGTGAGTGGGTATGAGTTAATACATACAAACGAACAAGAAAGAAATATTCTTTCCCAAAACGGTTTTTTTTTTCTTTCTTTTTTTTCTCTTCGAAGGAGTGCGTGAGATAATTTCAAGACCCAAAATTCGGGTTATTATTACTATTATTATCATTATGATTACGATCATCATCGTCATCCTCATCCTCATCCTCATCCTCATCCTCATCGTCACTATTATCATCAGACATTATAACATGTCAAAGATGTCTTTATTAAGAATTATACGACAATGATGTTCGATATATTCGAGAATAATAAGTGTACAATACATAACGCACGAATATTTAACAATTCGACGTCAGCTTTAGGTATTTACCGACGATATAATTCTGCTATAAAAAACAAAATTCAACGAAATAGGAAGAAAACGATGTAACACCTCGACGTATTCGTGCCCTTTTTCCTTATAACCCATTTAAAGAAAAAGAAAAACACAAAAACAAGGATTATACTCGATTAAATAATATGCGTACGACGTACAGTAACCCGATATGCAAGTATTCTATAATTATACTCGGAACAAAAGGAAAAGAGAAAGAAATTCAAAAAGGGCTGCAAGTAAACGATGTCGTAGCCCAAGGTGACAAGAATAATTGCAAATTCAGTTAGGGTGACTAACTTAATACTCTTTATAGTTTACTGATTCAAATATCAGTACTAAATATTCTAATTATCACATTATACCCACCGCAATAAGAAATACCAAAGCCAATAACCCCAACTCCCAGACTTTCCTCTTTTTCTTTCATTGTATCATATTTGTTAAAAAGAACACGCTAAAGCTACAAACCTTACGATGCGTCCGTTGTTCGTTTTTTATATCTCACAACAACGACAGTTATGTTTTTATCATCGTTTTTTCTATACTCTATTGACTATTATATACATATGTATATCTAATTGTTATTTTTTAGAGAATTCCATGTAATTTAATGCCGCAATTTAATCTTGTTACATCCTTTGGTTAATTTAACCCATTCAGCCAGAAGCAAGAGCTTAATTTGACGATTTTCCGTTAGGGTTACTGATATTAATTTCAATAAAGAAACTTACAGGCTGCAATGGCCGTTTCATCAAATAATTCTGAGCATTCCTAATTTAATACAATCTACTACACTACTGCGTGTATGTATGTATGTACTACATACATATGTATGTAAATCTGTTCGAGGTAAGTATAGTTTTTCTATTTTTCCTAAAATCTGATTTTATAACTATGCATGTACATACATATACATACGTACATACATATATATATATATATATATATATATGTATACATATTACAAAAGCAAACAAAAATTGAAAATTGACGATTATACACCGAGCGTTTACCCCATACAGACCACGATGGATCGGATCGGATCGGATCGGATCGGATCGATATCGATCCTTATGGGTTTCTATCAATCATTTTATATTCTAACAACAAGTAAAATAAATATTAGAAACAACCAAAACGACTACATATTTCTTTTTGTCAAATATCACTGACAGTTGATTTCAACTAATTTCAACTAGGTATTTTCAACTGTTTTGAAAACCATGTTATTATATTTCCAATTTACTTGATTCGCGTACCAATCAAGCTGAAACTTGAAACATGTTTCGGAACCAATCCCATAAAGTAACAGTGAAACTGGTGGAAAATGTGGAAAATGTGGAAAAATAAATAAATAGAGAATATCATATTATCGATTTCCTTCAAATTTCCCTTACGATCACTTACATATGTACGATACTGAATTCAGTATCATCGGATATTATTGCGTAAACGTAAACATTTCGAAATTTTCATTTTAACGAGTCATACGTACTATAATAATTAATAATACAGTGTTACGTTTCGAATAGAATATTTTTTCTGCATAAAGGAGAGTGGGGAAAGGTATATTTATACTATACTCGATGGAAATATGTACATATATACATATATAAGCATATTTGCATCGAAAGATCAGCTGATATCAGCTGATGCATATGTATGTATGTATATCGTTTGTAAGTTTAAGAAACGATAAGAATGCCGATGCATTCTATGCGTACGTACAATTTATTGACGATCAAAATACTTTTCGTGAAAAAAGTACCTTTCGAAAATTTAATTAACACTTGATATTCCTCTTGGTCTTCTAAACAAGAGTGTCGCTGTCAGTGATCATCTTAAATTCAGTGTGTTCTTTGCAGATTAGCAAATCAAAAGTGTCAAGAAAATAACACAATGGTAACCGATGTACCTTGTGCAGTGGAAATAAAACACTGACCAACAAATGAAACCCATTGTACTGCGAGTAAAGTGGTCAGTGAAGCTTTGCAAGTTTTGAAATTTCTACACTGTAAATGTTTTCAATGCTGGCGATTAACAAAGGATTTTGGATATGGAGATCGATGAAATTGTGAAAATCATTTTTGGACCCAACATTCCCTTAGGAAGCGTCGATGCAAAGGCTAAGAAAGAAAGTTCAAAGCATTCGAGGTATTTTAAACGGGTCGCTCCTCAATCTTGAATCAACATCCGTTCAAGCGTACATTTATGTTTCAGAATAGCAAGCAGCGTAAACTCGATAAATCAGTACATAGAAACTACTCTACTGGCGGAAAATGGTGAGGGTAGAAATGCGCAAGATAACAGGATTGGTCGAATAGGAGGAAATCTGGTCAGATTTGATATATCCACGCATCAAGGGCTTTTCATCGTTTCCCCTGATAGGCTTAGCGTTACCTCTCACAGTATCTTCAGTACGATGAAAGCAAACGTAGCAGTATATAAAGGGAAGTGGATGTACGAATTGCAACTTGGATCCAAAGGCCTTATGCAAGTTGGTTGGAGCACGGCTAAATGTGAATTTAATCAACAATTGGGAGTTGGTAGGGAAAACTTTTTAACGCAGTGTGTGTGTGTCACCAATGTGGATTCGCTGTTACAATCTATTTTACTTGAACCGTATCTTCAGGAGACACCATCAATTCCTATGCTTACGATGGCAATCGTGTGAGGAAATGGAACGTAGCTACATACAAGTATGGGGAACCATGGTTACCAGGAGACATTATTGGATGTGGAATAGATATGGATAACGGGACTATAAATTTCTATAGAAATGGCCGAAACATGGGTCAAGCATTTGAAAACATAACAACGGGTGCTGGCTTTGCATACTTTCCCACAATAAGCCTTGCGCTGACAGAAAATTTAACAGCCAATTTCGGTTCAACGCCCATGCGTTATCCCATCGAAGGATACGAGCCTTTGCAAGCAGCTCCGAGCCAACAAATAGCCCAAGCCAGGCTATTATTCAATTGGTTCTCGAAGATAACAGAAACGATAAACACGAGGCAGAATACGTCCGAACAAAACACTTTACGCGATGGAAATATAAGCGTCCAGGCCTACTTGATGTGCCTTACAAATTCTCTTTTAAAACGCATAGGACCTCTTGTTACTGTACCGTACATTGCAGAATATATTTTAGTTCCGTTTCTGCAACAACTGTCCGAAACAATGTCAGATCCTCCTGTGTTGTTAGCTTGCTTAGATTTGTTATGGACATTTCTCGAAGAACACGAAATGAAAGCATGCTTAGAAAGTACAGTGGTGTACCTGTTGTCTACGTTCAGACACGTTTCACTGTTACTCGAATATCCTGATCAATGCAAAACTTTGCTACTGTTAACGAAACTTTGCCAACATTCATCGACCCGGCAATATTTATTACAACATTTACTTTTTGATCGAGTAAGATTTGCAAATTTTATGCACGTTAAACCACTGGACGAGAGAGGTCTGGCCGATGTGGTTACCAACGTATGGTGGGAAATGAATCCTGCCGATTCAACGATCGAACTTAATAAACCAAGTTATTTGGATGCCTGTGAGAAAATTAAGACTGCCATATCTGGTATGATTAACCCGATATACTATATGTATATATCTACGCTTATAATTAATCTCGCTAAGCTCCTATTATACGTATACGTATACCTAATATACATACATGTGCACGCACGCGCGCGCACATACACGCACCCATATATGCATAATATGTATATATAATATAATTATACATATATATATTTATATATATATATATATATTTTTTATAATTCATCTTTTGTAGAAGTAGAAACATTGCAGGTAGAATTACTGGTGACTCTGCTCGATAATTCAGATGGTAATGAAAAAAAACCAACATCCAGAACGATCTTTTTAAGAAAATTTAAGCGTTTCGTACAAGAAAACCTAGAATCGAGTCGGGTCAGTATAGAAACTATGAAATTAATGATACTCGAACTATTTGATACGGTATTATTATAGTACTTCTACGGATAATAATCATCAATACTTCAGACTCTACCGATCACGTTATGTTGTTTTCACCGACTGCTGGTTGCACTCAGAATTTTATGGGATGCCGAAGTAGGAACGAATCCTGTTTATGTACCTTGCAGGTAAAAAAAAAAACAATTCGTTATGTGTATATTTAAGTTCCTCCTTTTTTGATTCTTCTTCTTCTTTTTCTTTTTCTTTTTCTTTTTCTTCTTCTTTTTCTTCTTCTTCTTCTTCTTCTTCTTCTTCTTCTTCTTCTCATTATTATTATTATTATTATTATTAGTAGTAGTAGTAGTAGTAGTAGTAGTAGTAGTAGTATTTGATACGTGCTGCAGTTTCATTCGCTTCAAACAAGGGACGCAATAGTAAATGTTGTTTTGTGTATGTTTGTGTAAGCATTATTGAGCCATATTTAATTTACGTAATAGCATTTCCTTATAAATTGGAATGGGCAGGGCGTTCTACGACGCATCAATCGATTACTCTAGAACCGAAAGACTGGGTGGAGTTTTGTCCCATTTGAATAAAACGTTGAGAAATGAACTGGAACGATTGCTAGGAGCTGAACACCAAGCAATTATCGCGATGGATCAAACTCAAGATTTGGCTAACGTAAATAACAGAACAACAAGACTGATGGATTTACCAATAGTGATTCCGACGCTCGCCCGAATGACCGCTACGAATTCATCGGGCCAAGGGAACTCGATGATCTTCGAGAGATTAGGATATTTTCCGTACACGAGAGAAGATAGAAGTCCGCTTCGTTTAGGCCCTCTAGATCCAACGAGCTCCTTACTCGAATTGCTCGACACCGTTGTTCTATTCTATCACGTGGTAGCGAAAAAACAATTGGCAAAAGTAGCCGTTCTTAGAAATAGCATGTCCGAGTATATCGTTGCTATTCAGGATACGAAGGCAAGGCTAGACAAAGCAAGGAGAAGCAACGATCCTGAATCCGAATCGATTCGGCAGGAACTATTGAGAACGATAAGCGTATTCGAGGCTAAACTGACGGAACAAGCGAGACACATGGCATGGATACGGGCTGCTGTTTATTCCGAAGAGAAACAGTCGCAGATAGCCTGGCTTCTAAAAGTGGTCGCGTTAACTTTGAAAAATGCCAGTTTGGAGGGTGACGTGTTCAGCTTTGTGCCCGACTTTTATTTGGACGCGTTGGCCGATTTGTGCGTTGGTTTACGAAACCACATGCATCCAACCGCGCGTATCGAACAAATTCCAGACCATCGAGAGATCCTTCTAGACATAGCGGAATTTCTTTGCGAGCATTTCATGGATTCCCGTATAGTAAACGCTAATTCGAAAAGCACGCTACTTCTGACGCTGGCTGGATTCGTGTTCAATCCGTTTACCTTGGAAATCTTAGAAAATGTACCGGAACAAAGTAGAATAAAAGTGGCGAGGAATTTACTAAAATCATACGATAACAGAGCGTGGGCCGAATCAAATTGGATTCTGGTCAGATTTTGGCAAGGTGACGGTTTCGCTTTCCGGTACGAAAAGAGCCCGCATCTCTCGAAAAAGGTTGGACCAAAATTGCTTCAACAAGAATCGATTGCACATCCTATGAGTATGTAGTTGTCGCTTTCAATGCATACACGACAAATATTCGATACAATAATAATAATAATAATAATAATAATTATAATAATAATAATAAACGTTAATAAAAATTATCGATCTCGATTTTTTAGAACCGTGCCCATCAGCTGTATACCAAAATCACGTGAAAGACGTGCTACTAAATAATCCGCAAGCTACGACGAAACGTTTAAATTCTTTGCTAAATCAATTGAACTGGGCCTTTTCCGAATTCATTGGAATGGTTCAAGAAATTCACAATGTTTCCTCGAGACCCGAAAGAGTCTTCATCGAATCTAGACAACTGAAAATTTGCGCCACGTGTTTCGATTTAGCCGTTTCGCTTTTACGAGTGTTGGAGATGATCGTTACACTGGCTCCAAGCATTTTTAATAGCCCGTCACAGTTTTCCAGCGAAAATATGTTATCTAGATTATGCCAAGTACATATAATAATAATTTTCCATTGCCCACGATATTTCTCTATTCATTCTATATATTTATTATATATTATAATAATCTTACGTTACTTTTTCAGCTCCTTTGTCAAGTATTGAACAGAATGAGCTCCCAAACTAGCTGTTTCCAACATATTGTATTATTGGAAATCCCAGACTTAGAATCGGTCGATCATTTTCCGATATTGACGGCGGTTGCCGGTGTCTTACTGGCTTTGCTCAACGAAGATATGTCCGATTCCAAATGTGAGTATCGTACTTATTTACTTATTTATTTATTTAATACGATCGAACGAACGTATTAACTCGATTCAATGAAAATACACATATTTTATCAGCAAAACCAATAACAACGGAGGTACCGAAGGTCACTCAAACCTTACTGTTGGAGCCTAGCTTTCAAATAAGTTCCCTTTACTTCATGATAGGGGATACCAAGGTTAAATCCAAGGAAAAAAATATCAAACCCTTTTCTTTCTCAAACTGTGAGTACGCGCGTATAGTTGCGACTGCAATAAAACTTAATGCTCTTAACGATGATAATAAAAAATTACAATTTCTTACAGATCCGGATGATGTAACAACGGAAGAAATAAAAAAGGTAAAAGATATGATTGAATATTTGGACAAATGTCGTGCCATTTTGCCGGATTCAAAAGTATTAAGCGACGACGATAGTACTTGCACGATATGTTATGCATACCCGATCGCAGCAACCTTCGAGCCTTGTCATCATCAAACTTGTCGTATTTGCATCGATCGACATCTCCTAAATACTAGAGAGTGCTTTTTCTGTAAGGCAACTATCGATAAAGTGATAGATCTTTCCGGCAACGTATTGCATGATTTTACTAACGAAAATATATCCGCGAACCAACAAGAAGAATCGTCATCTTGATGCGTATATTGTGAACAGATCGTAAATCATGGTTATTATGAAACTCATTTTACGTTTACGAGTAAATTCTTCTAAAGTATAATAATAAACATATGTACATATACTCTTAATTATACACTGATCTTTATCTCTATATATACTTAACAATATATAACATATACATACATATACATATATTCAGATTACCTGTCTTTTTTTCATTTCGTTCTCTTCTTTCTCCCTTTTCAATCGACTTCGAATTAACTTGCTTTTGCTGCACGATTCGAAATATACATACAATACACGCGTAACAAGTATTTATTCGTTATTCGTTATTCGTTATTCGTTACTCGTACGGTGGAGTGTCGACTACCCGGCACGACGTGGACCAGTGGACCGGAACTACCACGGACAGTACGGAACTTCGGCTAATCGAGATTTCGGTGTGTTAAACAATTCTAAAGAAAGGTAAGCAAATTCTATAAATTTAGATTTATTTAATATTCACCGTTTTAAGGTATACATATGTATAAATGTGGTACAAAAATAAAAGATTATAAATTTCCTGACACAACCCATCAAATGTAACAATGACTTTGTACATACATCAGTCTTTTATTTGTTCACTTAATACTACGATTAAAAATTATACGTATGCTGAGTAAAACTATTGAGCAATTGCATTAAATATTAATAGCTCGAAGGAAACATTGTTATATCGTTATATGGCATGCTAGTTTTTTCCCCGAAATTTCTCAAACGTCAAGTTTAGGAAAATAAATCACTTACACAAACTTTCTCTTAACGGTCGAAAAGCAGTTACCAACGATGATTTGTTTGGTGTTGGATTTAAATCTTGTATAACTTGTATAAAAATAACGCCCAATACAAATGCACCAAGTCCAGTAATAAAAATGGCAAGAAATATTAGCAAGCGGTCTTTATTCAAATGCAACTCTGAATCTTTTAAAAGAATACTTTGGAATAGGCAAATGCCTGGGAAAATGAACATGAAAACGGCGGACAATGTGCCTAATATATTAATAACTGGAGAAATGTCCGGTACTAATATTGCGATCAACAAAGATAATACATACCAGATCAATGTTATAAACACTCTGAACTTGAAACTTACATCCATAATATCCATTTTAAGAAGGCTTAAAAGTGCATCGCGTCCACAATATAGAACAATTGGATAAGTGGTGAAATTTTTTACCGCTATGAATATAATAGCTACAGCTAGGATTATACTTTTGTCCGTGTATCCCTGAAGTATGTCACTAGGAACTTTTCCACCGCCAAATGTTGCATACCCGCAAATTCCAACCACTGTATAAGCGAGAAAACATATAATCATACTGGCCACGGCAGAAAATGTGAATTTTCCAAGTCTACGGTCTTTCATACAAGCGTACATTGGTATTGCGGTCATGTGGCTCTACAAATGAAATAACGTAATCATACATGCAACATTAATTTCTACTTTAACCTTGTTGAAAAATACAATACCTGATAGGCAAAGCAAATAATTGGAACCATTTGAAGCATTTCGAAGTTATTGTCTGGCCATATTTTCACAGGATTGACAGGAGGATCAGTTGTTGTAAAGCTTTTGTAAACGATTAACCATATCACGTAGAAAATAGTTATGCAACCAATGTAGCTTGCGTAACTTAAAACATCCAGCTTTTTAAAAAAGCATAAGGGTAATATAAATACACTGCACATTATGGCTGTGACAAATGATCGGGATAGATACCTGAAATATTAAATACGTTAGGAAGAACAAAGTTGTTGTACACAAGACAAGAAAATATGTGATTTAACTTCAATTACCAAACATGACAGTAATCGAGCCCATAATATGTTGCCAAAATTCTGTCAAACTGATCGCCAACAATTATTAAAAATGTCAAACAAGTTCCAAAACTGTATATCGTAACACATACAGCGCATAGAACAAATGATTTTTGGCCATAAAATTTTGAGAACATATCCTGCATGGAAGAGGTACTTGTGACATCGCTACAATTTGCCAAAATTATAAGCGTAGTAATAATGAAAACCAGAAAAATAATTTGAGTAATAACAGAAGTAGCTACACCTCCGGCTCTGTCAAACGCCTGTGGAAAATTTAAAAGGCCTGCTCCCAGGGTAGCATTAACGATTAAAAATATTGTACTCAGCACATTTGTTCCTGCAAACAATATGTACACAATGTATCAATTTTTCAGAATTTGCATTATGTTTGATATTGGAAAATTTTCGAAGTACAAGTATTTTAACAGATACTACAATAAAATTGTTACCAGAAATTCTTTTTCTTTTTCTTTTTCTTTTTTATTGCAACTTTCATAAAAAGAAAAAAAATATTTATAATACAGGCATATTACCGTAGCGTTAAGGTAACGAACAACATAAAATGATTAGGACGACGACCGATCACGACCGATACAATGCATTTTCCTCGTTGACATATTGAAAAAGAAACAAATCAATGAACAATTGAAAAACAATTGAAGAGAATATACCTGATCGGGGAGTTTGGTCATCACGGCCAGACGAAGGATTTGGTGCAGTACATAATAACATATCATTGCTAATAAGTTGGTTGGTTTCTCCTGTTAAATAATTCATGGTAAAAACGAGACTACGAATCGAGTAGTTATTTCTGACTAACAAGCAGTTTGGTTCGCTCTTATCTGAAACGATGCTTTCTTCCAAACAAAAAGAAATCAGTCGCGTTTATCGCTAATGTCTACGATTTGACCGAACATGAAGTTATTTCGACCAAAGGTCATTTTAAGAAACAGATTTTCATGTTTATTGATTTAACAACAACTAAATCTATACGTACAACAACGTACAATATGTATGTATGTACATACATATTGCTTATAGGTAGTATAAAGTTGATATATTTATACGTATGTTATGTATGTATGTATATGCGTATATTAGATTGAATACAAAATTTTCACGTAAATTTGCGTGAAATCGGTTTAAACAAATTTCTATGAAGCTGGAAAAGTTTATTAGATATAAGAAATGATGATAATACACATACATACATACATACATATGTATGTACTTACGGCGCGACGCGAGGCTTTCAAATCAGTGGAAGGTTAAGTAGAAATTGATAACAATGGTAAGAATTAGATTATTTTATTTAAATGATTTGACCGTATAAAATATTTGAAATATTTGTACACATGTTTTTTCAACCAATTGTAAGTCATTTAATTTAATGTATATATGTGCAAATCTGTAGCCACGCATGTTTCAAATTATTATAAAACATTAACTAATCTCGTCAATTTATTGGGTATTTGTACAGCGGGTGTATAAGCTATATACATATAGGTGTATATATACATAAATATGTATGGAAAATCTGATAAATTTACAAATTTCTGTATAATTTAAACATACGACTATACATGTGTGTATATAGATGTAAAAGAAGCAGTTCTTTAACACGTTGATCGCTGCAGCCAAAAAAATGACCGTGACTAATAAGACACGTTGCAATAGCAATTACTAGCAACAGGATACAGTTGTTTCGTTTCTTAAATCATGCCTACGACATGTCGATGTCAATGTCAATGTCGATGATCGATCAGCAGCACGATCCAACGGCAAATTGTGAATAAAATGAGGAATTATCTATGATTCTGGAACACTTGTATATATCCGTACACCATGCATGTCTTTAATCTCCTCCTTAAGTGCCTAGAAAAGAAATGAAAAGAAACAGTATAAAATGTCGATAGAATATTAACTTCCTTAGACGTTTTTTAACCAGTCATACTTCATTAATCATCCGATGTTGTTTAACGGTGTTCAATCCTTTAAATTCAGAAGCAATGACATTTATTTCAAACATTGCACCACATCCTCCTAAATTATAAATATCTGATTAATGTTTCATTTCTTTAATACTTTGTCGTTATATCAGCTATTCTATTATATTATCAAAGAATATTAAATCTTTTGAATTCTCATAAAAATGACATGCAATCAAACGGAAAATTAATTGATTTCAGAAGGAGTCCTTATCATGATATTGTTTTTACCTGATACATCGTTTACTTCAATAAGCTTGGCATTAGGAAATTTATTTTTTAAAATTCCTATCATTTTTTGTTCAGCTTGTTTTCCAGCCAACGCACTGTTGGGTCCGTTCCATACTCGTGATAAAAGCTGCAAAACTTTCATTTTATTCATCTTTAGCATTCTTGGTAGATTTCATTAGTTTATTTATGTATGTATGTATAATGTTTTAGGACGATAAGGAATAAAAAACGAAATCGCGCATTTCTTCGAATGTCAGAGCTGAATATTTAACAATAGGACCTTCGATACGTATCGAGCATACGTATAACGAATATTACACGTATTGTACGATTGTTTTAATGTAAAAACTTGATTATTTATATTTATATTTATGGTTTACCCATGTAAATACATGATTTGTACCTACCGAAATATTACGAAAATTTAACATAAACACACGACCGAACATAGTTGCTACGATAGATCGTGTTAAACTTCGTTTGTTTTTATATATTCAATTTCTAGCTTGATAATTTCTCAGTGAAAATAATCGAAGAAAATATGTAGTTACTCGAACCCGAACGATATCACACAACGAACATGGATACATGGATACCTATTTTTCTTTACGATCAACTGATCAGCTGATCCATCCAAGATCCACGCTAGTGCCACCTATCCGGAATATTTTCTTTATAAAAAGAAAATAAATTTCCCATGCAATAAAGAAGAAAAATGCATACATATGTATGTAGTACATGCAATATCGTTCTTTTTTTTCTTTGTTGCTTGTTATTTTTCAAGCTATCGTAAACATAATGTGTATATTGTATATATATAAATTACACAAGCCTAGATTTATTCATGTTGCAAATGTTGTTATAGGTTATCGACAATACGATGCACGTATGTACATATTTACATACATACATATATGCATGCATGTATATACACATATATAGAAACACATATACATTGTATGTACGTGTGCGCTACACTGCAATTGTAAGACCGAATTATTTGATTAATTATTGATAACGTATGACGTATTGTATGATCTTGATCAGTGATCAGCGTATGTATGTATCAAATTAAAAAAAAATTAGGTACATACATACATTGTATATCCATTCGTAAATATGAGAAAAAGTAAGGTTAGTTTATCGATCATTGTTTCAGCTTTTACTGTATATAGTTTTGATCGAACGTTATTCTCTGATTGATATCAATAAATTTCTGTACACGTATGTTAACTAAATTTGATGGGTTTCATTGATATAGATATGTATTTAAAAGAAATGAAAATATTACATAAGCTACATTGATATTATGTATAATATAAGTTTATTGCACACACCGACAAAATGTGGATATATTTGTTGCAATAGAACAGTGTCTAACTGAAACAATGCGTCATAGTTTTTTAGGCAGTCCAGCTATGTAGGTAAGAAAATACATGTACACGATGATGCAATTAAAATAACCTTTCATAAAATGTCGTAAGATCCAGTCGAATAAGTGTTTTGAAATATATATGTATTTGTACAACAGGTAAGATTGTATTGCAGGTTAGGGGTAACGAATGATTCGCTAGTTACAGTTAAATGTGTATAGGACGTGT
Source organism: Stelis phaeoptera (assembly GCA_943735885.1). Lineage (NCBI taxonomy): Eukaryota > Metazoa > Arthropoda > Insecta > Hymenoptera > Megachilidae > Stelis > Stelis phaeoptera. Next base: position 4,870,326 of record OX030946.1, read on the forward strand.
ATACGTATGTTGTACGTACGTACCTAGGTACATACATATGTACATATGTAGAGATGAATGCATTGTATAAATATAGGACTATACTATGTATAGGATGTAGATAGATGTAGGGAGTAGAAATCGGGAACACGAGCGTATGCGCGGACCAGCGCAGACACGATAAACTTGGTAAAGGATGACGTAGAATGTAGATTAACACACGGGTTCGAGCGAGTGTAACCTTGATCCGTACATTGCAGCCTACTCTAGCTCTCCCTTTACCCTGTGACCCCTGCTGATCCTGCTATTTGGACCAAAGCTTGAAATGCTTGAGGAGCAAGCAAGGGTCAACAAGAGTTTGTGTATTTACCAGTTGACTAATACTATTTCTGTTGGCAAGAATGCCTGATTACTGATTACGTATGACATATGAAAAAGTATTGGTGGTTCAGCTGAATGTCTGTCGTTGAATAGGATTTACCGAAGGGGCAGGGGACCGAGGCCGAGGAACAAGGAAGTGGCATAGGTATTATCGATTCGCCAGAGCTCACAAGTTAACGGTTTGTTTACACGAGCGTGGGGGAAAGTGCGCATGCGCCGCAGAACCAAAACAATAATAAGAGAGTAGAAGGTTTGTAGCTGGCGGACGGACGAGAACGGTTGATCGGTTGGGCGTACGAACGTTTCTGTACTTTTCAAATTGTCCGTGTATAGTGTATACTTACCAAGAGTGAACAAGTGCTGGTTGAACGAATAACCGTTCAATCGTAATTCAAGTTTCCCGAAAGGTTCGAAAGATTCGAGGGATTCGCATTCGTTCCAAGCATTTGCCGCGTGTGTACATTCTCCGCGTGTCTCAACGTACACGTTGCCCGAGCCAAAGCCAGGCTTGCGTCAAAACGTGTATTATTGTGCAACGCGTGTGCTCGGAGCGAAATGTAATACGGCCAAGAGACACAATGTTGCTGAAGTAATCAGAATCAAATTCACCACCAACAACGGAGAAGAATTTGTGTACGTTACGAACAAAGTGCATACCGTATCCCTACCCAGTGCAGTAAACCGGTGTGTGCGTTGGGGAGCGTGTATTCATTCAATTGTTCGAAGCAAAGCACCAAGCAAAACTTGATGATTCGTTCAACATTCGAGAAAAGGAAAGGTTTCACAGAGAGAGAGAGAGAGAGAGAGAGAGAGAGAGAGAGAGAGAGAGATAGGGAGATACCCAGTGAATCACGCGTTTCATGCGATTACGAGAGTCGGTTGATAGTTCAGGCCATCTATGTTTACAAGAACATTTGTCAAGTATGTGTTTCTAAACATCAGTGTGCGCGAAATCAAAAGAACACTAAACACATTGCTCGATCAGTTTTAATTACCTGTCTGGCTGTGTATGTGACGAACAGAAACGTGTTGTTCTCTTCACTTTGAAGGAAAAATTTGGAAACTTGGTGCGCGCAGTGAAGAGTATTTTATGTAGGTATCTTGAAAAGAGAAAAGCAAGAGTGAGAGAGAAAGAAGAATAACACGTTGACCGAGAGCGTGGTTTCATTGGCTCGTCCATACCGCAGACGTGGAGGTGTAAACACGACGGACGTTGGTGCCATTGTCCTTTTGTTCTCGTAGCCGGTAAACGGGGGAAAATACGAGACGCCATGCCAAGCGCCGAGGAACCAACGTACTTGTTCAAGGTAGTGCCTAATATGAAGCAGGACTTTCTTTCCCGTGACGTAGACCTCCTCATGTCACAGATAAAAGAGAATCTTCGATTGTCCAATTTGAAGGCCAAGTCGAGTATCAGTTATAAAAATCGACCCTCGCCCTATCAAATACCCTCGAGATCATGTGCAGATCCTAATAATTGTGAAGTATGTGGCACGAAGAATGTCGGAACTCACGATCATCGTCATCACACGAGTCATCATCAGAAAAGAGCTAACACCAGGGAAGACGACCCTTACGAACTTCTGCAGGAATTGCTTAGGGAAGGCGGCTTAATAAAGGAAGCTGTGAAGAGACTACAATCGAATCTCGACGAACTACAAATTTCCGACGACGACGACGAGGAGGAGGAGGAAGAGGAGGAGGAAGAGGAGGTGGATGAGGAGGATGAAGATGAAGACGAGGATGAGGATCAGCAGCGGTCGGTTATATACAGAAGAAAACCGTATTTTTACGATTCCGAAGACGAACAATTACCAGCGGTATACGAACCGCTTGAACTGTGAAATTAAACTTTATTGTAGCGTCGGCTTAGGCCGTGTTCAATTTGAAAGAGAAATTCTTAGCATGAATCAGGGTGAAAACTTTCGGTCTTCCTCTGACCACCGTTCTTTTCGTCATTTACTTTTGATGTGCGTGCATAAAAATAGTGTCGGGTGATAAAGAATCGCCTCGAGCAGCAGCATAGGTCCCATCGAAAGACAGTACAACGAGGTAAACGTAAGAAGTCGGTTAACCAGATCCCGCCTTACATGGCCGTGTTTGTAAATATGGCATGTTGTTATCTGAAGCAGTTTCACACTTCACACATCGGCTTCGTGCATCTTCGGCAAAGATCGCCGCTATATCGACAATCCACGAGGCTTACGTGGAAGACATGGCTGCCTCTATTCAAGCTCTTGGGCTCGATTTACATGACAACGTTCATCATTTTTCGTTTCCTTCTTTCTTTATTTTTTTTTGTTTTTTCTTTTCCTTAACTACTACTAATTCGTCTTTCTTCGAATAGAAAGAGTTCCTGACAATGAGTGCTATTCGCGTCCAGGGTAACAGAAGGGCGACAGTCAGCGATGAAATAATCGAGTTGATTGTATGTACATATTTTTTTTTCTTTCTTCGGTCGACGGGCATGATGTAGTTTTGATTTGATTTGATTTGATTTGATTTGATTTGATTTGATCGATGGAAACAGTCGTTCGAGTAAATTTAAACCTTGAAACTTTTCTTGTTACTTGACGCAAATGATGACACAATAGTTCAAGTAACTGTACACCTTTGCAAGCTCATCTGTTACCTCTGTTACCGTACGATTAGAATTTTTGTAATAGCGAAAGTATGAAATACGAAAAAAGAGCACGTGTATGAACGAGAAGTATCCTATAGGATATTAATTGAATAATTTCAATTTGATATGGTCCAGTTACTAGTAGCGAAATAATCAATCGTTTAACAAGGAGAAGTTACGATTTGGAGGAATGCCCTCTCTCTCTGAATCTCTTTTTTGTTTTAATGAAATTGGATTTAACCAGTATAACGGATCACCCGTTAACCCTTTTCTTTATCGATCTGGAATAACAAAACGGTGTGTAGGTACGATATACTCGATCCGATGGTTCCTGAAATAATGCCGCTCATGGTTATGTCACTTCTAATATTGAATTCAATGTTACCCCGATCGGTCAATTATCAAGATAGAAACGGATTTGACACAAGGACTTTAAAGTTACGCGTACCATTATAGTTAACGATTCGATCTTAACTTGATCTTAATTGTTGCATTCCCCTTTGAAACAATAACTTGAAGACTAACACGCCAGCAACAAGCTTGAAATTTGTCAGTTTAGCGAAGTTATACCGAGATCAGGATGTGTCGTCTTTACGAGACCGATGATGCGCATTGTCATTTGTATTCTGACACCTTCAGTCCGGATGGTATCGTAAGATGGTAAACTGAACGAATCCGAAGAAAGGAAACCCCGTCTTAAGATACCGAACTGAATAGGAAGAGTCGTAGCAAAAGTATTGGCTGGTCATGAAACCGGTCAAGCAAGGAATTCGATTCTTAAGACAACAGTTCTGGTGGTTTACGGAATCTTGAGCGGTGCAAGATCAAGCGGCGCCGCGCCACTTCTTAGTTCGTCCTGATTTGCGATCTCGCATATGTATATCGGAGCTGTAAAACTTTTGTCACTCGATCGTCCTCAGGACATCGAAGACAGTTTCGAGTTAGATATTTGTTCGGTCAGTCCCCCAATTTCATTGGAGTGCCCGTCTGTTTCGGAACTTCTCCTCGCGAGGATCAATAAACGAATTAGAATGTGTTTGCGCGTTAAAACATTGTAACTTGATGGATAGTGATCTCATTTGTATTTTGTTTTTTTTTCTTTTGTTTTGTCTTTTTCCTTTATTCGCGCGCCACGAAACAAAACTACATATATTATGTATGTACATGTATGTATTCTTGTTCGGCCGGGCAACGGTAAACGTTGTTATTGGTTGAATCGATTTCAGTTAAGTTCCATAATTATTATGTACACATATGGCCATAGATCTATTGCTTTTATGCGGCAAAGCATCGAGCCGATTCGTTTCAATGGACATCGGACCATCCTGGCTTGTAAAGGAAATACTACGCAAGCCCGTGGTCATATGTATAGGTATATACATATATAGTCTATAGTTATTTATCATCATCGAATGTTGGCGACGTAACAAATGTTGTACGCGCGTGTAAACTTGTGTATATATTATAGATTATAGAATACGTTGCGTACACATGCGTGGTCGATTGTGAACAGGGGGAATACAAGATACAGTATGATTCATTTACGATCCACATAAACAGGAATCGAATGACCAGCGCAATAATTATTAATTTGCGTAATGACTCAGCATTCTGGGAAACAAGACTTGAAATAGAAACGCGTGTAATACTTTGCGCAATGTACAAACGTTAACGAGTCAACCGCTAATGTTCAGTTTAGATTAGAGCATACATAATTTCGATGGATGTGGGATTATATGAACGAACGAACGAACGAACGAACGAACGAACGAACGAACGGAAGGAAGGACGGATGAATGAATGGGAAATCGGTGTGTTCTTCGATATCGTGTGAAGTTCTGTCGGCGCAGATACGAGCGTGTACCTCTTTAAATTCACTCCTTAAGCGTAATTTAAGGATGCTGTACCTCGTTGTGATACTCGGACACGTCGTCAGGCTAACCTTAATTATGAATAAAGAAATAAAATATTTAATTTTCAGTTGTTTCTTTTACCTTTGTTGTCCCTCATCTTTCCTCTAAAATCTAAAATCTAAAATCTACAATCTAAAACACTGAACAGTCGTGTCTATACTTGAACACTTCGATGTTGTTGAAAATTGTAATATCGGATAAACATTTAGATCGATTTGACCATGGGAAAGGTTTTTTCTTTTCTCGCAAAAACTAACAATAAGTTGCCTGTACTTTGCACGAGGAAGCGCCTGTCGCGTCAACGTGACGCGACGGTTAAATGTTTTATTAAGAACAATACATAAATATAAAAAGTAATTGATGTGTTTACCGATAACTGTTGTTAATACTTTCGTTCCCGCTATTTATAACTGATGTTATATAAGTAAAGCTGTTACGGTAGCAATCAAATAAAAGAAGAGAGAGAGAGAGAGAGAGATAGAGAGAAAAGAGAGAATAGAAAAATAAGTTGCTGGAACTAAAATAACCCGTTCATTGATATTATCGCAAGATATAATGAAGACTTTGAATCACGTTGCTATGACAGAATTAAAAGGAACAGCTGCGATAGATAATTTTCAGCGATTTAAATGACGAATGTACAATAATTGGTTGAAAACGTTTGCGTCATCATTTAGAAACAGTGATAACGGAAGTCTACATACATAATAATACAGTATACAGAATACATACATAGATACATACATACGTAGAAATACAATATAAACAACGTAGACGGTTAAAAATAGTTATAGTTAAAATTGTTCTCGTTATGCCGATCATCGGATAGTGATAGCGGACGCGAATACACGTATACGCTCGTTATCAATTCAAGTGAAACTGTGTGGATTCATTGATCCTTTTTCCACGAAGTAACTCGTAAACAACTTATAATCCTATATCTTATGTATGTATGTATATGTACTTACCAGCTGGTGAGTAAAACATAAAGGCGCTACAATATTGCTCTTGTAGAAAAATAGTTTATTAGCAGATTTGGTTGGTCAACGGTTATTTTACACAGCAGACCAGGGTAGTAATTTGATAATTAAAATAACGAAGCATTAATGTTTTAGTAATTGTAAAATATTTCAAATCGCCCGATCGCATTTCATCGATCATATCGTTGGGATCCCTGTACAGATTTTTGTACAGAGGATCAATCGAGTACGTCCGGATGAGGTGCACCCGTGAATTGATTTTTTTTATTTTTAAGGGTTTAAGCCAAATCGAATGCACATTAGAAATGTATTCCAGAGGCTCTCATCGGGGAAATACTGTAGTCTCGGGATTTGGTTACGAAGCATTTGAATCGTAGAAAATATTGTCGAATTTTTTCTAATAACGATTTGGCGACAGAAGCACCATTAGGATGGGACATGGGACGTCGAATGTTTGAAATTCTAATCATAACTGTGCACGGCGGGTAAAGGCTGGCACGCATAACATTGGTTAGGGTTTGAAATTTTCATTAACGTTTAATTGGATTATTCAACCACGAGGTGCTTACATTTACTTTAGGTGTACTTACTTGTTGTAGATGAATATCGTGTTGTTAGATCGAATCGCAATTAAAAGGTGCATCGTTGAGATTGTCAAAGGCTGTTTTCATGGGAGAAATCATCTTCTGCAATCTATAGGGTAGGTCAACTACCACTAGTTCCCCGTAGCGTCAACTTCGAAAACCTTGAGCGCGCCAAATATAAATCTTATAGCAGTTCAATCGAAGCGACTTTTGCAATTTCCTAAGCTTGTCAAGTCGGTAGGTGATCTGTTAAATTCGACTGACAATGAATAGTATGAAACGGTAGGTTACTAAAGTTTGGAATGAATTAAAGCCTATGACATACATATATACATATGTATGTATATGATTTTTTTTTTTCAATAGTAAGGTTTAAAATGGCAAAAGTATACATGCATGTGTAATAGGTAGTATATAAAAGATTATTGATAAGCCGATACTGTTAATAAATATCACCTTTGAAAGGAGAAAATCGTGATTGGTCAGTTCGAATTCATCACGTGATACATATGTAGGTATCTATGTATGTATGTATGTATGTTTGAAGGATTTCACACTGTTCCAGATAAGAGGGAGATATCAAAGTGAAAAGTCACGGCTGTTTTCATATTTAAATATTGGGGTAACAGATGTTCAAGAATTGTTAGTACTTGAATATTCCACGAATCTTTGGTTGCATCACGAAAAGGTTCTGACAAGTGTCAGAAAGGAATCTGAACAATTTTCTATCGGTGAATTAACAAAACAACAACAACAACAACAACAACAACAGGCCACTATTAAAATGGCGGATCCTACGCATTTGTATGTATTATGTCGTATAGTCGTATAGAATTGATTGACTTTGCTTGCTGTGTTATCGCTACCTTTCAGAACAAATTGATCATTATTAAATTATATACGCGTAATTGTTATATTAATATCAAACGATCGTTTGCCTCCTGCTTTGTTTCAAATATTTTGCTTTTGTCATTCTTACTTTTTCCTAACTCCTTTTTCCGTATTTGCCAACTCTTTTTATTCGCTTTAGCTGCATGCGTATAACAAATGGTATAAGGTGATAATCGCGATCGCGATCGTGATCGCGATACGATATCTAGATAAGAAAGAATCATTTACTATACATAATTATTCTCCTTCAAATTGTTAAAGGTTATGTACACAATAATCAATTCCCCATGACGCATGCGTGAATTAATTCGAACGTACAGTACAGAGGGAGCGTTTATTTGAAATTTGAAATGTTTATCGTGGGATTCTGTTACATTTATTTGATAAAAATTTCAAACGGATCAATTGTTTTTTCAGTTGACCTGTAAAATATTCCAGATAAGTAATCGTTAATTATCGACTGCCGATAAGAGAGTTTTGTTGTAAACTGTAAACAATGTATGCATCGACGAGCTACTACTATTAAAGACTGCCAACTGCCAGTCTTACGGAAGTTCGCGTGGCCGAAAAATTCGCTGTTTTCTACCGCCCTCTAGGATATATTGCGGTCAGAATAAGAAACACTGGCGGAAGATTGGGGACTGGTCCAATCGGCGGTACGGTCGCCGGGTCGAGGGGAATTTGACTGTCTCGCTTTGTCACATTTTGTTCCGTGCGCGTTCTTTGTCACGAGGTAGTATGGTTGTCTCACTCTGTTGCGCGCGGCTTCCTTCGCGTTCCTTGTTAGTGACAAACGAACGCTAGAGAATATCATACAAGGCGCATGCATAACCACAATCACTAATCACTAATCACTAATCACTAATCACGAATGGCGGTGGGGGGTGCCTTATACATTAGGTGTCTGCTGGGCAGATCGTTAAACGCGATAGAAATATCAAGTTTCATACATATGATGGGGAGATCGAACGATCATACCATGATCGTTGATAACGAGTCAAGTAAAATGGAATGCGATAAACCGATTAGAACGGGGTACGAGAGAATTTACGTCTCGCTAATATATGTACATATAATATACATACATACGTATGTATGTATGTACATAATTTCACTGGGTTATTGAGCGAGAATTAATCGTGATTTATAACTACAATAATTGTTCAATTATTTGACAACGAAATACTTGTTTCAGAAATGTATTACAATCTTGCTTTCAAAGAGGCAATCACACGTTGAAAGTGCCTATGGGACTTTTTCAAAATAATCGGAAACGATTAGTTGCACGCATTCAAGCAAAAGCAGTCGATGCTCTCGCAGGAAGTTACATTATACTTCAAGGAGGAGTCGAAATTCCATTTAACGATACAGACATAAACTGGCCATTCAGACAAGTACGATCAATCAGTTTAGCGGTGATGCGATAGATCAACAAGATATCTTTTTACTTTTACACATTTCCTTTGATAGGAATCGTTTTTTCAATGGTGTTTTGGCGTCGAAGAACCAGGATGTTACGGTGCTATTGATTCAGCAACAGGAACCTCGATCCTCTTTGTTCCAAGATTGCCGGCAGAATACGCGATTTGGGAGGGAAAGTTGCACACTTTGGAGGATTTTAAAAAACGATACACAGTAGACGAGGTTCATTATACCGACGAGATCGCCAAAGTTCTCAAATCGAAACAAGCCAGTCTTCTTCTTACTTTGGTAGGTTTCGTTCGCCCGAAATCAATTTACCTATACCTATACATACACACATATGTTTTATGTACATACACACTTGTTTTATTTAAGTATCGTTCGAGTTTAATCGTTTAATTATTGTGTACTCGTAGAATGGTGAAAACAGCGATAGCGGACTACAGGCACAAGCGGCAGCGTTTCAGGGTATTAACCAGTAAGTGCTAGATATTCTCCATTAATTTGACAATTTTAAAAAGCGCCTCTATTCATATACATACATACATATATACATATATTGCAACATGTTATAGGTTCAAGGTGGACAATAAAATTCTATATCCAGAAATATGTGAATGGTAAGTACCGAAATAAGGATAAGTTGCACTTATACATACGTATACGTGTATGTAATAGTATGTAGATAGTATTTAAGCCAGCCACGAGCAACCAGTAATTTAAAGGTGGCCACTTTGAATGGGCACACGTTGCAAACGGAAGAGTAATACCTATTTATTTTTCACTAATTGCTGTCGATGAAACGATTAAACGTCGACTTTAGGATTTCCATCTGTTAGTAGTTTTCACCGTATTCAGGGATTTCGAGCAAAGACGATCTGGTTCCATATACTGGTATGTACATGTCAACTGTAGTCAATGAAATGTTGGCAATGTTTTGCATCTATCTTCCCCGATCGTTGAATCGTTGAATCGTTGAATCGTTGAATCGTTGAATCGTTGAATCGTTGAATCGTTGGATCGTTGGATCGTTAGGTTTTCTAAAACTGTCGCTTAAATCGACGTTTTTCTATTATTTTCATCGTAATTGGTAGCGATCGAGATACAAACACATTGATACAGATATCGTACAATTGATGGTTTGTTGTTTGTCATATCGATATCCACTATCGTAGTTACCTTCTTTGCGTTTGTCACGAGTCTGTTGTACGAAACTTTTTCATAATGATCCGATAACATTTAAGTTGAAACGTTAAATTGGAAGTACCGTTGAAAACAATGAAACAAGGTAGGTTACTCGAAAACGATCAGCTCCTATTTCTTATTAAGCTTAATTTCACTAGATGGTTATGCGCTGTATGCAGATGATACCAGCTGGCCGTGTTTGGGAAACATTTCTGACTCGCGTACACATTCGATCGTCCGTTTTAATGGTGAAACGCGGAGAACGATCTTACGAATCCAGCTACGGTGAACATGCCAGGCAACAAGTACTAACGCGGACTAGCGTATTCGTAGAAGAAGATTTGTCGATACAAGAAGTTCCTCTGATCGTTAGGAAGGTGAAGAATATCGAGGGAATACGGTCCGATAAGGAGGAACGCGGCGGTATCTCTGTGGTTAACGGTGATAATAAATTTGCCGATCTCGCGTGTAATAAAAAGAAGAATCCGGCTATGTATTCCAGGCAGGGTAAAAATGAGGCATTCTCAAAGTCAGAGAATGATTCGAATATGATGAACAATAATCAGTTGTTAAGGGGAAGAATAAACATTGAATCGGACGAAGGGACAGCAATATTATTCTGGTCCGATTCGAAGCGTTTGAAAGAGAGGGCGGATATAGAGGAAGCGGTGCACGGATTACAATCGTTTAATTTGAATAGAACCGACGGTTCATGTTCGCCGCTGGAAAAGAAGATCTCGCAGGAAATAAATAGCAGGGTAGCTCTAGAAGGGCTGAAAAAAGTAATCGAATTAGAGAATAAGTGGGCTAAGGAAAAATCTACTAATACTAAGAATAAAACGCAGAGAAAGAAAGAGATGGAGGTCGATACCACTGCTAGAGATATTGTGATGAAACAATTGATCAAACTGATTTTGAATAGCAGCGACACCGAAATGATACTCGAGGGTCTGGCTGCGTTGAAAAAGGACAAAGTTAGCCCGTCGAGAAACGTATACAGGGATTGGATGTGCGACGAGGCTTTAAGTCGAGCAACCGACGGAGATTTTTCGCCTGTCCAACTGACGAATTTAATCCGAATTTTATCATCGTTCAACGACTCGAGATATCGCCAATCAATTGATACCTTATGGGCTGGTATTGTCCATCGAAAAGAGGAAATCGACGAACACAGTTTGGTGGGATTGTTTAAAACGTTAAAATACTTTGATCGGAGTAAAAACATGATTAAGCTTATTCTCGAAAGAAAACTTTCAAGGTGTTGGTCAAAATTGACAGGCAGAGAAATTTCCGAAATACTCGATTGCTTTTCCGACGAGGTCTCCGCGTTCAATTGTTTACCGATTGCTAGCAAATGGGCCGAGTCGAACATGAACGCTTCCACCGAGATGGATTTAATCAATTTCCTCCACAGTTTGAACGCAAAGGACTATATCGACGATCAAATTGAATACAGTTTACAAGAGTACTTGAAATCGAGAGCGTCGCGTATCGAGAACTCGAAATTGATAGCATCGATTATGGATTATTGTAAACATTTGCAAGTTAAGAACGAACAGATTATGGCCGAGTGCGGGGAATATTTTGTGAAACATGCGAGAAGTATACCAAGTTGTTCGTTACCCGCTATGTTTACGCCGTTTGGATTTTTCTACGTGCAGCCGGGAGATTCCATTGAATTTTGGAAAACGTTCGACGACGTTTTGTCCGTGAAATTTCACGATTTAAAATTAGACGATGCTCTAGACATTCTTCTCTCTTGTATTTATTTGGAAAGATATCCTACGAAACTGTTCGATAAGATATTCATCTCGCAGCTGGTTAATAAATATCATTTGCGAACGAATACCGGCTTTAGTAATCGTATAAAGAACAAATTGAAACTACTCGAGGCCAGCATGTATCTGGAATGCAAAGATTATCGGGCTAAACATTCGATTCTGCCTGTAGGCAGAATAGAAAAGCCATTGTTCGTAGATGCACGAATCAGGAGATCGGTGAACATGGTGTATCAACCGTTGGCATCTTTGATAGGGGGCGTGGAAAAATTGAGCAAAAACGTGATTCTAAATCGGCTGCCGGTTATTAACTTTTACGTACTCGATATTTTAATCCATCCGCATAATATGGTGTCGAGCTCGGTCTTTCGTTTGAATCTCGAGCAAGAGAGAAACGCGAATACCGCCGTTTTGATTTATTTACCAGAGTATTATTGTAGAAATAGTCGTGATTTGACAGGGCCACAAATCGCGAGGAAAAGACAATTAAAAAAATTAGGTTTTCGAGTTATGATACTGGACTATGAGAGATTGCAACAACTTTCGAATCAGTCTGACCAGTTGTCATCTTACTTGTTGGATAGCTTACAGTCGGCGGAAGATGCTTTGTAACGTGTGCCCAAACAACCCTAACCGAATGTACCGTAATTAGCCGGCTATCGAAACGCGTCGCACAGCTACGATTTGTCTACGAAACAGGTACGCGATAGGAAACTTTTATCCTCGAATGCTTTAGAGAATGCTCCTTAAATCGTGACCAACAACCCGAATCGATCGGTGTTTTTCCCTTTTTCCTTTTCGCGTTCGTTTTCGTTTTCGTTCTCGTTCTCGTTCTCGTTCTCGTTTTCTTTTTCTTGCTCTTTTTCGTTTTCTTTTCAAATGTTTTCGAAACATTTCATCAAACGAACGTAAATTTTCTTCCTTTCCAGCCGAGTAATAAAATCGCCCGAAGAAATAAAGGTCTTGGAGTACGTGATCAAGATTAGTTCGGACGCGCATAAATCAATTATGCGCATGGCGAAGCCAGGCCTAGCCGAATTTCAGATGGAATCAGCTTTTATGCATTATGTATACTTTAACGGTGGCTGTAGACACGTGTCTTACACTTGTATATGCGGCTCCGGACACAACGCGTCCATATTGCATTACGGACATGCCGGTGCTCCCAATAACAAAGTTATCAATGATGGCGATATGTGGTAAGTTTGAACGCGTGTTAAAGAAAAATGTCTTTCAAAATTGACGCGTTCTTTCCCTTTTTTCTTTCTTACTCAAGCCTTTTCGACATGGGCGGAAACTACTGCGGATACGCGGCCGATATTACCTGCAGTTTTCCAGCTAACGGAAGGTTTACGGCCGACCAGAAAATGATATACAACGCGGTGCTCGGTGCTCGCGACGCGGTAATGAATGCTGCGAAACCTAACGTCGCTTGGACGGACATGCATCTATTGGCAAACAAAAGCATGCTGGCGTCGTTAAAATCTGGCGGTCTGTTGGTTGGTGACGTCGAGGACATGATCAAGGCAGGATTGAACGAAGTGTTTCAACCGCACGGGCTTGGACATCTGATGGGATTGGACGTTCACGATGTCGGCGGTTATCTTCCGGGTCATCCAGAGCGTTCCGCAGCTCCAGGACTAAGAAAATTAAGAACCGGTCGAACGTTACAACCCGGCATGGTTTTAACCATCGAACCAGGCTGCTATTTCATCGATTGTGTAAGCGAACAGATTACAATTATATTTACGTCACGTAAATACACAGTTTTCATCCATAAGAGAATAATAGAAAATTAACTAACTAATTGTAAGTGACTAATTAATTAACTAACTAACGAACGAACGAACGAACGAACGAACGAACGAACGAACGTACGAACGGTAGTTGCTAGATGCGGCTTTGCAACATCCGGATCAATCGAAATTCATCGTCGCTGAAACGTTGAAAAGATTTCGTGGCTGGGGTGGTGTCAGGATCGAAGACGACGTGCTCGTTACAGAAACCGGAGTCAGGAATTTGACGGACGTTCCACGCACGTAAGATTCACTTTAAATTTATCTACTAATTGTAAATTCAAAATTGATACCCCGAATCGATTATTATCAATTCGTTAATTGACCTTATTTTTAAGTCGATGCCCTTTCGACGGCGCAAAAATACGAACGCGCAATTTTAATTACAGAGTGGAAGAAATAGAAACCTGGATGGCTGGGGGAAAAAATTAAAGCTGCTTTAATCGGACGGAGGGACCAAAGAATAGAAAAGCGAGAAACATCGAGCAAACCAGTTATTTATATACACATTACACATACATGTAATGTTCTCCGTGATAGAATAATAATTATTGTGATACAACGCGTAACGTCAGAAAATATTTTTCCACCGATTTCTTACAAAGCATGCAATCAAATGCAATAAGTATCGTACAGGCGTAAAACATTTCTTCGCAAACCGTACCTCGTCTATTCTACATAATATGTTGTATACTGTATGCATACAGAGAAGTAAGAAAATAAAAGAAAAAAAAAAGAAGAAAAAAAAGAAATCGGTGCTGTTTTTCTCTTTCCTTGAAATCAATTACCTAGATAAATAATTATTTAATCGGGATGACGCGGCTCGGCTCGTTACGCATTTTACATTGAACACGCACAGGTGATTCCAGTTGATAACTACAATTGGACAGATATGAATGTTCATGATGAAAATTTGAATCTGTAGTAACATTCAGTGTGACGTTGAGCGAGAGAAGTGGGGGAGACAGTGTCAAGTGTAGCCTTGGATACGACGATGATAACTTACGTTTATTGAAAGAGAACTCGGATACCACGCCACGCCACGCCACGCCGCGCCGGTATTATCGAGTGTAGTGATACAGTGTCGTATAGTCGCGTGGTGTGACAGTCGTGGCCGCGCTTTCTCAACGCGTGCACTCTTCTTAACGAGCCCCTCGCAAAACATCCGAGAAAAAACATTTCAATTTGACTACAAGTTAAAGTTTCGCCGCCACCGCATGATCGTTCGCGAGATATGTATCAGTTATGTGTACGTTTCACGCTTTATCATTTACATTTGAACGAGCAGTGCATTTACCAAAGGTATTTCTTCCTTTTGCTTTTCTGTTATTTTCAAATAACGCGGAGACAATTTTGCTCGAAACATTTTGTTAAATGATTCGATCGCCAATGCTGTGTTACGCGCGCGCAATGGTAAATAAAAATAGAGTGAACAGTGTTAGGTAAGAGGAGGCCAACCGTGTTTCAAGATCTTCAAAAATAGTCAAGATTTCTGAGGATATTAAACAATGTTAAATTGGTGGCTAATCTTGGGGCGTTATTGTGCTTTGTTTCGTTTCATTTCATTTCGTTTCGTTTCCCTTTCGTCATTAATACCCGGTGTCGAAAGCGAAAGTGGAATAACTTACGACTTACGGTATGGGCTGACTTTTCGAAGACGGTGGTCGTTAGGGCAGCGTTCAGAATCAGATAAGTTATAACGAACGATCGATCATCGGTCTTAAAGTAATACTCATTGTCAATCAAGCAATTCGTGCGCGTACTTATGGGATAAAGCAAAAATAATTTTTTATTGGCTACTTCCTAATTGCTAATTGTTAAATGCTAATTTCTAATTGCTACTTAACCATTGCGAAAATTTCATTTCGTTTCGTTTCGTTTCGTTTCGCTGCTACGATGGAAATATATCGAAACGAAGCTAGTACTCCCCCCCCCCCCCCCCCCCCCCCCGCCCCACCCATGTTTTAATTGAATAAAAATATCGGATTATTTATATATATATATATATATATGTACATATATAATACATTTAATTAATGTAAGGCGAAATCTAGAATAGACGTTGAATAATCGGTATGAAAAAAAAAATTTGACAATTTAAGGCAATCGAAATTTATCTCGCTTCTGACGTGGTTGGATATTCTTGACCTTTTAGATCATCCGATCGTTTATCAACGATTTTGACAACCAACTACTACGATCAGGCTAATTGTTTCTTTTTAGTTTTAGTTTCCTTTTGCTCGAGCCATTATAGGTTGTAGAATTATTAATTTCATTCTGAAAAATCGGATAAACAGAGAAATAATTGAATATTATATTAGTTTGTATTAGTTAACATAAAGTTGTAAATATTTAGTCACCGTTTAATATAAACTGTTGATCATACATAAGTGAATGTCGAAAGTTTGAAAATTGAATGTTACCAAACAGAGGAATCGCATCGTTCGACAGGTTTGAAAAGAGAGATTCCGAAATTCCGAAATGATGAATTTCATCAACCTGAAATAACGACAGAATTTTATAACGATATAATAATAAGGGAAACAAAGAACAGTTTAGTCTTAATTCGTACGTCATTTCGCAGGAAAACGCGATAAAACCATTAACCACTTATCTTTTCCTCCTCTTCCTCCTCCTTCTCCTCCTTTTGCGAATTATTTATTATTTTACACGCGCCAAGTTCGATTACCTACTTACCAATCGATCTTAAATAAATGAATAAATTCTTATTATTAACGCGTTGATACAATTTCAAAATGGTCCCACGTGTTTCTTATAGTTTGTGAAAATGTGAAATTGTATAAGTAGGTACTCAAAGGTATGACTCGAAGCAGAGGATTCAATACAACATGTCCCATCGAAAGCAACGATCGGCTCGTTGATCTAACAAAGCATCGTAGGTTGGGGGTAAATGCGGTTTCTCGACAAATATCACCGACATCGAGGATACAATTATATCAGCGCGGCGCGGCGCGGCGCGGCGCGGCGATACGCATACATACGTCTAGCTGTTTTGATCGTCCGACGATCAAGGATCCTTTACCTAGCTCGATTAACATTAACGTACGCCTCTATTCAGAGGAGTTCCTCGGACAAACGGCAAACAAGGAAGAAAACAACGATTCTATGATACTATACATATAGAGACATCAATTCCTGCTAGCTAAACCTGTTTTCTTGGCCACCAGCTAACAAGTTGTTTTTCACCTTTCCTATCGGTTTGATCCCATGCCACGTATCGTTGGTAGCGACGATCAAGGTGAAGGTAATCGATGAGCAGGAGTGATCGCGTATCAATGTCCGTTACGTAGATAGGCATAGCAGCTTTCAGAAACACTGGCCACTGTTGACGCAACGCTAATATACGTAAGTATGCACGAGCCAGCGCATTCGACCTCGTCACCAGTTTGACGCGACGCGTCGACGTGACGCGACGCGACGCGACGCGACGATTCGAATGTTCAACTGGTAATTAAGTACTTACTTAATTGTTTCCAGTTACAAAGGAACGCCGAGAATTCCTTTCGATTCGCTGATTTTTGACGAGGTTTCGTGGCTTTCGAAAACTAGCCAATTCCGATCATAATACATATTACGATACACCTACATACAATGTGATTTATTCGTGTCTAATTGCCAATTGCCTTTTAACATTTGGATTGCCATTGGCGCGGTGCCCGATATACCATAACCAATTCAAATGAAATATGTAGAATGAAACAGCCGAAAGAATGAAAAATCGACACCAGCATTATAGCACTTACACAAACTAGCGAACTAGTTTGTATGTATGTATACATAACGCGTGTTAGTGTTCATTACGAACTACGGCTCTTTTTTCGTTGTGTCGGTGAACACGTCAAGGGTGTGAACAATTATTGACAAAGGATTGGCTATAATTGGCTATAAAAATAAGGAAAATGTTTGCAAACGTGTAAATGTTCAATCGTTAACGACTAACAATAAGATTGAGAAAAAACGAAAGCTAAGAATTTCAGAAGCGTAGCGTTAGCTTAGCGAATTTCGTTTGAAGAATTTAAAATAAAAATAAAAAAAGGAAACACATCGTTTTGTCGCGTTATTTTTGGGAAAATCGATTGAATAATTTCGTCTCGAGTCTGGATCAAAGATAATAGGATTTTTCCAATTGTGTCCGCAGCGAGACGGAGGGTAATAGGGTGAGTGGGAAAGAGGGAGTGAGGAATAAAGGAAGAGAGAGATAATTCCAAGCAAACTCGCGACTAGTCATTGATCGGGCACGAGACGCCGAGCGCCGCAACGCCCTCTCCATTCTTTAACCCCAGCAGAGTCCCCACCTGGTCTGTTCATAACCGTGTCAGACATTTAAGCGTCACGTCGGAAACGCTTTTCCCTCTTTCTCTCGCTCTCTCCTTCTTCCCGCTTTGTTCTTCTCTCCCTTCGCTCTTCTTCGTGACTCGTTCATCGACTCCGCGACCAATTCGAGACGATACCGTGCAGTACTCTGCGAGGACGCTTTCGTTCGTTTGATTTTTCCACAGGGAAAAGTGGCTTGCAGAGCGTGCCGTTCGTGGTTCGATTACACCAGTGAAAATCCATCGAAACCCGTACATGTAGTGATTTTCTGGCCAACATGTGCCGTTATCCGTTGCAACGAGTGAAAAAAAAAGTGGACGACGAAGCTTGACCCTTTTCCCCTTAGTTTCCATTTCTTTTCTTTTCTTTTCCTTTTCCTTTTCCTTTTCCTTTTCCTTCTTTTCTTTTCTTTTCTTTTCCTTTCTTCACTTCTCTTCTCATCTCTTTTCTTCTCTTCTCTTCTCTTCTCTTCTCTTCTCTTCTCTTCTCTTCTCTTCTCTTCTCTTCTTTCCCCTTCTCTTCCCTTCCCTTCCCTTCCCTTCCCTTCCCTTCCCTTCCCTTATCCCTTCCTTTTCTTTTTTCTTTCTTGTCTTTCGTTTGTTTTCTTTCCTTCCCGAGAGAGGATTTCCTCGCCAGAATGATCGAATCCTCCCCGTTGGTTAGTCCGAATGGGCTAGGCGGTGAACGACCGTGTCAAAGATTCATGGCTGGTACGGATGATATATGGGTGCTACGAGCGGTTAATTAAACGTCGACGTGGAAAGACGAGGGAAATTTGCCTTCCGTTAAGGATCGTGTAAAGAGCGAGAAAGAGAAAATTCAGGTCGAACGTGGTGGCCGTCGATCGGGCTAGTCCGAATTGGGTCAGTAGGATAGCACGGTAACAGCAGTGGGCAGCTTTTTCGCGCAGAGAACAGGGGCGCTAGTCCAAGTTTTCGTGAACGCCGAGAACCGAGAACCGAGAACCGAAAACCGAGAACGGAGATGTTTTGTTTTCAAACTCCGTTCACGCGCGCCTCACGCGTGCTCGTATCACCTCTGTCTTCCAGCAAGGGAAAGACCAGCTCCATGAGCATGATATTGCCGATCAGTAAATCGTCTTCCGGTTCAAAATGCGACAGACGGGGTTCCGAGGCGGTCAGCGAGGATTCTGTCTCGTCCATCAGGTACATCGATCAGGAACCATCGATATCGGCTAGCAGCAGCACCGACACCCTACCCGACATCAAGGCTGACTATCTCGACCCGGAGTCTCTGTCGCCGGGGCCGAACTCGTTGACCGCCCCGTTTTCGATCGTCCCGAACGGCCTGGACGAGGAGAAACTGTTGGAAGAGAAGGAGCAGACTTTGTCGTCGTCGACGAAAGCCTCTCCCAAAAAAAGATTCTACGGTAACAGACGGTGCAGAAAGTTGCTGCTACGACTAAGGTCCAACGAATCGTCCGGTTCGAGCAACAAGGAAGCCGCCACTTATTCTTGCTCCTCGGCGAGCGACTCGATCGAAACCGAGTCACCAGGCTCTTCGAGGGATCGCGAGACCGAGACCGAGAACGAGAACGAGAACGAGAACGAGTACAAGCCTGCGGATACTGGGATCCTACTCACCAAATCGTCGCCGTCGGTTCTCATCGATTCCGCCGACTCGGAGGAGAATTTGCAACAGAATTGCAGGGCAATTTCTGAGACCGATATATCCTCGTTGCAAAACACCTTCAGCGAATCGGAGAAGGAAAATGTTTATCAGGAAACGGAAACGGAGACCGAGGAGGGATCGTCGTTGCCGTTGAGTCCCGCGGGTCCATCGACAACTGGTTTGACCTCAAAGACCGTGCCCTATTACAACTTTCTCTGCGTTAACGGCGGTGCGATGCGTCAGGAAATGACTAGCACCAGCTCTCCTCAGCTATCGTCGGGCAGCAACCTTAGATCCAGCCCCGGATCGACGCCCGCCGATGTATGCAGTTCCGCCAACAGCTCCCGAATGGACACTTTGAAACCGGACGGTTTACAGACTCCGTTTTGCCTGCCCGCCGCCAGGTCTTGTCCAAATCTCGAACGACAGAGCGCCGGTTGTTCACCGATCAGTGGTTCTTCCAGTTCTAGTCTCAGCCCTGGCCCTGTCGGGCCCAGATTCAAACCCGTCGAAGAGGGGGATATACAGGTGTGCTTCTTGAACCATTCCAAGACTTTGGTCAAGAAGATCTTATCTAGCAAGTTTTTGAGGAGATGGGAGACGCATCATCTTTATTTAAACGACACCTGTATCTCCTCTAAAACGGTTAGTCGCATCATTTATCATTTTTTATTCCGAATTTTTCATTCTCTTTTTCTTTTTCGTTTTCTTTTTCTTTTTCTTTTTCTTTTTCTTTTTCTTTTTCTTTTTCTTTGTTCCTTAGAGTACATTTGAAATTTTGATCCAGCCGAAATTTTCAATTCGCCATCCGAATTTGTTAATTCATCGCGCATCGCTTTGTTTCCTTCGGTTGAGGATCTAATCGAAACTGTTGCTTTCACGGTAATTTAAACGATCGATAATCGTACGAAATACAAGCTGGAACAAAAGCATCAACATTCCATGACTCGATCCTTTCACTATAAGATTATCCTTACAACATTTGTTTATAACAGTAAGTTTGCTGAAAACTACTTACTTAAAAATAATTTGCAGTAACGCGCGGTCTTCTTTTCCTTCCTGATTTCACTGCATCGCATCCTTCTGCTTTACGTTTTACGTCCAATTTCAATGTTCATCAATGAAAGAAATGCTTCACGCGCTACTCGTTGATTTCTTAATACTGAAACTACTTCGAAATTGATAATAATTACGGGTCACATTTAGAATTGACGCAAAAGATATTTCAAATGTGATAGGTCACACTGTCACGCCGCGACGCGTCGTGTCGCGTCGCGTCGACGAAATCGCGATGCGATGATATCGTCTGTCCAAGTTTCATCAGATTTCAAGCTCGAACGTTCGATTCAAGCCCTATGCATCTAATTACAGAGTTTATCATTCATTTCAACAAAAATAGATAACGAAATCGAAAACTTCTTCTATTCGTAGCAAACAATTGCCATATGCAGCTTTGTATTAATCCGAAAAAGAGTAAAGTCAAGATTTCTTTGTTGTAACGAAACCGATCGGTTTTTCATCTCACCCTACTGCGACGTGGCCGTTGCCATTACAGTATTTAACGGGTTAATACAAAGCTGTCTATTATAAATTAAAATTGTCTCTAGTTATTCGAATAGATAAATGTACGTATCTGTTTATCTGGAAAAGAAAAAAAAAGCAATAATAAGAAAGAAAGAAAGAAAGAAAAAAAGAACGAACTACGTTTCATTCGTCACGTAATCACGTTGATGCATACCGTTAACTTGAATGTATCGATTAACGCGGTGGACACCGTTTTTTTTTCGGAAATAAACTACACATAAAAAAAGAAAGAAAAAGAAAAATGAATCGACCAGCCGGTCTTTCTTTCTTTTTTCTTCTTCTCTTTTTTTCCCCTTTTTTCCGCGATGCAAGCGTAATCTGAAATGGTCGCAAAATGCATTCAGGGTCGGCTTTGACGTAAGTGAAACACATATGTATACACGCTCACGCACATGAATCCCGCTTTTGCCTTTTTTTTTTTTTTTTTCGTTCACGAGAACACGTGTACGCGTATACGTATATCTGTGTACACGTGCATCGAACTGCACACATTACACTTTACACCTTCGTGTGAATTTGCCTTCTTCATTGGAAACAAAATAACGATTGCTATTGCAGCTTGTAACTGTTTCTTAAATATTCGGAATTTTTTCATCAAATTTCCACCGATTACTTGGCGTCAGTCAAGAATTATTCAAGTCACAGGTATTTGTTAAAAATCCATTGAATTCTACTCAGATCAGCTAACAGTAAGTGTATCCGTTTGAAAAGGTGGCCAATTTTCATCTCGAACGAGCGAACGACATATTGACAAACGAGCATAGTTACATGTACATACATATGTATGTACGTACATACACACGTGTTTTTGTAATATCTTCGATAATCGTGAACGTTTCACTTTCTTTCAGCCTACAGGATTCCTTCAGCAGCCAATACCGTACAATAACATGTCTGACATACGAAAGTACGCTGTTACTCGATGGGATCCTACTTACAAGAACTGTCTTAGCATAGTTCTTTCGGATAGTTCGCTTCTTTTGCAAGCGAATAATCCTTACACGAGGGACCAATGGTATCATTCGATATTGTGGAAGGTAAGCTGGATCACATCCCTCGTTGCTTCATTTCATTTCCGTTCAGTTCAATTTGCGAAGATACATATAATAAATGATGGAATAAATTTACTTTCTAGAGAAGTATCTTCAAATACCAGCACCTAGTATCATTGAGCTCAGGAGACGAGGTGATCATCAGGGAGCTAAAATCAATGGTGGACTTTGCTCTTTGGACCTCTCTCCAGGATGAAAGAGTGACAGCGGCTCCGTTGGAAGCCGTGGCGAAACTGTTGGAAGATTCGGACCGGAAGTTGGCCAAGTCGACCGAAGGGATAGCTGGACATGAAAACGATCGTAAACAATGGTCAGAGGCAGTACTCTCCGTAGTCTCTCCTCTGTTAGACAAAGTTGCTTTGCCGGCATGCCTTGCGAAAGTTATCGCGAAATTGGCCCAACAGCATCCACAGTCACCCTTGGTTTCCGCTATAAGTCCGGCTATCACCAGATGCCTAAAACATACCGTGGATTTTGGAAAGTCGCCGGATATGAGAAGATTGATCCAGGTGTTCATAGCTGCTCTATATTCGGGTCAACAAGGCGAACAAGTGATCAGGGATTACGTAGCTTCCGTTCATGGTTCCGGGAGCGACTGTCCTCATCCGAGAGTTCTTCCCAATCTGGTGTCAGTTTGCGTCGCTGCCATTTTTCACAGGTGAGTTTGTTTTCCACGACGAGACACGATTCAACTGGCAAAGTGAGAATATCAATAAAAAGTATTAAAAAGAAAAGAAATGGACAAGTCAGCGGGATAAAGTAGATTAGAAAATCAACTAAATCGTTATCGACGGTATTTTACTTAATATTTACGGAATTTATGGAAATAATTACAGATTCGAGGTAGCCAATTGTTCTCCATCGGAAGAAAACAAATCACCGACTTTGCCTCCATTGGACTGCTACTTGCTGGTGTTAAATGTCGCGTAAGTATATCTCGGCAAGATAATCACCGAGTCAACAGTATGTAGTACATATGTAGTATGTACCCTCCGTCGCAGCTCATTCTATACACACACACATATATATATATATATATATCATTAGACAAGCACATATCACTAGATTAGAAATATTGTGACCGGTTGTTAATGTATTTTTAGATCGGAATATGCCGATTGGAGGCCAGGTTTCGGCGCACTGTTGCAACCAGTACCGTTTCCGGAGGAAGCTTTGGCTATAAAAGAGGTCCAACAATCGATACTAATGTGCGTGATAAATCGTTTGGCCAAAGATTCAAGATGCATAGTACATCGCGTTCTACTTCCGGTCAGGGAACCACGACCTGGTTGGATTCACATTGCCGCGCCATCTAGTCCGGCTTGTCCCGATCAGGGAGAGCTGTTTGGCGAAATGGTATTTCTTTCTCTCTTTCTTTCTTCCTTTCACTCTCTCTCTCTCTCTCTCTCTCTCTCTCTCTCTCCAGCTCTTTCCTTTTAAATTACCGTCAAACTTGATATTTAAAAAAAAAAAAATAAAAGTTGCTGAGGCTCGACACGCAAATTATATTCCATAAATGAATGGCTGCCTACAAAATCCAAATCATGGAAGATCGAATACTACTTCAATGTGATAATATTTGAAGAACATTTTACTAAGGATTATCATTGTTGACAAATTTGTTGGAAAGTTGAAATTTACGAAACCTTAAGACCCGTCGTAAAATGTAATCACTAAAACCGGATGCCCAGTTATCGATTCAACAGCCACACGAGCAGGCTGTAGAATTTCTCCGAAATAAATGTAACGTATACGTAACGTATACGTATACGTATACGTTAGATGATTAATAGTCATGAAAATGTTTGTCGGCAAATAATTTCTGCTGTTGTGTAATTAGTTGACAACGCTACTGGGATGCTGCTGCCGGAGAAAAAGGTTTATAACTTCGCTAATGAAGCAGGCGCGGGACGATTGTATACTTTTGGCGGTGAGGGGTTGCGAAGCTGCTCAAGAAGTTCTTTGCTTGATGCTAGAATGGTATCTGCTGGCAAATGAAGAAGCTAGATTACAAATAGTGAACGCATTGGAATCGACTACGTCGGGCAAGAATCGCTATGCTGCTCTCTGTCAAAGACAGAGGAATCTGCAAGAATTGGTGAGTAGGTAAATTGTCAGTCGTTGAACAATATCCCGCTGCACTTTTACTACTGTACATGGCCAACAGCAGAAGGAGTTTGTCACTTTATTCAATTGTTTGCAATATTGGATTAGTCGAAAATCAGTGGCTGATTCTTCCGGTCACGACTATACACGTACATATACATATGTAGTAATCATCGATCCGAATCTTCGGTAAACCAACGTCGTGTTCTTATTAGAATTTACTCGAATTTCATGAAACTTCGACTTCGGATTATTAACCCATCGGATCGTACACGATGCATTAACGTTTACACAGCAATCAAACAATAAATATAAGAAATGTTCTTCACCGTTTCTGAACCATTATTCAATTGTATACAGCAACAGAAAGGAGGTCCTCGGAAGTTGACGCTACCAGTCCGTGCAACGGACGCTGACGTCGCGCTTCTTTTGGGCGGAAGAGCTCTAGGCAACCTCGAATGTCTTAGCTTGGCCTTCACCTCGGTCACTTCTGCTTGTGCCGAACAGCTGATCAAATTGCCAGCCCTGAGGTATCTGAATCTGTGGGCAACGCAATTCGGCGACGCGGGTCTACAAATGATCAGCGAGCATCTTCAAAAGCTGCAAGTGTTGAACCTTTGCGAAACCCCTGTTTCCGATAAAGGAATCTCCACTTTGGCCTGTAAGTATTCATTTATTCCATCAAATTCTTCCCGCTCCATCCGAGCTTCGACTCCCAATCATTCTCATAGTCTTGATATTTTACTTTATCGCTTCTTCTGCAATTTGTCGCGGCGTTAAAAGGGAGAGAGAGAGAGAGAGAGAGAGAGAGAGAGAGAGAGAGAGAGAGAGAGAGAGATTTAAATACCTATACTTGTGATGATCTTATACGGTTAAAAAAAATTCAACTTTTACGTTGCAGCACTGACAAGTTTAAGGAAATTAAACCTAAACAGCACGAAACTGTCCGTTCAAACGTTCGAGTCTCTAAAGAAGTGTTTACCAGCGTTGCAAGAGTTCGATGTCAGGTACACAGAGGCATGGTGACCAGAACTTTCGCCGTACATCAAGTCGGACAATTCTAGCAACCCTAGCCTTCAGGAGAAATGACGACGTTAAAGTTACATTAGCCAAGTGGAAATAACAGGTTCGATCGTGGTTAGTCAAGTATTGTAGAACGTTCGGTGGCACGTGCACGCTGCGCAATTGTGATCGGTAACAAATAACAAAAGCTGTTTTATTTAGACGTACCCCTGGGACCGAAAACTGACTGTTACAGAAGAAAGCTTGACTCCGATCGAGTTGAATCTTCTTTAATTTTATGGACGTTAGAATTGTTAGTACGTGGCTAGGACCACAATAAAAGCCTGAAACGAACGAATCATTGGAGAAAAGTGACGAGAAACTTCTAAGAAGTGTTGTAAACTGCCGAAGGAAAAGACGTGACACACGTTCGAGGAGGTAACGTGCCGCGACGCGACGGGTCGAACTTAGAATAGCATAGTTTGGTCCATGTGAGAGCGACTAAGAATATACATGTATAGAGAGATTGTTTTGATGGTGCAGGGACTTAGCTCGCGCGCAAGTCTCCGAGTGCCTTTGTCGTGTCGCGTCGCGTCGCGTCGCGTCGCGTCGCGTCGCGTCTTTCGGTCGATCCTACGTATTGGAACAGTTCTGTTTTCTGTCTTCTAGGTCAGATATAACTGACGATTTCAATATTTATTTAGAATTCGTTGCTCATTGTCCGTGACATCAATGATACTTTACTCCTAAAATGGCCAAATTTAATCAAA
This sequence comes from Stelis phaeoptera, assembly GCA_943735885.1. NCBI lineage: Eukaryota > Metazoa > Arthropoda > Insecta > Hymenoptera > Megachilidae > Stelis > Stelis phaeoptera. The sequence continues at coordinate 4,896,339 of OX030946.1, forward strand.
TATTTCCCTTTTCTGTATCCATTCCTTTTGGATTGAGAGAAACTCCGAGCAACCTTGGTTATCCCTCCGATAAAGAAGGTTAAGTCGACGAACGTTTTAGTTTATAAAGTAAACAATTTTTACACGCATTCCATGAAGTAAAAATCATGAAAAATTACGCGAATTACAGACGAAAGCAATAAAAACAGTACATAATGCTTGTTTGGTCATCAAAATTGAAATCGTTATCTCGAATATCTCAAACGATAAATTTGCTGTTCCTTAACGTTCCAAGCAATAAATATAAACAGCGATACTCTTAGCAATTTCGAAATTTTCACATTTCTACCGAATAACATTTGGTTTGTCCAACTTTGACATCGGTGCGCATATGTAAGACAGAAATACCTACGAGAATAGGTATTAACTTGATTATTAGTATAGTTCACGTTGTTCCTGATAATTCATTTGCAATCGAGGACATTCTTATCTGAAATACTCAATAACTCGCAACCCGTACATAAAGGGCATGAAAAATTGACATACGATCAAAATGAATATTATTGAAAATACGACACTTTATGTTTCTATTAATTTATTACTACTTAATAGATCTGTATATCGCTCGATTTTTTTCTTGCCCTTTATGCAGTATCGTTCACGCGTAATGGATCGATGCGATGCGCGATGGTTTGAAAATGGTAAAGAGCGACTATTTTTAAAAGAAAACGTTAGCCCTAGAAGGCGACGCGACGCGACGCGACGCGACGCGACGCGACGCGACGCGACGCGGACGTTTCTTCGAATCCACAATGGATATAGAGTGTAGCTAAATGAATGTAGGTTTGTAAATGGGAACAGTAATGTGTATTTAATTGAGAGTGGATTGAATTGCGCAGATATCAAAAAGATAAGGAATACTAATAGAATTAAGTGAAACGAGCTTCAGTGCGCGTTTCATTCGAATTTGTTTGACAATGAGTTCGATTGTAAGATCAAGCACCGTACTATCGAGGAATATCTATGGAATTAATGCGAGATTTATTTGATGCATAGGTACTTTAGCTATAGTATGAACGAACTTGTTAAATTCTAGAGGGAGGATTCTTTAACGAAGCTCTTCTCTTGAAAAGGATTCTTACTCCTTTCCTTGAAATAGCGCTCAACTGCCTTAGCGATCAAGTTCTGAGCGACCACTGCCACTAAAGCGTGCGAACCGTAATATTTCGAACTCGATTCGTACCTTTGAAAACTTACCAACCCCCCAACCCTCTAAACCCTTCAACAGCTCCAATATTTCAACATCTTGTCCTTTTAGCAAACACTCATTATACACCATCATCTTGTATTATCTAAGACATAATGCTACGAAAGTAAGGAAAACAGAAAAAATAAAAGTATAATAATATTATAAGTTCCTTCATGACACACACACACACACACACGCGCAGGAAATAGTAACTTTTCATGGTGTTTCATAAATATACCAATCAGTAGTACTTTTCTTCGACTTCTGGCATTAGAGTTTCGAATTTTTTACAGTTTTGCTTGATTTCATGCAAAAGATTTATTCTAAAAAGACGATAGTCCAATAATACGTATGAGAAGAAATTTGCATCCAAATTTTGTCTGACAATGAGCCTTAGCTATTACCAAGTCAGGCATCTAATGAATAGTGGAATTTATGTCGGCAATGAGCGTGCTGTTTCGAGGCTGATATCGTTTGTTAATGAATAATCGGTAATCGTTAATCAATCTTCTATATCCATAATACCGTTCGTCCTAGATTACGAAGTTTTAGCATAACGTTGTTGCGAATTTTCTATTTCGGATAGGACACAATTAATACCTAGACGATTTCCATTTCGCAACTGTCCCAAGATGGTTTTGACGCTTGTCTGCTATCTTTTGGAATCCTATCTCAAGTGCTTCGGCTTTGCATCGAAATAGTCAAGATACGTATATTATTTTTGTCTCTTTTTCTCAACATTTTCTCCAACTGTATACGGAGATCACGTCCCCTATTTACACGTGCACACATCACAACCTGCATACATACATACATACATAGATACGTACGTGCAGGTGAAAGCACCGATTGAAGAAACATGGGATAACTCGATTACAAGCAAAAAAAAGTAGTTTATACTAAATATACGTATACATATTGTACAAGCGAAATACTACCAGCGGTATATTTATGAAACATAATTAAAAATGATATTTTCGCAATGAACAAAACAAGATTACGAGTAAATCCTTTATCCGAAACTTATATGTATGTATATCGTTCAAGTTTTGCGGGGGTTGGTGTACTTTTCAAGCGAAATGTATTATATGCATACACACATACATGCATACATACATACATACATACATACATACATACATGCATACGTATACAAATAAAATTGAATCTCTCATTGTCAGTTTCAATGAAACTCTGTACACGCGAATCGCGCTAAACTTTACTTTAAGAATCGAGAGAATTTGTATTATTTACCTTTCCTCTCGTCTATGATAGACTAAATGAAAGATGCCCCCGTATTCGGGCCTTTCTTCTCTTCCTGTATGTACATTCCTCTCGCATACTTGGATTAAACCCGAATTTCCAATTACCGCGTACGACCGGTCTAGCGATATAACAGTGATCTTGGAAAAGTTGGCTCAGGATGGATTAAAAAAAGTGAAACCTGATCGAACGTGCTTTCAAAAGTACTTACATCGTACATATTTTAACCCGGTGTACGGCAACCTAAAGCCTGCAACTGTCCAACATACTTATACATAGACATAGACATAGACATAGACATAGACATATACATTTCCATTTACATATACGACATACACCACAACCGTTGGGGTAACTAGACACCTTGTCTAGGACTTAAGAAGCAGTTTCCTCAATACTCCTTGATGAACTTGACCTACATGTTGTTATGTTCTTCGCTTACAAGGTTAGGGGACCCACCTACTTTCCTCCCGGCCCTTTCGCCCCCTCCCCCCTTCCTAGTGAAATATTCTAGCTACGCCACAGTTTAAATTCACAATTTAACCTAAGAAGAACATTATTGTATCTGTTGTACTTGGTTTCATCGCGATAGCGCATTTCGACTCAAACATTGATTTCTTACGAGATAAGAAATATTTCTTTCTTTTTCTGGTTATTTATTATTTCTACAATTTCTGAACGAGAAGGGAGGGTTCAGATCCACATTGATATTCGTGCTAAATTACGATAAGGTGAAAGGTTGGCGCTTGAAGTCGTTTTGGCAACTTCTACTTCCATTATTACGTTATAACAGAGCCCGCCGCGCCATGCTTGTCAGATTCTTTTTTTTTTTTTTTCTTCTAGCTTAAGATTTCCGCTAATTTCCATCGAGCGATGGAAATTCCTGGTAATTTCAACGCTAAATCCACGTATTGGTGACTCGATCGGATTAACAAGCGAACCGATGAATATACGTATTGTCGGCGAAGAAGGAAGAAAGAAAGAGTAGGGGAGTTGCGGATGAACGCGATTCTGCGTTATCTGGATAGTGGAGCAGCGGATATTTGCTAAAGAAATCAAAGCAAGCTCGGGGAATCGATAGATCGCCGTAAGGGAGGCTGGTAAATGGCGAATCCGTAGAGTCGCCGCGCCGCGCTGTTGCAGGAGACAGAAACAGGATAGGCAGATGCGCGGTATCATCAGACTGAGGGACGAATTTGGTTAAAGACAGGTTTCAAGGTTACGTCGATTACAGCGTTACGTGATCAAAAATAGACGTTAAAATAGACCGACCTGGAAGGAGAAACCTTTTTCTTCTTTCTTCTTGAGTTTTTCTTTAATCATCGCCAAATACGCGAGCTGAAAGCGCATAAACTACCGGCCAATTTACCTTTCTTACAAGCTGGAATAGCAGCGGAAATATGTAATTTATATTATTAGATGTTCAACTTAAGCGAGACAACTGAAAACTCTACATAATATACGATAATATGTACAACAACAACGACTGGATTTCACATATTATTTAATGGAATCACGCGATAAATGAAATTATAATAAATATTTTCCGTGATCTTCGTTTCGATGAAATAAATGGAATTAAAGTAATAGTGTCCATATTTATTTTAAGTAAACTGCAGGTAAGTAACAATAATTGTCTAACAAAACGGGATAAGAGTCGTGTGTGAAAACGCGAGCTGGACAATTTCTTAATTTACTTGTTTAATGTTTCGTATGACGCGATGATAATTCGAAAAGTGAGCAAATTGACCGCTTCAAGTATTATATGTATACATATACATATATAAAACGAAAAACGGTTTACAACTCGTACAATATTCATTTCTCAATCCATGTTTATTAGTACCAGCTTCCTCGATTTCATGAGTATTATCGCATAATTTTTTCATTTTTTTAGCCCCTTTCTTTACTTATCGGTATATAAAGCATAATCGTCGTGTATATATACGAATACATACATTATACGTATTATACTGGTATGTAACTCGATCGTATCGTTAAATTAGCCAGTTTCGTCGATAGTTAGAAAACCAATATCTCTGCAGACGGGTCCGTGTTCAATTAATTACAATATTATTAGTAAGCATGGATATCGTAAATGCGATCGATCGAACCATGAATACAGTTACCGGTTGTTAACAGATCGGTGACGACCAATGGTTCGATCCGTCGCGCGTCGGGCCCGACCGATTTTCTTCCTATTTTCGCATTCAGCGGCGATACCTCGTGATCACTTTAAACCATCAGCTTTTCAATCTTTTATATTTCTACGGTTTTCTATCACAATAATTGTTTCTTTCTCCCTCCTTTTCTCTCTCTCTCTCTCTTTCTCTCCCGCCTCTCTCCCCCTCTCTCTCTCTCTCTCTCTCTCTCTCACACGCAGAAACAAACGGTATTTCTCCGTTTATTTAATGGAAAACACAAAGTAGCTTGAGGCGCGTCACTGTTTGATTCTATTTATCGTTACTTGATTTTGAGAAGACGGAATATATTTAATATGTACTTACATATGTACCTTACCACGGAAATAATGTGTACATACATACGTATCATTTTATCATATCATTAGAATTTATCTGTAAAAATAACAAGGTTGTTTCTTCAGCTTCCAATACCACGGTACGTTTTGCGAGAAAGAGAGCGAGGGAGAGAGAGAGAGAGAGAGAGAGAGAGAGAGAGAGAGAGAGAGAGGGAGAGAGAGAGAGAGATTCTTAAATAATTAATAACAACAAGACATTTCCCGCTTTATTATATTTTGAATCGAACGAGCATAACATTCCGAGGCAGCGAGTCTCGAAGACAACGAGCCACTGAAAAATCGGCGCTCGACGCATTTTTTGGCACACGCGTTCACCTTTGCTTTGCGCACAGTCTTCAGTTTTTCTCCATTTCTCGCTAACTCCGGGAACAGTGTTTCCTCGGACGACTGTCGATATCACTGTATTCCTTCGACGTTACACCCGCTGACTTTGCCCTCAACCACACTTGTATCGTTTTATTTCTAATTTTTATCTTCATATGTATATGTACATAGGTATATTCGTTCGTTCTTTTGTTCGACATTATTATTTACGGGTGAATAAACAATGATCAATGAGTGAACTATATATGTACGAAAATGCGTTACTAGACCGTTACAGTTAATCTAGATATATTGTCGGATTGATCGGAAACCAACGTTTCGCTTCGACAACGCGTTTGTGGTGAACGGCTGGATTTTACTACGCGTGCATATCACGACTTGTACGGAAGGTAAAATCAGTTCACGCCGCGCCGCGTCGTTCAATTGTGGCTAACAGCCCTAAATCGTAACGGTATACATATATTCTCTTACTTGTTTTTCATCGAAACATATCCAAACGACTAGTATTGTCGATCAATTTTTAAAAGGAATCGCTTAATCTTGCCGCAAACCATAAACGTTTTATGTCGACGCCACGAGATTATGCGTGGACAACAGTCCTTCCGACTGTTCTTTCTTCTTTCTTATACCTATTCTCCCTTTTTTTCAATGTTGTTCGACCTTTCGTTTAGATACATATTTACAGGACTAGAGTCTTATTTAAAATCTCACGAGCTTTCCCTCGACTATCGTTTCGAAATCTCCGAAAAATTCTGATGGAATTTAGATGAAAACTGAAATATCGATAAACGCTTCCGTCGAGGCACACGAACGTACGATCAGATGAAACAAAGTTAAACGATCGACGGAAAATTCGTAACAACTATTGCGTTAGTATGGTTGCTGAGCACGCAAGGAATTATTATCACCATCACATGCACGAACCTTACACCTAAATTCTTAACGACTATGGCGTGTAATTAGCTCCCACGATAATTTCCTATTTAAGGTGATGGTTCGACGAGCTCGTCCCGATATTAACTGTCAAGCACCAATTCATGCTGCACCATCGATACATAGTTTAACGTATCCCAATGTCTGTGTCTGTCTGTCTGTCTGTCTGTCTGTCTGTCTGCCTGTCTGCCTGCCTCTCTCTTTCACTTCCTCTCTTCCCCCACACTCTGCGCCTTTCTTCTTTACTATTCGATTAATTTCAACCGTGTGTTTCGACGATCGTCGTGAAGATAAGCGCCCATTTGGGAGTAAGACTCGCGCGCCGTACCTGACAATGAGAATGGCTGGTCAAACGACGCGATTAAACTTTCAGATGATGGACACGATAGAACTTACTCTCAAACGGATACATAATTGTGGCAAAAAAAAAAAAAAAAAAGTAACAAAAGGGTATCATACGTTATGTGCACCCATTCATATTTCATAGTAGAAACTGAAGAAAATAGATACTTATTTTAATACATCAGCCTTACTCATTTTACATTACAAATCTGTAATAAGATCACGACGTAACTCTGATCAGAATCTTAATTGTAACGAGAACCGCAACAGTTCCTTCGAACGATTCTATGGAATGGGTTGATTGTCATATCCAAAATTATGCCGTGAAAATGCACCATTTAAGCTATGGCGGTTGCCTCTTCTCGCTACGACACGATTCGACGAGGTGCTATTCTTGTAAACAAGAACAAGAACAAGAACAAGAACAACGAAAGAAAAAAAGTCACAATTATTGGTTTCGCGCTAAAAAGCCATTCGGTTAAAAGCAACTCTACCGATCGTTTGATCCAATCTGTCGAAGCACCGCCGCGCCGGTGAAAGTTACCGAAGAACAGGAAGCAAATTCGAGGCACTTGTCAACGAACTTTTATGTAACGATTTCGCACGAAATTATAAAAGAAACGAATGAAATTAATGATTACATTTGAAGGCGGGATGCGTATGCGTTTTCACGTTTCAAGATAATAATAGATAATCAAATGATCCAGATTGTTTAGCAATTCTGATTAAGTTATCGCGGAAGCTTTCACGAGAGATTTTCGCGTGGTGCCTACGTATACGTATTATCACGCCACCAACCATTGAGATAACCGTACAGAAGATGCCTGAATCCGTTCGAACCCAATATACATATTTGCTTGATTCTCGCTCGGATATTCTTTGATAAAACTGATAAAAAATACAAAAACTGATATATACAAATAAAACAAGATGAAAACCATAAATCCCTAGCGGATATTTTGAAGAGGATCAAATACGTCTGTCCTTTGTTTGTTAAGTCAGACTGACTATTGTCGGGAAATCTGTATTACGATCGTTGTATCGATGCATGAACGATTAACTCGCTTCGGTGTCAATTGTCAACCAGTGTTATCTACTTATGAGACGTGGGTCCGAATAGATTATAGATGCAGGCATGGTATGGCGAAGCCTGGCAAATCGTCTCTGAAGATGTTGCTCTGTAATTGTTTTTTCTTCTTCTTCTTCTTCTTCTGCTTCTTCTTTTTCTTTCTTTTTTTCTTTCTTTCCTTCCTTCCTTCCTTCTTTCTTTCTTTTCTTTAAATTTTTTTTTGTAGTCATCCCGAACAGCTCAAGTTTCGATGACTGAAAAACTCGAGTTATATTTAATAGGCATATAGGGTCTGTATCGTTCGGCTGCAATGGTTGCTGACGCGTCGAATAATCCGAATTCCCTTATATAAAATACTTAATTATTCTTTCATTTTGTCTGGCAATCAGAAAGAAAGCTCTTATCCGTGAATCTAGCTCTGCAAGTGAACAACTGGTAAGTTTATTTTTCTTAAGTTAGTTTATATGGGATTGAGTCGCGCAAACTTACGCGTATAATTATATTAATTGTTAATACGTGGTTTAAGCGAGAAACTCGGGAATAGCGAATTACTCGACGCGACGAGACGCGGCCGCGGCGATGCGTTGCAACTTTTTTACGACATATATGTATGTATAAAACGTGTATCGTTTCTTGGAAAGAGTAGTTCGGCAAAATTTGTACAAAAGCTTTTGCAGTTCTGCACTACTCTTGCGACGCGTTTCGAACAAAATAGTAGTAACAGCAAGTCGAACGATAGGGAAAAGAATGATTCTGCGAAATAATCTAGGAATGAATCAGTCAAGATTCCTCGACGTGGGAAACATGACAAAAGAAATTTTAAGGACAGGAAGAATCCTGTCCTTAGCCCTGTCCCTGTCCCTGTCCCTGTCCCTGTCCCTGTCCCTGTTGGCCAATTGTTCTGCCGTGCCAACGCTGGAAATGATTGAACGCCAATTTGGGTTCGATAAGCAAAATCAATACTTGAACATTTGCCAATAGCACGAATTACGAATTAATTCGCTCCAAGCTACGGATTTGTGTACCTAGTACCAACCTGCTGGGTTGAATCTGGACCCTAGAACAGCCACGGGTTTTGATATTGTTGAACCCTGTTTAGCGATCGTTTATAACTTCTAATACGAATGCCAGAAACGAATGCCCATGATAATTATACGCGATCCAAGTTTGGTCAAAGCAAACGGCAAAATGCATTAAATTCCATTAGAAGATGACAATTTTGCTCGGAATAGATGTCACCTCGGGTCGAGCGATTAGGTCCGTTTGGCAACCGTTATATCGTTATTTCGTTATTTCGTTAATCCGTCAACCGTTTACCGGAACTGATCATGGTCTTTTCACGCTGTTCTATTCTCCTCTGTCGTCTGGCTTTCCGTGAATTCCTACATCTGGAGTGGCTCTTTGTCGCAACGATGCACGAAGCCGTGCTGTTGTTGGGGTCATCCACTCGAATGTTCGGGAAGTAGTATGCTGACCGATTTCCGATTGCCAGCTCCGTTGACGAGGTTGCTCGCGTTGTTAATGTTACCGATATTCATCAGATTGGTAGGGTCGTAGGTGTCGTCCTTAGCGAGGGAGGACGGTGATCGATGAGAAGGCGCTACCACTCGTACTTCCGGCCTTGGAGCAGCTTCCCTCAACGGGCTACCCATGTTTACCAGATCCTCGGGATTCGCCAGTGTGGCCGTTCTAACATCAGAAACATTCGATCATTATTTTCTCGATTTTTTATTTTTCATTTTTTATTTTCCATTTTTGATTCCCGATTCCCGATTCCCAATTCTTAATTCTTAATTCCCAATTCCCAATTCCCAATTCTCAATTCCCGGTTAAGCATTTTCCTACCGAGCAATTTTCTATCCTTATTCGATGAAACAAAATCAAGATGAAAGTCCAACGAGCCATTTTAACGCAAAAGGAAAAGGAGAAAGGAAAAGGAAAAGGAAAAGGAAAAGGAAAAGGAAAAAGCTTCTATATCAAAGCATTGGTCATCAACGTCACATACAGGATGAGTCTCCTTGGTGGCACCTTTTTGATACCAATTCATGGAATTTTTACGAATAAACTTTTCTTATATCCACAAAGAACAGAATCGATTAAAACGATCCAATTAGCGTTGTAGCTTTCCTTTTCGCATCTTTTTGTTTTTTGTTTTTTTTTTTTCTTGCATTTACAATCACTGGTTGTTTCCAAACGAGAACACCCTGTATATAAGCCGATAGTGCAGAGCGCGAGAAAAACTACCCACCTATGTTGCGGGGGTGGCGTAGGCGTTCTTGACAGAGGGAAACTGGCGACTTCTCTCGTCACCGACAGCGACCGAATCGATCCGAACGTTTGGTCCGGCGATAAATTAGCACCGACACTTTGCACCATTCCGCTACTAAAACAGACCAATTTATCGACATTAATTCAACGAGTAAAACTCCCGCGGGATAGAGGTCGATACTTGCAACCAAATCCCAGAAAATAATAGAACTCATTATCAGTTTGACGAGGAATCACTACGTTCGCGTATATCACACAGGCATCATTATTGAGCTTCGAATGAGTGACTGGCGAACTCCTCCGCTGTGCTATCATTAGAAATAATTGATTAAAGTAAGTAGCCTTGGTAACGGACACTTTGATATAGACGGACAGGAAATTTCATAGGAAATGGAATTATTTTTAAAACGATGGCTAGAGAAACACGTATTTGAACGGAGAGAACAGATAACGATATCTTGCAGGAAAACCGATCCCTTCGAAATCTTGACAATCGAATTGTCTAGCGGACAAACTGCTATTTCGTATCGTGTATGTTGCATACCTACACCAAAAATTTAGATGCAATTAGATGCAATTCGCAATCTTAATTAACAATAAATTACGCAGCCAACACTCTTCTTCGGTAGGTAGGGCACGGTCCGAAAGCTAAATGTTAGAATTACGTGGTTCCAGCCCAAGTTTCTTTAGCTCCACGTTACCATGTACGAGTATACACATACGTGTATAATCGCATTTTCCGTATCGAAGAATTAATTAGGTAGCTGGTTTCCTTTGTAACAAGAATTCGGTTCAAGTGTACACCATCGATCATTATTTAATTGGTGTACCGCTCGCGCGGATTTCGATAGGAGAATCGTGTAAAGTTTGTAATCTCACCTGACCGAACCCGAAGTTACCAAGAACGGCATAGGTGTCGGGCACGGGCTCAGTGGCGAACTGCTCACTGAACTGCGAGTGCTGCTTAACACTGAATGTGGGCATTGCGGAGGCCCGATGTGTACACCGCTGGACACGTTTCCACCTTTGCTCGAGCTACGTCCTTTCAAGCATGGAATTCTCGACCATCCGCTAATATCCTTACCCGATACACCTGCAAACAAACACCGTTACCTACCGTTATCTATCATATAACAATGTTGCTATCCAGATCATGGACTAGTTTAGAAAATCGAGAGTGGCGGCCATGTGCTTATAACCATCCAAACAGTCTAATTGCGAGTAAAAAGTAACAAGTAACAAGTAAAAAGGTTATCAGGTTACAATACTGGTAACTGAACTACTAAACACTTGACTACATCTTATGTAAAATCGAAATACGTCGACCAAAGTTTTCTAACAGATGGAATTGCATAAATACCGGTTTTTTCTTTTCTTAAATTATTACTTTCATTGTACTGCATACTGCATACCATATAGATTTAACGAGATACCAATCATTTTGCTTACATTATACAATATGTGTACACATTACATTCATGTACATACACGTAGTACGTACACATACTGGTCGTAAATTTATTGTCCTTTAAAAGTATCACAGCCTGTTTATTAGCTTTAACCAGATACAATGGATTGTCCAATGTGCCACGTGCAACCAGTAGACAGAAACCAGTAGTAATGAAAAATATTATATTTGTCAAAGAAAATGATATTTTCGAACAGTGCAGCGTGTAAGAAACGATGAAAAGAAAAATGTTCGCTATACACAGAACGAGATGCTGCGGGAACAGTCGGATAACTTGCCCGACTGACCAACGGAATAATTTGATAAACTGGTATTAGCCTGAATTCCAACAATCCAGTTAGCTACCCTAACCCTGATCCAGCCTCGTCCCGAATTTAGAACAACCGACACGAATTGGAGCACGTTGTGACAAACTGACGTTCCTACAAACAGTGTTTTGTACCATTTCCAACATTTTCAATCGTAAAACTGTAAAACCGTATCGTCGTATCGTCGTATCGTCGCAACAACATCGACATTGCAAGTATGCTTAGCTCTGGATCGAGATTACGAACGTTTTAAACAATTGACGATGAAACTATTGGCACAGAATTTATTGCAGCGGTTTTCAAATTTTCAACGAATATACTGCACTATTTTTTGGACAAAGTCAAGTTCAACGCCTCTTATACAGAATCTTAAATCGTGCGGATGAACGCTGATTCAAAGAGAAACCAATACACATACACATATGTATAAGGATCTGGTAATATAGATTAGATGATTGAAGAATATTTCATCTGTACCACATCGATGGTCAACATACACACTTACAGTATGTTATAAAATGGAAATGTTGAATATCCCGTTGGTTCTTTTGTGAAAGTTTCTAATTTCTAGTTACACGTCATAAGAAGGGGACTATTTACACCAATCAACAAGATCCTATGGTGCATCGCATTGGAAATTTCCCATTTCCAACCCTAACCTTCTCATTAAAAAAAAAAAGAAAAAAAAAAGGAAGGAAAGAAAAAAGGTTTGAATTGAATCGCAATTAGTAGGGATTACGTCAAGATTCCTCTCTACACTGCATATTGTACAAACGGTGTCGACTCACCGAGCATTTTAACACCCTGAACAGGACTCAAAGGGTAAAAATCCCCGTGAAGAGGGCAATGGAAGCCGACTCTACGCTCCCTTTTTCTGGCCCTTCTAGTCAGCATACAAAGCAACACGCCAAGAGCGAGCATAAGAGCACCCACAACTATGCAGATCGGTCCCAGGATACGAGAATTGCCCGTGAACGCGATTCTTGCCGCGTACGAGTCCTTGTCCTCGTCCTCGCCTGGTCCACGATACGAAGCAGCTGAAATAAAGAAAAAACACTCTGACAATTTTTATTGTTGGTCAATCTTTCAAATGCGCATCATATAAAATTGAAGTAAATTGTATTATACTAAATGAAAAATGTGTAAAATAAATGGTGAGTTGCGTATTAGCAATATAACGTGTGAATCGGTTAACATATTATGTACATACATATGTACATATGTAGCTAGTATCAGAATAATATGACGTTTCTCGTTAATCCGAGGGAAGCCTGTATCGTACCGGTAGAATTTGATTAGTTGCATAGTTGCATCGAATAAGAAGCCTTGTTCTTAAGCCGAACCAACAGCGAGTAAGTTTGAAACGGATAATTTCTCTCAAGAGAACGTTGCGTTGCATCGCGTCGCATCATGTCGCGCGGTCGAATTATGCAAATGATTAACAAACGACGACTACGACGACGACGACGACGACGATGGGTTTCTTCGGCGTCACGAATCGACAAAGATTGTTTCATAGGTCGATAAAACGTGTATATGTAGTGTATACACAATAAGTTGAAGGTTGTACAAGAACGCGAATTCCGTGTCCGTTTTAGCTGATAATATTCGCGATTCGTATTATGCAATACTATTACACATCTCCGCCAAAGCAATGTCAGTTACATATCCGTGTCCTCGTTACTTCGTAATCGATACGACTTTGGTGAATGTCGCGACGTAATAAGTAGGTACGTACTACATCGGTATCTTTCTAATCCACGATCCGATCCGATCCTTTTCAATGTGAATTCTCTTCTTAATTCAATCTTAATTCAATTCCATCGAATTTTTCGATGATTCATTATACAGCTATGGTTGTGTAAAGAATGGAGAATGTATATTTTCAAATACATATATTTATAAGCTGAAATTCTCTATTTACCTCATCCTTCCATTGAACTAATTTCATTTCGACACATCTTCCGTTCAATATTTTTACGTATGCATATACATACTACGCATGCTCGCAATTAGTATTAACAGTGAAATTTTAACCAGATAAAAGCCTATCGAAATATTATTACCAATCATGTGGACACTAACAATGACTAATAATAAACGAAAGGAAATTTGTATCTTGAAATGACAATGAGACCCATCGTTTTCTCTTTCGTTGATCCCTCGATGAACGATACCGCGTAACAGTGCCGCAGTTAGTATTACAGTTATGCATCGATACTTAACGAGCAGACGGAATTTCAGTAAACACGTTTCACCAATTATTATGTACAAGTTATTTCGATACCCATTTCACATCATAGTCATTACGCGATGTTTGTATAATGTATATTATGTATTTATGTATGTAATGGTGCTGCGCGGCGCAGCGGTAACGAATATTATGAACTACGAACCTACGCGATTCGATTGGTTTCATCGTTGTTGGCAAGTATCGGAACTCTACTTATGTATGGTGAGATAGTGTGTACATACGGTGTACAGTGTATGCAAAGAAAAGAATAAGCCGAAGAATACGAACCAGTGAGCACAGCGCCGACCAGCATAAAGAGAAAGCCAAATGCCGGAAGTGCAATTTGACAGTTCGCAGCTATTACAACCCCAGCTACCATCAGACCACCCTCGATCTTCTCCACTCTTAAACGCGATATAGGAGTCGGACATTTCAATTTCGCCCCGAGTCCACCACTCAGCGCACCCTCTTCGGCCGCCATGCTGCTGGCCCTGGAATAATAGATAAATACCACTCGATTTTCACCAATTTATTGTGTTATCCCAGAAAATATGCATGCGGGGCCAATTAACGATTTGATAACAATCATACTGGATCATATACATCATTAGATTTACATAATTCTTCAAACTTTTAACGTGGAAACAAACTATTTGATTTGACTAATTATTATTATTATTATTATTAACTAACGCCCGACCTTTTCTCCGTTATCAGTATCTGTACGCATTTCAGAAATCCCTTCGAACGAGATTAGGTAACTATATATTTAGCCGAGATACACCCTTCTGCCGTCGATTACATTATCATATTTACCATAGTCAGGTATAAATTTATGTCGTATTAACGGTACATTTTTATGCAGTTTCCAAACGGTTCTGCATAGCTAACGATATAGATACAATCGAACGATTTGTACAAACCTGAGCTTTGTATATTTTACATTTCATTTAGAACATACTTTATCACTATTATTTGCCAAATTTTATATCATTTCTTTCGATATCGTTTTTTTTTAACACTTTAGAAATGTCTTTTATTTATATCGATACCTACATAACCGCAAACTATGTAGAAAAAAGAAAGAACAGATTATAGATTGTATGAACCGCATGAACGAGTACACGTATAGAATTGTAAGATACAACATTACAACTATACTTATCATGTGTGTATTAAAGAAATACGTAAAATGAAAAAAAAAAAATTTATATATATATATATATATATACATATGGGATTTGAACCCGGGACCTCTCGCACCCAAAGCGAGAATCATACCCCTAGACCACTGAGCCAGTTATTACGAACGTAAACTTTTTCCTTGTTACTGCAGATAACCATTAACCCATAACGTTTCACAATATTTCAATTATTTTCCGTTACTTCACGCATTTTTTCACGCAATCGAGAACAACTGATAGCACGCATGTTAACGCATGCTTCCTTTTTTTTTAACCGACTCCGAAAAGGAGGAAGTTACTCAATTCGGTAAGTATTTTTTTTTCCAACGTACTTTTTTGTATTTTTCGCATTTACTCGAGAAAGTATACTTTTCGTCGTTTCTATAAACTGATTTAAAAAAATGAAAAAAAAAAAAAAAAAATATTACCGGGCTCAGCCGGGATTTGAACCCGGGACCTCTCGCACCCAAAGCGAGAATCATACCCCTAGACCACTGAGCCAGCTGAAGCATATTTTCTTAAAAGCACGTTATCCGGCAATATCTTACTCTCGCTATAAACCAACTACACTTTTGCTTGTGGCACACACACACATATACTCGCACGAATAAAATTTTACCCAAATTTATCAAATTTGAAACCATGTATGTACGGAACATATTTTACGAATAAACAGAATTTCTCATGAAAACGGATACTGAGTAAAAAACAGTATCTTTCGTTGGGCTGGGTTCGGTTTCACGACGACACAACAACATGGCATTACCAGAAGAAGACGAAGACAAAGACGAAGAAGAAAAAGAAGAAAAAGAAGAAGAAGAAGAAGAAGAAGAAGAAGAAGAAGAAGAAGATGATGAAGAAGAAAAAGAAGAAGAAGAAGAAGAAGAAGAAGAAGAAGAAGAAGAAGAAGAAAAAAAACTTAAAAAGAGCAGGTGCGTCGATTTTTACGTGATGAAAGCTCGCGCTTTCGAGCTTTGAATTTCCGTCGCCCAATTAACGTCGACCGACCTACCCAGCTCTTCAATAAGCGAGTCGACCTCTCGCTTCGTATAATCAAAAGGGCACCTCGTTAAATTTACGTCGATGTATGAAAAGAAATAGGAAAAGGAATCAAAACGAAAGAAAACTGGAAGGGAACTAAATCAAAATTCTGATCAATACTCTTGTATATCCGTTGATGAACAAACAATCGACGAACAAGCAACAAATATAGGAAAACAAATCTAATCAACTTGTCACTGCCGAATGTTTAAAGAAATTTAACTTCGTACATACGAAATTTTCTTAAAACAGAAAAAGAAATACACGAGAAAGTGAATTGTCACGCATGTCAATCGCCAAACGCCAAGTATCAAGCGCAACATAATGGCCCGATAGATCGACATGACCTCGTTCCAAAGGTCTCGACGAGATAACCCATGCACCCCCGATTCTTGGCTCGCTTTTTATCCGTTCTATATGTATATCCGCATGTGTAGGTCACCGAAGACGAACAGGATTAACGAGGCTCCTAATCAAAGCAAAAATCCACCTTACGTTCTTTTCGTTGTCCAGCCGAGTTAAGCGAAAAGAAAAGATCGCAAGTTAAAAAAAACCAAAGACTACCACAACGTAAGATCACTCTGTCTTACTTTTGCTATAAATTCAATCGCAGAATACTCTACATATTTGTCGAATGTATTCATTTGCTGGACACACCGATGATCGCAATTTCGTTTTTATTTTATTTATAAATAATAATACGTGAAAAGCACAGAAGTCTGAGTAAATGGAATACAAACGATAAGAAAAATGACCTTGCACAAATAGAGCCGGGTGCGCAGGAAGCCAACGACCGGGTAGCATGGTTCGCAAGATGCAATAAATAACGCCTTTCTACAGCCTTGACTGCAACCTCCATTATGTTGCTTCAAGCATCATCATCGCGTGTCAATTGTCAATGTATGTGCATCGAATCATCGAATCATCGAATGACGTATCACTGTCGCTCGTCAACACCGTATTTTACAGCGTCGCGCACAATAGACTTCCCTAAGCAAAACGGCGACGTACGAGAAGGTACTCTCACTATTCGTTATAATGTCAGAAGGATATCACGAATTACGCCTCGATTAAGTTGGGGCTAGGTTAACTATTATTATCATGCTCATTGTTAGACGTAGGTGGTTAGCTGGTTTGAAGTACAGGATGAATAGTAAAGCCACCTTCCTCTGTATCGTGATTCTCCCTAGAGTAACCTATACTATACTGTCGGACAGTCTACATACCTAGGTATTACCAACATGTTCGACGTGTATGTACTATGTATGTATGTACATACGTTGGTAAGTAGGAACGTAAAAACTTACGGCCCGTTATTACATGATACCGGGATGAGGCATTACTCGAATAATCTTCAAATAAACATTGCGAATAAAGAATAATTTTTCATTCGAATGAAAATTTATTGATACTGCACATCGACGGTCCGGAGAATGTGTTCCGAAAATTGATAGAAAAGCGGAAATAAAAACGTTTCTACACTTCCAGCCATAGTAAACTGATCGCAAATACTTTCTACGGACAACAATATCAATGATTGTCTTAACGCCAACGTTCCGCTTGAATTCGGTCTGCGCCATTAAAATATGTACTATACTGTACCACCAACTACTTGCATACATACCTACATATGTATTTAGTAACGAAACGAAGTGCCTATCCATGCACGAACGAATGACGTGAACGGATGTCGAACTGAATTGACAGAATAACCATAAGCAGAGTTTAATGCGGCAATGGATGTGCGACCTTATCCTTGCCAGTTTAACACGTTCAGACCGGACAGATAACTCGCAACCATCCTGATGTTTCGAACGGACATAATCGGGCGACAGAATTTTCGCAGCTGCGTTACAACGACTCGCTAATTAAAACAATAAAGAGCGACGTCGATCGATCCCGCGTTGCGCGTTGTCTTAACGAACAAATTTCTTGGCTGGTTGATTTCCAATAGTTGCCCAGCAATTCTCTGTCTTGAAATTACCGCCTTAACATGTACACACCTGCTTACCGACGCGACGTTCCTTCGGTTCAACATTTTCAGATTCCTCTTGGTTTGAACGTGTTATAGAACGAATTGTAAACAAAGTACAGTAATCACTCAATACATTTGTTTATTCTGTTTATCTTTAACGCCGATGACTTACCCATGGGAGCCAATTGGAAAAACTGGTGCAGATAACAATGACCAGTTACCAAACGTAATTTTCTAGCTAGCTAACGCGGTGTTATCGTACTTCGACCATTAAGAGGATATTATACACAAAGAAGAATGTTATTTGTAGGAATTGTCAATCCGATTAAACGATACAAGTCATTTGATATAATATCAGCGATCGAGATTCATTGTCAGTGGAAAATCGCTCAGGTTTTCTGTTCGTTCGTTCGTTCGTTCGTTCGTTCGCCAGGTAACGTCCCTTTCTCCCCCTTTTCAGGTGCGATTCTTTTTTGCGGATCATGGGCTAGTTTCGTCCTATTACACCTCCTCGACACTCGAGTCGTCTTCGGTACATCTTTGGTCGGGCGGTTCGGTTTGTTCATGTTCAAACTTAGAAAGCCGCTATGCATTTCCATGAGCTAATAAGAAGAATGGTATAAGAACGGCATACCTACGAAGTGGAGGACTTCATGCCTACACCTCCTCTCTTAACCTCTTCTAACCTTTTCGGGATAATCAATTCAAACTAGGGATAGGGTGGGGTGGAAATCACAACGTGAGGATCATCGAAATGGTAACGGAGTAAAAATCAAATAGGACACCGAGGGGGAAGAGGGAAGAGTTTGATCTGCTCCGAAACTTCACCTCGTGAATCGGTTATACCGTAGCCATTTCTAACGAGTTGGAGACCTTTTTTGACAGGAAGCTACCCTGATTCCGACCACTCATGGTCCTTGTCTTGCCGTAAAGTAGGCCTTATCTCGAGGCAAGGCAACGCAACGAGTAGAGAAAACCGCATACCCTCTTGTGACTTCACATTATCGTTCACATCCCGTATAACACAGCTCCGAGATATCAAATTAGTAGCTCAGGGTTAAAAATTCGGCCAAATTACTTCTGATTCTGATAATTTTCTATTCCCAGCTATTCTTACTGGCAATATCCCTAGCCTCGGCGTCATCTGTCTTCCGTTTAAACAGATTTTCGGTAACGGCAGCAACTTACCTAATATTGTTCGAAAACGTTGAAAGTATTTAATTAAGTAACTGTGGGGGGGGGGGGGAATAAGAGAGGAAACATACCGTATAGGATTATCACCAGCAAACTGCGACTTCTCCGTGTGAAACGGCGTACCGAACGTCATAACCGAACAGTTCGATGATAATCGTAGCTGCCGTGGATAATCTTCGTCGGTGTGTTGGTGATTTTCGTACCCAGCCGAATTATCACGGCCGGCACCGAATAATTCGACTAGTCAGCTGATCGCACGATGCTTCATTGTACCGCTCGCTGTACGCATGATTGTCGGAATTTTTGTAGAAGCAATTTTTGTCCGATGTTCGAGTGGTGGCTGGTACACCACGCACGATGTACTTCCAACTCGGCGTTTCACGTATATTCGAGTCGAGCTAACGTTCACCGTTCACCGTTCACCGTTCACCGTTTACCGTACACCGTTCAACATTCAACGTACACAACCACAACCCCGGTCCACTTGTCGCTGATATCACTTAAATGAATGCAAACAGGCAGGCACAAACCTATAGGTGGCCAGCTTGTTGGGCCGCTATTCGAACATAACAGCTCGTTCAGCGTTCCATCTTACAATGGTTCCGTCACAGTTGCACTTGTTTAGTTTCTTAATATTTAATCATATCAGAATAACAAATAATGATTACATTATTACACATACAAACCGAAAATACAATGGGTGGTGGGCGGCGAGCAGTTAGTTGATGAATTGCAAAAGATCACAGCGTACGACGAGAAGAGAACGGAATAGGCGGAAGATCGATCGTTAACACGAAATACGGACTGGAATATTCACAAGGTCCGACAAAGCCGAGCGTTTTGTATTATCACAAGTAACGGTATCGAGGCGCGGTCGGTAAACATAAAACACGCACAGAAATTTAACGAAGCAACACTCCACGAACGTAACAAGTGCAACGACCTGTCACTCACCGTTTCGTTTCGTTTCTTTTCATTTTGCTGCTACTTATTCATACTAATCGCATTGCGTCGTATCACGTTGTAACCGTTCTTAATCATCCAGCAGCCCAATTATTTATCACAAAATCACGTCGAGGTGGTATTCCCAGTAGAAAATGTGCTTGCCCAAATATCGGTCGTGAATGTAACGAATGCAGCGAATACAGTGACTGTGCGTGACTGTGTACATGTGTGTGTGTGTGTGTGTGTGTGTGTGTGTGGTGTGTGTGTGCGTGCGCGTGAAAAGCAGGAGGATCCGATGAAAGCCGAGCAGCACCGAGACAAACCGAAAGCGCAGAATCAACCCATCTCACGTCTGGTATCCGACTGGCTCCGTGGAAAGCTGCCTGACGGACGCGAAAGACGTCACTATCTCCCTCCCTCTTGCCTCCCCA
The DNA here is from genome assembly GCA_943735885.1 of Stelis phaeoptera. NCBI lineage: Eukaryota > Metazoa > Arthropoda > Insecta > Hymenoptera > Megachilidae > Stelis > Stelis phaeoptera. Next base: position 4,917,084 of record OX030946.1, read on the forward strand.
TTTCCTTCCTTCTCATTCGTCCAACCCTCGCAATTCGAGATGCCTTCCTTGCCGATTGCGCCATCGTATCGCTTCGGATCGTGTCATTATCCTTAACCCTTTATCTCTTTCCTATATGGTACGCGAATGACTGCAAACGGCTGAACAATTGTGTACAGTTAGTATATAGATATGTACTATTGAAAATTTCAATATTGCAAACTGTCCGTATCGCTATATACCGTACAGAACACGAAACGGACAGTCGATCCAACATAAACATCAAGTAATCAAGATAAATTATTCTTATTATTATATAGTCAAGAAACATTGCAAGTGTTAGGAATACTTGCGGAAAATGGAAGGCGACAGCTGAAAAAAACCTCTACCTGTCCTGTTTGTTGCCTCCTTTCTTTCGTTAATTTAATTTTTCCGATTCCTTCCGGAGTTCCAATTTCCAGGATAATGAAAAACGAAGGTTTTTACCCTAGCGTCGCACCCTAGTGCCGTACTCGTCACGACAGGGTATTTGATTCCATCGCAGACGGCAAGAAACAAGTTGGTGGACGGAGAATGGCAGCTGAAAAGAGACAAGAAGAATAAGAGGCGAGGATAAAAAGAGAAATCCATTCAGATGCAACGAAAAGTGATTTTGCCCGAGTAAGTGTAAAGGGAGAAATCTTCGACGACACGATTTAAAGACAACTGAAACAGAGCCTAATGCAGAAATTACTTGTGACCTTGCACATAAAGAATATGGATAAATAAATCAAGTAGAAAGCCTACTTTTCTCTCCTATACTTATTTTCTTAACACGTTCAAACCCGGAGTAAAACAGATGCATAGCTCGGTCCAAGATAAGGCGGGATCGTTAATTATACCATTAAGAAGATATACCATACTGATCACACAGCGCTGGGGATCGTATTCTGTGTTCTGTTTAAGGGTTTCGTTTGTTCGGTTCGTTGTTGGGACCTGGATCTCATGGTTTGATGCGCGAGCTACTTTTACGATCTCTTAAAAACCGCGATCCCGTCGATCCGTGCTGTTGAATCATGCCTGACCCTTAAACTGTTAACAAAGAAGAGTCTACGTTGTAGCTAAGTGCACAACCTGAGTTAGATGAGCGGAGTGCGAGAAAAGTGGATAAAAGAGTAAGTCGGAAAGGAAGAAAACGCTCGAGAATGTAAAGAACGCGAACGGAGACAAAAAGAAATAGAAAGGAGAAGAAGGATAGGAGAAAGGTTAGGGTGAAGGCGGGGGGAGCACATAAAGGTAAGGAGGGGAATAGAGTAACTACTCTGGCGGTGGTGGTAGTGGTAGTGGTAGTGGTAGTGGTAGTGGTAGTGGTGGTAGCGGTGCTCTGATCGATAGAACGAAGAGCTATGTAGTACTGCTTGCTCTTGTATACAAGGAACCAATCGGTGCAATGAAACACTATAAACAACATTTCACAGATAAACACATTTCAACCCATTAATTTCCAAACGCTGAAAACGTTGCTTCCAACGGATAGTATAGTTCTCGATATACATATAGATATAGCGTGGTTGTAAATCTTGTCAACCGATAAAATGAGCCCGATCGGACGCTCAATTTTGTACAATGTCGATTTGAAACCGGTCCTTTCGTTATCATGTATTTAGATAGTCGATAGTCTTTTTTGCTTCACTATTTCGAACCTTACAAGTACCTACAATCTAGATATGGGACTGCTAGTTTCATCATTAATCGATGTCATCGTTCTTTCAGCGTTAAAAAATACAGACACGGGTTAGAAAACGCTGATATTCATGTCCAAACTACCTGTATATTATATATACCTGCAGGAATTACAATATAACTAATAAGTACGGAACCGGCGCGGAGTAAGTCTGATTCCTCTAAATTCGACTAGAAATTATTGGAAAAGGTAGACGAAAGAAAAGAAAGAAAAAACACATATTACTATCATGAGATCTGACTTTAATAAAAATAAATATTTAAAGCAGAATACAATACATAATGCAACTAAATGTAAATCACAGAATAATGTCGTTATTTTGTTGCGAGGATAATTTATTTATATTATAAAACGGGCTTTTTGCCACGTTTTCGTGATTTTCTTCCTCTATCTTAACCTTCTTGGAAGCGCTAAAAAGATCTAATTGTAAGTATCAACAAAATACATACATGTACATATGTGCATGTGCATACGTTCGAGGCAGTAGCTTTGACGAATCGTATAAAGAGGATTAAAGACCATAGATATATACTATGCACAGTACGATTCACCTCCCATACGGAGGCACAAAAATAAACCTCCCGGTAGAGTCTATAATCAATGACATCTCGTTCGGTCACAGCTCACTGGTCAACGACCTTTGTCCGTTTCGTTCACCTGGCAATGGTGACAAAATGTCTACCACAGACCACAACTATTCAAGGAACGATATTTCATAATGCAAAACTACTTGTTGTCAATCGTCCGATATCATGCATCAAAGCAAAGGTAAGTTGATCTAGACGCGTGTGCACCATACAATGCGCATACACCGAATGATATAATCACATTTTTTTCCCCCGAAATTCTAACTAATCGTGTTGAATTCTGTAACCATAGAACACAATGATCATTTATATGTACAGTCAGCCACGCGATCATCATTTGCTACCATGTACAATGTACAATGCATACGTAGGTAGGTTAATGAATGTATCGTTAATCGGCATACAATTTTAAACGAGCCTCTATGAGTGATTGAATAATCACGCGACAGTACGTATCAGAGATACAGGCAGAAAACCGTTGATGTCCAGGTGACAAAAGAGTAAAGAGTTTACTTGATTGTACGTATTACATAAAAAGGAAAGAAAACAAATAATATCATCTATACTTACTCACTCACTCACTCACTCACTTACGTACTTACTTACTTACCTACCTATTTATTTATTTACTTACTACTCGATTGCTTGCTTACTTGCTCACTCACTCACTCACTCACTTACTTGTTGCTGGCGTTTCCTAGCTGACAAGACGATGATGATTCGTCGCTGTCATTATCATCAAATTTTTCTGTCGAGGGCTGTGCTGCTGCGGCATGGCTTCTATTGCCGGTCTCCAGATCAGCGATGAGAGTGTACATGGACGGTCCTTAGATGAGAGTAGAACGTCGTTTCTTGGACGACATCGTCGTCAAACGAGCAAATCACTGTTTACCTTGTATTTCTCGCGTTATACGACAGAAACGTAATCGGCTAGAGTCACGAAGAGGGCCAATTTTCTTCACAAACCCTTGTACGCTCGATCGCAAGTAGCGCCCTCCTGCATCAACAACCTTACCGACTAGTGGCACCACCTATCTATCGTATGAACAGCGAAAACGTTTAGACATTGTGTCCGTGCGCTTATTTACATTGTCGATGTTTGCAAGTACGTTGCAACGTTTGCACGAATTCGCAAATCCGTGAGAAGATGTGATCATTTTGTAAATGCATTGAAAACAGGTTTAAATTAACTCTGCATAATTATACAGAATAAACTGGTCATAACAACCGTTTCACATCCGTATCCATATGCATACCCACACACACATATATATATTGTACATACGAAACATACATAGAGTTTAGCTTATTGCTTTGATATTTAATAAAAATTCAGACAATAATTGGAGTGATATAAATCTACTGTTAAAATCGGTTACAAAGCGATTATCCATGCAAAATCGGTTATCTAACAATAACGTATCGTTAAATAAAATGAATTAACAAACAAAGGCAAACTTAATAATAATAATAATAATAATAATAATAATAATAATAATAGTATTATTAATTATTATCTTTAGCTAGTATCTAATTTTTTAAATGTTACTTTCCAACATACCATTAACACAATATTATTTGGAAACACGCTACTTTAGAATGGTATATATGTAGATATATTTCAATAATATTACCCGAATACCACTCATGATCTATTATCTGTTACTAAAACACCATCGATTTATGAACATGAATATCATTAAACACAAATCGTACGAAACACATCTATTTGTCCTTTTTCTTCTCTGGATCGACCGTTTGTTTAAACATATTGGGGTCTGTGTTCAATTCATCATCATTAGAACTTTCAGTACCCTGAACTTTTGTACTATTTGATGCTTCTGTTTCTGCTTCCTCATCTTCCAGAAGGTAATCCCATTCATGCGGATCATCGGCACCATCGCGAACCCTACTTAATTCTCTTTTTAACATATCCAGACATTCCCTTCGTTCCTTCCATTTCTCAGTATGAGCGACATCCCCTTCCATTTCTTGTTCAGCCCGTTCCTTTCTTTCGCATTCCAATATGTATTGTTCATAATTCTCAACCTGTGTAAAAATTTTTCCTTGGGATCTTTTATAATATATCTTTTACATACGAACATTACACCGCGCGCGCGCACACACATACACTACCGGCCAAAAGTTTGGGTACATCTACTATATTTTCATTCTACAAGTGTACAAAATCCTTTCAGTTAGTGATTTTATTTTCAATATTTATTTGGAATAAATTTGGTATTCCGTTCTACTTTCTTGGTTGATTAAGCTTTCAAGTATTTGAAAATATTGCTTGTAATTGACTAATTAAAATCCCTATCGACATAGATGACAAATTCTTATAAAAGTTTATATGTTACCTAGATATGGGTGGCACGATACTTGACTGTGTGTTAAATACAAATTGTAACATGCAACATCTCATCGTTCCTTAACTTTGGAACGAGTTCCATGTGATTTTAGTACCACAAAAATCTATACATTAACTTTTCTTTAGCTGCAGAGGTATAGTTTTGTACATTAGAAATGAGTTTATGAAACGTTACGAACCAATTCGTTTTCCCCGTGCATATTTCTAGTAAGAGTAAAATACTTAAGAGTATTTTTTTTTATTTAGTACATGTACCCAAACTTTTGGCCGGTAGTATACATATATGTATATACGCGCATACATAAAGTATGAAAATCACAATGAGGTGCAGATTATAAAAATAATAAGGACCTTATCTTGAAGTATTTGTTGAACATGATTTTGTCGTTTCAAATGGCGTGGTAGCCAAAAACATGCCTGGACGAGTCGTAAAAATATCCAAACAGCCCCAGCAAGAGCCAGATACGAGCAAGCAGCGAACACCATGCTTATAAAATCGACCGTGATCTGTTGATGCTTCATATCGATAAATTATTGTTTTTAGTAACATCTGTAATCAGCGAAACAAACAAGATACGACAAAACAGTAATCTGCATTGCTGTCAAACGTAAGTTACATATACATGTATGTACATTGTACATACATATGCGTAGGGAGGGTTCCATTTCAATATACCATTTTATTTTACCTATCATATATCAGTTTGAACAACATTAAAGTGTAATATACAGTACAGGCGTGTGAAAGAAGTCTGCTAAACTGAAATATTCCTTGTTGAAAACGAAGGTACACCAAAATAATATTATCTATAAAGTATGTATTATAGTATGTATAATAAATATCAATATCATTATGACATGTATCTAAAAGTTACATGTAGCTATGGACGACACGTTGTGAGTATATGGATTGCATTTGTTAACTCGTTACAGTGATAATATGCATTACTACGAATATCAAGCATTTTCTGCACTTTCTCGAAGGTTTCATGATTTATTTATTCGCAGCAGTGCCGACTGTGCTGGTGGTAGTAGTAGCAGCAGCAGCAGTTTCGCGTACTTAAAGAAATTGCACCGTGTAATAAGTAATAAAATACAATTATTGTTGTACGTACACGTACGTTACACTCACCATTGCATAGCTACTGCTGAGTAAATTATGTTGTCGTTAACTCGGTATATTATGCAAATAGAAAAAAGAAAAAATGACAGAGAATTATCACAAATGCTTATAATAGTCTCCTAATAGAAACCGATTTTGCATGCAAGTTGTGTATCTACTTCCATACTTTAGTGCACATACAGCAGTTTGAAAAGTAACGAATTCAAATTCATATATCGACGTTTGGCCATAAAATAGAATACTTCGTATGAAAAACAAATAGCCAAAGTAATGATCAATTATTTTTTACCATTCACCTGTGAACGTTTTATCTTTTAAAATACCTGTGCAATAATGAACTGTTATTCCTTTTATGTTTTTTTTTCCCCCCTTTTTTTTCTTTTTTTTTTTCTTTTTTTATACACAATTAAAATAAAACTAATAACGTCACTGCTACTTTCTTATTTGTAATTATACGGAATATAATTAACAAGGAACACAATTGAAGCAACCAAATAAGGAAAAATATGAATATACATAAGTAGAGTTCATTTTAACTCTGCTTATTCGTAGCGGGTAAAGATTCTTTTCGATAACGCAAAAACTTGTATATTTGTTTTCATTGAGTTCAGTAAACTTACCTTTTTTTTTCTTTTTCTTTTATAGATACAATCGTAGTATCATCTTCAAATTTGAGAAGTCTATTTAAAAAAAGAGAAAATTGAAACGCAACGTGAGCGAAAGGTAAAAGAAACTACGATATGTCAGGCTGGCAGGTGAAACACGACTATCTACTACTGACCCCTATCCCTACACGAAACAATCGATATATGGATATATCCTACGTATGATTAGACTGACATTCTGACATATTATTAAATATCTCAACGTGAACAGGACTTTCTATATCTATGTAGATGTATTGTATACAATTAACAAGTCACGGCTGTTTTTATATTCTTCCTTGATTGAATATGTAAATATCTATTTATCAGAAATGGCATGTAGTGGCGATTTATTTGTTGAACAGATTTAGCTATGATTAACAACCCGTTAACCAAAGTTAAACCAGTGCGTATACGATTGTTGTCTTGTTAGAAACAGAAACGACACGCGAAATAAGTACTAGGTTTTACGCCACTTATTTGTTTTATATTGCCCGAAACTACAGTATATTCAAATATAAATGTTTTTCCATCATAATGTATCTATGTAATCTGCAAATTTTGAAGATCATTTGCGACTCGCAGCCATAAACATCGCACGAACCTACGACGCGACGCGACGCGCCGCGCCGCAACCTTTCCTTTCTTTTTCCTTCTTTTGCAAACTAATTTGTAATAACCCGAGTCCCGAACATTAAACTTACTTTTGCTCGCAAAATATCACTTGTTGCTAAAAATCTACTGGTTTGCTAACACAATACTGTTTTACGAAACTTCTTCGATTCGTCGATTTCCTTAGAAGATCCTTACATCTACGTATAGTTACATCTATCGATGATTAATACGTTTCACTCTGTCCTTTAACTATTTTTCTTTTCTTTTATTTACTTGAAATATATTGTATACCAAAAGAACAAGGGAAGACGGATAACTAAACTCTCTGTAATTAAAAACCTTATTTGATTACTCTTGATCCCAGTTCTTTTTAATATTAATATTTATCATATCATAGCATCGAAGATAAATTTAAACTTTATTAAATATTCTAAATTAATAATCTAATTCTAATTCTAATTCTCAAAAACATTCTAAAGTAATAATTAAAAAAATATTCTAAAATAATCTAAATTCAAATAAAATAAATAAAATATATATATAAAGGTAACTAGAAACTAGAAAGAAGGGGAAAAAACACGAGAAATTAAATCAAGAATACATATTTTTATTTATTTTTTTTTCACAGTGATAACTTAAAAATATAATACTTCGCGTTTCAACTAACTTTAGCCGTCTAGATACAAATTGACACTGTAGCATCAACAACAAGACTTGAGAATAACATCATTGTCTAGATCGAAAAAATTTATTGCATATTATTCAACCGGCTAACTTCTAATATATAAGATGATTTCAATAATTACGATTTACCTTCTAGGAAATTATGTATGTACGTTCGTCGTTTAAACTCAATATAGCACATTCAAAGTTAACAGAGATTTGGAATGTATTTGATAACGAAGTTTCATCGGATAAAGAGGTAAGCTCAGTTCATCATTTACTACTTTTGTCGTTTAACATATCTACACGTATGTGTGTATTTTTTTTTTTTTTTTTTTTTTATTACAGTAATCGAAATATTCATGTCATAGATCTGGCATAGAACAAAAGATACGGGGTGGCGGAATTTCGCGGATTTGGCGCTAATTTATCTTCTAATTCTCGTAACGGGATTGCATGTACTGCTTCGTCGTCGCATTCCAACCAAGTATTAGGACGTTTGTGACGCCGAATGCCGCAACAATCGATACTTCGACAACCGACCCTAATCAACTGTTCCTTAGCTTCGCTAACGCTTGGTTTACTTCTAAAATATTTTAATATCCCGGATGCTTTGTCCGATGAAGATGAATTTGTATTTGTGCTACCACTATTACCCTGACCAGAAATTTGTCGTTTATAATCACGGTCACACTCGAAGTATTCCGTAAAAGCAGATTCGTCGGGTAAACGTGTGTAAGCAACGTAATGACCAGCCGTCATCGTCGCACCCTGGTGCATTATTACAGAATACAATTTGTACATATGTCGCGATTCTGATCTGCTGCCTGCATTTCCACGAGTTCGATCATTGTTGCATTCTTCACAGAAACATTGCAAAGTTAATGGTGTTGGCATATGATTATTAATTTTTTCCATTGATCTAATATAATATAATACAAATGTATATATATAGATATGTATGTATGTATATATATATATATAGATGTATATACATATATTTATAAATAAGAATCATTCAATTTCTTCGTTACACCGAACGAAACTGAAAAAGCATATGTTTCTTACCCCGCTGCAGTAGAAAACCTTTTCAGCTGTAATATAAGTAGCCGAGGTAAAGACGGGAAACATACAGCTCTTCGAGCTTCGTTATATCGCAGGCAACGAGCACACCAATATTTGTCTCTGCCCCATAAAAGTTCACTAGTAACAACAGCTCGCCTGTATACCTCACTACTATCCATTGGTCTTACTTCCTCATCTACAAATAAAGAAATTCACACAGTCTTATTGTTTCAATTTATATACCTTATCGACGGGGGGGGGGGTTGAGACAAGAAAAAAAAATTATTTACCTTCTTCGTTCGATCTATCAATATCAATAGGAACACAAATATCGCAAAATGTTTCTTTTCGCTCGGTAACATGTTCACATTCAAGGCATGTGGTTTGTAAAAGGCTCACTCCTTCAAAATCTTCAGAAATGAAGCACGTTTTACTCTCAGGTCTACGATTACATATATCTCCATTGCTTTCCGTGAATTCGGCGTGGCCATTTTCATATTTCATACAATATTTCATGTAACATTTCATATTTTCATACGGTCTCGACGACACCGATACACCATTCAAACTTGGCTGTACAAGACAAGACGTACTTCCTCTTGTTGTTATTTTTTTCTTTTTACGGAACTTACGAATGCTTCTTTTAGTAGAATTACTACCTTCTGATTGTATATCCACCGAATGCTCAACGGACAAATTTGACAACCCATCGTTATGTTCACCAAATTGACTTTCCCTGTATCTTACTAATAAGTGAAACGTCTCTCTGATATTATCCAATAAACATACTAAAAGCTCGTGCGCGTCCTGTTGCTGATTTCCTTCAAAGATAGGATTCACTTCCCTAAGAGCTTGCAAAAATGCACCCGGTTGGAACGGTTCAATGTTCTCTCTCGCTTCCGACGCGTGTAACGCCATAAACAATTCGTGCAACTTTTCAGTTGCTATCTGTATTCTGTGTTTATTACTATCTGCAACAGGTCCAGCTAAACCTATTAAATCTTTACTGCTCCAGCTACGGCTGCTGCTCGACGAAAGGGACGCACTTGTTCCACCCAAAGACGAGGATTTAATCTAGTACAAAGAATATCATTTTCTTTTGTTTGTTACTCTTTTTCTCTTTTTTTTTTCCCTTAATATACGAAACGTGGTAACAAGATATTCTTTCGATGTATGCCAATTATAACCAACCTTAATTTGAAGTTGCTTATCACTTAAATTGGATAAGTCAGTGGCTAAATGATGTAAATTGTGTAAAAAGGATGGTGCAAAACGTAAAGTATATATCACACTGTTTAAGAAACATGTATTTCCTAAATTACACAAGGTAGCTATTTTTAATCCTTCTGTACCACAATTTGGAACATCATAACTTCCATCTTGATGATTACTCGGCTGATTACGATAGCCATTCAACATTTTGCTTGTACCTTCATCATTAGGAAACATTCATTTATAAGCAATTACGAATTAACTTAAATAAACAAGCCTTTATTCAAGGAGATATGGAAATGTAATAAATAATAAAATGTACATACTATGTGTAAAAGTAACACTATTTAGAAGGCTCTCTTTATTTAAATCCTGAGGAACCTGAGCGATGTTGCTGAAACGTATACGTTCACGGCCTGAAAGGGATAAGCAAAATTTCTTCCTAGGAGGAACTGAACGTTTATCGGTATCTTCTTCTGTTTCTAATACTGTCATTTTCTGTTAACCTACAACAAGAATAAACATGAAAGTTGTACCATTAACCTGTACACTTTTTTTTATTCTGTACATATATTTCTTCAGGAATCCATGGATAATAATAATTATCATTTACATTTGTAAACCAATTTTAAGTTACATATTATAAATTTATAAATTAGATAAACATACAGTATAAGTTTCAAATGTATTTACTCACGTATTCTTCGGTAGCGAAATCATGGAACAAGCGAGTTTAATATTAACTGCTTAATTAACAGAATCAATAAGTTTAATGAAATCACAAAACGTGTTAAATATAACAAACTACATGACTACAGATACGAAAGAAAGCAATTTTTCCAATTTTCTTAACGTTATTCTCGTAGCCATTATTCCTTGCATCTGATACCATGCGTTCTCAAACGACATTCATTCGTGTGTACCGATAGCAAGTATATACCATTTCACATGAATGTAGCTTCCTATAACATCGTTTATTTGGCACTATCTTCCCATAGGAGCGGATAATACCATGTAGGGAAGTTGCTCCCAATTTTTTTTTTTCCTCCTAACCAACTAAAAACATCGCATAAGCAACAATTTAAAGTGTTTTCATTTCAATTTATATACGGGGTGCCACAAAAGGCGCGTGTGCTGCCATTTAGCGGTGCGCAAGGAAACTAATAAAACAGAAAATCACGATTTAATGGAAAATGAACAATAGGTAGCCTTGTACGGCAAGTGCATAGTGTTTTGCGTTGTAAGCTATATAAAAAAAAAAACGCAATAATGTCGCCACTTATCTCAAGAAGCAACAATTTCCGAGATTAAAAAAAAAAAACATGTACATAGCTCGCAGCCAAAGAAATGGTACCGCTATCTATTGGCGGTGTTGTTGAACTAATCAAACCAGTTTCCGTTCATAGTCGTTGCTCAGGACGAATTTTGTAGCAAATCGAGATTCGTTAAAGATATCGTATTAAGTGTAATATTAAATGTTATTATACAGATTTCTTTATAGTAACGTACACATAGATGTGAAACACATGCCTCTTTTTCATGAACTTTCGTTACATTTTACGAGTTGGTACTCCTGATAGTCGATTCGGTCGGTGCGTGTTCTTTTCCGGTTGCCATTTTCGAGGTTGCTCGTAAAAGTGCGTAGTATATTTTGACAGGTCGCTTCTGAGAGCATTGTGTTTTGTTAATTTTCATGTATGTTTTAGTGCTTGAGGTTTGTGAAAGATGTGACGTATTGTTTTGTTGGCGTTGTGCTTGTTGTAATTATTTGTTTTTGTTTTGTTGAACGATTGTATGTGGTTAATTTGAGGTTGGTGCATTCGTCACGGTGTGTGGCAAGTGGTTAGGTTTTTGACAGGTCGGTTCTGAGTGGTGCGACGCAAAGGCAAAGGCAAAGGCAAAGGCAAAGGCAAAGGCAAAGGCAAAGGCAAAGGCAAAGGCAAAGGCAAAGGCAAAGGCAAAGGCAAAGGCAAAGGCAAAGGCAAAGGCAAAGGCAAAGGCAAAGGCAAAGGCAAAGGCAAAGGCAAAGGCAAAGGCAAAGGCAAAGGCAAAGGCAAAGGCAAAGGCAAAGGCAAAGGCAAAGGCAAAGGCAAAGGCAAAGGCAAAGGCAAAGGCAAAGGCAAAGGCAAAGGCAAAGGCAAAGGCAAAGGCAAAGGCAAAGGCAAAGGCAAAGGCAAAGGCAAAGGCAAAGGCAAAGGCAAAGGCAAAGGCAAAGGCAAAGGCAAAGGCAAAGGCAAAGGCAAAGGCAAAGGCAAAGGCAAAGGCAAAGGCAAAGGCAAAGGCAAAGGCAAAGGCAAAGGCAAAGGCAAAGGCAAAGGCAAAGGCAAAGGCAAAGGCAAAGGCAAAGGCAAAGGCAAAGGCAAAGGCAAAGGCAAAGGCAAAGGCAAAGGCAAAGGCAAAGGCAAAGGCAAAGGCAAAGGCAAAGGCAAAGGCAAAGGCAAAGGCAAAGGCAAAGGCAAAGGCAAAGGCAAAGGCAAAGGCAAAGGCAAAGGCAAAGGCAAAGGCAAAGGCAAAGGCAAAGGCAAAGGCAAAGGCAAAGGCAAAGGCAAAGGCAAAGGCAAAGGCAAAGGCAAAGGCAAAGGCAAAGGCAAAGGCAAAGGCAAAGGCAAAGGCAAAGGCAAAGGCAAAGGCAAAGGCAAAGGCAAAGGCAAAGGCAAAGGCAAAGGCAAAGGCAAAGGCAAAGGCAAAGGCAAAGGCAAAGGCAAAGGCAAAGGCAAAGGCAAAGGCAAAGGCAAAGGCAAAGGCAAAGGCAAAGGCAAAGGCAAAGGCAAAGGCAAAGGCAAAGGCAAAGGCAAAGGCAAAGGCAAAGGCAAAGGCAAAGGCAAAGGCAAAGGCAAAGGCAAAGGCAAAGGCAAAGGCAAAGGCAACGAGGCGACAACCGAGGCGACAACCGAGGCGACAACCGAGGCGACAACCGAGGCGACAACCGAGGCGA